>OY720431.1:30918356-32194189 GCA_963082735.1 Pocota personata | reverse complement strand
AGTGGTACTGTTGGCCACGTTTTGAAGGTGAAAGAACTAGATCCGACATTTTCGGACGTCATGTGGTGGAATAGAAAATTTAAATTCATGATTCGCGTGCGAAATTATACACCAGGGAATGGCAATCCATACTTACATAGGGCATGTACTATAAATTAATGTGGTAATGTCATGGCTTTGGGCCAGGGCAAATTGGAGAGTAATGGTTAATAGGTAGATTGCGGAGGGCTCGTCAATGGATTTCTGAGGTTGATGTTATCTAGAAACGGCAAATATTATTTATTTAATAATATTTTTCCGTAAATTATCATGTCCTTAAAGGAATTTAAATAACTTGAAATTTAAATAATAATTTTAGGCATTAAACTAAACGTTTTGCATTGTTTGATCCAGTTTGGTAGGTTTTCGGTTTCGGTGTTTCATGTGCCGAGGATTTCGGAGCAATTACAGTAAATACAGCATGTTCCAGAGAAACGTATCATAAAAAAAAAAAAAATATTAAAAATGTCAGAACTTGATTGCCATGTATTTTTATTAAAATACACATTCAAACAAATTGCGCGAATATATTGTAACATGCGAGCTACGGCTCGAGTAGATAAAACAATTATTCTGTGAAATTTATTTCTTTATTTTCTAGTCTATAGAACAATTCAAGTTCACACTATACTATTCTTCGCAAATTCTTTTCTTACAAGGTCTCTTTCCTCTCAAATCACTTTATCTCCTTTCTATTACTTAATTCACAAATCCAAACTAATTACTTTTTCTTGTTCACTCTCAACTTTCAATTTATCACCAAATTACAACTTCGCCCATTATCACTTTTCCAATCTCTTCGCCACGGTTCTAAACCAACTGTCCCTTTTTTTGATCGCCATCTGTCCTTATATAGCAGAAGTTTCTGATAGCCAGAAACTTCTAGCAAATTCTTCGACCACTGGAGCAAGAAAAATTCTGATATAATAATTCCAAGATGACAATCATTTCGTGCAGTTATAATTCTCTCTTGTTCTCTTTTATCCGCGATATTATCCGAGCTGTGGTGACTAATTTCAGACACGAACCTCAAAAGAAAGCAATGAAAAGACACTTCGGAATTTGTTGCCTGTTCGAGGGCGTAGTTATTATGCTACATTATGTTACACTGCCCTCCTCTTAGACTTGTTCGTCCCGAACAAGTGTGTCCTCACTTCGGCCATTGTATCGACTCAGTCGGTCCACATGAACCACTTTCATTTTGGCCCTTGGTCCTCGCTGGATGCGGTAGACAACATCGTTGATGCGGGCTATTATTCTGTAGGGACCCTCCCAGTTCTGCTGCAACTTAGGTGATTTCCCCTTTTGGCGATGGGGATTATACAGCCACACTAGATCTCCTTCCTGGAATCCTGACGTTGTTGCCTTGGCATCATACCTGGTCTTCATGCGGTCGCTCGTCATCTTAATCTGGCTTCTGGTCCTTTGGTGTATGTCCCTAAGCCTTTCCCTCAGGTCCGCCACGTACTCTTCTTCATTTCTGGGCTCATTGGTAGGAGATCCAAATTTCACCTCACTGGGTAAACGAGCTATTCCACCAAATAAGATTTCGAACGGCGTATGTCGAGTAGTGCTATGCACGGCACTTCTATAGGCCATCAAAAACAAGGGAATCTGCCGGTCCCAATCCCGTTGGTAGTCACCTACGACCTTCGAGAGATGTTCGTCCAAAGTCCTATTGAAACGCTCCACCATACCGTCCGACTGTGGATGAAGCGGGGTTGTCCTTGTCTTTTTGATTCCGAGTAGTTGACACATCTCTTGGAAGATTCTTGACTCGAAGTTCCGCCCTTGGTCAGAATGCAATTCCAAGGGCACACCGAATCTGCTAACCCAATTGTAGACGATCTGCTCCGCCACGGTTCTGGCTTCCTGGTTAGGGATCGGAAACGCTTCCGGCCACTTACTGAAGTAGTCCATCACTACGAGTATATACCGATTACCATTGTCGGTTTCCGGAAAGGGCCCTGCGATGTCAATGGCGATTCGTTCGAAAGGTGCTCCCACGTTGTATTGGTGCATCTTACCTCGAGTTTTGATTCTCGGACCCTTGCTAGCTGCACACACGTCGCATTTTCTGCACCAGTCTTCGATATCTTCCTTCGCTTTTAACCAATAAAAACGTTCTCGTACCTTTTCTAACGTCTTATTCACTCCCAAGTGGCCTCCGGTCGCCCCGCCATGCATTTCCTGTAACACCTCCTTGACCCTCGTCCGTGGTACGACAAGCTGCATTACAAACGACTTTCCGTCGGAGGATTCCCATTTTCTTCTCAGAACACCTTCTTGGACATGGAGGGAGTCCCACTGCGCAAAATATGCCTTTAAGGTCGGGCTTCTGTGAGAGATGTCCTGATGATCCGGTTTCTCCATGTTCTCCTTCCAGGCCAGAATCGGCTCGATATCCGGGTCTTCCTTCTGAGCGTTCCGGATCTCATCTACGCTCCAGCCGGCGATAGGTTCGGCTCTCATTCTTTGGATGGAAACCAGCTCCCGTTCTTCCTGACGCGCACAATGTTTACAATCCGTTCTGCATGGTCTCCGGGACAGTGCATCCGCATTAGAGTGGAGTTTTCCTTTACGATGCTGTATTTCGTAGTCGTAGATTTGCAGCCTTTCGATCCATCTTGCGACCTGACCCTCAGGACTCTTGAACTGTAATAGCCATTTTAAGGCTGCATGGTCTGTACGAAGAACGAACTTCCTCCCGTAGAGGTATTTGTGAAAATGCTTCGTAGCCAAGATCAAAGCTAGAAGTTCCCGCCTTGTCACGCAGTAGTTCCTTTCCGGCTTAGAGAGCACCTTGCTGAAGTACGCAACCACCTTCTCTTGGCCGTCATGCACCTGGGAGAGTACGGCTCCTACCCCGACATTACTAGCATCTGCATCCAAAACGAACGTTTCCCCGGGAGTGGGGTAAGCCAGTATCGGGGCATCGCATAGCCGTTGTTTAAGTGCCTTGAAGCTCTTCTCGCACTCAATTGACCATTTGAATTGTTTTCCCTTTTCCGTCAACTGGTTCTTTGCGATCCCGGCAAAATCCTTCACGAACCGTCTGTAGTAGGTGGCTAGGCCCAGGAAGCTCCTTAGTTGGTGTTTGTCTTTGGGGACTGGCCAGTTTTTCACCGCTTCTACCTTCTCCGGATCGGTTCTCACTCCTTTCGCTGAAATTATGTGTCCCAGGTACTTGACTTCCGCTCTAAACAGGGCGCACTTCTTGGGGTTGAGCTTCAGGTGGGCACTTCGAAGCCTTTGAAATACATCCCTTAGATTGTCTCGGTGTTGCGCAAACGTTTTTCCTACGACGATGACATCATCCAAGTATACCAAACAGGTTTTCCATGTTAACCCTTGCAGGACACATTCCATCAATCGCTCGAAAGTCGCCGGAGCATTGCACAGCCCGAATGGCATTACCGTGAATTGCCATAGCCCATTTCCTGCGGTGAAGGCGGTTTTCTCCCGGTCTTCTGGATGGATCTGTACCTGCCAGTAGCCACTCTTCAAGTCGAGAGTGGAAAACCATCGGGCTCCTGATAGTGTGTCTAGCGTGTCGTCAATCCGTGGCAGAGGGTAGCTGTCTTTCTTGGTGACGTAATTGAGCTGCCGATAGTCCACGCAGAACCGCGTGCTGCCATCTTTCTTCTTAACCAGTACAACCGGTGATGCCCACGGACTTTTGGAACTTTCAATCACACCTTCTTTCTCCATTGCCGACACCATCTCTGCAACTTCTGTCTGCTTTGCCAATGGAAGGCGCCTAGCAGGCTGACGAATTGGTCTAGTATCACCAGTGTCTATTCGATGTTGTACCAGGTGTGTTCGGCCGTATTCTCCGTCCTGTGAGGCAAATACATCAGCGTACTCATTGATAAGATCCTCTGCCATAGTTCGCTGCTCCTGATTCAGCTCACTGGACTGGAGAATCGTCTCTCTCGTTTCCGCTGTCCAAGGTGATGGGAGAGGTTTTGGAGCATCACGTTCAGATATTGTTGCGACGGCGGTAATCGGCGTGCATTTTCCAGTCACCTCCCCTCGCCTTAGTTTGACAGTGTGTGGTCTTGTGTTCAAAACTCTCACTGGAACCATGGTGTTCTTTGGTTCGACTAACGTCTTTCCCACGACGTAGTCTTGAGAATTCTTCTCTGGGTCTGGTTCTACTATGTAGAATCGGTGGCTCCCAAGATCACCTTCCAGCTTCGTCCAAATGATTGTCTCTGAAGAAGGCGGCAAAACTTCGTCTTTGCTGATGACTGTCCTGAGAGTTGCGGCATTCTCGTTTCCGTACACCATCGGAATTTCCACATTTCGATACCTCAGTACTTGCATCCCGATGTCCAAGATTACTTCATTTGCTTTCATGAAGTCTATTCCGATGATGCACTCGTCGCATATATCTGCCACCAGAAACGCATGGGAGAACGTCAGTCCTGCCAGAGTAATCGTAAGACGAACTTCTCCAAATACCTTCGCCATTTCCCCTGTTGCAGTCTTCAGGCAGTAGCTGTTGGTGTTGTGCAGCCAGGAGCCTTTGACGATATCTCTTCTTACAATGGAGGCGGTGGCACCTGTGTCGATGGTGGCTACGCACTTCTTCTTGTTGATTAGTGCCTCCACTGTCAGGCTCTTGTTACCCCGTTTGGTTTGCGAAACTTGAATGGTGGTCCTGGGGGCCTCGATTCCAGTAACCAACTTCTGCCCCGCGAAGTTGGTCCTTACGCATTTCCCGACTGCTGGTTTTGGGAAGTCTGACTGACAGGATGAATGTTATCACCGCCAGATGCTTCCTCTCTGCTTCTCCTACTTCCGCAATGTGGACAATTTCCTCGTCTAGGTGCACTTCTGCACTGCCGTTGTAGGTGTCCGGTTTGGTTGCAATTCCAGCAACGGATTTGACTTCCGCGAGCTTTGTCTTCATCCAAGACGGCTGTTCTCTGGCATGAGCATTCCACGACGGACATTTCCCTGACACGGTGTATTCCCTGGTATGCTTGGTCCGCAGCCTTCATTGACAGAGCGAATGCCAATGCCTCGGGGAGTGTTCGCTTTTCAGCCATCCTTACAGCCATTTGCAGTTGTCTGTCCTCTATGGCCTGAATAAAAGCTTCCACCGCCATTTCGTTGATAAGCTCCTCACCGGCTTTAGGGTATGAAAGATGGGCTAGTCGCTCTATATCCGCTTGCAACTGTTGGAGCGTTTCCCCCCTTTTCTGGACTCGACTACGCAGCTGAACCCTGTACACCTGCTGCATGTGTTCATCCCCAAACCGCATCTCGATAGCCTGAACCAGAGAGTCGTAGTTCTGCTGTTTATCTTCCGGGATGGTCTGCAAGAGCTCCGCAGCTGGACCCCTCAGTGCAAGTGTGAGTGCAATGGACTTCTCTTCATCGTCCCAGCTATTGGTCATTGCGGCCGCTTCGAATTGCCTTTTATAAATTGGCCATGATGTTTGACCATCGAAGATAGGAGGCTGCATCTCCTTTCTTCTCAGACCGTCAGTGGAATATTCCCGTGCTTTCTGTCTCTTCACGTTGCTGAGCTCCTTAGCAAGATTTTCGACTTGCTTTCCTACTATCTCGAATTTCGTATCCACTTTTTCAAATTGAGTCTCTATCTTCCCGAACTGAGTTTCATGTTTCTCAAAATTTTCATCGAATCTAATTTCGACTTTTTCGAGTTGCGTCTCGACCTTCTCGATTTTCTCTTCGATCACTTCGAATTTGGATTCCAAGTTCTTGTTTTGCTCATCAAGTTTACTTTCCAGAGCATCTAGAGAATTCTTTTGTTCGTCCATTGCTTTCTTTTGTTCGTCCATTGCTTTCTTTTGTTCGTCCATTGCTTTCTTTTGTTCGTCCAGCTTAAGTTCTAGAGAATTCCTTTGGTCGCCCATTGCTTTCTTTTGTTCGTCCATCGCTTTCTTTTGTTCATCCAGCTTAAGTTCTAGAGAATTCTTTTGTTCGTCCATTGCTTTCTTTTGTTCGTCCAGCTTAAGTTCTATAGAATTCCTTTGGTCTTCTATTGCTTTCTTTTGTTCGTCCATGACTAACTTAAGTTGCAGGAGCAGACTTGTTATACCCGGGTCGGCTGCTGTACTTGCTGGTTCCTCTTCCACGTCAAACTCTACGTCGTGCGGATTTTCACCTTCCTGCGTTACTGCTTCTTCCAGACGAATCAGCAGGGCATCTTTTCCCCCAGTTGTGTCGAGGTTCCGCTTACTGAGTTCTGCCTTTAGTTGAGTTATAGTTAGTTTTCCCAATTTGCGACCCATTTTGCGCAACTAATTAACTCAACACAGAAATCGTTTTTTTTTTTTTTTTTTTGTTTGTGCAATTTCACACCACGGAAATAGTTATTCACAGAATAAGTTTTATCCCACTTCTGACACCAATGTAACATGCGAGCTACGGCTCGAGTAGATAAAACAATTATTCTGTGAAATTTATTTCTTTATTTTCTAGTCTATAGAACAATTCAAGTTCACACTATACTATTCTTCGCAAATTCTTTTCTTACAAGGTCTCTTTCCTCTCAAATCACTTTATCTCCTTTCTATTACTTAATTCACAAATCCAAACTAATTACTTTTTCTTGTTCACTCTCAACTTTCAATTTATCACCAAATTACAACTTCGCCCATTATCACTTTTCCAATCTCTTCGCCACGGTTCTAAACCAACTGTCCCTTTTTTTGATCGCCATCTGTCCTTATATAGCAGAAGTTTCTGATAGCCAGAAACTTCTAGCAAATTCTTCGACCACTGGAGCAAGAAAAATTCTGATATAATAATTCCAAGATGACAATCATTTCGTGCAGTTATAATTCTCTCTTGTTCTCTTTTATCCGCGATATTATCCGAGCTGTGGTGACTAATTTCAGACACGAACCTCAAAAGAAAGCAATGAAAAGACACTTCGGAATTTGTTGCCTGTTCGAGGGCGTAGTTATTATGCTACATTATGTTACAATATTAATAAGGAGTCCAGTTTCCGTTATTATCGATTATAACCCGGCATCTTTTAGTGCAACTTTCACTCAATTTTTGCGCATATTCTGTGCTTATCCCTCTCCAAATCTCATTCAACACCCGTGTAAGATGTTCTGTTAGATACGAGTATTTCTATTCCTCTAAGCTTCTGATCAACGCCAGGGCAAAAGATCGCTATATTTATTGACAGCCAAGCAGCTATCAAAGCTATTGCCTCGTTTACTATATCATCCAAATTAGTAAGAGAATGCTGAAGTGAGCTAGCCTCGCTAGATGGTCAATTCAGGATAACCCTGATTTGGGTTCCCGGGCATAGTAACGTTTATGGGAACGAACAAGCGGACGGACTGGCTAGGCAAGGCTCAGACCTTCACTGTTCACTCGCAGAACCAGTCAAGGCAAAAATCTCCTTAATCTTCCTTAGCAAAGCCAACTTCAAATGGGTTAGGCTAACAAACTGTGTCATATCTGGAAAGATGTGGCCAAACTACAACAAGGCAAAGACAACGAGCATTAGGCAAACCCTTTTTCAATTCAATCGAGGAGATCTCAGGGAAAAATATTAAAGAACTAATAACTTTCTTAAATTCCACAGGATGGATTTAGAGACTTCTCATCAACACACCTTAATAGCCAGGTTACATAAGTTACAGATTACATAAGTTAGCCATAAGCGGTTGTTTTACCATTTTCCGCCTTCCAACGCATACAGAGGCGATTGCGATCTTTTGGATCGTTATTCTTCTGCAAGATCCACTCCCAATTGTAAGACCAATGGAAAGATTCGGCAGTCTTTAGCAAACCCTTCTGATATAGTCTGACCATGAATGGATGGTTTTCACTTTTTTTTTATCCGTGATTTTTTTCAATAAATATTGACGAAAAAATATGATTCATCTATAAATGTTACTCCAATCACGATTCAAGTTGTGTGTCGCCCAACACAGCTTTTTTCCGATATGTTTTACGTCAGTAGCAGTCTAGGTTTGGTACCTCTGCTCTTGATTCTAGATTCTGCCAACTGGAATCTTATTGTGTTCATAGATACTCTAACTTCTCTTCTAGATAGTTCTTTTCTTTGCCTTCCTCAGACTTATTGTTGGATTTTTCTGGAGCGAAAAGCGACTTTATTGTCCTTTTCCCACGTGGACATTACCACATTCTTTATATCTATTCATCCACTTTTTCACAAACACCTCTGACGTTCTCATATATTTTACAGCCGATTTGATACTCATTTTCGGTCCTTTTGGATGAGTTACCAGGAAAGGTTTTTTTTTTTTTTTTAAAAAAAACAGCACTCATTTTATAATGATGTTTTCCCGCCAAGGTATGGAACTATTCTGGAGGCATGAACAACGCGTGATTGGCAATTGAATGCAGACAATAATTTAACATGTGTATGTGAGTAAAGTTCAAGAAGTAATTAGAGACACGTTTCTCTGGAACATGCTGTATATTACTATCACAGATATTAAATAACACTCATTTTATCATATGCATTGTTGTCAATTTTATTTTTCAATGCCTTAATAACAGCATTTGTATAATGGTATACATATGTATGTTTCACGAGTTTGCATGTGTATATGTAATTATGTACGCATATTTTTAACGACAGAGCCGATTTTTACAAAAAAGGTAACAAACGATTCGACGTACTATCCAAAATAAATATTCGGCTGTTAAAAAAATAACAAGATGGCAGACGGTAAATGCCATTTTGTCTATCGCTCACATTTATAAAATTTTTTCGAAAACCGACACGTGTCAAAGTGAAAATTGTTTTCCTGTAATTTTTGTAAGTTTCAGTAGTTTCAGTGATTAGGGGGGAGGGGGTCTTTAAAAGGTGTTTTGGCAGTATTCCAAATTTTTGGAAAGGATTTATGGAAATGCAATTACTGAAAATAATTTTCAGTGCGGATATTCCGAAAACGATGCATTCTAAGAACGAATTACGGTAGGAAATGTAGGTTTTGAAATTTTCGATTTCAAAGTAAAAAACAAACACGGTTTTTGGGTGGTGTCTGTAGAAAGAAAATACTTACAGTCCACATTTTGGGTTCTAAAATCCTCTACAAGGTGGGTACCAAAATTTTTAATTTTCTGAGTATTATAGGAGAACATCCAAAATATTGGAAATTGTTTTTTTGTGCGAATATCTTGGAAACGATTCATCAGACGAAAAAAATTTGCTGCTATCCAAATTTTTTAAAAGGTGAAATTAAAAATTTTCGAAAATTGTACGAAATCTTTCAAAATGTTCTGACTTTACCTAGAAATTAATGGAAATAGCTTGTCAGTGCAAATAGGCCAAAACAACAGCCAAAACATAGAATTATAATAAATAAATAATACAAGCCGTTGCACATTCCTTGCAGACTTATAGCGAGTACCATGAAAAATGAGAAAATAAACTCAAAGTTTTGATTTTAGAAATACAGGGTGCTACAGCGACCTTTTTCTTTTGATTTATAGGTATATACGGTACAATTTTCCTATATTAATGTATTTTCAATACCTCTCCCAGAAGCTCCAAGATGGCTTATGAATGTGGAACTTTATACACTTATAGCTCTTGTCTTAGGAAAGAACTTAGCTAAGTTAAATTTTTGAATTTCGAAATAAAGGCTGTCCTAAAATATTTACTCAAGAAGTAATTTTGAGAGAAAATTTTTGATTAAAAATTACAAATGTTTTCTTGATTCATAGAGTACTCGTATACAGTGTTGGGTTATGTACGAGTATGGAATAGCATATCGGGTAATGGCATACGCACTCTTTTGTCGAAATTATCCATAACGGTTTTGCATAACAGTGGCTTAATTTCATTGATACAGCGCTCAATTAGCTCTTTCAAAGCGTGGGTGTTCGTGAGCTTGTTGGCATAAACCTTTGCCTTCAAAAAACCCCAAAGAAAAAAAGTTCAACGACGTTAAATTGCATGATCTGATCACCGAAGAGGGAAATTACACGCCAAGAAGATGATTCATGCAGTAATGTTATTGTTTCTCGGGCTATATTGCATCTGGCACCGTCTTGTTGAAAGCATATGTCGTCCACATCCATATTTTTCAACTTGGGCACCTGGATTGTCATGTCGCGATAGAGAATACCATTAACTGCTATTGCAGTGACATTTTGTGGATGCATTTGTTTCTGAACAATCACTCGTGGATTTTCTGAACCTCAAATTCGACAATTTTGACGATTGACAAAGCCATCAAGATTTTGTTTGAAAAATTAGCATCCACTTGTTATTGTTCCATAATCCATTCAGCGAACTCTCTTTACTGTGCGTGGTCAGTAGGCTTCAGTTCTTGAGTCAATTGCACTTTGTATGCATGAACATGCAAATCTTTAGAGAGCTTCCATTCTCCAATTCTTGACCACGGTGCCGAATTGATGTTCCTGGACTCTCAACAACACTTTCACGAACTGCTTCGATGTATTGTGTTGAACGACTTGTTGAAGGACGGCCAGAGTGTCTAACATCACTAATTGATCCAGTCTCCCTGAATTTTTGAATTATTCTCTTGGAGCCTGGAACATCGAAGCTTAATTTTGAATAGCAGAATTTGGAAGCATTGACCATTAGTTGAAGAACTAAAGACTCCGTTGTAGTTGGTGTCTTACAACGACGTTCGGTAGCCGGTGGTGAGGTTGTGCCATTACCTTCATAATATAATTGAAGTGCAACTGTAGAGTAAAAGTATATAGTGGCTGTAGCCCCGTTTCAAGATGGATGATGTAAGTTGGAGTGTTTTCTGGCAGTCTAAAGATTTTTTTTATAAAATATATTAATTTCTCCACTTCTTCATACTAAAAAAAAAAAAACCATATCTCCACCGTATAACACAGAATAGACCTCATAACCGCTTTAAAAACTTTGAATTTGACACTTGGATCGATGTTTTTTCTTCCCAGGAAGCCTCTCCAATTGCAGTTAATAGCCGTTTTAGCTTTTTTTAGTTTTATTTGAAGGCGCCTATTAAAAGATAGATTTGATATTATTAAGATACTAAGGTACTTATATTCCTTCATTTTCTCCAGTTTCTCGTTACCCCAGATCCACTATTCTTCTTGTACCATCCTCTCACGTGTCGAAGAAACATTATCTTATATTTTTTCTGTATTTAACACGATTTGCTAGATATTTGGGGTGTCTGCCAAAATCACGATATCTTCCGCAAAGAGAAGAAGGTTGACATTGATTCCCTTAACCAGGATCCGTCCGGAGAAAAATGTATTGAGGTCGTCCAAAAAAATTGAGAACAGTAGGGGGCTAAGAAGACAGCCCTGTTTAACACCCTCTTCGGATTGAAACCAATTAGACATTTTATTCCCATACCACACCACCGTTTTGTGCTCCTCGTAAAGACTTTGAATTACCTTCAGTATTTTCGTGGCCATACCAAAGTAGCTCAGTTTGTAGATGAGGGCAGTTCTATCAATTCAGTCGAGAGCGGCTCTGAAATCGACAAAGAATGCATACAACTTTTTTTCCACCGTCCAGGTAAATTGGTTTCTATTTTTCTTTAAATTTGAGACTTCTTTGCTGTTAACAAAATGTGCTAGGCACATTTCTGTTATTTGGAGGTAAAAACTTTGTGCAACATGTTTGTAGAGCATTGCCTGGGGTGAATTAACTCCCCATCCGCCACACAAATTCTTTCATATATTGAACCAAGGAAGTATATGATGCTAGGAATGAAACACCCTGTGTATAATTGCCCACTAATTAGTGATAACAAAGCCGATTTATAACCTTCCCGGCCATATTAGGTAAACTTTCGTAAAAAGTACGAAGTGAGTTTCGCGGTTTTTAGCGGAAAAATCATGTGGTGCATATTGGAAATAGAAAACTAGTATCTTAACTAAGGTATATTTCGACATTTTCTGTCATACCCTATTTTTTCGAGGTGAAAACCTAAAATTTCTGGACTATATATGTATGTACCTATAGTCACTGTAATCCAATAAAATCCTTTCCGATATTGTGTACAAACGAATGTTAAACAGGAGTGCTCTGAAGATACTCTGCAAACAATAGAAACCCAACAAATCAAATAGATACCAACTACGAGTAGGTTTGGCGATAAAAATTTCAAGTAGTTGAAACTTCAAATTTGCTTAGTTCAAAAAAAGATTACTAGCTGCCACTGCCACGAGATAAAATCTCTACTATACTCGTATCTTTTTGTCAAATGATTTATTGGTAGATTCAGTATTCGAAAAAAAAAAGATACAAAAATGCCACACACTCACACTCACTATGCAACATTTTTATTCATTATCACGCTTATTGATTATGCTGCCGACCGACGAGACCATAACGTTGTCCGCAAATGGATATGAAATTAGCATTTCAAAATTATTGGCATGTTTTTCTGTGGCATTAATTTCCATTTTCTGATCGCTTCGTGAGGTTGAACGAACTTCATAGATGAATAGCGGGAACAACATCCATCAGTGGCTGGTAGAGAGCAACAATAGCGTAGAAGATTGCCTATAATTATTGTTGTTCCGTATATAGGACGGCACCGATTGTCTTCTTGTTCAATGTGTGTCATGAAACACCAAAGAGAGAAGGTGATTATGAATATGGAAATAGCAAAGGAAGAGTCTACCTATACATACTCGTATCTTTCATTAGCTAAAATGTGCATGGTATTCGTGCTGATAAGATTGAAAGTAATTTGGGGTATTGGCTTGCTGATGTTTCTATTTAGGCAAGCAGCCTTATTTATTATGGAATTAAATTGCCCTTGTTTTAGAAATGAAATAAAGCTGGGCTTCCAATATAAAGCAGTTACCAGGTTAAGGTGTCAGGGATCATTCGATGCTACGAGGGTGGGTCAATAAGTCCCTGAAAAATGAAATAAGGAACACTCTTTTCGGTATAAAAGCATTTTATTTTTCAGCATAGTCTCCTTTTAGCTCTATACACTTCATCCAACGTTTCTCTAATTTTGTGATGCCCTCCAAATAATACAATTTCTCGAGCCCCTCAAAATAAGCGTTTGTTTCAGCGATGACCTATTCATTCGACCCAAATCTCTTACCTCCGAGCCATTTCTTCATGTTTGGAAACAAGAAATAGTCGCAGGGGCTAAATCTGGGGAATATGCTGGATGGGGGAGGAGTTCGTGGCCTAACTCATGTAATTTTGACATTGCGACTGCGGACTTGTGCGTCGGTGCGTTGTCCTGGTGAAAAGAACTTTTTTCTTCGCCAAATGCGGCCGTTTTTGCTTCAAATCGGCTTTGAATCGACCCAGCAGCTCTGCGTGATATGCGCTGGTGATCGTTTTACCCTTTTCAAGGTAATCGATGTGAATAACACCTCGCGCATCCCAAAAAACTGTCGCCATGATCTTGTTTGCTGACAAACCTGCCTTGGCTTCCTTCGGCTTCGATTCACCAGTAGAAGTCCATTGTTTTGACTGTTCCTTGGTTTCTGGTGTGTTGTGGTGAATCCAGGTTTCATCCACGGTTACGAAATGGCGCAAAAACTAAGACGAATTTTTCTGAAACATCGCCAAACACACCTTTGAAGTTGTCAAACGAATGCGTTTGTTGTCGATTGTGAGCAAACGCGGCGCCCATCTTGCGTAATAAAATTGAAAAAAACATCAATGGTGCCCGGAAAACGGATATCCTGGAAACGTTAAAATATGCCACAAGCAGGTTTTTAAACTGATGCTTTTAGCATAGAAAGAGGCGTCATGACGATACCATGCGCTTTGATTTTAGGTATACCACCACTGACTCGACAAATGTAATTAAAAAAAAAATACAGAAAAGTTACAATCCGCCCGGACCGGATCGTTTATACCCTATCCCACATCTTCTAATAAAGTGGGCATGGGGTTCTGAACTTTTTGGTTCGAATGCAGTGAAATCTTTCTACTCAAAGGATTTTGTTTCGATTTTTAAAACATTTTGCCACATAATTTGTGGCTAAGATTCGCCATTTGTAACTGAAGGTCAGAAATTCTGATAACATATTCACAATAAGATTTAATTATCACCGTAAATAGCTTTGAGAAATCAAAACACTTTTTTTTAAGAAAACGCCCCCTAAAGTGGGCGTGGCATTATGTAATGTATGGATGAGTTGTAGAGAATATGACTACTTAGGGTCATAAGAAGGTTATATACCTAAATCCGTCTTACTAGCTCAACATGTAAGGTCTAAAAAGTGGTGGTGGTCTAATCAAATATATACAAGGTGGGGCAAAAGCAATGAATTTGCTGCCATTTTCTTAGAAATGAAAAAAATTGGGCCTGTTTTCACGAAAAGTTTATTTGAAGATGAAAAATTGATGACATTAAGTTGAAAAAATGACATCGGTCAAATGAGGAGATGCACATTTGTGCTCGTTTTACGGTATTTTGAATTGTTGCTCGCAAAACATCTGGTTCCAAATTGGTGATTTCTTCTTCAATGTTGGCTTTCAAGACTTGCAAGGTTTGTGGTTGATGTGGTAAACGCGAGATTTCAAAAAACCCCAAAGGAAGAAGTCTGGCGCCGACAGATCTGGCGAACTGGCCGGTCAGTTCAAATCGCCAAAACGGGAGATCACACTGCCCGGAAATTGGTCAGCCAAATGCTTAATTGTTCGCGCAAATTAAAAATTGTAATAATTGAAGTAATTGAAAGAACACGAAACTCGAATCAAAAACAACTTTATTAAACAACGATTGGAACAAGACTCCTCAATTCAAATCTTACTTGCTATCTTACGACCTATCTTAACATTATGACGATTCGGCAGAACGACAACCTGAGCGGAAATTAGTTCATGTGACTGACCGACGTTTGTGTCATAAAAATCACCAAGCAAGCGGTTTTGGTTTGATTTGGTATGCACTTGGCAGGTCAAGTTCTAGGTCAGCATTTCCTGTTTTTATCGGATGTTCGGTGCTGAGGCTGCGTTAAAACAACAGACCGGAAATTAGTCAAATAAGCAGTAACAATAATTCCGCATTCTTCAGGTGTGTATTGCTCCATTGCTTGTTGTCAACTAATTCTCTCTCTATCTTCAACATAAATGTCAAAGCACAATGACATTTGACGCCATTTGCAAAAATTATGGCACATTCACATTATGACATTACTTTTGCCACACCTGGTATATACTTTTGGGGGTCTATCGATATTAGTAGGCAGGAGGAGATTTTTTCAACGTCTTGGCCAGTATGACCAGAAACTTCCTTAAAAAATATTCCACTTGATGTAAAAAGTGGAACAGAAAAGACTTTCCTAGCCATCTTAGGCAATGCATTCGATCCATTCTGAGCAGGTCGACGTCGCTGTACAACCGGTATAATCCGAATATTCTCCTCCGTTCTCCGTCGATACAAACGGGACCAAAAATGACTCGAAGAGTATTTTCATCCACCTTTGATAACATTTTTTTTTTTTTTGCTTTTATTGTCGTTGCTCATGATTCACAGTATTTTTTTCCGTCCTCCTGATGTCATCATTACGATCAAGTTGCATTTTTAATTGCCCGTGAGAGGGCGTTGCTACTCAATTGCCTTCTTAGCTAAAAAAAAAAACAGCGGTTGGCAAGAGTGATTTTTTGCTTGATCTCTTCACTGGTATCATTGTTTGAATTTACAGCAGAGGCTAGACAGTCAAAGTCCTTACTTGCCTCAAGTATAATGTTAAGGAAATCACATAATAGCGCATCACCTTTTCGAACTCCTTTTCTGATATCAAAAGCCTCGATTTTGCACGGACGGACGAGTTTGACGGAGATGTCAAAACTAGACTAGGCTCTGTGATTGAGATTGCTCTCTAAAGAGTTTATTTTCTCTAGAGAATCGAATCGATTTATTGTTCCTGGGTTTTTCTGCGCTGATACGAACTAATCAGATTGTCGACAAAAGGTTTAAGGCGTTCACATATTAGATCCTATCTGTCATATTAGACAGATAGGATCTAATATGGGATGTTGAGGAGACTAATACGCAGTTCAGAGGGTCTCCTTTCTTGAGGATAGGGCAAAGGATGCTGAGGTTCCATTCGACGGGCAGACATTCATTCGACCATAGCTCGGCAATTAGACGGTCGGCTCCAGCAGCTATATAGGATTAAAGATTAGATATTGCTATCTTCACTTCGCTTTAGTCAGGTGGATGGAAATGTTGATCGTCATCATCTGGATTGAATAGAGCAGTCTGCTTGACAGCGAAGTTTTGATTGTCACCGCTGATTAACAGTCCTACAGGAGTGATCTCTCCAAATTCTCTTCTTATTCGCTACAGGTTTCCTTTCGGGAGCTAGTGTTCTTACCTTCCCTTCTGCTTATAGATGTCGTAAGCTCCTTTCGTCACTCTTTATATGCATCTTGCTTTGCTGTTTGCACTTGGCGTGCATTCTTAACCATTCATAATCATTTCTTTGTGGTGTAACCACGTTTATAGCGTTCTTTATCCTTTATTTCAGATGGGTTAGTTCAGCCCATACAAGGACTGACCTATCTATTAGGGTCCGCTATGCTAGTTGTATTTTTTTTTTTTTTTTTACACAAATGGAAGGGACATAATGTTTACTGCCGTTTCTGAAGGGCACAATCGAGAAGTCATGACAGTTTTACCCCCAGATGTCAGACGTTAGTAAGAGGTAATACTGTGAAAAACTTATTCGTGTTTCTGTGGCTCGAATCTGAGTCTAGTGAATTTGGATGCAAAGAGCACTTCCGGAGCTTAAACTGTCTAATAGCGTTCCTAATTTCACTACGATCGTAGTGTTTCACAACACGTTCCTAATTATTCATTTATTTCTTTAAGTCACTGTGGAATATTTAGAATCACTGGAGTCGAGGAGACTGCGTTAAACTTAATAACCATTTTAATAGGAACACTGGACTTATTGCATCCAGTTCACTACGCTTTTAAAATTTTAAGTGAGGACGCTGCTTAATTGAACAGAAAAAATAATATTTAACTTTTTCTTTACCATACTACATCAGACCCCGGCACACAAAGGTCGCATGTGTAACGAAACAGTCGACTTATTACCTAAGATCGGTGCATCAACCTCCTTCATTGGTCATGAGCCTTTGTGGAAAAAGGGGCTTTTAAAAAATAGCACCAGGGACCAGACTGTATTCAAATAAATTGTTCTCTGTACTGACGCTCCAGGACTACAACAAATACTTTTTTGCACAAGAAATCCAAACGGCTTCACGTCCATCTTTGTTTTGCGTTCAAAATAAATTTACAAGAGGGTTCGCCATGAAAGGCTATGGAAATACCCGAATTTGTAGTGACCACACTGGATATCATGGCAATAGACAGTAGACACTCAGTCTAATTTAATTTGAATAACAATTAGACTCAAGATGACATTCAAAGGGCTAGTTGAAGTTGTAGGTAAAAACTTTATCATGCAGTTTACGGCTATACTTTGTGCTCGTTGAAGCCTCCTATGTCCGGTGCATATTTATTTTATGAATAAATGATACTACAGTCCTGAGAAAGAGTGCATTCAGTCCCCACTTATTTTTCGGCAAATTCTATGGCAGCTCCATATGTTAATGGCAAGCTCATACTCTACAGCTAACATTTTGACAGGCTTTTCAACTGCATTAGCTGAAATATTGAAAACCAATTAAAGCACACCAGCATTAACCTCATTAACATTTCAAAACAACATCATCAGGCGACATCATTCCATCTGCATTCTCTTTAAGCTATAGATCTATCCAAGGGCAGAATAAAAATGTAAATACCATCCTCTTCAGCATCTGCATTCAAGCATCTGTACTAGGACATGCGGGTGATAAAAATGTGAAAACTGAATCCCCAGTCAATGCACAGCACAGCACAGATTGCCATGGATCTATAAATACATCATTTGGCTCACTTCAATTATTGAAAAGTGAGATGAAGCAAAAAAAGGGAAGTAAGTAGAAATTTTGTGTTTTTTTTTATCCTTTGGATAGAGTTGCGCGCTGTAGGTCCTCTTCTGATTTCAACTCATCTGCAGGAATTCACTAGAAATGCATACAGATGTTGAACAGAAGTTTTAAAGTTGTTCCGGCACGGATACGGATAAGGATACATAATCATTCTGGTGGAGGCTGTCCTTCGTTACTTGCACTGGTGCACACACAGAGATCAAGGAAAATATCCAGAAAAAAGACTTATTTTGAAGTCCTTGATATATCCATCTGGAAAGGCGAATAAATAGCAAAATGAAACCGGAGAGTTGTTGTCCTTCTGTTGACAAATGTTTCTATTGCTGGTTACCACAATTCTGTGTGTCTGGCTTGTCAGTTTTTTTTTTTTTTCGTCCTTTTTGTTGTGGTGACTATAAAAGGGCGTTGACGACTTTGATGAATGCAGTTTTTAGTGGTCAGATACATATCTTTTGATTGTGGTCAGTGGTTTCCAATCAATGAATGGGAATTACAGGACAAATAGAATAAGGCAGCAACATTACCTATGGATCGGACCATTTATTAGAAGAGGAAATAATAAAGGTGACTGGAGCATGCTAGTATCATTTGTCTTGACAGGAAATAAATGTATGGTATATACATGTATGATGTAGTCCCTAATTGGAGATTTGGTGTTGTTTAATACATGGAATGATTGAGTAGAGCAATAACCCGGGAATTAGCTTAGAATTGCAAGTTCCCGCTCTGGCTGGTTACATAGTACAGACCATGAAAGTTCAGCTAAAACTGACTCGAAATGAAGGTGAGCCTAATGTTTAGAACTGATTTTGACTCCAAATGCATATAAAGGCATGAGTGCTTTTTTCACAGCCACAGAACCATCAACCGAGGAATAAAAGAAAGACTGCTACACCCAACTAGGTACCTCTAGGTTAATAAAGGCAATGACAGCAAATCATTCAGGAGTGGTATCAGAAAACATAAATTCGGTATAGCTATATATTGATGATGAGAAAAGATAAGTGGATATCTACAGCATCCATTTCTTGTTTTAGGTGGTACAACATTATGAGTACAAGGTCTGCTACAAAGTCAGAAGAATTTTGAGTGAGCCGATCAGTCAATGTTTTAAAAATTTTCTTTTGATAGTGCTACTGTCTTGAGTGGACCTAAGTCTTCTTTACCAGTTGTCTCCAGTTGCACCTCTTTCACTTGCCCCTGCCTCTTTTGAATTCGAAGTCTATCCGAGTTGGATGCATCGGTTTCACCTTCTTAAGCTCCAGGTCATGCCTTACCAGTGTTCCATTAACGCAAACAGGACCAAAGCTCGTACTAATCTTTCTCTGGAAGATCCCCAGAGAAGTTAGCTAAAGTCCATCGTTCTGCAGCACACAGCAGAACTAGGGTAATGTGGCCTTTCTGCAGTGTCTACTTGGTTCTTTTTGATAGGGTTTTGATGCCTTTAGCTAGAAAAAGCAGCTTGGTTCCTAATGTTGTTGGCAGAATCAACGGCACAATATAGGTAAACAAATTCCTCGAACACATCGACTTTTTGTCCAAAGCTCCGTTTAATCATTTATTGCAATCAGATCTGCTAATAAAAGAGTCGATGATTGTTTTATACATGCTGCTCATGTTAATGTCGTTAGGTAGTTGCACTGTCTTTTGAAAAATAGTACCTGTCGAGTTTCTTTTTCCAGTGCATACAACATTACAGAAACTGAAGGCGAATGAGTTGCCTTGCTTCATCTAGACTGAATCGCTATCCACTCTAAGCGAACGAGTTAACAAGTTTACCAAATATAGAAACTGACATGATAAAGCTTATTTCGTATTTCTGGCTTTTCTTCATGATTTGACGAGCCTAATCTAAGGGTTTGTTCGATTGTATATTTTTCATACCTAAAACAGTACAAAGGGAATTTTGTAGGAGGCTTATACGATTTTACATAGTCCCGAAGTTACAATAATCTTACTGACTTACGTAAAGTTTTTAGCAGTTAAGCTCTTAGCTTTTGTTTGATTTAAGCTTAGTAATTAGGAAAAATGGTAGTCGTTCAGACGATGAGCACTTGAAGAAGAGGCAAAGACTAAACACTATCATTACCACTGAGCCACCGTACACAGATGTCACTGGGAAGTAATTTACTTGCACTGTATCTCAAATAAACGTTTTCTTTGAGATACTCGTATCACCGAGAAATTCTTCGGAGATACGCAGAACAAAATCAAAGCCCGGAACAATTCTTCAACAAATCACTTAGATTTGAAATTCAAGCGAAATTTTTAATTAAAGAAAAAAAAAATATCTTGACAATTTTCCAAAACTTAGTATGTCATGTCCAGATCGATACTCATCATCTTTTTATCGATTTTAAGGCCGCATATGACAGCATTTATAGAGACGAGCTATACAGAGCCATGTCTAGTTTTGGCATCCCTGCCAAACTTGTCAGATTGTGCAGAATGACGATGGAGAACGCTCGCTGCTCCATAAAGGTTGGAAACAATCTCACCGAGACCTTTGATGTC
This sequence comes from Pocota personata, assembly GCA_963082735.1. Lineage (NCBI taxonomy): Eukaryota > Metazoa > Arthropoda > Insecta > Diptera > Syrphidae > Pocota > Pocota personata. Next base: position 32,173,713 of record OY720431.1, on the reverse strand, counting down.
AAAAAAGGATTTAGACAAGGTGACGCGCTGTCATGTGACTTCTTCAACTTCATTCTTGAAAAAATTGTGCGAAACTCGCAAGCCAACACAAGGAGCATAATTTTCCAAAAGTCTGTGCAACTTCTTGCATACGCTGATGACATTGATATTATTGGCAGAACACAGCGAGCTGTCACTGGTGCGTTTGCAAGTATTAGTGCAGAAGCGGCAAAAATGGGTTTAGTGGTGAATGAGGATAAAACAAAATATATGCTGTCAACAAGAAGGGACACACAACATCGACGAATCGGACAGAAAGTCACGATAGACAGCTACAATTTTGAGGTAGTTAGGGACTTTGTCTACCTCGGCTCCACTGTAAACTCTGATAATGACACCTCAGCAGAAATCAAGCGAAGAATTACACTTGCCAACCGCTGTTTCTTTGGCCTAAGACGGCAATTGATTAGTAAGGCCTTGTCAAGAAACACTAAGGAGACTCTATATAAGACCCTTATCATCCCTGTCCTGCTCTATGGCGCAGAAGCATGGACCCTAGCAAAAGCGGATGAAGATCTTCTTGGTCGTTTCGAACGCAAAATTCTTTAAGTGATTTTTGGTCCCGTTTGCGTTGACGGGCTTTTGAGGAGAAGATTTAACAGCCAACTCTACGAGCTGTACAACGACATCGACCTGGTCAGAAAAGTGCGCATCAGTCGTCTAAGATGGCTAGGACATGTAGAGCGAATGGACACCAACGCTCCGGCCCGAAGAGTCTTCGATTCCAACCCGGAGGGACAACGCAGTAGAGGAAGACCTCGCCTTAGGTGGCGCGCACAAGTGGAAGGGGACCTCAACCAACTTACAGTGCGCAACTGGAGGCAGTTAGCCAAAGATCGCGCTAACTGGAGGGGCCTATTGGTTGAGGCCCAATTCCACCCCGGACTGTAGCGCCACCTAAAGTAAGTAAGTATATCATGTCCACTATAAGATGTGTAAGGACATGATATACTAAGTTTTGGAAAATTGTCAAGATATTTTACTGTTTAGATTTCTATTTTCAACTAAATCCGATAAATGTATTTTCAAAAATTCAATAATAAATAATAATACATAAGTACCATCTAGTGGCATATGTATAAATATTAAATTTAAACAAAATCGTTGAAACAGCTATAGAGAAAATCGATTTTTTCAAAAACGACCATTTGTAAAGTGAAGTTCTGAGGTTAGAATGAAAATTCCGATACTGCTCCCAATTGTAACCCCACAGACACCAGATATGTATGTAGTTTGAAGAAAATCCGTTCAGGCGTTTAGGCAGCAGCCATGGGACCAGCATGCAGACAGACAGACCGACCAAACAGACAAGTAAAATTGACAGATCCACTTTTTCTAGCTCCTAAATAAAAATAAAATATTTATTATACTAGTAATATCAGAATTGATCAAATTCTCCAGTTCGAAAATATTCATGAAACGTAAACGTAAGTAAAAATTAATTAAATTGAAAACAGATAATGGTGCTGTTTCATATTTTATTGAAACTTAAAAACCCATTTCAAGAACAGGGTGTTATCTACAAATCCCTACATTCAAAAAAAAAAAAAAAAAAAATTTAGAAAATGACAAAACAGGAGCATTTAATATGGACATCCTGTTTTTGATAGGCAACTTTTCCCAAAAAGTATATTCCGTAAACGAATCTTAGTGACTAATTGATTTCCGAACACAAGTATCAGAATTACCTAAAATAGAAGAAAATAAAATTTATTTTACTTTGGGTGAACAAATTACATTACTTTAAAATTTTATCTAACGCTCACATGTATAACTTGTACAATTGCAAATTTATATGACCTATAACTTTTATTGGGTAATATTGATACTGATCAACTAATTAATTAAACGATCACCAAAATGAACCAGCATTTTCTAATCAGCAAAGTGTAATTTTTGGTTCAGCAGTAAATAAATGTTTGACTTGAAAAAAATGAAAAAAAAAAAAACAAAATAAGCAGAAATAGTAAATGAATAGCAATAAAAATAAGATTAACAGAAAGAAAGAAATATTTCTGGCGCTAACACTCTAGGCCCTAGTCTAGATTGGTAGGATTTTATAGTTTAATGCAGGAAAATATTTTTCGATTGAGAGAAGCGCTTCTCATGACAATTTTAATTTCGGACCGTGAACAAAAATTTTAGTATTTTCTGGGACTCGAACTTTGAGTACCCCGTTAAGTGATCGTCAACTGAAAATACGCGCGTTTGCTGCATGCATGACTTTTTTCGCAGACACCTGAGCGATATTCTTCGTGCCAGTGTGTCACAGTGACATTGGACGACAATTTCGCGGAGCGTAAGTTCGACCTTAGCTGCATTGGTTTTGGGGGAGCTTTTACTAATTTAGTTTTTTCAATAACTGTTTATTTCGTTTCATTTTCTTTTTGGATATAAATGTAACATTTTTTGCAGATTATTTGTACTTTTTCTGGAGAAATTTTATTTATTTACTAGTCAAGAAAATATGTTCTGCTGATCAAATAATTTATTTTTGCTGAAAATACAATGTTTCACATGATCTGTTCATTAAAAAATTATATTCTACTGAGAAACAAATATTTTCTGATGATCAACAAATTATTAAATTTTCAATCAAATAATATAATTCTGCTGGTCAAAAAACTCTCTTCCGCTGATCGATTAAATAGTCGCCATTTTTATTTACAGTTATGAGAATAATTCTAAGGAAATTATCGAAAAGCCAATGAAATTTTTTAGCATTTAATAAAAGAAATGTAAAAATCGGGGATCATCTGAAAATTTCTTCTTTCAAAAATTATAAAAAAAAATCATAAGGAAAGTTACAATTCGTTCCGAACGAATCGTATATATAGAGTGAGCGTGGCGTTGCGAATTAAAACAAATGCATTGATATCTTTCTATTCAGAGGATATTTACGCATTTTTGGGAAATTTTATTACAAAACTGTTATTATATAGCTTCTTCTTAGCAGAAAGTGGGCGTGGCTCCCAAAATTAGTAACCAAAGTTCACGAATTCTGATGAAATTATCACACTAAGACTTACCCACAACCGTAAATAGCTTTGAAAAATATTGAGAAAAACGAAATTTCTGAAAAGTGGGCGTGTCTGTTGATGGATTTAGATATTGTTTACACTTGTTTATACCAAGTTTCATGTTCCTAGTTCAAAATTTTAAGCCCAAAAAGTGGGGCAATACGGACAGACATGGTTGGATTGACATAACTTTTGATACCGATCACAAATGTATATACTTTTGGGGATCTACCGTAATTTTTTCTCTATGTTACAAACCATATACCCTGGATAGGGTATGATAAAATCTGATTTACGATGAAAAATTACAAAATTTGCTGCACCCTGTCGATTTTGAGAAAATTGCGATTCTTTAAAAATTGCCCCCGTAGTAAAGTACCGATTATTTCGACGTTATAATGCCAATTCTGACAAATCAGCTCAGAAACTTAGGCTGTAGTCCCCAGTGCACAGTTGGTAGAACGGACCAGACCGACAGACAGAACTGCAAGACCCACTTTTTGAATTCCTCCATAAAAGTGATTCGAAAATTAGTCGAAATCGTGAGATCGAACATTTTCATGAAATCATTTGTACAGGAGCAATAAAAACGCATGAAATCATCGTCGTAGGTAAAGATAAAGTGTTTGCACACAACACTATCTCCCGCCAACACTATCAATACTGAAACAACCAGTTGTTGCTACCCACTGGTCTTTCTTTAGATTGTTTCTCTGTACGTCAGTCTCGTTCTAATTATCGTGGTGTGCAGAGCGTAAAGATAAGAAACTCGAAATGACGGCAGACATTGTGTATCGTCTAGCGACACCAGAAGATTATAGCTTGGTTTTGAATTTTTTACGGGAGCACTATTACCACGAAGAACCGCTGACAGTTGCACATGAGCCAGTGGAGCAAGATACATACGATGAGGAAGAGAACATGTCAAATATAAGAAATGAACCTAGAACATGTGTAATTGCCATGTGTCGTGATCAAATTGTAGGTGCATTTCTAGCTGGACCAAAGGGCCCAGAAGAAGAGAAGCACTTAATTGAGGAGGCCTCTCATATACCAGGCACAAAATGGGGAAGGGCATTGCTATTCTTGGCGGCTCTAGAACGAGATTCCAACGTTTATGAGAAGTACAAAGTCGATAAAGCTATACACGGACATGTGTTGGCCACACACAAAAAGTTCCGTGGAATGGGAATTGGACTGAAGCTTTTTGAAAAATCAATAGAAAGAGCAAGAGAACTCGGCTATCCACTATACACGACCGATTGTACGAGTCTATATTCAGCAAGATTGTGTGAACGTTTGGGAATGGACTGCGTGAATATATGCTCGTTTGCTGAATATCGTGCGCCTGGCAGTGACGAGCAAGTATTCTTTCCACCGGGGGAACATAAATATGTGAAAACGTTTGCAAAAAGATTGTAAGATTTTGTAGAAAAATAAATGTAAAATGAACTGAAACTAGAAAGTAATTTTGAATGCGTTTTTTTCGCAGCTTTTTGTATATGTACATAGGCATATTTACAATTTATAATTTGTATACAAAATTGTGACTTTCCAAGGACTAGAGAGGCTCTGGGACTGCGAGGCTCACTAGAGTGAAGCACCCTAAAAGTGCGTAATTCAGCTAGTAGACAAATTACAAGGTGCATCGAAATTATTGATTCTTTGATCGCCTGTCATTAACAGGCTTACCAACTAGTCTTATTACACCTTCTGTCCATCCATATGTCACCTTTTTGGACCTTCTAGACGAACTTTGGTATAAAACCTCCTTAGGACCTAAAGAATCCATCCACTTTGTAAGAAATGCCCTTTTATAAATATTTTTAGTAGAAACTGAAAAATATCGACTTAACGAAATATATAGACGTCCATATTCCCTACAATTCTTCCCTATATTATAAACTTCCACGCCCACTTTTGGAGGGTGTTTTCTTTAAAGAAAAAAAAAAAATTTTTGCTTTCTCAAAGCTATTTACGGTGATGATTAAGTCCAGACTTCTTAACCATCGGATACAAATGTCTTAGCCACAAATTATGTGGTAAAATGTCTTCAAAATCGAGAGAATATCCTCTGAGTAGAAAGATTCCATTGCATTTGAACCAAAAGGTTCACAACGCCACACTCACTTTATTAGGGATGGGTTAAAAGATGAGGGATGGCGTCTTACGTTTCAGATGGACTATAACATTTCTGTATGTTATTTTTTTTATTTAAGTTGGTGAATGCAGAAACCTTGTACATGGTGGGGCAAAGTAATGTCATAATATGAATGTGCAATAATTTTTGCAAATGGCGTCAAATGTCATTGTGCTTTGACATTTACTCGTACAGATGGTCAGATAGAGAATTAGTTAACAACAAGCATTGAAGCGGTACACATACATATGACGAACGCGGAATTATTGTTGCTGCTTGCTGTTGACGCCAATTGCAAAAATTACTGCACGTTCACATTATGACATTATTTTTACCCCACCTTGTATTTGTCTTTTAGTTTTGAAACGATGAGCTATGGTATTTTGTTTGGAAACAGTTTAAATTAGGATCTGTTTTACGCTTAAACCCTTTAGAAGTGTTAAAGTTTTGCATATTCCTGTTTTTTTTATTTGGTGCCTAAACCCGGGAAAGAATATCAGTGAAACAAATCGTTTCAAGAAGTAGAGTTTTTTTTCCGATACGAACACAAGATTCGCAAGGAATTGGAAAAATTAAGGTTCCAGAATTTCCTATCCATAGAGGGTTAAGTCATTATTTCTTAGATGAAAGTGGATATCAGTTAACTGAAGAGATTCAAATCAGTTTAGAAAATTTTCGAAGGTTCGCAGTAACTAAAGAGAGTCGACGGAGGCTTTCAGATAAAGCTGTACACCGTTACCAGAAATCAACTTACTTGTGCATCAGTAGCGCTCCTTATCCCTATCAAATAGGTAGCAACCAGTGCAGCGATTCGCCTCAAAACCACGTCAGAGTGATCCAGACTTCAAAAGGGGCACGAGAAATCTCGTGAATTGTTTCTCAAAATGTAGAACTCATTTCACAGAACGTCGACTAATCCATGTCCAAATATCCATTCGCAACAAATTTCCGGACCAGTAAGAAAACATGACCATGTATGTATGTATTTATTCAGATAGATATACAACCAGACCTCCTTATTGGGTCTTTTTCGTATCCCTTCCACGAATACTCTTAGCAAGATTTACTCTCTCTATTTCTCCAGAGCTTCCCCATGCAAGACCTCGAGAATGTTGTGCCCAGTATTCGATAAACATAAAAGGTTAGCTAAAAACTTGTCTGTTAAATTGCACCCTCTTATTACTCAATACTTATAAGACTTTTGCTGAAAAGTTGATAAAAGATAAATGCAAGTCATTTACCTATATAAAGACGGCTCAAGTACCCAGTGTACCTCTAATATCAGCTCTATCTATTGACAGCTAGCAATCTACAGGGACATGTCAAAGATGGACAAAGTTATCGGGGCAGATATTTGCTCGGAAAAAATCTGCATATCTGTACCCTTAACACTACCGAATTTGAGTGCTTTTAAACCCGGACATATCACTGGAGGATATCACCATTTACTAAAATAGTGTGACTCTGTCAGGCAGAGCTTGAAGTTCTGAGCAGACAGAACATTATTCAAATTATCTCGAAGCTGGCGAACTGGCCGAAGCAAGAGTCAACCAACCCTCCAACACAAAGGCCATTTTGTACAAAATAGCTTCCATATCGACAGCTACAAGAGTGATAACAGGACAGAACCTGCTAGGCAAATCCCAGATACTTTTTTGGTGACTTGAACGAGCTGGAGGACATACTCGTGTCATCTGTCGTTAGGTTCTGTAGAAATGGACACTTTATTTCATTTAACACATTTTTGGTAGGCAAATGGCAGCTAGCTCAGCTATTCGCCTTAAAGCTACTTTACAGTGGTCCAGGAAAGTATATGGCCACGCCTCCATTTTAAACAAGTTTACTATCTTCCCTGAAAACATTGATTACACCATACCCAAGTTAAATTTTGACAAAAACCATACTTTCCAGAGCATTCTGGGAAAAAGGTGGTTTTACACCGACGGTTCAAAAACTAACGACGGGGTGGGTGGTGGTGTCTTCTCTGATAGGCTTAATCTAAACCTCTATTTCCGTCTCCCAAATCACTGTATCGTGTTCCAGGCGGAGATAATGGCAATAAGTCTTGTCTTGTCTAAAGAAAAACGTTATATCATCGCTGATATCCGGATCTTTGCAGGCAGCCAAGCAAACATCCATCATAAATTCTCTAACAGCTCTAGACTGCCGATCGTCTCTTATAGAAATGGCAGAGCAGTTCAATATTCACCTAATTTTGGTGCCGGGGCATAGGGACATTCCAGGAAATTGTAAGGCAGACGAACTTGCCAGACATGGAACAACAATACCCATCCTTCCAAACAAAAGTTCACTGGGTATGCCGATCGCTGCATGTAAACTTAAATTAAAGCTGGATGCTATTGAAAGGACAAATTCTAGGTGGACAAGTGGTACAACGTGTCTAGCGACAAAACAGATTTGGGCTAAATTGGATCTGAAATGCTCTAAGAATTTGATTGTATATAAGTGCTGTAATTGGTATCATCACTGGACACTGTCTAATAGGCAAGCATACAACAAGGCTTGGCGTATTCTCAAATGATTTCACCTTCTGTAGAAACTTCATGGACGAGGGGGAGGGGGAGGGGGAGACTATTCTTCACCTTCTTTGCACCTGCCCAGCTCTCTCCCAAAGAAGGAAACTCCACTTAGGAGCCTTCTGTTTCAAAGATCTAAATCATTTGAAAAAAATAGACGTTAGGGACCTCCTACGCTTCATCAGAAGCTCCAAATGGTTCAATGAGTAGGCTAGAGACCGCTTTCCAAACCCACGTGGTATCACAAAGGACCTATTATTAGTCTAAGTGTGTTGGCTTTTAGCTGACAGCCACCTAATCTAACAACCTAACCTAACCTACCTTAGGTCCTGTAGCAAATCCGGAGGGACGAAGTTCCTTTTCGAAGCGGATAGTGCCACATCAAACCATCAAGCATACGAGCAAGTGTAATATATTCTAGACCTATTTAGTTTTATGTCTTCTACATACAGGTATATACAAGAGGGTAGCACGGCATCAGATAGTCTGTCGGCAACCCCTCAACCTAATCCAACCTATTGATTTTAAATTTAAGTTATCAAATGCTTTGCTAAATGAACCAGAAATGTGAAGACAAATGCCGTGTCTGCCTGGCTAACATTTTAGGCAATTGCTTACACCCTGTCGAGTTACAGGTACAATAGAATCTACTAAACCAAGACACATTAAGAATACGCCGCCCTAGAACAATTTGCTGCAAAGGCTGCAATTGCAATTAACTACAATTGCAATTAATTATAAATTGTGAAGATTTTCCTGAGTATTTAGGTCACCTTCGAGTTGGCTACTCTAAGCAGACTCATTAGCCAAACTCTACAACAACAAGGTATTCTCATATTGCTATTTAAATAAACGCGACTTCAACTATACATTTCTCGCAGATAAAAAGAAATAAGAAAAATCAAATGCAACTCTTATGAAACCCCACTGACACACTTAGCCAGCTCTCCTCACTTCCTATACCTTTCAACAAGTTCTTCTGTAATTTCGTAACCCACATAAATTTTCCCTAAGTAATGAGATTTTTTTTTTTCTCTCTTGCTTTACCCGCGTATCTACTTCAATTTAAGCAATTGCTTTAACCAGGCAAAAAAGTACTACCTACATACGTCTTCCAGTGCAGGCACGTTGCGTGCAGTTCAAAAAAAAGAACGCTGACTCTTCCACATGCATGTGCGCGCACACTTGCAATTTAGCGTACGTAAGTAGCTCGCCAGATATGTAAACCCAATTGGTGAACTAACTCGCCATTAAACATACGGTCTCATGTGACCATGCAATAGATACAGTATCTGGATTAGATGCACCGATCTGGATGCATGGGAACTATACCACCGTCATTAGAACAAGAAAATCCCCAGAGCTCCGCTATACTTTTGTCTCGTTGTATCTAAGACGATTTAATAAATGAGAATTTGAATCGAAGATTGCTTCACCGCCGCCACCACCGGATATAATGTGAATTTATACATACACGGGCCGAAGTCGGCTTTTTGGATTCGGTTGCCTGGCATGTGTGGTCTCTCCGATTCTGAACAGTTATTCCATATTCGGTTACCATATTCACACCGAAAAATAATGAAAATAAATCTCATTAAACCGAGAGCCATTCTAGGAATGATGTATGACTTTACTGCCTCTCTTCAACTCGTTAACGACGACAACCACGTTCACCTGGAGAATGTGGGGACCGACCGAGTACACAAACTACGGGGTCATTCGAGGAAATTACTTTTTTCGGGAACAACCTGAATGAAGATAATGATGTTAAGACATTTGGGATACAAAAAAAAAATAAAAATAAAAAAATTGTTGTCGGCGGAAAGCTTGAGAATGACATTAAATGGGAACACAAATGTACTATCGACACACACACACTACAATCGGTCATCGGTCGACAAAAAGGGCCTTAATAGAGCAGTACCTATTGTATCTGCGTAATGTAAGTCGTATGGCAAGTAGATACAGTCCATTCTGATGACATTTTTACGTGTCATCATTTATAACTGGCCTATTAAAGGTTTACAGTAGTGCAGTGTGGTGCAATGCAATAATGCGGGTAATTTACTTCTACCGTGAGATGAGAGGGAGACAAGAATTTGATGTCAAAAAATATGAACACAGGTTTGCTATTTAAAAGGTGCATTTAAATGACATTAAAGGTGCCCTTAAACCTTTTACGACGGGATTTTAATTCAACTGATGATTTTTAAGATAAATTAATTCTGACACAGAGTTTTTTTTTTCATTGAGAAGTAATAAAGATACACCCTATAAAAATTAGAGTTTCTCATTTACCGGGGATTTCAAAATCCCGGGACTACGGGAAAAAATTAGAGTGATCCCGGGATAGTATGTGAAACAAAAATGAAAATGTTATATAAAATTCAAAATCGAAAAGTAAAGGGTGAATTCCAATTGTTATGTTTCAGCAGCTGTCAAAGTTACCAATGACATCCAGCTGTCAAAATATGCAGTAAAGTTTGTCATTTCATCGTGCATCATTTGGCGCTTCCCGAACGTGTGGAAATTATTAAATATTATTATCGAAATTCCGGCTCAGTTGTAAATACGCAACGTGAATTTCGACGTGAGGTCGGTCGTCATCATGGTTTCAGTGCGCAGGCAATTCGTCGCACCGTCGAAAAGTTTGAGCGTGAGTACACTCTTTTGGACCTTAAGCCACCAACCAGACAGAGATCGGTGTTAAGTGAAGAAAACTTAGCCGCCGTAGCGTCCAGTATCGAAGAAGACCCAGAAATGTCGATTCGACGCCGATCAACTAAATTGGGCATCGCCAGAGAGTCAACTAGACATATTTTGCGGTTGAATTTGGGCCTGCATCCGTATAAGATTATACTGACGCAAGAATTGAAGCCGGACGACCATAGATTCGGATCCAGATTTTGACCAAAAAATCATCTTCTCGAACGAGGCCCATTTTTGGCTCAGTGGCTATGTCAACAAGCAAAATTGGTTTTATTGGAGCGATCACAATACACTAGTGTTCGACCAAGCATCAATGCATCTATAAAGATTGACTGTTTGATGCGGTTTATGGCACGGCGGCATCATAGGACCTTATTTCTTTCAAAATAAGGAAAGAGACATCGTTACCGTTAATGGTCCTCGGTATAGAGCGATGTTAACCGGCTTTCTGTGGTCAGAGTTCGACAACATCTATATATCCGAGCTGTGGTTCCAACAAGACGGCGCTACATGCCATACTCGTACAAGCGACGCAACACTCGAAGTGGTGAAAGAGAAATTTGGCGACTGGGTCATCTCACGGCCAGCGTTCATCAATTTGCCTCCGCGATCATGTGACTTGACACCCCTCGAATATTTTCTCTGGGACTACGTCAAGTCCTTAGTCTACGCTAACAAGCCAACTACTTTGAACGAGCTCGAGGTCAACATTCAAGACGCTATTGCCAGAATCAATTTGATATCTCACACCGTTATGGTCTGGTGTGCCCAAGACCGTTTTGCACATACTAGATATCAGAATCACGCGTTAAAACTTATAGGTGATAGAGACATTGTGAACTCCATAGATTCACTCGAACATCATAGAAATGTCTCGTGTCTTTCCCTATTTATTTAATAGCCAGTTGCAAATGAGGTACTGAGGTGTATTGGTAATGAAAACTATTCAAAGAAGAAATTACCAATGTTGCAACGAAACATCTGCAACGAATCTCGCAACACACAAATGCACTATCACTACGGGGATACCTTTTGAGAAACCTTAGTAGGTACGAGTATACAGGGTGAATGTATTTTTCAAAAAGTTCACTTCTTTTTATTTAGATACGGTTAGAAACAGGAAAAAAATACTAAAGAGCAAAGTTGTAAAGGACGCAGGGAGACGTTATTTAGTAACCTTGAATGTCCCTGATTTATGAATCAAACTTAACTTTTCTGGGTTCCGGTAAGTTACAATATGGAGCCAAAGTTGAGTTACTCGTATACTAATACGCAGACAGTTCTAAAGTAAAATTTTGGAAAAGCAAACAAAAAAAAAACAGTGTTTTGAAATTTAAAGTGAAAGTACATCTGTCTGTCTGTCCATCTGTCCGCCTATCCGTCTGTGGCATTGTCTCTCGTCTCAAAATTTACCGATTCACAACGATTCTTCCTGCGTGATATTTGCCTTAGTAAGGACTGTAGCCCTATTATTTTGGTGCCAATCGGACTAGCAGTTAGTTTTGTGCAATTTTGGTATATTCTTTCGTTCACTATAACTTTGACTAACTGAACCAATTTCAATGATTTTTTCTAGAGAATGCTTAACTGAACTCAAATCTGATGAATTTAGTGTCAATTTTCAATCTTTACGCAAAAATGGATATTTGGATGATTGTTTTTTTTTTGCAAACTATTAAACTGAAGACATGTGGAACTCAAGATATGTTAATTCTGGTGTTAATCTGATTAGCGGTTTTGGAAAACATTTGTGACGAAGAGGACCGAAAACCTGCCAAACTGCAGCCTAAACAGCTTTCTTCCAACTTCATATCTGGGGTCAGTCGGTTTACAATTCGCGATAATATTGGAATTTTCATTCTAGCCTCAAAATTAACGGGACTTTACTAATGCCCCATTTTGAAGAAAATCGATTTTCTCGAAAACGGCTCAAACGATTATTATCGAATTCCATATTTGAGTTGGACTGGATATATGGTATCCGATGGCTAACCCCATATTTCACCGAAAACTTGTCGAAACTATTAGAGAATTATGTGACCCCAAGTCGTGTATTTTTCACGTTACTCTCTTATAAAGGATTACTCTAATGCACTCGGATATTATTGGACTTTTAACAACACGACCCGAAAAATCCACGTAATGTGGCCAGGATTGAATAGGATGCAAAGCTGCCGTGCCCTAAGCTAACAGATACTCTTAAATAAGTAACTTCAGATGGTTTTAAATATAGAAGTTCGTTGAGAAATTTCTACAGCCAAATAAATAAATTAATTCAGCCATAGAATTTCATCTTTTCTCATCAGTAAGAGGATAAGAAATTCTCATTCTTCTTTTCAATTAGAGTTCTATTTTAAAAAATCCAAATAACAATAAATTCGTTCCAATAGATCTAGATGTCTTGATGACATAACAATAAATAAGCTACTATAACCCCGATGAGTGGATATTAAAGAACCCTCTGATGAGTTTACGATTTTCATTTGATCTAACAAAACATTATGTTCGTATATTCACACGTGGTTTTGTGAGGCCTTTCCCCAAACATTGGTGAACAATAATGCCTGATGACAAACTGCTGTTCAAATGCATTTCTGTATATCGCGACAGTCAGGAGCTCAGATGAGAATTTCAGAGCAAATATTAAAGTAAAGTCACGTTCCATACGTGATGAATGTCTATGATCCCCAATGGAAGTTCATTTACTTTACTGAGAAAATTCTATAGATACAGTCGTACATCTTCTGGTATTCTAGATGGGAAAGAATAGTAGAAGCTATGTTTGAATATGTTCCGATGACCCCAACTCTCATCTCGACGACCGAGAACGCAATGACATTTAGCTTTTTGTTTATTCATCAGCTTATGCATCAGAGGACTTTTCTTTCCCTTTTGGAATAAAAATTGAGAGTACATAATTTTGTTTAGGGGTCATTGAAGGGGAAAAGGTTGAAAGACTAGAGTAATGAAAATGCAGTTTGAATGGCTGAAACAGCGATGTCCAATCATGTAATTTTTATTTAAATAAAGTCACGTATTTATTTTTATTTGGAGAGATTAAATTTACACTGGAATTACTTGAGATTATTTTCGGACACACTCTTGGCTTTTTGATTACTTTTCGTAATGCCCGACACTAACCCAAAGTTAGTCGCAGTTGGTTCTCAACGAAGTTAGACTCTGTTCATAAGTTCGGATACTGTCTCAATCGAATTTAATTTGTTTTCTCATGTGTTACTGAGTTTAGTACAAAGTTAATGAATATTATGAAAAAAAAAAAAACTCAACACCTTCTTTCTGGACACAGAATTTTACTTACACATTTGCTTTTGGCTCTTAAAAAGTGTCTGCCTGGGCCACCGCACCTTTTCATGTTCGCCAATCAAGGGAACAGTTCTCTTGAGGTTCTATCATCATTCATATCTCGTGACTATGTGATTATGCTTCAAATTTGCGTTTAGCAAAATCACCTGAAAATGGAATGAATAGCTTCAAGGATTCGAAGTGTAAAGCACAATGGTACCACAAGACCTTGAAATCTAAAGCGGAGTTCAACAAGGTTGCATACAATAACCACTATTGTTCACCTGACTTGAATTGATGACTATGATATACTCCGTACAGACCTGATCAGCGAAATCTAAAGAATACAATGGATAATGGCATCTTACGTAGACCAATCTGACAAAGTTTGTTTGCTTTCACGTAGAATAATCGATTAGCACCAAAAAGGTCCATAGCTTAGAAGTCGAAGCAAGCAAAAGCACTCAACTTTTCAAACCCAACCGCACAGCCAGCAAGTTGATTTGATTTGATTGTTTATGTATGTAGCAAGTTTTGTCGGCATGCTGTCAAAAATTTGTAAAAGCAATATGTATTTTTAGCACGAAATCTGAGCTGCGACCATTTTGCTTGAACGTGAAGTTAGTACCGTTGTGTAGGTATATTAGCCAAGGATTTTCTGAACGAAAACGAGTTTTCTCGTAGAGGCTAAATATTACTACCCGAACACAGTGGAGAAGCGCTGCAGCAGTTCGTCGCTGTATTCGCTGTAGTACAGACTGTTATTTGACAGCTCACTGAAGTAGCAATGCACGTACACAATGGTGAAGCGTAGCTCGATTGCTCAAGATGTCAAAACGGAAAGATAATCGCGCTATGTTTCGTGAAAATGTTTTTTGTGGTGGATTTACTCGTATTTTATAATAATGACTGAGGGAGAAGAAATCGCATACTATGAATTTCTCCGTAGACGGCTCTGCCATTTTGGTTTTTTTTTTTTTTGGTTTTTGTTTTTAACTATCAAAAAGTAGTGCAGCTCGTTCGGAAGTTGAAGTTGACTCAACTTTTCGTATTTTAGCTGCAGCTTCGCATTGTGTTCGTGCTATAGGGAGTACGTGTATTTCAACTTTGACAGCGCTGCGTACTGCAGCTTCACCATTGTGTTCGGGGAGTAAGTTGTGCTTATCATAGCTGAAGTAGAATGTTGTATCTGCCAAGGAAATTAGTTTGTTTATAATAGCCAAGCTGAAATAAAGTCCCTAGGATCAGTCCGTTCTACTCGAAGGTTGTCTTAGATCAGCGCTTATCTCTTAATGGCAAACTAAATTAACATTCACTAGATACAGATGCTGATGAACTCGCCATACTAGTATGATGCTCTTGCAGTTTAGTCTCGCTAAAAAGGTTGCACATCATCACCATAGTAGGGAGGTGCCATCACGGGACACTGCCTCATAGCCATACACTCAAGCAGACTATTCCTCTTTTCAAAGATTTTTGCGGCCCAGCAAAACTAAGAAGGAGCAAGAGATAATTCTTCATCTTCTTCTCTCCTCCCTCTCTGTTTTGAGAGCTTTTCTTTTCGATAATCCCGGTTACCTGATAGATACGGGCATTACGAACCTCCAACTGGAGAATGGTCTTATTTCTTGGTTAAATGTATCTCTTCGAATCTAACTTAGACTAAGTAATGTGGATATGATGAGGGCAGTATATTTCACGGTTTTTGTCGAACAAAGTTACTCTCTGAATAAGAGAGGAGACAGTTTACAGCCTTGTGGGACACCGCATGAACAATGTTATTACGTCTTTCTGTTAATAAATGTAAATATTTAAATTGGCGTTCGGGAATGTAAGAGATTCGATCTAGGGGAATGATGGCGGTCCTTTAAACATATGTATTTATGTTCGGAAGGAACGAATATGCCATACGTGTATACATAATCTCTAAGCATTGGTATTAACAATATCCCTTACAGCTACCTTTCTTTCCCGTTTTTTTTTTTTTTTCGTTCGTAATGCATCACCACCTGAAACACCCTTCATTCCAAAATGTAGTAAAGCACATGCTACACGTATGTACATTCTCCATTTGAAATCACTTCTTTCAGGATAATTACCTGCCTTAACAAGATTCCCAACACTGTGCTCTCTTAAATTGGAGGCCCATCCTATCTAAAAACTTGTATATACAATTCCCTACACACTCATAACGACGAAGGTAGTCAATAGCGACAACGAAACCACAATTTCTATGGCAACAGAACCCACCGAGAATACCTGGAATTCCTTCAAATGCAATCCGTCAAATAAAACGAAAAAATGGGACGAGAAAGAGAAAAACCGCGTGCAAAAGAAACAAACTTCCTTCCTGCGATTCCCAGAAACCTATCAGAGAGTCGACGATGGCAGCGAGCCCTAGATCGATTTAAAAAAAAAAGTTTTCCTATTTCTACCTCAAGTTCGACTCCACCACCACTCCAACAACAGTCATGTTTCATTCTATCCCCGACCGGGGTAAATATTACCTCCTCCACTTGATGGGCGTCAAGGGTGCTTTTTTGAAAAACCCAACGAGTAGCCTCGGCAATATACAATTATTTCCGCACACATGAACGTCAAAAGATGCTTGGCGAACAAACACACCCCTGAAAAACAACGTCAGGCCACAGTTAGCGGCTGTGAGTTCGTTGACATTTTCAAATAAATCGTCGTCGGCTCTGTAGAGTGTGTAAATGGGTGGGAGAGGGTGCAAAACCCAACCCCATTCATCAGTTCCTATGAAAACGGAAAAAGTATCTTCAAACGATTTTTCATGCTCATCTTCACCGAAGGGAATAAGTTTTTCTCCACTTCCCTGCCATACTTGTCTCTACAGTGTGGTTGTGTCGTGTTTTGTTTAACCACAAGTTTTAAGTGGTCTCTGTGGCGCCATCTATTGAGTGTGATGGGGGGCTATCGCACTGATAAAAATGGCTCGCATTACTATAACAAAAGGTCATTGGACAATTTACGCACACTTTAACTTTGTAGGTTATCATATCATGTGTATGCGGTTAATTGATTTTCAATGAAGTAAATATGATACATAACAAGTGTACTCATATTATGTAATTGACAGGGTGAGTGGGGGTGGGAGTCAATTCTGACGGTTGTCTATCGCAATGGTTCAGTGAACGATTAAGGCATTTTCTTTGTAGAGAACGAGTTAAGTGGTTTAAGCAAGATGTGTTCTTCACTTACGCCGTGGATGTGGATGTATTCATTTCAGGAATCCTTAGAGTGATAAAAATAAATAAAAGGGGTAGCACTTTATGCCAAAGAAACATGACGATTGGAGAAGATTACTTAGACTTTCATGTGGGTACATCCATAAACTTAACCCATTTTTTAAATACTTCCACAATGCATTTGTTTTCACATGTATAATGTTGGCAACAATGCCTTTTACTAGCATTGTTGTAGAATAGATATTGCAACGGAATGAAACAAAATCGATAAAACATCTTTCCACTAATTGCCTGGAAAGAGGGGAATCGCATGTGCTCATCTCATAAAGTGAGTGTATCTGCCAACATGAAGTATACTGCATTGCTACTTTGCTTTTATATTGAAAGGAATTGTGCACACAACATTTGTGCCTAAAGCATAATTCCCGTAACGTAATTCGCTTGAGCAACGAAAAACTACAGCATTTTTGTAAGTTTCGCTACATACACGGTTTCTTTGCTGTAATATTGAAGTTCGCGTATAAATAAACAGTTTTGTGAGTTGACATTTCAAATACCAGTCTACCAAATAAAATATTACGATTGAAGATTTGGGTTTTGGAAACGGTTCTACGAAAAATGTTTTGAAATTCTCTATAAGATGGTTGGATGACCTTACCGCAACGTCAATGACTATCGTTTTTGAGTGCGAATATCTCGGAAACGATGCATCTTCCAAAATGTCCGACTATACGCTAAAGTTAATGTGATGTTTATACTACGAAAAATTATTAAGATTGACAATTTTCGACTTTAAAACTTTATACAAAATTATTCGACTTTACATGGAAGTTAATGAAAGTAATTTTTGAATGCGAATATCTCGCAAACGGTGCATAAATAAATAAATAAATATTTTGGCGCTAACAACCCAATGCAGTTCCTGGCCTAGCTTCTCGCAACCACTCGTGCTGTGCGCCTCACGAATGGTTGGGACCTGCAGTTTTATGCCGTTTTCGTAGAGGAATTGTTTTTTTTCGATTGAGAGAAGCTTTTCATGACAATTTTACTCTCGGATGTTTGTCAGACATTCGAGAGAGGTGGGACCGTGAGAAAACTTATTTTTAATTCTTTTTGTGTTTTCTTGGAGCCGCAAACAGTGCATATTACTTAATAAAAAAATAAGATGGATATTAAATTTCTCAAAATTTTTGAAGAATTGTAGGTAAGCAAATTTCAAGAATGTCAGACTTTACGCCGAAGTTAATGGAAAAGATTTTTGTGTGCGAATATCTCGGAAATGGTGCGTAATACGAAAAAAATTATTGCGATCCAAATGGTAGTCTTTTAAATTTTCTAGAGCATGAAGTTCCTAATTTTTGAAAATTTTTCAAAATTGAAGGTATACAGTCTTCTAAATATCTGCCGTTGCTGGGAGTCAATAAAAATCGCTTTTGTGCGCGAATATCTTGCAAACGGTGCGTCCTATGGAAAAATTATTAAGGTCGAAATTTTAGGCTTCGAAATACAAATACAAGTTGAAATTCAAAATCTTTTAAAAATTGTAAAAATTTAATGAAAATCACTTTTGAATGCAGACGTCTAGAAACCGTTGGTCCGTCGTACGAACAAAAATATTGCAATCGAATTTTAAGGTTTTGAAATTTTACACAAGATGGATACTAATTAACAAAACTTATTTTTAATTTTTTTTTCGGAACTTATTTATTCCTTTTTTAACTTTAAAATAAACAAGTGGAAAGTATTACGAGTACATTTAAAAATTCTTTTATGTGTTCATTTTTAGTATATCGAAGTATTTCCAGTAATTTCGACTTTTGGGATGATATGCTTGTCAGAGCTCAACTCTAAAGAAGTTGGTGGAAATTATAATTCATTTTATTTTTTGCGGAATGTGGTATGTGAACCCCCAAAAGCTACACATGTTACGAACGCCCACTGATCTATGAAGTAGGTAATTGAAAATCGTCTTTCCATTCTGCTCAAATCCAACTCTGACCAGACTCGTCTAGCTGGCACCCAAAGTTTCGAATTTTTAAAGTCGATTGCACAAGCAACATTTTTAAAATAAAATTTATGTCGGAAACTAACTTCACACTAAGAGGTGGCCACGGTGTAGGGAGTAGTGTGTTCGTTTGCGACGCGAACTGTGCAGCATCCACAACCACCTGAGAATAAAAGAGAAATGACTACACTACACGAAAATGTGTTCTGCCTAGTATTACAATGGACCGAAGTCTGAGTGCTCCGGAATTTGGAAATTTCCTTTTTTTTTTTAAAAAAAAAACCTTGTACTAGAACTGCACACAGTTTGTACAATCTTTGCTTTTGCTTGCACCAACACAAGGGAGACTTTTTGCGCCATCTTGAAAAAAAGACGCCGAAATTAACTATTCCGAGAATATCTCGCTAAACATCAATTTTACGAACGAAAATGCTTAGACCTTTATTATTCAGGGTTCAATTTTCTACAAAAAAGGTCTTAACCATATTCTTTGTCATCCAGTTATAGCGGCCAGATGTCGATGATTTTCCAGAAAATTAACGAGTTAAAAGTTGTCCACTTCAGGCTATCAAACTTTAAGAGATGATAGGCTTATCAAAGTAAAACGTAAAGTTATGGGGCGAGGGTATCTACATAAAGCTGATTACATGTTATCAAGCAAAGAGTGTTTTTTTTTTTGCAAAGTCGTTTTTTAAAATCCTCAAACTGTTTAATGGCTCAACTGAAATTGTGGTATCGTTGTAAAGTCAATTAAATTTCCTATATACAGGAAAGGTATACTACTTTGACAGGCCACCATTTTGATATAGGTTGATTTTGACAGTTTATACTTGGCATTAGTGAAGTCTAGACGTGGCAAATTTATCATGGAAACAAAAAATTTGTGATTAAAAAAAATCAGTCGTCGATTTTCATGAAAATATTGTAACGAGTGATGAACATGTAATCTCCATAAATGAAAATCCACAAATTATTCATGAGTTACTCTTAAGTCTTTAAAAAGTGACAGACAGTTTGGTGTACTATTTGGTTTGGAGGGACCATACTTTTTCGGCGATGGATAAGGAGTTACTGTTACTGGAGAACGATACTGTCACATGACTGAACATTTTTTGACACCTGAATTGGATGCCTTTGGCTTGCTCAACATGTGGTTTCTATAGGACGGTGTCGCATAGCATACAGCCAACGCAACAATACAATTCATACTCTGTCAACTGTTTCCAGACCGAATTATCTGCAGAAATGATGATGTCAAGTGGCCCCCACGGTCTCGAGATTTTACAGCCTCAGTAGCAGGTTTGTATGCTAATAAACAACAAACACTGCAGAACTTAAACAAAATATTCGAGATGAAATAAGTGGAGCATCAGCTGACATGTGTGAAAATGTTATGAAACATGTCAGTAAAAAAAAATTCACATTTGTGAGGCTAATAGATGCGGACATCTGTCAGTCATTATATTCCATTCATAATTGCCGACCCTTAATAAAACATGTGTGCTAAGGAAATTAATGCGTTTTAACAAGTTATTCAAACAAAACGTAGTATACCTTCCCGCAGTACACCCTGTATTTTATTTTTATATTCACCAAGGTTTCGAACCTCTTTAACCGTGTCATTCAATGTTACTTTGCATTTGCACGGTATATCCCTTTGATTTAAACGACTAAAAAATAACTTTCCATATCTCTATTTTAAGAAGAAAAAATAATTAATTTATTTCATAAACTGACATTTCACACTTTTAGCCCAAAGGTTTACCCTAAATTCGATTCTGTCTAAAGGTCATTGTCAATGTACCGACAATGTGTCAATTTCCATTAACGGAAATGTGTGATGATGATGACTGATGAATGTATTAGCCAAAGGAAGTGTACATAATAGATCCTCAATTTTGGATCATCAATTCAAAAGTAGTTTAAATAGAATCAACCCAAATGTAATTACATTTCCGATGAGATATGACCCTTGAGATACCTTACACGTTAATTAACTACTTCCGTGCACACAATCATAAGAAACCCCCAACGGAGCGAAGGAGTGGAAAGGAAAGAGGAACTCGTTTAACCATATCACACATGGGTATACTCGTATAACCCGCGCTTGAAACAGCCGTGCCTGTCAGTACGTTATATTCCAGAAATCATAAAAGTAAAACCGAAGGAAAATGGAAATAATAATAACAACTGGGTAAACATCACGGCATGGGATTCTGAAGAAAACGAAGAAGCGGTGTAAAGGCTATTGCATGACTACATGCATCCATGCATGCAACTGGCAGTGGCAATGCAGCCCCCTCACATCGCCATCTTCGTTTGGCTTTTAAGTGTCTGGTCTGGATATGGGGATAGATACTTTGATGTATGGAGATTGCTGCTCCAGAATGCCGAACGACCAACCGACGACGTCATTAATTAAATTTGTGGAACAATTTTGAATGAAAGTACCTAATTAGTTGTTTATTTGGTTGCACGTCAGTGACATCGAGTAGAGTTTATCATCATGTGTGCGAGGTGTTGGCCTAGGAACTACTGAAAGATATTTTTAGCAGTTAATCCTCCAAAGAGAGCAACAAGTGGAAGTGGATGGCAGGCGCACACAGTTTTCGAATGAATTAGGTCGACCCAAGCAGTGTAGTGGTGTGGCAGTTGTACAATAAACTATTTACAGACTACTGGCTGTTGCTATTCAAGTTGCAGTGCAACACTTGTTCGTTTTATCCTCAATCCAGTCGCATAAGTGCCACATAAAACCGTTATGCAACCATGTAATTAACACACACAGAGTATTGTATCTATGTTGATAAGCTCTAAGTGCTTACGTTGGATGACCAATCAGCGGGACACCATTTTTCATAATTCTAGTTATATAATTATATGAGCGACGACATTTAGCTGAAGCTTGAGGCGCATGATCGCTGGATAAAGAAGATGAAGAAAAGCACTTAACCACTTTGTTTTCGCAAATACGTGCAGTAAATGTGATTAATTAAGTAATGAAAGAAGCATAATAAACTAAGTGTGTAGTAGCTCCATAAGTCCGCTTCTGAATAGAATCAAGATGGACATGGACATTATTCCAGTCTTCGGGAATAATTGAAGGTCATTCTGTTTAATAGAGTTCTTCCTTCTAGAAAACATACACAAAAGTTAGAATCAGAATGGAACGGATCATATGATACCCTCTACCCCTCATCTTCTAACCTATTCCTAATAAAGTGGACGTGACGCTGTGAATTTTTTTAATCAAATGCAATGGGATCTTTCTGCGCGGAGGATATTTTTGAAATTTTTAAGAGATTTTGGCACAGCGCTCGGACACATGCAAGGTTTTTAGCGTGCGTTAGCTCCTATTTTGATTGATGAAAGGCACAAAGAGATATCCTGACTTCTTGCTATATTTATCCTATGGTTTGCTGCAACCTTTACCTGGCAACCAAATAGAAAGTCATGGCCAAAGTAAAGCACATAAAGCACCGGGAAAGGATAGGATACCGGCAGAATTCTATCAGAACTGTAGATTACAGTTTCTTGAAAAATTGACGGAAGCCTTTAAAGAAATATTCAACACTGGCAAAGCTCCAAAATGCTTTAAAGAGACTATAATTTTCCCGTTACTCAAAAAAGGTGATGCCAATGAACCAGGAATTACAGAGGAATATCCTTTTTAAGCACGTCTTTGAAATTTTTTAGAAGCATGCTCTAGGGCCTATTGAGTAAATACCAGGCTGTATTCCGCAAATTTTATTCTACTCTTGACCACATATTTACATTGATAAGTTTGGCAAGTCCGCGACAGAAGAAAGGTAAACACTTATACACATTCTTTGTAGACTTTAAGGCAGCATTTGACTCCATAGACAGGCACGCATTAATGTACAAGCTCTTTAACCTTAGCATAACCTTAGGTAACACACTCTCGGAATGGTTTTCTACAGAAACGGGAGTTAAACAATGATGTACTTTAAGCGCCCTCCTTTTTGTGTTATTTCTCGATGATATAACACCAGAGATATGGTAAAAGGCAGAACAAAAATTCCTGAAGAGACTGTCGAAATACTTATGTACACGGACGATATTGTTCTATTGGCTGAGGAACCATCTGAACTGCAAACAATGATTGATGAACTACAACCTGAACTATTGCCAAAAATGGAACCTAACAGTCGATCTTGAAAAATCCAAAATTATGATTTTTAAAAAGGGGAGTGGAAAGCGGTCAAGCGGTGAGGAGTGGACTCACGGAAATGAACCAATTGAAGTAGTCTCGATCTACAAATATCTCGGAATAAATATCAGTTTCAATTGAAATATGAGGCCACATCTAAAACTGAAACTAACAGAATCGAAAGCCGCAATCAACGCTACGTGGAAGACCTGCCTAGCTGACAGAAATATAAGTGCCAGTGCGAAATATAAAAATCCTCTTATATGGCGAGGAAGTTTGGGGATATAAACAGTACGAAGACGTCGAAAAGTTGAAGCGATATTTTCTTAAACGACTCTTTAAGTTCCCTAACTGCTCACCGAACTACGCACTTTATCTCGAGACAGGGCTATCCCCATTATTCGTAGACACACTAAAGAGGAATATAAATTACGTAGCCAGAGTAATGCAACTAGAAGATGGAAGACTCTCCAAACTTGTAGCTACGGAAGCAACGAGGCAAAATGTCCTATGGTACGCTGGTTGGTCCGTGATAGAGGTGCTGCCATATGCACTGTCTATGGTATAGAGTTTGCTTCACAAATGAGGTCTCTTTGTAAACCTTAGAAAGACAACAATAGTGTCTAGGAACCTAAATCTTTTTACTCATCCAATCTTATTTGGTGAAACAATTCGGTTCTCTAATATCTTTTGGTATACTGACGGTTACATCATAGAGATCTGCGTTGGTCTTGAAAGGCACTCATCCATATTCCAGGCAGAAATCTTGTAATCCAACACCAGTGGATTACTGACAGTCAAATCGCTCTTGCAGCCCACAAGGAACACATGCTAAATGAAATGGCTTGGCTGACTCGGTCACTAAGACCAGTGCAACAAACCCTGTTATCGAGTTTATCGAAGAAGTGCTTTCCCGCGAACTCGGTCAAGAAGTTCGCCAAATTCGTGATAATGTGTAAATGATTGGAGTTGAGCAAACAACGGACAGACTAGATTGAACAAATATTTTCCAGAGAAACCCTGTCTTTGAATCTGCAAGTTGAAATCTTACGAAAATAGCGGTATTCTCACTGTGGCGCTGGCGTTTAAATGATGCATATCTAGTGGCACCAACAGTAGTCAACCGGAATGTATGCGGTGGTACTAAAAAGACACCAACAGTTGTCAAAACTTGGCTGTCAACTAAAAAAAAATGGCAGCTGTCAATCCAAGATGGCCGAAAAGTACGCAGACTTTTCTTCCACCCCAAAATTTTTAATACGCAATAAAAAACAAAAATACAGAAACGCAAAAACCTGTGTCGTCATTTTTTTCCTCTTGCTTTTTAATAGTGGGAACAAGTTCCCACACATATAACAGACAGCGCCATCTGTGTACGCATTTCCATTCTACCTTCTTATGCATCATTTGACACATACCGCAAGGGTTTGCGAAGGTCTTAAGGAACACTAAATGACCAAGATACCAAGAAGTTACTGAAGAACAACCGACAATGTCATCGGTGCTTGCAGATTAGGATTTGTCAATTTTGAGATCTTTGTGATCAGGAGGAGCGAGGAGCGAGGATCTTCAAATTAATCGCTCCTTAATCGTCTTCAAGACATTGAAAAGGGGGAAACACACGAAAGCCCGAATATGTCCAATAGTTTATAAAATATATTAAAATAAATGTTGAGCGCAGCAGCCTATAGAGTGCCTATTCAAGTTGGTCAGCATGCACTCGGTGATTTCTAAAGCAGGGTCTGATGCGAATACCATGGAATGCTGGCATGATGATTTGGAATAGAGAAAACCATAGAGTGGCGTCTGGAAAGTCAGGGACCATTTCCGTAATGTAGACATGAGTCTTCATCATTAGAGAGTTGAATTTATCTCAAAGCATAACTGTGGAAGGAAGACTTCTGAGAAAACCACAAGTCAAAAATCGTTATTTTTGAGTACCTTTTCAAGGGCTATGTGAACAGAGAACATTGAAAAGATTACCGATTCAGGTATTTCTATCGGCACTTAAGCATTTAGTTCCTGTACATATTCGGTACGAGTCCAGGTGAAATTTCAACCGAATCAAACTCAGCACACATCTTGTCCGAATCGTTTTCCTATTTTCAGCTGATAAAACAATTGCCACCGGTAAGAGAAGTAGAAAAGCTACCTTTCCATATTCAGCAGTATACCTATTCCCAACATTGCATATCCTGAAGGACACTCAACGCGCAAACAGGTCACGATGTCAATATGTGTTGTGTATATGATGCAAAAGTCTCAAAAACTTCACAGGACAAAAAAATCCTCAGCAACAAGGATAATGACAACAAATCCGCAACGTCATGTCCTTATATTACGTCAAATAAGCGGCCAAACACATACCAATATATGCATATCCCCTCGTTCCCACAGGGCAAAATATAACGACAGTAGTGGGTGCAAAAGTATTAATTCCATAGAACGTTCTTTGCATCCCCTAAATGTCTACCAAAGGATAAGTATGAGAAAAGTGTCCTTAAACAATATTCTTCTCAACTCACATCCGTCGTTATGCCATGCAGCTCTTACTGTTGTCTCTATCTAACGTTACGACGATGGAGATATCACACTCATCCACACATTATCAACATAGGATGTCACATACAATGCTTAATATTCTAAAAAGAAAAAAAAATGGGGCAAGGACAACATTGATTATGAAATAAATGTAAATGGGGGAGCATGACGGAATAAAGGAGAGAAAGCTTTTTTCTGTCTTAATTTTCGCTGAGTTGTTGTCGGGGAGAGATTTCTATTCGCTCTTCCCCCATTGCAGAAGAGTGTTTTCTCCATTTTGGTCCTACATGGAGGAGAATTTAACGAAAGATGCTGCACAAATTTGTACCAGCTGATAGGAGATTCTTCAAGAGTAAAGCCTGCGCTTACAGGACTTTGTTGAATTTATTGTATTTTTTTGCATAAAAAAATAATAAATCTTCTGGCAAATTTAAGAATTTAAATATTCATGAAACAATTTTTTTTTATTTATTTGGTGAAATTTACTGAAACGCCAAAGGAAATGGCCAACTAATTCAGGACACTCTTAGAACAAAGCTAGAAGTTCATTAGTTTGTTTGAGCGATTTCAGTCATTAAAGGACATTTAAGGCGAATATTCACAATTGTTCGCATGCGAAAGAGACATTATTTTGAATATTCGTCGACAACCTGATAATCATTTCCCCAGCAAAGAGGGTAGCAGGATGTACTTAATGGAAGAAAGTAACTTCACAGTTGGATATGACGA
Organism: Pocota personata; assembly: GCA_963082735.1. Lineage (NCBI taxonomy): Eukaryota > Metazoa > Arthropoda > Insecta > Diptera > Syrphidae > Pocota > Pocota personata. The sequence continues at coordinate 32,147,310 of OY720431.1, read as the reverse complement.
CACACGTTATGGAGTATTTCATGCCTAAAAGTTGTGAAAAACTAATTTCCTTTATAATTTAAGGACTAAAACTAGAAACAGGTTGGGTAAACGACAAGCATGTAAGCATTACTTTAAACTACTCGTACAGATATGGGAGAGTGATGTTTCTAGAACATTAAACAACACTTACTGGAAGATTTATTGTTTCGGACAAGTCGCAAATGGGAAATTCCTTCAGGTTTAATTAGGAGAAGTATGTATGTAGTTGTTTTGCTTAACGAATATATGTAAACCATTCGATCCATAAACAGCTGCGGAGATCTAAGTCAGAATAAGTCAGAATCTGGAATCCGAAGGTGGAAGCACCAATCAGAGTTTTATATTAGCCTCAATTTTTACAGGCTTACCTTAATTAACTTCCGTGAGCTCATTCCTAAGCCAGTGTCATAATAAAATCGCTCTGGTTTTTATCTTTTATGGGGTAATTTGAGCTCTATAATTCTACTTTCTAAGATCCTTACTTAGACCATTCATGATGTTATTAGCACAAAATGTAAGTACACACTTGTTGCGTATCTGGGCATTGAGGGTGCTATTAACAATATAAAGACCTGTGCAGTTAACATCTCTAGGAAATATTAATGTCAACCATACTCTAATCAATTGGATCGTGAATGTGCTCAGTAGTAGAAATATAAATGTCAAGCTGGATAACACTCTACTTAAAGCCACTGCCTCCAGATGCACGCCGCAATAAAGGGTCATCTCCCCCTGCTGTGAGTTTTACAAGGTGATGTCATAATGTAATGTCATAATGTAAGTGTGCCATAATTTTTGCAAATGGCGTCAAATGTCATTGTGCTTTGACATTTACTCGTACAGATAGTCAGATAGAGAATTAGTTGACAACAAGCAATGGAGCGATACACACCTGAAGAATGCGGAATTATTGTTACTGCTTATTTGATCAATTTCCGGTCTGTTGTTTTAACGCAGCGTGAATTTCGTTGTCGTTTTCCTCGTTGTCTTGCACCATGTGAGCGAACAATTAAGCGTTTGGCTGAACGTCTCGTGCAAACTGGGTCCACTAGAGATATCGCAAGAAGTGCTCGGCCCCATATGTGCAGTGAAAAAGTGATTGGAAGTGACCACCGTAACCGTAACTGGTGAGCGCTACAGACAGATGTTGAACAATTTTTTGTTTTTTTTTCCGCAAGTTGCTGAATTGGGTCTCGAGCATTGTTGGTTCCAGCAGGACGGAGCAACCGTTCACGGGCAACGATGGAGATTTTGAATGTCCAATTGTGTGTGACCCCCGTTTTGGCGATTTGAACTGGCCGGCCAGATCCCCAGACCCAGAAAACCCTTCCTTTTTTTGCCGCTGGAGCAGTTGTTCATAGGCGGAAAAACGACGCTCAACGTCCCTTGGCTTCAAATCATAAGGAACACAAGTTCCTTGTTTTTGAATCATTCCAAACGCATGCAATCGCTTGGAAATGACTTGACGGGTAACTCCTAATGGTGAAGCAAGCTGTTCTTCCATTTGGCACGGATCATCATCGAGCAATGCCTCCAATTCAGCGTCTTTGAAGGATTTTGGCCGTGCTTCACGCGGACGGTCGTCAACATCGAAATCACCGTCTTTGAAGCGACGGAACCAATCACGGCACGTTGTTTCACTTAGAGCAGCATCTCCGTAAACTTTTTGGAGCTCTCGATGCGCTTCAGCAGCCGTTTTCTTCGAATGAAAGAATAAAATCAACACTTCCCGCAAATGACGATTATTTGGCACAAAATCAGACATTTTCACACAACCAAAAGTATATGACGCCAACACTAATGTGTCAAAACAGTTTGTTTACCATATGTCTAAGCTCGATTCATGACGTTTGGGATATGTCAAAATCGACCAGCACTTATTGCTGGAGCCATCTTGGTTGCGCATCTAATGCTCTCTGGATTTCTCTAGAATTTCTTCCTGACCTCGATTGTTTCAGATCTTGAATTTCCTTGAAGGATTCTAGGTAATCTTTCCTGTTTCCAACCAGTAGTAGCATGTTTTATCTCTTCGTCTGCTAGTATGACAATGAGTTGCACAAACATCTAATACAATTTAGCCCATCGTAAAATACAGGTCAAACTTACACAAAGAGCTATAGATTTGATAACATTAGTTTATAAATGAAACTAATAAAGTTATACTTTCACAGCAACACATAATAATAATTATACTCAGGAGAAAGGTTTAAGTTAAATACATGTAGATACATTCATAACACCCATCTTCTATTTCATTGTTTTTTTTTTTTTTTTAACAACAAACTATTGAAGACAATACTTGATACTTGATGTTCATATGTATAAAAAACTGGATCAAATATTTAAATTTAATCAGTTGTTTGTTGGTAATCCGTAAAAGTTGGCTTTTCACTAAGAAACACTCATATTTCAGATTGATGTAAAAATGAATGTCACTTCTGGGTTATCTTAGAAGTGACATATAAATCAACTGAAGGTCAATGGATAACCGCATTATTACAACCTCTCCGGGATTTGATCTTATTACAGGAGTAATTCTAAAAAAAAACTTTCTAAAAAAGGTATGAAAAAACTAGCACAGATAATAAATGCAGTATTTAGACTAAATTAAGTCCCACGAATGTGGAAAGTCGCGGAGGTAATTATGGCACCAAAACTCGTCAAGGTACTAAGATAAGTTACTTCATATCGACCGATGTCTTTGCTGCCAATACTATCTAAGCTATTCGAAAAAATTCTTCTGAAACGTCTTCATCCGATCATTGAAGAAAAACATTAATACCAAACCATCAATTTGGTTTTAGAAATAGGTAGTCAACAATAGATCAAGTACACCGAATAACTGATAAAATAGAAAAATCCTTAAAAGTGAAAAAAATATGTTCTACAATCTTTCTTGATGTCACACAGGCTTTTGATAAAGTGTGGCACAAAGGATTAATAGATAAGCTGCAAATATATCCGCCAAAACAACACCCATATATTCTAGAGTCCTACATAATGCAGCGATCATTTAGAATAAAACAAGAAGATGAGTACTCTACATTAAAACATATAAAAGTTAGAGTACCGCAAAGTAGTGTATTAGAACCCATTTTATTCCTTTTATACACAAACGACCTACAAACGAGGAAACTACTGTTGCCACATTCACAGACGATACTGTTGTTCTTGTTGTTGGTAAAACCGTGAAGGAAGTAACCGAAAAACTGCAAGGGACAGTAAATGATATATCTGAATGAACCAAAAAATGCCAAATAAAACTGAATGAACTGAAGTCAGTTCATGTTACCTTCACAAATAAAAATGTAGAACACATGCAGTTCTTTATTCGAACACAGCTAAATACTTAGGTATAACTCTTGACGCTAAATTGCGCTGGAAGGCTCATGTCAAGAAAAAACATGACGAATTAAATATTCTCTATAAAAAAATATATTGGGTGATATTCCTGTCGCTCAGTATGCAACAAGCTACTGCTTTATAAACAAATATTAAAGCCAATATAGACATACGGTCTCCAGCTTTGGAGGTCCACAAATAAAACAATTTTACAAAGTATAAGACAATCTTAAAAAGTATGCAATGGTAATGATGCCATCGACAACGTTTTGGCCCAAAGAAAGCATTTCTTTAGCGACATCACTGCGATGCTGTTTCTGCAATAAATTCAGCAAATTTGCAGAACACAACAAACACTGACTTGTTTACAAAGCTATCACGCACAAACTCCAAACAAATGGCGCTCAAACAGATATTTGAGGTCCAGATGACAGTTGTACCAACATAAAAAAAAAGCTTTTGACAATATCTCAAGTGCAGTTTGTTTGAATGGGAAATTCCGGGTACTTTTTGATCAGAAGGTACCCTCAAGTAATAAAAAAAATTAAAGTCCCACACTATCGCAAAGCTCGCATGCGATGTCTTTCGATTATTTTTCACTCAGCTATGTACACGCAAAAAAAAAAAATTACAACCTCTATACATATATACCTAAAATATGCGAGGAACAGGAAAACAAAACAAAACTTTAACCAATTCATGCTAATGCAATAGAAGTACATAGTTACTGCCACTTTCGAATAGCACCTCATTTTGAACAAAACTCCAGTATGGAACAAAACGAAACGCCATTCACCTTCTTCGTCCGGTAATTGCAGGAATACACCAAGTCATTAAGAAAAATACGAGCTTTGTTTGGATTTACGGTCTTCTACACCCTTGGTAGTATGCCAAGCAAGAGAACGTGGAAACATTAACTCCTTAAATTGACTGCCGCCAGAAAGATTTACTGTGCGCCTCTTACTTCACTTACTTTGCGCCATTCGAGATCACTTATGACGAGTGATGATAATGACGAAAATGCCCCGGGCGGCCTTTCAATTAAATCCGCTTTTGTATGTGTTCTTTTCCCATTCAGATGTAGTACTACGAATATGTGTGAGAAAAATGCCATTGAAGCAGTAAATGAGCAAATTACTTTCCGGATTTGTACAGTTTATCCCATACTTTAATTTTGACACATAGGTACGTATTGTAACGAGATAGCGAAAATTGATGACGAATTAAAGATTTTGTTACAGTTCCCGAGACGTTTTTAAGTCTTCTGTTATTTTTATCTTTCTACAAGGTTTTCATTTTTAAGCATAGCCAGTGTTGCCATTGACCCACAGCAAATCAATTTTATTTATTTTTTAATAAAATTCATTTTTTCGAGTTTCTCTACAGCAAAAGTAAGCCTACCTAGACAACTGACTTCATTCATGCATGGAGAATTAAGTTTTTGAGATTCTTCACGTCTTGAGTAAACAACTCGTTAAAAATGGGAAAAGTCGCGGAAATCACAATCTGCAATCATCACCCTTCTTAAAGAAGGCAAATCGCTGCGGGAAGTTGCATCGCAGTCTTGAGGATAAACCACTGTTAGGACGAACTAGAGCAACTAAATATGAGGATCGGCTAATAGTCTCAACGAAAGTAGACGAAAAACAGCATCCGAAATACGCGCCGAAATAAATGAAACACAGAATAAACCGCTGTCCTTGACAACGGTCAAACAAAGATTAAGACATGCCGGACTATTTGGGTGAGTTGCTATTCGTAAACCCCTGCTGCGACTACAAAACAGAAGAAAAGGTTAGAATGGGCCAAAAAGCATAAAGACTGGACGGAAGAAGATTTCAACAGAGTTTTATGGAGCGATGTATCCAAGTTCGAGGTATTAGGAACAAAACGGAAAGTTTTCGTTCGAAGCAGCGATGAACAAAAGATGCTACCAGACTGTGTGGTTCCTACCGTCAAGCATGGAGGTGGTTGTGTTATGGTCTGGGGATGTTTTTCTTCAAGTGAAGTGGAAGATCTGGCTCGAGTGATTGTACAAATTAATAAGTAGGCATACAAAATAATATTGAAAGAAAACGCTGTGACCTCTGGAGCAAGATAAATTGACGAACGATTCGTATTTCAACAGGATAACGACCCTAAACACATGTCAAAACTATCTGAAATAGAGGGAAGATGAAGAAATTTTACAAATTGTGATATGACCACCGCAATCACCAGATTTAAACACTATACAGCTGTTGTGGGAGGAACTGGATAGAAGGGTCCGGGATCAATGCCCATCATCCATACTATTGGATTGCTGGAGCAATATAACCACAGGCAACAATTCGAAAACTGATAGCTAGAATGCCAAGAATTGTGAAAAAAAAGTAATCGAATGTAAAGGTGACTTTTTGAGAAACAAATAATTTTCAGCATTTGCTGGATGTATTCATAATTATCGATATTAAACGATAGTTTTTTTTTTGGATTGTGTTATGATCATGTGAAAGGAGCCTAAGGCAAACTGTCAAGCGAATAGAGCGCCCCTCTGGTGGTGAGTTAATCAGCGCTAGTATTGAGCGCCATCTCAGTGTGTGTGTTTTCCGGTTTCTCCACCAAAATATCTTGCTTTTTGTTTTTCTTCCTCTGGTCGTCATCGTGGCACATCCTCGCCATTAATTAAAACTATAAACAAAGTAAATAAAATAAAGTAAAAATAAAGTAACAATTGTTTCAAAGGAGTTGTGCATTTTAACAGATTGTATTGACAGATGACGTTTTTCTTTTGTTCGTATCTAGCTAAGAGTTGTAGCGAGAATTTATTTGCTATATGCCCTCCACATTTCCCCGCTAGAGCTAGTACCGGAACGCTTTGACGAACCTAGTACAAAAAGTCGTTTTGCTACATTCTACTCGTAGCAGACTACTTGGAATTCGCCGATTGTGTACTTTTTGCTTCAAATGCAGTGAAATGTTTCTACTCAGAGGATTTTCTCTTGGTTTTTAAGAAATTTTACTATAAATTTGTGGCTAAAACCTTTTCTAAGAAGAAAGTGGGCGTGACGGTCGCCATTTGTAACCAATGGCCAAGAATTCTGGTGAAATATTCACAATAAGACTTAGTCATCACGGTAAATAACTTTTAGAAAGCAAAATAGGTTCTCTTTTTTTTATGAAAAGGCCCTCCAAAAGTGGGGCATTACATTGTGTATGCATGTAGATAATTTGAACGTCTATATATTATTCCTAAAAAAGGCTTTTTAGGTGGGCGTGTCGGTGGGAGGATTTAAAAAATGTTTGCGAAGTACTGCGATGTTCCGCGATGTATTACGAGGTTTTGCTATGTTCCGCTAGGTCCTTGCAGAAACCCTAAAGATCAGTACCAAGACTCTAGTGTGCAAGACCAAGACCAGCGAAACCTATGGAATACCAAGACCAAAACGGGATATAAACCAGAAATGACTACGAAAGACGAAAGACTACTAACAAGAACAAAGGCGAGAGACTGCTAACCACGATAAACTACCAGAGATGAAAAACTACTATGAATAATGATTATCAGTATAAAATTCGACAAGCTTACGAATAAGCCATTAGTCAGTTGTAGGTATCCGTAAATGTATTTGACGGAATTAAAAATCACAAAACATGTTCCAATACAACTTTGGGTGGAATCCCGAGTTCCTGTCCCTGCCTTTCAGTTATATGTCGGCTAGAGACGAATACGAGTAGTTGACAACAAAGGCTACCAACAATGAATATATTCTCGTAATTGTCAAATCAATTATTGAATGGCTACCCTTTGTCATATTCTAAGATGCGAGCAAACAAATCTAGGTGTACACCCTCGTTCAGCATCGCCCTTGACTTGTATTTCGTTCATTCGCTTCCCAGTAGCACTCTGCAAGGACTTTTTTTTTATTTTTAACTCGGTTGTGAATTTTTCTTCTCAAGAAGCAAACAGGACATACAAAGTCCTTGTGGAACATTTAAACAAACAACATGAGAAGAGCCTCTCCATCACCATCATTGTGCTCTTCGTTGCAGCTCATTCGGTATCGTAAAATTATTTGTAGCCGAAGGCGTCTCATACTTGAAAGATAAAAAAAAAAAACAAATGCTTGAATGAAACGTTATTTTGAAAGTCCTTTGTCCTTTTTTTCTGGAAGTGGAGCAAAACACTTTCGTTATGCATGTGTTATTGTTGGTGCACAAAACAGCATTGGTTACTGTGAGCTGTGTACTGTGCATATGTAAACTATGAAGGGTTTTCCCAATTCCCACACCACCCTTCATCATCATCATCGTCATGAAGCATGATCATTATCTTCATCAATTTTCTCCACATTTTCCATGTTTTTGTTGCACATCGTGTTGTTTGTTGATTTGTTTTGTTGGAAAATCCATGTCATTATCCTTAGTGAGTTGGCAAGTTGATGTGAAAAAGGGAGGGAAAAAAACAACAAATTTCTTGCTAAAAATAATCGATGATGACAAAAGGAAGGACACATCGTTCTCAATGAAAATGTTTTTTGCCAGAAGACAAATGGACGGTTTTTCCTACTGTTACCACGCAGGGATGCAAATGCGTACAATGACTTGAAAAAAGTATGCTATACAATGAACTCGCGGGTTATAAGAAAGTTCATAAACTAAATACCACCAGAGGTTTACTTGTGATTATATTGTCAAATTAGAAGGTAGCCCCTAAAATTTGTTGAAAGTTGATTGATTGATACTATCTTTAATGTATGCAATGAAAATTTTCCAACAACAATACCAGAAGTAACCCAGATACCGACCGTCTTCTGATTACATAGCCTTGTCTGCATCACGCGGAACTCACTGCATAGCTGCTGCTCGGGAAACAAAAGTTTCTCAAAAAACAAACTGAGGCCCAACCTCAACAACAAAACTGGTATGCATCACACGAATCTCAAAGCACATGTCCCATCACTAGGCATATACCTTATATATGAAAGAAGAAAGACGAACTCCATTTAGATCTAAGCACTGCTAAAAAGAGATTCAGCTCTGTACACAGACGCTAAAATAACAACCACCACAGTCTTCCTTCACCCTAGACTGAAGAATCCTCCGAAAGAAAGATTCTAATCAATGAAATAATCCAAAATTCTAGGATCTAAGAATTTCCAAAAGGCTCAAAGTACGCCAGATAGTTGGCGTACTTCTTTGAGATGGTCAATTATAACTAGCGAGAACCTCCCACGACAAGTAAGTGCTTTTCGAAGGCAACAATATGAATTGCACTACTCCTTCTTTCAAAAATAAAAAACTAGGGCATTCGATAGTCGTCATCACAAATGCTATCGACTATCGAAGAAGTGTAAGGAATTCAGATCTCCCATAGACTGAAAACGAGAGCCTGGGTTCCCTTCGAATCAAGCGATCCCGCCAAACCCCAGAGATTTATAAGTTAACAGAACTCTGTTGGTTCAGTAAAAGACTGAAAGCCCAATAGATGAACCCAAGAAATCAGGACTACCCCTGGTGATTTTTCTACCGATGCTTAGCGCTCGAAATTTCTTGATAAAGTATAGTTTTAAAAAAGTTGAGATGACGTCCTTCCATCAAGCCGAAGATACTGTCTTGTTACGAATATCAAAGAAAAACCATCTGGCAGGATATCTCCTATTTAGCGACCAGGAACCGTTTCTAATGAGAAGACATCATGCTAGAGCGTACTTACTATAAGCACTTTTATTTTTATAAAATCGTTTAAATAAATTTTCTAATTCAAAACCTGGCACGCTGTCTGATAGTAAGTCTAATCTTTAATTTTTTAATGCCGAAAAAAATAAATAAAAGTAAAAATCATTTTCTAAACTTTTTTGGAAATACTTTTCACGAGCAAAATCGTTCAGCCCATTTTTGAGAACAATGTTCTCATGCGAGACAAAAATTTCCACATCAAATTAGAAACGTATATATCATGTTTCGACTGAGAAATGACATTTATTCAGAATAAATTCATTTCATAAATTACTTTTCTGAACTACTGAACCACAGCCATCTTCTGTAAATTCGTTGCATGAATAAAATGTTAATAATCTATAATTGTGCTTAGTAATTTAATTCATAGATAAGTACTTTGAATACCGGATACAACTTTTCCGGGCACTCTACTTCACGAACATAACCCCTACGTGTAGCAAATACTTTGAGAGTTGACAGCTAATATCAGGCAGAAGTACCAATCTTCGAATACAAAAAATATGAAAAATCCGGCTAGTTAGAAATCGTTTTCATAAAACACTGGCTAGCTAGGTTTCAAAAAATATGCAAATATTAAGTGATCCACGATCTGAGATTTTGTCTTAGGCATCTAGGGTCTGCTAAAAGTTTTTCAGCTGCAGACTGGGTACAGTTGCAGAACCAACTTCAATAAATCTCTCTCTAACCTGGGTTAAAAAAAAACCTTATCCACTGCCAATATTTGTTCTTTGACGAATCGTCACATCTTCCTCGTAGTTAGCACCAAAATTAAAACTTAATTCTTTTAAAATTAAAACTTGTTTCTTTTTGACGTTTACCAGTATGTACCGGAGCAAATTCTCCGAGAAAAAATACTCTCCAGTCGTCAAATCACCCTTTTTTTCACCTTTGACAAGTGAATGAATGCATTTCGGGCTATTTCAAGCAGTTTAATGCACCTTAAGGCGCTTTGGTATGCGTACCTAAATGAAAGTGATTTCATCTACTTGCATAACTTTTCCAAGCATTTAACTTTCCTTCCGTTTCGTACAATCCCTAACGTTCCATACTACGATTTATCAGTAGCCAAAAGTTTTGTGTGAGAGAAAGGTTTCTTGAAGTTGTCGCCATGGTTGGCCCTAGTGCATGAAAGACATTGCACCCCCAAATCAGATGTGCGGCTTACTGCAGCCAGCATAGGAGGATTCGCTACATGGTGGTCACTCTTTGGGGACTTTGATCCATTTGCTATAGTTAACAAGCTCGCTAACATACACACCTGCATTTTGAATAGTCTAACATATGTACGTAGGAAAAAAAAGCCTCTTGTAGCCCTCTCCAACTTAGTGTTCGGATACTATTTTCATGGTTGTGACACTGGTGCTTAAGTCTAATATGTACGTAGAATTGGTTCAGCATCATTCCTAAGACGTCCCAGGTACCCTTTATATCTTACCGGCAAGACCCTATCCGCCACGTGGGGAGCCGTACTAGATCTATAAACTTAATCCTAAAAATCTAAAAGCTAATAACACCAAGGCCCTATTTACCAGACAACTTTGCAACTTTACAATTTGCATTTTAGCACTTTGCTAAATGTGATAAGTGCAAAGTGTTTGTGTTCCACGAAATAAAAAGCGTACTTTGCGCTTCCACTCTGTACTTAGCAAATAATTCCGATTCTTGTTGATGAAGTTTATATTATGTGTAACGATTGAAAATAACTTACATAATGATATGCAACGATCTTCATTTAAATATTTGAAATTTGCCGCCAAAACTCTAAGCAGCCATATTTATTGCAAGCGTGGTATGTCGTTTAACACAACGGTAGTAGGTTTCGTTGAGTACATACGAATTATTTGATCTACGAGGTGTAATAATAATGTCGCGCAGTGGGAAAAATGCAAATTATTTGCCAAATTTGCAATACGACTCATGTCAATGACAGCACGTTGCAAAATGGTGGAACAGAATGAAGACTTTAACAGCATACTCGTATATGTATGTCCATAGCACTTTTCACATAGCAAATCTTCACTTTGCGTTATGCAAAGAAATCATTTCATTGAACGGAAATAGTTTTTATTCGCAAAGTTTTCCTGATTTTGCTTTGCAATAAATAGTTTTTGGTGGAACGGTAAGTTGCAATTTTTGCAAAATCTTTGCACACAATATTTTGCATTTGCTTAGCAAATTTAAATTTAAGTGGAACCAAAAATTATTACAAAGTTCTAAGTGAAAAGTTGCAGAGTCGTTTGGTGGAATGGGGCCCTGATGTCCTACGATAATAATAGCCCATCCATTATTTGATTTTTATTTCGTCAACATTTTCCTCCCAATTGACAGCCAATCACCAAAAAATTGTGCAGCCATGGAGAGAATTTTAATTTATTCCTCCTGCCCTATTCAAATACCGAATCCAATTTAAATACAACACCGTTACGTGAGATGAATGCATCCACTCACTTATCTCACAAATCAGATGCACTTTTGGCATACCAAGTCCCAAGAGTCGAGATAAGGAATACAATAATCGATAACATCCCAAATTTGGTAAGATACTATAATAACAACAACAAAAAAGGAACACCAACACACACACACAGTTTATGTCTGTCCAAGTTACCTGTGCGCCTGCTTTTAGGCCTTTTTTTTTTTGTTCGCTTTTAGTGCCCTGGTGACAGCACCATACTTGGCTCACATGAGCGACAAGCAAGGTTAACGAGTCTTGCTGCAAAAAGCGGTGCGCTGCGCTGCAGAAAAACGTGGGGAAACGATCAAATCAACGAGAGATGCAACAGAGATGAAGTCAATGCTGGAGCAGCATCGTGAGAAAATCTTTGCACTGACAAAATAGTGTGTCTGCACAAAAAGAGTCTGCGATACAATGCCAGAGAGAACAACATCAAGAGATACTCGTACCGATGCTGCAGGTAACTATAACCTGATGTCTGGTGGACCAACAAAAATACCATCACACGCAGCATGATGGAGGAGGAAACAAAGGGGAGACAAAACAAGTGAGAAACTGAGAGAGAATAAGAGATTGCGCGTATAAAATCAATAAACAACGATAGGTGGAGAGTATACACTCTCAGTAGCAGCTGGTTAGGTGGGTCCTGCCCCATCTCCGTTCCACTAGTATCCACCACACAAAATTTGGCCAAGAGAAAAAAAAATCCATTTTTTAATGCTTTGCAAAATTTTTGAAAATTTCTTTCAAAATGAACCCACATACCTTTAAAGGACGATTGCTACTGCTAGCAGGATCTGAAGTTTGTAGACTTTGCTGGAATATCCAATCGGACAGGGTGCCATCTGCAACAATTATTTTTAAAACTTTTTTCACAATTTGTTTTCTCACTCACATCACTTTACACATATACACTTATTGACTATGCACTTGGGGAGAAGAATTTGAAACAAACTCTACACTCTATTCTCCATCAGACTTATTTAGCAAATCACACAATCTAGAACTAACAACTTCAATTCAGATAAATCTGTTTAGAAGTTTGTGTAAATTTTTTTTTACAAAATTCCGTTGCTTGGTAATGGTCGTTTCGCAGCTTTTTCCATCGCGGCTCAGTGAAAACTGAAGAAGAACACATAATGGATTAAGGAAAAGCACACAGGAGAACAAGTGCGGTGGAGCCATGGAGCTGTTGCAGATTGGAGCAGCCTCAGATGAAGGCAGATTTTTTTTTTGCACAGAAATGTATGAGAGAGACAGTGTGGCTGAGAAGTAGCGAATGATACTAATGGAATGGATACCAGTTAGCGAATATTGTAGGTAGGGTATTGGCATTCAAGGATATTATAGATTGATGAGTTTCTTTTTTCAAATTTGGACTTCCAAAAAGGCAACCAAAAAAAAACTTATGTGACTAGCCGCAGTAAAGGCTAATCCTTGGCAAGGATAGTTCGCCCTAGAGCAACGTCTCTAATCCGGTTTCTCTTAGGAATCTGAGAATGAGAAGTGGGTCCATGGTTGGCATATCCTCATCTGATAGTTGGTTTGGTACTTGTAAAAGCATTTCAATCTTTTGTAGGTCAGTGCCGCACAAAACTCCAGAAGATGTTCTGGATTCTTACTGGACTCATTGCAGAATCTGCAAAGGCCTTCGTTTGCTATACCTAGTTTTCTTAGATGCTCGCCGAGCTTACAGTACCCCGTTAGAAAGCCTGTTAGGATACGTAAGTTATTCTTATTAAGGTAGGTGCATGCTTCGAATCTCTTCCAGTTATAGTGTCCCATAGGTTTCTTAGCTTGCCTCAGACCTGGAGTATTAATCCAGGTTCCCACCATGTTTTCTTTCTCCATCTTCCTGAATTCTTCGCGTATGGTGTCATTTCCTATTCCGCAAATTTCTTCATTGCCCTCTATTCCAGCACGGGCAATTCATTAAATTTGTATAGGCATTCCCACACAAGTTTTGATTTAATGACATGGGAGTCAAGTGCCTTGATAGCTGCTTGACTGTCTGACAATATTGCTATGTCGCATTTTTTGTATCTTCTATCGAGATTGAATTGAACACATCTATCTATTGCATATATTTCAGCTCGAAAGATGCTGATACTTTTGCCCATAGGTTCTAAGTACTTTGTTCTTGGCCCAAACACACCTGCTCCTGTTCCTTCCTCAGTTCTCGAGCCGTCTGTATACCACTTTATTGTGTGGTTACTCAATCCGTATATTATGGATTCATTGCTCCAAGCCTTCTTGTTACACAACTTCGTATGAATTTTTTTTTATTAAAGTTAAATTTCCTGATACTATTGTCCCTAGGAATCGCTGGAAGGGAGAGTTTCTTGAGAAATACGAGTACTCGTGCATCATATTCTTTCGAATTGATGCATTTCTCCCTCCCGTTGCCCTCTTTTGTCATTCTTAGGATCGTTCGCTTTGCATTTTGCTCAACTACAATATGAAGCGGAGTTAGTTCCAGGAATACATCCGTGGCAGCAGTTGGACATGTTCTCATGGCCCAGAGGCAAGCAAGTCTTTGCACTTTAATGAGTGCCTCCCTCGTTGTGACTAGACTAGTTCATTTGGCCCACGCTATCGCTCCAAATGTGATCATTTGTTTCAAAACGGCAATGTACATCCATCTTAGAATGCTCGGGTTAAATACCCAAAACTTACCCGCCAGGCTCCTACATATCATAAGAGCACGGGTTGCCTTTCGGGGACATCTCTTCTGTGTGCTTATCATTTTACCATCTTAGATATTTCACTTCTTTTACTGGTGGCAGTTCCGGCCCGATAGTCAAATTGTCTTCAGTTCAAGCTTCCTTTTCCTCGTAAATGGTACTATTGTAGTTTTTGCCGGGTTTATGTTGAGGCCAGCCATGCAGCACCATTCTTGAGTTGCTTTTAGACCTCTTTGTATGATGTCACAAAGGGGGTTTCTTCAAACTTTCCTCTGGCAATCAGTACTATGTCATCAGCGTAGGCTTAACAGTTGATTCTGAGGTTGGTTAACTTTTCAAGTAATTCATCCACAACAAGACTCTGCATTAGGGGAGATAGTACTACTCCTTGTGGGCATCCTCTTGTTGTGTTGACCTTAATGATTCTACGCGACGTCTGAGTTCCTGCTGATCTTGTTCTCAGCAACTCGTACATCCACTTAGATACTGTTCTACTGACTCCTTTTCTGTCCAGAGCTCGTTTAATGGCTTCGTGGGAAGTGTTATCAAATACCCCCTCGATGTCTAGGAAGGCGCAGAGAACAATCTCTTTCGTTTCAAGAGCTTTCTGTATGGTTTCCGTCAACTGGAATAGAGCCGTCGAGGGTTTGATAAGGATTCGGGGTTCCTGAGTTAAGTGCCCAGTAGAGAGCCAGAGTTTTAGACCCAGTCGCCAAATTTCTCCTTCACCACTTCGAACGTTGCGTCGCTTGTATGCCATATAGCGCCGTCTTGTTGAAACCACAGCTCGGATATATCGATGTTGTCGAGTTCTGGCTACAGAAAGTCGGTTTTTGGCCAAAATCCGGATCTCCTGCCAACATTTCCAGCGCCCAATTAGCGAACCCACTGCGTTATGTATGGTCGTCCGGCTTCAATTCTTGTGTCAGCACAATCTTATACGGATGTGGACCCAAATCCAACCGCAAAATAAACTTGGCTGACTCTTTGGCGATGCCCAATTCAACTGATCGGCGCCGAATCGACATTTCTGGGTCTTCTTCGATACTGGCCGCTACGGCGGCTATGTTTTCTTCACTTCGCACCGATCTCTGTCTGGTTGGTGGCTTAAGGTCGAAAAGAGTGTACTCATGCTCAAACTTTTCCACGGTGCGACGAATTGCCTGCGCACTGAAGTCATGATGACGACCGACCTCACGACGAAATTCACGTTGCGTATTTACAACTGAGCCGGAGTTTCGATATTTTTAAATAATTTCCACACGTTCGGGAATCGTCAAACGATGCATGATGAAATGGTAAACCTTACTGAATATATTTTGACAGCTGGATGTCATTGGTAACTTTGACAGCTGCTGAAACATAACAATTGAAAAAACTATCATTGCTATCTGGTCACCCTTTACAAGCGGATAAGAAACGGACACTGTTGCCATAGAATGGTGACCGAAATGTGATGCTAGCCAAAAAGATCGGGCTATAGCCGGTACCAAGGGTTGTTAACAAATTGTATCCTCTATGACCCTGGTATGGTGTACCAAGGTCTTTAGCTTTCAATGGCGCAACTGGAATCTGCTCTATAAAGCTATGAAGGGACATTCAGTAGCTTTTTGATCCGAGGAAATTTTCCTAAATTTGTTCAACAGTAGGATAGTCAAAAGAGACTTACGCTCGTACCTGAAAGTGGCTAGGTTATTAATTTAAAACACCTAATTAGGATACAATCTATGCCTTACGAAACAGTGACTTGCATTTGAAAGAACCTAAAGATACGAAACCTAAAATCCCCTTTCCCTTCACTTAACCTTTATTGAAGAGACCACATGGCTGCCGATACCTCCATCGCTATAGACCGCTCACAATGCCGTCAATTCCCCACCCTATTCCCTACAATTAATTCAAACTCAATCATGTCTCCTTTCCAGAGATACTCCAAGTGTCTCCAATATTTATTTAGAATACTTAAACAATTCTTAACTCTGAAGCAATAAACTCTAACACAGTAACACCATTCTTCTTCTTCTAATCACTTTCGTCGTCCTCCTCGTCGTCATCGTCGTCGTTATTGTCCCCCTCATCGTCGTCGTCATCATCGTCTTCATCACCATCATTATCGCTTCCATCAACTTCCTGCTGGTCTTCCTCTTCGCTTTCCTCATCACCTTCCTCGACCAGGCCATTTTCCAAAATTTCCGTATCACTTTCTGCGTCTAAACTCTCTTCGTCATCTTCCTCTTGCTCCACCTGGCCCATATCATCATTATCTTCTTCATCATCGTCGTCGTCCGAACTACCTCCAAGTTGAACAACATTATCTTCATCCTCATCGCTGGAATCAACATCATCATCATCGTCATCTTCTGGTAATTCCAGTTCCTTCAATTGCTCTTTCTTGCCCTCATTAGCGTCTGCCTTCTTGGCTTTCTTTGCCTTCTTCGTTGGCACTTCTTCGTCCACCTTTGCTTCCACTGCCT
The DNA here is from genome assembly GCA_963082735.1 of Pocota personata. Classification (NCBI taxonomy): domain Eukaryota; kingdom Metazoa; phylum Arthropoda; class Insecta; order Diptera; family Syrphidae; genus Pocota; species Pocota personata. The sequence continues at coordinate 32,130,613 of OY720431.1, read as the reverse complement.
TCTCTTTATCAATGGCTACCTTCTTGGCTTTCTGCGCCTTCTTCGCCGGCACTTCTTCCTCCACCTTGGCTTCCTCTGCCTTCTCCTCATCACCGGCTGTCTTCTTGGCCTTCTTGGCTTTCTTCGCTGGCACTTCCTCGTCCTCCTTCAGCGCAGCTTTCATTTCTTGTAGCTTGCGCTTCTTCTCAGCTTCTGGTTTGGTCAGCTTGATGAGCTTACCCTCCTTGGTCATGGCGAATTTGGAGAGAACCTCATTGGCCTCCCGTTTCATTTTCATCATTCTCTGTTCACGTGGACCCATTACTATTGGCGTCAGTTCAGGCGCTTGCGCCATGCTGACATACAGGGGCAGAGCAGTGGTTCCAGTGATGTCGATTCTCAGGTAGAGATTACGTACGTTGCCCAAACCACCGGGAAAGACTTTCTTCAGTTGCTCAACTATATGCTGTATGTTCTCAGCCAGTTGCTGGGAAGTAAATTTGTGTGTGCCAACGGGTATAGCGTGCAGGGAGCTCTTGGCCAACTGCCTGTAAGCGGTTTTGCGCATGGACTTCTCGATTTCCGTCTTGATGTCCTTTTCTTCATGAAGGCGCACAGCATGGAATGTGTTGCGGGGCTTCTGAGCGATCTACAAAGGAGGAACATACTCTATTATAGATTTCTGGAATGCTTCCAAGTACACTTACCTTTCCGACGATGCCAACAACATGTGAGACTATCCGCCCATCGCACAAATAGTGCTCGTAGCTGGCACACAGCCGCCTCTTTTGCTCGAAGGTACCGAATTCCTTGCGAAGCTGATTCATTGGCATGACTTTAATGCCCTCGACACCATGGAAGCGTAACATGTCCTCGTAGTGGTGGATTGTTGGCTCATAATCTGCTTTAGCGCCACGTTGCAAGTCGGGTACTATAAGTAGAACATCGTCATCTTTGTCGACCAGCGAGTGTTTGAGGTTTCTAGGGGGAAACACCATTTAAAGGATGAAAATCATTTGAAGGATTGACCTCTACTTACAGCTTAACCATGCGTTTGGGACAATTAGCGATTTTAAAGCTGCCCACTTGGAGGAAATACCGATAGTCATCGAAAATCGATGACTTCTTGGTGGCGACCTCCTTCTCCACTTGCGTCTTCAATGCCTCGGCGATCTTCTTGATGTTTTCCACGTTGACAATCGTATTGAACTTTTCTTCGTCGTAGGGAATCGGATCGTATCGGAAAGTGTTGGCGGCAGATCGCTCTTTCTTTTGCTTTTTTACTTTAGTGCTTTGTTTTGCCATCCTGAAGGCGATTTTAGCTATTTTCTTCTCCTGGAGTTGAGCTGTTTTCTTAGCCACTTTGGGCTTTTCTGCAGATGTAGTGGGATCTGCGGCTTGAGGGACTACTTTCTTGTTCTTCTTCTTCTTGCCTTTTTGGGGTTTTGATGGCGCAACGGGTCCTTTTGTTGGTAGTTGCGTCGTGGGAGTTGGAGTTAGTTTCTGGGATAGTGTTGGAGTCTTGGCAACTGGAAGTGCAGCCACGACTTTTTTCAGTGAAGACGATTTAGCAGGCACTGCGTCTTTAACTGGAGCAGGAGGAGCAGCTTTAACTGGAGCAGGAACAGCTTTAACAGGAGGGGCAGCTTTAACAGGAGGGACAGTTTTAAGAGGAGGGCCAGCTTTAACAGGAGCGGATTTGGCAGCAATCCTGGTAGAAGCAACAGCAGCTTTGGTTGCTTTAACATCTTTGACTGGGGCAGAGCCCTTGACTGCTATTTTCAGGGGCGCCGCTGCTTTTACTGGAGCGACTACTTCATGTCTGACGACTGCACCCTTCAGTTCCGCCTTTTTACTTTTTTTCTTCCCTTTTGGCTCCTCTTTCAGTTTCTGTGGAACAAGAGGAACAGATGGCTTTGTCTCACCTTTTTCAGCTGCTTTCAACGCTACTTTTGACTTCGGCACATCTTTACCCTTCTTTTGGACCTGCTTTAACGGCTTTTTTACAGCTTTTGCTTCCTTTACTGGACTCTCCAGCAGTTTCGGTTTTAAGTTCTTCACTGTTGATGTGGATTTCTCCTTCTTAATCTGTTGTTTCTTCTTTTTGATTGGATTATCTAGTTTGGGTTTATTTCCCAGTTTCTTGGGAATGGGTTTCTGTAGCTTGACCATGTTTTTGAATAGAAATCTAAATAAAAAATGCGAGTTTTCTTTCGAATAAGAAGCAACACGGCGAGATTTTTGGATATTATACGACACGTGCGTCCGGCATTTGTTTTTGGGTTGACATTTAGCAAATAATAAAGTATTCTTGCCACTGAACTAGAGGTGATGCTAGAAAACTTTTTGAATGAATTCAGGCAGCTTCTTTGGAAATCTTCGGGTTGTTTAAATTATGGACCAAGTGATTAATTTAGGCATTATGCATGTTTCTTGTGTCTTTATATATAGCACGACAAAAGTGTAGGCATAAAATAAATTAAGAATCTGCTACCTAGGCAACAACGGCTTGCTGTGGGTCTTATATGCAGTGAATGCTGCTTTAGATATATTGTTGGGATACCGATACGTGAAGAGTACATTTTACAAATGCAAATTAAAGGAGAATTTGTTTATTTTTTTTTCTTGTAACGAATACTTTTATCGTTCTATTCCTGATGGCGCACGCATACTGAAGAGACATTTTACTATTGAAAATTATCTAATTTTCTATAGCCAGAGCGGCAGTTAACCAACCAAAAATAATGAAAAGTAATGAAAATTGAAACATAGACAGTGAAAACAATTTTACGAATTTTATTAAGTTAGGACACTTTTTCTGTATTGAATTTCTCAACCGTGATTTTTTTTTGTATTTGCTTTCCACATTAAACTTGCACGTTGTGTCAGTGCAGTAGTTATTAGGTGAATGGTGGAGCTGAGTCGTTGATAGCACATGGTGTAGCACATGCAAGGGCGGCTTACAGGATAGATTCTACGTTTTAATTTTGGCAAAGGAGGTTTATAACATACACAAAGCAGAGCTAAGGCGATTTCTGTGGCCAGGTCTTCTTCAACCATCTATTTTTAAACAAAACGTAATTCAAACTCCGAGTACGTCTGCTTACAAACAAAAGTTTTTCACTAAACAACAAATCTGGAAAGTTTTCTGTGTATTTATCAAATATTTGTTTGTTGATTTCGAAAACCACCCGCGTATAATGTTTTTTTTTTTGTTTTTTGTTTTAATAAACATGTTGCGAATGTCTAACGAATATTCGAGAGAATATTCAACATGAGAAGGTTTTCGGAATCAGCAACTATGACATATGGAAGGTTTTGCTGTTTTCCTGCGATAGAACTTTATCAAAAGCAGATCACAGCAACATTGACCTTTGGTTTTAACAAAAAAAAAAGCGATTTTATAAATTAACCCGATATGCATGCATATTAATCCCAATGAGTGTCTCCTCTTATCGATTTGGCTTTTTTGTTGACTGACCTGGGCTATAGCACTATATAAGTATGTAAACTATATTCTTATTGGGTATTAAACAGTTTTAAATAAAAGCAATGGAAGCCCATAATTGCTCTAGATGTCACCTACATCAAGATTTGCGTTTGCACTGCGACAAAAGATGTATTAATGGTGTTGATATTTTTCGACGAGCAAAGAGTTGTTCCTTTCTCACGAAATCAAAAACTTTTATTAACCTTGCCCGAAATCTGATCTTTATTAATCAAGGACTGTGAAGATACTATCATAATCACTTGGTGCAGAAAAGGCGAACATTTTATTAATACATCATATGAACTTTTGTACCAAAGCATCGTATGCACAACTGAACGCATCCGTCTTCTAATCGCTGAATGCATTCATTGAAAATGACATTTCATCATTATTTTGTAAACAATTCCGATTTGATTTTCGTGAAATGGGAGAAAAAATTGTTATTTCTCCTAAAACAAAACCACTTAGGTAAAATACCACGGCAGCAACAAATTGCTGATTATTTGAACTTTATTTCAATCGTAGTGCTCCTGAACTAATCTCATTGCGTGCCGTCGAACTCGGTTCATTAAAAGTTGGCCTCAAGAAAACACATCCCAATGGAACACCAGAAGAAGCGGAAGAATTGGCCAAACTTTATGGTATTTCCACTAAAATATTCCATATTCCCTTAAGACAGGGCTTTCCACATTCTAGCTGAGCTAAAAAAGCAACTATCGGCCCCTAGAATCGAGAGACTGTCGGGCAGATCCAAAGGCGTGTGGGACCCGGATCGAAATGCCGTGAAAATTCTTCGAAGAGAAGGCAAATTCGAAGTTTTTGGTTACTTCTTGAGTGGCGATCATTACCTGGAGTACTACGAAGCTTTATTTTTACTCGAATTGGTAACTCTGCGTTGATATCTCTTCGATTTCAATGAAAATACTTTCCTTTATCCTTTCAGAACCGCTTGGAGATTATCTACAACTCCATGAGGATGTCTATCGAACAGGGCTATGCACTGTTCCTTGGAGAAGAAGAAAACTTGAAGTATAACAAATATCTGGTGTATTCCATGTTCTCACGAGGCGGTTACATCGTACAAAGGTACCAGAACTTGGCATTCTCCTCAAAGAAGCCAACAGTCGAGGACTGCATTTGGAGCTTACTCTTGAATTCTGTTCAGAATAAACCAATTCCAGATAATGTGCGCAATTCTGAGCATTTTCTCGATGTTGAGAGATCAACGAATTCAATTCGAAGTGCAATTATGAATCCAGAGCCAGAGAAACGGAATCAAGTGGAAGATGACGGCGAAACGCAAGCGATTGTCTTTACAGAAAGGTTTCAATCGGGCGCGAAAAGAAAAGCTGCAAGTGCTGGACCTTCGAATTACAAGCGTTTACGTTACGACAATGATTCGCCTCCAACGCATAAGAGTTTCATTGATTTCCTGACCAAGGAGGAAGAGTATAAGAAATTTGAACGCATTTTCCATAGCTTTGACATCATAAAACTGAAGCCGCAGTTCGACTATGATGAGACAGAGCCCAGAAAGCTAGAAATCCATTTCGATGTTTATCTACACAATGACAATTTCAAAAAATCCGAACCGAAACCACCAATGTTTCGTTTGGCAATTTTGAAGAAGGACCAGGAATTCCCCAATCGATCGGAGATTTCTAGATGTTACCATAGTCAGGAGTATCCGGTTCCCTTACTAGTGGCGTCAGTTAGTGAATCGAAACAAATTCAGGCATTTTTATATTATTTCACGTAGAATAAAATTGTGCAAAAGGCTAGCTCTACGACAAGTAACCAAGATTGAGTACATCCTAGAGTGGCCGTGGTGAGGTGGTAACATCATCCCTTGTCACGCTGCAGATTCACGGTTCAAATCCTGATGTCAAGAATTATCTATTTATAAATAAAAATGTCGATCAATTGCGAAGCCCATGCCAACTCTACTGCGAAGGCATAACACTGGCAGTGGGGTGGTCATATTGATGAATGCGTAACTTGGCCGTGATGATGACATCAGGAGGACTGACAAAAAATACTGTGAATCATAAGCATCGACGCCACCCTTGGAGTTTACTAAAAGTTAATACCACCTAAGTTTCAAACCCACTACACCAATATTTCTTTCTCTCTCTCTCTCACTTTCTACAAACGCCCGTGCCCTGAAATAATTTAAGAGCATTCATATCCTCTTTGGTGCGCGCAAATTATATAAAAAAAATCTTCATTGAATGTAGCTACCATCCAGGCTGGACGTGGGCATCTATAATAAAGCTTCGGAATGTAATGGCCAACATGTGTGCTTAGGGTAAGGTAATCCCCGATGAACTAGTTATTTAGATGTATTTCCACAAAGTCACCCATCACGCCGGTAAGTTCTACGAGGAGAGGAAGGAAACCAAAAGACAATCACCCAAGGTAAGATTCGATTTACCACGGGGTGATGTTACCATTTGTTCTGATAACCAGAGGTTATAAAAGCATCTGCTGTTGATATGAAATTTATATTTGCTTAGCGTTGTCGCGAAGTGCTTGTGTTTCTTGACTCACAGATCCCTGTAAAACTTATTGCGGGAAACGAAATTGGCGAGAAAGTGCTGTCTACGCCAGATCATGAACAAGCTGACCAATCACTCTGAACTCCACCTTGGAGAATAGTGGACCAAAATATTCTGGTTTAAATCTCTATCGTACTTATGAACAAAACTGTAGTAGGACAGTTCGTACAACCCAAATTTATTTGGTATTTCCTCTGCATATCACATGTTAGGTAAGGAAAATTTAATTTATTTCCCTTTTGCCAATAACACCTGTGTTCCAGTCCAACAATAAGCCTGTTCCTGTCCTTGACCAGAGTTGTGAATATCAACGAAATTTGATGAAAATTGGTTAAATCCTGATTCCGTGTGCGGAGATCCCTGTGAATTTGACCAATTATCTTAAAATTTCGTAGAAATTAGCTCGATCAAGTACGGAAACAGCCCTAATAAGTCCATTTGCGTACTCATGTGAAAGCGCCTCACACTCGTCAAAAGTGGAAAAAGTAACGAGTAGCGTGTTTACGCTCTCTGTGCTTGAATGCAGTCGAATAAGTTCCGGCACTGGTAAAAGTAAAATAGAAACAGCTGATAGCTGCAGTTTTAAATTCGAATTAAGACTTAATTTTGTTACTAAATACGAGGTAGATGTGATGATTTACGATTTTTCGTAACCCGGGTTGAAGCGAAATGAAGTGGTATGATAACTACTCCAGTATACGAAAAAAACAGCTTAATGATACCTTGGTTCTCTGGGAAGATTTTGGCTCCAAATGCATTCATATAATGTTGTCTCAGTTTGCCATTTATAATTTTTTGCTCGTCAAGAAGAATTGAGCTTCATGTCTGTATCTCAGAATGTAGCCTTAAAGACCGGACGGATTTACTTTAAACTTCATATCTGGGGTCTGCAGCATTGCCATATGGTACGATTTATCTTTAAAAATTCGTAAATTTTTACGATATTTTGAATGACTTATTTTCAAATATTTTTTTTTAACTGCATATCCATTAACACTTTTCCAAGGAAAAGGTTTTCTCAACCTCATGGAAACATTGTCTAAGTTTGCCATTTTATATTTTCCATTGGAGAGTTTGATGTTCTTAAATTTTAAAATATTTATCGTTCAATCGAGTTTATTTTGTAGGAAATGTTGACGAGTTTATGACAGGTAACCATAATTCATCTGAAATAAGGGATCGGTAAGTAGGTATTCTTTGTACGCTTGATTGAGTCTAACTGTTATTATTTCAAAACTAATAAATACAGTTTTCTGAAATATAAGATTTGTGTATGCTAAAAGAAAGTTATTTTGTGTTTCGTTGAGTTAAGATTTTCCTCGTCAACGTTGCGCACGTTTTAAAATGTTGCCTCATCTTTAACTAATGTGCAATTTTTTACTCAATACATAAATTACGTTTATAAAAAATATGGTTTATCCGAAGAATGAAGTCAGAATAAAAGATATTCAATCGTACGTGAGACAATCAGTCGAAAGCGTGTGAGTCGATAGTTTTTTTTTTTTTTAACACATATTCTGCACTATATGGGAGTATTAAGATTGTTTAAGATGATTCAGGCATACGGAGAGTTAGAAACAAATGCAAGATGTGATGTCTTACAATCCGCAAATGCCCTTTTATAGTGGAATGTGAGTGTAATAATTGCAAAAACTGTTGCTGATTAGGAAATTCTGTTTACATATATGTATTTAGCGCAAGAAATTACAAATTCATATGTAATTGTTTATGAAAAGCGTTTCCCTATCTTTTGGTGTCCTTTCACAATGCATTACCATTTGTCAATGTTTTGTTTGCAACGTTCAACAAATCGTATTTTACGAATCTTAAAGTACGGAATTATGGTTTTAGACCAAAATCATCTGTCAACACTGAGTTCTCATTCTAACGTACAAATTTATGTACTTTACTTAAGACCAATTTTGAAAGAGCGCAATATTCACGAAAACGGTTATAACGATTTCTATAAAATTTCATATCTTACTGATATCCGTAATAAGACTGCATACTTAACAAATTTGACATTTCATTAAATTAAATGGTTCACGGCAATTGTACTTAAAAAGGTTGTGCAAATATGTACTTTCACGTGTAGTTCGTAAATGAAATGTGCAAATATTAATTGATTATAATTGTTTTAATTGATGGTCAACAAGGTCTCAATTCTGTTCACAGCAATCAACAAGGCTATTAAAACATTCGACAGGTTGGGACACATCAACAGCAATGGACACAATTCTGTTCAACCCTTCCTCATTTGCTTAATTATCTCATTACAAACAAAACAAAGTTCAATAAGGCAAACATGCCTTTTATCGGATTGAATTAAATGAAAAACTATCAAACAATTTGGGAGGTTCAAGCACATAAACATCGGCTTTGCCTGTAGTCATTTCTGACGTTTCTGATGTAATACTTAAACAATTTAAATGGATGGCTTGGTTAATATCTCATTCATAAATAAAAATCCTAATAAATGTCAGCTTCGCGAATTGATACTTCGAATGCACTTACAAATGTACAAGGATAGCTCATTCATGAGCGGAATAACAACTGGTCGTCCCTAGTTATATACTTGACATGTTGTCTTAAACCAAATGAGTCAAACGTAGTGAACACAATTCGAAATGATCCATCTGAAAGTAGTAGCCCTAGAAATGCTTTTCAAATAAATCCTCCCTTTATTTGAAAATCAAATTTGGCATCACTTCTATCTCCAATTTGACATTTACCTGCAAAAAACCCCCACAACTATTCATCTCTCTCGCACTTGCCCAAATAAGCACCCATTCGCCAGCTGTCAGATTTCCCTTTATCACTACCAAAAGCGATATACAACTGACTCAGGGGGAATGTGGAGATATTTTGCTGGTGTTTAAAAGTTTTCGCGTAAATCCTAATCCAAATAGTTTCGCCCAGCGCTCTCTCTCGTCAAAGAAATTCCAAAATTGCAATATATTTCCGAATTCCCAGCCACAAATAGCTCCGCGCGCGAGTGCTCTCCAATTAGGTTTCGTCTGTGAATAGAAGAAAATTCCGCGAGTGCGGTCCGACGACGCAATGTCAGTGTGCGACGGTGAATGAAGAAATTAAATAGAAAATTCCTTTTCCAAGGAAAATCAAAAATAAATTCCAGTGAATTGATTTCGTTTTGTTACTCTCACTTTGTGATCTCGATTTTATAATCCCTCCCCTCCCCCGTCCTCAAACAGCCAAGCGTGCAGCAATCCTTTATGCATTTACCAGCAGCTCTTCTCCTTGGAGTGAGTGATTGATTGGCGGAGGAGCACCCGTGCACACCACAACTAGCAATCAAATCAATCATAGCACGCCGCTTCTGCCATCAGCTATCCGCCACAAGATGCCGAAAATTTACATGAAGAAACCAATTGGCATGGTCATACGCAATCGGAATACAATCAAAGATGTTGTCATTACGGTAAGTCAGTTCGTCACAGTAAAAAGTTGTTCAACTTTTTGGTTCCATCTAGTTTCGCTGAATCGCCCAGATATGACGCAATCCAATAAAAGCCACAATTAGAGGCAGCATCAATTAAGAGCATGAATACATTTCATTCGCGCCACTGCTGCCGCTGTGGTGCGTCTTCCAGTTAATTGAAAAGAATTTAGGTACGCTGATGAGTGGTATCCCCACTCTATGTCGCTCTGTCGCTCTGTGCAACAAATTGGAACTCTCACAGTCGATAGAGGAGGAGGAGTAAACTCTCCGGTTGACCTTGACTTTTTTTTTTTTGTCTATCTTGTGCTTGTTTGCGCGTCTGGACCAGTTTTAGTTGTTTCCTATTTATCTGTTAAACTGTCTTTGAATTTGAACGGCTGGCGGACGCACGGCTATAGATGTTTGCAGGTAGCATTTAGCAGCTTTGTCTAGCCGGTTTTTGTTTATTTGTTTATGCCTTTAGTGTGTGCGCTGGCTGGCTGACACAGTGCCTGCGGTATTGTGAGACAGGTTATTCAACTTGAGAGGCGCTTAGTCTATGCGAAATGGGTCGCATATGGGTTAGGGTTCCATTTGTTTTGATTGGAGATTGTACCTATGATGCTGCTTTGAAATTTCTTACACGAATGGTGCTTAATTTATGCACGAAGTTTTGTTATTGATTTGTGGCAGTTGGACCTAAAGTTCAAGTTCAAGGTTGAAGCACTTAATGCGACAAAATGTGGCGGCGTTTCAAATGAAAAGGTTTGGTTAGCATTACGGCATATTTCTACACGAGACATTAGGTATTTTTCCCATAATTGGTTAAATCTTGTTCCCATACGCGGGGATCTCTGTGGATTTGGCAAATTCGCAACACAGTCAAAAACAAGCGGGCATGTTTGGTTACAATTTTTGTATACCACCTGTATACTCGTACCTATGTATCTCCTATAAACCTCATTTCATATTCGAAGGTTAAGCAAACAGACGCTTCCATTTGGACTATTTGTTTGCAGTCCATTACGCTGAGAACTAATAAGATTGTTCATGGACACTTTGCCAAAACGGGGGTGCCTTTGCAAATCTCCTCTTTGGTCGGAGAAGATGTCCGTTTTTTAATAGTGAAGATGGAGCCTGACTTTTTAATTTCAGAAACCCCCTTGGAATAGATTTTCCTTCCACCATTGGCGTGAAGTTCCTTTTCACTTTCTATAGAGAACTCTCTACTTCCTCCCCGTTACTTGACACATACGTCTGACTGAGTGTTGGGATGGCATTCTGGTCTTAATAAAGCATCTAAACGAGTTGCTTAATACCCAATTATGGGTCCTTGAACTGAGCTGATTACCATTTTGTTTTTCCAACTACGTTGAAACTTATGTTTTACAAAAAATGTGAAAAAAAAACTCCCTCGCTCCTAAAACGCTTGGTCCATCAGCAAGTCAATTCTGCAAGTTTTTGTGCAAAGATTTTGAAGCAAGTTCCAGCCGGTTTGTAAAAAGTCGCAGGAATATTACTTTTACATTTTTTTTTTATAGATTTCAGAGCTTGCTGCAAGTAAAAAACTTCCGGAAGTAAGTTTGGTACATCTGTTGTGGAACAAGGAAGTTTTATTGGTAGAGGACAATGCCGTTCAAGCGTGCGAGGCGTCAATTGAAAAGCTACTTCTGGTTAACTGTTTAGCCTCGATATTTTACATGCTAACTTTTCTCTCTAAAGGTCCATTCACAGCTCAGCGATGGGCGAACTGCAAACAAATCATTTTTAGTACATTTAAAGGCACACAATTGACAAATTTACTATTCCAAAAGAACAGAGCTAATTTATCTATCGATTAATAGGAAAAAAGTTAAATTTTAATTAGTTTCTGCGAAGAAATTAACAATTCGCTGATTTTTCCGCGAATAGGCGAATACTTCTAGCGAACTGTCAAATTTTATTCACATTCCACAGATGTGGAACGCAGTCTACATTCGCGCGACCAAAACATTCGCGAAAGTTTAAACTCACAATTCTTTTGTCTTGTTCTTAGTGGTCGGTCAGAGCGAAGAAATTAACAATTCGCTGATTTTTCTGTGAATAGGTGAATACTTCTTGCGTACTGTCAAATTTTATTCACATCCCACAGATGTAGAACTCAATCCACATTCGCGTTACCAAAACATTCACGAGAGTTTAAACTCACAATTCTTTTGTTTTGTTCTTGGTGGTCGGTCAGAGCTGCGACTGCTGCGACTAGAAAAAAAAAGTTGCTGTGGATGAACTGTCAAAATTTGCGAATATTCGGTCGTTCGTATTCACAGGTCGCTGAGCTGTGAATGGGCTTTAACTTTTGTCGGGATTTTATAACGCGCAAGCGTCAACAAGTTACTTTTCCAGCGATGTACCTTAATTCCCTTCCTTCAGTTGTTCTGATTTTGATTTTACTGTTCTGTGGCATATATTTCTAGATCGATCAGATCTTCTGCTCTTTAAGTTTAGCGGGCTTCATTGTGTTGCGCAATTAACAATGGAACTGCTATCCTTTCCAAAAGTGTGATCAATCTCCGTTATAATTAATCCGTTACAACCCCATCCACAGATAATATTTGAAGTAAATTCGTTAAGCCGTTTAGGCTGGTATCCGAAGGACATTCGGACAAACAGACTTTTCGAGTCTTTCTATTGTAGTAGTGCTAATATTGATCTTTAGCTTCGTCCCTCCACCAAATTCCTTTCCTTCGTCAACTGAACGACAGACTACCATATGTGTTTCTTACCACTTAAATGTAATTTCTTTAGGACCTAAATAATAATGATATTATTTGATATTCCTCGATCTATCATTTGTCCCTTTCTCGTAGACAGGTTTGTTATAAAAAACAAAAACCCAACCTTAAAATTGTATCCGCACTCCATGTAGGTAATCTACATGTCAGAGCCCATCATACTTTATCCCCATTCCATCCAATCTTTTTGATTTTCATACGAAACTATCTGCAATTCAAACTAACAAACCAAATGTCGTCAAAATCTGTGCAATGGTGCTTAAGTTAGATGTGCGACGGGTACGATTTTTGAAGATTTTTTCAACCTCACTCCGCAAATCTCACCAGCGATTTTGATGATTTTCAGATCAGACCGTCTATGCACCAGACCCAATTTCATATAAATACATAGTCATGTCATAAATACTGGTACAAGTTTGAACGCACTCATCGTGACACTTGTATTAAACACATCCATTTTATATTGACAGGTATTCAATGAGTGATATTTATACTAAGTTAACGCGCAAAAAGTTTTACACAAAAGTCGTTTGTAAATTTTGGGTTGGGGCGATATTGAAATCCGTGTTTAACTCCACAGGCGATCAAAGCTGCTGTTAAAGGCAGAATTAATCGGAAACCGCTTTAAAAGCAGAAAATCTTGTCACGAGATATGAAGGTATCGCAGATATTCATAATTCGCATTATCAAACAATATTTGGGACTCAACGCATAAAAAAAGCACACTGGCTACTTACTCACAGCCCAATTAAAGCAAAAACGAAATGAAAGATCGAAAGCTCTACGCCGCCGGTATGCGTAAAATGGTCACAAGAAAATGTTGTCCACGGATGAAAAAATGTTTACTATTGAGGAATCGTTCAATAAACAAAATGACAGCTCAAAAGCCAAAAACAACACCAGGATGACTGCAAAACAATGTGCCGGCTTCATAGCAGCAGATGACTGGCCGTCCAGACCTCAAACCTTTGCATTATGGGCTGTGGTCTATTTTAGAGGCAATGGCTTGTTCTACTCGACACCCAAATATTGAGTAATTGTAGCACGTACTTATGCATGTAGTGCACAATTTTCCAATGGACTAGGTGCGTGCTGTGATCGATGAGTAGCCAGAGCGACCAAGGCCTGCATAAATGCAAATGTCGGCCATTTCGAATAAATTATTTAAATATTGTTTCCTAAATGATCTGTTAAAGTTTTACGCAAAAAAAAAAATCAAAAAATGCTTATTCGTGCGTATTTTATCAGCAAAAATGCGTGTACCAATATTTATGACTTAACTACGAGTAGGCACATTCAATGTCAATTTTGTCTTCACCTACCGACTGTGTGAGTATTCTGCAGTCAGTATGCATGCACTGAGCCACGCCAGTCTCTGATGTCTGTTTAGAATGGTGCAGGTCTGTTTAGTATTTAGAGGAGGTCATTGATGAAACGAACTAGAATCCATTCCATACTCCTCTGTTTTATGTAGAAACTCTTCGATTACATTACGAACTTCATTTACGTAGGTAGTCCAAAACTCGTTAGATTTTACTATAAACAGTAAGGTGTTCGTTTATCGCACGAAATGCTAAAAATCTTTAAAAAAAAAAATTAAAAAACTTCCATCGAAATCGAAAGTTGAAATTCTTTGTTTATGCTCTTCGTTAGAGCGTCTTCGGTAATTTTAACTGCAAATGTTTCTAAATTGATTTAAGAAACTTGTAGCAGACTTGATCTACTGACACAATTCTCCGTCAATAGTTTCTACAAATATACTGAGGTGCTTTCCAATATAAACTATCGATTTAAGTTAGGTAGTGCCACAATTGGATTTAGCGCTTTTTTGGCAGTAAGAAAGGTGGGTGATAAGTATCTGTTAATTGTTACTCAGTTTGCAGTCGCTAGTTACTTGACAGTTCGGTTAAAAATAAATGACCATAGAGGCTGTAACCATTCGTGTTTTGCGTGTTATATTCGTCGCACAAAAGGAAAGAGGTTTACTGTTTTATTGCCGAACCCAAATGGCGAATTGAGAAGTTTGTCATGATATTTATAATCTCGGGGTGGACACTTACGAGAGGTGTCCTGAAGTTATTGCTAGGGATCCGAAACTCGAATCCAAGTTTGCCAACATGCTCGGCAATCCAACGCATTAACCACTTGAGCCACTTTAAACGTTAATATGCATCAGAATTTCTATCAAGTAGCAATAAAAATTATCGAATTCCAAGAAGAGGAGATAAATCATCGGGGAATATTTAAATGACCGGTTGCGGTTAGGGTTCAAAAAAATAGCTGGTTTCGCTCCATGGATGTTGGAAATGTCATTTTAAGTATGAGTAACATAATAGGTATTGAAAAAAATCAGAGATTTCCTTCCCACCCACTCTTACTGTGCATATTTCCGTTTGATGTTGTCATCTGTGGGTGCATAAATTCTTTTTAAGAGCTCTTATCCATCATGGAGGAAGCAAAAATAATGAACAACAGCAACAGTTTGAATTTGTGAGTGTCACATTCTCGCTTTATCTATCTTCTTTCCTTAATGGAGCTACTTATGAAAAGCTACTTTAATCTTATGATTAAAGAAATGAGATTACTGAGGTAGTATTTAGTGCGCGGAGCTTATCATTTTCTACAACAAACAGCGCCGTATTTAGCTTCAAGCAGAGTAAGTAGTTGCTTACCGCGGCAAATTTAAAAAAACCTAAAGATAAAAACATGGAAATGAAAATATGAATTGAAAACGAGGTCTTCAAGCACGAAAAGATCGAGCAAGATATAGGACAGCTAATAAACTCTGTAAACCACCATGCGCTACAAAACAAACGAAGACTCAGCATGGGATACTTTTATAGTTTCACGTCCTTGTTTGCTAAAGTTCTTCAGTTCTACAGTATTAACGCAAGGATAATACTCTTAAAGGGTAAATTCCACGTGGTTAATTTCTACCTGTTCAGCGAGAAATCTTTCAAGAGAACACGTGAAGTTGTCTTCTTCGGGGGCGTCCGGATATTTGACGGACAGTTACTCCACCAGTGTCCTCAAACAATAAAACAGTTCTATACACAAAATTGCGGGTGATTCTAAGCGGTCACAAGTTCCGGAAAATATCGCCTATTTACATATTACACTTGTGATGTGGTTTTCAATATCGCCCCACTCTATATTTACAAACGACTTTTGCGCAATTTTTTTGCGCGTTAACTTAGTATAAATGTCACTCATTGAATACCTGTCAATATAGAATGGACGTGTTTCACGATAGTTTCACGATGAGTGCGTTTACCAGTATTTATGGATTTATGACATGACTAGTTATACATAAAGGGTGTCCCAAAATTCACGCAAGAAATTATTTTGAAAGAAAACAGGTTGTTAATTCAAAATTGTATGGAATAGCATATGCACTCTTTTGTCGAAATTTTCCATGACCGTTTTGCATAAATGTGGCTAAATTTCATTGATATAGCGCTCAATTTGCTCCTTCAAGGCGTGGGTGGTCGTGGGCTTGTTGGCATAAACCTTAGACTTCACAAAACCCCAAAGAAAAAGTCGAACGGCGTTAAATCGCATGGTCTGGGCAGCCAATTCTGATCACCAAAACGGGAAATTATACGACCAGGAAACGACTCATGCAGTAATTGAATTGTTTCTTGGGGTGTATGGCATGCGGCCATGGTTTCTTTTTGAAACCACATGTCATCCACATTCATATCTTGCAATTTAGGCACAAAAAACTGGATTATCATGTCCCGATAGCGAGCACCATTAACTGGTATTGCCTGACCAGCCGCATTTTCAAAGAAGAATGGTACGATGATCCCTCCAACCCAAAATTCGCACCAAGCACTCGTGGATTTTCTGAAGCCCAAATTCTACAATTTTGACGATTAACAAAGCCATTAAGATCAAAAAGAGCCTCATCGCTGAAGATGATTTTGTTTGAACAATCAGCATCCACTTGTTTTTGTTTCATAATCCATTCAACGAACTCTCTTCGCTGTGTAGCACTACATTTTTGGTAACCCTGAACTGTCAGCTGTCACGCTGTCTTTTTTTTTTTTTCGTTGGCAACACTTACCGTACAAATGGCGACAAATTCAAATCTTGCGTGAATTTTGGGACACTCTTTATATGTAGGTGCAAGTTCGTTTGACCCAGTCGTGCATTTTAGTTATTTATTTTTTTATAATTTCTTAGGAGAAGCGAACCTATAACATGCAACACCATGAGAAAATGCCTGCAGTTGACTGTTCATTCTGCATTTGAATAGCTGGAGATTGAAAGCTTCTGGAGATACATATGTACTCGTATGTATAACTCTTGGGAATGAATTTCAAAGTTTACGTCTTCTATAACAAAAAATAATTTTGATAGAAATATGTTCGCGTGGTTGCCAGCTGGATATACTAGAGTAAGGCGACCAAATGCAACAGAAGCAGAACTACTCTTGAGTTGATCATTAATTACTTTTTATTAGCTTTTTGTAATCAAATGTTTTTTTTTAGTTCCTATAAAAAGCAATAACAGCAACCTATCATATATTATTTTGTTGTATTCTTATACATACTATGCTGATACTTTCATTTAAATCAACATTTTGCCACTCTTGTGGAAGTAGCGCTAAAGATGTGGGATATGATATACCAGACTTGACTGTAACCAAGATGGGCTTGATTATTATTACATTGGCCATTTGAAACTGTGGCACAGTAAAAGTGTTCTTTCCGGAAAAGGCGGTGAATTGAGTTTTCTTCGCATTGAAGTAAGCTTGTTTTTCTGTAAATTTTCTGCAGATCTGGTGTGCTGTCATCGGCAAAACTTAAAGTGGGTGGTAAAGTGTAACGGTAACCTCATCGCTTGTCACGCTGCAGGTTCACGGTTCGAATCGTGATGTCAAGAATTATCTATTTCGCATGCAATAAATAAAAAAGTCAACCAATTGCGAAAGCATAACACTGGCAGTAGGGTGGTCATATGGCTAAAATGCAACTTGATCGTGATGATGACATCAGGAGGACGGAAAAAAAATACTGTGAATCATAAGCAACGACAATACAAAAATACTCCCCAGTTAACTGGACGCCGCCCTTGGGATTCACTGAAACTTAATACCAGCTGAGTTTCAAACCAACTACACCAATCTGTCCTCTCTCTGTCTCTTTCCCTTTCCATAAAACGCTCATGTCCTAAAATTAGTATACTCGTAAGGGTATTCATTTCCCCTTTCACACGTGCAAATTATAAATAAAAAAGTTCTTTTTGTTTGTTGACTCTAACAGGGAATTGATATGGAATGCAAGTTGGGTTGGTGAAAGTATAGATTCCTGAAGAACTGCAGCTTTACAAGAAAGGCATCAGAAGTCATGACAGGTCTTGAAAAACATTCCAGTATGTAGTTCTTTCCTTTTTGGGAATCGGTTGAATGCGGGGTTGACGGAACAAAATCGGATAAATTAAAACGAGGAAGAAATTATGGATGTATCGGATTTTGTTTGGTATTTTGTCAGGTTTCCTTGCCTTTTTGCTTCTTTGGTCTATTGAGTTGGAGCTCCACTTCCTGTAAACTCTGCCCTTGCAGCAGTGGTGTGATCACAATCCTGGTTGAAATAAGGTCGGTTGTTTTTAGAGGGTGAGCTTATGCTCTTCACTTAGGCTTCCATTGGGCCCGTTGCGTTCCTCTCGTCTGTCGAACTGTAGGCATAGTGCTATAGTGTGGGAATTATGTGTTGAGAGGAGATGCAGATATTGGGATCATGGGGAGTATCAAAAGGATACTATGCTATATAGTGATCGGGAAATCGTCTTGTTATACACGTATATAGATTCGTCCAGTAGTTATTGAACTCCTGTCGTATTATATCATTGATTATCGTTTTAGTAGTTGTCAGAGGGGCCCCTATTGTCTTTTTAGGAATTAGTTCTATGTTAATTGCTCCTTTCCTTGCCAGTTCATCTGCCTTTTCGTTTCCCGGTACACTTCATGCCCCGGTACCCATGTAAGATGGACTCTATTGCGCCTGGCAAGTAATTTCAATTTAATTTTGCACTCCCTTACTAGTCGTGATTTCGTCATGGGGTTTGTGATCGCGCTAATTGCTACTTTGCTGTCCGAGCAGATGTCGGTTTGTCTCTCTTCGGTCTTCTGCGAGTATTTATGTTACTTTCATAATTGCAAAGACTTCTGCTTGGAACACCGTTACAAATGGTTCTAGGTGAATAGCAAGTTAAATCCGTGGATTAGCACAAAAGATACCAGCCTCATCTGTATATACCGATAACCCATTGGGGGTTCTTGTCGTTCTTTCATACTTCCAGTATTCTCTTGTGGGAAAAATTGTTTCGAAGTTGTTGAGGAACGCAAACAATTCTTCAACAACATCACTGGGACAATCGATGAGTGGTGTCATTTCTCTCATCATTTCGGTGTTTTTCGTTGTCCCGTGTTTGCACCTTCGTTGAAATGCCCGATGGCTCTAAGACGCTAGGGTGAATGACCGGCAATTTTCTTCGCTTCGAGGTGCACTGGTAGGATGTTTAAGATCGCTTTCATGACCGCAGTTGGTGTTGAGGATTGTGCTTCTGTGATACCCAAGCAGACCATAAGTTGCCCCTTTGTTAGCAACTCTCTTGCATACTTTTTGTTTGTCACAACTACTACATAGAAGATGATAGGTTTTATTACGCATTCGTAAATTCAATGGACCTGTTTCGGTTTCAAGTCCCATGACTTCCCGATGGCCCTCTTGCAACCCTTTCTTCCAGGTCAGTTTCCTGTCCAAAATAAGGTTTGCTGAAGGCTGATTGTTCGGTGGATTGGGGAATTCCAAGGATAATTACCTCGGTAATAGCTACTATGCAGACGTTGACTTCGGTATTCCTAAAACATATGGCAGCTCATCCCGGTAAGACAACTTGTAACCAAACGGTCTTGTTATTCTATCAAAGGTGTCAGTGGCGAGTGTAGTGCTGATATTAGAACATGGTTCATATTTCCTAAAGGACCAGCAATTTCGATGGTTTAACATTCACTGATGAAAGAATGAGATCTCGAGAATATCCGTAGTGTTTTGGGTTGTTTGGTGGTAATCGTGTGGGCTTTTCAATAAGTTGTTGATGTCAAAGGCTTCAGATTGTCTTTCTGTTAAAGTCGCCAAGGACAATAATTTCGGCTGTCGAGTGATGACTCGGTCGACCTTGTCAAATAAATTTTTGGTAGCGCATCCTTAATTTCATGCCGCTAGTACGAATTTAAATTAGCTTTGTCACGATGATACCATGAAGGTTTCTAAAGGATAAAGCTGATTCGCATGGACTGGAATGTGTAGTGTACGTAAATAATCCCCTTTGTTTTGAGCAAGTAAGGTGTGTTCTATTATTTGGCTCTTACGCCCTTATATTGTGATATACAAATGGTTTTGCCTGTCATCCAGTCGAGGTCATTTCATTCATATTCAACAAAGTATTATTCATTTGTATTTCAACTTCTCCCTGATATACACGATATATGTAGTTAGCTATTCAAAGCGTACCCCTCAGATTACTGTAGGCCCTCTATATTGCAATAAACTTTGTGCTTGTCAGCTGCTCTGAAATCTCACTCATTAAGTTATCAGCACCAACTCGCGGTTAGTCATTACTCCCCTTATCGCACTGATTGTGTTTTTATTTTACTTTTTTTTTTTTAGTGCCATTAATAACTCCCTCGAGTCGCACTTAGCATGTAGATCATTTCAATGTTAAACAAAAAGTCAAATACAAACGACACCGAATAATTAAGGTGGACAGCAAAAAGAAAAATGTCTTTTTGCCTCATTAAACAACGATTTCTTTGCATGCCAACATGAATCTGAAGTTGAAGGGGGAGGGAGGTTGAAGTTTTCATTTAGTAATTCGAATCCCGATTAAGTACAGGGAACCTAACTCCACCATCAAATCGATAGATCATCGTCCAGCTAACGTACTTTATCCGTTCATAAATTAGTCAACACCCAGGAAACTATTTGTGACACTTGTGGCTGAGTTGTCGCCTTCAACCCTTAATCCATTGGATATGTACATAGATTGCGTGTATTTGTGTCAATAAAGCACAAACTCAGCAATTTGTTGTGTCCTCATTTTCTGATTTCTGTTTTTTTTTTTTTTTTTTGTTCTTCCCCCGATTCTCGATTATTACCCCTTTCATTGTTACCTTCGTCTCGGTGAAAATCGATTAACATTGTCATTACTTTCGGCATGATGTATCATGTCTGTGTTTCCCCCCTTACCACGGAAGTGTTAGGTGGAAAAGTGTCTTCAAGAGAGGTCGTAGTCATGTAACGAAATGTGGGGAATGACTAACAGCTGTTATAGGACTCAGACAAAAGAAATAGAGTAATGAAAAAAAAAAATTGGTAGGTAATCATGCGTTTTAATCTTATCGCTGAAAAACACACAAGATACGGTGGGCGAATATGACATGTTCGTGACTCTACTGAAAATGTTGGTAATTTTATACACAGGGTGACCTGATGATAATGGAAGAGTTATTAAATTTTCTGTGAGGGTTAATAATTTCCAATCCCTTCCCCCACATGATGATGTCCTAGAAACGCAATAAGATGACGCCATCAGAGTTGCTGTCATCGTGCATTAGTATATTTTTAGAAAGACTCTAGACGTAGTAATAAAAAGCGGTTATGTTAAGTAGGAAGCACATAAAAGCCGTCTCATGGTAGGACTAGGAGAAATTTCAAGAATCTATTTTTTTGTATTATTGAGGGCTATATAGATTTGAAGGTGACTTTAGGTACAAATTGCAGTCTAGAATGTACTCATTCGAAATCTTTTGATTAGATAAAAGTTACGTTATCTAGTGGAGTGTGCCATAAAAGAAGATATTATCTCAGATAAAGGGTGGACCATCTGTTATACAGTACACTTTCCGATTATGTATTTATCTTTTCGTCTTTTTTCGACATCCCACAAAAAAAGTCCAATCATATTAACCAAATGCCACTTAGTTGACTTGATTGTAAGCCAGGCACACCATGATCACCACCATTTTTTTTTAACAGGTATGTGGTCACGCCCAAATGGCGTGTAGGCACTGGGATCAGAAAGATCTATTGTGCCATATTCATACCATAGTTGCAACCCTTGACGGAGCATCTGATAAAGGAAGAATTCTGTATCCTTGCTGTGAGATCACGAGTGAAGAAATGTATCCCTAATTGTCTCGTATGTACCCGATGGAAGGCCAAAACTATCCACTCAATCTTGGGCGATCTGCCACCGGGACGCATCACTCCAGCACCCACATTAAGTAAAATCGGAGTCGATTTGTGCGGTCCATTTCATATTAAAGCTAGCGCAATCATATTCGAAATAATCATCAAAGTTTGGATAGCACTCTTTGTTTGTTTAGTCACCAAGGCTGTTCATTTAGAAATTTGTTCGGATCTGAACACAGATATGTTTCTAGTAGCATTCACACGTTTCGCAAATAGACGGTGTTGTTCCTCTCCGACAAGGGTACAAAGTTCATTGGATCCAAAAAAAAAGATCAACGAAGAATGGAGCAAGATCACCAAAAACAGCAAGGAGCGTTTGGCGATCCAAAAAATACTTTGCAAGCTTAACCTGCCCAACAGCCCTAACATCGGTGGGCTGTGGGAAGCCGTCAACAACATTTTATGAAAAAAATTTCCTGTGCCAACACCCTATTGTGTCGCATTGAAGGTATACTAAATAGCAGATCCTTACACACAGAGTCGTCGGAAGCAGATAGATCGATTGTACTATGCCTCTGTAGGGCTCTCCGTTGACCGTAACATTGTTGCCGTATTGTTCACCTTCGAAGAAAAATGTACCAATAATGCCGTCATTCCACAAACCACACCAAATAGTCACGCGCTGAGGATGCAGTAGCTTCTCTACAACTACGACACGAAGATAACTTGTGATATCAATCAGCATGTCAGTCTCACGAAGTTTCTTCAGAAACTTGCGTCCAACAGGCACGGTTGGTGCACCATTTCGACCGAAATTTATTTTCAAAATTCGCACTGTTTCGGCAACACAGAACTCACTTTGGAAATAAGTTTTCAATAATTCTCAACGTTGTTCAAGCGTAAATCGATACATTTCGTACCGCGGATATATGGTACTGTGTTTCTGTCAATTTTTTGAAGGCGAAAGAACTGTCAGTGTCAAAATAA
Organism: Pocota personata; assembly: GCA_963082735.1. Classification (NCBI taxonomy): domain Eukaryota; kingdom Metazoa; phylum Arthropoda; class Insecta; order Diptera; family Syrphidae; genus Pocota; species Pocota personata. The sequence goes on along the minus strand of OY720431.1, from coordinate 32,108,189 downwards.
CATGTAATTTAAAAAGAAACCAGCAGATGGCCCATGCGTTACATGCAAATTTGTTAAATTTGATAGTTTGGATGAAGTACAGCGTTTTAGGTTTTTAAATCGATGCGTTTTCAGTGGCCTTACATATGTGTATCGTAATCGATAAACTGGGGGTTGCAGCAAATAACTAATCTCTCAAACTTTGGATTTTTGTTCTTTAGGTATACAGTTGATTGTGTTGAAATGTGACCGAAAGAGGTTGATAATGTTAAACGTCACCAAACGCTGGACGGGAAGCAGAAAAGCTGTGTCATGAGAAACTTCTCAATTGAAAAATGGGAGACAAAATGTATACCGTATGTTCGTTATTTTTTATCTGACTACTCGTTAGAAACATTTCATTACTGCAAACAATGCGTATGATTTTTAAGCAATCTGGTTATCGTATTGAATTACATACATTTCATATGTAACGTATATATAGGGTCATCCAACAAGAGAGAGTTGTCATTTTAAATTTCGCGCCATTGTTAAACTGTCAACATTCAACTATCATTGCGATGTCTTTTGAGAAGTAAAAACTAGGAGGTTATTAAATATGGATCGATACACACTCGCACAACATGTTGAAAATACTGAATTAAAATTCACTACAAAAAGGGTGAAAATATCACGGAAACGTTTCGTAAAATTAGCACTGTTTTTTGTCATCATCAAGCACCTCCTCGCACAGCTATAGTGAATTTAATTGATAAATTTGAATGTCTCGGACAGGTTGGTGATGTGAAGCCTCCAACTCGTGTTCGTCCGGCAAGGTTAGCTGGAAAATATTGCCGCCGTAGCGGAGAGTATGACTGAATGCCCAGGTGTGTCCATTTCGAGACGATCACAGGTTGACACAAGAATTTAAGCCAGCAGACCACGCACAACGTTGTTCTTTCGTTGATTGGGTGCTGGAAATAATGAACAAGGTCATGATTTTTTAAACAAAATTATTCTATGATGAGGCTCATTTTCAATTGTCTGGGTACGAGTATGTAAGCAAACAAAACTGTCGCATCTGGGGCTCCGAAAACCCAAGAGAAATAGTGGAACAACCTCTCCATCCCAACGAGTGACAGTTTCGTACGGTTTTTGGGCTGGCGGTGTCATTGTTCCATATTTTTTCGAAAATGATGCTGGTGCAATCGTTTCAGTGAATGGATTGCGTTACCTAACGATGTTGACTGACTTTTTGCCTGAAATTGATGGTATAGACATGGACGACGTTTATTTTCAACAGGGCGGCAGCACATGCCACACAGCTGGTGGAAAAATGGCTCTATTGCGTGACAAATTTCCTGGACGTGTGATTTCTCGAAGTGGAGACGCCAATACTCCACCAACGATTCATGCACTAAAAGGAAATATAAGAGCTGTTATTCGCGAAATAAAGCCGTAATTATGAGAAAACGTGATGACAAATTTCATCAAAAGAATGACTATTTGTAGCAGAGCCAAGGCGGACATTTGACAGATATTGTATTCCATTACTAACTTCAGAGTTTGTACTTTAGACTAAAATAAAAATATCACCATTTTTCATAAAATTGTTGTGTTTTTCTATTGATTTAAAATGACACCTCTTGCAGAATGACCCTATATATGCAATACTTTGTTCGATTCCCCAATAAGAAGAGACGAATAAATAAAAACATATTGCAAAACTGAGTATCGCACTCATATTTAAATAATTGATAAACAGATGTTGGCTTTACCATTGACTTTTTTTTGTCTCCAATTCAGATATCATGCGAATAACGATATTTGTTTTAGACTAACGATTCGTTACTTCGGTGGAATACCCGCTACTAACAAATGGCTGCAAGAAGCCATTTTGAATTTTGTATGGTTTCCGACTTTTCCTGCAACACTCTCAGCACGGACGGGCAAACATTTACAATTCGTTAACAGTTGATTAGAAAAGTGAAAGGAAACTCACATACGAGGGTGGGTCAATAAGTCCCTGAAAATTAACACAAATTGTGTCGTCACCTTAAATTAAATTTGTTTTGTCAAGAATCATCTTTCAAAAGAACGCACCCAAATTTTCAGACAGATCTGTCAAATAGTTTTGTTGTGGCAGCCATTTTATATAGACGCTTACTAGCATTTTCGTTAAAATGGAAAAAAGTGAACTTCGAGTGCTCATTAAACACTATTTTTTGCGAGAAAAAACTATCACGCAAACCAAACAAAAGCTTGACAAATATTATGGGGACTCTTCACCATCGATTGGAACCATTCACCACTAGTTTGTTCAATTTCGGTGCGATCGTTCAAGCACACGTGACGCCGAACGTTCTGGTCGCCCAATTGAGGTCACCACAAATCCATGGTTTGATAATGGACGATCGGCGAGTGAAAGTGCGCGAGCTTGAAGAGGCCACAGGCTTATCACATGGCTCGGTGATTTCGATTTTACATAAATATTTGGACATGAAAAGCTTTCCACAAGATGGTGCCGCGTTTGCTCACAATCGACAACAAACGCATTCGTTTGACAACTTCAAAGGTGTGTTTGGCGATGTTCCAGAAAAATTCGGCTGAGTTTTTGCGCCGTTTCGTAACCGTGGATGAAACCTGGATTCACCACAACACAGCAGAAACCAAGGAACAGTCAAAACAATGGACTTCTTCTGGTGTATTACTCAGAGCTGCTGCATCGATTCCAAGCAGATTTGAAGCAAAAACGGCGGCATTTGGCGAAGAAAAAATTTCTTTTTCACCAAGATAACGCACCGGCGCACAAGTCCGCAATCGCAATGGCAAAATTGCATGAGTTAGGCTACGAACTCCTCCCTCATCCAGCATATTCCCCAGACTAAGCCCCCTGCGACTATTTCTTGTTTCCAAACATGAAGAAATGGCTCGGAGGTAAGAGATTTGGGTCGAATGAAGAGGTCATCGCTGAAACAAACGCTTATTTTGAGGGCCTCGAAAAATCGTATTATTTGGAGGGCATCAAAAAATTGGAGAAACGTTGGATGAAGTGTATAGAGCTAAAAGGAGACTATGTTGAAAAATAAAATGTTTTTATACCGAAAACAGTGCTACTTATTTCATTTTTCAGGGACTTATTGACCCACCCTTGGATGTAGTCATATATACATTTTTTTTACAAACTTCTCAGGAAAGTCAAACCTATAACTCAGCGCCCCTTGATGCCTGTAGTATCGGCTCATCTGCTAAGCTCTGATGGCGGGTCCCAGACTCCTACTTTGTATCCTCCGAGTAAACGCTGGGTCATCGTACTAATTACAACCCTGGTTTACCCTCAACTTTTCGTCATCTAAGTTGCTTTAAAGATTTATGTTTTTAGCTCATTCCGGTTAGACCTATTTTTCTGTAGAACGCAATGATTGTGCCTGAAACGAATTAAAGTAAAAAAAAATACTCTTAATATCGCTAATTGCTCAAGAAAAAGTTTAAAACACCAAAGGTAACCTAAAACCTACACAACGTTTTGAGTTTCTTGTTCCTCAAGCAAAACAACTATACGAGTAGGTAGATACATTTGTTTACAGTGAAATCAAGTAAAAAGGAAAAAAAAAAAAAAATAATATAATAATTCTCGGGCAAAAAATCAATTCAGATTATGTCTGGCCTGGTCAATATTGCATGCAGAGGTAAATATATGACGACATACATATTAATATGAAATTCCATGCGATAAGGGTGGTTTATTGCGAGGGCGAGACACAGGAGGAATTGTTACAACCCTGCATGTACGAGAATAGGTGGAATTCTCCGGGTGTCTTAAAAAACTTATTTCAGTTCAATGAACGATTTTGTCAGGTAGTGCTGTGAGGGCGAAAACGAAATACGTATACCAGTTTTCACTTGATCACACAACGGGTGACAAATTGACAAAAGAATTGAATGCTAATATTCGTACTAATAGAAAGTATTTGTATTTGTTGTTAGATAAGATAGAGCATGGAGACAATTCATTTTATTACTGAAAACGATGATAAACTTTGGAAAAACGTGAGCATGTAATGAAAGGTGATGATTGCTAATTGTGTCGTGTGTCGGAAGTAATAAGAGTGACACGAAATAGTACATGTCAGGGATATTGCATTGGGGGTTAAGAATTTGACGAAATTATATAATTTGTTGTGATTTATGCGAGTGAGAATAGTCTTCGAAGAAGATTTATTAAAGGTTGTACACAGGCTGTGATACATATCGCATTAAAGCCAGTCCATGTTGCATAACAGTTCTTTCATTTCCTCTAAAAGTCCTTTCTCTTTAGGTCCAGACGTGACACGGACTTGCATATAGAAATAAATATCGTTAAACTTTGAAATTGACATTAACTGAAAGTAGTTAGTTATAAAGAGCTGTTGCGATATTCAAGCCCCATTGCTCTGTTCTATTTTAAGAATGCGAACATTCTTGTTATTGTGAATATGCCCTACTATGTTTGCAGAGGAAAAGCCCTTGAGTTGTCAGAGAACCTTTCCGCCAGTAGGTGAAGATAGCTCTCCACACATTCCGCAAGACTTGAGCAATTCCATAGAAGAAACATTTTATTCTTATTGTTTACTCCCCCGATGGGAGGGAATACCTGATGTAATCGATCTCTTTATTGTGCAAGGGGTATCTAGCAATTGTATAAACGTTGAAGAAAGCTTTGATCTCGCCTCTGATCATTCTCCAGTCATTCTGACGATGAGCGAAGCCCTAATTAAAAAAGAAGGACCAGCCAGATTAACTAGCAGCAAAACTAATTGGGAAGGCTTCAAAAAAGACATTGAAGAGAATATTGAACTGAACGTGTCACTTAAGGCGCCGTATGAACTTGAAGTCGAAGTTGATCGCTTCGAATGATAGCAGAAAAAAACGCGAAATGGCAACACCAACTCGTTATCCGTAAAATAAAGCACCTGTAAATCATTGGTGTAATTTACTGGAAAAGACGTTTAAGGATTTTAAAAATCGTGCAATACGAACTTTCTTTGAAAGCTTAACAGCGAAAAAAGATAACAATTATTCGCTTTTAAGGCATTAAAAAACCTCAAACCCAAGCGCCACCAATCAAGAAAAATCACGACGAATGGGCCAAGTGCAACGATAAAGGAACTTAAGCAAGTAATAACGAAACTGAAACCTAAGAAAGCTCCTGGATACAACAAAATCACATGAAAGGTTCTTTAAGCGTTGCTTAGAAAAGTTATAATTAAGCTTCTCTACTTAGTAGGGACACAAATACTGTTACACACATTTATTGCTATAAAATAAACTGCTGTAGAATCACTTTTTCGTGCCTCTGCTCGTATTGTGGCCGTTTTTTTGCGCAGTGCTCGGCTCAATCGCATCAATTGAAGTCGATACCGTTCCCCAGTGATGGTTTCGTTGGGTTTCAACAGTAAATGACACCGACCTGGTCCCACCAAATACACAGCATAATCTTCGCAGCGTTAATATTCGGCCGAGCCATGACTTTCTTTTCTTTGGGTTGCTGTAATGAATCCATTTTTCATCACCCATCACGATGCGATGAAGAAAACCTTTCCTTATTGCCGCTGGAGCAGTTGTTCACAGGCGAAAAACGACGCTCAACGACCCTTGGCTTCAAATCATAAGGAACCCAAGTTCCTTGTTTTTGAATCATTCCAAACGCATGCAATCGCTTGGAAGACTTCAACATTTTCTCTTTCTAAGAAGTTGCGGATCAACCGGCTGGTGTGTTTTGGGTCGTTGTCGTGCTGAAATAAGCTGCTTTCAGGCATATTTAACCGGAAATGAGAAAGCATGTGGTCTTGCAGTATTTCTTGACACATTTAGGTATTCATCCGCCCGCTTATTTGAAATAATTGACCAACCCCTTGACGAGAGAATGAACCTTATTTGGTGAATATTTTAGACTGCCTACCCTATGGTCAGAACTTGATATCTGGGGTTATATCTTTCTCCTGGAGGTCTGCGAACATAGCGAATGCCATCTGACGAGAACAAGTTAAACTTGCTCTCATCACTCCATAAAACCTTAGACCCATTGCTCTCTCGTCCAGTAAATATGACGATTCGCAAAATCCAGCCGTTTCTTCTTGTTGATAGTACTGATGTAAGTTTTTTTTTTGCTGGACATCTGGCATACAGTTCAGACTCTCTCAATCGTCGCCTAACCGTGTGCACTCCTACGGAGACCTCGAGATGTTCATTGACGTAATGGGTGACGTACACTGCAGTCTTTAAAGCATCGGCTTTGACTTGCTTGTCGATTTCACGATCTTGTCAGGGCGTAGTTTTGCGAGGATGCCCACTACCAACTTTGCGATTGACATCACCTTGTTCGTGATAACGGGATACAATTTGCAAAGGTAATGTCTTGCATACGTCTACCATTGTTAATAGCAGCAATAATTGCTTCTTTGCAATCAGCAGACACTTGTTTCTAATGACAGTATATCTGAAGCAATTCTTAGAAGAATACATTTTTTTAATAGACTTACCTTAGCGGTATTATTGTCCATTTGCATTTTATTTGCTCGCACACTTTTTTCAAATTTGAAGCTACCAGCATGAAAGCAATTACAAAGTGTCGCTCGAAAACAAAAGTCTACACTACAGAAATAAATAACTCAAAAGGAAAAGAAAATTGGACACCGTTCCAAGAAATAAAGGAGTGTGGTTGCTTTTGATATGAACGTTTGCATTTTTTTTTTGCTCGGTACATCTTTTTCTTTACACCCGATCTATATACGTACCGTTATATGAATATTTCTTCTTTATAAAAACCTTGAATATCATTTTGTAGTATACATCCAAACTAAATAAAATACCAAAATAAGTCAAAATCCTTTTTCAAGTAAATAAACATTTCATCTTTCGTTACACTCAAGCAAATTTACTCGTTGGAGTCATTGTTTTTGAGAAAATAAGTGTTTCCCTTTTTTTTTGTTATACTCTAGCAAATTTATTTTACCCTGGTTAAAGAAGTTTCATATCAAAAACTCAATTTCTAGAAAACTACTTATCGAAGTTCGAATTCGAACACGTATCTATAATATATTGGAATTATTGCAATTGACGTCAGTTCGAAAATCCCTATTTCTGACCTTCCTCCGAAAGACTCTATTTTTTTTTTTGAAAAAGTACTTATGGAAGTTTGAATTAAAATTCGAGTTCTGGTATTGGAAGATATTAAGCATCAAATAGCCGAGGTTCAATGTTTTTATATGGGTAAGTCATTTAAGCATAGGATTTATGTAATTTGCTGCATTGAATACCGCATCTTTTTTACGTCAAATTAATTATATATGGATACTTCCGTAGAAATCATTTTAAATCCTTTCATTAACGACCGTCTACACGTGCGAGTATGTAGGTACACACATGTGTATTGTGCATAATTAATGAAAAGGGAAAACCAATCAAATTGGTCGCTTCCACATGCCCTGTGTGCATAAACAAGCGATAATTTGATTCCACAGAACGCAATAACAAAAATCTGGCCCAGACTTAACCAGCTACACATACAATTTGTTTACTTAATTGCATATGCGTCCAGGTTGTTTTTGAATTAACACGAGGACATTGCCAGACCGCATAATTTATTATACGAAAGTACAATATACGAGTAATAAATAGAGCTTTTGCTCTGTAATTTAGTCTCTCTTTAGAAGCGCTAGTATCTCTTAAATAAATCCATCCATTGTGCGAATGTCCTACAAACTTCACATTATAAATCCCTTGACATTTGTATGGAGTAAAGCTGTTCCATTCATTAAAATCAATTTTAGGAACGTGGCTTATATCGTCGGTACGAGTGTACTGGGAAAGTACAGAACCTTGTACTATCATCCCTCAGAATGAATTGGACACATTTTTGACATCAAAAGCTCACTTAAGTAAATGCCCTAAGTAAATAAGGTTACAGTGTTACCAGTGTCACATTAAGAAAGACCGTAATTAATTTATCGTAACTTTTGGTTTGCAAATTTTGAGAAGGGTACGCGGATGAATCGATATTCTACATCAGTGTTATTCAATCTTTTTAGAATAAAGACCACTGCAAGGGTCTTATTGACAAATAAGGTGATCAACTGATTTGCAAAACACTCAAAATCGAAATTGTTAAAATCCTTTAAAAAGCCAAAAAAGTTTATTTTAATATTTTATTTTTATTTTTGCAAGATTGCATTGTGAGCGTTGACATCGCAACTGCCCGCCTTTACCGTCTCCATGGTCAAACTATGTATATCCATCGTTCAATCTCTGCGCGATCTTGGTATATTGTACGATAGGGAACTAAATTTCCGTTCACATATTGATGAGATAATTCGTAAACCTAACTCATCACTTGGCTTTGTCAAACGATGGTCCAAAGAATTCTCCGACCCTTACGTGACCAGATCCCTCTACATTACCTTTGTGCGCCCCTTCCTTGAATACGCCAGTCAAGCGTGGTCACCCTTTCAGCAAGTTCATGTTCGAGAATGTTCAACGATCAATTTATCTTGCCTCCCTATCAAGACCGCCTCAACCTCATCAACCTGAGTACTCTAGAGAAACGCAGAGATGTTGCAGACATTCTTTTCATTCATCGACTTCTTTCAGGCTCTGTCGACTGCGCATCTCTTTATAATTCAATTTTCTTCAATACCAACCCACGAAATTTACGATGCCCTTGTCTTTTCTATCTACCGTCCCACCGCACTTCATATGGATCTAATGAACCGATTTCCCGTATGCTGCGAAAAGTGAATTCAAACCTCACCCAGTTTGATTTTAACCTCAGCACTCCCTGCCTCAAAACCGAACTCCTTCACCATTCTCCTTAGCTTTAAGTCTTAGTTTTAAGTTTTAGTTTTAAGTTTTGGCCTTAAGTTAGTTGTAGCTTGTAATAATCCAAATAAATGGGGGCTTTCGCTTAAGATCCTTAATTATACTACATGCGCTGCTCTCGGTTCATTAAAATATCATCCATCAGCATGGCCTTTTTCAAAATCCTGGCTAAGTCATTCTAGACCTGAGCTCCAAGTAGACCGAAGTATCTCTTAAGTGAGAAACATATGTAAACCCATGAATACTCACAATCTTATCATCCAACACATAATAAGCTCAGCGTCGAATCGTTAAATGTTCGTTCACTTTTACAAACATGAGCGAACATAAAAGAGAGCGGTCTCAGTCGCTCATTGTATATGTAAATCTGACAGTTGTCATTTTTGTTATGAAAATTTTCCAATCCACGCAAATGTATTATAGTCATCGGTTGGAATTGACAGAACATAGGAAAGCATTTCGTTCAGTTATGATATTAGTTTTTGTTTCCCAATGTTGATTATGGTTGAGCCTTAAGCCTTTAAGTAAAGTTACGTAAGTTACTTCGATCAAAGATGTTGAAATTTTGTCTCCAGTTGAATATCTCAAGGTAGTCGGGGCTTACCGTGCCAAGATGAAAATATCGCTTAGAACTTTTTACGCTCTTAGAATTCACTGATCAAGTAAATTATCTGGACTGTCTAAGGTACTACTTTAAATTGGATTTTTTCTAAGCAGTTTTTAATTTTGTCGTCGATAAAGATTGCAATCCACCAAAAATCGAATATCCTTCCCAAAAATCCCACCCTGGCAATGCTGCTCCGGCGCCGTTTTGCCTCGTGTTTCACTGTTTGTTTATTTTTTTTTTTATCTGTTTTTTTCTCTCGCCGTTAGATTTCATTCAAGCATACCACACCACACCGCTAAGGGACAACTTTTTCTTTCTCAATTTTCATGCAATCCACGTTCACAGCCGAAAGCAAAAATGAAAAAAAGCTCTGCTTTCCATTTTCTCATCAACCTACATCAACTACTGCGGATACTTTCTCCCTCGCACTCTCACACCGCCTCTCTAGGGAAAGCGAAACGAAAAAAAGCTCAGCACCGCACTGGCTGGGAAAATCTAGCGAAAGCGATATTATCCCTTCGCATCCTTTCTCAGACGGTTAACGTGTGCGGCGCGGGTGAAAAGTGTGCCGTTTTGTTTTCTATTAGTTTTCTGTCTATCAAATAGAAAAACTTTTTTTTTTTTCCTCTTTTTTTTGGATTTTCATTTTCGGTTTTCAACTTATTGCAAAATAAAAAATCGGAAATTTTTTTTTAATTTAAAAAAAATATTTGTGAAGTGTCCCGTATCAAGGATTTGGTATAATTTTTTTTGTTGTTTACCAGACGAAGTAAGCTAATTGTAATATAATAGTCTTGCGGGAGAGGGTCCTTTAAATAAAGGCGAGCAAGTTTTATGTAATCACCTACCTACTCACAAAGGACCTTCCTTTTGGTCCTCTCGACATGAATATCACTCCAGACTAAGTAACAAATTTTTCTCTACTAAAGCAGCGCGTTCTTGGTAAATCGAAAATCGATTCTGGACAAATTAGAGTTTTCAACAAAAAAGGATATTTCTTCCATTATGGGTGTCCTTCCATTTAGTTACATTAACGTATAATTTTTGGCATGGAAATTGAATTGTGCCTCGTGTGTGGAAAAAAAAAAATGAAAGTTCAGTGAGTTCTAAGGACATTTGCACTTGGTATTCGTAAGAGAGTAGGATTCTCTAAAAAAAATCAACGACTTAATGTTTTATTGGTTATACGAGTAAATGATGTGAAATATTTCTGTATTGCTTCCTTCTTGATGACTTAATTTTGTTTAGGGTTGGGTCGTTATAGATTTAGTTGTCACCACAACACGGCATATGTTGTGCTAGCTGAATGGTAATTTTCTGGATAATGACAGATGATTTGGAAAACGTTTTTTATGGGCAATCTAATCATTCGAATATTAGCCAAAAGGCTGACAGAATGTAACCTTGAAGCAGAGAGGGAGCTTACCATTTAGCTGCGAGAAAGCTATGCATTTCCGATTAGGTCTATTCAGAAGCACTTAACCTATAGTATGACAGAGGACGATGGTAATTAATATTTCATTGTAAGGTCGTCTTTTGTTTGAAAGAATGGAGGCTGTTTTGACCTCTTATTGTTTGAAATTGTGTACAGAAAAGTCCTCTACCTTGGTTGGTCGTAGTTTTTGTCGTGTCATAATAATCAATTAACTTTGTTAATAATGTGTCTGACGAAGGTGCTCAATATAGAATATTCAAAAATTCGAATTAATAGTAGTTTTAAGGTTAGGAGTGTTGGTGAGAAGGTGATCCAAATCTCCTTCTTCACACACTTAGATTGTGTTATTTCAAAAATATGCAATTAGTCCTTCCGTCCTAAACAGCTTGTCGATTCGTTAGCAAATTGTATGTCCGAACTACTAAATAATTTTAAAATGACTTGGCAGCACTATTTTCCCAACATTTTAGGGCTTATTGGGTAGAGATCTGGACTGTGACAAACAAAATCGGGTGGAATTTTCTATAATATTTGCTGAAGTTTGTTAGTTCAAAGACTCCTTGAAGGTCCGTGTGTGCGTTGCTGCAATTATTCCTTAAAGTTACAGAATGCAGTTTCGCTCAATTGTTCAGCTTGTTGTCGGCCAAATGGAATTAGTAAGACAATTCCGTACAAATTACCCTACAAGAACGTTTTCCAAATAGAATTGAAGTCAGACACAAAATGAAAGATGTACTTGAACTTTTATTTAAAACACACTTCGCGATGTGCATTGAGCATTGACCCGCTTAGAATGAGCATTTATTCTCACAGGCAGTCGACTCATTTGCCTCCAAAGGGGATTGAAACGTTTCGAGAAATATTTGAAATTTAAATACCATAAAACCTAGCATTTCATTCTCTCTAAAGCCTTTTGAGGTAGCAGATGGGAATGCTAAATATCCTGCTTAAATGCAACAGGGAGTATTCTAGGATCCACTTTACCCAAAACTGTTCACCTGTACCCTTGCCCTCGGTTATTTAGCCCTCGGTTATTCAGACCATTTTTCATGATTCCAGGGTGTCGTCAAGGTGGTATTCTCTAATCCCTTTTTTTAAAATCTGTTGTCATTGATGGCCGGCTTTAGTCAAGGTGACCTAATGGGTTACGCTGATAGTTTTTAAAGCAGGTTCTCAGAGGTATTACAGTTTGCGCTCTCAGAAATACAGAGATGCTGTTAGAACAAAGGTAATCTTTATATTTCCAGATACGGACACTTTTGCATCCGTTGTTGTCACATCTCTAGACCTTCTCTATAAAAGGCAGCATCCTTCAATGAAACCACCTTAAAACAGTTTTTGACCTTTGTCGATTCTCATCTCTTCCCATTGATGTCTTCTTTTAGTTGCTTAGAAACACCATTTACGCGTCGACGAATTTCAGTCTTTAACAGTGTCCGACATTTTGGCGCATAGTAGTTATGATCGTTAGCTACCTGTTGACAATAATTATTTGCACTCGTTTTATAAGTTGACAGTAGTTTATTTCAAGGTAGATAAACTCCTTTAGAACTTTCAGTTTTAATTGTCGATGTTTAGGTACGTTTTGTCCCAGTCAGTGCTGAAGTGATGCCCTGTTGTAGACAGCATTTGCTTTCGATTTATTCAACGAATGCAGGAGGCAATTGGTGTCGAATTCACGTTTTCAGGATTTTTCAGGAATTCGTCGTAAAGTAAAAGTCTGGTATATTCTTGACCTACGAGGCTCCTATGACAGGATACTTCAAGTCCATAAAAACTAGTACTATCTTCTTCCAACACATAAAGAATGCGCATTCAGCTTACTTAGTTTACTTACAGAACTTTGCTTGTAACAATTGTACAGGTTTTGAGTTATAGGCTCCAGGACCTGTGTAATTGTTACAGAACTGCAAGAAATGTTGCTGGACAATATTTTACATGCGACGTTGAGTAGATTTCGGCAAACCATATGCTGCAAGCATTTGATCAACTCAGTGGGCACGTTTAGTATTCTAGAAACTGAAACGATAGTCAAGCCTAACATATTGAACGCATAGTCGTCAAAAGAGAGTGATTCAGTACAGGGTGATGTGGCTGTTGGCTGTTTCTTGTACAAGAATTTCGGCCTTCCAGACTTATTGCAAAACCTCACGATCGACGTGATGTCCGCCAATTCTTCCAGGTCCTCAAGGAAGGATCTTTCTAGGAGGTTCAAACGCAGTCTGCTTATGCTTGGGCAGTGGCACACAAAATGTGAGGTATCTTCCTCAACATCAGCGTTACCGCAACTTCTGCACACATGCTGCAAATTGATTATTCTCATTTTCTCTGAGTGCTCTGTTGTGTTCCATTAACACTCTTGTGGCTATTGATATAGAAGACCTGTTTAAGGCTAGTAGTTTTCTAAATTTGCTGATATTTATGTAGTTTCGGCCATAGGCGTTGCGCATTCCTGGACATTTGAATATTTTTCCATCTGCGTTCAGTTAGTTATTTTCGATTTTGCATATAAGTGAGGATCTCGAATTGTTTTGTCAGCTAGTGATTCGCTGTGGTCTGAGCCCAGTCTGGCGAGTTCATCTGCCTTTTCATTTCCGCTAATGCCATTATGGCCTGTCAACCAAATAATTTGAACACTACTGCCTGCTTGGACCCTGGAGCTCTGAGCGACAAAGTTCGACTATTTTATAAGTTATTTTTATAGCTGCCAAGGCCTCTATGCCTACTTGACTATCTACTTAAATGGAAATATACTCATGTGATACTCTCGCCCTCTGCAAAACTGCACGCGTTCGGAAGTCTTATGGACGGTTTTTTTCCGAGCAGACTCCTGCTTCGGCATCTAATTTAATTCCATTTTTGACTCGTCCGTGTAGATTGCTACTTCAAAATCTGATACGACGTTAGATGACTATTCATCTCTACAAAGTATCCTGTCGATCAGTACTTGCGATTGAAATCCTCATAGGTAGACAGTATCTTTGTTGACTGAATGAAGTATTGAACTATGGCCAAGTGGGTTAAATTTTCAGCATTTTTTGCTGCAGTTTCTTTAATAAATAAATCTATTGAGACTATGTGTAGATTTGATTCTGGTCTTACGGTCGGGTTTGATTTGAGTGCGCCTGTTGTGATTAAACATGCTGCTCTTTGAACTCTTGTTAGTAGCTGGCAGTTTTTTTAAATTTGCTCGCTGCGGTCCATCATACGATGCACTCTGACATAAGTATGGTTGTGACGACCGCCAGTACGTGATTTTTGGGGAGGGGCCTCACTTTTTCCCACGGATTCTGCTCCAGAAGTAAAGGCCTAGTGATGACTTTTTCATCCTTTTTTCGAAATTTAGATTCCAGTTCAATTTACTATCAAAATACTTCACTCTTTTCGACAGGTTGAGCATGGAACCTCCAATTGTCGGCAGTGTGAAGTCCGGAACGGATCTGTTGTTCGTTAAAATTTTAGGGTTCATTTTTTGACTAAATATCCAGTCTAGTACCTCACAAAAAGCTGACTAGTTTTGCATTCAAATCAGAGCCAACTGACTAGTTAGTCCCCAGAGTACTTAAAGTGCCGAGCAAGTGCTTTTAGTCAGTATGGGTGAAGCTTCTGGTTGAAATAGGTTTGTTTGTGGGTCTTATCCATTTAAGATATCAGATAACTGTTTAAATCTACGCAGTATACTTTGTGAGCATATACGTGAATGTGCTCGGTGGTTTGTTCTCTAATGTTGTACACTACAATCGTTCATAAAACTTGGCCTCAGAACTATTATTTGTGGTCACCTCGTTCTTCTCATATTCATTATATTTCTTCTGTGTGTATGTTTTTCGTCTCTGTGCAGGATCCTCTTATATGCCTCGTTCTTGAGTACATTCACCAAACTACTTCTGTATAATTTGTAACTCCAGATCTCCTCGGTGGATAATGTAATTGCTATCTTGTCCCACAGTAGGTCTTGAGCAAAATTCATCATTACAAGCGTACTCAATATTGTTTGCTCTCCAACATTAAGGCAAAATTCTAATGCCTAAACTTTGTCGCAACTTTGTTCGTTACTAAAAAAAGAAAAACTATTCCTAGGTTCAATTTTCGATAGAAAAAAAATGCACACTTTACGAAAATGGTCTTTTCATGATGAGTCATATTTTTTTTTTTTTTTTTTTTTTATAATTTGCACGTGTTAAAGGGGATATGAATACCCTTATACTAATTTTTAGAACACGTGCGTTTTTGTGGGAAGAGGAAGAGACAGAGAGAAAGAGGAAGAGACAGAGAGAAAGAAAGATTGGTGTAGTGGGTTTGAAACTTAGGTGGTATTAAGTTTCTGTAAACTCCAAGGGTGGCTGTCAAGATAACTGGGGAGTATTTTGTTTGATTTCGCTATTATTGTCGTTGCTTATGATTCACAGTATTTTTTTCCGTCCTCCTGATGTCATCATCACGATCAAGTTGCATTTTAGCCAAATGACCACCCTACTGCCAGTCTTATGCCTTCACAGTAGAGTTGACTTAGCTTTCGCAATTGATCGACTTTTTTATTTATTTCATGCGAAATAAAGAGGTGATTCTTGATATCAACAACTATAGACCTATTAGCAATTAGTCTGCTATATAGCAATTAGTCTGCGATAAGTTCACATTAATCTTCTGTCATAATACGTATATCATATGCAAAGATCAACATTTATTTGAATCATTTCTACTGTTACTAACTTATTAAGTCTCTTGGGTAAATGTTGTAAGGCCCTAAAAAGTAGGCAATAGGTCGACTGTATCTACATAGACTTTTCTAAGGCCTTTGGATTTCCGCTTTTATTTATTGCATGGGTTAGTTGTATAAGGTCAAGTGTTGGTGCTTACTTTTCAATTCTTTTACAGTCCAATCTGGTGTTCCTCAGGGCAGTCACTTAGGTCCTATGCTTTTCATACTTGCTATCAGTGATGTTACAGGAGAATGGTGGCAGATGGTGGAAAAAGTGGCTTTAAAAATGCATATCCATAAAGGACTAACCAGCAACAGGGCTAACAATGGCAAACAAAGAAGAATAATAAAGGAATTAAAAAAATAGTTGTACAGATATTAATTCATGTCCTCAATATTTATTCGGATAGCCTTTATTTTTAATGACTGCAGTACACCGGTGACACATTGATGATACCAGGGCCTGACATCGTCCGATATTGTACTCCAAGCGCGCTGAATTTTCACCCAAAGGTGATCGAAATTTTTGCCCGTAGATCTGTCGATTGTTTTATCTACATCGCTCCACAAGTTCTCATTAGGACTGAAATTAGGGGACTGGGTAGGTCAACTTAAAACTTCAATTTTCTGAACACTGTTTCACAGATTTAGCTGTATGCTTCGGTTCATTGTAGTGACATTTCCTTTTCAGCATAGGGAAGCATAATGTTGTTCCAAATACCCTTATATTTAATTTGGTCCATAATGCCCTCAAACTGATAAATTGGGCCAACACCACGCGAAGAAAGCAACCCATACAAGAACGTTGCGTCCACCATGCTTCACCGTTTTTATGGTATATTAAGGATTGAATTACTGGTTGATCCCGCGCCTTACATATTGTTCCCCATCTGATCCAAATCGACTAAATTTCTATTTATCGGTCCACATAATATTTTCGCAGCAGTTGAGATCCTTATTAACGTGATCGCATGCAAACTCTAAACAAAGTGATAAATTACGTTTTGACACCAATACTCGTAGTCTCTGTCTGGCAATCCGTTCGAACAATTTTTTTCTTCACGGAAGCTATTTTTAATTGTGCTCACAGAAACATTTATATTTAGTTTTTCAATTTTTTACTTTATTTTAAGAGCTGTCAAAATTGAATCTAGTTTGGTCAAACGAACAATGGTTCCAGAGGTGGTCTTTCGCGTCCGATCCTTAACGCACTTTTTGAATTAAAATGGACAAGTAAACTGAGGTAAACAAAGGGTGTGCTATTTAAATTGTCCACACTAAATCTGTCAGCCTTCACAAAAGTATGTTTAGCTTTAAAAGTCAGGGATGCTCTAAGCAGAAACATATACCGTTTACTTTACAGGGAGGTCACACTAATAGCTACCATATAATTGTGCTATTTATTTGGTCGCCACTGTATTTACTGCAATTGCTTTGGGTTCAGCACATGAAGCACTTTCATGCTTGACCGTCTTTTTTTACGTGGTCAGATCAGCCTGAGATGTAGGACCAATTTCTAAAAGTTGCAGCTGGCACTTAAAAGAGTTCCCACGCTCTTCATTTCATTGCAACAGACACTTAAGTCCCTTTGCTTGCTCTTAACAAAAATAACCTGTCGCGATAAAATAACCCTAACAAAGCTTGTGTACATCATAACAATTTTACTGCACCGCTTCGGTTGCTTTACTGCCTACCTCACATTCTACTGACTCACCCTGTGTATATTTATGCGTGCAAAACTTTCAAACAAGACACGTTAAACTGTGAATTCTACATTAGTTCTTTCCCTGGGTTTTTGGCATTAAATTAATTTTAAGGATACGTAATCTTGTCTGCTATTGTTTATTATTTTGTTTGAAGAAGTTTCATTCAGCATCTCAGTTAGACTACATCATCACAACAAGGTGACTAATATGCCACTAATCCAATAAAATAGCTTTCTCGGTTGTTTATCCATCAACGCATAGGTTCCGTTGAACTTGAACTAGGGTGGTTGATCACGTGTAATATCATTAGTTGGTCTAACACTTGGTATTTGTTTTATTTTTAACCAAAGAGCAATTATTTATTTATATACTCACATGTGGATATTGTATTCCTTTGGCGTAGGTTAAAGATACATGTGCTTACCTTAACAATTATTTTTTCCCGCTCTTGTTTCAAATAGAAAACCGGAAGCCATACTTTACAGATTTTTTTTTTTTCATGGAATTTGTCATTCCAAGAGACATTAGAATCGACAAATTCATAAGCAATAACGTGCCGCATACAATGGTGGCAGAAGCAGACGTAAAATTTCATAAGACATCAATTTGCAGCAATGCGTGGGGTTGAAATGAAAGCGAATTAGAACGCTATACAGTTCCTTGTGAAATGTAAGGATATTTTTTCAAGTTTCCTCTTCCATTTTGTATATCTCGTAAGTAGTTCGATGGAATGGGTATTTATGGTGTTGTTTGTCTCTTTACTTTGCCCCGGTTACCTCATAACTTTAAGTTCGTAAAAATCTCCCTCTGTTTTTGATGTGAAATAAGAAAACTCGTTGGGGAATTCAATTGCAGATTCATGCCACTGGCATAAAATTCATGCGTTGTTACTTTTAAGGAAGAAGTTATGTCGAAGTTTCCCTGAGTCCTTAATAATGATTCTCGTGGAATTCTATAAATGTTGAACTATTCTGGATACGTGGTTGTTTACTATTTTTGCTCCCACCCATGGTTCAAAGTTATGTCAATTAGTTTTAAATTAGTTTGTTTGTTTATAGGTTCTTATAGCTATTTTAGAGATACCGATACGTATTCAAATTGTTTTATTTTGGTCTACATTCATAGTTCTAAAATTGTCTCCACCTCTGTATACTGCGTATTTCACTTTTGTTAACATTTTCATCGTACCTTCTCGAAATTACACTAGACAAACTTTTCAGCTATGGATTTTCAGTTAATAGTTTGCTCAGTCAGGAAGTTATTCCTTCATTCTCTTCTTACTGCGACTCTTCTCCTGAACCACTTGTCATCCTCCACAGTTTCGCCACTGACTCATTCATACATGTGCGAGGATACTTCTTCAGCCTTACACATATCAATTCAGACAGACACTCCTGTATACTTTACACAATCACCTAATCATTCAGTCACCTCCACAACTAAGTCAGTTCATTTATTATCTTAAAGTCACGCATCCTGGTATTCATTCTCGTACACACCTACTTTTTTTTTCATTAATTTATTCATGCACGCAATTATTAAAATCTCAGCGAGCACGCTAATATTACAAAAATATGATGCAAATCACGGGGAAATACAGGGTGAACTGTAATTATTTTCATCAGATACTCGTAAGTTTTTGCATTTTTACCTTCTAAATTGTGTTTTCCCAAGGGCTCTCGGATGACCTAGGAAGCTGAAACTTTACACATTTATAGTAAAGGGTTATTCATTATGAGGTTAAGATTTCATATTCCTGTCATATGACATCTGTCAAGTCCATCTGTCGTCCATAATGACAGGTAGTTAGTTCTTGCCTTCCCCTTTTTTCAATACCACCGCTTAACGCATTAAAATTGTTGCACCTTACTACAAAGATAACAGTTCTGTAGTATCTGTGTATCTGTAAGTTGTCGCCGATTTTTCGAACAAAATCTTCTCGTTCGGCAGCTACGTAAATGGTAACCAATTTTGTTTGGCCTGAGATTGAAGATATTGAGGTGAGCGACATGTGGTTCCAAAAGGACAGGGCTACGTGTCACACAGCTCCTGCAAATTTTGCTCTATTGCACGTTTAATTTCGAGATTCAATTGGCCACCAAGATCGAATGATCTTGGATATCTTTTCGTGGGGCTATGCTAAAGATCGTGTCTACGCAAACAATCTCCAAACTTTGAAGCACTTAAAAATCAGCATCGGTGAAGTTATAGCCGCAATACTGCCACAAATGTGCCGAAAAGTCATCGAAAATTACCGCACAAGAATCAAAGTTTATAAAAACTCCTCTAGCGGCCATTTAACCGATGATGTGTCCCATATATAATGGCATAGTTCAAAATTTAAAATAGTAAAGAAATTTCATTAAAATTTTTTTATTTTATTTTAAATTAAAATCCTAAAGCACAAAATAAATAACCGAGTACTACCCGAGAAGAGGGTCTTGAGTGC
Organism: Pocota personata; assembly: GCA_963082735.1. NCBI lineage: Eukaryota > Metazoa > Arthropoda > Insecta > Diptera > Syrphidae > Pocota > Pocota personata. The sequence goes on along the minus strand of OY720431.1, from coordinate 32,088,476 downwards.
TACAATGCATTTCCAATACATATCTAATTTGCTAATTACTTAATTGTGGTTTTTCAAGAGCTATATAATCCCTCGCTATAGAATTCCCTAGACAGCTGAAGTTTCGCAATGTAAACCTCTTTGCACCCGCCATAAGCCCCTAGATTAACTTATAGTGTCGAATAAGCGACAGGACCTAACGTAAACAGGATTTCATTTTATTAAGACGAGTTTTATACAGCATTTTCGCTTTACCTTTTTACAATTGAAATTGCCCTTTTTTCAATTAGATTTAACCTTTTTGCAAATAGAATAAACCAATGGAAATTGATTTATTCCAAATGCAAAAAGGGTTTACTCCGATTGGAAAAGTTTTAATGGAATTGTAGAAGGATTAATTTAAAGTAAAAATGTTGTATATTTTCGCTTAAAAAAAGACCCGTCTCAAGATCCAGGAACCAATATTATTCCTGGTATATTTGACTTGATATTGTTGCATTTGATCTACAAGTGCTCTGGCTTTACCGGATCGGCAAGATGTTGCCATTTCCTTATATGATGATTCTGTATGCTCCCTGTTTGGGAATTCTCATTCCACTTTGTGGCGCAAGAACATCGTAGAGTAAACAATTCAATAGACAGTTTGTTGGTGACATGCGGACCATTTTGGATTATGGGCCTGGAGATCAGTGCTCGGAATTTTAGACCTTTCGGGCAAATCTAGCCCTTTTTTTTGTTTCTTCCAAGTTTTAACCAAATTTTGAACTTTTTGCGGGCACGTCAAAGCTTCAAAATAACAATTTCATATTGTGTTTGCATTGCACCCTATTTATTTTCCGCATGATTAATTGCTTCTATTGAGCATCGAAATCGAGATATTTTGAAAACTATAATATTAGAGTCGAATATTTGAAGTGTTTCTAAGTTTACTACGCTGTGTCGCCTTAATTGTTACGCGTTAATTACATTGATCCTGCTGTAATTGAAAATAATCTACAAAACCTTAATGATGAATTCTCACCTGGCCCCGATGGTCTCACTGACATTTTTCTTAAAAAATGCTCTTCCCTTCTGTCCCTCCCCCTCTCTCATTTCTTCCGTTTGTCTCTATCACTAGGAGAATTCCCTCAGATTTGGAAGACCTCTTTCATAACCCCCATACACAAAAAGGGATCAAAGAACGAAGTAACAAACTATCGCCCCATTGCTAAACTTTCTCATCTACCCAAACTTGTCGAAAGTATTTTATTCGAAGCCTTAAGGTTTCAGTGCAAGTCTCTTATCTCTCCTACCCAACACGGCTTTCTGAAAAGTAGATCAACTACCACTAACTTAGTCGAATTCGTGTCCTTCGCCCAGTCTGCCTTAGAGAATGGCAAAGAAGTCGACGTTATTGCTACTGATTTTAGTAAGGCTTTTGATAAGTTATTTCATAACTTAATCCTCTTCAAAGTGTCTGCCCTCGGTTTCGAACCCATATTGTTGAAATGGATATCTTCTTACCTGGAAAACCGTTGTTACGGAGTTCGCTTCAGAACCGTCTTATCGACTCCTTTCTTGGCCACCTCTGGTGTTCCGCAAGGCAGCCATTTAGGTCCCCTTCTCTTCATTCTAACCATAAACGATGTCGATGATGATACCAAATTGTTCAAAGCCATCTCTTCACCACATGACTATTGTCTCCTTCAACAAGACCTTGATAGTTTTTCGAACTGGTGCTTACAAAATCGCTTAGAGCTCAATATCGCCAAATGCCAAACCATTACCTTATCACGTAAGCACCACTTGTCCTCCGCCCGCCTTTACCTTCTTCATGGTCAACCTATATCCATCGTTCAATCCCTCCATGATCTTGAAATATTGTACGATAGGGAACTAAATTTCCGTTCACATATTGATGATATAATTCGTAAAGCTAACTCATCAGTTGGCTTTGTCAAACGATGGTACCTTTGTTCGCCGCCTCCTTGAACACCCCAGTCAAGCGTGGTCACCATTTCAGCAAATTCATGTGACCAGAATCGAGAATGTTCAACGTCGATTTCTTCGATTTGTCCTTCGAGGTCTTCCTTGGAACGATCCATTTATCTTGCCTCCCTACCAAGACCGCTTCAACCTCATCAACCTGAGTCCTCTACAGAAACGCAGAAATGTTGCAGACATTCTTTTCATTCATCGACTTCTTTCAGTCTCTGTCGATTGCGCATCTCTTTATTCATTAAAAAAAAATGCAAAATGGATATGTTATTTACAGCCCCAACCCTTGAATTATTTCCACCAAAACACCCTTTTTACTTTTAAGGGCAAGTATTGATTTCGTGAAAAAATAATGGAGAATCTCAAAAAACGTGGGTCCCGCAATTCTATGTGTTTGTCTGTCTGTATGTCTGTACTCGTATGTATGATCGACTGTAGCCCAAATGGATGGACGTATTTTTTCCAAACTTCGTATTTGGGATCTGTAGGTTCACAGTTCGAGGTAAAATCGGAATTTTTATTCAAACCCCAACATTAACGGTACTTTATTAATGGCCGATTTTGTTAAAATTAATATTTGAGTCACAGTGGACATATGCTAACAGATGTCGTACCAGGTTTTTGCCAAAAAAATGCGTGGTTTACGAGTACATATAGCTGTTTCTTGTTCGAAATCAGTATTTGAATAATATTTGGCATACTATAGGGTGACTAGATAAGAACGATAGGAAAAGAAATTTGAATAAAAAAAACAACGGTGTGAGATATCAAATTAATTCTGGCTTTATTTTGAAGCTACATTCATGCCATTATGTATGGAATAGCACACCATTTAAATGGCCGCTTCGGCTTCGCTGTCAGTGCTTTAAGCGGTCGCTCCAATTTTTTCTGAATCGGTCCAATATGTGCGGCATTATTCCGGTAATAGCGTCTCGAATGTTGGCCTCGAGCTCGTCCAAAGTGGTTGGCTTGTTAGCGTAGACTAGTAGACGTCAAATCCTGACGTAGCCTCAGAGAAAATAATCGATGGTGTCAAGTCGCATGATCGCGGCGGCCAATTGATGAACGCTCGCCGTGAGATGACCCAGTCGCCAAATTTTTCCTTCACCACTTCGAGCGTTGCGTCGCTTGAATGGCATGTAGCGTCGTCGTGTTGGAACCACAGTTCGGATATATTGATGTTGTCGAACTCTGGCTACAGAAAGTCGGTTAACATCGCTGTATACCGACGGTAACGGTGTCTCGTTCCTCATTTCGAAAGAAATAAGGTCCGATGATTCCGCCGTGCCATAAACCGCATCAAACAGTCAATCTTTGTGGATGCATTGATGCTTGGTCGAACACTTGTGGATTGTGGTCGCTTCAATAATGGCAATTTTGCTTGTTGACATAGCCGCTGAGCCAGAAATGGGCCTCGTATGAGATGATTTTTTGGCCAAAATCCCGATCTCCGGCCAAAAATTCCAGCGCCCAATTAGCGAACTCACGGCGTTGTCTGTGGTCGTCCGGCTTCAACTCTTGCGTCAGCACAATCTTATGCCAAAATCCAATCGCAAAATAAGCCTGGTTGACTCTCTGGCGTTGCCCAATTCAGCTGATCGGCGCTGAATCGACATTTCTGGGTCTTCTTTGATATTGGCCACTACGGCGGATATGTTTTCTTCAATTCGTACCAATCTCTGTCTGGTTGGTGGCTTAAGATCCAAAGGGTGAACTCATGTTCAAACTATTCCACGGTGCTACGGATTGCCTGCGCACTGAAGCCATGCTGACGACCGACCTCACGACGAAATTCACGTTGCGTATTTACAACTGAGCCTGAATTTCGATAATATTTTCTAATAATTTCCATACTTTCGGGAAGCATCAAACGATGCACGATGAAATGGCAAACCTTACTAAATATTTTGACAGCTGGATGTCATTGGTAACTTTGACAGCTGCTGAAACATAACAATTGGAAAAACTATCATGCTATCATCTGGTCACCCTTTATATACAAGACAAGTTTTGCAAAAATTTTTTTTTTTAACGGATTTAAAAAAAAAAAAAAAACTTTTTGTTTAAATTTTAAATCTGAGTGATTTGCAGTCAAACAGCATTTATGGTAGTGTAGTGCACTTTATTTCGCCTGACTACAGGGCTACAAAACTTGCTTTAAAGTCCATGGAAATATTATTAGTAGCGGGGTAAATGTCACGCACTCGTAGTGACAATATTATCTCTCATAGTTAGTCCAAGACCTTCTCTTTCCTACTATTGTTTCGGCATATTTTATAGCATGCCACCATAGCAAAAGACCTGAAGAACGATGATTTATAAGAAATTTCTGCCACTGCACATTTTTAAGAGTGCAAATGAAATTTGAATGAAACAACAGCTGTCAAGTTGAGTGGCCTTAAGGAAGGATGACATTGAAAAATGAAACACATAACCATGTCAGAGTTGTACTTATTCTCTCAATGATTTAGATTAGTGTTCTCATACCTCATTTTAGAATATCCTTCCTTGCTTCCTTTCGTCCCCTTTTTAAATGGCTCTATATACAAGGATATATCCGCCTTGATCCCTTTATATTCATTTTTCTTACTTATACTTCACCATTGTTGTGTTTTTCACATAATCGCAACAAAATGAAGTGTAAAAAATGCGCATGGTTATTCATTTGAAAGATTTCATTTCAGAACGGCATCCGCCCGCTGGGACAAACCCTTTTCACTGAAATAAATGATGTAAAACTATTCAGATCATTTTCTTTTCATAAATTATGATACGTTTAAGGTTCACAATTTCTCCTTCGTTCCTTTGAAGAGAAAGGACTATGCAACAATTTTTATCGCATGGGAAAATTTAATTTGATTCTCTTACTCCCTCTGGTGTCATACCCCATAAATCAACAGAAACTACCTCACCTACGGCGCGCACGAGTTGAATTATATTTCCAAAGGCGCGCCTATTGGTCAGACTTTTGTGTCATGAAAGACGACGGCAACTGCTGCTGAACTTCATGAGGTGCATTTTGCTTTTTGTGCTGCAGTGTCAGCACAGCACAAACCCCGTATGACTAATGGTAATGCAGCAAAAAGATTCTCCGCTTGTGCTGGCCTGAAAACGACCTTACTCTTCAAAACCTCGCTCATTTCTTTATCCTACCACGGGAACATACAGGTTGACAGCGATTTAAATTTTTTTTTCAAAAATTGTACGGCGGTGGTGGTCATTGGAATTTAATGTGAAGTGTTTTTGTTTTCACTTTTATTGATTGAATTGTGTTCTAGAAGTGGTATGGAAGAGGGAAGAAATTGAGAATAAACCGAAAATGAAAGGCGAAAATTGAAAGTTAGCCGTCATGGGTGAACTGGCTTTTGTAGGCAAGTGAGGGTGTGCATAGTTCCTTATTCAATAGCAAGGCTCACAGGGGAGGGTTGTATTGATTTTTTTGTTTGTTCTTCTTTAAAGGCAATCCACATGACTGTCGTGAGTTAAATGATATTCATGTTGTCATATGCAGCGTTTTAGATTTTTTCTATTTATTTTTCTGTTTTTCTTTTTTTCTTAAAAAAAAAAAACTCATTTCGGTGGTGAATACGTAACCATTTTTTTTCGGATGTACGAGTGTTCGCTTGAGGACCCATAGAAACGCCTCTTATCAGAGCGTCTCTTGTTCCTTGACAAGTCTCTTAGAAACTTAAGTATCGTTCAGGCAGATGACTGGCTAATCCGAGCTATGTTGAGGCATTTGCATGCTCGGCAGCTTCTTGATCTTTGAGAAAATGTCTAGTTTTTTGAGATGAAAGATGAGTAAACAGTGACTAGTAACAAGTCTGTTAAGAGATGTAATGATGGTTTGACGTTGCCTCTATACTGAGTTCCAAGCTGGGAGCTACTGTTGAATTTGGTTTAAATACAACGAATGAACTTTAATCATTGAAAGTTTTACCATTCAAAGAGTTTTGCAAAGATCGAAATAAGGTCAGGGCTATATGGTGGATGTAACATCAATTCCCAACCAAGTTCCAATCATTTTTGGCGAGTGACCAAAGATGTATGTGGCCTAGCGTTGTCCTGGTGAAAAATGACACCTTTTCGATGGACCAACTCTGGCCGTTTTTCGTTGATCGCTGTATTTAATCTGTCCAGTTGTTGACAGTACACATCCGAATTGATCGTTTGATTCCTTGGAAGCAGCTCAAAATGCACCACACCTTTCCAATCCAATCAAATTGAGAGCAAAATCTTCTTTTGGCGGATATCAGCTTTCGAAGTGGATTGTGCTGGCTCATCAAGCCTGGACCAAGGTCGTTTTCGATTGACGTTACTCTAAACAACCCATTTTTCATCGCCAGTGATGATTTGTCTCAAAAAAGGGTCGGATTCATTGCGTCTAAGATGCAAATCGTAAGCGTTGATGCGCTTCGTTAAATGAATTTCTTTCAAATCATGTGGAACCCAAATATCAAACTTTTTAACGAATTTCATACGTTTTAAATGTTTCTCAATCGCTGTATGTGACACATTTAACTGTTTTGTTACATGACGATCCGACTTGATTATGGCTTTAACTTGATCATCATCAAGCTCATCTGGTCGACCTGATCGTTGTTCATCTTTCAGGAAAAAATCTCCGGAACGAAATTTGTCAAACCAATTCTGGCACTGTCTTTCTTTTAAGGCTTCTTTATCATACACATCACGTAACTTTTTAGCAGCTTGCGCTGCGTTCTTTCGTTTACGGAAATAAGAACAGTAAAATATGACGAAAATGCTGGTTTTTGCACTCTATATTTAAACTGACGCCAAACTAATACCTTTTCGCAAAATTACGCGCAATTTACTTCTAAAGCAAAGTAAGACTGACAGCTAACAAATGTCAAAAGGAAAAAAATATGTCATCGACAGAAGCCATTAACAAATATGGCCAAAGACATCTATGTTTGAAATCGGCAATTACTTAGTTGCCAACCTGATATGTAGTTAGATATTAAATTTTAATAAAATCGTATCCAAGAAATGGGTGATTTTCGAAAGTCCGCTAATAAGTGAAGTACTGTGGCGAATTTTTAGGCAACAACTAAGTACACAGTCTTATTGCAGAATTAACTCTGCAATTATAGGAGCAAGTAAAAATGGCCATTCAAAATGGCGCCCAAAAATGTGAACAAAAAAACCCCAGCAACTGACATTGATTAGTCCACATCATATGAATATGTTCGAATTCAAATCCGAAGTCTGAACTTTTCAAAATCTTTGATCTTGGATTTCAATTTAGCGACTTTGAAAACGTACATATTTTGATCATATTTTTCTGTTTATTTGCAAAAATGAACAAATTCTAGATGTTTGAACTATAATTTTGGAATCAGGAGACAGAACTACAATAGAATCACCTATTAACGGTACGATTTAGGCACCATTTTTTGTGATAGTTTTGCCTTCTCTTCATCCCATACAGGGGCCTAATCAGTTGCTTAATTTTATTTTTAAATAAATCCAGAGACAGCAGTTTCTGGAAGAAGGTTCTTTAAAAAAACCTTCTCTAATCGGTTATTGAATTGTAGACTCTCCGTAATTCTTTCAGGTATCTGTTTCGCTGCTTAGTTTTCTTGAAGGTAATTTATAAGTCTTCCGATTTTTTTTTTTATTTTCCCCAAGGGTAGGTGAAAATCTTCCATAGACACTACGAGACCGTAGGGCGTTTGCGCTTAGTAGTGTAAGATTCTTACTCACCAAAAACACCTCCCTTTGATATAAACTTGTTCGTTACTGCAACTAAGTTAAGATTTAGGGTGGCTACGGTGTAGTGAGTAGTATGTTCGCTTATGACCCGAACTGTGCAGGTTCGAGCCCGGACGGGAAACAGCAACCACAACCACCCGATTATAAAAAGTAAAACGAATAAAGTTTCTCCAACCTCTATACCAAAAGGAGTTCTGCTTGGTAGTATAATAGACTTCGGTCGAATCTGAGTGCCCGAGACGTTTGGTAGGTGTCTTTCCAATAAAAGTTCTGCTTGTTCTGCTCTGTGAAAATTGTCATTTCTTATGTACCACGGTGCCTGGACAAATTAAAAACAATATCGAGGTTTTTGAGTAGTTTACTTGTATTTAAAGGGTGCCCTAAAATCCAAACCAAGAAGTAATTTCGAAAGAAAACACAGGTTTTTAATTAAAATATCGGGTAAATGGCCTCCACGTCTTTGCAGGCACATACGCACTCCCGTGACTCAATTTGCTCTTTCAAGGCGTGGGTGGTCGTGGGCTTGTTGGCATTAACCTTAGACTTCAAAACTAGTTGGCATAAACCTTACCCCTTAAACAAAAAACCCAAAAGAAAAAAGTCCAACGGCGTTAAATCGCATGATCTGGGCAAAGCCATCAAGATAAAAATAAGCCTTATCGCTGAGGATGATTTTGTTTGAAAAATCAGCATCAACTTGTTGTTGTTCCATAATCCATTCAAAGAACTCTCTTCTCTGTGCGTTGTCAGTAGGTCAATTCTTGAGTCAATTGCACTTGGTATGCATGAAGATGCAAATATTTCGTGAGAATACTCTGTAGAGAGCTTCTCGAAATGTCCAATTCTTGACCACAGTGCCGAATATTAATGTTCCTGGATTTTCAACAACACTCTCATGAACTGCTTCGATGTTTTGTGTTGAACGAACGACTTATTGAAGGACGGCCAGAGTGTCTAAGATCACTAATTGATCCGGTCTCCCTGAATTTTTGAATTACTCTCTTCACAATTGATGTAGTTAAATCACTACTCCGACCATATTTTGTACGAAAATTGCGAACTATAGCTCCAAACTTTCATTATTTTTAAAATATTGCTCAACAATGAAAACGCGTTGTTCTTTTGTGTAGCACTCCATTTTTAATAACCCTGAACTGTCAGTTGCCACGCTGTCTTTTTTTTTTTTTTTTGTTGGCAACACTTTACCGCACAAATGGCGCAAAATTCAAATCCTGCGTGAATTTTGGGAGACCTTTTATTTGTAGTATCTCTGATGGAAGATTTTCTAACTTCCATAAACATTACTAGCAATGAGCGTTTCATACACTAGAAAGTTAAGTAATGAAGGAGAGAGGTCTTTTTATTCTTTGCTTCTTAGGTGACAAAGGTATGAACAGTGGCAATGAAAATGGGGTGTATTCTCATTTTTTTTTTTTTATTTTCTGCATCACTTAAGACTATGCCTGTTAGATTCTTTTAATTTGCCCGATGATGGAGAGAGAGAAAGCCCTGCGTGTTGACGAGCTCGTAATTTCAACCGCTCCTAACCTCGGCAGTGATTCCCTACGACAGTGATTCCCTGCCCCTTTTTTTCTAACAAATTTTCTGTTGTTAGCTACCACTACAATCTTTTGGTTCACTTCATACAATAGAAAGTGGAGAGTAATTTACTCGGATACAAAAATCGATTACATAATGAATGCAATGTTTAACAACCGAAAATAAAACGTTATAAGCCATATTTCGTTCTACTTATTGATAAAAGCAATTAGTAAAGACAACTATAGAATTGTATGCATTACAATTTTCATTGTAATTTTCCTAACTATAACTATAACTTATAGCAAACAATTTCTTTGGGACATTTGCCAAGAAAAATTATTTCAATGTCCTTGTGTCATTTAATTTTACCTTCGCCCTTAAACTGAGTGACAAACCACAAAACCGAATGAATACGAGTAGATTTTTTCTTAGACTCCTTCCTATGAAAGCATAAATAATAAATTTAAATGAGAAAAATCCAATTAAATTACTCCTTGTTTTCATTAATATTTTTGATCACCTCACCCTTAATTCTCAATATGCAGAGATTGATAGGACGACACGTAGATAAAAACAAAGGTTTTACAACTCTAATAAAATAACAAGAAGGCGAGTACAAGTATTAGATGACTCATCAATATGATAAAATCGATTTCCAAAAACCTACGCTTGAAAGTAATTACTAGTAAAAGTATTTATCATCCCCCGTGAGCGACAAAAACAAAGGAAATACCATTACATTCGATAAATATTGACATTTCGTTACTTTATCGCACACAATATGTTACACATACGCCCCAGTGGACTACAAACCATCATTGCTATAATTTATTCGTAGCAAACAACCACTCAGATTGTACTCAGTCCACGTAGGCTCAACGTGTTTTGTTTGTCCTACCCATCTACGTTACAGGACAGTTACCGTACACCAAGAGTACCTTTTGATTGGCTGCTATAATAATTTTTTTGTTTTAACACTGAGCCTCGTACAAAAAAGATATATTCAAGGAAAACGTTTCCTGAATACTCAATCAATGGTGATGCACTCAAGGATACACTAATGCACTCACTATACCGTGTGTATCCCTGTTACACAGCAGGCTTCAATTTCCCTTGACACTGTCCTTGAAATAAGAGACGTGATGCTTCATGCACTTGGCTCCTGCAACACTCGATAGATTGATTTCGATGGGGAAAACAAAGCGCTTGAAATACTTTCCTTGTTTTACCATCCATAAATTGATAATTTTCTTGATGGAACTCATGGATATCATGGAAATCATCAATTTTTTTTATATCCTTTGGGGTCAGGTCATGTGCGCCCCACACCTCGATCACCTTGTTAATTGATTTAGAAACTAACACAACGCCTCTTCTACGACGTCGTAAGTTGTTGTCATTGAGAGACAAACAGAAAGGACATTTTGTTGAAATTGGCTTAATAACCTCCAGCAGTGATGTTAATGAGGATAGAATTTTCCTGCCTGCCTGTGTCCTGCCAGCCAACCCAAAGTTAATTAAAGAAAAATTTTGGCTCGTGTCGAAGGTATTCATTAAATGATTGGATTATTGATCGATTGACAGGGCAATGACACTGAGTTTTGTTTTTTGTTGAAATTAATGTGTCTGTGTGTGGGGCTAGGTTAGGTTAGGTTAGGTAGTAATATGTCAGGATGATGTTGATTACAAGAGAGAGATTTTGTTTAATTTTGTCCAGATTGAGTGGAAAAAACATTACCAAAGGGAGTGGGATAACAAGGTGAACAATAAATGGTGTGCTAGTAGGTAGATACTGTATGTGTGTTTCAAGAGGGTGGACACACGAGTTTTTGAAATATGACTTTTATTATGACAGCAAGGACATTCGAAATTGAGACGTCATTCATGTTTTCGAAGACTAATGTCAGGATTTTATAGCGTAAGCATTTTAGAGTACCCAAAATAACTTTTCTTTAAAATTGTATAAATAGGACGTTGGAGCGGTTAAAGTATTTAAAGATACTCACGCTATGGTGCGTGTCCGAAACAACGACTTCCGACACGGAAATAGTCAGTTAATAATCCAAATAGCTGTGGCCATACTTTAAGTTTAAATAATTGCGTTTTGTGATCCGAAGCAATTGCGTTTCATATAAGGATGTGACTATTTTTTGTATGTTTTTTACATTGAGTTTGAGGTCGCCGTACTCCGAGATACAATTTCTAGTCATGATTGCATAAATCTTCAGACTTAGTTCTCTCGCTTAGCTTCTAAGCTATGCGGGTCCATTATTCTCTGCAAAATGTTTTAGGTAAGATTCCCTTGTCCATTGTAAGTCTTTATTTTCGGTCGTCAGAGCTGCACACACAAAATCAGTGCCATTCGTTTGTCGCACAACGCGAATGTCTACCAGAAGGGGCTGTTAACTCCAAAATATTTATTTATTTATTCACGCTGTTTTAAGTCTTTTTCGAAGTCTCTAAATAATAATTGTAGCGGAGTCCTATACTCGACGCATTGCCCCTTGATGATCCGCAAGGTGTTGATGCGACTGCTGCAGGACGATTCCCTAGCTTACTTGTTCGCAATCGACAGTTGAATCAAGGTGGTGGTTGATCCGATAGAGGTTCACTACCACTTAGAACGGTGTTCTTTGAAGTCTGTAGTTTACATTGCAGAAGTCCACACACAGTCCGTCATTGGTGTTCCATTCTTACTGTACTCTGAAATCTGGTCGTCGGTATATGATATGTTTTCCACGATATTAGGCTTTTGCGTGTCGTTGGATTAAGCAGCTAGACTCACGTGCTTCCAAAATATTCTCATTAATGAATGGTTCTTTCCCGAATTTGACCATCTTATTTCGCAGAGGGGAATCTGACGTTTCGGGGCCCTCACACCTACAGTCCAGAACAGTCCTAACCTTCCAGAATTCCTTATTCGATAATCAAAGGTATCCTTCCATTTTCGAGGCATTATGTGTCGAAACTTACCCTGTTCCAGCGAAACTTCTCGGGATGCAATTATATAGGAATGTCCGTTGTGGAGGGGCATGTTACCAAAGCAATTTCCTCTAAACTCCGAATCAAGTATCTAATTTTGCTGTGATGATTAATAATTTGATAAAGCATGTTCAAGTAACTTCTTCAGGAACTCTAAATTTGTGTGGACTTTCTTGTAAGCCTTCTCCTCTAAAACAGCCCATTACTTGTAGTCCAACGGGTTTAGGTCAGGACCCCCCGAGGACCAAACAGAAGCTCTTATAAACTCAGGATCGTGTTCTTCCACCCAAGCATGTGATATTTTAGCCTTGTGAGGCGGTGCTGAATCTTGCTGTTAAATTCATTGTACTCCCTTAAATAGAGCATTAGTCAAATGTTTAACGACAGGTTCTAGGACGGTCTCTTGATAAATGTTTAGCCATGTTTTCACACCTTTTTCGCAGAAATGAAGTTCTATCGTACCGTTGATGTCACTCCCCACAAAACCAATGCAGAGGCTGGGTGGTGGCCTCGTTGGATTTTTGTTGAGCTTCTGAAGAAGACGTAGCATATATTTTGTGATTTTGCTTGTTATGGAACTCTAGAAACTCTGTTATGTCCTAGGTCTTCTTTTATTAGCCGTGACATGCTCCTGGTCGATATATTCATTTGCCCTATTTTCAAACTCTTTTTCATTGCAATTTCCTATCACTAATTGTGTGACAGTATTTATTGCAAGACTATGTATGTCGCGCGATCATTTAACCGCAAAAAATAGAACATAATTGCGCGCATTATCTCAAATTGCGCCAAAAAATGAGTTATGTTCAATTTTCTATTTTATTTGGCGGACATTCGCATGGAAAGTGTGTTCTATTGAGTGCGACTTAATAATACCGCGCCAGATAGTCACAATCGCGTCCATCGCCATATTTTAATGCGATAACGATTTTTCAATCGCGCAGGCTATGTGAGTGTCGTATGCTATATATCGAGACTCGAATCGCACGATAGAAATCTCATGTAAAGGGTGTCCCAAAATTCATTCAAGAAGTAATTTTGATAGAACACACAGGTTTTTAATTATAAATTGTAAATATTTGATTGATTCATAAAGTATACAGTATAGTGTTATGTATGGAATAGCATATCGGGTAAACCTCCTTCACGGTAAACCTCCTTCACGGTTTTGCATAAATGTGGCTAAATTTTGTAGATACAGCACTCAATTTTCTCCTTCAAGGCGTGGGTGGTCGTGGGCTTGTTGACATAAGCCTTAGACTTCAAAAAAACCCAAAGAAAAAAGTCCAACGGTGTTAAATCGCATGATCTGGTCGGCCAATTCTGATCACCAAAACGGGAAATTATACGACCAGGAAATAACTTATGCAGTAATTGAATTGTTTCTCGGGCTTCTTGTTGAAACCACACGTCGTCCACATCTATATCTTGCAATCTAGGTACAAAAAACTGGATTATTTTGTCACGAAATCCTGAACAGCCGCATTTTCAAAGATGATGCCTCCAGCCCAAAATCTGCACCAATCAAATTCATCCACGCATTTGTGGATGAATTTGTTTCTCAACAATCACTCGTTGATTTTCTGAACCCCAAATTCGGCAAATTTGACGATTAACAAAGCCATCAAAATGAAAATGAGCCTCACCGCTGAAGATGATTTTGTTTGAAAAATCAGCATCCACTTGCTGTTGTTCCATAATCCATTCAACGAACTCTCTTCGCTGTGTGTGGTCAGTAGTCTTCAGTTCTTGAGTCAATTGAACTTGCTGTAGCTTTAATTCTTGACCGCGGTATCGAATTGATGTTTCTGTCTAAGATTACTAATTGATCCAGTCTCCCTGAATTTTTGAATTAATCTCTTCACAGTTGATGAAGTTAAATCACATAATTTGGTACGAAAATTGCGAACTGTAGCTGCCAAACCTTCATTATTTTTAAAATATTGCTCGACAATGTTAACGCGTTGTTCTTTCGTGTAGTACTCCATTTGTAATAACCCAGAATTGTCAGCTGTCACGCGGTTTTTTTTTTTTTTTTCGTTGGCAACACTTTATCGCACAAATGGCGCAAAATTCAAATCTTGCGTGTATTTTGAGCCACTCCTTAGAACCGAAAAATGTAGAACATATTGGAAAACAATCGCTCACTACCTCTTCCATCGTATGGGCTAATCAAACCAAAACAAAAAGCTTAAGTAGGCGAAACCTAAGCCAACAAATGGAGATCCACAAATAATAATTGAATCTGCGTCAGGATCAACACGAGCCCATATTAACCAAATATTTATCACCTATTAGAGTTTTATAGCTTCTCATAATATTGACAATAGTGTCGTTCACATTTTCACCGCATCACCATCCGTCGGTGTTTACCCCTTTTGAATATCAAATCTGTGACACTTTCAGCATAATAGCAGAATTTTCTGCCCACACTCGACCTTTTTTTGTTGATAGTTAATCGCATTTTATGATATTGCGTCTTCATCTCCATCTGCATCTTATGCTTTTGTTGCTACAACGAGCAGCAGAATCTTGATTTGAATCCATAAAATTCGACCTCTCTGAACCGCGAATTAAATTGTGTTTTTGTGCTGAATGCGAAAGTGCAATTGTGCAAAAATTGTTTTAATTGAATTTTTTCACAGATAGATAGATAGAGAGTGGGATAAAGAGACCATCACCAGTGCGCATCATCATATGCCTGAAATTTGCAAAGAACACTACTCGTATATCGAAAGTATCTATTCTCGCTTCAAAGGCGAACATGTGCGTTTAATCAACGTTTTGCCTGTGTGGGGCTGCTCGGGGGATTTCAAAAGAAAACAAATTCAACCTTCAACCGCCCGCCCCAACCTCTTGTTGACAGTGTAAAGAAATAGATTTTAATTGGATTTTATAAATTTATAAGAATTTATCTGCCACCAAGTCACTGCAGGGGATAGCCCTTTTGCGATTAGTGTCAATTTGTTGTACCCTCATGACAGATATAAACATGTCCCTGCATATGTTACAGAAAGATGTGCCTTAGATCGAAAGCTAGTAAAGGGATAATAATTAAAATATGTATCAAGGTCGCAGTGAAAGAATTGTTAAAATGTTTTAATTATTTTTTTTATTTTTTTTATGAAGCTTAGAACATCTGTAGATGAGAGTTTATTTCAGTATGTATTTTTAATGACATCAATTTGGAGGAATTTTCTGTGAAATTTGATGGCAATAATGATTCACTTATTATTGGTGGTGAAAAGGCGCGCAATTAAATGCCAAAAATGAACTAATTTCACGATGAATTCGGATGGTTTTAGGTGGGCGTCTAATAATAGCACAGGTCTGTCAAGTGATTAAATTGCAAATTCTATGGATTTACATGGGCGAAAGATGATATTTATCTTAGGGGAGATATTATTTTTTAGTTGAAGAGTATAATCGCTGCTTCAGCTATTTTTACTTTAACCTTTATTGAAAAACTTTGTAGGCATCAAGTAAATATCACCCTCTGATGTTTTGCTTGGTGATAATTCTGACATATTGATGATCTATTCATAGTTTGAAACTTAGGGGACTACCTAATGAGGTTGTTGATGACGTCTTGGTTTTTTAATTTTGTATCACAGTTCATTAGTATTCGAGTTGTCGAGTATTGGAGACTGCTACACTTTTCCAGGCGTGGGTGCGTAGGGAGGTAGAATAGTTTTCCGCTTTCATTGAAACTTTTATTTTTATATTCGGACATAATCTCCTCGAACCGCAACACACTTTTTATATCATTTTTCCAATGCTTCCATTGCTTGGAAGAAACAGTTTGAATCTTTGCCACCAAACTACTCAGAAACAGCGGCATGGACCTTTATCGGATGAAAATCGCTTACTTTTGAGCTCTTTCTTCGGCGGAAACAAGAAATAGTTACTGGAGGCCAAATTTGTGGAATACGGTGAGTGGATGAGCACTAACTCAATAATTCAATGGCGATTTATGAACCGAGCGTCCATGTCTTTTCTGAAGAATGGTGTAGTAGTTGCTACCAGTGCATGCTTTGTTATTTGATCTTGGGTTCATAGTGGTGAATTCAAGTCTCATCAGATGTCAAATGCAGATTTTGATCGGATCGGCCTGCACATGTCGAGAAACTCATTCACAGCCATCAGCTTTTGGGGCTTGTTTTCAACCGTCACGATTTTTGGCTTTCAGTTAATAAGTATAAGTTGGCGCCGCAGCTCAGTGGTTAATTGCGCGATCACTGAGAGGGAGGTTCAAGGTTCGAATCCAAGAAAAAAAATTTCTCACGATCTCACCTCTCGCGACCGTCTGACAAACATCCGAGAGTAAAAATTGTCATGAGAAGCTTCTCTCAATCGAAATATTGCCCTTCGGAAACAACATAAAACTGTAGGTTCCAACAATTCATGCGAAGCATAGTACAAGTGGCCGCGAGAAGCTAGGCCAGAGCCCTGTATAAATATTTATTTATTAAATATGTATAACATCTCAGCCAACTATTTCTTAGTCAGATCTTTGACTTTTTCAACGACATCATCGCCAGTCGCTTCGACAGGGCGTTCACTGCAAAGATCATCATCCGTAACTCTCTGCCAAACTTGAGTTGGCGTGCCCAGAATTTAACAGTTGAAAATGGAGAATCATTGATTCCATAAACAGCCTGGAAGCCCTTATTGTTTTCGGTTGGCCGTTTCCCCTCTTTTGTCAAGAAATTAATCATCCATTTTTGTTTGTTTTAGTGGACTGTAACTCATCGAAAAGATTGCAATATTTAAACAACGCAACCACTTAAGCCATCTGTATGTCAGGCCGAAAACTTTCCTACCTCCCTACGTATATCCAGACAAGATGTGCGTATATTTTTATTTTCAGACTATCCAAGTTCTTATGAATTGACAGGTGGATACAATTTTTTATTCGAGTTCAAAGCTAATCATTTCAATATTTCTTTTAATATCTTTTATTTCCCTTTATTAACTTCTCCTTATCATCAATTGAGTCAGTCTATAAACAGCGTACCTAAAATTAATGAGATATTGCTTATTTGAACACAGTCCACACCTTAAATAGTGCATTTTATCTATATTAGTCACTTCGTTAAGCAAATATTATTATTTTTAGCCGCTTTTTATTATATAATCGTATCGCGTAATCTATGTAACTATAGGTTACTGATAATAGTTAGATTTGTTTATATACCTAATTGAGCACACATGTGTTAAGCCATAATTGAAGCGAATTAATTTGAACTTTAGAGACGCTTTCATACAATATTGTTCACGCTTCGTTTATGATTCACTAAAAATATTTACGATTAAAAGATATGTACAAGTTCAGTAGAATTGTCAGGCGGTTTTACGAAAGAGAGCTAAATAGTGACAAGAGGAATATTTTAGTTGAATCATAATAGTTACTGAAGGTATTCAATTTGTAGGCTTTGGAGATCTAAAGGTCCATTCACTTCTCGGCGAATGGGCAAACTGCGAACAAACCATTTTTAGTATTTAAAGGCACACAATTGACTACTTTACTATTCCAAAAGAACAGAGCTTAATTAATCTATCGATTAATAGGAAAAAGTTAAATTTTAATTGGTTTCTGCGAAGAAATTAACAATTCGCCGATTTTTCCGCGAATAGGCGAATACTTCTAGCGAACTGTCAAATTTTATTCACATTCCACAGATGTGGAACGCAATCTACATTCAATCTAACAAAACATCCACGAAAGTTTAACCTCACAATTCTTTTGTTTTGTTAGACACACAACGAATGACAAGTGAAATTGGTAGATTGCTGCGACTAGAAAAAAAAAAAAGTTGCTGTGAATGAAATGTGATATTCGCAGGTCGCTAAGTTGTGAATAGACGTTAAACGTTCCTTTCAGCAAAATATTCAAAGGGCATAATTCCTGTGTTCCTGGACGTTGGGCTTCGCGCTGTTAGTGTTCCGTACCGTTGTTTTATCTATGATTTATCCGAATTTTATTTTCTCCTTAATCCGGAGAATAAGAGAAAGATAGGATGGTATTTGAAAGAGCCAGGGGGCCTATTCGTACGTAATCGTATGGGACTGATTCCGTATACCCTTTCGAACGCAGCGCATTCTTAAAACTACAGCGAAAGCTGACATCCGAAAGTCTGAAATCGTGTCTGTCAAAAAGGCAACAACAAAATAATATTCTAAATTTGTTTGAGTGATTCAGGGGAACAGCAACCACAGCCACCCGAGCATAAAAGAGAAACAAATAAAGTCCAAGTTTATCCAACCACCAAAAGGAGTTCTGCCTGGTAGTAAAATGGCCTTCGTTTGAGTCTGAGTGCTCCGGGTTTTTGTAATTTTTGAAGATAATTTGTTATTCAATGACCCAAGCAGAGATTCCGAACTTGAGTACTAATTTAGCACCAGATTGAAGAGTTGATGTATTGTAAATTAGATACTTAGTATTAAACGTTCCTTTCACAGATGACTAAAGCCATAGTTCAAAGTTTTAAAAAGACAATTTAACTATTGCATATGTGTATATACGCTAACAGAGTGCTGTAACAGCATGTCCATTAATATGCTTTTGAAGTATCTATCAGCTAAGAGGCCGACACACTTAGACCAATGATAGGTTCATTGTGATACCACATGGATCTTGGGGTTTCTAGTTTCATCCTCTTCTTCGTCCATACAGCTTCTACAGAAATCGTTTGAATATACTCCAAGCCTTGTTGCATGCTTGCCTGTAAGAAAGTGCCCAGTGAATTGCCGCGCTAATATGCGATCTATTGAAAAAAATCAAATTCTTAGAATCTGTTTTGTAGCTGGACAAAATCTCTCTAAGCAAAGATTAAATATATTGACATCGTAAACTTGCATGCGAACCCATAACTCATGGGAGATGATTCCTCTGTCAACTTGTGTCACTGGGAATACGTGTAAACGTCATTTTCGTCCAAACGTTCGCTTTTCAAAATGGCCGAGGAACTCATAAGTGGTGCCAAGTTTGCGAATTTAGCAGACTTATAAATTAACAAATCCCGGAATATGCCAAAAGTACGCGATTGAATTTTATACTACAACTTGCTGTTTCTTTTTACTTGCACCTACGGAGGCATTTTTTTAAGTTCACGGTATAGAGTAAAGGTGTCTGTCTGAAGTTAGAAATCCTTTTTAGATATAAATGTGAAGTTTCATGTTGATTTACCAATTTCTTCGTCTGCAGTAATCAAAAGAATAAGTTAAAGTTTGTGGTAATTTTAAAAATGTCAAATATTGACTTCCGCGCAGTAATTAAATTCCTAACAAAACGAGAAAAAAGTGTGGAAAATGTACTAAGTGAAATGCAAACAGTTTGTGGAACTTCTTGCCCTTGTTAAATCATGGTTTACAAGTGGTCGGGATTATTTAAACAAGGTAGAGAAGCTGATGACCGCCCCGGAAGACGATCAGAACACATAATGTGATTCTAAAAGCTGTGCCCTCATGGAAGATAATCGACTCAAACTTAAGGTTCAAAATATCCGAAACAATGAGTTTCAAAATTATATACAATGATCTTGGAATGTCAAAAATCAGCTCAAGATGAGTGCCCAGAATGCTTACGCTGCATCAAAATTAATGTTGTACGTTTGACGACAATCCAGTTATCAACAAAAATGTTACAGGAGTTGAAATTTGGGCTCAAAATTATGACCCTGAGTCAAAGCAAGAGTCCATGAAGTGGTGTAAAAGCCCCCAATAAGCTTAGAAAAATGAATCTATAGATGTAAAAAAAAAAACAAGATTACAAAACTGAGATATATCCGTCTCTCTCTATCCAATTCCGCGAACTTTAAAAATTGTCCTCGTATAAGGACAAGTTGTCCTCGTATAAGGACAAGCATTACTTTCGTAAAAATGTACTATTCTGCTACTACTTTCAGTAACTGATTCTAGTACCTTTTCGATTTCCTAAATACATACAGCTGCCTCAGATGGCATCCACATTAGCTGTAACCGGTCACACGCACGCCACCATGCGGAATCCCACTATCCTCCTAAGACGTTATGAGTATAGTAGGCCATTCTAATTCTTGTGACACGAAGAATACGTTAATCATTTTAGAAATTGTTTCTTGCAAGTAATATTTAAATGGGTGTCTATTGTGAGAACTAATAGTAGGTCTATGGAATTCTATTTTCGATGAAACAAAACCTACGAGTAAACATCGTCATGGTAGTTGCACTCCCTAAGAAGACCCATTAGTCCGCACTTCATGACTCGTCGACTGTCAGTTATACGTTCTCATAAGTCATTCATTTGTCCATTAATTGCTTTTACTTTGGCCCTAAGATATGATGATTATATGCATATGTAAATCTGCCTGCTAATGAGAACCATAAAAGGCATATCGAGGACACTCCAATTGCTTCATTTATGGCTAAATAAAATGTTAGACTTGTACTACCAATTATACAGTTTATCTCCTAAGCAGCTTCCACATAAACATCACATTGTCACGGCGCGCCACTGTAAATTCGACATAAACATAGCTTTTCAGCTGTTAATAAACAAATCGTGAACCATTTACCATTCATGCTTGACCGGCAATTAATCAAAAAGCTCAAAAACAATCAAATTAGTTCACTTAATTCGTGTTAACATGTAGCTATCTCAATCTAGCCAGATAAATCCCCTTCGGTTGTAACCATATATTCCCATCCGACAAGTGAATAGCCCCCCGAGTGACATCCGAAAAGTCTTCACGATCATGTGTTCCTCCCGTCGTTGTCCCCGCAACCCAAATGGTTTCTGAACAAAACAATCGATTTGTTTGCAACTTACGGTGTGTCAGTGTATAGCACTGCCTTTCTACTATCTATCAACCGTGCACACATTCAGTGGATATTTATCTGTCGTTTCGGGAAGATGTACGATGTTTAGTACACGCTTCCATCGGATTCGGGTATTCAATTCGTTGTGCACGATATTTCTCGTTTGGAATTCAACAACCGGTGTTGTTTTTGTCACGTGGGGATTGAAATTCTATTCAAAATGCGTGAAAAATACTGTGCAATCTAGAGTGACAAAATTGCAAACAACTGTGAACCTAATAAAATATTAAATAACCTTAACAATAAATTGTAACGAACATTCTATGATACGGTATCTTTTCGTTATTAAATGTAAACAGTATGTACTGTCATACGTGAGAAAAGTTAAGCTGTAGATACTTGCATACCTCGGATGTGTTTGCATAGATTTTTTATTGGCAGTTGCGCTAGAATGTGGAGCAATTTAAAGAAAATTAAAATTACCCCTGGAAAGTTTTTGTAACGCTTCATTGCCTCTTCTCTCAGATTGTAGGGTCGGGATAGTGTTTATTTGCAATTTTTTGGTGCCGAAACCCGGGATAGTGACTATCTTGTATTTTTTTGGAATAAAGATAAACAGTAGTCGGGACAACTATTTTTGGATAACTATTTAGGTTTACATGTTATGTACTTATTACTTTCTATGCCTAATTTGTTTTAAGTGTGTTTTCTAAGCAATAATATCCACTTTAAATGAATATGACTTTGACAGGATGTGAGCCAGTTTAGAAAAACGCAATACCACACGTTCTTTATGGCAGTCGCGCTAGAGTAGTTTTTCGCACATCTATTGGTGTATATTGGTGTTTACCATTCCCTAACATAAAAATAGCGCAAAGCAGAACAACTTAACACTAGATAGTGTATTATTTACCTATTAACACACACGTGTCAACAATTTTCATAACATGAGCTCACCCTTCAAAGTTCAAATAAATGTTAGTTTTAGAACATTTTGTTTGTCCTTTTTTCAATTTAATTTTAAATAGACTTAATAGATTTATGACAGCACTTAACTTTGAGTATACTCGTAAAATGTACACACGTAGCATCTAAATGAGAGTCCATGGGTGTTTTGCAACATTTTAGTCAGCAGAAAATTGGATCTGTACAGCACAAGACAGTACAGAATGGAAAAATCTAGAAGAGGCCAACGTCTGAATTTGGACACAACAGGCTACATGATGATGATGATGATGATAAAAGTCGCAAACGTACTGAAAGTAACCTGAAAAACTGTGGCTTCTACTATCAAAAGATACAAGGAGGATCTGCCAGTTGAAAGGAACTGGTCAAAGCTAGGTTATATGAACCCAAAAAAGACTTCTCACCAAGGCTGCCAGGCTTGTCAAGCTTGTCATACTTGTCATGCTTGCCAAGGCTTGTCAGGTTTTATTACTGGTGAGGAATGGACCAAATAGAACCCGAAACATTATACTGTGCCAGATGTCCTGCAATCTTTTTCTTATTGAAGGTAGATCTAGAACGGTTTTTCATCCTTTTTTGCGTTCAGCCCTTTCCATTAAAAGAATGCTTCATTTGTGAGGATATGTCTGACAATTCTATGAGTCTTGTTGTATTACAATTGACCTAACCTAAATATTTCAAATTATCGATGGAGCTGTTGTGAACATAGTATATGATCAGGAAACTCACAGTATGGTTCAGTATTTAAGGGAAGATCCGTTTACACAAGGCCCGCGTACTTGTACTCGTATGTCCGAATGAGTGCAGCACCCCGTTCGTGACCAAAGTGTTTGAAGGCTCTAACGGTAGTCTAGTATCTAGATCATTGGCATGGTATAATAATGTCTAGAAGAAAAAGTCAAAGGCTATTAGTAGGGATGAAAGTATGAATTAGATGTAAGTATCTACTCTACCCAAGCCCACAGAACATTCCTATGAATAAGAACAAGTAGAAGAGATTACCTTTTGAGAAATGGTTCACAATCTAAATTTATATTTCCCAACCCTGGAAAGTATAATTCTCCATAAATTTCGAATTGTTTAATGTATGTAGGCTTTCCTGTCGACTCCATAAAAGCTAAAGCTAAGAGATTACTCTGCATTACTCGTACTACACGGCATAAGCAATGCAGTATCAATGATTCATTTGGCTCCAGTGTGTGTTCAAATATAATTAAAATTTCCAATGAGCCGCACATTGTACCACGAATTACATCTCACCCACAGATTTCATCTACTGCAGAGGTAGGTATTTACATATTACCTCCAAGTCGAATAAAATCAATAAATTCTTACCTGAACCTATCCCTCCCTGGAGCTTTACTGATGACGAAGTTGCCTGATAAACCTCAACCCATTGGTTTAACTCCTTCTCCCGCAGAAGGTGGCAGTACACCTACGTCAACTTGACTTTCCAAAAATTTCCATTCGAAATCAATTTTACCAAAACGTGGGATACACAAAATAATAATAATAAAAAAAAAAAACCAACCCAACACACATAGGATTTTGTATCCTTGCACAACATGTTGCAATGCGGGTGAATACCGATTTTTGTTGGATTTTATTGCAAACCCCCACAACCAGGGAGACACATGGAGATAGGACGGGATAGGACATTTGGTGCGCTGCCAAAAAGCGGTCTCCATAGACTTTTGCTTTTTATGATATTTTCAGGCACACACACACTGTCTCCCAATTATTTTTTTTTTTCCTTTTTCTGAATATGGCAACCATTTTAGTTGTTTTCCCGATTTTAATCAATAAAGAGTGTTTTCCGTTCAAATGACGCGAGTACTAATGTGGAACGCTATATCTCACTAAGTAAAGGTCAATTATTGGCGTTCAAGCCAATACCTATGTTGTTGGCTTTATGCATACAAGGGCTCAAGGACACTTTGGGTGTAAGGTGGACGTGACAAATTCCAAGTTATTTAGTATAACGTCAAAGTGTTCCTTAGCTACTCAAGTCTAACGCGAAGGAATTTTTTTCATTCCCCAGCTGTGCTCAACGAGTACGCGTAGGGATTTACAAAAATACAACGCTTCCCCTAAGTGGCGTGGAAAGTGTGTTAAGTGGTCTTGGGCATAGAAAAATAAAACAAGAAAAACTCTTCAGACTACTGCAATTATTTTTAAGCCCACTCAAGTGTCAGGAAGGATAGCCTTTTCGGATTGGCATAGTAAATGAGATGATTTTGAAATGTTGGAAAACTGTGGGTAATATAGCATAGAAAAGGATGTAAGGATAATGGAGCAGGATTAATTCGACGCAAGATTAGAATTTCTGTTGAATACATTGTGGGTAATGTGGTATTTATGTTTGTCACATAATCAATGTCAAAGTCGGGGGATTTCGATGTCGATTATCTTATCTGCGCTATAAGTGCTTTACTTATTGTAGTTCGGTTGATGTCAACACTAGTGACGTTCCAGGTGTCAGTCATTGATTTAGGGAGCCCGGGGAAACGGCTGACTGACGGATAGTGGGTCTTTTATGAAAAGCTTCCAACCAAATGTCATTTGTCAGGCAATTGTCGCACGTCAATGACTTAGATACAGTGACAAGTTTCACCCTTCATTGATTGAAAGTCGAAAAGGTATAATCCACTTTCGGTGCCCCCACATGTTAGTCATGCTGATTAGAACAATACCGGAGTCTGGAGTTCTCAACGTTAGCGTTAGTTAGACGGTTATCTTAAGCATGAGGAGCTCGGTTTATGTTGAGTTGAAGACACCTTTAGATTGGGCAAATCTCCATTTGGAAAATGCGTGGGGACTTGCGTATAGGCTTCGAGAATTTAGTTCTTGGTTCGAATGTTTCGGCCGCAGTTCCCTCAACTGTTGGAATACATTTTCCTTAACCTAAGCCCTCGTGTGGTCGCTCGTTTTCATAAAAGAGTATCGCGCCATGTCTGTTAATCAATACTGCTTGTTGTTAGTACAATTTTTCGTGCATTCTTTCAATTTCGTCATAGTAACTCTTCATAGTTGTCGTTGCACCAAACTCCAGAAAGGAATAATGGATAACACTTTCGGCTAACCGCCAAGCCGTAACCACGGTCTTCTTGGGATGGAGTGATTATTTCGGGGTGTATTTCAGAGTATTTCCAGCATCAAGCCTCTATTCGATTGTAATAAAGGATCCATTGGATTTCAAACAAATTTATTTTACTTAAAAAGATGTGTTTTTTTATTAAAACGCCCCCAAAAAGTGGGCGTGTACATAAACATTTTACGGGAGAATTGTAACATTTATACATGCATATTTTGTTAACATACTCGTAGAATGTTGTGAATATGTCATTTTAAGGTTACATCCCGTAGTAAAGTAAGCGTGGCCACAAACTTAAATGATCGATATTTGCGCATAATAAAGATGTTTACTAAAAAATACCAAATATGAATGTCCTGAAGCCAGTTAAACTTGCGGAAAAATCTCTTTGAAAATTAAGGCCATCTGGCAACCCCTTGGACCGAACCAAGACCTCTGCCAATAGTTTTACGTGACATATTATGAAGTAAATTACTCCCTAAACAAATTTAGCTTTGGCGCTGAGGTTTAATTTGACTCCTTTTTTTTTGCTCCATTTATGGACGCTTAGTGACCCATCGCGCACTAACAGAAAGCTGTCAGAAATCGACTTCATAAATACCAATTCTAGTACAACAATAAGAGATACCTAAGACCTTGCCTAAATGCTTTGGGAAAAACGTTCACTAGATCTTAGACTATTATAAAAAGTGATTTAATTGAAGGTTACAAATTAAATCTGGCAATACTGTGGTTCTGTCAAAGACAAACAGCTGATATTTGAGATCTGTGAATATTAAGCATTGACATTTGTAATTATGAAGCCCATCTCCGAAATGCGAAAAATTTAACCAACACGATTCGCTCATTCCGAAATAATGTCGGTGTAGATAACCGTCCATCCCGTGCTTCGGTTAAGAAATTAATGGAAAAAAATTCGATCAAACCGGGTCAGTGTTGGATGTGCAAAGACCAGTGCGTCCTCGTGGTGACCGGTCACTCGAAAATATCGCATGCATACCTACAAGATCTCATTGACTCAGGAATTAAAGTTAACAGACTATGAACTTCGTCGTGACTTCGTTGATTTGGTGTTAGAGAACCACCAAGTTGATGGCGGTTTTTCGAATAAAATCTTCTTCAGCGATGAGTCTCACTTTCAACTGAATGGCGGTGCGGATTTTGGGTCGTACCTCTTTGAAAATTCTCTTGGTGCTGCTCTAACAGTCAATAGTGAATGTTATCGGAATATGATAACAAACTATTTTTGGCACCAAATGGACGATATTGATGTGGATGACATCTGGTTTCACCACCACGGCGCCACTTACCACACAGCGCCAGAAACAATGCAGTTATTGCACACAAAGTATCCCGGTCGCATCTTCTGTCGTTTCGGCGACCAAAATTGGTCACAAAGATTGTGCGATTGAATTTTTTTTTTTTTTCAAACGATTCCAGAGCTAAAGGACGAGATTCGACGCGTTATTTATGAACAGCAGGATTTTTTTGCGAAAAGGAATGGAGTCATTCTTTCACCTTTTTTGTGAATCCATTGGGTACTTAGAATTGTAGACACCTGACTCTATAAGCTACGAGTATTCTGTAGCGTTCTACACTTGCAGGTAGAATCGCGGAATTTCCTTATGGTCTGGGCCTGCTCAAGATTTCCAATTAGGTTTGTACATACTTACACTTGACATTGTCTGGATTCTAGTCTCCCCCTTGGTGAGACTATTGGCAATAATTTTGCATGAACAGATCTGCATTATGACCGCATTTGGTTTCACTGGAACAATAACATGTCGAATTAACATTAGCCGCAGCTATCCTTAATAGCTACAATAACTAAATTATTTCCATAACATGTGTTTCAATGATAAAGTAACAATTCTGGCTTCCATTTACGAGTACTCGTATCTCATAACAATACTCGTAAATTCTCATAAAATTACTCTTCCCTAACTCTGGCAGCCATTCAAAGCGATCAAAAATCACTTAAACAATTTTTTTAGAATTCATAAAAAATAAATTATGCAGGTAACGATAAAAGAATTCAAAAGCCACAGACATTCATTGTAATCCTGTTACTGTCGTCTTCAACGAGCAAGTAAATTCAATTTAGCTTCTAATTTAATTTTTCTTACACGTGTAGCTACGACTTGAGATCATCGCAGCAGCCGGCCTTTCGCAACAAGAATATAAAAAACACAATTATGTTGAGAACAAAACGCGAGTACACATGTATAGACGTTATCTAATCCAGGACCTGATATTGGTACACGTGAAGTGCATGTGTAATGAATCTTTTTTTTTTTCCCTGTACGAGTACTTCCTTATCTTCTGACATATTGGATGAAAATACCTCAAGCCATACCTTGTTCTGTGAAAAATTCAACAAACCTCTTGTGAAGGACGATATTCTTAAAGAAAAAAAAATCATTCCCCACTTCCTTTGAATCGGCTAATTGCATGATTTTCTTAACAAAAGTTAAATGAAAAATGTAAACTGTGCGGTTAAGTCGTTTTCTCTTATCCTCTGTGCAGATAATGAGAACGAGTTTTTTTTTTTTTTTTTTTATGTATCTCTTTAGGGGGAGATGGATGCTATGTATGGATGGAATGAAGAAATATGATAATTTGAAAAAAAAAAAAAAAAAAAATCCTCCAAAGGTTGTGGAAAAAATACCTCCGGGACTTTGTCTGAATGGCTCTTGTTTCGCTATAGTAAATGTTGACCTTACTATTTGAGATAATGATGTACATACTTCAATTTATGAAGACAAAAATCAAAAAGATGTCTGAGTTGCACCATTTCAAGTGGGAGTAGAATAGTAAATGCAAAAGAAATAGATTGCATATCGATGTCGGTGCTCAATATTGATTGCCCATTCTCTCGTCTAGACAGAGAAATTCTTCTGGAACGATGCCGAATACTTTCAAGTGGAAAGGAATAACAATCTCCAGAACCCTTTTTGATACTCAGGGTAGGGATGTTTTCGTCGTTCGTTCAGACAATCAGACGCCTTGAAGAGAGCTTTCGGAAATAGAATTGTAAACATTTGATTGTATGTGTATGTTATTCTAACGCGTCGACAACATTTTGTAATAACTTTGCGATTTTATGATTTCTGTAGACGACATCATCAATGACTTGAACTTTAATACATCCAGTTCCCAATTCATAGAATACAGTCCGGAAGGATTGAATGAGATATGCCTTAAAATTCTGAATGAAGTACAAAAAGCTCTGCCATATAGATGCCTCATTAATGTATTTTAACCACCCAAGCAAACATCATCCCTAATCTTATGCCTACTTAAATTATAGGATTTTGTCGCATTTAGGAGTCGATGCAAGAAGCTTTTGCCTATTAACGCGATTATCTTGTTTATATGGATGAGGCAAGGCCTTCATGATTTTTAAATATTTTTCGTTTATATTTTTGTTGCGTTGAATATTTTTGTAAATTAAAGTAAAGTGGATTTCTGTTACTGCATTCTCGTAGTACCCCTCAGCCACTGTAGTCCAGGCATTATTTTAAACCAAATAAGTAGAAATCCAAAATACTTCTTTGAGATTAACAAAAATGGTTCTGTAGAATCCGTAATGTTGATACATGCCAGTGCGTAATGCATCCACTTGGAAATTCAGACAAGTTGCTTTTAACTTTAATACTTGTCACAGACCTGTGAGATCCACTAGTATGATAATTTAAGGATTGACGTCGGATTATGTACAACTGTTTACTCAATAATTCTAACGCGGTGTCTGCCTGTTCGTCTGTCTGTGTGTCTGTCACATTCTTATAACTTTTGAGCTATTTGATCTAGAGAGATGAGATGTTCCATAAAAACAGTGAGCACCGAAGGCCGTCCGGTGTATGAGTCGAAGAGATGTCCCATAGTGTTAAATCCTTTTATCCCGCGAAGTGGGCCACCTGCCACGCCACAAGCATTTACAATTGTATCCAACTAAATTTTTCGGGATTTCGTTTTTGGGATTTTGAAATTTCTGGTATTTGGATTTTCGGGATTTCGGGTTTACTAATTGTTTTGCCTTCTCTCTGAAATTCGGCATTTCGCAAACAATGTTCGTCTTTGTTTCGCTTTCGTAATGGGAAACAAAGCCGAATTTTGAAATTCTGGCGCATTATTTTGCTCGGCGTTATTTCACGGCACCGTCTAATATTGCTTAGATATTAAATTTGAACAAAATCGACTGATTCGTAGCCAAGAAATATCCTATTTTCAAAAACCAGTATGTTCTGCAAAAAAAAAAAATAACATTGCCACACCAGAAGCTGGCATTGCCCGCCAGACCATCAAATGCCCACCACTCTGTTTGACAGTAGGTATCAAGTTCTTCCCTTCTATTTCTTGATTAGCCGTTCGCCATGCTTTTCCCCTGCCGTCGGATCAAGAAGACATTAAACTTACTTTCGTCCATAAAAAGTACCGTTTTCCAAAAATATAGATTCTGAGTAGCCCAATTTGCAATAAATTGTCCAACCTGGTAACGCTCAAACCTAAGTCTAGTTCGCGAGAAGTAAACAAATTTGGTTGTTTTTTTTTTTTTAATTTTTTGGATTCGAACCTGAACGCTTCACTCAGTAGTCCAACGCACTAATCACTAAGCCACGGCACCCACTCTTTTACAAATAAATGAAAATATCACAAATTACACTAGTCAGCATCACCTAATCTTTGTTTTCATCAATTAGTTGCTGATGTTTACAGGAAAGGCATTTGAATTTGGATATAACATCTCAGATATGAAATTTTTAGGCTAGACTCATACATACTCTATAATCTTATAGAGACGGTTACTGGGTACGCGGTCCAGTGTGTTTAATTACTAACACAGGGGTGACCACGGTGTACTAGGTAATGTGTTTGGTCACCCGAGCTGCAGGTTGAAGCCCGAACGGGGAACAGCGACCAACAGCCACCGCGAATAAAGGAGAAATAAAGAAAATCTAAATTTCTCCAACCACTACACCAAAAATGGGTTTCTGCCTGATAGTACAATGCCATAAAATCGAGTCTGAGTGGTCCGGGATTAGAAAAAAATAAAAATAAAAATACAGTTCCACAAATTCACACAAAACGAAATGTTCAAAGCGACTGATTGTAGCGATTATTTAATCGCGCTGCTAAAGTATCGCAGTCAGCGATTAACCTTAAGGCTGAAACGCACTAACGATTTCTATTGCGCGATTCTTCAGTCGCTATTAATTGATCACACAGTTTCTTACTGAATGCTCTCATAATGCTCACTAATTCCTTGCTGGATTATCTACGAATTTAAATATCGCGGCGATAGAAAATCGCATGTGCGTTTCGGTCCTAAGTCTTTAAGTTTCGAGGTAGTAGGTAATTCAAATTGCGAGAAATATGGTCCGGACAACGGCAGTAGTCAATTGTCGTATTTATTCTCTTTATGTATTGGATCCCATTTTGATAAATACCTTGAAAACATTTCTGCTTATATGTATATCTCCTTTGATTGACTTCATAAGTTCGCGAACCAATTGAATTTGTTTATAATTTGTTTGGGTCTTGTGCACCATTTCGTATCCTCAATTTTGAGTAAACCCAGTAACCGCTATTACTTCTTTAACTTTCCTTAATTAACTTAAATAGTCCACGAAGAAATTCAATTTGCCGTGTTTCTGTGTAACTTTACATAAATTTCAATTAACGGTCATGAAAACGATGTCCTATTATGTATATTGAAATTTGGCACCACTGATTTAATCGCGGATTGGGGTTAAAAGAAAATTAGTGTTTCTACTACCGTATCGCTTCTCCTCTTGTCAAATTAATCATTCATTGAACAGAATCTGAAATTAAAGATATGGAATCATGCCTTCTTCTTGTCTATCAATATTCCTGAGCGAAACACTTTTCTGCGCCATATGTTGGCCGATAACCAAAATATGCTATACTAAGTTATCGATAACTGTGTAGAAAAGTTAAAGTGAAACTGTACCCCCAGTTAATTGTTGTTCTTATTTGTCATGCGAAATTTGTTTGATCTAGGGATAATTTTTACAAAGAAACAAGACTAATGTTGTGAACCTCTGGATCTAGAAAATTGTGCAAGGTGGTATATTTTAGGCATCAGATTAGACAATTGATTAGACGAGGTTTTGCGAATTTCAAACTCTAAGGGGTGGTGGGGTACTACAAGCATCTCGGAGCACTGTCATAGCTTTATTTTCGTTCGCCTATCCTGAGAGAAGATTTTGATAAAATTTTCATTGTTTTTAGTAAATTAATCTACGATCATTTTAATTTTTACAACGAGTATATCCTGAAGCACAGGAATGATCAAAATAAAGTATATTTCTTCTTCAAACCACCATCGCCAATATCCAATCACCCAACGGATACAATCGCCAACAGGACTACAGCAGTGGATAGGTTTCTGCGGTATATATCCTTGATACAGTATCGAGAATTCAAGGCGACACGATTTTTCCGTGCACTTAGGAAACACGTTCCAAGAAGTGTATAAAATGTCGAAATTTATTTGTACGGAACATTTGAAAGAGGACTTGGGTCAGATAGACCATTTTCAAAATGGTGGTCAAGACCGTTGAGCGCTAAAGCTATTTTAAATTTGTAAATTTCAACAAACGTTCAGAAATATTACTTCTTTTCTTCTTAAGGGCTAGTTAAATTAATAAAAGTAAATATACAATGTTACGAAAGGACTATAGACAAAAAAAAAATCCGCTTTCTATATATTCCAAAAATAGACTTCTTTCATTCAAGATTGCGTTGAAATGAAATACCCTTGACTAAATCAAAACAATTCGCAGTCTCTAAGTTTATTAATACACAGATCACCAGACATTCGTCTTATCAGCCTGTGTCTCACCGTAGCGTACATATGTTGGGCAATTCGTTATCTACGAAAACATAATTGGTTTTTTGAAGAAGCTCATCTATTATCTCTTGCAGAGCATTTCTTTATCACTCTTTACCCCCAATTGATATGACGTGTACCTCAAGAAATATAAACCTATTTCTTTGCGTTAAACTTGAAATATTTATTAACTGACAGCATACTTCTTAAGATAAGGTCTATAAATTTTTTTTTATTATTTTATTTAGTCTTGAAGTGATATTCAGTCGTCGATTATTGCAAAACCAAAAAAACACGTTTTTATTCTAATTTCAAAATGCATTTTTAGATAAAACAAAACAAAAAACACTTCTCACACTGATACGAGTCAACTTGTTGTTGTTTACTCTTGTGTTGCATACTTGAGAGACGATAAGAAAAGTGCCTACAATAATAACAATTTCTGAACCAAAAAAGAAAAAGAAAATGGGTTAATAAGTGCTTCTAATTGATAAAAAAAAGTTCCGGAAAAATTGCTTCAAAAAGAATTTCCTCCGCTTGTTCTTCTGTGATTCATCTCTGGGATAGAGATAGAAAAAAAAATATGATAAGTTAAAGTTCCACGAAAACGTAAAGTGTGATAGCTAAAAGCATAGTACGTGTGCAATTAAAAGAAAAGTAAACGATATATTTTATATTTAAAAAAAAAAAAAAAAAAAAAACTAAAAATGACCGCGAAAACCGATAAAAGCTTTGTATCACCGTCCATAACCGACATTAGCGACAGCAGTATCGACATCGATGAAGAAGATGAATCATGTCGTCCTGTATCGCCAGAGTGTTCCTGTAGTAGTTTGAATAGTGATACAACTTCGACAATTGCTTGCACAAGTGACAATATCATACCATCCTGCATTCCATTGGTAGCTGTACAGGATAGTCCGGGTGCAACATCTGCATCATCGGCTGCATCAGCTTCCACATCAACAGCATCCACAGCACCGATAGATGTAGAAGCTGCTATACGACATTATCCGCCTGAGAGGCATTACCCACATCGTAAAGTACCCCTGCCTACAGCAAAACATAATCTTCTCTTGGGTAGTGGTGTGGAAGATAATCTCTCGGAATCAATTGCTACCACGACAACAGAAATCGATCTTGATCAGGATTTAAGTTCTCGTACAGACGTGGCTGAGAATCGCCTAAGTCCTGCCGGAGTATGGAAGGGGGACGACACAGAGATCGTAAGAAGTTGTTCCATCCGCAGTAAGAGATCATTTGCATCATCGTTACGAAGTTCAATTCGATCATGTGCTGGTGTAACGGGCGCCCGTCAAAAATCCGCATCACACGGCCAATTGCCTCAACCGCATTCGCTTCCCGTAGTCGTTCAAATTAAACCAAAAATTAGAATTTTAGAATTTATACGAAGGATATTTACACATTTTAAGGTGATTATTTCAGATGGAATTGTTTAAATTCTAAATATTTTCAGCATTATAGATAAACCATAATTAAGTGTTCATTAACTTTGATCCTAGTTTATATACGAGGGTGGGTCAATAAGTCCCTGCAAAATGAAATAAGGAAAACTCTTTTCGGTATAAAAACCTCTTCATTCGACCCAAATCTCTTACCCCCGAGCCATTTCTTCATGTTTGGAAACAAAAAATAGTCGCAGGGGGCTAAATCTGGGGAATATGCTGGATGAGGGAGGAGTTCGTAGCCTAATTCATGCAATTTTGCCAATTTTTTGGTGGAAAATAACTTTTTTCTTCGCCAAATGCTGCCGTTTTTTGCTTCAAATCGACTTGGGATCGATCCAGCAACTCTGCGTAATATGCGCTGGTGATCGTTTTACCCTTTTCAAGGTAATCGATGTGAATAACACCGCGTGCATCCCAAAAAACTGTCGCCATGACCTTGTTTACTGACAAACCCGCCTTGTCCTTCTTCGGCTTCGATTAACCAGGAGAAGTCCATTGTTTTGACTGTTCCTTAGTTTCTGGTGTGTTGTGGTGAATCCAGGTTTTATCCACGGTTACGAAACGGCGCAAAAACTCTTTTTTTTCTGGAACATCGCCAAACACACCTTTGAAGTTGTTAAACGAATACGTTTGTTGTCGCGGCACCCATCTTGCGGAAAGCTTTTTCATGTATAAATATTTATGTAAAATCGAAATCACTGAGTCGTGTGATAAGCCTGTGACCTCTTCAAGCTCGCGCACATTCACTCGCCGGTCGTCCATTATCAAACCATACATTTTGTCGACCATTTCTGGTGTGGTGACCTCAATTGGGCTACCAGAACGGTCGGCGTCACTTGTGCTTGAACGACCGCACCGAAATTGAGTAAACCAGTGGTGAATGGTTCCAATCGATAGTGAAGAGTCCCCATGATATTTGTCAAGCTTTTGTTTGGTTTGCGTGATAGTTTTTTTCGCGCAAAAAATAGTGTTTAATGAGTACTCGAAATTCACTTTTTTCCATTTTAACGAAAATGCTAGTAGGCGTCTATATAAAATGGCTGCCACAACAAAACTATTTGACAGATCTGTCTGAATATGTGGGTGCGTTCTTTTGAAAGATGATTCTTGACAAAAAATAAATAAATTTAAGGTGACGACACAATTTGTGTTAATTTGCAGGGACTTATTGACCAGCTCTTGTACTGTGCGTACTTGTGTATGTCTGATCGGTGAATCCATCTGATCATGCGTAATGACGACGGTAGCAAATTCAGTTTATGCGCGAGTATGCCGACTATCGGCCGATAATAAAATCGATCATGTGAACGTTGGGTATGGCATCATTGTCATCGATTCCAGGGACTTAATTGCAGCCTGGTTATCAATGTAAATGCTAATATCCCCGGCCGATATTACACTCCACTTCAGCCACAATAAGGCCTTTATTCCCGCCTGATAAGCGCGAAAAGAGATTCTAATTTGTAGATCATCTCATTCGGTTTTGCTGCTGTCCGTATAGAAATACATGGATTTCCTTGGTGAGATCGTGTCTCCTTCAAAGGAAATGGAAA
The DNA here is from genome assembly GCA_963082735.1 of Pocota personata. Lineage (NCBI taxonomy): Eukaryota > Metazoa > Arthropoda > Insecta > Diptera > Syrphidae > Pocota > Pocota personata. Next base: position 32,053,523 of record OY720431.1, on the reverse strand, counting down.
TGATAGTGGTATAGAATTTGGTTGTCAATAAATAGCACGGCAGAGAGTAGTCGGTGTTTTTTTGGAATGAATTGCATGAACCTATGTATCAGAGCAAGAAATTGGACATTATACAAGCTGAGAGGTGACCGCGTTAGCTGCCATTTGACTGCCAAAGCTTTCTAGCGGTAACACACGAAATAGAATGGCAACCGAAAGCGTGGTACTAAGAGCTCCAGTAATATGTACTCAAGCTGATATTTGTACCTTCGTTAGGTTAGTTGAGAGATACATAATGATTCATCATTATTGGCCTGATAACGGATGCATAAAGTCAGTGTGCTATTCGTGCATATCCAACTTACTACCGATGACTTTTTTGCAAGAATGGAGAGCTACCATAGCTTGTCAGCCCTTATGGAGAGCTTAGAGGGGACATTCTGCAAACGTTGTTTGAGCATAGCAACCCTCGCCATTCAGGTTTAATAGTATCAGATGAATACCGACTGGTCCATGGACTGAGGAATTCCATTGCTCTCTAGTGAATCTTCTTAGATATGGATTCACATCTAACCATTCAGTGTTGTTGTATCAGTTTTTTTTTTGTCAAGTTTATAAAAGCTCCTTCAGGTGTGCTAAGAGCATCAACTTTCACGTTGTCATAAGCAGAGACAACTGGAATTTCGAAATTGCGTTGACATTATTTAATTCTCCAGAGACTTTTGCAAAGAGAGGTACTTGGCTTTTATACTCATTCTGTGCATCCACAGATGTGCAGACACATTTCGAACTTTTCTTGAAAAGCTGTTTGATATGTAATTTTACGTCGTCAAAACTACTTACTGTCGTAGCCTTTCCAGTCTGTACGACTCAGGTATAGTTTTCGCTCTGATCAACTGACGTGAAACAAGCCATTTCTTCTCTAAGTAGCCTCTTGTTCGCCACCATGCCGCTAACATAGTAAGCAACACTACAAGGGTATATCAAAAAGTGTTCACCGTTCTTTATCGATTCCAATATTTTCCCTTTGATGTCCCCCCCTTTAGAAAAATGATCGCTTCGGGCCCCTCCCTTAAAACATCTCGAGATTGCCTCGAAGGATAGGCTGGAGCGTTATCGTGATGGAACAAGACACGTAGATGAAGCTTCCCATGTCGTTTATTTTGAATTGCAGCTTTAAGTTTTTGTAGAACCTCAACGAAATAAGTTGCTGTCGCTATCTTCTTATGCTCCAAAAAGTCTACAAGTCTACCAACTTTTTTAACTGACCTGAATTTGTTAGGTCCATAACTTCCCTTTGGCAACCACTCTTTTGATTATATTTTTGATTCAGGATCAATCTGGTAGATCCAAGTTACGATGTGAGCAAACAAATTTTCGGAATTTGCCTGAAAAAAAAGCAAAACGATAACTTCGACTCTCTGGACTATGTGTTCGGCGCCCAACGTGCTGAAAGCTTGGAAAGCCCAACCGATAAATTAAAATCGCGAGGACTGATCCATAAGGAATGTCTAAGTTATTTCTGTGATAGAAACTCGTCGATCCTCGTCTATCATTTCTTTAACTTTAGAACACATGCCCACATTGGTTTTCGTTGGAGGTCTTGAGCGTTAGTCATCTTTTAACTCCTTCCTGCCTTCTTTAAAACGTTTGATCCATTCAAAAATACTGTGACTTAGTGATCGTTCCCCGTAAACTGTTCAATGATGTCACCTCACCACTATTCCATCCGGATTTGACCTAAAATTTGATGTTTGCTCGAATTTCCAATCGAAAAATTTAATGAACTAGAAAGTGCTGATATACCCTCGTATCACACCCTATGATTCCAAGCCCACAAAGCGTAACCTCTTCATATTGAGTCCACTACTTTTAAGGACCAGCAATATATAATATTGTAATATCCAAGCTACGGCTCGAGTAGATAAAACGATATTCTGTGAAATTTATTTCTTTATTTTCTAGTCTATATAACAATTCAAGTTCACACTATACTATTCTTCGCAAATTCTTTTCTTACAAGGTCTCTTTCCTCTCAAATCACTTTATCTCCTTTCAATTACTTAATTCACAAATCCAAACAAATTACTTTTTCTTGTTCACTCTCAACTTTCAATTTATCACCAAATTACAACTTCGCTCATTATCACTTTTCTAATCTCTTCGCCACGGTTCTAAACCAACTGTCTTTTTTGATCGCCATCTGTCCTTATATAGCAGAAGTTTCTGATAGCCAGAAACTTCTAGCAAATTCTTCGACCACTGGAACAAGAGAAATAATTCTTGCAGTTATAATTCCCTTTTATCCCTGATATTATTCGTCTCTTTCGTTGACATGAGCTGTGGAGACTTCGTCCCAGACACGAACCTCGAATGAAAGGACAGTTCGAACCAAAATTCTGCCAGAATGGAAAGTCACTTCGGAATTTGCTACATAGACATAGGAGCGTAGTTATTATTATGCTACACTGCCCCCCTCTTAGACGTGTTCGTCCCGAACAAGTGCATCCTCATTTCGGCCATTGTATCGACTCAGTCGGTCCACATGAACCACTTTCATTTTGGCCCTCGGTCCTCGCTGGATGCGGTAGACAACATCGTTGATGCGGGTTACTATTCTGTAGGGACTTTCCCAGTTCCGCAGTAATTTAGGTGATTTCCCCTTTTGGCGATGGGGATTATACAGCCACACCAGATCTCCTTCCTGGAATCCTGACGTTGTTGCCTTGGCATCATACCTGGTCTTCATGCGGTCGCTCGTCATCTTAATCTGGCTTCTGGTCCTTTGGTGTATGTCCCTAAGCCTTTCCCTAAGGTCCGCCACGTACTCTTCTTCATTTCTGGGCTCATTGGTAGGAGATCCAAATTTCACCTCACTGGGTAAACGATCTATTCCACCAAATAAAATTTCGAACGGCGTATGTCGAGTAGTGCTATGCACGGCACTTCTATAGGCCATCAAAAACAAGGGAATCTGCCGGTCCCAATCCCGTTGGTAGTCACCTACGACCTTCGAGAGATGTTCGTCCAAAGTCCTATTGAAACGCTCCACCATACCGTCCGACTGTGGATGAAGGGGGGTTGTCCTTGTCTTTTTGATTCCGAGTAGTTTGACACATCTCTTGGAAGATTCTTGACTCGAAGTTCCGCCCTTGGTCAGAATGCAATTCCAAGGGCACACCGAATCTGCTAACCCAATTGTAGACGATCTGCTCCGCCACGGTTCTGGCTTCCTGGTTAGGGATCGGAAACGCTTCCGGCCACTTACTGAAGTAGTCCATCACTACGAGGATATACCGATTACCATTGTCGGTTTACGGAAAGGGCCCTGCGATGTCAATGGCGATTCGTTCGAAAGGTGCTCCCACGTTGTATTGGTGCATCTTACCTCGAGTTTTGATTCTCGGACCCTTGCTAGCTGCACACACGTCGCATTTTCTGCACCAGTCTTCGATATCTTCCTTCGCTTTTAACCAATAAAAACGTTCTCGTACCTTTTCTAGCGTCTTATTCACTCCCAAGTGGCCTCCGGTCGCCCCGCCATGCATTTCCTGTAACACCTCCTTGACCCTCGTCCGCGGTACGACAAGCTGCATTACAAACGACTTTCCGTCGGAGGATTCCCATTTTCTTCTCAGAACACCTTCTTGGACATGGAGGGAGTCCCACTGAGCAAAATATGCCTTTAAAGTCGGGCTTCTGTGAGAGATGTCCTGATGATCCGGTTTCTCCATGTTCTCCTTCCAGGCCAGAATCGGCTCGATATCCGGGTCTTCCTTCTGAGCGTTCCGGATCTCATCTACGCTCCAGCCGGCGATAGGTTCGGCTCTCATTCTTTGGATGGAAACCAGCTCCCGTTCTTCCTGACGCGCACAATGTTTACAATCCGTTCTGCATGGTCTCCGGGACAGTGCATCCGCATTAGAGTGGAGTTTTCCTTTACGATGCTGTATTTCGTAGTCGTAGATTTGCAGCCTTTCGATCCATCTTGCGACCTGACCCTCAGGACTCTTGAACTGTAATAGCCATTTTAAGGCTGCATGGTCTGTGCGAAGAACGAACTTCCTCCCGTAGAGGTATTTGTGAAAATGCTTCGTAGCCAAGATCAAAGCTAGAAGTTCCCGCCTTGTCACGCAGTAGTTCCTTTCTGGCTTAGAGAGCACCTTGCTGAAGTACGCAACCACCTTCTCTTGGCCGTCATGCACCTGGGAGAGTACGGCTCCTACCCCAACATTACTAGCATCTGCATCCACAACGAACGTTTCCCCGGGAGTGGGGTAAGCCAGTATCGGGGCATCGCATAGCCGTTGTTTAAGTGCCTTGAAGCTCTTCTCGCACTCAATTGACCATTTGAATTGTTTTCCCTTTTCCGTCAACTGGTGCAGGTTCTTTGCGATCCCGGCAAAATCCTTCACGAACCGTCTGTAGTAGGTGGCTAGGCCCAGGAAGCTCCTTAGTTGGTGTTTGTCTTTGGGTACTGGCCAGTTTTTCACCGCTTCGACCTTCTCCGGATCGGTTCTCACTCCTTTCGCTGAAATTATGTGTCCCAGGTACTTGACTTCCGCTCTAAACAGGGCGCACTTCTTGGGGTTGAGCTTCAGGTGCTCACTTCGAAGCCTTTGAAACACATCCCTTAGATTGTCTCGGTGTTGCGCAAACGATTTTCCTACGACGATGACATCATCCAAGTATACCAAACAGGTTTTCCATGTTAACCCTTGCAGGACACATTCCATCAATCGCTCGAAAGTCGCCGGAGCATTGCACAGCCCGAATGGCATTACCGTGAATTGCCATAGCCCATTTCCTGCGGTGAAGGCGGTTTTCTCCCGGTCTTCTGGATGGATCTGTACCTGCCAGTAGCCACTCTTCAAGTCGAGAGTGGAAAACCATCGGGCTCCTGATAGTGTGTCTAGCGTGTCGTCAATCCGTGGCAGAGGGTAGCTGTCTTTCTTGGTGACGTAATTGAGCTGCCGATAGTCCACGCAGAACCGCGTGCTGCCATCTTTCTTCTTAACCAGTACAACCGGTGATGCCCACGGACTTTTGGAACTTTCAATCAGACCTTCTTTCTCCATTGCCGACACCATCTCTGCAACTTCTGTCTGCTTTGCCAATGGAAGGCGCCTAGCAGGCTGACGAATTGGTCTAGTATCACCAGTGTCTATTCGATGTTGTACCAGGTGTGTTTGGCCGTATTCTCCGTCCTGTGAGGCAAATACATCAGCGTACTCATTGATAAGATTCTCTGCCATAGTTCGCTGCTCCTGATTCAGCTCACTGGACTGGAGAATCGTCTCTCTCGTTTCCGCTGTCCAAGGTGATGGGAGAGGTTTTGGAGCATCACGTTCAGATATTGTTGCGACGGCGGTAATCGGCGTGCATTTTCCAGTCACCTCCCCTCGCCTTAGTTTGACAGTGTGTGGTCTTGTGTTCAAAACTCTCACTGGAACCATGGTGTTCTTTGGTTCGACTAACGTCTTTCCCACGACGTAGTCTTGAGAATTCTTCTCTGGGTCTGGTTCTACTATGTAGAATCGGTGGCTCCCAAGATCACCTTCCAGCTTCGTCCAAATGATTGTCTCTGAAGAAGGCGGCAAAACTTCGTCTTTGCTGATGACTGTCCTGAGAGTTGCGGCATTCTCGTTTCCGTACACCATCGGAATCTCCACATTTCGATACCTCAGTACTTGCATCCCGATGTCCAAGATTACTTCATTTGCTTTCATGAAGTCTATTCCGATGATGCACTCGTCGCATATATCTGCCACCAGAAACGCATGGGAGAACGTCAGTCTCGCCAGAGTAATCGTAAGACGAACTTCTCCAAACACTTTCGCCATTTCCCCTGTTGCAGTCTTCAGGCAGTAGCTGTTGGTGTTGTGCAGCCAGGAGCTTTTGACGATATCTCTTCTTACAATGGAGGCAGTGGCACCTGTGTCGATGGTGGCTACGCACTTCTTCTCGTTGATTAGTGCCTCCACTGTCAGGCTCTTGTTACCCCGTTTGGTTTGCGAAACTTGAATGGTGGTCCTGGGGGCCTCGATTCCAGTAACCAACTTCTGCCCCGCGAAGTTGGTCCTTACGCATCTCCCGACTGCTGGTTTTGGGAAGTCTGACCGACAGGATGCTTCCTCTCTGCTTCTCCTACTTCCGCAATGTGGACAATTTCCTCGTCTAGGTGCACTTCTGCACTGCCGTTGTAGGTGTCCGGTTTGGTTGCAATTCCAGCAACGGATTTGACTTCCGCGAGCTTTGACGGCTGTTCTCTGGCATGAGCATTCCACGACGGACATTTCCCTGACACGGTGTATTCCCTGGTATGCTTGGTCCGCAGCCTTCATTGACAAAGCGAATGCCAATGCCTCGGGGAGTGTTCGCTTTTCAGCCATCCTTACAGCCATTTGCAGTTGTCTGTCCTCTATGGCCTGAATAAAAGCTTCCACCGCCATTTCGTTGATAAGCTCCTCACCGGCTTTAGGGTATGAAAGATGGGCTAGTCGCTCTATATCCGCTTGCAACTGTTGGAGCGTTTCCCCCCTTTTCTGGACTCGACTACGCAGCTGAACCCTGTACACCTGCTGCATGTGTTCATCCCCAAACCGCATCTCGATAGCCTGAACCAGAGAGTCGTAGTTCTGCTGTTTATCTTCCGGGATGGTCTGCAAGAGCTCCGCAGCTGGACCCCTCAGTGCAAGTGTGAGTGCAATGGACTTCTCTTCATCGTCCCAGCTATTGGTCATTGCGGCCGCTTCGAATTGCCTTTTATAAATTGGCCATGATGTTTGACCATCGAAGATAGGAGGCTGCATCTCCTTTCTTCTCAGACCGTCAGTGGAATATTCCCGTGCTTTCTGTCTCTTCACGTTGCTGAGCTCCTTAGCAAGATTTTCGACTTGCTTTCCTACTATCTCGAATTGCGTATCCACTTTTTCAAACTGAGTCTCTATCTTCCCGAACTGAGTTTCATGTTTCTCAAAATTTTCATCGAATCTAGTTTCGACTTTTTCGAGTTGCGTCTCGACCTTCTCGATTTTCTCTTCGATCACTTCGAATTTAGATTCCAAGTTCTTGTTTTGCTCATCAAGTTTACTTTCCAGAGCATCTAGAGAATTCTTTTGTTCGTCCATTGCTTTCTTTTGTTCATCCAGCTTAAGTTCTAGAGAATTCCTTTGGTCGCCCATTGCTTTCTTTTGTTCGTCCATCGCTTTCTTTTGTTCATCCATTGCTTTCTTTTGTTCATCCAGCTTAAGTTCTATAGAATTCTTTTGGTCATCGAGCTTATGACTTTGATCTTCTATTGCTTTCTTTTGTTCGTCCATGACTAACTTAAGTTGCAGGAGCAGACTTGTTATACCCGGGTCGGCTACTGTACTTGCTGGTTCCTCTTCCACGTCAAACTCTATGTCATGCGGATTTTCACCTTCCTGCGTTACTGCTTCTTCCAGACGAATCAGTAGGGCATCTTTTCCCCCAGTTGTGTCGAGATTCCGCTTACTGAGTTCTGCCTTTAGTTGAATTATAGTTAGTTTTCCCAATTTGCGACCCATTTTGCGCAACTAATTAACTCAACACAGAAATGTTTTTTTTTTTTTTTTTTTTTTGTGCAATTTCACACCACGGAAATAGTTATTCACAGAATAAGTTTTATCCCAGCTTCTGACACCAATGTAATATCCAAGCTACGGCTTGAGTAGATAAAACGATATTCTGTGAAATTTATTTCTTTATTTTCTAGTCTATATAACAATTCAAGTTCACACTATACTATTCTTCGCAAATTCTTTTCTTACAAGGTCTCTTTCCTCTCAAATCACTTTATCTCCTTTCAATTACTTAATTCACAAATCCAAACAAATTACTTTTTCTTGTTCACTCTCAACTTTCAATTTATCACCAAATTACAACTTCGCCCATTATCACTTTTCCAATCTCTTCGCCACGGTTCTAAACCAACTGTCTTTTTTGATCGCCATCTGTCCTTATATAGCAGAAGTTTCTGATAGCCAGAAACTTCTAGCAAATTCTTCGACCACTGGAACAAGAGAAATAATTCTTGCAGTTATAATTCCCTTTTATCCCTGATATTATTCGTCTCTTTCGTTGACATGAGCTGTGGAGACTTCGTCCCAGACACGAACCTCGAATGAAAGGACAGTTCGAACCAAAATTCTGCCAGAATGGAAAGTCACTTCGGAATTTGCTGCATAGACATAGGAGCGTAGTTATTATTATGCTACAATATTAACCTATGCTAGGAGATGAGATAACCACCATTTCCCGTTTTTTCTAAATATTTTCGCCTCATAAAGACCATCTGTTAGATAATAGCTTTCGACATTATGCCCCAGGCATAATCGATATCGACAGTTCACCATAGCAACCATTTCGCCTACGAAACGTGACTTGTAGTCCCTCCCTTTGCTACCGACAACAAAACCCTTCCAATATCTGATACATTACCTGACCTACTACCCAAGCCACTGAGTTACTTACTCGTATTTCACCCCTAATGTCTGTCGTACCTAATTGTGAATCATAGTCGTAATGCAATCCCCTTTTAAGAACTGACCCAGATTGCAAATTCATCTTAAGAAAAAAAAAAAAAAACAAATCGTCTACTCTACAATTCCAGGGGTTAATCACCCCAGCCCCAGTTTTCATTGAAACCATTTCATCTCAACAATGCTCTCATCATCATTTCATTTGAAAAAATCACAATAAAAAGAAAAATGAAAAGTAAAACTAAAAATGAACCCAATAATGGCACTTTCATCGCTGATTAAGCTTAACAAGCTCAACCAATGTCACCACCCTATTCACACACAACAGAGTTAGACTATTTTTAGATTTGATCCGATGGTTTAATTTATTTAAATTGACCTGCCAACAGCAAAAACAAACTGCTGACACGGAAGATTCCTCCTCTTCATTCTCCTTTTCCTCGTCGAGAGTAGAGTATCTTTTAATCAGTTTTTTTCTAAATTTATCCACTATAAAACGGTTCGATTGATATACACTCTTATAAGTGTCCATTACTGCACTCAGATAGAGTGTGCTCCTACCCTCACTCCCGCCCACTATGGCGACATTTAAATTAAATGGAATCTCAGTATATATTCATGACCTTCCGGCGTTATATTACAAAGCGACACTATCAGGTTAGTTGGTCAGCCTAGAAAAATTTCAAAGAGAAAGAATGTTAGGGATTGGCAGTGCCAGTACGTTTCACTCCATAGACAATGGCTCTGCCTCTGTTTCCTTTGTTTTTTTATCATCAACCCCCGCACATGGCCATGGGGATAGTTTCTGATTAGATTGTGGGCGGCTCAGTACTTATAGAAGTATGACAACATTCTACCTTAACAGCGGGTAACAATGGATGCTGGCTAAAGCCCCAAGTAATCGTAAAATATGGTCCTCAACAGATGTTACTTTCGTGAATAATAAACAAAAACATTTTGTCTCTTTACAGAGTTCTGGTATCGGAGAGCCCAGTGTCTACCATGCCTTGGTTGTGATATTTTTAGAATTTTTCGCTTGGGGTCTACTAACGATGCCTGTGATAGCGGTAAGTTTGCATAGTTTGTTTTTTATTATTCCCCCTTACGAATATTTTTCCATCATCCACAGGTCCTTAATCAGACATTTCCGGATCATACATTTCTAATGAACGGTCTGGTAATGGGTATCAAAGGCATCCTATCGTTTTTAAGTGCACCCCTAATTGGTGCACTATCTGACATATGGGGGAGGAAATTATTTCTTCTGATTACGGTATTTTTCACATGTGCTCCCATACCACTAATGACAATAAACACCTGGTGGTTTTTCGCCATGATCTCGATTAGTGGAGTGTTTGCGGTCACATTTTCGGTTGTATTCGCCTATGTAGCTGATGTAACAACAGTGGAGGACCGATCGAAGGCATATGGACTGGTGTCGGCGACATTCGCCGCAAGTTTGGTATGAACTACATAGTTAAATGGTTATAAGTGCTTTACGAGTATTGACATGTTTTTTTTCTATTTTTTAGGTGATTTCTCCAGCTCTTGGTGCGATGCTAATGGAGATGTACAGTGATACGTTAGTGGTGGCATTGGCCACCGCTATAGCAGTATTGGATGTATTTTTCATACTGGTTGCGGTGCCGGAAAGTTTGCCAGAAAAAGTGCGTCCCTCGTCTTGGGGGGCACCAATCAGTTGGGAGCAGGCTGATCCATTCGCTGTGAGTATTCTTAAATATTTAACAGGGAAGTAGTACTTTAGCTACGTTAGATGAAATCATGTAATAGCTTGAAACGTTTATGCAACGATCACCTATAGCATGAAGGCTGCTGGCGTGGTAATGTTGTTGGCGAATATTTGCTTGTATAGAATATTGTAGCATAATAATAACTACGCTCCCTAAAAGTATGACGCAACAAATTCCGAAGTGACTTTTCATTCTGGCAGAATTTTGGTTCGAACTGTCCTTTCATTCGAGGTTCGTGTCTGGGACGAAGTCTCCACAGCTCATGTCAACGAAAGAGACGGATAATATCAGGGATAAAAGGGAATTATAACTGCAAGAATTATTACATCAGAATTTCTCTTGTTCCAGTGGTCGAAGAATTTGCTAGAAGTTTCTGGCTATCAGAAATGGCGATTGAGAAAGAAGCAGTAGTTTCTAAACTGTGGCGAAGAGATTAGAAAAGTGATAATGAGCGAAGTTGTAATTTTGTGATAAATTGAAAGTTGAGATTTAACAAGAAGAAGTAATTAGTTTGGATTTGTGAATTAAGTAATCGAAAGGAGATAAAGTGATTTGAGAGGACAGAGACCTTGTAAGAAAAGAATTGCGAAGAATAATATAGTGTGAACCTGAATTGTTCTATAGACTAGAAAATAAAGAAATAAATTTCAGAGAATATTGTTTTATCTACTCGGGCCGTAGCTCGCATATTACAATATGTAGAGACACTCCATGATATTGGAACAGTGGATTCGTTAAAAGATTCTTGCTAAGTATGTGGTGTTTTTCAGGAGACAATGTCAATGGAATAAAACGTTCTTTTCAGATCGGTAAAACCTGTTTCAATCGATCCAACGGTCAATGCATTAAACGCCCTCAAACTAAAAATTGTCTTATCCGTACATTTTTACAAATTGCTTAAAGTTTCGTTAGTCTAAATATACCCCACCTCCAATATTTAACTTGGAACGAACGGATCCAAGATGGATATATTCGTACGTGAACCAAAGAAGGTGCCTAGATAGAATAACACTTTAGAAAACTCATTTGAAGCACTATTTAGGTATCATGACATGTACAAATATGTACTCCCTTTCTTGCTTCATAATATCGACCATGGGTTTTTGGTCGATATTGTGCGAATGGAAAACAGGGTGCCTATACAGTTTTGCTTCAATTTCATTGTAATTTAGCCAACAACTTTATCCAGTCAGCACGAGCCCTTGGCAACTGCTTTCAGCCGCATACGCCAAGTTAGTTGAGGTCGCCCTCCACATGCCCATACCACCAAAGATGAGCTCTGCCACTTCTACATAATCCCTCTGAGACAGATTCGAAGACTTCCGAGTGTTGATCTTCATCCGCTCCACATGAAGTAGTCATCTTAAGCGGTATCCTCTTCACCAGGTCGATGTCAGTGTACAGCCGGGGTTAAATCTTCTCCATCAAGCCGTCAACGCAGACAGGAGAATTTTTTTCTTGATAATTCCAAGAGTTCTTTCTCCACACTGCTTCTGCATCACACATTCCAGTCCTGTTTTCTTTGTTATTCTCGATAGGAGCTTACTCCTTTTGTTGTCATTAACAGAGTTAATAGCAGAGCCTCGGTAGACTAAATGCTTTATCATCTCGAAATTAAATTTATCTATCGTGAAGTTTTGCTCAAGGTGTCGGTGTTGGGAATCGATGTTTATTGACAGTCTACTGTCATTCTAACTGCTCGTTTCGTTCTACCAATGATGTCGATGTCGTCCGCAAAGCCAAGCAGTTGTAGAGACTTGTGAAAGATAGTGCAGTGTGTTGGCCTGAGAGTTTTACGCTATATTTTCCAGAATAATAAAAAAATCATCCTCACCTTGGCCCATGAATACTTCACATTGTCCCGGGGATTTTAATGATGCTTAAGCCTACCTCAGCTCCTCACCACTGATAAACAAGTGATTTGTGGATGTTCAATGCACTCTCTCTCAGTCCCAAAGTAGCGAGTGTTCAGGTTTAGCAATTATTTTGGGCTAAATATCCATTTGTTAGTCTAGCACCAAGTTCTACGACGTTTACGGAAGATGGACTGTTGTTTGGATAATGGCGGCTGCTAGAAGCAATTCAGTTCCAGATCATGAGTTATAGATTTTATGAGACAACAGGTCCACCGATAACGGTAGGGTTTTAAACACGCTTGGTGGCGTGGATGTCATTGTTATGTGGTGCAGATATTTCCACGACTATGGCATCCAGTTGCTCTGATGAGGATGGAGGAGATGCTCTTCGATTGCAGTCGGTTATGGCTCTGAAAAGCCTCTTCTTCACTTGCTTAAGACCGTACTCGTCCAAGAAATTCCTAAAGGTGTTCGGCGGTGACGGAGGTTGCCAGAAATCGCCGTTTTCTTTGGTTTCTCTAGGAGATCATAACTGGTAACCCGTGACTCCTAAAATTTGGTTCTAGAGGAACCCAAATCCTCACAGCTTGTGGGGATTTGTTTCCTTTAACTGCATCGAGCTTGGCTTCTGACGAAATTTCAGAAAAACTACCGAAAGTACATAGAAATCAGATTAATAAGATCGAGGAAATGGAAGAGGGGCGCTTGCAAAGAGAATATTTTACTTCCGGCCAGCCTCTATTTGTCATAGAAAATCCTACCTTCATCGTCGAACAAGTTCGGTATTGCAACCACACGGTTGGGCCTTGATCGTCTTAGAAATGGATTTCTAGCCACAATTCTAACCATCTTCGGGTGGTTATACATAAACTATTAGCATGATTAGCTCCTTTCTTTACGCGGACTCTTGTGGCTTGTCTGAAGGTAGATGGCAGTTGCTGCTTTTTAAAAGTTCCCTACACATGTGTTCTAAGCTACTCTTTCCTTTTGTATATGTTCGCCATCGCTTAAAACATTGTTATTTGATGTTTGCAAAACCCTATGATGATGTGATGGTAAGAGGTATAAGGAGGAGTTAAAGATTAGACAGGGAACTAAAGAGAGTGACCGTAGCTGCCACCCAAACCAAGTTAGTTTGAGCAATTCACAATTCACCCCATTCTGAATTTAATCTGAATGACCACAAATGAGAATCTGAGCTCTGAATTGTTGGTTGGGAATTTTGCCCATTATTAGCTACGAATATTTTGATTTATCTGTACGTAGTTTCGTGACATACAGGGGAGCATATGTGATGCAGAGGGTGCCCAGTAGTCTATACACTGTTATCGTCTTAACTATTTTTTACAAAATAATGAATTGAACGTCTTAGAGAGTCGCAAACTCAATACTACTCGTAAATGGCGTTCCGTTTCGATAATTAAAATTCCTTTTCACGTACATTGCGCGTATACATACTACAATATACAAACTTTTTAATTCTATTTTACAGGGCCTTCGAAAGGTTGGCACAGATCACACAATTCTAATGCAATGCGTTACCGTATTGCTTTCCTATCTCCCCGAGGCTGGGCAGTATTCATGTATATTTGTCTACTTGAAATTGAAAATGGGCTTCAATTCAATGGAGGTATCAATATTTATAGCTTTGGTGGGAATTCTGAGTATAATTGTTCAAGTGACGTTAGGCGTTCTAATGCAGTGAGTATTATTTATAGAACCTTATAGCACATCGAGTATTTATAAATGATTTAAATTTGTTTTTAAGGGTTCTTGGTGCGAAGCGTACAATAATTTTAGGACTAATTTTTGAAATGATGCAGCTGCTGTGGTATGGATTCGGCAGTCAGACGTGGTAAGTCTTAAAATTGTTTAACACCCACACACCCTTCAAATAATTGTTATTTCTTCTATTTTAAGGATGATGTGGGCAGCTGGAGTATTAGCTGCATTGGGCTCAGTAACCTATCCCGCGATAAGTGTCTTTGTGTCTATTCATTCGAATGCAGATAGACAAGGTACGATGTTTTTTTCTTTTTAAATAGATAAGCATTTACTAATAATATTTATGTTCAAAATTTTAGGCGCCGTCCAAGGTATGGTCACTGGAATGCGTGGCCTATGCAATGGTCTTGGCCCAGCTATGTTTGGCGTCATCTTCTATCTATTTAACGTCGATTTAAATGACGAACATAATAGTATAGGTCACAATGGAGAGGATGGTGTTCGAAATGAAACTCTGCACCCAGACACATACGCACAGATAGCGCCTGGTCCACCATTCGTATTTGGTGCTCTTATGGTGATTTGTGCCATTCTGGTGGCTGTGTTTATACCGGAAAGCCGTACCGATATAATTTTAAGCAGATCGGCTAGTGAAAAGAAGAGTGAGTATTATATAAATATGATAAATACATTAGTACCTTTGATATACAAATAAGATATGATTATTGAGTAGAGGCCCCACTTAAATTTTCAAAATTCCTAAGAGCGAGCGCATACTGGAGATTTTCTGTCTATAAACTGTTTTGTCTTTAGAGCGAGGAGTCATGAACATGTATAGTTCTTTGAGCATATCGTGGCTTGAAGTGTGTATAGACAAATCTATCTTGACACAAACAGTTTTCAGTACGCAGTTTTTCGATCAGATAGAGATTGGATTCTTTAACACATTAACCTCAGCGACGCATTACTTTACTTTACTTTGGATGGTACTACAGGCTGAGGTAGACCAGGGCTTCAACCAACAAACCTCTCCAGCCAGCTCGATCCATAGTTGGAATCTTGATGGGATCTTCATCTGATGTGTTGTCCCACCGAGGGTGGACTAAAAGACTCTGCGGGCCGATTTGCTGGCCCCCATACATTCTACATGTTCTAGCCATCTTAGGCGTTGGATGTGCGCTGTAAATTTCCTATAGTTCATCATTGGATCTTCTCCTACACACCTCGTGAATATAAACTGGACAGTACAGCACACGAAAAATTGTCCATCTGATTTTGTTAACGTCCATTCTTCTGCATGGCAGAACTGGGATGATGAGTGTCCTATATAGAGTCTCCTTTATCGTTCTAGAGAGGGCTTTACTTTGCAATTGCCTTCTTAGCTCAGCAGCGGAAACAGCGGTTGAAAAGAGTAATTTTTCGTTTGATCTCAGCGTTGTTGTCATTTTCAGTGTTAACTGCGAAGCCTAGGTAGACAATCCTTGACCACCCGCAAGTTATAGTTGCCCATGATGACGTTTTTTTCTATTCGCCGGTGTTGTGTGCACGTTCTTGTTGCCTGTATATACTTCGTTTTATCTTCGTTCACAGTCAAACCCATCCCTGCTAGTTCTGTTTAAATGCCTCACTAACGGCCCGCTGCGTCCTTCCAATAACGCAAATATCGTCGCCGTATGCGAGCAGTTAAACAGACTTGTGAAGTATTATACCTCTGGTGTTAGGCTAACACTGTTAACACTGTTGAGTTGCCTTGTCTTACACCATTTCTGACATCAAATGGTTCGGACAGGTTTTTTACGACCCCGACGAACTTGGCAAGGATGCCTAAACTAGACATGGTTCTGTATAGCTCGTCACCACGCTGTCAGAGTCGACTTTAAAATTGTTAAAGAAATAGTGGGTGTTGATCTAAAATTTCTGGGTTTTTTGCAAGAATGAATATCTGATCGATGATAGTCTGTCCTGGCCTAAAACCACACTGATAAGGACCAATCAGGTTGTTGACGAAAGCCTTCCGGTGCTCACAGCAGACAAGATCTTGTAAGCGATGTTTAGAAGGCTGATTCCTATGTAATATGCACAGTTCAGGGTATCACCTCTTTTTTTTAGAGCAAACATAAGAAGCTGAGATTCCTTTCACTGAACATACTCTCATCTGACCTAGTTTTACAAGTGAGTTGGTGCATTTTATTTACCAAATCATCTCCCGTTGCTTTGAATAGCCTGGCCGGTAGACCATCAGCTCCAGCAGCGTTTTTTTGATTTGAGCTAAGATATTGCAATCCTCACCTCATTTTGGTCAGATATCCAATGGTTTATTCTAGAATAAGAAGTTCAAAGATTCGATGAAGCATTCATGTAAAAGAACCCATCACAAGCAATATAAAGCACGACCGGCTCAGTTGGTATTGTCATGTTCAAAGGAGGGATCCTTCGAACCCCGTCAAAAAAGCAATATCAATCAACGTTCCTACACAATCGGGCGGAAAAGGCAAACCAAAAAAACAACTGGATCACACAAATGCGAAAACACCAGCATTTGATTAGTTTCAGTGATGAAGTGATCCGAAACCGATAATCCTGCCGGTACTTCCTGAGGTCAAACCGGCAAAACCCACAGGCGGACCAGTAGGGATGCAGTAAAGTGGGAGGGTTGTGATCCTTCTACTCCGGATCATAACTTCGCCGTAAGGAAAAGAAGAAAAAGTCGAATGGATCATTCTACCTGATAGCGTTCGATAGTCCTTTCTAGATTCCCAGCACTAACTCCGGGTCTTCTACTAGGTTTATCAGTTCGTCTCTGCAGGTTTCTGTTCGGGCCTTATAAACCTTTTTATTTTTTTAGTAACGAGTCTTTATTGACTCGACTGCATGCTTTTCATGCTCCCTCTCCTTTTTTTTCGAAGAAGCCGATGCTGCTCTCTTCTGTTTTGCTTGTAGATATCGTGAGCACCCCTCGTCTTCTTCTGCAACGATGCTTCGTAAGCCTCTTGCTTTGCTCCGTGTACTTGCCGGGACTCTTTATTAAACCAGGGATTCCGTTGTGGTTGCCGAGTAGCATATCAGAGGCGGCATTTCTGATAGATAGTTGGCAGTATTGCCAGGGGTCTTCTGCACTTGATGCTGGCGTCTTGTTAAGGGAATCTCGGTTGGCAATGGTTCTGGCAGTCTCTTGCGATAGTGCTACTTTGACGTCCAATCTTCTTGCATTATTTCTGTTTATGTTGTAGCGTGCTGGATATCCTTACCCGTACTTTGACTACAACCGAGTCGATGTTGGCTGTTCGGATCGCTTGGCGTCGATCGCAATAAAGAAACTGTCAACCAGATTGATCAAATCCGGTTTACAGTTTGTTGATCTTGGGACCACCAAATGCCTTTGTGAATGTTAACGATTTTGATTTTCTTTGGTTACGTCATCTTTCTCTCTCAGTAGAGAACATGTTCCCCATATCATCGTGATGTTTTTTAATTCGGATTTGATGCGGACTGTCATCAGGCGCTCGTTCACATACCTGAAGCTCAAAACATCTTGCCTGAAACTTTATCTTTCTCTGTCTTACCTTATGCCCTCTTCATCCTATCAAACTTCCTGAAAGGAAGTGTTATCTGCTTTGTCCAGGGTCTTGTTCGGCTGCACGTGAGCTGCTAAGGGTTCGAACATTCCACGTGCAGATCCGTGAAGCTTATTGTCCTTATTGTCGTTTGCTATTGTGGAATTATCCATATCTGTGGCTTCTTCGTAATAAGCGACTCCGAATAGTCAATCTTAGTTAAAACATATAGGACAAGAGGCCGGGTAAACCGATGCCAGTGAACCCTGACTCTGTCTCGAAAATCCATATAGACCTGAGTTCGGAATATGTCGACGTAGCCCATATACAAGTAAGGTGTACACTAAATAGTTTGGCTTGACTAGAATTTTAGACGACATCGTTGATTACCTTATGGAAAATTCTTCCGCTGCCACCAGGATCCAAGGTAGTATCTTAGTGTAAACACTCTTCCCCCTTCCTCGTTTGCTGCCACCAACGACCTTTCAAAGTCCTTCCAAAATCCAATCTCGGGTAGGTGAGAGTGGCGGTTTGTAGACAATGAATAATGTGTCGACGCCTGTGCCTTCATAAATTGCTCATGTGTACCATTTAAATGCATCAATTTTTAATAAACAAATTTTATCTTTGAACATTTCTAGGAGTCTCATTGGATGTCCAATATGAAATCGAATGTGGTCGCAAATCCTCGAGTCCTCTAGCCCCGCTAATGCGATCAGATTCATCTGCGCAGCTGTAGTATTTTTAGATTTTTCTTAGAAATTTAAATTTTTACTTGTTAATAAATTAAAAAAAAACAAACAATTTGTAATTTTTTGTTATTGATAATTTTTTTTTTTAATTTAGCAAAATATGTACAATTTTGAAAAAAAAAATTTAAGAAATACACCCACAAATGAAACGAAGAAAAAAAGGAAAAACTTAAAAAAAAAATAAAATATTACATCATAAGGCAAAAACACATACACACCGAAAGAATTTATATTTTTTTAAATTTTTCTTTTAATTTCTTATAAATTTTTTAGTGAAAAACGGAAACATCTTGCCATGTCGCCAATTCACATTCTGTAAAATATTAAAAAAAAAAAAAAAAAAAACTAGTTTTTTCATACTTTTAATTTAATATATATTTTTTTTTTTTAATCATTTTAGACAATAAGTTATTTATGATTTTAATGATAAAGAAAAAGAAAAATATTCCAGATAAATTGTAGAAGAAAAAAAAATTAAATATGCACCAACCCAATCACATAATATCGTGCATAAATGATAAGATTATTGTTTTTACTAAACAACACAAAATGCTTGTGATGACATTAAGCTTTACCGTTTTTTTTTTAAGTTTTTTTCTAGTTTAAATCATCACACATTCTGAAAACCTTAAGGTATTTTTTTTTTTTTTTAGGTATCACACATATTAGACAAATTTGTTGCCAATCACGAGTTGTTATTATATTTTTTTTTTTTTTTTGGAAAAATGTGTGCATTGCCAATTTATTTTTATATTTAAATAAAATAAGAAATATTTTTTTAACTTATTTCTGCCAGAATTAAGTACGATGCACAGCTATGGACAAAACAAATAGGGTAACCGAATTTCATTGGAAAGCTAGACTTTCTTACATTCTGTTTTCACATTAGAAAAAGCAACCAAAAAATTGTTAAAAAATAAAGTAAACAATTGACATTTAAAAAAACGAAATATAATTTGAAAACAAACATAAAGAAAGGACGAAGCAATAGGACAGCTTTATAAAAAGTTAACAATTCTTTAAGCTTTTATACTTTCTTGCCTGTTTCTCTCGGCTCCAAGAGTTTTTTTTTGTTCCACAATCACCCATAAGTTCCCCAAAGGGATTAAGGTCTGTAGTTTAGAAGATCGATATTGGGTTGTTCAACCTTTTTAATTTATCCGCCGTATGCTTGGGGTCGTTGTCGCGTATACATTGCCATCCAGCATACGGGGGACAAATGAATACCTCTAATATTTTTGCGTCTCTCTGATCCAAAATATTGGGTCTACACCGTGCCACGAAAAACATCCCCAGCTTGACACTTTTGATGGTATACCGCATTTTCTAGACGCCTGATCTAGCTCTTGCCATCCGATCCCACCAAATTTATGGGATCAAAGAACATTTTTTCACTTTTTTCGTTTTCTGGGAATATCCGTTCCGGATGTCCTTTTGTTAAGGAGTGGTAGTTCTCTGGGACTTTTTAGGAGTCTCTTTCGCACTGTACGGGAACTCAATGTAAAGTCAAGCTCACGTTTAATGTCTGCAACTGACTTAAAGGAGTCTTTTTTGGACAGGCGTTTGGTTTGGGCGTCATCTTTAAGCGATGTTTTCCGTGGACGACCCGTTGTTAGGGGGATTTCGGTGGCTGTAAGGCATTAAACACATGTTTTTGATCTTCCTATGAGCCTGGACCCCACCCGCTGCTACTTTACTTCCTGTATAAGTTTCAGTATCAAATGTTTGTCGGTTGCGGAGCAGTACACGCCGCGACCCATTCTTTCTATGCTTGGAATTCCGTCTAATTTTTTTTATAAAAATAATGAACAAAATTATTTTTTCTTTTATAATCTGCGCGCGCTGAAAGGAATATGAATACCCTTCAATTGTTGCAGGGTACGGGAGTTAGGAAGAGGAACATAGGAGGAGCCTGTGCACGTTGGCTTCAAAAGTTTGAAGGTTGTAGTGATGGGGAAATACAGAGCCTGGTAGACCATTCCACATTCGTGTCGTTCGGGGCTTATAAACGAATCCCTATATTTGACAGTACGACCGAAATTGGGCTTGGGTGAACTGATGTACATTCGAAGCACGACGCTTATTGCGGGTGAAATTTTGAAGGGGATCAATGCAACTGTCTATTTCGCTGGAGCATTTTTTATAGAAAAAACGATAAAATAGGGAGAGATTTGGGACATTTCTCCGGTGTTCAAGTGAATGTATGGAATTCACAATGTCCTATCACCTATACGTTTTAACGCGCGATTTTGTACCCTATCAACTTTGACAACCAACAAAAATTGAGCACAGGTCTTATTCTTTTGTCCGCACACTGTGGCAATCTTTTCGCAATTGTTAAAATTTTTTTCTTGATATATTGCAGCTTTACTTGGAAGAGAGTACCATTACTTACGAGGAAAAATATCCAGACAGGCAATAATGTTACTTTGATTTTAACAAGAAATCCATAGTTGTTTTCGTTTTTCCCAACTGGTCTTATTGTTTTGTCCGTAACTGTATATAGTATGAAAAAAAAAAAAAAACAATATATGCCCGAAAAAATTTTTTAATTTTTGCTTCAATCATGATCTGATTTTTTTTTGTAAAATAATGTAAAAATTAAAAAAAAAAAAAAACACTAAAAACTTTGTTATTGAGAAACTTTTCCAAAGAAAATTATTGAAATTAGAAGTAAATCAAAATAAATAAAATTGATTGTAGAAATTACTTGAAAGGAAAAACAAATGATTACCTACATTGACAAGGAGTGTTATAATTTTGTATAAAGAAAATAAAATAAAAAAAAAACATGCTGTGTAAAATAAAAGATAAATTGCAAAATGAAATATGGAAGTTGTTGCTGCTCTAAAATATTATATAAATTCATAGAATAAATTTCCAAGAAAAAAAAAAAACACAAAAAAACAAATCCAGAATCATACAAATGTATGTATGTGTGAGATTAAATAAGCTCTTTATACATACACTAAAAAGGAGTCTACTACCAGAAACAAAACAATCGTAGCCGTTCAAGTTAAAATCTATTAAAAAAAAAAACATTAAATAATAAAAAAAAAACTGTAGAATAACGATGTGTACCTATTTTCAAGGAGTTTAGGCAACGACAAATGGATAAGAAAACAAAAAAAAAATCTATAAACATAAAATACCCTAAAAAAGAAAAGATTTGAAAAAAAAAAAAATAAGCAAAATGTTCAATTAATGTTTGCAACATTGTGAGATATATTGTGAGAATATTTTATTAAAAGAAAAAGGAAAAAGATGAACATATAGCGAAGGAGAGAAGAAATAAATATATATGAAATACTATCTGTGGTGATTTTATTTTGTTACATCCTGGAAAATATTCGGATTGGCATTTCGTACATTCGAGGTTTGCCGTACATCTATGACTCCTGTTATTCACCCTTGTTCCCATAGTCAAAGTAAGAAAATGTAATCTTTTAGTTACATCATTTGGTTTTCAATATTCCCATACCCGTGTGAGGCAAAAAGCGTTTCCAACATGTAAAATTACATCTATTGTGAACCAGGCTCATTTCAACTGTCACTTTAAAATGTCTGCGCTATTGAGAGAAACACTTAGAGTTCTAGAGTAAAGCATATTATTTGACAGGTCGCCATTTTGGTATAGGTTAGTTCTGACATTTGTGAGGTGTGGATGTGGCAAATTAGCCATGAAACAACAAGGTTGGGCAAAAGTAATGTCATAATGTGAATGTGCCATAATTTTTGCAAATATCGTCAAATGTCATTGTGCTTTGACATTTATGTTGTAGACAGATAGAGAATTACTTGACAACAAGCAAGGAAGCGATACACACCTGAATAACGTGGAATTATTGCTACTGCTTATTTGACCAATTTCCGGTCTGTTGTTTCAACGCAGCGTGAATTTCGTCGTCGTTTTCGTAGGTTATGTGAATGAACAAAATTTTCCTTTCTGGGGCACGGAGAATCCACATGAAATGCACGAAAGGCCATCGCATCCCCTCAAAGTGACTGTTTGATGCGGCATTTACAGTGAAAAAGTGATTCGCCATTATTTTTTGCGGATGCCGACGGCACAACCGTAACCGTAACTGGTGAACCCTATAGACAGATGTTGAACGAGTTTTTTTTGCCGCAAGTTGCTGAATTGGGTCTCGAGCATTGATGGTTCCAGCAGGACGGAGCAACCGCTCACACAGCTTGAGCAACGATGGACATTTTGAATCACCAATTTCCGGGCCGTGTGATCTCCCTTTTTTGCGATTTGAACTGGCTGGCCAGATAGCCAGATTTGACGGCGCCAAACTTATTCCTTTGGGGCTTTTTGAAATCTCGCGTTTACCACATCAACCACAAACCTTGCAAGTCTTGAAAGTCAACATTGAAGAAGAAATCCCCATTCT
This sequence comes from Pocota personata, assembly GCA_963082735.1. NCBI lineage: Eukaryota > Metazoa > Arthropoda > Insecta > Diptera > Syrphidae > Pocota > Pocota personata. The sequence goes on along the minus strand of OY720431.1, from coordinate 32,031,005 downwards.
GGTGCCAGATGTTTTGCGAGCAACAATTCAAAATGCCGTAAAACGAGCACAAATGTGCATCTCCTCAAGAGGTGGTCATTTGACCAATGTCATTTTTTCAACTTAATGTCATCAATTTTACACCTTCAAATAATCTTTCCGTGAAAACAGAGTCCAATTTTTTTCATTTCTAACAAAATGGCAGCCAATTCACATTATGACATTACTTTTGCCCCAACCTGTATATTCGATAAATCAACGTGTTTTAGTGATTAACACGTTTTATTAAACACAACCGCGAATAAATCATGGTCTCTTGGCCTTACAAAAGCTGATAGCTATAAACTCGCTAGATTTACTAGAAGTGGATAAGTATCGGTAGTCGGCACTTTCGATAATTCTCGATAGCAGTTAGTCAACGTCATAAATGTCAAAATCCGGAAATTTTTGTTCATTCTAATATATCCTGATATTCCTTTTGCGGTGAAATTGTTTCCGTTAATGTGTAACACAATTAAAATTAAATAATAGAATAAAATTTCAAAGCGAAATAATGATTTTCTCCTTACTAACTGATTGATGTTTTAATTACAATACAGTCATGGAAAATGGGAAAAAAAAGACTAGCTTTGCAGTCAAGGTCTCTCTAGGAATCAGCGACGACTAAATAGTTAGTGCCTAGAATAATGTATGTACGGGTACAATGTCATTCGACTTTAGTTACGAACAATTCAGAACAGATATTTATTTTAATTAATTTAATTATGAAATAATTCTATCGATAACACTCCGATCATTTTACATTCTGTCGAAGATATTGGAATGTCAAAGAGCAGTCTAAAATAGAATTTAATCAGATTCTATTGATCTGCAATGGAAAACTTTAGTAAGTGGTAAACTAATCCTAAAAGATCCAAAGGGATCCAAAATCACAAACCTCAATATGAGTAACCATATTTTTCCAATTTTCAGGCAAATTTGTGGTCATCATGTGACTATCGGAAAGCAAATAGGTGACTGTAGTCAAGATGGTATGTACCCTGTATTAAGTTTCACAAATTGGTAACTAAAATATATTAATAAGAAAAAAAAAAGTTTGCTTTTTCATATTATAATGGAGTGTATCCTCCAATTTAACAAACAAGAGAAGATAATTAACAATGTGGAGAACATAAATCAGACATTGCCAATTAAAACTATAAAATTGCAGTGCAAAAGGCTTGGTACTCTTACAATTTTTAAGGCACAACTGTACAGCAAGATAGCGGTAAATTCTGGTTCAACTTAATTCTGTCATAAGTAAGGAGATGACAAGTAGAGGTGTCAGTTTGGTTTGCAATTTTGTATCCGTGCTTTCCAAAAAGTAAATATGCGTAAAAGTTAAAATTACAAAATGAGCAGGAAAGAGTTGACAATAGCAGAGAGAGAAACTTATAAATTGCCACAAACAAGGAAAATCATTTTTTATAATAGCTGAAATAGTTGGAGGGACAAAATCAACGATACAGAAGGTAATAAACCGCAATGAAAAAGAAAACAGAATAGAGAATAAGCCGAGATCTAGACGCACCCGTAAGCTCATCGAAAGTGATGATATGAAAATAACTGCTATCATACAAAAGGAAGATGAGGGGAACACAACGGGCCCAATGGAGGCCTAAGTGAAGAGCATAAGCTCACCCTCTTAAACCAACCAACCAAACATCATACAAAAGGGTCCATTCAAAAGTGCCCCAAAAGTAGCTGCAGATATTGAAATGTCATTAAACAAAATCGTACCTGCATGGCCTGTGTGAAGATCGATTCAGAGATCAGGTTAAAAATTTTGTACAGCTCGCAGAAAACTGCTTCCCAGTTATATAAACAAAATAAGAGAATCGACTTTGCCAATGACTACAAAAATAAGACAAACGAGTTTTGGGATAACGTTATTTTTTGGATGAGTCGAAATTTAACGTATTTCGCTTCAATGGACGTTTTAAAGTATGAAGAAAACAAGGTGAATCATTTAACCCAAAAAACATTATCAAGACAGTGAAACGCGGTGGTGGTGGTGTTATACTAGTATTGGGTGTATGACCTCCTCACCATATCTCTGTCTGCTGGTGTTGGAAATATGGCGATAATTGACGAGATCATGAATAAGGAAGTACATTTAAATATTTTGAAGGCAAACTTTACACCAAGTACGGAAAAATTGGTATCTCGGGCACATTTTACTTCCAACAGGACAACCATCCTAAACATATCGCCTTAGATGTTAAGACGTGAATCGCTTATAACACACCCTATATGCTTGTAACACCACCACAAAGTCCAAATGTAAACCCCATAGAACACTGTACATACATATGTACGTATTTTTTTACGAAAAAAAAGCAATCCTCTTGCTTGATTTTGTAGGGCCTTCTCGTTTCGTCGAGAGCGACAGTTCCGAATCATTAGGTCTGTTCCCGTGCTTGACCGAGTTGCGAATTTCTACGAAATTTTATGAAAATTTGTCAAATCGAGAGGGATCGCTGTATACGGGAACAGGATTTGACCAATTCCCTACCTAATCGAATTCGGAACACCTCCATAACAAGTCGGAATAACCATACAAAAGCAAACCGCTGGCGTAATAACATTCTTACATAGCTTGGACGTTCAAAAGATGTGTAAGTGCAAATGAAAGCCAAAGATAAGTCAAATGGAATACTTTCTGTTTACTTTGTCGATGCTAAAACCTTGGACTGAAAAAGAAGGGTAACCAAGACCTAGTTCACTCATTGTACCTGCCAGGCAGAAACCCTTTTTGGTGTAGTGATCCATATTATACTTTGTTGGCTGTTCCCCTATGAAGCACCCCACTAATCATTATAATAATACAATTCATTCTTTGGCTCTAGGAACAACCGAAGATTCAGCTGCTACGTGTACGTACATGCTCGGCTGCAGCTTAGCGCAGGCCATGATTTTGTCTGTTCTCTAACCAATCCAACCATCCAATCAGTCGTTTCACCGTCAACTCCAAATTTCAATAATCTCTCATCAGTGAAGATTGCAAATTCGTCAACATCGTTGACGCGCTTCCCCTTTACTTTTACATAATTACCACGTCTATAGCTAATTCCTGGCCTAGGTTAATTGTTGGTACGAGTCGTCCTTCTCTATATCTCCCTTTCTGTCTGCGCTCAAGAAATTCACCCTCAATTCCAACAACCACGTTTGTCTCGTATCAATCAATTAAAATTCTAATTTGTGTATTCATATCCAACTAGTGGAAGCTCCCATTGTAGCTATTCCTGGGGTAACGGAGCCAAGGAGGAAAGGAATCTGTGTTACAAGATTGCGTTCTTAATTGTATTCCCAAATTTACAATATCTCAGAGCAGTCTCGAGTTCTTTGAATCGAAGACAGATGTGAGTTCACTTAGCATCCTCTACAGAATATACAATGGAGCTGCGTAAGTTTGCCTTTTTTAACGGGTACCCCAGAATTCCTAAAACAAATTTGATGTGTGGTTCCCACCCACGTCCTTCTCTGAAATAGACCCATACAACCTTGGCGAAGCTGTGAAATGAAACGAAATGAATGAACTGTCAACAAATCTATCAAATAAAACGCATCTTTAGCTTAAGTTTGACCATTTTATTTTCCTACAACTAACTCTAAGCCTGCATGAACTGCAACATTGGATCATCCGCTCTGGGCCTCTTCATCATGAACTCTTCGATTTCATCTTCGGTGGGGGCCTTCACATCATACATACTATTGTATGGCCGTTTCCTATCGTCCAGTTCGATTTTCTCATCTGTCTTCGCGTCACTATTCTCTGATTCACGTCTCTTGTGCTTGTTTTTCTTCTTTTTCTTGTCTTTCTTTGATTTCTTTGTTGAAACTTTCTTGGGACTTTCAATCTCTGCAGGTCCCGAATCATGTTCAGCTATGACATGTTCCATTTCAGGTTGTTGTGTCTGTGGATGTGTGATTACTGCATCTGTTGGCTCGAGCTCCTTCACACTGACGCAGTACGAGTTCTTTATAAACGAGCGACAGCACTTGTATCCCCAGCGACCACTGTGCCAGAATGATCCCCAAATTGACTTGTGGTTATTCGGATGAACATCCTCTTCATAGGCGCTGCAGGCTCGTGTCTTCTCCATTCCCTTTACGATCTTACCGCTCCTCGAGTACTCAATGTAGTTCTCGTTCTGCGCTAGGAGGAGAGACTTCGGTGGAACCTGTAGATGCTCCTCGCCTCCATACTTGTCCAGTATGTGGTCCTTTGTCTGTGACTTGAATTCCTCTTTCTTCATGTTGTAGTCCTTCTGCAGGAGTTCAAGCTTCGTTGGCTCTGCCAGGAGGTGCACATCGACGCCCTTTCTGTGCGCTTCCCAAGCGAAGAGCTGCGCAGTGGAATGCTTGCACGTATCTCCACTATAACGAACGGTATTCTCCCCGGCAAACTCCACTTCATCGGGCTTCAGCTGTGGATTTGGATTGTCCCTCATTGACCTGGTCTTCGGATCGTAGTACGCCGAATTGGGATCCAAATTTCTCAGATACTTTGCAGTATCTTCCCGGATTCGAAGGTTTCGCACCGTAATTCTCTGCTTCGAGTCGACTTTCGTGCCAGGCATGTCCACTTCGTCCACATACTTGTCCTCATCGCTCTCCTCGTCGGACAGCTCGGCATCGGGATTATTCTTGAGTTTCTCAGCCTTCAGCTGACGCTTTGCCTCCTCGACCTTCTCGAACTCATCAACGATATCTCTATGTGATGCCGGATCGTATGCACTCCACCTGTCGCGCTTCTCGTCGTAGTCCGTCGCATTGCTGTCCACTATATGTTCATCGTGCACCACAAGTGATTCTGAGTACTTTGCGCCGTATTTGCGCGGTCGCTCCAGACAATCCTTTTTTTTGTGCGTGATTGCTCCACAATTCTCGCAGGCACCTTTTCGAAACTTTGTCACCAACTTGGAGCCGTCGAGTCCTTTCAGAATCAGCTTCGTCTGTAGGGTGCACTCTTCCTCGTCCTTCTGCGGGCGTTGATGCTTCAAAGTCGGACCAGATGCGCCATAGTACCACGGAGCACTGGATATATACTGTGGAATATGCGGATTGATGTCTCGTCCTTCTTCATCAACAGCAGCAGGAGCAGTACCAGCTTTTCGTGCCTCCTCGAGTTCCTTAGCCTTTCGCCAGTCCTCGCGGGTTTTCTTCTTTGGCTCATCTTGGTTGTCCTGGTTGTGGATAATTTGTGAAACGGGCGTTTTAGGAGCCGCGAAACTCATGTTAAGCAACTAATTTGCTTTCTAAATGGAAATAAATTGAAATTTTCTGTTTTGTTTGGAAACTTTGGTGTAAGAAACTTATTTCGGGCAAGAAATATATTTGACAGATCAAATTGTCAGTTGTCACTAGAGCGGAACTAAACAAATAGAAAAATTAATAATAGTTCACTAAATATATATGAGAGATGTGACAGTTTGATAGTAGTTTTAAAAGCTTCACTAATTAGTAAAATACACGAATAACTTATTTTCGGTTGAAGTTACTTCACTAATACCTTCCTGTGAAAAATCGCAAATTTAGTCAACTTGTTACTCGCACAGTAGTCAACTTAGAAATTAAGTTTCCGTACAGTACGAAAGAAAATTTATGGAGTTCAGGTGGGTGCGGTAGGAAATGAACGCAGACGTTGTTGCCAAGTTTCGATATAGAAAATCGAATTACTTTGCAGAAACTAATTATACTCTTTTTTATTGTTACAATTTTCTTTGTTCCATTACAGGTAGTTGGGACTGTATAAATGATGATTATTTTGTCGTTGGGTTATTTTGTCGTCAATCTGTTATTACTTACAATCGATGGGTATCGGGTAAGTTAGTGGAAATGGAGTAGAGTACGGAAGTAGTGTCAGGCTGTCACCTATGAGTTAGCTCCAAAAGAGATGAGCTCGTTAAGGAACTGGATATAGCTTAACGATCTTATCTCGCTTTTTAACAGCCACTTTTGGAAATTGGAAAATGTTAAACCAATAAAATCTATGTCTCTGTAAACGCTATATCAAAAAGGCTTTTCTTCCTGGTAACACAATGGATCGAAAAACAAGTCTGAGTGCACCAGGATTTGGAAATTTAATTTTCTAAAAACATTTCCACATAGTTATGTTAAACACGTTATTCTTAAAATCATTAAAATCGGATGAAAATGCGGTACAATATGGTGGAATGATTTTTCACCCCACGTATTCCAATATTTTTCAAGAACTGCATGTACGTGAGTATTTCTTTTCATTCTCACCTTACCTCCCCAGAAATTTACATGCCCTTCCCAGTACCCGTGGTTTTGAGCTTGTTTTTGTTCAAGAAACTTTCTCAATATATTTTTTTTTTTTAAGATTTTTGGACTCCTTTAATTTGATGGGTTGCACAAATAATTTTTTTCTTGAAATACATTATGCCCCGGTTATTTTTTTTTTTACAATTTTTGATTGTTTTTGGTTCACCTATTGGCTAAAATTTCATATCTCTAGGTGAAACTGTTCAAAAAAATTACATACATGTGACAACAGCACGGACAGACAGATACCGTGTTGATTCCATTTAGCGCCGAACAGAATGTTTTCGATCCGATCCATTCTGTCCGATTCCGGCAAAAGTGTTGCACACAGTGCAAAATTTCACCATTACTTAATATAGATGAAAAGAGAGTAAAATTGTAAATGGAAAATTAATAATTGGACCTTCTTCAAATATGTTTGCATATTTATCTCACATACTGTGTGCACAGCAAAAAAAAAAAAAAAAAAAATACATTAAGTAAGATGGTGTGTTTGTTTCGTGTGAACATAACCTCAATTTCGTTGGCGTCAATTTAGTTGTGAAGACCCCCTTTTTTTCGGGGTTGGAAAACTCCACTGGAGCACTCAGACTACAGTTAATTCCAAGGTCTTATCATTGCAGTGTATGTCTTGCTGAAAGTACCCTTACACTGACGGAAAACTTAGACCGCCTTACCTGACATGTTTTCACCAAAGAAATTTTACTATTCAAGGATTACGCTTAAATACTTAGCTTCATTTGAGATTCTGATAGTGACGCCTTTAAACTCTGGCTGAGTCAGACCTATCAACTTCCACCTTCCGCAAAGAGAATAACTCCATTTTGAGAGAATTAACCGAAAGCCCTTCCTAATGCACTATTCATCTATCACTTCTATCGCCATCTGTGCCTTGCTGCAGACAGTCTCGAGGCATGATCCAACAGAAAGTTTGGGAACATCATCCGCGTATGCCTGAGCATAGATGTTAGAGCTGTTGAGAGTGCTTAGCAGAGAGTCAACCATAACAGTGAATATTATATTGTATAAAAACAAACTCTAAGTTCCTTGTTGATGCAATCATACCCTAAACAAAATTTTCTCACCACTGTAACCTTACCACAAATCGAGTCTCGCGTGTAAACACAGCGCAACTGTCAAAACAAAACGCAACAAACTGGCAATAAAACACTAACAAATCGCACAGTCTCTACTGAATTCTCTGTGAACAAACTGAAATTTGAAACACATCAACCGTCAACAACGGCCAAACCCAATCAACCAGCCGGAGCCAGAACGAGATTGGGATTCGGAAAAGTCGGAGTATCTTGGCCGTGTGTTGTCGCTGTCGCCGTTCGTTCTCGTTGCCAAGACGCACGAAATGTCGTCGGGTGTCTAAACAGAAAAATATACAGAAATTTAATTTAATTTGAGGTTAATCGATTCTAATCAGAAAACGGATGCGAAAAAGAATTTTCTTGTCCCCTCTTATATAGCGGGCGTGTTCGAGTGAGTTTCTCAAACAGCATCCCCCCAGATCCAACAACAACAACAATAACTCACCAACGACTGCATACTTTTATCAAACTCTGCTGGTGGTGCTCCTCTGTCCTTTGTTCTCTTTGATTGTTTTGAATGAAAATATTCAATATTTTCCCAGAAGATTGCAAAAAAATGTGCTCCCAAGTGTGATTCCCATTCCCGTGTAGAGAAAGTGCGGAGTTTTTCCACAGAAAAGTGAAAAAATTTTCTGTGTTCTCGCCTCCCCGCGAATCATTGATTTTTCTCAAACTCCCCATCCAGCATCCAGAAGGATGATGGTGGTGTTAGTGTTGACTGCAGATGAATTAAATAATTTTCCAAAAATTCTAATTAATTTGTTGTTGGTGTAGTTACCCATCCACGTCGTGACCCTGGAATCCTTTGATTAGTGGTGCTGATGGTGGTGGTGGTGGTGGAGGAATTATTTTCCTTTGTACTCCGAATTTTCTGTGTATCTGCTGGGACGGGGAGAGATAAAAAAAAGTATCATCTCCTACAGAAGAGATTCTGTGTTGGTGTTGTTGTTGGTGATGGTATGGAGTAGGGTCCCATATGAACTGGAATCATATTTGTATCCCTATCTTCGCTCGTCGTCGTGGATGAGATTTCGCTTTGAAGTGCGCGCGGGAGTATATTTCTAAATTTTTTTTTTGTTGATTATTACTAGGTATCCTGGTGGTGCAAGTGCGTAACGATAAAGATATCCGAAGTGAAAGAAAAGCGCAGAAATTAATTTATTTAATAGAAAATTGCAGTGAAAAGGTGTGTAGTTGGTGTAAAAGAGTGAAAGAAAAAGAATCTAAGAGTGGATTAAACGTCGCTGAAAGCCTGAGGAATATTGTTGCGGATTTTTTTTATCAGAATTCAGGTGAGTTAGGAGTCGAGAATTGTGGCGAAGATATCTAACATATTGGGGAGTCATCGCAATGTATACTTGGGTTCTTTGCAGCTTGTGTGCCTTGACCTACATTTAACTTTCGATGCATCACCTAAAGAGTAAGACACCATACCAGCCGGATACCAATAGTCTCTCAGGATGGTTTAGTCTTCCTCAGAGGAGTAAAGGGTTTTTTAATAGGGACATAACAAATTTTGAATTTTAATACAAACGAACCCTTAAACTTTTTTTTATGATCTGTCAATGTCAAAACGTCAGTCAAGGTTTACATTTTTATCATGGTGAAGTTCGAGATTGAGCAACGTTGGGAAATTAATAAAAATTGATACTGAAATTCTGAGTCGGTCGTCGCAACTTTAAGAGCGCTTACTCCAATTATCGGTCCTAATAATCAACCCACCAGACAGGCTGTGTAGGCTATAGTGGATAAATTCGAGTCAACATATTCAGTATTGAATGTTCCTGTGCCAGTGAGACAACGCACTGGTCGAAGTACCGAAAATATCGCATCCGTAAGTGCTTCAGTTCAAAATGAGCCAAATCAGTCGATTCCACGCCGTTCACAGGGATTAAGAATCTCTCAGTCGACATTGTGGTGAATTTTGCGTAAAGATCTTGGTCTACACCCTTACAAGATCAAATTAACTCAAGAACTGAAGCCTCTTGATCATTTGAAGGGCCAAAACTTCTCCGATTGGGCTCTGCAAAAGTTTGAAGAAAATCCAGAATTTCATCGAAAAATCATCTTCAGCGATGAACCTCATTTTTGGCTAACTGGCTTTTTCAATAAGCGACTTATTGGACAGCAACTTATTGCATCCACAAAATTGAGCCGTGCGGTGTGGATTTCATGATTTTCGTCGATGAAAATGATCGCAATGTTACGGTCAATAGAGTTCGCTATCGTGACATGTTGGAAGACTATTTTTGGCCAGAATTGGGTGGACTTGATATCAGTGATATGTGGTTCCAACAGAATGGTGCCACATGCCACAACAGCTGATCAAACAACTGATCTATTGAAGGAGAAGGCCGGTAATCGTGTAATCTCGAGAAATGGTATGGTCGAATCGGACAGCTCGCTCATGCGATTTAAAGCCGATGGATTTCTTTTCATAGGGTTACGTTAAGTCGTTAGTTTATGCCAACAAGCCAACAACGTTAGAGGAGCTCAGGAACAATATCGAACGCGAAATTGCCAACGTATCGGCCGATATGTGTGGAAGAGTGGTGGAAAAGTGGCTCTAAAGAATCGATCGCTGTAAACGTGCTCGCGGTGGTCATATGCACGAGTTCCATACTTAAATCTAACATGTGTACTACACCTGGAAAAAATTTCAGCAAAGATATCTCAATTATTCTGTGTTTTATTTAAATACAAAATTGTTATGTCCTTATTGAAAAACCATTTTAAAAACAGCAGTCTAAACTGTTCCCTGATGTGTACGAAGGGCCAAACAAAAGTTGGCAAAAGTTTGTTGCCGATTTGTTATAGCCTTACCATCTTTAGTTTAAAATTACAGGTAAATTGTCTATGTCACTTATTGGACGGCTTGATATGTTCTTGCGTAGTCTGTTCGTCAACCTTTGAAGTTTTACATTCCATTGGGCCGTGCTGTGAACTTTCACCAGTCGTTAAGGAGGCACATACCCTTGCGAATGCCCATGAGTCCGCAAAGAGACCTGGGTGAATGAAGCCTTTGAAGGTCATTCGGGATGGTTCAGGCTTACTTACTTAGGTAGCGCTACAGTTCGGGGTGAACCTGGGCCTCAAGCAAGAAGCCAGGCCAGTTAGCCTGGTCCTTAGATAAATGCCTCCAGTTGCGCACTCCAAGTCGGTTGAGATTCCCTTCTACTTGTGCGCGCCACCTAAGGCGAAGTCTTCCTCTACTGCGTTGTCCTTCTGGGTTCGATTTGAAGACTATGTGGGCTGGAGCATCGGTATTCATTCGCTCTACATGTCCTAGCCATCTTAGGCGACTGAAACAGCGATTGGCAAGAGTTATTCTTCGTTCGATTTCTGCTGAGGTGTCATTGTCAGAATTTATAGTAGACCCAAGGTAGACAAAGTCCCTTACTACGTCGAAGTTGTGGAAATATGGTAGGCACTGACTGGTTTTAACTTGGAAAATCCCAGTGTTGTAACTGTTACCACGGTTCAATTGTGCTTATTTTACCTCCAAGTGGTACCCATCGGGTACTGGTCGTTGTCCACCCAGACTCGACATGCCAAACTTATAAGCGTGAATGTTGATCAAGAGGAAATAGCAGCACTATAAACACGTCACCGGACGATTTCCCTTGATGGAAACAATGGTCGCGTCAAACTTTCCAGAACGAAAAAAACACCTTATCTGTGCTACTTCGACATACACACAGCTCAGGGCGGTAAGGTTTTTCCATGTACTAGTCAGGGTCTTTGAAAAGAGCCCTTAATGGCCCAACGGCAGCGCTCACATCCCCGAAGTGGGTTACTGGCATCAGTTATTAACCGGCCCCTCGTCCTAGGGGTTTTAACAATGGACCTGGCTCTCCAGGTTGGAGGTTGCGCGTCGGGGTAACTTCCCTACCACATCAAAAACCATTAGTCGCGAAGCGACAACAAGCCTCAGATACGGTTGACACTACTGTTGACGACCCTGGCGAACGAAATAAGTATGGTTCAGGCATGCCTTAAAAAACTACTAATTGAGACTAATTGCATTTGCCATCTTTATCTTTTCACGTCTTGTATCAAACTTTGCCACCCACACAGTAGAGTAGTGTCTCTACTCATTTTCGGTCCCAATCTCAAACATTGCTAGATCAATTTTTACTCAATCAGCTTGATAAAGTTGTCTTTTTTGACCAATTATCTGCTCTAGCCTTCTGCAAGCACGATATAATCTTCTTTGGAGGCAAAAAGTATGTTGACCAGTGTAATTTGTGAAGTCTGTATCCAGATTTCAGGGCTTGAGTGATTTTTTGTTCGTGTTCCCGCTGGCGCTCGAATCTGCACCGTTTGGGTCACAAGCAAACACTCACCGTGGCCATAAGTTTGATATAGTTTTGTTCGGCGCGTTCCATGCACACTGCCAGAATCTAGCAAAACGATTTTTTGTACCAGGATGAGATGGCCGTCAAAACTTTCCGCTACTAGCGCTAGAGGGGAAGTGTGGAGCGGATATAATGAAGATATTTTACACTACAACACTTATTAGATAAGAACAAGAGAGAAATGTCATCTGTCAATACAATTCAAGCGATGTGGTCTTCGAACAAAAGCCGAAAACAATCGATATTTAAAAAAAAACTATCGTTTACTATCGATAATTATGAATAAATACAGTAAATGCTCGAAATCATTTGATTCTCGATTCAAATCTTCTAGGATTTGTTTACCACTTACTAAGCTTTCCATTGCTGATCTATATATATATGCTTTCTGACATTCCAATGTCTTCGATAGAATGGAAAATCGATAGTCGGAAAGTGTTATCGATAGAATCATTTAATAATTAAATTAGTTAAAGCATATAGCTGTCCTGAACTGTTGGCACTGTTATTCTAGACACTAACTATTTAATCGTCGCTGATTCGTAGAGAGACCTCGAACTGACTGCAGTTTTCATTAATCAAAAGATTTTATTAAAAGATTCAATTATAACAATCGAATGCTATCGAAAATAATCGAAAGTGACTTACTACCGATAGTTACCCACTTCTAGTAAGAGTTTCTAGCTAACAGCTGTTGTATGAACGTTCCCTGATTTTGCTATCTAGTAAATAGCGAAGAGTGTGCGCTTGGAAGGCGGCCATATAAAAGTGTCCCAAGTTCAACTTGTGCCAAGTTCAACTTGTTCCAAATAAAATTTGTCACATGCCTAAGTCTTTTTAAGCACGCCAAGCTTGTCGGACGTTGGGAAACTATCCTACACCCAAGCGAAACGTCGCCGTTTCCGTTGATAGCCTGTCCATCATCATCCAAACTCGTAAAACAGTGTTGGAAGGAACTTAACCTGATGGACCATAGTAGGAATGAGCGGGCTGACCAGTTCGCAAGGCGCGGTTCGGCACATGCACTTTCTATCAAGGCCGGCTATAGATGGGGCAGGCTACCTAACTGCGTACTATCCAGGAAGATATGGCCCAACTATAATTAGGTCATGACACAAGAGCTTTTAAACAGGACTCGCTCGGATATCGCCAGGGTTGTGGCGAACAGGACGGGTCACTGGCCTATAATACATATGTACAGGCTCGTCATTCCTTTTAACACATACTGCCGCAGTTGTGGGAGCGTTAGCGAGAAGGAGACTCTCTTCCACTTCCTCTGCGGATGCTTGACACTAGATAGAGCCATATTTAGCATACTGTGTAAACCCTTCTTCGAGGACCTGAGTGAGGTATCAGAGAAGGAAATCGGTGATATCCACGGGATTGATTTGACAACAGAGTTCTGTTACAGTCCAAACACACACATTAACATCCAGATCACTTGAGTTGTGGTTCTCAAAACGGCTAATTGGGTTCGAGCAATCTACGCTGGAACAACCACTTCTACCTTCCTACCTACCTATTTAAGCATATAAATAAACTTTTGCCAGGTGTCCCAAAATAAGGTATTTTTTGAAGTTTTTATCTCGGCAACCGCTTAAACCAAAAATTTGATACAGTTGCTAACGTGGCTTATCTCAAAATGGTGCACAATATTTGTGTTTCTGTAATTATTGGGAACTGGGTTAGAGGTGTAAATGCTCTAAGTTGTTTCGTGTAAATAAGGTGCACCTTGATTTGATTAAAATGTAATAAATGGTTGTTAAGTTCGTGGTATGACACAGACGGGTTTTGAAGATTTAGGAAAACTACCACGATTTTTAAACGGATCATCATCACGCTAGTTCAAATGAACGAACGAAATTTACTGAAAAATTATAAAGTGGCACAATTTCTGAGGAAACATCTTGTCCCACATTAATCCGATTTTAATACACTTACACTTATGTCCTGTGTCCCCTTGTGGGTCCTAGGGCCTCTACAATGCCTACGCGCCATCGTGTGCGATTTCTGGAAATGTGCCTCAGCTCTCCCCAACTCTTTCCCAGTTGTCGTGCTTCCTTCTCAACTGTTCTGCGCCAGGTACTCCTAGGACCGCCGCGTATCCTGGGTAAGCGGCTTCCATTGCATCGCTTGGTTCGCTATGGACCTGTCACCCTTTCGGAGAGTGTGACCGATCCACTGCCACTTTCGTCGTCGAATAGTTGTGCCTATAGGTTCATGGCCCGTTCTCTGATAAAGCTGTTCGTTAGAGATACGGTTTGGCCAGAATATCCTTAAGATGTAGCGTAGACACCTATTGACAAACGTTTGCAGCTTCCTCGTGATAGTGACGCTCACTCTCCAGGTACCACATCCATATAGCAGCACGGATTCAACGTTGGAACGGAACAGTCGTAGCTTGGTGTTTAAGCTAATTGCATTACTTCGCCAAACTATGGATAGCATCCCAAACGCAGATTTTGCTTTACCTATTCGGCTGGCTATATCCAGTTCGGTTCCGCCATCGGTTAAGACAATACTCGCAAGGTATAGGAAACTCTCTCAACCGTTTGTCCAGCAATGCATATATGAGTTGATGAGTTTGGTCCTAGGCTGATCATTTTTGTTTTTGCCGAGTTAATTTTCAGCCCAACGACGTCTGCTTCCCTCTCCACATTTGCTGTCATTTGGTGAAGGTCCATTATTCTGTGAGACAGTAGGCATAGTCGAGGTGTTTGAGTTCAGATGTGAGAGTCCATCGAATTCCTCCATTTCCTGCTGATAAGGCCGCATTCAGCACATCGCTAATCACCAATAAAAACAGTATTGATGAAAGTATGCAGCCTTGTCGAACCCCACTTTGGTTTTAATGCTATTCCATGGATCACGAGCAAACTAACTTTAAGTCCAGAATCAGTCTTATAATCTATACAGTGTTTCTTAAATTAGCCGAGTGAGAAAGTCAGATACTGCATTTAAGTCTCATTTTGGGACACGACTGAAACAATACGTTACAAATGTATCTATTACCAAAATTTATAGCTTTTATGTAAACAGCTATTTATCTATCACCACCATCTATTAATTAACATTTGAATAGGTTATGTGCTTGCCTGTGTACGAAACAACGAAATAAGAAGCAAAGAAGGCGACATGAGAAATATATTAAATTATTATTTAAAATTTTGCACGACTTTCTTTATGCTACTTATTTTTTGATTTAGTTATATTTTTTTGCAAATGATATGAATTTATTAAAAATATTATTTTTTTACACATTTTCTATTATATTTATGCAAACTAAAGCAGTTCACTTTCCCTTGATACTTTTGTCAGTCTCTAGATAGCATCGTTGAATGTCATTAATTAAATTGTGCGGAAAAGTATAATAATTAGTGAAAGAAGTGACATTAATGTGAGGTTTTTCAATGTGCCAATCACATTATGTTCTGTAATCAGCAGAGCATTCACTTCGAAGAAACAAAGATTGGCAAAAATAATAATTATCTAATGACAAATCGGCTTCCAAATAGGAGCAGCTTCATTTGTCTGTGGCATATGTCATTAGATTTTTAGTAGATGACAGGGTTTTCCATTCTTCTTTGAACCATTTCATTGCTTAATGGCAGTCCGCTAATTATTCGTCTGTATCTATAGATATCTGAAAATTTCTCTGTCTTAGATACTGCTCTTAGGGTTCATTCGGCTAACGCGGGTTACGTAAAGCAGAGCTAATAGTCGTATAGCTGGTATTTGTACTTCAGTACTTTGATATCGCCAGTAAGATGGTTAGAATATGGGTTCTTTCCACCTTGGATAGAGACTTCTTTTTGAAACAATAACTCTGAGCCAGCGCCCCGAGATGGTTGTAGATGCCTGTGATTCTGTTCCAATTTTTAGAGATTAAAGGTTTCTGGAAATATGTCTCCTGGGGGAGTATTTTCCAAAGTTGACTTGTCCTGTAGCAGAAGGAGTTTTGATAAGGAGATGTCCGCGCGGTTGCCAAGTGAACATAGAGATGATTTGCCCTGGTAACTCGCCTTAAATATCGCATTTCTAGGGATCATTCCATTCAGCTCTTCGTAACATCTGCCATGATACTATCTATAGTTTGCACTATGCACACCTGTCCCACAACAGCCATATAAGCCATAATCGGACTTACTCCGTTAAATATTTACATCAAAAAAGTGGCAATTCGCAGTGCAGACAGATCATGTGGATCTCATGGATCTATTAACCGACTTCCCCGAACTAGATATGCTCAGCACGGTTTCTGACTTTACGCCCAAATCACTTTACTTTGGTAGAAGGTTTGAGATTGAGATATCAAGCTGTGATATATGGAATAATGGCGGACCGTTGCTTGATCCAAAAGGAATCGTTTGGTATACGTTTTGGTGGACCAAATTACAAGATTACGAAATCACTTGGAAGAGTCCTGGTGTTTTCCAGGCCGAGCTTTACTCTATCGAGACCTGTGCAAATATAAACTTGCAATCAGGAATCAAAGGTGCCACTATACACATACTGACCGACAGCCAAGCGGCGCTTAAAGCACTGATCTCCCACCTGATCAGTTCAAAATCAGTTCTAAGCTGTTTCGACAGTTTACAAAATTTAGCCCGATACAATAAAGTAAAATTGTGGTGGGTACCGGGTCATGTAGGCGTTGACGGCAACGAAACTAAAGATCTGCCAGCCAGAAAAGGTTCCTCTGAGTTGTTTATGGGACCTGAACCATTTTGCTGAATACCAGATTCTGCCTTTAAGCTGACCCTAAACACTTGGGAACGCAACATTTCCCACTGGAATAACTCTCAAGGCCTCAGACAAGCTAAAAGAGCTGTCCAACCCTTCGAAAAAAAGGCAGTTGATATCCTAAAATATAGTAGAAACGACATAAGAAGGTTTGTGAGCTTTCTTACTGGTCACTGAAGATATCACCTGCCGCCTCTGCCTAGAAGAGGACGAAACCGCAGAACTCTATGTGAGTGTGTAGCTCTGTGTAGAAGTAGGAGAAGCTTCTTCCTTAAGGAGATAATATCTCCATTAGACTTGAGGAACTTCTCCGCAATCGTGATTATAGCTTTTATAAGGTAAGTAGAAGTACTGCTGCCCTAAAAAGTGGCCTCTGGCACAATAGATCTTTCTGGTCGCAGTGGGCGTAGCTCTGCTACCAGTCTTCGATCAGCTAAAGGTTGGAGATTGGAAGTCAGTGTGGGATCTTCTATTAAGCGGATTGCTCGTTTCTGTATGCTGTCGAGCAGATGAAGGTCATGCACTCAAGTGCTGGTCTAACTTGTGCTTTGCATAGTATTTCTTTGCTCTAAATAGGAAGTTCAACTTTATGGATGCCGATTTTGCAATGTTGGATATATGGTAGTGCCATGTTACACCAGAGCTGACTGTGTCGCCAAGAAGATGTATGGTGTTCTTGGGGATGAATAATTTGGTCGGTCATTTGAAGCTGTGATACAGTAGGAAAGATCATCTGGTCGCATCTCTGACGATGTATATTTGCATTTACAGGCATACTGTTGGAGCAAGATGAAATTAGGGCGCCATCATCAGCAAAACTGAATATCTAGTTGTTTGTTGACTCTGGAAGGTCGTTGATAGAGTTGGTGAAAGTATGGAACCCTGTGGCACTCCATCAACCACAACTCGAATTGATCAGTTATGAAGAAAATTTGTTATCCAACCACAGAGTTGTTGTGGTAGTCCAGAGAAGGCTAGTTTGTTTTATACTTTTGAGATGTTCACAGCAACGGCTTTAGATTTCCCTTGCTGTTCAATGGCTGGGGTCCATAGGTGGGTTACATAGCTCAGCAGGTCTCCAGTCGAACGGCGGCTGCGGAAACCATACTGGTGGTAACTTATCAGTCCGTGTCCCTCCAGATATTTGATTATTTCAGCATTGATGGCTCTTTCCATCACTTTAGATAACATGGACAACAACGCTATGGTACGGTAGTTTTGCGGCAAAAATGTCTTTCCTTTTTTGGGTATCGGTTGAATGCGAGCAGTATTTCAGTAAGAGGGTACACATTTTTTACTTTAAACGACATAGAAGAAAGTCTACAAAGAATTGGTGTTAGTTCCGGTGCACTGTTTTTGAGGACTACTGATGGTATTCTCTATTTACTTACTGACCTTTCGACCTATTTTTGGCAGAGGCACCGCAGGCCTCCAGTCGTCGTTCTTTACCGTCGTACTGAACGTTGAGGGTGTTGTTGTCTTGTCTCGAAGCTACATATTATAATTGTAGATCCCTACCACTCGTGTCTCACTACACGTATGACTGCGAGAAGCTAAGCCAGGCACTGTATGGGCTGTTAGCGCCAAAATATTTATTCATTTTTTGTTAGGTTAGCTTGTAAGCTTCTGGAGAATGTTGGGGTGAATAATCTGTACCATGAGACTCAGTTAAGGAATAGCCCGACATGGTAATCTTTTTGGTTATAACATAGCACAGCACTTTCTCAGGTAATTGACTTTCTAGGGTAATTAACGATGGACACAATGGACCCACCTGTAGATCTACATATGTTAGCGTTCATTAATTTGGCTGCAATTTTCTCTTGCTATAAAAAAGGGTGTTTATGTTTTAGAGATATAAAATTTTTAAATTAAATAAAAGATAATTCTATACCATTAGTGTTTAAATATAATTTCGGGCATATGAAGCCGCGACTGGCTCGAATAACGCGCAATCTGGAAGTCCAATTTTCGAGCAGCTGGGGCCGTATATCGGCAATAACGCGGCCAATGTTGGCTTTCAAATCGTCCATCGTCTCTGGTTTATCGGCGTAGACTAGTGACTTCACATATCACCACAGAAAATAATCCAAAGGTGTTAAATAACACGATCTTGGAGGCCAATTCACAGGTCCATTACACGAAATTATGCGCTCATCGAATGTTTCCTTCAATAAAGTGATCGTGGCGCGCGCTGTGTGGAATATTGCGCCGTCTTGTTGAAACCGCAGCTGTCCCACATTAATGCCATGCAATTGGGGAACAAAATAGTCAGTAATCATGGATCCATAGTGCTCTCCATTGACTGTAACGTTTTGACCGGCATCACTTTTCAAGATATATGGACCAATGATTCCAGCAGCCCATAAAGCACACCAAAAAGTAAATTTTTGTGGATGTAACAGTGTCTCAATAATGGCTTGTGGATTTTCTTCATTTCAAATGCGGCTTGTTGACGTAGCCATTCATCCAAAATGAGCCTTATCGCTGACCAACATTTGGTGGTGAAGCGACTTCAATTCTTGCATGAGCTGGATCTTGTAAGCTCATAGACTAAAATCTTTCCGCAAAATCTTCCCTAAAGTGGATGGACACAGCTCCAATTGCTGTGCGTGACGGTGAATCAACTCACTCGGGTTCTCCTCAATGCTACGCTCCACAGCAGCAACAGCTTCTTCGGCGTGCACTGTTCGACGATTCTGCGGATGCGTATTATCAATTAGAGTATGCGTGGTGCGAACACGATCCATTCGAATCACTTGCTCGGATGGGCGACTATGTCGACCGTAAAATGGACGTAGCGCAAGGTAAGTTTCGTGAACTGAACCACGATTTTCGAAATAAATTTGCACAATTTGCAAGTGTTGATCTGGCGTAAGTCTATTCATGGTGAAATGGCAAACCAAACTGACAGGTGTCAGCTGTCAAATTGGCTGTCGCTGGAAAAAGTATTGCCAATTCGAAAAACAAACCTCTAAAAAAAAACATCGTTGAATAGTCAGGTGTCCTCATTTCCATTGAACCACAAATTTTGGGGATATCTCTTCTCTATACCACATCGTCTTTCTGTTTCAAACGTTGCAGTCTTAACAAATTTTCTTCATATACCTACTCTCAACTTTTGTACGCTGCCTTTAAAACCCCAGCAAGAATCCACTGCATCTATCTGAAAATAATCTGACTTTCCTCAATTCCATTGTCCCAGATTTCTCATGGTCATGTTATCAATTCGGGGAAAAGCAGCGCATAATGTATGGCCATGTATTCTTTGTGCAGTTACACTGTAGTTCCTAGTCTGCATGTGTGCTACATTTCGAACCAGTTCGCAGTGGTCCCCACCATGCATGCGCTTCTGCAGCAGTCTTCCACTTCGTAGAATCCCCGATATAAGTTGAATGGCACTTGTGGCAGCAGCAGGAAGGCAGGCAGGCAGGCAGGCAGGCAGGCAGGCGAACGACGAACGCCATGACTCAGAGAATCCACTTCAAAATTGGATTCTTTTATTCATTTACTCAGCACACTTATAACAGTTATATCCTATTTCCTTTGAAATTACGTACTTACTCTGTTAAGAAGTTTCCTCGTTTCCCATTTTGTTTGGCTTTTATTCCGTTTTGATCATTGAACCCCGAGGTATATTTCAGGGTCACAATAAAACCGACGAAAATGGAAGCAAGAGTCCTTTTGTTTTTTTTCATTTGGATGTCGAATGAAATGCTGCTGTAACCAAACAATGGATTCGAAGGAGCCCAACGATGAGGACAATGAATGGGTTCGTAACGATAAATACATACAATTCGAATAATTAACTAAAAGTCGAGCAGGAAACTTTCTGGATTGTGTGCTTTTTTTGCTTGTAATCATCCAGGGGATAGAAAGGGGAGGTGTTGTGAGTTTCTTGTTGAGACTAACTTGGTAAAACTTTAATTGTTAGTTCTATGTCAGTTACGAGAACAACAAGAATTGTTTGCTATAGATAAAATTTACGACTGCGGTTTCGTATAATAGCAGTTCGTATACGTAGATACTTTTGAAAACACCTGCACTTGACATGAACACCTGTTTTGTCGGTTTCGTATTTTTGGAGGTCAGCAAGCGTTTGCAATTTTTATGGGAAATTGTATTTATTTCTCGTTCAATGGGAGATTGCTACATACTTTACTAGGTATCTACTCGTACATCTGGGAATGGCAATTTAATGTGTGTATCTACCGGATACATTGGCCAATTTTATTACTGATGATGGTGTTAACGTGCAAACCTCATTTGTCTGTTGTGTATGTTTGCTTTATGATTCTCTCTTAGCAATGATTGAAGGGCAATTCAAACTCTATAACTTTGAAATAGCTAACTAAGAAGTAGATGTATGTATCTACAGTGAAAAAAAAGCGACTTGAAAATTATTATATATACCTATCTACCGTTCTGCGGAAATTTATATTCTATTAGCAAATCAAAGTTTATTAGCACCATTTATGAAATTTTTCGGCGAAAAAGTAAGTTGTCGCTTATAGTTAAACAAACGGATACTCTGCGAATGCACTGATAAGGATAGGTGTTCTTCTGACATTCTGCGCAGCACACCATTTTTGTCGCATTTACCAGTTTTAAAGCATTCCTCCAAGCGACAGAAGATGCAATATTTATAACCAGCCTACTTAAGTCTCTGCATAAGAAACCTCTTCCACGACTCAGATAAATGAATGGTTTTTTTTTTTCACTGGTGTAGACAGTAAGGCCGAGGGCAGTAATGTTTTCTAACTGAAGTATCTTGCTTTTAAAAGAAGGCCGCATTGCAGCTGCTTCTCTTGCTCTGTTTTTTTTTTTTTTTTTTTTCTTTCAAATCTATGTCTAGACTAGAGGAACGTTTAGGCCATTCGTACAGGGAGCTATAGAAGAGAGAGATAAACGTGATCTGAAGTCACCAGCTTGTAGCTTGTGTATCACTGCTACTGTGGCAGTCCCCGCACACGGGCCTACATTTTTTTGACCGGTTTGAGACTGAGCTTGCTAGTCACTGGGGTGTTTCAGTTGCCTATAAAATCAATTTTTTACCCACCACAGCCATGGCATTACATCGTTCATTGTTGCCAAAGCCATCTACTCAATGAAGAAGTCTCTATGTATGCGTGTTGGAAAGTTCTTGTTTCAGTGGAACCAGTTCATTTTATTTCTTCTTCGATCAGGAATGATCGACAGGGAAGGATGTGCCATTTTTCTATTTCGAAATAAGCATGTTCTATAGACACATTTGCGATTTGAGTAACTTTGTGTGCGAAACATGAGCGAATGCCAATAACTGGACACTCCGTGATTTCAATCACTTACTAATTTGATCACTTGTGTGTAGCTCCGTGTGCGAACGGTCTTAAGTCCAATGACTTTAATCTTTTCTACTTTAGTGACTAAGAGACGAAGTCAATTCTAAATTCATACTCAACCAGGTCTGCAGAATAGAAGGTATTGCAGGTAACGAAAGAGTAATGCTTTTATGAGCTAGCACATGACTTTTAGCTTAAATTTACAATAAGTCCTTTGTCTTGGACTGGCCATCAAAGAGGGAAATCTTGCAATGTAACTTCTGCATAAGAGTCTGCCAAGTATTTTTTATTTTTTAAAACTTTTTATAGCAGACATGATGATTACTATGTATTAAATTTCGGTATCCTAATATTCCTGCTCCCTTTTGGGTTATTAGCTATCGGACTATCAAATTGCAGCTTCCTAGGCCTTCTGGACGGACTTCGAAATTGTATGTGGTTTCTAGCCCCAGCATTTTGTAGCTTTTTTTAATTTATGAACCGTTTGAGTGTAAAAAGGAGCTTTAACTCGACTTGAAGCTTGGAATGCGTCTATGAGTGTATCTTCTTCATATGCATGTTCTTTTACGTGAGTCAAATGGATTCCACAGTACTATCGCATATATTCAAACGAAGTTAGTAGCCTTCAAACTATTCTCTAAACAATTCCTTGCGATGTAGCTTCATAGCATTCTGCTCTTCTGTCCGCGACATAACTAATTCATAGTAAAACCATCTTTACTGTGTATACTCGGCATAGCAACTGCCGTATGCGTGCAGTATAACACAGAAAACATTTCTCTCAAAGTGGTTAAGGATTCCCTTCATAAGTTTTGATAGAGGTTTTGAATGCCTACTTGCGTAGACATGCATAATTGTAGGTATATTGCGACGGGTTAAAACTTACACAAAAAGAAATATTGGTGTTGTTCACCTCTCTATGAGTTGTCATTTGGCTGGCTCTCCTCTGAGTCATGTTCTAAATGACTGCGGCTTGGTTATTATATTATTTGAATGCTGACATCTTCCAGATAGAGTATAACGCAATAGTATCGGTCCATGTCTCAAGCTACGATACGTAATCACGACTATTGCACGGAACCTATAGCAAGAAGTGATGGTATCTCACCGGGCGACAAGGGATGGGTCCCTGCCTACCCCCTGTGTAGCAGCCGCCCATTATGTGGCAGACGTACCTGGATTTTACCTTAACCTGTTGTGTTGGCTTGGTAGTTTTGCATCTTTTCCAGAATATTATTAAAGAAACTGCATGGCAGCGAGTTGCCTGTCTTTTCTGACCTTCGTCATCGTCATCCTGCATAGGCGAATGAGTCTAACAGGCATTGCAAAGCTCATCCGTATTCACGCTGTCATACACAATCTTGGAATCGATAAACAAGTGGTGGGCATTAATTTGATATTCCTGTGCTTCCTCCAGGATCTATCGTAATGTGAACTTTGGATCAATTGTCGATTTTCCAGGGCTAATACAGCACTGAAAAAGGCCAATCAGACTGTCGACAAATGGTTTTAGGCGCTCATATATTACACCACTCAGGATTTTGTAAGCGATATTCAGGAGTCTTTTACTTCTGTAATAGGCGCAGGTGAGACCGTCTCCCTTTTTGTGGACCGGACAGATGAAAGTAGATCCCTACCAAATCATCTCCGTCTGGCAGCTATTAGAACGTCTGAGAATGGGAGTCGGTTGTTGAGAAAATTAGTCATTATCCAGATTGAGGCGATTATACCGCCTGACAGCGGGATTTTGGCTTTCGTTTCCATTTAATAGTCTGCAGAAATGTGCCTCTGCTATGGTGTTATCGTCTTTGTCCTTACAGGCTCTATTTTGAGAAGTGAAACTCTGGAGTGCCCAGGGAGTAGAGATTCCAGATTTTTTCCCTGGTATAACATTTCTCCATTTCCTCCTTAAAGTGACTCTAGTCTTCTTTTCCAGCGCCGTCGCGCTGCCTTCATACGTTCATTGAATACTGAAAAGAACTCATTCGCTTACGATTTAAATCCGAAAGTAGCTGGTTTCATTGATATATGCGGAAGAAAAAGTTGCGCAACCAAAAACGCCTACACTTACTAGAAATATGCTGTGCTATAAATCTACGTCTCTACGACTAATTTGAAGTACATTATTTGAAGCTGGCTAAAGATTTCATCTTCGCCTACTTTCATGTTACCAAAACGAGAAAGTTTAAACTCTTCTTATGCATCTGTCAGTCACCTTCACAATAAATTTGTCACCGTCGTCTCTGTTGGAATTGAAAATGTACTCGTATCTATCTTCCAAAATATTACACCTTTCCTTAGTAAGCAAAGCGTCAAAACACTTCCAAGTAATGCAAGCATATCATTCCATCGTGCGTGGTGAAACCAACCATCAATCATAGGTTCCATCTAAGCACATATAGCACGCATCTCTCTCTCTTCAAAGAAATATACAATTTCGTATAAATGGATACAACGTCCAAGAAAACTGATTCAATTGTTGTATAATATTTCTCAAAGTGCGTTAATGGCCAACATTTGTGTTGATTTTTCTTGGCGCAATTTGTCCTCGCCAACTCAGAGAAAAATTGCTTCATAGGTTGAAGAAATAAATACGAGTGTCAGTGAGTAGTTCACCCGATGAAACAAGTTTTTCTAGTTTGTTTTTTCTTCTTTTAAAAATTGAATTCGTTTTTTTTTTTTATTCTGCACTCATGCAGACCAACTTCTTTGGTGCGGCATTATGGATGATTCAATCGCCGCCGGCTAGCACACATAAACGGGAAAGCGAAACGGGCACATGCAAGACCCCAAATCTCCAATGGAGTCCTACTTTTACTAGGTATATGCCACAGAAAGATACATCTGTTAGATTGTTGCCAGTGACTCAGGTGAGTCATACTTTAGCACTCTTTTGGGGGGACTGCAAGTTAGAAAGTAATTTTGTCGATGACAAAAGTTGGTAACTGAGAAACCCACTATTTCTTTCAGATACTGTATCTACAACAGTACCGACTTCGTGATTTATTAAAGCTTAATCATTGTAAAGCCATACTCGTAATCCATGAACCGGTTGAGTAGGTTTGTGTTTCTTGTTATTTGTTTCTTACCAGCTGTAAAGTCTTATTTTTATTTCTTGTTTGGTGAGCTCACAACAATGACATACTCGTAGGTTACCTATACCCAGCTGATTGAAATTAATGCAAATTTATGTAGGAACGACAAAAACCGTCCCTTATCATCATCTCAACACCAGTATGAAATTTCCCTCGTTTCGCGATAAACATGAAAGTACCTATTATCTGGAAGCAATGTTAGAATTTTCCTGAAATGAGAAACCAGAATAACAAGAACTATTCCAAGAATAGAATTTTTAAATTTGAGATACTTTTTCTTACGTTTTGCTTGCATTTGAGTCATTGCCTTCGTGGAAAACACTAATTCGTTGCAATAGTAATTGAGGCTTATGAGGGAAAGGAACAGTGAGGGATGACTAATGACGACGTGTAGCCGCCTGGGGTATATATTATGTTGCAATAAACATGCAAAACATGACGCTTAGGTACTTAAAATGCAAGGTTATGATGAAGATTGTTTCGAATTAATTGATATTTTTAGAATAAACTATGAAATTATACAGACTGCAGTGCGTGCGTAGACTGATAAGGGACAGCAAACGTTTGAAACGGTGGAAATGACTATGTTTTGTCACAGGGAAGGGTGGAGCAAGCATACGTTATGGAACCATTAAATTAAGTTGTCAAAGAAGAATTGAAGTGCAAAAGTTGCGGCGATCAAAACAAAAAATATCGTGAACGTGGAAATAGTTTCCGTATTTATTATTTGGACAGTGGCTGCTCATCCATAGAAGCCCATGAGGCGCCGAAGTACATTTCCAATTTTTAAAATTTTTTAAAGCACTTTAAAAAAATACTTTTTATCTCGAAAACGGTGCATGCTACGAAACAAATTATTGCGGTCCAAGTTTCAGGTTTTGAAAGTCTCTGCAAAGTGGAAGTGCATTTTTTTTTTAAATTCTCGAAAACTGTATGAAATTATCTAAAAAAATCCAACTTTACTCGTACCTCAATGTTAATGAAAATTGTTTTTGAGTGTGAATATCTCGGAAACTGTGTTACAAAAAAAAAAATAACAAATTATTGCGATCAAAGTTTTAGGTTTTGAAATTCTCTGCAGAGTGGACGTCAAATTTTGAGGAATTTTCGAAAATTGTGAGAAATTGTCCAAAAAGTCAGAATTGCTTCTTCCAAAATGTCCGTTTTTACTGGAATCTTTAATGAAATGCGAATATCTCGGAAACGGTGTGCTGTACGAACAAAATTATTTTGAACGAATTTTAAGGCTTTGAAATTTTCTATGATATGAATGCCGAATTTTTCAAAATTTCCAAAAATTACGAAATCCGACAGACAGACAGAAATCCCAGAAGTTAATGGAAATTGTTTTTGAGTGCGAATATCTTGAAAACGGTACGTGCTACAAACAAAATTATTACATAGAAATTTTAGATTTTTAAATTCTCTACAGGGTGGGTACCGATTTTTTTTT
The DNA here is from genome assembly GCA_963082735.1 of Pocota personata. NCBI lineage: Eukaryota > Metazoa > Arthropoda > Insecta > Diptera > Syrphidae > Pocota > Pocota personata. Next base: position 32,004,629 of record OY720431.1, on the reverse strand, counting down.
TTAATTTTTGTAAATTGTACGAAATTATTCAAAAGGTCCGACTTTATCCCGAAGTCAATGCGATAGGTTTTGAGTGCGAATATCTCGAAAACGGTGCGTGCTACGAAAAAAAAATTATTTCGGTCGAGTTTTCAGGCTATAAAATTCCCTGCGGCGTGGATTTTCCAAAATCTTCGAAAATTGTAGGTAACAGTCTACCAAAATATCAGACTGCTCCAAAATAAATGAAAATTGGTTTTCGTGTGCGAATATCTGGAAAACAATGCGTCGTACGAATGAAATTATTGAGATCGAAATTGTAGGTCTTGAAATTATCTATCAGAAAAGTGCTGAAATTTTCAAAATGTACAAAAATTGTACGAAATTATCAAAAATATTCCACTTTTTTCCGAAGTTAATGAGAATCTCTTTTGAGTGCGAATATCTTGAAAACTGTATCGTACGAAAAAAAATCGAAGTTTTAGGTTTTAGAATTCTCTCCGGGGTGAATGCAAAGTTTTTTAAAATTTTTAGAATATTCTATGAAATTTTCCAAAATGTCCAGCTTTACCCTAAAGTTAGTAGAAATAGTTTTTGAGTGCGCATATCTCGAAACTGGTGCGTGTTACTAACAAAATTATTACATAGAAATTTTCGATTTTGAAATTCTCTACAGAGAGAATTTAATTTTTCGTAAATTTTACGAAATTATCCAAAATATACGAATTTATCCTGAAGTCAATGAGATAGGTTTTGAGTGTGAATATCTCGAAAACAATGCGTCGTACTAATGAAATTAATGAGATCGAAATTTTAAATCTTGAAATTATCTACCAGAAAGGTTCTAAAATTTTCAAAATGTAGAAAAATTGTACGAAATTATCGAAAATGTCCGACTTTTTGTCTCGAAAACTGTGCGTGCTACGAAAGAAAATTATTTCGGTCGAAGTTTAAGGCCATAAAATTCCCTGCGGGTTGGATGCTGAATTTTCCAAAATTTTCGAAAATTGTAGGTACGCAGTCTACTAATACATACATATATCAGACTCTACTCCAAAGTAAATGAAAATTGGTTTTCGTGTGCGAATATCTTGAAAACGTTCCGTCCTATGAATAAAATTATTGAGATCGAAATTTTTTAAAAAAAATGTAATTACGCAATCTTCCAAAACCAGAAGCTAATGGAAATTGTTTTTGAGTGCTAAATATTGAAAACGCTGCATGCTACGAACAAATTTAATACGATCTCTGCAGGGTGGACGCCGAATTTTTCAAAATTTTCGAAAATTGTACGAAATTGTCCAAATACGTCATACGAACAAAATTATTACGATTAAAGTTTTGAGTTTTGAAATTCTACGTAGATTGAATTATTATTACTATTGTTGTGATCAGAATTTTAGGATAAGATGGTGATCGCGTTCCATTTAGATGTCGATTTAGACCCACCGCACACTATAGCATTGTGCACGTTATCTGGCAGCGGTGTGGCAGTGATATGGCAACTGGAATGGGTCTTTACTTAAAACCAAGGGAAACGTCTGCCATGCCGCGTCACTCAGTGTGCATCAGTGGTTTTGAGTAAAGAAGTCACATGAGGCTAACTGACCCAGCCAATGTTTCTTAGGAAGCACAGGATTTTTCTGACGTCAATATTCGCCAGGTCGCCGAAAAGAGCCCTGATATGGAGCAGTCTTCTTTTGGTCAGCGCTGGACAGGTACAAAGGAAATGAAGGATCGTTTCTTCCTCCCTTTGTCCCTACAAGACAGTGTCCCGTTCGGACAACGATGACGGTGCTGATCTGCGATCATTTAAGCAAAACTAATCTATTAAAGCGTTTTTGATCTAGCTTAAGCCAAATCTGTCTTGACACGTAGCGAGAGTATCCCATCTGTGCTTAGATTTGCTGATTGCATTCAGCATGAGTAAGGGTAAACGAGAGAAATACTAACATTTTGTCTTTCCAGTAGATACTGAGGGTGTTATGGCCCAGCACATAGCTTAAGTGAATGTTGAATTGCTCCACCATCTCCGTGAGAGACGACCGGCAATCGTCAGCGACATCTATAGTAAATGAGCATGAAACCAGGGACTTTATTGCGGCTTGTTCGTCCGTGAAAATGCTAATATCCTGAACAGATATTGCATTACATTTCAGCCAGGGCAGGACTTCTTAATCGCTTTTATTTCCACCTGAAATACGGTACAGAGATTTAAAAAGCGAAAAGAGGTACTCAAATTGAGATTTTCAGAAAAGACACCTAAACCCACCCCATTACCAGTGTTGAAACCGTTTGGGTAGAAGTTCTATGGTTAACGGCAACATTTTCCCACGCATAACGTTTTCAGTTTCAATGGGGTGTAGTCCGTGTTCTCGTATGTAAAATTATGTAGATCAGGGATCGAGGAATGGCCAGCTAGGAAGTCGAACCACATTAAGGAAACTTACTATACGGATGGCTGCAGTGGACCTTAGATACTTCTAGTCCACTGCTTGACCTAAAGCACGAAGTGAAACTGAAATGGGTCCAAAGTGAAGAAAACGAAAGCTGAATGCTCTAATTATTACAGCAGCAGTAAAACACATCGAAAGAAAAAGTAAAAAATTCTTCTTGGTAGAGTAGATACGTATCTACTGCTAAAAATATCTGCCATATAGAATTCATCGTTCAAGAATTTCGATTTCTTTTCGAAGCGCGTCGATTTCACCGGCAATCCTTATGGTAGCCCATAAAACTTTCAAACAACAATCCGCAATGTAAACAATTCTAGAAGTTCAAAAAAAAAAAAAAAATCTTGAACACACCCGATTCATCAATTGTAAGTTTCCCTTCCCTAGCTCTTTAAGTAAACAATAGAGAAAAAAAAAATACACAAAGTTCACTGAACCCCTCCGTCTCGCATGTCGAAAACTACAGACACTTCAGCATACTACCCGTGCTTCGTCATCCACTATCCGAAGTACTTAACCCACTTTTAGCTTCACACCGTCAGTCAAACAATTACTTTCCTTGTTTAGAACTTCACTGGTACGGCCAGACTGTACGAAAAATCACACACCCACATTTACTGTCCAATAAATTGGCCCAAATTCAATGAAACTAACACGCGATAACATCTCAATCGTGCGCCTCCTAGGGTGTTGTACATAGTAGTGGTGTCATGATATGGTGCGCGCACTAATCGAAGCCCTTTTCAATCGAACAGATAGTGTATCCGAACAAGCACTTTTATCGCACTCACCACCAACAACTGCAAAGTGTTTATCTCTTCAGGAAAGCGACTGGACTTCCACCAGCTTAACCATGTCAATTCCGATAAACCCAATGAGGTAGATAGATGATTATAAACTCCACCAGCCAGCAGCACTGCCACTAAATATTTGCGAGTTTAGGTACTGTCACTGCGCGCCGCTGCTTTGGCCACTTATCGCTGTAAACAAATTTCGAGATGTAAACAATGCGTGCGGGTGCTGAGGTGGGACGAGGCCAGCAGAAGTGTGTAAATACCAGCCGTTCTCCGGGAGTTCTCTAGGAACTACAACAGTGTGTGCGCACTGGTCGCTTTAATGTGTTCCAATTATACCTACCAACAACAAGAACGTGAGAAATTGTTACTTAGTTATCATATTTTGTTGCTTCTTTTATTATTTGTCTATATAATGAAAACGGTGAAGACGTGGAAGAGGAGGAAGGAGGAGGAGCGAAATTGAAGTGTTCCAGTGATGGAAATAAACATTTTATGGCCATTGTTGCGCCACATCGGCTAGAGGAAGAGTCATTTGGAATTTTCTTTGGAATTTCTTGGCAACATCAGGTATACGCGTGAGAGAGACGATGATTAGAATAAAAAGCTTTTGGAATTTTATGCTTATGCGTATGGAGATTTTCCTTCTTTTTTTTTAGGTCATTGTATATACATTTTTATAGTGCCACTCAATTGATATACAAAGTCGGCGTTGACATAGTTATGCCTGGGATTTCATTAGCAAAACAGACACTATTCCCGTTTCGGTTAGTTAAGTTTTCTGTTGCCTTAGTCGGCAAAGCGGACCACATTTGACTTATATTCTGATTTAGATACAAAGTTGCTTACTTACGAACCTAGACGTACAAGGTGTCCGGTGGCAGGTTTATGTTATTAAACAAAAACTATGAGACATATTGTTTTATTACTTAGTTTAACATAAAGAGAAAATGATATCGGCCAAATGCCGTCCATTAAGTCGCACACACTGCTGGAAGCAGACCACCGTGTTTCGTGCCACGTGTTGCAGCATGCTTGGCTTGATGTCGTCAATTCGTTCGTGGGTGCAAAGGTTCCGCGAAACTTCTTTAGCTCTGAATACTCCTCAGCCAGGGCCCAGCAGAACATCAAGGGCCACCGAAAACATGAAGATGGAACGAAGCTTGTGTGTAAATCCAAGAATTTCAGTGCGGGAAAGAGCGGCTACTTTGGGACTCCTAAATTTCTATCGTTCATGAAATTCTACAGAAGGACTTAAAATTTCACCCTTTTAAGATTTAATTGGTGCAAGAACTTAAGGAAAATATCTTTAATTTACGCAAAAACTTTTGAGAAACAATGCTGGACAGGTTTCGCAATTGCATCTTCTGGAGCGACGAGGACCACTTCCACCTGAATGGGTACGCAAATAAGCAAAACTGTCGCTACTGGGCTCCGCGAAAACCTAATCCGCGACTTAAACACCAATGGCCTTTACATTGTCCAAGAGTTAGTGTTTGGTGCGCCGTATCGACGAACGGAATAATAGGGCCCTTTTTTGAAAATTCCACAGAACAAGAGCTAAAAGTGACCAGCGAAAATTGTAGGTGCATGATCACAGATTATTTCTTAACTAATTTGCGAGCACATCCATCTTATTTGTCACGCACACTTCGCATTCCGCCAGAACCTTCGTGAATTTGCTGCGAATCTGCTACATTTTCCACGAAAACTGATCAACCGCTTTGGAGATGTCCCATGACCACCGAGGTCTCCAGATTTAACCCCCATGCATTTTTTTCTAAGGGGGTACATCAAAAGTTAATATCCCGCGGTCTGTCACGGAGCTGAAGGAAAATATCCGCCATGAAAGTCACGACATCCAGCCAAGCATGCGGCAGCACGTGGCGACTAAATGGACGGCATTTGGACAATATCATTTCTCTTTATGTTAAACTAAGTAATAAGACAATACGTCTCATAGTTTTTGTTTTATTCGCGTTTAAAAACATAAATTTGCCACCGTACACTCTGTACATATGTAGAAAGAGTTCGGGCCTAAGAGTAGAACCGTATGGCACACCAATTGTACACTCGAAAAACTTCAAAAACTGGTCACAAACCTCGTTTTTTTTTGAGTAGGATTACCTGTTTGGGTAAATTGTGCGGGAAAGATCGAAGAACGATTAGGGTTCTTTCTCAGAATTGTTACTCGCGTTTAAAACAAATAAATGACCTACGACGTTAGTGACGTTGTACAATTCGAAAATTATTTCTTGTTGAAGCACACATGAAATTATAGCAAACAATTTGTTTAAACTCAGCCGCATCCGACAGCTTTAGCCACATCCGACAGTTTTGTGACAGAATCACTTGTATAGTTTTGTTTGGTCGGGTTGCCGCCTTTAGAAAACGTATCGCCTTTAGAAAACGTATCAAAATGTCGTTAGGCGACAGTGATATGGGGAAGATTTTCTAGATTCTTCTAATCCGGCGCTCTCGCTCTCCCATATGTTTTGAGGGAATCACAAAGTTGGTACGAGAAACTTTTTTTCACGGACGGACGATCCGATTTTAACACTATCCTAAGGTGAGTGGTCGCATGGTCCGCAATACTCACCCAATCCCAAATAGGAATAACCAGAGAACTCAGTTTGGTAGGCTGTGATTCCACCATCATTGCTCATCAAAAAACTAGAACTCACTTGTGTAATGGATTCCTTGGGCAGTCATTAGCCTCCTTGTAATAGTTTTCTGATCAGGGAGACCCATCAAATTGGTTAAGGAAAGCTTCTGGGACTTAGACATCTTCCGAAGATCTTTTCAGTCTTTGGTTGTTAGGTAGTACATATTTTGTTCTGCAGTCTCAGTTATTGGAGGGCTTTGTAAGGTTTGCAAACTCATCAATCATAAATGTTACGACTGCTATATGCTGGGCTTTTACGAGCCACCCAAAATTCTAATCTGTTACTAGATCTTGCTAGTGATGACTAACTATGATGACCGCTTGGGAGGTCATCTACCAAGATTACAACTGAGTCCCATGAGTTTGATTTAAGGTGGATTAATGCCTGTCACCAACGCCTACTCGAACTTCTGGCAATGCGTTTCAGCACTCTTCAAATTCTTAAAGTTTTTGATCCCTCCTCAATTGTTCTGCGTCATAATTGCTTTGCTTTCTGCCGGATTTGGGTAAGATTCCACTGTGATCGACCCTTGCCGTTTTCTTTATCGAATTGTCGTGTCTATAGGTTCCTGATTCGTTCTCGCATAAAACTGTTTGCTCCAGATACGTTTCGGCCAGAAAGTCCTTCATCTGTTTATGAAGCTTAGTTTTCGGCTAACAGTTGCAGTCACTTACCATACTGTAGTGGTGAACTCTACATTGAAGCAAAACAGCATAAGGTTAGAATTTGTGCTGACAACATTGTTTCTACAGATTTTGCACACCATACCGAAGGCAGCTTTTGTTTCCCCCATTCTGTTGCCCACATCTACGAGTAGTTTGGAGCCGCCGACTTCCAAAACAAAGCTTCCTAGATAAAGAACGTTGTTAACCTTCTGGACTTGCTGTTCCGAGCGGTAGAACTTAAAAGACTGAGTGCTTTTATCTTGGCCGTATTAATCTTAGGATCAAATTTACTTGCTTCGGCTTCTAGACAATGGAGCATTTCTTGCAGGTTCCCAATATTCTGTGAAAATTCTGTGCGCTTTTCGGTGATACATCTCCTGCGCAATGCTCACCAGATTTTTATCCCGTTTGACGCTATCGAATGCCATCTCGTAGTTGATAAATAACTGATGAATCGGAGATCTATACTTTAAGTTAATCCGTAAGGTGATCTGGTCGATGCAGGAGGATCCCGAGTGCAAACTTGCTTTCTTTGACATCAATTATTGTTTCAAGGTGTTCCTCGATTCGTTCCAGAATTTTTCAAGCTTATATTTAGGCACAGAAATAGTACAAATACCCCTCCAGTTTTTGCAGTCCATTAATTTACCCTAAACATCCCTTCGTACTTGAAGAATCTACCAAGGTATACCAAAAAGCGCCCACCGCTTTGGGTTCTCTGATAGCAGTTTAAATCTCTCTGTTACTAGGAGGCTCAGATTACACATATGAGTTTCGGACGCTCAAACAGTTTAGTACCGGGACAAAAAGTTCCTTCTACTTTCTGATTTGATTTTGGTCCTACATATTGTTTGTTTGTCATATCTTAGACAACGCTGCATGTCTTCTTCTTCATGCTGTCCCGGAGCACTCAGACTCGATTTTCGGTCCATTGTACTACCAGGCAGAGCTCCTTTTTTTGTAGTTGTTGGAGGAACTTGAATTTGATTCGTTTATCTTTTTTTATACTCGGGTGGCTGTGGTTGCTGTTCCCCGTCCGGGCTCGAACCTGCACAGTTAGGGTCACAAGCGAACACAATATCCGCTAAACCGTGGTCATCCTTCGACTTTCTTTACTGCTGCGATAAAGTTCGAGATTTGAATGAAATACACTCTTTGAACCGTTTCTAGGTGTTACACATTGGCTTGAGTATCGTTCTTACGTTTTGAGTTTGGCTTGAAAAAATGTTTCTTCATCTATTCGACGCATACGACAACGATTAGTTCGCTGGGATCCCATACTGAAATCTAATCTCAAACTGTTGTCCCATCAAAGGCTGACAATAGACCTGTGCCTATTCTATAGATACTTCTCTGTCGGATATTCCAAAGTACTCAGTGGAATGATCCGTAGAAATTCGACATTTGTGCGTTATACTAGGCAAGCCGCTAGCATTCATCACTTTTATGTTTACCTGACAATCGCGCGAACATCTCTCTATTAAAATTCCTTCCGCTACAAAACAAATCAACTTCGAAACTCACCACTAGCTTGTATGGTGATAGCTCAAATCTTAGTCTTTAAGGTTGGATATCTTCTCAGAGTTTTGTATTTTTCTAGTGACTCAGAGTACCATGTGCTTATTCCCCTTGGAAAAGCATCGACATCACCGATACGGGAGTAGTACCTTGAGAATTATCTGTAAGACAAAGAAAAATAAAACATTTTTCGAAACCCATGTGCACGAGTATCTTGTAATTTACCCAGCGATTCGTTTGGCTACTATCCCTACTAAACATAGGGCGATTATTGTTGTGTCTACGAGTTTACGAGTATCTTTTCCCTTCAACCTCCGTCCCGCGTATGTACGAGTATTACATGTTTTGTTGACAACGTAGATACTCGTCATTAAGTTTGATTAATATCAATTGAAGCCATCAACTGTCACTTGACATGTTCAGCTTCAAGTATGTTTTCATCTCCTCCTCCTCCTACTCCTCTTCTGCTTCTAATACGTTTGCAATTTTTCTAATCCCCCAGTCACTGACCACACCTTGTTCTGAATTCCCAATTCGCAATCTTTTCAAATTGCATTTCAGAGTAAAGCAACCTTGTACAAGTCTTGTGTTGGGCCGTGTCCTCGACCGCAGTTCTCTCGGAGCCACAATTGCATTACGCGTAAACCTTCCCATTCCATGTATGGTTTCCATTTGTTTTTTTTTTTGCACATCACGCACACATCACAGCTGAATTCTAGAACACGTGCATAAAACCCTTAATACAGTTCATCCAGTCGTGTTAACACGCACACTTTGCTGCACAATCTTCCAATTAAAATGGAATCGCGTTGTGTGTTATCGGGAATATTCAATGGGAATAACTGAGAACCCCTTACACAAGAGGTCGCTCTCAGCGGAGCTGTGACCTTAATTAAAAATGTCTATCGATCTGACATACAAGTATAAATACTTGTACATATGTGTAGTCTGGAGAGTACTCTCTAAAAGGAGAGTAATCTTATTAAAGCGTAAAAACTCGGCGAAAAAAAATGTATCTCTACTCGTATCTGTGTTGCTTAATCGAGAACAGTACAAGTGCTGCGCTTCAAAATTGCTGCGACAAAATGAAAATGGTTTACTACTTCTACACTGTGACATCCGGTTACACGTGTACACCACACCATTGTTAACTTGTTTCATTTTTAATTAAAATCGACATTTGTCCAGAAGAGAGAGTTAGACGGGAAAAAGCGATGAGATACAGTAGCGAGCAATAGAATTAGGGGAAATAAATGCAACCATAAATGGGTGTTCGGTTGATAGATACATATGTACATAGTTTAACTGAAATTTTGTTTGTAATCTATTAATATAAAGTTTTTTTTTTGGCATGTAGGAGGAAAAGTTTTGCAATTTTTTAAATTGAGTTATTATAGATACTTTTTGGTACAAGGGTGGAGATGGACACTAACTTGCAGTTCGAATAGAATTTCATTATAAGTTTTATTAACTTTTCTTTCTTCTTTTCATTGCAGGTAATTGTTGAGAAACTTGTCGTTTCCTGATTTGCGTTACTTTTGTAAGTAGTATTGTTTATTTTAAAGTCACGAGTTTATAGCTCCTCATACAAGATTTAATACATCATAAGAATTTGTGAAGCTACGGTTGAGTAGGTTAGGTTAGGTTAGGTAGATGGGTGCGTTGTGACAAATAGAGTCACTGCTCACGTAGACCAACAATTCGGGTCCATTGACATACCATTGTCATCTGCATGTTCGTCCGTGTTTCTGTGTTTAAACCGCTGAACAAATTTGTATCAACTTTGAACCTAACTACAAACTCTGGCGAACTACAAACGAAAAAAGTTGCAAGATGTCAGGACATGTAATCTCAAGGAATAGTGTTAATCCTCATGGATCTCGCTACATGATTGATTTTTTTTATCGGTATATTTTGAAAGCAAAGTTTATATAATACCCACCAAGGAAATAAGAAGAGGAGTTATTCTATGCGTGTGGGAAAGCTTAAGATCCAACGCACACAAAGGTGACACACCAGTGGCGTGACAGTGACATGACATCTGGCATGAATCTTCACTTGAATTATTGTAAAAATACGCAATGTCAGATGCCACATCACTTTTAGTGTGCATTTCGATTTGAAAATGCGTGCTAAATGCCATGCCACAGCCACGCCGCTGCCAGATTGAATGCGTTGACATTTGGCGTCCATATCTGTTTTTAAGCGCACAGCGAAGGGACTCTGCATAATTTCACATTGGTTTGTGTCATGCTATTATCATTACGCTGCCAGGTCACATGCCACGTCATATGTCACCGTGTTGTGCGATGGGCCTAGGAAAACGGGTATGTTATCAAAGACACACATTGAATTTCGTTTTTAAAGTATCTTTGTGACAAGATCACTGAACCATGGGTCAGTACCAGTCTCAGTAGAGATTTTTTTTTTTTTTTATAATTTTCGCGCGCCAAAGGGGATATGAATACGCTTATACTATTTTCAGGACTCGGGCGTTTTGTGGAAAGGGGGAAGAGACTGATTGGTGTAGTTATTTGAAACTCAGGTGGTATTAAGTTTCAGTAAACTCCAAGGGCGGCGTCCAGATAACTGGGGAGTTTTTTTTTGTTTTGCTGTTATTATCGTTGCTTATGATTCACATTATTTTTTCTGTCCTCCTAATATCATCATCAAGTTGTATTTCCTACCTACCACTACCCTACTGCCAGTGTTATGCCTTCGCAGTAGAATTGACAAGCTTTCGTAATTGATCGACTTTTTTATTCATTTCATGCGAAATAAATAGATGATTCTTGACACCAGGATTTGAACCGTGAACCTGCAGGGTGACAAGCGCTGATGTTACCAATAGACCAGGCCCTAGAGATAGTGAGATTTATTGCGTATGCTCTCCAAACGTGCCTGGAGAAGTACCAATCTATACGTACGAGATGAAACTTCCACCCAGCTATTCAATGATTAGTGTCCCCCGATAGAAAGATAAAACCCACTATGTAATTGTTGCTGTGGCAAATGTGCCAAATATTGTGGTGAAATAAATTGGTCGTATACAGATTGATTTTGAGAGGCAAAAATCCCATAGATTAGGACACCTTCTTCTCATGAGTATCTACCACACTGTGCAGAACAGCAGATTAGCTGCGCGAATCGTTGGTGGAACCAGAAGTTATATCTATAGATAATTACAGCCAATAAATCTGCATGAATGCTCACAGTGAGTACAAAAGTCAGGTTAGAATAGTGCAGATGGTCTATCGAAAAAACTTCTTTCGAAATTGTAAAAGGTCTTCAATGTGCTACTTGATGTCTTTACGAAACTTTTATAAATTTGGATGTAGTGATGCTAAAGGGTTAAATGGGAATCTATGCTGAAGCTGGCCCTCTCGTGAGCAATGGAAGTTCGCGTGAGTTTTGTGAGTAGAGAGGGACAATTTGTATTTTTCTTTACAAATCACCTGGACTTCATAGTGCGAGTATTTTTCCCATACTGTTGGCTACGATCTGGTTTCCATACGAAACCACAACAGGCAGCATGCCTATCAGAGAGTCGACAGAGCACAAAGTAAAGATCTGCCGCTCTATAACAAAGCCAGAGCCGTAGAACCCTTAAACAAAATTTTTGTCCATTTTTGTAGTATTCACACGACGTAATACGCTCGAATGCCACAAGAAGAATATGAAACTTGATGCAAATGACGTCTCTAGAGGCTATGGTGCCGAGAAAGTTCATTAGGAAACGATTTACATCATTTAGATTTCTCGGAAGATATTTTTCACAACAAATTTATAGCTTCTTCCAAGGATTATTTAGGATAATACTATTCCGCGAGTATGAGATATACCTAACCCTCTCCCATCTAAACACCAACACCTTATCTTTGAAACTCCTGCACCTATATGCTTAACATTTTGAATGGTGATTGACTTTAGGCCCTTAAACGAATGATAAAATGGAGTGACAAGGGTCCATCACAAAAGTACATAACATCGAGCACTCAGACTCGAATTTCGGTTCATCGTACTACCAGGCAGAAACCCCTTTTTGGTGTAATAGTTGAAGTAACTTAGATTTTATTCGTTTCTTTTTTATTATATGTTCGGTTGGCTGTCGGTTTGCGTAACAAGTAAACACACTACCAACTACACCATGACAACCAAAACGCCCAACTTAATAACGCTTACAAAATTTGAATACCTTTTAGACAGTTTTTATCAGATTAATCTTGGATCATTTTGAGCTATAAATAATCTTTGTAAGTGTCGTACTGAAGCCAAGCAATGAGCGTAATAAATTTCTTTATCATCATCAATTATCAACCATCAAAACCATTGCCAACAGTGGTGCAGCAGTGGATGGTTTTATGTGCTTGGCATGGCACATTTCTTTTAATGTGGGTATTCCTTTTTTCCTGTCTGTTTATTTTTGGGGCGTGAATAAGATTGAACTTTTTATTTTTGTTTTAGCACAGCTATTATGGACCGATTTTGGTGAAACTTCTTTTTTTTTAAAGAGGTGTATCAAAATTTACAAATAGATCGACGGAATATGTACGGACGTGGGTCGGCCAGAATTATTTTTATAATCGTATTTAAACGCAGTGATTCTAGGTAGACTGATTCAGTTACTTCATCCATTCTGTTCAGAATCTTATATTCCTCTTCGCACCATTCCTCATCCTATATATTCGTGTCTTCAAAAGAAGTGTTTTCCATTACAATAAATTGTCATCTGTTGTCAGAACCTTCCACCCACAAAATTCAAATTTCTATAAATACGGTTTTGATGTAAATCACTTTCTAATTCACTTTGTTTTACGCTCAAATGAAGCTTACAAATTTGTATCTAGAATCAGAATACGAGTATGTGTGTCCCATTAAGAGCCTTTCAAGAAATATGCTAAAACAAATCCTCCCCAATAACCTTTGACATTTTATCTTTTTAGGAAATTTCTCTTCCTAATAATATTCAACTCAAGTGAATATTGGAAAATGGGTGATGTTGAATGCGCATTCATTGAAATTACATTTACGGAAAGTAAAACCAAACAAACCGTCCTTCCTTCCTTCCTTCCTTCCTTCCGTTTTCTTCTCCACAATCAAATTCAACCTAAAAACAAAATTCAATCAATCGATTTAAAGCAAACGAATTGTACAAACTCGTAGATGTATGCTTTTTTTTTTTTCTGTTGCCGCTGTTTATGTTCATTTACCACGAAAATAATCCTGTTATCTTGGTTGGAAATATGTTTCCATTTGCATATAACAAATGCAGACAGTAAGAGTATGGAACTTTGTAAAGAAAAAGTGTACTTCGATTGTAAATGTTCATTGTGGTGAAAAAAAAATATAGATACGAGTACATACTCGTACAGATACCCATCCATAGTTCTCCCTGTTTCTACTTTTTAACTCTAAATTTCTAGCCTCTAAAATGAAAATGTATCCTGTTTTGTGTTCCACGTATTGCACTCAGAAACTCTTTTGCAAAAGAATGATGGGGGATATTACATATGTATTTCAAATTGAAACATACTACAGAAGGACGGGTTTGGAGTTGTAGTAGAATAATAGAAAATAATTCTCTACGCATATGAGTACATCTGTATGTATCTATTGTTCAAACATTCATCTGTGCTTTGAAAATTAGCAAAAGGAGCATTTTTTTTTGCTTGTTTTTGCATTGGTCTCGAAATATTAAATGTCAGAGTGGAGCCCTTTGATGTGTGAAACAATAACTAATACTTCCAAAAATTATGGCATCGTTAGAGTTTTTCATTGGTTTTTTTTTTTTTTTTTGAAGGATGAACACTAAAAGCCTTCTTTACTTTTGGAATCATGATAGTTTCAAACTGCAGCCAAGGAAAATGATAAAACATTTGAAAGTTCTAGCTCGAATCCATAGTCAGCTACATATGTGCAACAAATCATAATTTCTTTGACGTTTATCTATCCATTCTTATATTTATCTGTTTCTAACAATTCTATGAAACAACGTCCACGCAGACTGACAGAAGTTGAGTTTGTTATACAAATAACGTAGTGACTTTGTATGAATGATTTTATGGAGAGAAATACAATTTCTTGCACTGATGAGTCTAAGCTAAGATATTGAGAGTTACATCGTTGAATACCACAAGTAGTTCAATCTTGGATATAAAACTTCCGAATAAGTGATTAGCGGCAAGAGTAATGTTTTAGCTAAGCGACGCTTTCTTTCAGTTGAAGTAAAACTGATAGACATTCAGAGTTTCCTGAGAGCTCCATAAATGCGCCCAACAATGAAACTAACTTGATCATACCAGACAAATGCGTGCTCACATTAAAACCCAATCTTGTTATTGACTTCGAGAATAGTACGAGGGTGGGTCAACAAGTCCCTGAAAATTAACACAAATTGTGTCGTCACCTTAAATTTTTTTTTTTTTTTTTTGTCAAGAATCATCTTTCAAAAGAACGCACCCAAATTTCAGATCTGTCAAATAGTTTTGTTGTGGCAACCATTTTATATAGACTACTAGCATTTTCGTGAAAGTGGAAAAAAAGTGAATTTCGAGTGCTCATTAAACACAATTTTTTGCGAGAAAAAACTATCACGCAAACCAAACAAAAGCTTGACAAATATTATGGGGACTCTTCACCATCGATTGGAACCATTCACCACTGGTTTACTCAATTTCCGTGCGGTCGTTCAACCACAAGTGACACCGAACGTTCAGGTCGCCCAATTGAGATCACCACACCAGAAATGGTCGACAAAATCCATGGTTTGATAATGGACGATCGGCGAGTGAAAGTGCGCGAGCTTGAAGAGGTCATAGGCTTATCACATGGCTCAGTGATTTCGATTTTACATAAATATTTGGACATGAAAAAGCTTTCCGCAAGATGGGTGCCGCGTTTGCTCACAATCGACAACAAACACATTCGTTTGACAACTTCAAAGGTGTCAAAAACGATGTTCTGACGACGTTCCAGAAAAATTCGGCTGAGTTTTTGCACCGTTTCGTAACCGTGGATGAAACCTGGATTCACCACAACACACCAGAAACCAAGGAACAGTCAAAACAATGGACTTCTCCTGGTGAATCGAAGCCGAAGAAGGCCAAGGCGGGTTTGTTAGCAAACAAGGTCATGCGACAGTTTGTTGGGATGCGCGCGGTGTTATTCACATCGATTACCTTGAGAAGGGTAAAACTATCACCGTCGCATACTACGCAGAGCTGCTGGATCGATTCCAAGCCGATTTGAAGCAAAAACGGCCGCATTTGGTGAAGAAAAAAGTTCTTTTTCACCAGGACAACGCACCGGCGCATAAGTCCGCAGTCGCAATGGCAAAATTGCATGAGTTAGGCTACGAACTCCTCCCTCATCCAGCATATTCCCAAAGATTTAGCCCCCTGCGACTATTTCTTGTTTCCAAACATGAAGAAATGGCTCGGAGGTAAGTAATTTGGGTCGAATGAAGAGGTCATCGTAGAAAGAAACGCTTATTTTGAGCGGCTCGAGAAATCGTATTATTTGGAGGGCATCAAAAAATTGGAGAGACGTTGGATGAAGTGTATAGAGCTAAAAGGAGACTATGTTGAAAAATAAAATCTTTTTATACCGAAGAGAGTGTTCCCTATTTCATTTTTTAGGGAATTATTGACCCACCCTCGTAATATAGGATTTTGGCGCGGCGTTGGTCCAAATCACAAAGTTGTTGGACGAATGGATAATTTGCAATATTGTGGTATTCTTCGGAACGCAATGCTGCCAATGCAGAGGAATACCTGTCAGTTATTTGGAAGTTCCCATAGGATAATTATCTGAAGCACACAGCGGCTTACACAAACAAGTGGTTTGAGGCAATGGTATTACTTTATTGGATTGACTGTCATGTAGCCCGGATCTAAATTCTATTGAGCACCTGTGGCAGTATTGCAAAAGGAAAATGAGCTTTTAAAAATAGGAAATTCGGCCATTAGTAAAGTTCCACTAATTTTCGGATTAGAATGAAAATTCGGATTTCGCCTCGACTTGTGATTCCACCACCTAATACAACAAGTTAGGGACGTTTCGCGAAAACTCTCAAACTAGCTAGTCAAGTCATAAATACTGGTACACGCAGTTTTGGTGATAAAAAATAATTTTGATTTCTTTTTCCTGTGAAACTTTAATTGGTTATTTAAGGGAATAATATTTAAACAATTTATTCAAAATGGCCGCCATTTGCATTCATACAAGCCTTGAGTCGCACAGACCATTTATCGATCGCAGCACGCACCTCGTCGATTGGAAAATTGTCCACTACACGAATAAGTGCGCGCTTTAAGGATTTAATATTTGGGTGTGGAGTAGAACAAGCCATCGCCTCTAAAATAGACCACTTCTTGTATGGACTGCCTGACGGTCAATCGTCTACATCTATGAAGTCCGTCACATTTTGTTTTGGATTCACCCTTGTGTTATTGTTGCCTTATGAACTGGGGCGGAGTCTTGATGGAAAGTTAACTGGTTGCTTGAAAAAAAAAAACGGGCATAGCCTCTGTCATTTTGCTCATTGAACGATTCCTCGATAGTAAACATTTTTTCATCCTGGCTTTAACAGCTTTGATCGCCTGTGGAGTTCTGACAGTGCGAGGGCAACCAGTCGGTTATTCCACCAGTATCCTCAAACAATACAATACAAAACAGTTCGATACACAAAATTCCAGGTGATTCCAAGCGGAAAATATCGCCTCTTTCCATATTACACTTGTGAAGGCCAATTATTACAACAAGGTTTTCAATATCGCCTCACTCCATATTTACAAACGACTTTTGTGTAAATCTTTTTGCGCGTTAACTTAGCTTAAATGTCATTCACTGAAGACCTGTCAATATAGAATGGATGTGTTCAGCACTAGTTTCACGATGAGTGCGTTTAAAAGTGTACCAGTATTATAAGAAATCCAAGATGGCGGGTACAATATGGCAACCCAAACTTTTGAAGAAGGTCATTTCATTTTCTTCTGGCTTATTTCAGAAATCAATGAATATTCCTACATCTATTGGCAGACTAAACAAATTATTTATGTATTACTTTGCCAAAGTACTTTCTTTGGTATTTTTGATTGACATTTTGTTAACACAAAGTGAACCACGCTGTTTTCTGAATCAATTCCACAAATAATCCTCATATCTTTCTTTTCAAATTAGAAATTGAAAAAATTAACAAGAACTGAAAATCAGGATAAGAATTTAACAACCGCAGAACATCCTTAGATCAAAAAAAAAAAAAAGGAAAACCACTCAAAATAACTGAAAGTAAAATATTTCCGCTTTCTTATTTCCCAAAAGTACGAGTAGGTAGTGGGTGTAGCGAGGACAACAAACCAACAAAAAACTAAGACAAACTTCCAAGGCTAAGAGATTGAGAAGATGGCAAAATGACACGACCTCGTGTCCCTTTATTGTCTACGTTTCTTTATTCGTTAATTCTTTTAAAAGAAAAAGTTCTTTTTCTCTTTGTTGGAAGTGGCATCCTAAGCGGAGGGCTGCGCGCGGGTAAACTACAGAGGACAAGTGTAGTTTTTCATATTTAAATGCAATCCACACACTCCCACCACCGCCACATGCGCTTTAAAGTTCACCATAAATTATCAGGATATTTGTTTTGTCCTAGTGCAATCATTTACAGAGAGAATGTAGGGTGAATAACCAACTATGGTTGACCTCCATATTGTTTACATTCTCATCTTGCTAATGTCCCTGCACACGGTTTCACGATTTTTTTTTCGCTATAAAACTCTCATCCTTCGTCCATCCATCTTTGGAAATAGCAAAACAAAGCCGATGCCTGCAGCCTTGTTGGTATTTTAACAGAGCTTATATGTTATATCGATTCCATTGCTTGTGGCGATCCTACCTAAAGCAGCACATCCATCCAACCATTCAACCATTCGACCATCCCAGCATTCACCACCCACCTACATGCTATGGTGTTGTCCTGGTTTTTTCAGGATTTTCTGATAGCAGCATCTATTTTTGCGTTGTACCCACACTGCGCATGTTTGGTGTACAGCAGAATACTGTAATTACCTAGGATCCATGTTTGTACATCGAAGGACTTTCAGTATACGCGTAGGTATAGATAGGTATGCCTACGCTCGTCCATATTGTTTGTTCTCATTTCGCTTCCTAGGGAGGATATTTGTTTTGCGCTGCTGTTGTTGTATTCCGATGTACGTATTTTTTTTATAGCAGCCAAGGTAAACATAATTAAACATTAAAGCGGTAGCTGGAGTTGTTGGGAAGGATACCATGGTATCGTGTCCGCCGTTTTTGATGTCGTAAATCAAAATTATGGCAATTAAACGTTTCCAAATTACCATCAGTTGTGCAGCTGGGTCAGGTGCAGTTTGGTTGAATCTTTTTACACTACTCAGAGTAGTTGGTGCAGACGTCAAGGCCGTGTTATCGGGTGGGCATTCAAATTCAATTTGAGATACGAGTAGTTATCTCAGAGTTGAGTTATTTTCGACATACGTTTACACCCCTTTGATGGGGAAATTCTAATTATAGAGAGCATCGTACATGTGTTGGCATCATTTCGCCTGTCAGAAGCTGAGGATGTAGTTATGACAACCTTTAGAATTCTTTTATCATACCGTTGCAGGGATTTTTTTTTTGTTGCATTCTATGTGAAGCAACCTCGTTGGCTTTGTTAAAGGATAAAAATGCGGGACTTTACTGCATTCATTGATAGATACTGCCATTCAATTAGAAACGATGTACTCGTACGGGAAGGCTTTTGTTTGCGCATTTTTCCAGTAGAGATCCTCTTTTAAGAGCTTCATATAAAAAAATCATATTTTATGCATAAAGGAAAAGGTATAGGTATCCATTGATTGAATGAAGGTAGTCTATAGAATTCCCTTATAAAATGTCATATAGCTTGGCTTTTGTTGAACACATTTGCAGGGTTACCCTTGATATTTGTACAAAAAAGATGTGATTATGTATGATAGCATTTGCCAGTTCAGATCAAATCTTTTCCGAATCATTGCAAACCAAGAGTTTTGATTTTACGAACGTTGCTGATCTCCAGGTTATGACAATTTGTAAAAATTAAGTGTCGATGAGCTAAACGAATAGGAAGGGTCACGATACATATGTATCGGCACAAAAAGTAAGATCTGCACACATAGTATTTATTGACCTGGAAAAGGTTTACACGAAAAATTATCATATATTTCGGATCAATAATAACCAGGAACGAACAAATAGATGCCGTCGTCACTCACAGGATAATCTTGGAAATGACGATTAGTATGAGAAATTATGTGTCACCAGAAAAAGCCCCATTTGAACAACAAAAAAGTGGCAATATGGAGAAGACTGACATGTTTTACTGAGAGCTCTAAATATCCAGGAAGGACTGTATTAACCGTACATTCTTTGGTAAAGGATCAGCAAAATATGTGAGAATAAAAAAAAAACCAACAGAAAAATAAATAAACCGCAAGAAAATCTTTCTCCAATCAGCAAAAAGTAATTCTTTTACCAGCAGAAAATAACAGTTTATTGTGTAGAAAATAAGAAAAAAAGCAAATGATTACCATGATATGAAAGATGAGCTGGAAAAATGTTTTCTCAGCAAATCATATTATTTGATCGGCAGAAAGAAAGAATCATTCAAGAGAAAGCAACCGAAAAGAAAAGAAACAGTTATTCAAGAAAAATTTGATTAATTACGAATTTCATAAAGTAATAGTAAAACATTCCTTTCCGTATTTTATTACTTACATAACACGTCACCCCAAATATATACCAAAACATCTCTGCTGATCAAATATTTTTTGTTTGCAAAAAATATAATTCTTCAGATTATCAATTAACATATTTGCTCATGTTGTACTTTCCCAGCTCATCAGAAAATTAGCTTCTGCTCATCAAAATATTATATTCTGCTGATTAAATAATTAATTTGTTGCTGATAAAACATTTTTTTTTTAGCTCATCTTTTATTTTTCTTGTCAATCACTTACTTTTTTTCTGCTGTCTTGGTTTATTATTTTCTGCAGATCAACCAAATATTTTCTGCTGATGAAGAATTGCTGATCAAATAATTTAATTTGCTGGCCAAAAATCTCTTTACTGCTGATCGATTAAATGCTAGCCGTTATGATTTTACAATGTGACCCTCGTGTGGCGAAGCCCATCCCGTACGAATGTTGTAGCATCAAAGCGATCAGAAAAATGGATAAAAAAAATTAAAAATAATTAAAAATACAGTGAAAAACTCCAAATTTTGTACGGTGAGGTGGTAATAGCAATTAGAAACGTACAGAAGAGTTAAAATCTATCTGGAACGGAGCGTATTATACTCCATCCCCGATCTTCTAACCCATAACTAATAAAGTTGGCGTTGCATTGTAAACTTTTCGGTTCAAATGCAGTCAAATTTTTCTACTCAGAATGCATTCTCTCGATTTGTAATAGATTTTACCACATATTCGTAATTTGTGGCTAAGACTTTTTCCAAGAAGAAAGTGTGCAGTAGCCATTTGTAATTGAAGATCAAGAATTCTGATATTTCCAAAAAAATTTAATTATCACCGTAAATAGCTTTGAGAAAGCAAAATAGGTTTTTTTTTTTAAGAAAACGCCCCCAAAAGTGGGCGTATCACTATATAATGTATGGATGAATTGTAGATAATATGAACGTCTATATCTCATATTTTGTTAAGGCGATATTCTTCAGTTTCTAGTAAAAATATTTATAAAAGGACATTTTTTTGTGGGCGTGTCTGTGGGCGAATTTTAACAATTTTGATAGTTTTACTGCATAGGGTCCTAAAAAGGTTGTATACCAAATTTTATCTTCCTAGCTCAACATTTAAAGCTCACAAAGTGGTAACATACGGACGGGCAGACGGACATGGCTAGATCGACAAAAGTTTTGATGCTGATCACATATAAAATTTCGAAGAAATGACAACCAGCTATTCCGAAGAAATGAATACTGATCCGTAAAAATAATAAAAGTGGTTTTCCATTGAATTTTGAATATAAATGATAATTTTTTACTCGATAAATAGGTTTTCTAAGACATAAGCTATATTTTAACTCAAAGTTGACATGAAAAATACAAAACAACTTATTTTGTATGCATTTTTTTTATTGCTATAACTAGTGCCTTGTGCATATCTTTGAACATTATTTCCAATGTGCATGGAAAAATCTTCGAACAAAAAAAGTAAACAAAAAAATTATTAAAATCGGTTAAGCCACTGCTCAAACGAAAACAAAATGCATGCCCAAAATGTTGTCGTCTCCCATTCCCGCCATATGTAATTCAACTACCAGACGAAAAGAAAGGAAACACAACCGTATCAACCCATCCACTGCTGCAGTGCTGTTGGCGACGGTAAATCAGTGATGATTTTTGCTGGGGTAACGTACGAGTAGTTTATTATGCTTATTGTTGGTTTTTTTTTGTCTACAATTCAGTGTAACCGATCAGGCGTGCGCACAACTTGTTAAGCATTTTTTTTGCAGCTGGCTTGAATTTCAGCTGCATCACAGTAACTAGAGAGAGTTGAGCTGACTGCATGGACGAAACTTGGAAGCAAACAGATAGATGTTATAGTGGGACAATGTACAGAATCAACTAGGATACAATAAACTGACTGATCTTAAAGGATCGCTTCATACAGTGACGCGGTAATGAACTCTTTAAACGAAGTGATATGGCCCCAATGATGAATAAGCTATTTGAAACAGCAAATGTTCAAACATGCACCGGGTCTCTGACCAACAGGGGTGTATTTTGATTCAATTTCAATAAATTCCTGTCAAGCTTTTCCAAGCAAGAACAGATATATCGGCAAATCTTCTAAAAGGTGTCCCAAAATTCACGCAAGAATTCATTTTTTGTATGTTTTTAATAAAAAATTGTAAATGTTTTATTGATTCATAAAGTATACAGTAAAGGGTTATGTATGGAATAGTATATCGGGTAAATAGCTGGCACATACGCACTCTTTTGTTTCGTTGACACAGCGCTCAATTTGCTCCTTCAATGTGTGAGAGGTCGTGAGCTTGTTGATATAAACCTTAGACTTCAAAAAACCCCAAAGAACAAGGTCCAATGGCGTTAAATCGCATGATCTGGGAGGCCAATTCTGATCACTAAATCGGAAAATTACACGACCAGGAAATGACTGCAATAATTGAATTGTTTCTCGGGCTGTATGGCATGTCTTGTTGAGACCATATGTTGTTCATATCCATATCATGCAATTTAGGGACAAAAAATTCGATTATCATGTCGCGATAGCTTGCACCATTAACTGTTATTGCCTGACCAGCCGCATTTTCAAAGAAGAATGATGCCTCCAGCCAAAATCCGCACCAAACAGTGACACGATGTGGATGCATTTGTTTCTCAACAATCACTCATGGATTTTCTGAACCCCAAATTCGACAATTTTGACGATTAACAAAGCAATCGCTGAAGATGATTTTGTTTCAAAAATCAGCATTCACTTGTTGTTGTTCCATAATCCATTTAACGAACTCTCTTCGCTGTGCTTGGGTTAGTAGGCTTTAGTTCTTGAGTCAATTGCACTTTGTAGGCAAATCTTTCGTGGGAATACGAAAGCTTCTCGAAATGTCCAATTCTTGACCACGATACCGAATTGATGTTCCTGGACTCTCAACAACACTCTCACGAACTGCTTCGATGTTTTGTGTTGAACGACTTGTTGAAGGACGGCCAGAGTGTCTAAGATCACTAATTGATCCAGTCTCTCTGAATTTTTGAATTAATCTCTTCACAGTTGATGAAGTTAAATCACTATTCCGACCATATTTGGTATGAAAATTGCGACCTGTAGCTGCCAAACCTTCATTATTTTTAAAATATTGATCAACAATGTTAACGCGTTGTTCTTTCGTGTAGCACTCCATTTGCAATAACCCAGAATTGTTAGCTGTCACGCGGTTTTTTTTTTTTTTTCGTTGGCAACACTTTTTCGCACCAATGGCGCAAAATTCAAATCTTGCGTTAATTTTGGGACACCCTTTACATCTATACGTAGTGCATTTCAAATTTAAAAATTTAGTGGAGGGCGATTCTCAAACTATCAGGGATGCGAGTCCAAAAATTAAGGAAGTAATTATGTACGTTCTTTCTGCGGCTACAGCAATTCTGGAACAATTCAAAGAACAGTTTGGATTCGATCTTTCGGGATCTTCCTGCATTGATAACATAAACGCCTTCCACAATAGAGAAATGCTTTAAATAGGCTTTCGACGGTGTGAATTTGGATTTTAGCCGGTGTGCTTACAGTAAGAGAGATATTAACCTTTCAAACTCTACCTCTCAATTAAACATTGCCAGACAGAAGGTGGCAGTCAAAACCAGATTGATCCCAGACCGTAATGCCATCTAAAGTAAAAGTGTATTAAATTGACAAATGTCTCTATACGAACCTTTGTCTCGGTTGTCGGTGGCGTTGAGCTCAAAATTAATTCGAAAACAAAAGTTTCTATTGCTCTATCTTAACGATTTTTTGGACGAACCGTATCTCTAACGAACAGATACTTCGATCTTTATACGAGCTGAGCTAGAACTAAAGCAAATGTCACCATCTCATCCTGTCTGGACGACCAATGAAGTACCATAGAAACACCAAGTGACTGAAAACTTATATTAATATTGATGTTCGAAAGGACTCGCTTAGAACCGAGTACCAGGTGATCAAAATTAATTCCTGTGCCCTAAAATAGTAGATTCCATAGAAACGTACTATAATTACATATTTAGATAATAAATCGCGAAATTGTTTGCTAAAACTTATCTTTTCCTATTCATTTCGACAAGGTCTACGTATTTTCGGAAACACCTGCCTCAAATATGAAATATCTGTGTAAGTGGGCCAAACTGCCACTTCCAGGGCATTGTGACTGTGAGTTCCCTGGACCATGAAGAACAAAAAAAAAAAAAAGAAATTAATTACGATGAATAATTCAAATAATTATAAAGCCATAAACACCTAGAAAAATAAATAAGAAATCCCATTCATTCTAAATGAATTAATTAGGTTCCACCTTTTCACAGCATTATCCAAAGCCTACCCCAGAAAATTTTAATCAGAATCAGCAGACACACACACACCAGACACAGTGAGATTGAGATTCACACCCCTATCGGTACGAAACGTGTAATTAATGTACCGGGCCCATCATAAAAAATCAGCACTTTAATCTCATTTCCATCCACCACCGTCGCTGCCCGTCCTATTGAACACGCTCAAGTAGGAGCGCGTATTATAAATTACGAGGGTGATTAAGGTGCAAAACAAATATAAATGAGTACGAGTTGTTCTCCGAACCCAGGAGGAGCCGTATATTTTTAATTTTATGTGATTAACTAATTGCTGCTTCCAAAGTTAGGAGCCCAGAAAAACGCCAGACATTGTAAAGACGGGAAATTTATCTAATTTAATTCGTTGGGATGTGAAAAGGGTTGGGCGGTGGTTGACACAAATGCATTAGCTGTGTTACGATTGTCTATCTCGTAGATAGATACATCTTTCTTTGCTTTTTGAATTATCAATCAATGTCAAGCGCAGAGCAGAGAGTGGAACGGAGAAAAACAATCCACAGCACTACAAGTATGACAGACATTCCCAAGATAAATAAAGATCCAATTTCAAATGTTGGTTTACCAGAAAAAAAAAAAACGATGATACGGGAAAAAAGGACCAACGCAGGATTTTTTTTTTCGGGAGCGACATCACTCAACCATGCGCGGCACAAAGGTCATCAAAAAAGAATGTCAACTGCACGTATGCATTGCGAATGAGAACACATCCATTCCCCATTGTGTCTGTATTGGCTGAGTCTCCTTGATCTATATGGGAAAGGCGCCACACAGTGGCCTGAATATGAATGAATGACGTTGTGACTGAATCTTTATTGTTATGAGACTGTGACAGAGATGGAGAAATGATTTGCGTGGTTAATTGTTGACGCATATAAGGCCACAGAAGCGGGAGTCGAGAATTTGCATTGTGGCATTAAAAAGGAGTTCTCTTTGTTTAAAGCGAAGCTGACACTCGAAAAGTTACACATATTCGACTTATAAAAGGTGGGCCATCTGTTGGTTTATTTTTAAAATTGCTTTTTCCAAAGTTTTATGCCTTTCCGATTATTTATGGAAAATAATTTCATTAAAATGGCTGCCGCGGCTGGTTTGGCAGTAGCCCGTCCTATCAACCCAATTTTGCAGCATATTTTCGATAGTTCGGGGCTCTATTCCACGAATAGCTCCATCAATATTGTACTCAAATGCCTAAATCGTTTCTGGATTGTCAGCATAACATCGATCTTTAACGGCACCCTAGACAACAAAAAGTCCAACGGCGTCAAATCGAAGCTCCACAGAGATCAAGCAACATCACCAAAATGCCTGATTACACGATTATTGAACTTAGTGCGTAAAAGATCGATTGCTTGCGTCTTGTATGGCACGTAGCGCCATCTTGCTGACAAAAAAAAGAAAAAGTTTATCATGCCTCTCTAGCGCTCTCCATTGACTGTAACGAAGAAAACTTGGCCAATAATATGGTTCTCGGGTTTAGGCGCACACTTTCGCACAGGACGAACACGAGGATAACTTGTGTTATCAATAAGCATGCCAATCTCACGAAGTTTCTTCACAAATTTGCGTACAGCTGTTGTCAAAATTCGCACTGTTTCGGCAACCCAGCACTCACTTTGGAAATAAGTTTTCAATATTTCCCAACGTTGTCCAAGCATAGATCGATTCATTTATGTATGATGCTGTGTTTCTATAAATTTTTTTAGCGTAAAAGAACTGTCAGTGTCAAACATGTAATTTAAAAAGAAACCAGCAGATGGCTCACCCGTTATAAGCCTTTTAGCCGTTTTACACAATATTTCTGCCAGAAAATGGAAAATATTGCCTTAGGGAAATATATAGATGTTTCTGTTCTCTACATTTCGTTCATACATTGTTTTTTGAATTGGCAATACTTTTTCCAGCGACAGCCAATTTGACAGCTGACAGCTGATTTTTGCTCAGTTTGGTTTGACATTTCACCATGAATAGACTTACGCCAGAACAACGCTTGGAAACTGTGCAAATTTATTTAGAAAATCGTGGTTCAGTTCACGAAACTTACCATGCGTTACGTTCATTTTACGGTCGAAATAATCGTCCATCCGAGCAAGTAATTCAAGTAAGTAAAGATTGTGTTCGCACCACGCATACTCTAATTGATACGCATCCGCAGAGACGTCGAACAGTGCACGCCGAAGAAGCTGTTGCTGCTGTGGAGCGTAGTATTGAGGAGTAGAATGAGTCAATTCGCCATCGTGCACAGCAACTGAAGCTGTGTCCATCCACTTTATGGAAGATTTTGCGCAAAGATTTAAACACTAATGGCATAAATTTACGAGCTAAGAAGATCCAGCTCGTGCAAGAATTGAAGCCGCTTGACCATCGTGTGCGTCGTACGTTCGGTGAATAGGCCGCAAACGAGATTGCTCTTGATCCTCATTTTAACTACAAAATTTTGTTTAGCGATGAGGTTCATTTTAGGTTGAATGGCTACGTCAACTTGTGAAGAAAATACATAAGCCATTATTGAGACCCTGTTACATCCACAAAAATTCACTGTATGGTGTACTTTATGGGCTGGTGGAATCATTGGTCCATATATCTTGAAAAGTGATGCCGGCCAAAACGTTACAGTCAATGGAGAGCACTATGGATCCATGATTTCTGACTTTTTTGTTCCCCAATTGAATGGCATTAATGTTGAAGAGCTGTGGTTTCAACAAGACGGCGTAATACGAGTATGCTACGATCAATTTATTGAAGGAAACATTCGATGAGCGCATAATTTCGCGTAATGGACCTGTGAATTGGTCTCCAAGATTGTGTGATTTAACATCTTTGGATTATTTTCTATGGCGATATATGAAGTCGCTGGTCTCCACCGATAAACCAGAGACGATGGACGATTTGGAAGCCAACATTCGCCGAGTTATTGCCAATATACGGCCCCAGCTGCTCGAAAAAGTGGTCGAAAATTGGGCTTGCAGATTGCGCTTTATTTGAGCCAGCTGCGGCTCCATAAGCCCGAAATCATGATCATCATCAATCTAATGGCATTAAATTATTTTTCCACTAAAGCCAAAACCATAGCCATTACCAGGATTTTTATGTTATTCATTTTAAAGTTCTATACTTCTTAAAAACAAACACCCTTTAGCCACTACCACTTTTTGGCAGCGTTTCCTTAAAGAAAAAACAGAAATTGCTTCTTCAAAGCTATATCGGTTAAAATTTTGGCATCCACGCCCACTTTCTGCTAAGAAAAAGTCATAACAATTTGATAAAATTTCTCAAAATTCACGGAAATATCCTCTGAATAGAAAGATATCATTTCATCTGTTTTCCCAAATCCCCATCGCTACGACCAGTTTATGAGGGGTGTGTTGGAGAATGGAGGATAGAGTATCATATGATCCGTTCCACAAGGGTTGTAACTTTCCTATATGTTTTGTTTTTATTTTTATCACCCATTTTTGAACATTTTTTGGGTGGGGGTTTCATTGCTTTCCCTCCCCGAAGGTTTCTCCTTAAGCCCCGCCGCAGCAAGGAAGTTCGAAAGCAATGATTTGAATATTACATTACAACTCCCATAGGTCATTAGGCAGAACTGAAGGCATCCCAAATTGCTTTCGGATGATTTGCAAAGCACACAACATGTACAAACAAAAAATGCCTGTTGAACCCAACCAACACTTTTATTTTACCTACAGTGGGTGCCATAAAAAATGAACCATTCCATATTTAATTGCTACAGGATCGAATATTTAAAAACAAACGTCGCATTCTCTCAAAGGTACTCGTAATGTCCTCATAAAAAAAAAATCTATCTGTTAACAATTGTGTACAGCCATCACAAACCGTTTTTCGAATGAAACATGTTGACACCTTTGAAGATACAATTTTCTCATATTACACACGTTCACGACTTCCTTAATTTGTCCTCTATTTTTATAAATTATGCCTCTGGTTGTGTCATGGTTTGGCCTAGGCCCTTTTCAAAATGCATTTTCTATTTTTAAATTCGGAAAAAAGAGGCAACTCAAAATATACATAAGGAGTTTTCGAAAAACCAAAGAATTAGCTCAAATAAATTACTCGAATGTCTGTCAGTTGGAGTTCAAAATTTCATTTTGGAAATAAAAAATTCTTCTTCTTAATGACGGACAGATTGGTGTGTTTAGAATAATCATTGGTGCTGGGTAATTAAGAAACCGCCTGAGTGAAACTATACACATAAATCTTTAGAGTACAATAATAAAAGGAAAGACAAGGGTAATTCTTTAGAGTTTTGGCAGGCAGAATACACAATAAAGAGGTATAAATATAAATTTAAATAAAAAGCAAAAAATAAAATATTAGACAGTTACATGTGAAGTGACAGTTTTACGGGATCAGTGGATTTGGCTATCGTTCAATGGATTAAAGTTATTTGCAAATGTCAGCTGTTCTAGTCGTAAATCACCTAATACTGTGTAATATGTCTTGTAGTTAAATTTGTAGAGTTCTGGAATTTTGAATACTTGGTCAGGTCACCGGAGGAGACAAATAAGATATTCCATCGTATTTGAGTGTTCTAGAGTTTTAGCGTTACCCTTAGTTCTATTTGAAAAAAGAAGACTCAAAGTTGTGTCGTAGAAATGTTGTTATTGCGCCGTCTGCCTCGAATAGGAACTTCCCATTTTGATTTGGCACAAAACTTTAGGCTAGTTCCAGTGCACCCTTTTTATTTTT
Source organism: Pocota personata (assembly GCA_963082735.1). NCBI lineage: Eukaryota > Metazoa > Arthropoda > Insecta > Diptera > Syrphidae > Pocota > Pocota personata. The sequence continues at coordinate 31,975,706 of OY720431.1, read as the reverse complement.
ATTTAATTATTTAGCTTAATACAAGCTTGAGAGCCTTAAAAACTAAACCTAACTTAAATAGAGGCCATGTTGGGAGGAGGTAGTGTTATTATATAGGTATAGGGCATTCCGTACTGAAATTTTGATATTATTAAAATCAAAGATGGATAGCGAATTATTTGTATTGCGTAGCTTTCTAGACATAGGTTCGTAGTAACCAAAATTGATGCGGTGAGTGAAAAGACGAAAGAGAGGTACAGACCTTAGGTTGCGGGAATCTGTTTTGAAATAATTCACTTGCAACAGGACGGGACAATCAATGCTTCCTGCAATCAACAGATGCCCAAAGAGTTTGTCAGCAATTTCACGAAGAATTTCTGTCCTGCACAGATTCAATTCGAAAAGAGGCCTTACAAAGGTAATATAGAGGGACTTTGAGACATGAGGATCCGAAAATTCTTTAGACCAGCGTTTCACAAAACCGAGTGCTGAGTTGTCCCTGCTTATAGAGTTATCAATATGAGAACGAAAGTTGAGTTCATTATCACAGATGCCACCCAAATCACTTTTTGAAGTCACAGGGTACGAGCTCATCATGAATGAAGTAGACCCTAGGAGCTGGTAGAAGGCGCTTACGAGAATAAGTATTAGAGTGACATTTGGCGATATTTAGTCCTAAGATATTTTGTTGACATTAGATGGAGAACCTATTCAAGTCTACCTGCAATATACGGGAGTCAGCAGTAGATGGTATATGTTTAATGATTTTCATGTCATCAGCGTAGACGGATAGATCAGAATGTCTAATGAATACATTCGTCATCGTTTTTAGGTAGAATAAAGATCAATGGTCCAAGATGTCTCCCTTGAGGGACCCCCGAAGTTGCTATAGGATCACATATTGAAGATCTAAAACGGACTTTGTATTGGCGCTCATCCAGATACGATTTGATCCACGAAATAAACATTTTTAGCTTTTAGCTTAAAAATAATAATTTGGTGAAGAATTTTGTCAAAGGCCTTACTAAAGTCTGTCGCAACAGCATCAACTTTATTGTCATCCTCCAACGCTTGCCGATCTGCTCTTAAGGAATCCGTGCTGCATACTCGTAGTAGAAAAGATTGGCTTACGGTGAAAGAACATTGCATCATACACGATGCTTTCAAAGAGCTTGGGAACGCATGAGAGTTAGATACTTCACTCTTACGGCGGACAAGCCATCAGGATCGAGGGAGTAATCGTCCTTGAGTTTACTAATCTTCTGAAAAACCACTAACGAACTTATATCCACAGCGAATAAAGAAGTTTGTGCGCCGCTGTTAATGTAGCAGAAATAATCAAAATCGGTTTCAATAGCGTGGTCAATGAACGACTGGCTAAAGAATTGCTGAATTGTGATTATTTTAGGATCTGATGAGGATGTGTGAATTGATAAAATCTCTTGGGTTCGGAGATCAAATTGAACTGCATTCGATCAACGTATTCGTAGTACGGGGTTTCGCAGAGTTCAGAAAAATGAGTAGGAGTCAGATTTGGATTTTATTGTTCGTTGTACGAGTACCAGGGTCGAGATGATGAACAGTTTTTTCTGGGTGAAATATAGAATTAGTATGATAAAAAGCTGAATATTTCAACGTAGAAAATTGCGAGAGCTTTATCTATAGTATAGTCCGACTATGAATGAAACACTACTAGCTTTCCGAATCCTTTGACAGAGAGTCACCCATGACAATGAACCTTTGCTGGATAGTTCACTGTGTGCTGTGTTTATGGAGACGCCAACTGCTCAGACTTATTGTTGCGTTTTTCTGGATCAATTCACAAATCATTTTACCAACGTGGCTTTGATGTATCCACTATATGGGCCATCATCGACATTACCGCATTCGTTATATGGCTTTATCCACTTTTCACAAATGCCTCTGATGTTTTCATATATTTTGCCGTCGATTTGGCGCTCATTTTCGGTCCTTTTAGATGAGTTACCAAGAAAAATCTTTCAAAATGCTTTTTAAAAACGTAATGCTGAACCTATACTGGAGACATGAATACAACTCGCGATCGGCAATGAAATGCAGGTATTGATTTGACTACAAACATGTGAAATGATTAGACATACGTTTCTCTGGAACATGCTGTATTTACCATCTGTGAATGGAAAGGTTGCATATAAAAGCCTTATTGCCAAGTTCAAGACCATTTAGTCTTACTTTCTTGTTCCTTGAGTAAAAAAACAAACCGGCAATGGAAAAAGTCGTTCAGCATTCATTTTTCTTCATAACGAAGGAAAGACCAAGAGTGCTATTGCCTCTCACATGAAAATATCAAGGTATTGTATTCGAGGGAGGAAATAAGACAGCAATGCTCAGGAAGGCCAAAAGCTACTACTGTACGCGAGAATAGGTTTATTGCGAGAACTAGCAAACAAAATAGATGGCACCAAAGATTTGCGCAGAGGTTAACAAAAATCTTCTGTATCTTTTATTATAGTAAAAAGGCGTTTAAAAGAAAATGGACGCATTTTTCATCCTTATAGCCCTTTGGAATATCCATCTTCCTAATAACTTCATGTTTCTATGTTCATAGAACTTCTGGCCCTTATTACCACAAAATTGGACCAAATGCGATTTCAGGTCATCATAATTGGTGGAAGTTTTAGCATTCATAGAGTTTTGCAAACTTCAAAACAAATGAAAATCTGATGGCACATCACTTCTCAACCAAGGTTCAATAATTTTTCACGAGTTGCCAAAGATCTCTGTGGTCTACCGTTGTCATGGTGGAACACGATTCCCTTACGATTTGCCAATTCTGGCCATTTTTCTTTGATTGTGTCCTCCAGTTTCATTAGTTGTTATTTGGTTCCTTGGAAGCAGCTCAAAATACACAACACCTTTATAATCCTACCAAATTGACCTCTCTGCAATATCTGGCATACCCATATGACGATCTGATTTAATGATGACTTTGATTTGTTCATCATCAACTTCAGTTGGTCTACCAAAACTGTTGGTTACCTTTGAGTGAAAAATTTACAGAACGGAATTTCGTAAACCAATTCTGACACATACGTTCTGTTAAGCAGTCAACACCGTAAACTTCACATAACTCTTAGTGAACCTCAGCAGCTTTCTTGCCTTTACGAAAATAAAAAGCAAAATATGTCGAAAATGTTCGTTTTTGCATTCCATGGTAAAATTTACACTGTACTGATAGGTGTAAAGTCGATTTGCTTCTAAAGTAAGCTTAAAGTGACAGTTATCAAATGTCAAAAGAAAAAAAATCATAACATTGACAAAAGCCAGAGTCAACAAACATAACGCCATCTACTTGTAAAAACTTTCTTGCGAACCTACTTTCGCTACTATGAACTTGGACAGCTAACTTTTGACAGTTCGAACAAATACAATAGACACTTTTACTTGAAACAGTTTGACAGTTCTCGATCAGCTATTTTTTCCCGTAGAATGATTTCTAATGTATTTTATTCTTTTTGACCAATTTTAAAGTATTTAGACGAATAAGAACTATAATTTCGCGACGCTTAACTGGAAGTACACATATATTATATGATAATATGGATACATGCACAAAATTGCGCTATTTGGTATCGATCCATACCTGACGAGTTTTATTGAAAACACTCTTCCACTTAATATTTGTATTTCCTTATCAGATTGACGTTTTTCCGCCAATGGTTTTCATTTTAAGATTATTTGTGAAATCAGTGGAAACCTAAAAGATCACACGCTTGGGTGGGTTATCTCTCTTAGCTGTCATGGAGCAAAATTCTCCTGGCATTTTCACAGCTTCGTTATTTATTTAGGAAAAGTATTTCACGATAATTGGTTTATTCATTTTCACTGAAAAAAAAAAAAAACATTAAATAGTACACGACAAAAGTTTTCACAGCTGTTTACTGTGTGGCCTACGGCAAATCTCAAATTTGACAGATACGAGTAAGTAAAAAGGTCTATTCATATTTCGGACTAAAAATTGAGCATCGTGTAGCATTTTAACGCATTCAATCGTTTTTTTTTATAATTTGTCCGTGCTGTGTTATTTGTTTTATAATGAATCTATATATGTACATATACAGGGTGCGGCAACATAACTTCCTTTTTTCAAAACGCAATAAAACTCATTTTTAGAATCAGAAACGTATATATAAAGTTTTGTTTTACACAGTTTTGAAAATCATATAAGGTAGGTGACGCCCCCCATTGCCCACACACTGAATAAACCGATTTCTTGCGTTAGTCATGACCCTCACCAGCATATCAGCGGGTATGTTGGCAATTTATGCCCGGATGTTGGCCTTCAAGTGTTGTAGGGTCCTTATACGGTTGACATAAATGCGGGATTTAAAAAAAAAAAAATCTAAAGCGGTCAAATCGGAGGACCGGGCTGGCCACTCCAAATCGCCCCTTATTGAAGTGAGGCGCTCCGGGAAGTGTTCCCTCAAAACAGACATTGATGCCCTTGAAGTGTTAGCCGTTGCTCTGTCCTGTTGATACCAAATGTCCTCAAAAGTCCAATTCATCAAGACGTGGGGATCGCAAGATTGAAGCTCTCACTGCCTCAATGTTCTCAAGTGATTCGATTGGCCAAGGGACAGCAGTTCTTTGTCACGTCGTACTCGCGGTTTGTCTGAACGTAGCGACCCATGTAACAATTGATATCCGATCCGGGACAGGGCCCAACGGGGCTACATTGAAGTGATTTCGAAAGCCGCGCTGGGTTGCGATCACAGAATTTCCGTTTGAAAAGTAGGCCTCGACGGCAAACGCACGCACCACACGGTTCCAACGCATGATGGCAACTGACCGGGAGAGGGAACAAACTTTAGAATCACGCATGCCTGATAAGACCACTCCCACTCCACCTCAATGGCGCGCCTTTAAAAAAAATAAGTTATGTCGCCGCACCCTGTATAAAAGCGAAACTCTGTATGTTTCTTACGACTGCTAAACCCTTGAACCGATTATCATGATATTCGGCAAAAAAAAAAAATTATATATATATTTTCTTAGGAGTAACAACGCGCGCCGTGTATTCATTAGTATTGAATAATATTCAAATCACGTTAAATTAGTTCATCTGTCATTTTCACTTGAAGTTCCATTAACTGTCACTTTAAAACCAACTTAAAGGCAGCTGAGCCACTCCTAAACTGTTTCCTATTTTAGGAGTGACATTCGTGTTTATTACTACCGCTTTGGAATTGGAGATGACTTGTTGGAGATGAGAACGGAAGTTTAAATACGTTCATTACTAATGGCCTATGTTGACGGAGTGATGAAGAGAGAGTAATTGGTATAAAAGAAAATTAAAGATTGATAAATTTTGACAGATTAAAGGCCCGTCCCATAGAATCCGTCGTCGTCGTCGTTCCGTTGAAGGTTGACGGTGATGTTCACGTATTGCCGGAAAGAACAGTCCTATACAATCCATCACATACCTTCGTTGACAGATTGAAATGTTATCCGATTGTCAGTGGCGATGACAGTTTCTCTTCTCTCTCAATGCTTCCACCAATGAAAGTGCTTACTCTCAATTTGCCTACTGCCAACGGATCAACGTACTAAAAAAGTCTAAACTTGCTTTATCCGTCGAAGTGCATACATGCGTTGGTTATGGATCAACGGATTCTGTGGGTCGGGGCCTTAAAAACGCAGTCGAGTAACATCAGCCGCTCCTAACCTCGAGAAACAGACGCTGTTCGCAGCGGAGGGGAAGATCGCTTGATGCTTATTTGTCGATATTGCGCAGAGTCAAACTGTAAATTTGTTCACACCTATCCGCTGCTTGTTCGGGACTGTTTTTGTTTTGCCAAGAGCTCTCAGAGTCGATTTTCGGTCCATTGTACTACCACTCATTTTTGGTATAGTGGTTGAAGAAACTTAGATTTTAATCGTTTCTCTTTTATGTACGGGTGGCTGTGGTTGCTGTTCCCCGTCCCGGCTTGAACCTGCACAGTTCGGGTCACAAGGGAACACACTACCCACTACACCGTGGCCACCTTACGTTTCATTACATGACACAAGTGTTCAATTGGGTTGAGATCGGGCGAATTCGCTGGCCAATCTGGCCTGGAAATTCCGAGGTCATCAAATGTTGTAATGAGCTGAAAATGATTGACTATTTATTATTTATAAAGTAGACTTTTAGAAGTTCATTTATAACACTTTACCTACCGATTTGGCTCGGTGATAAGGTGCAGAATTGTCTTAAAAAATGCACTTGTCAGTATACGATACCAAGCTGATACCAAAAACTGCCTTATTTCTTGTCCATACCTTTGAGCGTTCATACTTACATTAACAAAGTGCAAATGGCCCAGAACGTAAAAAGAAAAAAACATCCCTAAACCATTTGGCTTTGAGGAAACTTCACTGTCTTACCTACATATGTAGTGGCCGTGGTGTAGTGGTAACATCATCGCTTGTCATGCTGTTGATTCACGGTTCGAATCCTGATGTCAAGAATCATTCAATTCGCATGAAATTAATAAAAAAGTCGATCACTTGCGAAAGCTAAGTCAACTCTACTTTGAAGGCATAACACTGGCAGTAGGGTGGTCATATGGCTAAAATGCAAGTTGATCATGATGATGACATTAGGAGGACGGAAAAAAATACTGTGAATCATAAGCAACGACAATAATAGCGAAAATAAAACAAAATATTCCCCAGTTATCTGGACAGCCACCCTTGGAGTTTACAGAAACTTAATACCACCTGAGTTTCAAACTACACCACTCTGTCTTTCTCTCTGCCTCTTCTCCTTTCCATAAAACGCACGTGTTCTAAAAAAAAAATTAGTATAAGGGTATTCATATCCCCTTTAACACGTGCAAATTATATAAAAAAAAAAAATGTACTCGCTCTTAATCCTTTCACCTGCTGACTGTCGTACGTATGGCAAATTGTCGGCCAAACATCCTGCGTCCAATCCTGATACTTTTTCGCCCACGTCAAACGAGCTGTTTTCATTTTTTTGGTTAGGAGAGGCTTTTTCGCTGGTCGTCTTCCACAGAAAACTATCTCCCGTAGCCTTCTGCGTTTAGGTTAACTTGATGAAATTCATGCAGCTCTGCTCTTATACGGACAGCACTTTTAAAGCGATCTTCACGCTAATTCTTTGTAATACATTGTCCGTCTTCTGGGTTGCTTTTCGTTTTCGCCCTGATACCTATCTAATAGCCGCTGTTTGTTAATAAATAAATATTCCCAGCTAACCTGTCGTTTCACTATCCACAACCTTTGGATTCATCCGATAGGCTCCAGCAAATTGCGCGACCAGGGTTAAGCTTAGTAAAAACGATTTCACAAGTCGTCTCTGGCATCATTACTGGACACTGGCGACACAGATATTCATGCGAAAATTCTCGGGGGTAATCCACAAAGACTTCTGTAGAAGTTGCAGGGAAGATGAAACATCTGCCCGTTCATCTATGATGTCTGCCTTCGCTGCCAGAAGATAGTTGAAAGATTCATACATATCTTTATCTGTGTGGCATTCAACTGGTGGTACATGACAGTATAGTATATGTATCGCAGTGTAAAGTAAAGATACCTGGAATACAATCCATACCCGTATCACTCTCGTGTCAGAATGCTCAACTGTCCAATGCACTCACCACTCGAGTCACGGCGACCACTTAACTTAGTTAAAAATTAGTTTTCTTTTTGACGACTATGCTCTTAATCAGCCATCAACTTTAACTAAGTACTACTTAACAACTGCAGCTTATCCCACGACATTCTAAAAAAAAAAAAAAAAAACTCAATTATTCTAAAATTCTCTTTCATTCCACGCTAAGAGCGCCATCCAACCCTGAAGAATTGGAATTTTTTGCATAGCCCCCCATAAAACTTATTCATAACACTTGTCAATTAAATTAGAAGCAATTTCATGCTCTCAACCGAAACTAAACGCAACTACTGCACAAAAGCCTCTCCACTTAAAGTTTTTATTCAAAAGTTAAATAAAATCTTGCATTCGAGTATTCTTCCTTCTGCCCCTCTGCCTGCAAAAATGAAATCATAATGAATTTATGCGCAGCACGCAACCTAGATCTATGATTGTTATTAACTTGTCCTAATTTAACAAGCAACTTGCATTTGCTCTCACGGTCTTTATGTCGGCCTTCTTCTTCTTGTCTTACACCGCCGTATACTCTTTTATAGAAATAATTATTGCCGGCTAATTAAGTGGATTAAGTAAATTAACAATGTTGCTGTGTGTGTCTCGTTTGATAAATAAACATAAATAACCATTTTTTTTTTTTCATTTTTTCTTTACAGGTAAATAAAGCTGTGCTAATAACAACGGCATGCCACTGAGTGGCGACGCAAATGGTGGAGAGTTAGATTCTTACTCTGAGCAGGTACCAAATTAATTAATTTTTTTTCTCATGTTTAAAGTTCAAATAACGGAGTTGAATGAATCATTATTCCAGTGCCCCGTGTATCTATGTAGAAGATACAAAAAGTATCTACATCTATGACATTAGCTGGATGGAAGTGCAACAGTAACGTTCTTTATCTTGGCTGATGGAGAATGTAGCTTTATTAGGAATGCTGTTGTTGCGCGTTTGAAATTGATGGAAGTGGCACAGCTGTTGTTGTTCACCAATTTAGGGCATCTAATTGTTGTTTATAGTATAATGACTTTTGTGTGGTTATTTGTTAGAAAAGAAATACTTTATTCTTTGTTGATCAATTGTTATTGTCAAAAATAACTTCTTCGTTGTGACATGGGGAGACAAAGCGAGTGGAATAAAAGTCGTAGATTAGGTCTACTTAAGATGTGTTTTATTTTTTTCTTTGGATGTATCATAAGTGTGCGCTGTTGCAATTGTCCTTCTTTTTTCAGACCTTGGTAACTAGAAAAACAGATAGGAAAGTTACAATCCATCTGGAATGGATCCCATGCCCCATCTTCTAAATCATAAAGTGACCGTGGCGTTTTTAAAACAGATGCAAAATTTCTTTTTATTCCGAGGATATTTCCGTGATTTTTAAGAAATTTGATCACAAAACTTTTTTTAAGACTTTTTCTTAAGAGAAAGTGGGCGTGGTTCCCAAAGTTTGTAACAGAAGTTCAGGGGTTCTAATGAGATATTGAAAATAAGACTTAACCATCACCGTAAATAGATTTTAAAAACCAATATATGGTTCTCTTAAGAAAACGCTCCAAAAAGTGGGCGTGGTCATGTGTAATGTATGGACGAAATGTAGAGAAAGTCAAGTTCTACATATTTTACCTTAACAGAATTTTGTCAGTTTACAGTAAAATTCTTGAGAAAAAATAATTTTTGTTTGAAAAGTGGGCGTGTCTGTGGGCGAATTCTAGAAAGCTTATGTACCAAATTTCATGTTCCTAGCTAAAAAATTGCTGACATGCAGACAGATGGACGGACAGACGTGGCTGGATCGACATAACTTTTGATGCTGATCACGAATATATACTTTCGGGGGTCTATCGTTACAAACGTTGAGAGTGGAGTTGCTTTCCTTTTGTCGTTGTTCGATCTCGATCCCCAGTAAGTATGTTTAGCGTTAAGATCATCTCGGATTATGGAGCTGTTCCCTAACATCTTACAGAGGCTAATATAATCTTCTTCTGCAGGAGAGTTAATCCTAGATGGCCAGTAGATTGCCGCTATTTTAAATTCCTTGTTTTTGGTTTCGGTGGTAATTGCAGTTACTTGCATTAAATTATTTGAGATTTTAGCTACTTCGTAGTGCTGTAAGTTACTCCTAACAAGAATCTTCTCTAGCTCTAGCTCAGCTGGGTGTGGAGTATGATAGCACATATAAAGGGTGTCCCAAAATTACCGGAAAAGTAATTTTGATAGAAATCACTTGTTTTTAATTAAAAAATTGTAAATGTTTTATTGATTCATAAAGTACACGGTACAGGGTTATGTATGGAATAGCATAACGTGTAAATGACCTCCACGGCTTTGCTGGTACATACGCACTCTTTTGTCGAAATTTTCCATGACTGTTTTGCATAAATGTGGCTGAATCTCGTTGATACAGCGCTCAATTTGTTTCTTCAAGGCGTGGGTGGTCATGGAAAAAAGTCCAACAGCGTTAAATCGCATGATCTGGGCGCCGAATTCTGACCACCAAAACGGTAAATTACACGACAAGGAAATGACTCATGCAGTAATTGAATTGTTTCTCGGACTGTATGGCATGTGGCACCGTCTTGTTGAAACAACATGTCGTCCACATCCATATCTTGCAACTTGGGCACAAAAAACCGGATTATCATGTCGCGATAGCTAACACCATTAACTGTTATTGCCTGACCAGCTACATTTTCAAAGAAGAATGGTGACACGTTGTGGATGCGACAATTTTGACTAAGCCTCATCGCTCATAAGCCGATTTTGTTTGAAAAATCAGCATCCACTTGTTGTTGTTCCATAATCCATTCAACGACCTCTCTTCGCTGTGCGTGGGTTAGTAGGCTTTAGTTCTTGAGTCAATTGCACTTTGTATGCAAATCTTTCGTGAGAATACGCTGTAGAGAGCTTCTCGAAAGTCCATTTCTTGACCACGGTGCCGAATTGATGTTCCTGGACTTTCAACAACACTCTCACGAACTGCTTCGATGTTTTGTGGTGAACGACTTGTTGAAGGGTGGCCAGAGTGTCTAAGATCACTAATTGATCCAGTCTCTCTGAATTTTTGAATTAATCTCTTCACAGTTGATGAAGTTAAATCACTATTCCGACCATATTTGCTATGAAAATTGCGAACTGTAGCTGCCAAATCTTCATTATTTTTAAAATATTGCGCAACAATGAAACGCGTTGTTCTTTCGTGTAGCACTCCATTTTTAATAACCCTGAACTGTCAGCTGTCACGCTGTCTTTTTTTTTCGTTGGCAACACTTTTTCACCTAAATGGCGCAAAATTCAAATCTTGCGTGAATTTGGGACACCCTTTAGTTGCGAATCGTATTGCGCCTAATATAGGGCAAATTGTAATAAAATAACTTGTATCTTCCCCCGTCCGTAAGCTATACAAAGTACATTCATAATTTTGTTGAATTATGTGTGGCACGTAGTTCAGATACAAAAGCTCCCCTCTGGCCTTAAATAGGTATGAGATCGTTGCTAAGTTATTAACAGTCTTGGAAATATTTCTCTACGTGGAATATATTTCTCCGAGATCATGTTGGAGAATTTTATAGGTGCACCTGGATTCGCTTCATTGAATTTCGTAAATATGGACGCCTGGATCTTGATCAACAAGGTTTGCGTAATCCTTTTCCAAGTTGCAGTGTTCTTATCCAAAAGCCGCATGCTATGTTCATTACTTAACTTTCGGTACTCACTGAAGAACTGTAGATTTCTGCGAAAGAGGTATGTACCGACTATGTTCGTCAGCCGATGATTAGGCAGTGCCATCATTTTCGTGATATAGCTAAAATGCATTTGTAAGGTAAATATATACAGCGGTGCGAGACCAGTTTCCAAACGAATCATGTAGGTCGGCGTATTCTCAGGTAATCTAAATATCTTTTCGACGAAATATCTCAGCAACTTCTCAACTTCTTCGTACTGAAGTACTTTCCATACTTGAGCCGCGTAGCACATAATTGATCTCATGACTGCTCCAAAGAGTTTATATTTTGCAATATACTTTTGAGAAAGAAAACTTCTGCAATTGGCGTTTATTGCCATTTTGGACTCCTTGAGTTTTGCCTGCAGATGGTTTTTAAATGAGAGTCGTGGCGTTAAGATGACTTCAAGATACTTATACTCCCACACTTTCTCCAAATCACTCAAGTCCATTTTTCTTCCCGGGACTATCTCCCTGTTCCGTTGCGAATAACCATTACTTTTGATTTGTTGTTTATTTGTTGGTGTTCAATTTCTATTTCCATGTGATACAGTACTATTGCAATCTGTTGATCATAATTTGCATCATGTTTGGAGACTCTGCTAGTATAACAATCCATCAAACATAATACCCCCAGGCAACGAGGCTGAAAGACCATCCAGGAAGAGTGAAAAAAGAAGTGGACTTAGAAGGCAACCTTGCTTTACTCCTATCTTCGATTCGAACCAACGCGATACGATCCTTCCATTCCATACAGCAGTCCAGTTTTTATCATAAAGACTTCGGATGACATAAAGCATTTTTGACGACAGCCCTAGATTGCTTAGCTTGTGAAGTAAAGTGCATTCCTATCTATCGAATCGAAAGCTGCCTTAAAATCGACGAAGAAAGCATATAATTTTCTCCTATTTTCCTAGAACGACTGAGCTATGTTTGTTAACAAGGATCTATTACCTGCTGTCGAGTACTTTTACCTAAATCCACCGTGGAATTCGCTAGGTAATTCGTTCTGCTGAATCCATTCGTTCAAGCATTCTAGTATTATCCCTGAAAATATTTTCATCACATGAGCTGTGTTGTCCTTTGCGTTTGTTTTAACTTATATTTGTATCTAGTTGCTAGTTGGTTTTTGGCGCTGACTGCTAGTTACTCGTACTTTACTTTTCCTTGTTTGATAATCCTTTGCAACTGGGCATCGTCTGCAGTTGACACATTTTGCCTTTTGATATCTTTTAAGCGGACAGCTTTATATTTCATGCCTGTCTCCACATAAGCAAAATCTCATTTGCAATAGCTTTGTGTATCTCCGATAGATTATGGTAGGCTCCTCTTTATTGTGGCTTTTATTTTTAATAAAAACTTTGGCATCCAAGATTTTAAATCCTTTGTCAACCAAATCTTCAACGATATCTTTTTCATCGCACGAGCAGTGAAGACCTCTGACTACTACTTTAAAGGGCCTATTAGTTTTATTGTCATATACTTACTTATGTCCTGTATCCCCTTGTGGGTCCTAGGGCCTCTACAACGCCTACGCTCCATCGTGTGCGATTTCTGGAAATGTGCCTCAGCTCTCCCCAACTCTTTCCCAGTTGCCGTGCTTCCTTCTCAACTGTTCTGGGCCACGTACTCCTAGGACCGCCGCGTATCCTGCCATCCTGGGTAAGCGGGTTCCATTGCATCGCTTGGTTAGCTATGTACCTGTCACCCTTTCGGAGAGTGTGACCGATCCACTGCCACTTTCGCCGTCGTATGATTGTGCCTATAGGTTCATATGAATGCAATTGTATTATCATTCTCGATATCTCATCTGTGATTGTTCCATATGCATTCTCATCTTCAACACTTTTGTTTCCACTTGCTGTTTCTGTAATAATTTACCCTTACCCACGTCTGCAGTTGTCGCCAACACATTAATCTGACTTGTTAGTCGTGCATCTTGATTATATCTACCATCTATTGTTTTGCCAAAAAGTTATGCTGCTTTTTATACCAATAATTATAAAACAAAAATAGACTCACCTTGACTATCTAATCAACGGTTGACGTAGCTTCTAATTTGCAGTTGTTGCATATTTAATTATCAAATAAACGTGATTCAGTGACGTTTACCCTGCCTAATAGATTAAAATAAAAATTATTGTTAAACATGTGATGTATGTTGTTGTATATTAAATTGCTAACAAAATTTCTAACAAACGTGTTTATTTAGCAAAAAAAAAAAAAGAAGATAAATCAACAAATTATCTTGAGATTGTATTTACGATAGGGTTTTTAAAAATGTTTCGCTTTGTATATGATACGTGGAATATTGTTGAACACAGCCTCGGTGGCAGTAGACAGCGCGTAAATCTCACAATCTTAAGGTATTTGGCTTTGTTTTTATTATTTATTTTTGGAGGAAGTAATTGTGGAAGTCATCCGTAAAGTTGAATGATGTTTATGCGGATAAGGGAAATAATGAATGAGAAACAATAGAAGCAGAGTTAGTATGAGTAGTGTCATATCAATCACTGTAATCAATTTGTTGAAAATGGCCGCCATTTACACACAGTGCCGTTCGAAAAATTGTGGTCAAACCTTTTTTTGGAATTCTGTCAAATTTGTTGCAATAACTACATAGTTTTTAATGAGGATTTGTTTTCTTATGCGGTTTCAATCGTTTCATGATACATTTACTTACTTACTTACTTACTTAGGTGGCGCTACAGTCCGGGGTGGACCTGGGCCTCAACCAACAAACCTCTCCAGTCAGCCCGGTTATGAGCCAGCTGCCTCCATTTGCGCACGCCAAGTTGGTTGAGGTCCCTCTTCACTTGATTGCGCCACCTACCACTAGGACGTCCTCTACTGCGCTGTCCATCCGGGGTGGATTCGAAGACTTTCTTGGCTGGAACGTTGGATTCCATCCGCTCTACATGACCCAGACATCTTAGTCGCTGTATATGAACTCTTCTCGCTAAGTCGATGTCATTATAAAAGCCGTATAATTCGGCATTGTATCTTCTCCTCCACTCACCGTCTATGCAGACGGGACCAAAGATCACTCGAAGAACTTTTTCTCTCGAAGTAACCAAGGGCATCCTCATCCGATTTTTACAAGGTCCATGCCTCTGCGCCATACAGCAGGACTGGGATGACTAATGTCTTATAAAGAGTTACCTTAGTAGTTCGAGATAGGGCCTTGTTATTCAATTGCCTTCTTAGCCTATAGAAACACCGATTGGCAAGTGTAAATCTTCGTTTGATCTCCCCACTGGTGTCATTTGCGGAGTTCACCATAGAGCCTACGAGTAGGTAGACAAAGCCTTTTACTACCTCAAACTTATATCTGTCTGTTGTGGCGTTTTGTCCAAGACGCCGATGTTGGGTGTCTTTTTTTGTTGACAGCATATATTTTGTTTTGCTTTCATTGACCGCTAAAACCATCTTCCTGCCTCGATCTCAATACTCGAAAACGCCCCACTGACGGCCCGCTGAGTTCCTCCGACTATGTCAATGTCATCGGCGTAAGCGAGTAGTTGTACAGACTTGTAAAAGATTGTACCTCCGATGTTGGCTTGTGAGTTTCGTACAATTCTTTCAAGTACTATGTTAAAGAGATCGCATGATAGCGCGTCACCTTGTCTAAGACATTTCCTGACATCGAACGGTTCGGTGGTGTTTTTACCGACTTTGATGGAGTAGCGAGAGTTCTCCATTGTCATCCTGCACAAACGAACGAGCTTGGCAGGGATGCCAAGACTGAACATGGCTCTGTATAACTCGTGATACATTTAGAGTGTTACAATTTTTCACACGCGGTCACGGGAGCAAAAAGTTGTTAGACCGAAAAATTGTTTTTTTAGGTTTTGTAGGGATTAAAGAAAAATGCTTTATTGGTGCAGTGTTTTTCTTTTTTTTTTATTGCGTCTCAGAAACATTCTCTATCTAATTAGTACTTTGTTGGACCTCCTCTTGCTTTTATTACAGCTGCATATCGGCGAGACATTGACTCAGATAGGTTTTTCCATGTGGAAGCAGGTATGGTGTTCCAGGTTCGGATAAGTAAATTTTTTAGGTTTTCAATTGACTCTGGACGCTTCTACGCAAACTTAAGTTTCAGTATTGTCCAGATATTCTCAATACAATCTAGACTGTAGGGAGGCAAACTTAATACACCAACGTTATTTTCTTCGAAGTACTTTTTAACCTAAGAAATAAGAAAAAATGCAAATATTATTTTTAGTCATAAAAGTTCTAGCTTATTTAAAAGCTTGATATTAGTCTTTCATATTAAAAAAAAAAACAAGTTCATACTTACAATATTGGCTGTATGGCAAGGAGCATTGTCCTGTTGAAAAATGAATCTGGAAATGTCACCAAAAAGCTCCAGCGCAGAGGACTCTTATACATTTTCCAGAACCCGTAGGTAAACTTCTGCAGTGACTTTCGATTCTAGGAAGACCATTCTACCTTTTTCATCTCCAGAAAAGCGTCCCCAGACCATCACACCTTCAGTTTTGGTGGGCATCCGTAAGATGCATTCAGAGCTCAGTCTTGCCTTTGGTTCTCTTCGCGCAAGAATCCTCCCATCTCCAACATGCAGCTTAAGCTTTGATTCGTCGGAAAAGATAACATTGTTCCACATGTCTTGAGTCCAATTAAGATGCTCTTGAGCCCAGAGCAATCGTTTTTCTCTGACTCTTTTTGGAAAATCCGGCTTCAGTACTGGCTTGAGTGCTCTAAGTCCAGC
Organism: Pocota personata; assembly: GCA_963082735.1. NCBI lineage: Eukaryota > Metazoa > Arthropoda > Insecta > Diptera > Syrphidae > Pocota > Pocota personata. Next base: position 31,959,622 of record OY720431.1, on the reverse strand, counting down.
TTTTACGAGCCTTTTCCTCACTGAGCTTGACCAAATTATTTTTCCTGTAGCTCGACACAGATCGTTTTTAAGATCCACCGAAGTCTTGAACCGATGCCGACGGCTGTACAGCACCAAAAAACGATCTTCCACTGGAGTCGTCTTTTTTAGCCTCCCTGAGCCTTTCTTTCTGCTGGTAGTCCCGGTCTCACGATATTTTTTTAAATTCCATGCCACACTTTGTTCAGCAACATTTAATCTTCTACAAATTTCACGTGTTGTTAAATTGAGACGTGACAGACACACAATATTAGCTTTGTACTCCGAACTGATTTTTCCCCTTTTTTTCACTAAATTACTTCGGTTCGTTTCGGACTGCTATCACGAGCTAAATGCACCTCTTATTCATAATAACATCGACTTTTATGCACTATTCGAACGACATTTTGCTACCTAGTGCAAAAAAAAAAAAACCGTAGCTCTCATAAATTCCAAGAACTGCGCCCGAAAAGGGTAATAAAGTGTTTGACCAACATTTTTCGAACGGCACTGTACATGCAGGTCTTGAATCGTTCTGGCCACTCATCGATCGCAGCACACACCTCGTCCATTGGAAAATTGTCCACTGTTCTTCAAGGACTCAATATTTGGGTGTCGAATAGAACAAGCCATCGCCTCTTAAGTAGACCACAGCTTTATAATCCAAATTATTGAGGTCTGGACTACCTGACGGCCAATCGTCTGCTGCTATGAAGTCACATTGTTTTGGAGCCACCTTAATGTTATTTTTGCCTTATGAGCTGACGCGTTCGACTCGCGGAATAAGTGCTGGTGCTTCTTCGGATGACCGGGCATAGACTCTGTCATTTTGCTTCTTTTTTTTTAACAGGAATGTGGCCACGCTCAAATGGCGTGGAGGCACTGCGACCAGAAAGATCTATTGTGCCAGAGGCTACTTTTCAGGGCAGCATTACTTCTACTTACATTACTTCTACTTACCTTACGGCTGCGGAGGAGTTCCTTAAGTCTAATGGAGATATTATCTCCTTAAGGAAGGAGCTTCTCCTACTTCTACACAGAGCTACACACTCACATAGTAAGTGTTCTGCAGTTTCGTCCTCTTCTAGGCAGAGGCGGCAGGTGGTATCCTCTGAAATTCTCATTTCGATTAGGGTGGTAGAGTAATTGACAGAGACCAGTAAGGAAGCTCACAAGCCTTCTTATGTCGTTTCTGCTATATTTTAGGATATCAACTACCTTTTTCTTTGGAGGAGTTGGACAGCCTTTTTAGCTTGTCTCAGACCTTGATAGTTATTCCAGTGGGAAATGCACATGTTTCGGGTCAGTTTAAAGGCAGAATCTTATATTCCGCAAAAAGGTTCAGGTCCAATGAACAACTCAGATTGAACTTTTCTGGCTAGCAGATGTGCAGTTTCGTTGCCGTCAACACCTACATGACCCTGTACTCACCTCAATTTTACGTTATTGTATCTGTCGAAGTAGCTTAGAACTGATTTTGAACTGAACAGGTGGGAGATCGGTGCTTTAAGCGCCGCTTGGCTGTCGTAGCACAGGTCTCGATAGCGTAAAGCTCGGCCTGGAAACACTAAGACTCTTTCCAAATTATTTTGCTTATTGAACGATTCCTCAAAATAGTAAACATTCTTTCATCCAGGAACACAATTTTCCTGCGACCATTTTGCGTGTACTTTGCTTTCGATGTTTCATTTCGCTTTTCCTTTAATTGGGCTATGAGTAAGTGGCCAGTGTGTCTTTTATATGCGTTGAGTCTCAAATGCGATATATGAATTTCTGCGATATCTTCATTTCTCGCGACAAGATTTTCTGTTTTCGCAGCATTTTCCGATTAATCCTGGCTTTAACAGCTTTTATCGCCTGTGAAGTTCTGACAGTGCAAGGGCGTCCGGATCTTTGACGGTCAGTCACTCCACCAGTGTCATCAAACAATTTAGCAGTTCGATGCACAAAATTACTTGTGATTCCAAGCGGTCGCAAGGCTCGTTAAATATCGCCTCTTTCCACAACACTGTTTTCAATATCGCCACACTACATATCAACAAACGACTTTTTTACATCTTTTTGAGCGTCAACTTAGTATAAATGTCACTCATTGAATACCTGTCAATATAGAATGGGTGTGTTCAATACTAGATTTCCGATGAGTGCGTTTAAAAGTATATTAGATACGAGCAGGTACATATATCCTAATTTGGCTTCTACGTTCATAAATTTTTATATTATATAAAAAGAAAAATATTTTTTACACATTCGGTCAGCTTTAATACGATATAATGCATGTTGGAGTGAAAATATATTTTGAAACAAAAGTTTAATTTTAGTAAATAAGTTTTAAGATCGATCACGTGGTGTAAAGAGCGGCCTTATTTAATTATAAAAGGTCTCACGAAGAAGAAATGCCCCCAATTTCAAGTAAATAGTATGGAGGACCTCTATCGTCTTCGGCGTCTGATAGGAACCAGGCTATCCATGAGCTGCGACAAAACAACTTGAACAAGGGAACAACTATCTTAAAAATAGCCGCCCAGGTAAGAAGAAATGCTCAGGAGATTCTTTCCCCAAAGTTCATTAACAATGCTCAAGGCCAGCTTCTTGTGGAAGACGACAAAGTTCTCCACAGATGGCGACAGTATTGCATAAGACTTCTGAATGAACAGTTTCCTGGGTATACTTTCCTAGAGCTGCTCCGAACCATGACGAAGTATCCGACATTACTATCGAAGAAGTTAAGAATGCGGTCAAATACTCAAAGAAAAGAAAAGCTGTTGGCCCAGACAAGATACCCTCTGAGTTCTGGAAAAAGATGGGAGACATCGGGTCCAGATGGCTCATGATTCTTATCTCCAAACTTATGAGCGGTGATCCAATGCCTAATCAGTGGAGGGAAAGTTATCGTCTTCCTTTGCACAAAGGGAAGGGCGATAACTACCGTTCTGTCAAGCTGATGTCACACACCATGAAGATCGTTGAGCGGGTATTAGATGGCCGACTGCGGACAATAATACGGCTGTCTGATGACCAGTGCGGGTTTGTCTCGGGTAAATGAACAACAGATGCAATCCAAAGTATAAGGATCATAACGGAAAAACATCGTGATTCCTTAAAGGACTTGCATATGGTGTTGGTTGATTTTGAAAAAGCCTTTGATAGACAACCAAGAGATCTCTTATGGATGGCGCTAAGACAACGAGGAGTTCCAGAAACCTACGTGTGCATGATCATGGATATATATGAGGGAGCAAGGATAAGAGTAAGATGTCCCGCAGGAGTCACCGAAGAGTTTCCAATCAATGTCGGCTATATAATACAATCCTTGATTATCTGCTTAATGTATGGGTGGATGTTTTGGAGGGAAATGGGTACCGTATTAGTTAAAAAAGACAGAGTATCTGTGCTGCCCATTCTCTGATCCACACCGGCCTATTGCAGACATTTACTTGAATGGAAAAGTGCTTCCCAAGTGCGAAACGTTCAAATATCTGGGATCTATGATCAATAGCGAACCAACTTGTGATGTGGACGAAGTGGCGGGAAACTCTGCTATCTTCTGTGATCGAAAAATGCCCCCTAAGCTGAAAGGAAGGCAGTTGTACGTCCGGCGTTCATACAAAAAGTATGAGGGCAAATTAACGGCAGCTGAGATGAAGATGCTTCGCATGACAGCAGGAGTAACAAAGCTTGATAGAATAAGAAGTTCAAAGATTCGAGGAAGCCTTCATGTAAAATAACCCATCACAAGCAAGATAAAGCACGAACGGCTCATTTGGTATTGTTATGTTCAAAGGAGAGATCCTTCGAACCCCGCCAAAAAGGCAATATCAATCAACGTTCCTACACAATCGCGTAAAAAAGGCAGACCAAAAAACAACTGGATTACACAAATGCAAAAAAACACCAGCAGTTGATTGGCCTCAGTGACGAAGTGATCCGAAACCGGGAAGCCTGCCGGTACTTCCTGAGGTCAAACCGGCAAACCCCACAGACGGACCAGAAGGGCTGCAGTAAAGTGGGAGGGTTGTGATCCTTCTACTCCGGATCATAGCTTCGCCGAAAGGAAAAGAAGAAGAAAGAATTTTTTGGACCTTATTTCAATTTTAGTGTTCCGTACCAGAATGATATAAAACGGAACACTGATGGATTCAAAACGGTGTCTGTTTGTCTGTGTCGGTCAGTTGTCACACGCTTGTAAATTTCGAACCTGAGATCTAGTGAGCTGGAATTAAATATTTGTTCATCCTAACATGCGACATATCATATTAAAGCTGAACTTCCAAGGAATTCGAATATGTAAAAATATTTTTTGTTGGATAAAAAATGTTTAATAAAAAACCTCAACAATCCAGGCAAAGGTGATGCCACCCCGCAAAATCCAATCATAAATATTCTCTCTACAGTTTTATTTCAATAAATTATCTCCTTCTGTTGCCTGGTACAGTTCTCCAATGAAAAAGCACTGCAAAGACACAATTTTTATAACGGATATGAAACAGAAGAAATAACGGCCAAGATTGAATTACACTTTAGCCCGTCATTCTCAAGCCTTCTCATGCTCATAATGGCCATGCGAAGACACATCCACTCACAACTATACACACATACTCAACTCTACTACACCCTATTCAAACAAAGAAGGAGGAAAAAACTGCAAATCCAACCGATATTACATATCGAGGAAGTAATAAAGAAACAAACGAGGTGACACAGAGAAGCCTGGAGTATCTTTATTGCATAGTGCAAGAGCTGCTCACACATGCGAGATGCATAACAAAATATTGCATACAGATACAAACACTTGAATGTTAATGCCTTCTACTTGCAAAAATCAGACGACAAAAAGAGAGACATACGATAGAGGCATACAAAAAAATATATAAAAATACACATCTTCATTTCTTCTACTTCAGTTGTTCTTCCGTCCGTCCGTCCATCCATCTTACACTGAGATTATATGTGAAAATAATTGCAGTAGACACTTAGAAATGGGTAAAGAGCAAAAAAACCCATGAAGGAGTTTAATGAACTTCACACAGATTTGTATCTTTGTATCTCTTTGCCATGGTTCGCATTTGCCGTAGAATGTCTTCTTTGACATTGCATAACTACGAGTACATAGTGCTTATAGCTTGGCTTGACTTGGTTCAGACGACAGTATACACTCGGTGTAATAAAATACACTCGAGAGCAATTGGATGACATTAGGAGTCGATTACACCGACGAGATAAACAAACTGGATGAACGTACTCTGTTTTTTGCAACTTGTGTCCGCCTCGCTGATTTGTATCTAAAAAATTAGTTGAATATTATAAATTCAGTGCATGGCAAATGTAATTTGCACACACAAAGTTCATGTACTTTTACCGCACCAGAGTGTGATGATACCAGGCGACACATGGAGATTACCCCACACTATGCTACCGTTCTCTCGGTTCTCGATTCTGGGTTTGGTATAGTATCTCTTTGTTTCGTCTGCGGTGGGCAATTTGTTACAGAAATTGTTATTGTTATCGTTGATGTTAGTAGTTACTCCCGACGACGACGACGGCGACAACAACAGAAGGGCATGTGTAGAGTAATAGTGGATAAGATCGCCATTGTAACAATGCCGGAGCAATTGCTTGTCAATCTTAATTGAGGTAAGTTCCTTGAACCGATTATGATGAACATTGTAGAGGCATTTGTAGCATTGTCGGTGATTGGCCTGTCGGGTATTGGAGATTATGATTAATTATGAGTTCTTGTTTGGATGGAATTATGAAAGGTAGGCTTTATAACAAAGGACAGCAATTGGAATTATTTCTTAACCGTAGCAGTGAACTGTAATTTGGTGTAGAGGAGAGTCATGTTTACAAAATTTATTCTCATCATAACAAACAACAATTGATTATGCTCTACTTTAGGGTTGCCAAGTTTTAAAAGAGAAGCTGAAAGTGGAAAATTCATAAATGTCCTAATTGATATAAAAGTATCTACCTACTATTCTAGTATAATTCAAACTGCTTTTAGCTGTTTAATCTACGTTCATTTGTAGCTGCAAATCATACTTGTACTCGTATGTTGTCCTGCAGCTGAGCAATAGTACAATAAGTTTGATTTCTTCATCAAATCATCATCATTAATTTTTAGTCAGTGGATACCATCGCCAACAGTGGTGCAGCAGTGGATTTCGTATGTGCGGTTGTGTGCGCTCAGCACAACATAGGGAAGGAATATTTTGCTTTAGTTAATTGATTTCTCGTTATTCGGAGAATAGTAGGAAGCTATGTGCTTATTTCTGAAAGCCAAACAATTTTTATTAAATTAAACATATGTAACTCAAATATGAAATTTTATCGAAAGCGGTAGAGCCGATTTAGCCTTAAATTGTGACCCCACAGATCCAGGATATATGTACATATGTTTGTCATCTGTCTCCATACATAAAATAAATTGAATTTGTAGAGTAAAATCTTAAGTTTCTTTTTGCAAACTATGTACATATGTAATCGTTTCTTTCTATTTCAGGTCAAAACAAAACACTTTTTGGGTTTGTTCTCACATTTCTAATTAAAAAAATCACCTATCCGTTCCAAAAGGTTTTTTCTAGATCAGGCCTAGTACTTTTGGTTCGGTGGTGGAGATATTGTAGTGTTATTTGTTGGAATTTCACTAATAAAAATAGCTAAAATAGCTATTTAGTTGTAACAATAATGGCTATGTAGCAATTCACTAATAAAAATAGCTAAAACAGCTATTTAGTTGTAACAATAATGACATGCCTTAGGTGTTTTAAAAGAATTACAGAAGATGTCATTTAAGCATAGCAAATACAACTATGTTACTATGTAGTGGAAATTAAATTTATGATCGGACTTTTTTGTTGCTACTGCCGTGCCTCAGTAGTCAGTGCCTCGGACTACTAAGCGGGACGTTTAGGTCTCGAATCCCAGAAGGTTTGTCAAGGTTTTTCACCTCCTGCGAATATATGACAAGCTTCCGAGACTAAGACTGTATCATTTGGAGCTTTTCCGTCACGTTCGAAAGAAAACGTATCTACGCGATCAAAATATAACACATCATCACATCACAAACGAATACAAGTATGACATCGCCATCGTGATGGTTAAGGCTTATCGTCAACACCTTCATGGTCATAAGTTCGATTCCTCGCGAGGTATTGTCTTCTTTTTGGTATTGATTTACTGAAAAGAAATAGCTAAAATAGCTATTTAGCAATATTGGTTCCTGCTATAACAGCTATGGGCGATATTTTTCTAGTCATTTTCTTTGTGACTTCATTGCTGCGCTACTACTACAAAACTATAAATATGTAGTGTAAATTCTTGCAGTTCTTACCACATGTGTGTAATGTAATAAATAGAGTCCTCGTAGTGGCCGGTTAAAAGAAAATACCGCCGCAGTGAATGTCAGTGTTCATGGCAATCCTTCAAAATCTATTCCCCAGCATTCCCAGCAATTGAATCTTTCCTACAGCTCTACGCAGCGCATTTTAATATCAAGATCCAGCATGAAAAATCAGGAATTGAAGCCAACAGATCATGAACAGCGTTGATTGGGTGTTAGAGAACCACCAAGTTGATGGCGATTTTTCGAACAAAATCCTTTTCAGCGATGAGGCTCACTTTCAACTGAATGGCTACATAAACAAACAAGATTGTCCCATTTGATTCCACAAAAAGTCACTGTTTGGTGCGGTTTTTGGGAGGAACTCCTTCGAAAATTTTTGTAGTGCTGATGTAACAGTCAATGGTGAACGAACAAATTATTCTTAGCACAAAATGGACGATATTGATGTGGAACACATCTGGTTTCAACAAGACGGTGCCACTTGCCACACAGCGCGAGAAACAATGCAGTTATTGCACACTAAGTTTCCTGGTCGCATCATCACCCGATTTGTCATCCAAAATTGGTCACCAAGTTCAAGAGATTTGATTTTGTTGTTGTTATGTGAAACAGAAGGTGTATGCTTATCCTTAAACGATTCCAGAGCTAAAGGAAGAGATTCTACGCGTTATTTATGAACTACCACAGGATAAATACCGAAAAGAAATGAAAAAAAAATCATCAAAGGGGCGGAAGTCTGCATACCAGCCATGGTGCTAATAATAATTTTGGAAAACAAACTTCCAAAAGTGACCTCAGTCCATTAAGTGACGAACAGATAATACTAAAACTAAAAACGATGGTACCTTTAGACTCATATTTTGACTCAGGGACATAATAATGAACCCAAGTTCCATATCCACAGCTTTAAAAACTGCTAACAACATTCCACACGGTATTTTTATTTTTTTCCCCTATGCCGGGAACTTAGAAAACCCCCTCCGTATGTAACTAAGAGATTACTACTTACTTACTTAAATCCTTGAACCCCTCGAGGGGCATAGGGCGTCAACAACGCCTGCGCGCCATCTTGTTTGAGCTACCTCCAACTTATTCCCAAAGAGCTTGATTCCTCCTCGACCGTCCCTCCATCTGGGAACAGGCCAAGAACCTATAGAGATTACTGTGCGAAGGAGAAAGTGCCAGTGGATTGTACACACTCTACGGCGCGACGAAACTCCACTGCGAAATACGCCATGCAGTGGAATCCGCTTACCCAGGCAGGTAGAACAGCGGGACGCGCCCTAAGTAACAGATTGTTTATTTCATATCGCTCCCTAACGCGTTGTGGAGAAGTGACAAAAAATAAAATAAAAAATCTATCTCGACGTTTCCCAAGAAAGTTCTCTAACCAATAAGAACAAATTTCATCAAAATCGGTTCAACAATTCAGAGGTTATACAAGAAAATGGCAAGGTGGAATAATAGTAAAATTTTGAATCATTTTCCTTCTAAAGAGACTTTCTAAGCACTCATACTCGTATGTGCGAACGAAGTAGCGCTTAACTATTTTTTTAACTTTGTTATTGTTCGCGTATCCGCGTATATTTTCAAAAATAACCATCGGATGTAATACGAGTATCTTTATGATTCAGCACATCTCTGAAACATATTATAAAGCTTTATGTTCATATTTCCAATTAGCTTAACAATGCCTATTTCATGGAAACGAAACAGGATTCCCAAACAAATTTGGATAAAATGTTCATTCCATTCAGGATATCTATTTGCCCGGTGAACAACAAATATTACCCCCAATGTTATTAACCCCATCGCGGTCTGATCTGCATGACCACATATACTAATATTTCGCACACAACATTATCAAATTTAAAATTCAAATCACACAATCCCCCTACCGAGTAGTAGGTACATACATATGTGAGAATTTATTTGACAGAGCCCAACATACTCATACGTACAATTGAACGCATCCGGAGAGGTTGCAATTGGAATTTCAATTTCGTTCTCTAAGCAAACATGGGGCGTCGCCGGTGATAGTATCCAAAGGCTAATTACCTCCAGAGCCATAATCGGATAACAAAAGGCCAACAAATCTAGAATTTCACTTTGGCAGTCAAAAGTTTGAAACCCAAATCTCTTTCAAAGATGAACAACATCTCCAGTTGTTGTGACCATGAATGTGCTTAATTGGCTTTGGTTTTAGAAATCCACAGAGTGGTTTCGAGTTTCCCACCTGTGATAGAAGAATTGAATGAACAAACCCTTTGTTTGGAACATTACTTTTCTGTCGAATTTCGCTTACCTGTCAAATTGTACTTAATAAAGAGCCATCTGACATTTTAATTGACACATTAGTGTTCGCTTCATATTCACTTAGTACTTCTGGTTGGGTTCGCTTGAGCGATGGAGCGTTGAGGAATGGAATTCAATGGCAAAAAACTGCGTGCGTCGTTCTTTGTTTGGTACCCGACTGTAGTGGGGTGTATGGCAATAAAATGAGTCAACTATCTGATTACGGACACGCATGCTTCGGGGGAAAATGGTGGGCCTGCCTTTGGTTAAACCGACAATGATAAACAATGAAATTTTGTTGGCGTAGTTTTGTGATTTTTGTTTGTATAACTAATCAAGATGACTCGTGCTATGATTGTTACACACTTAAGTGATTTCAATGCGGAAATTTGCAAGAAGAGTGGAAAATTCGTTTCGTTATCACAAGAAGCAAGAGTGTGAGGGTTGACTTTTCTGAAGTCATATCTACTAAGTAAGTGCTTTTGATTGAGTACCACATCCTCTGTGGAGCTTATAGTGCGGGAATTGTTTGGGTTATTGAAATTGAATGGCGATTTTAAGTAACCTGCACTTGATATTAAGTTGTAGATTCGTTAACGACAATCAATCCGCTGTTTAGATTTGACGATGACAGTCAACAGTCCCGTCCACCCGACCATCATGAGGTGACAATAGCAATATCTAAGAACAAATCGAACAAAAGGCTACTGAAGCCGATGGTCTACAAGCCGAGCTATTCAAAGAAACGGGAGATGATTTGGTAGGAGGCATGTATCAACTAATTTGCAAAATCTTCTCAGATTAAAGTTTACCCGATGAATGGAATCTCAGGATCAGGAAATACTCTGAAGTGCGCAGAACTCTTAATACCTTTCGTCGATAACCTGATTGGTCCTTATCAATGTGGTTTTAGGCACTGATAAGGAGCTGGAGAAAGCTCCGGAATTTCAGAACGATACCCACCTCTTTATCGATTTAAAGGTCGTCTATGATAGCGTATACAGGGACGAGCTATATACCGAGCTATGTGTAGCTTAGGTATCCCTGCTAAGGTCGTCCGTCTATTTAATGCTGCTCTGTCAAAGTCGGTAAAAATCTATCCGAACCGTTTGGTGTAAAAAACCGCATAAGGCAAGGCGATGGGCTATCAACGATTTATACATACGAAACTCGCAAGCTAACACCAGAGGTGGTTAGAGGTTTTGTTTTCATAGGCTACGCGGTTAACTCTGAAATCGACACGAGTACTGAGATCAAACGAAGAATTACTTTTGCCAACCGCTGTTTCTTTGGGCTAAGGAGACTAAGGAGGCCCTCTTCATCCCAGTCCTGCTATATGGCAGGTAAAAGTACTTTTGGTTGTTTTTTTAAAAAGAAAATTTGTTGGTGTGATCTACGGTCCAGTTTGTATTGACTTGGTCAAAAAGGTGCGAATCCAGCGCCTAGGATACCTAACCATGTGAGTCAACGCAGCAGAGGAAAATCCCACATTAGGACCGCACAGCCGGAAAGGGGACCTCACCCAACTTGGCGTGTAAAACTGGAGATATCTCGCGAAAGATCGAGCTGGCTGGAGAGGTTTGCTGGCTGTGTTCTTGATCCACTCTGGAATAAAGCGACATCCAAAGTAAGTAAGCACGGCTTGGGAGTAATTTACGAGGCTTGATAAGACAAGATTATGGGCTGAAACAAAAAATACACGACATCCACTAAGTTCGCAAGTAGAGTCAAATGATCCACACATTGTTTTCACAGATTTCTAAGCGAACATCATCTGCACCGTGACCTAAAGCATGATTAGAAAGCTGAAAATGGTTCATTAGAATCAAGGCTTTTGATTTGAGTACTTGCGAGACTTTCAAAGACTTTTGACAAATAAGGAACAATTGTCTATACTTCACGTGGCGGAACCGGAATTTTGTTCGTCCAAGCTTGAGGAAAAGGTGAGGTGGTGAATATCGTGTTTATGACGTGGGCTATGACAGCAGAATATTCAATAAAATTTTGACGAAATTGTTGTGAATTTTGTCAAATCCCATCGCTTTTAATCGAACTTCAAAGACTGCTTGAAATATGTCAACGTAACGAAAGGAAAAAGTATTTTCATTTGAGACTGTACAAAGGACTAAACGACTTTAAAATATTAAAAGCAACTTAGAGGACCAAACACATACAATATCAAATATTAGCCTAATGTTTGCTTGTCGGTGTATAAAATTCTTCGGAGATACGGGCGACATTAAAGCCCTCCTGCGACCTGATCGCCCACGCATGGTACCAACGCCACAAGTCATAAAAACCTTTAAGGCACGAAGCCGTCACCGAAAGCAGAAAACACTGATTCGTGAGACGAATGCAACGCAAAAGTGTATGAGTTGCATATCAAGATAGGCTTGAGGATGGGGGCCTTACAAAAATTGGATTCAAAAATCCAAGCGATTCTTGGTGGAGTACGCTGCTATTTTGCACAGACATCTTGGCATCACATGCTAACAAACCCATCTGGGTTTTCTTCTACGATAACATGGGTAGGCGATTTATGACCTGATCTGCTTTGTGATCGGGTACGCTGTCAGTAAAAGATATTATGTGTGCATGGTAGGGATGGAACCGATATGGTATATAAGACGGAGGACAGGAAGGAGAAAATCAGAGTCATACTAAGAGTCAAACAAAGTAAGAAGTAAAATCTATACCCATACGAGTAACTTAAGAAAAAATTTCTTTCATTTTCTTCCGACTCTCCGCTCGACACTCTTCCCTCAAAGTAACGAGGAGGCACGGTTTCACGCATCAACAACCGGTATAGGACCCTTTCTGAAACCTCTAAACCATACCCTATTCCACAAAACATTTTAGCAAGACCCTGCTCTAGCCCATAAGTCCGAAACTACCCATACCTGGCTCCAGAGAAATGTATCCCGTTTCATTGGTAACAAAGACTGGTCTTCCGCCAAACCAGACCTGAATCCATTGGATCACAAATTGTTGACTCCCTTGAAGTACAGCTTTGGTCATAAATGAAAAGCACCCTACGCAAATGTATAAAATGCCGTTGTATCTGAAAAATTCAATGCGTATCAATAAAAAAACAATTAGGGTGACCAGATAAAAATGATAGGAAAAGAAATTTAAATAAAACAATAACGGTGTGAGCTATCAAATTGATTCTGGCTTTATATTAAAGCTACTTTCATGCCATTTTGTATGGAATAGCACATCATTTAAATGGTTGCCTCGGCTTATCTGCAAGTGCTTCAAGCGGTCTGTCCAATTTTTGATGACTCGGTCCAATATGTGCGGCGTTATTCCGGCAACAGCGTCTCGAATGTTGGCCTCGAGCTCGTCCAAAGTGGTTGGTTTGTTAGCGTAGACTAAGGACTTGACGTAGCCCAAGAGAAAATAATCGAGGGGTGTCAAGTCGCATGATCGCGGCCAATTGATGAACGCTCGCCGTGAGATGACCCAGTCGCGAATTTTCTCCCTCACCGCTTCGAGCGTTGCATCGCTTGTATGGCATATAGTGCCGTCTTGTTGCAACCACAGCTCGGATATATCGATGTTGTCGAGCTCTGGCCACAGTAAGTCGGTTAACATCGCTCTATACGGAGGACCATTGACGGTAATGGTGTCTCCTTCCTCATTTCGAAAGAAATAAGGTCCGATGATGCCGTCGTGCCATAAACCGCACCAAACAGTCAATCTTTGTGGATGCATTGATGCTTGGTCGAACACTTGTGGATTGTGGTCGCTCCAATAACGGCAATTTTGCTTGTTGACATAGCCGCTGATTCAAAAATGGGCCTCGTTCGAGAAGATGATTTTTTGGCCAAAATCCTGATCTCCGGCCAACATTTCCAGCTCCCAATTAGCGAACTTACGGCGTTGTCTATGATCGTTCGGCTTCAATTCTTGCGTCAGCACAATCTTATACGGATGTAGGCCCAAATTCAACAGCAAATTTAGCCTGGTTGACTCTCTGGCGATGCCCAATTCAGTTGATCGGCGCAGAATCGACATTTCTGGGTCTTCTTCGATACTGGCCGCTACGGCGGCTATGTTTTCTTCACTTCGCACCGATCTCTGTCTGGTTGGTGGCTTAAGGTTCATAAGAGTGTACTCACGCTCAAACTTTTCCACGGTGCGACGAATTGCCTGTACACTGAAGCCAAGATGACGACCGACCTCACGACGAAATTCACGTTGCGTATTTACAACTGAGCCAGAATTTCGATATTTTTTTTAACAATTTCCACACGTGATGGAAGCGTCAAACGATGCACGAGGTACTAAATTAAAACAGTCTTCCGTGCTGATTTTTCCCCATTCTCGGATTATTGTTCTTTATCCTCTTTTTTAGAAGTGTCCAAAGGTGTTCTGACGATTGAGCTGGCCACTCCTAGACCTGAATGTTTTGATTTGAAAACCATTCCATAGTTTTTCGGAATTTATGGAATGGGGCATTATCTTGCTGAAAAATTATCCTTCGGTGAATGGGGCATTATCTTGCTGAAAAATATCCTTTGCTGAAAAATTATCCTTCGGTGAGGATGTTCATTCTTCTCTCGCACGTGAATATCTTTCCTATGCCTCCTGCCGCCATGCATCCGTACACCATGCAACTGCCATAGAAGTATGCAATTTACTTATCTCAAAATTTGCCTCGTCTGACCAAAGGACATTGCTCCAATCTTCATGACTCCAATCCGTATGTAATTTGGCCCCATTCAAGGCGTCGTTTCTTCTTCTCAGAAAGCCTGGGTTTTTTCTGACCTTGTATCGTCTAAGGCCGACTTCTGTTAACCTAATGCTAACCATTCTCGCAGATAGCGTAACATTTTGGCGTTCCTGAAGCGAAGCAGCTAGTCGTCTTTTGACGATTTTTTAAAGACTCCCTTGCAAGAATCCGATCTTCACTAGTCGAAGACTTTCTTTTTCTGTCTGGGCGCGGCTTAGAAAGTTCATGCCTCCCTGTATAGGCTTAAGGAATATTGAACGGCTGCACGCGAATGCTTAAGAGTTCTTGAATTTGTTTGCTGGGACATACCTTGAGAGGCTAAAAGGACAATTTGGGCTCTTTCAACTTCATTTAATTCTTGTCTTTTTGGCTTAGCCATCTTTAGGTTGATTACTTTAATTATTTAAACGAAAAACTTATGTTTCACTACTATTTTCGAAAAGATACCAATTTTACCCCACACACAAAATTCAGAATTGAAAATCGCGGGGATTCCCCATAATTTAGTCATTAATGGGTAACGGATCCTGGAAAGTCAAAAATATACATCTACCAGCAGTAGTTTTCTATAAAACGTATTTTATAGGAGTTGCTCTTCATTTATGGCCAAGGCTGTACATTGTGTGTCACAAAAGATACCCTAACACGGAGGTCTTAAAGAGAGCTCTGACTGAAGCTGTAGCCAATTTTTCAATTAATTAGGGTGCGTGTTGTAATTGACGAGTGGGCGAAGCGACTAAATGCCTGCATTAAAGCCATTTTAGATAAAGTTTCCACTTTTGTGGTCGGAATACACGTATGAATAAATCCTGAAAATTTTATTTAATTATCTTTCGAGGTCTTTGTTTTATAGCAATAAATGTGTGCAACAGTCCATACCATGTAGGTAGTATCTAGAACGCGCTAGGTTCACTTTTACCTGATAAAACTTAACAAACATAAACCTAGTCCATAGCACTTTATTATATTTTTTTTCCATAATACCTTACAACTCTTTTAAAAACCTTACGGTGCAGTAACATTAAATCAATTTAACTTAAAACCCATCTCCACAACCTGTTCCTAATCAAGACCGACCATAAAAATAGATTATACCTAATCTTTAATCACAAGTGTGTGTTCCTCTATAGTTCAATTTACAACCGGTTAAATAAATAAAAAAAATCACTTAAAGCTCTAATGGTTTTATTGGCCTCTTAAATCCAATTAGCTCTTAAAACCTTCAATTCTATCGAAAAGAACTCTTTCAACGCGTCCAAGTTTATGACTTACATCACGAATCGAATGGCACTTACGAGTAGACTGTTTGTGTGCTTGTTCTAGATTTGTTACAAGTTAATCTAAACTTTGTTTTGATTCAAATTGAACAACAACGCGTTACACACACCCATTAAGATATGAATAACTTCAGGGTTATCGCTCTAAGAACTTTCACTTGGTACACCTCGCGCCTGATTCTTTTCAATTATAATTTACGCTAACTTCCTGTTAATTTATTTATTTGTTTTATTCCATAATAATAATAAAAAAATCAGTCATATTACTAGTGACAGTCAGCTCATTCCCCTCTAGACTTGGCTTAATTTATTATTCAAATCATGCCTGGATTGTCGTTCATCCGTCGTTGGTTCTGTGGTGTTTGTGCGGTCGGGTGGAAATGTTTCTTTTACATAAAATATACATAATATGCGCATACATAAATAATAAAAGAAAGAAATATGAATCCAACCCAAACATGAGTCTCTCACAGGTCTTGCTGACAAAATTCAGACCGGAAGATTGCCCTATGGGATGAGTGTGGTATTAAGACTAAACCGCCAGTCTCTATGGTACAACATTTTACAGAAGTTCTTGACAGAAGAGAGTGAGTGTCAAAAATGTGACACTGAAAATTACTATGTACGAGTATCTATGTGTGTTCCATAAGGATATTCACATTTTGAAAAAGGAATAAATGCAAACTATTTTAGTCAGTAGAAAGTCAAAGTTGTAAAAATAACAATTTTATCTAAAAAGTATCTTTTTGGGGAGACTTGAATTGTCGAACCACCTTGAACAATCGATTCTAAAGCTAAAAATCGATAAAAATAGAGTGCAAGAAGAAAGTATCGCATGCATTTGCACCTACATATGTATTTTTCATTAGCAAATAAAATGCGTTACTCCATTGCATCCACACGGCTCAATTTTGTGGATGCAATGGAGTCTCTTGAAGCACATTTGGGTTTGTTGCTGTCCAATAACGCATATTTTGCTTATTGACAAAGCCATTAAGCTAAAAATGAGCGCTTCATCGCTGAAGATGATTGTTCGATGAAATTCAGGATTTTCTTCAAACTTTTGTAGAGCCCAATCGGAGAAGTTTTGGCCCTTCAAATGATCAAGAGGCTTCAGTTCTTGAGTTAATTTGATCTTGTAAGGGTGTAGGCCAAGATCTTTACGCAAAATAGCGCTCTTAAAGTTGCGACCACCGACTCGGTAGTAATTTTTAATAATTTCCAAACCTTGCTCATTCGTGAACTTCACCATGATAAAAATGTAAACCTTGACTGACGTTTTGACATTGACAGATTATCATACGAGTAAGTTGATGAAGAAATTGAACTTATAACTTTAAATTGAAACCAGTGACACCTCTTACAGTTGGAATCTCGCAAAACCCACCACGCAAAACCTTCTCTAGGGTGTGAAAGGACCTGCCCTGTAAAATTTTGGAAGAGGCTTGGAAATATGGGGATGAATGAGGCATTCAGTGGATTTTTCCTTTTATACCTATCAATTAGTAATGGGGCTGTTATAGGTTACCAACTAATTGCAAAATTGAAAGAGATCAATTTATAAAATTACGCATATTTTCCAAACCCCTCATCCGTTTGGCATCGTGGCAGTGATGTAGTGGTAACATCAACGCTTGTCACGCTCTTGGTTCACGGTTCAAATCCTGATGTGAACAATCATCTATTTATTTCGTCTGAAATAAATAAAAAAGTCGATCAATTGCGAAAGCTAAGTCAACTCTACTGCGAAGGCATAGCACTGGCAGTAGAGCGGTCATATGGCTGAAAGGAGGACGGAAAAAAATACTGTGAATCATGAGCAACGACAAAAAGCAAAAGAAACAAGCTCCCCAGTTATCTGGACGCTACCCTTGGAGTTTACAGAAATTTAATACCGTCTAAGTTTCAAACCACTCCACTAAATCTTTCTTTCTCTCTCTCTCCTTCACAAACGCCCGTGTCCTGTAATAGTATAAGTATTCATATCCTCTTTGGCGCGCGCAAATTATATAAAAAAAAATCCGTTTGGCACCAAAATCAATAGGTCTTGAGGCAATTATTTTAGGAAAAAATCATTAGAATTGCCGAAGTTATATGAACAAATTGTCACAGCTTCAAAGTCCTTGGCTCAAAAGTAGACATTTATTTCAAAAATATTCAACAAACTTCCACCATACGCCGTAGATACACATACTTTATTTAAAAACAAATCCTTATTATATTTTGCACATGTCGCATACTCCTTGTCATCGTCTTTGCTTGTTCTTCTCTCAACCATCTCAACTGCAATTTTTTTTATTTTTTAATTGAATGCTTCGCACCCGTTTTGAACTTGGCATTGGTATCACGTACGATATTATGCCTAGCATTGTGCTAGCTAATGCCTCCTCAACGATGTATGTATGCATGGCGACGTGTTTCATCATTCGTAAAAGTACAAGAGAACAAAAAATACAACAATTTGGAATTTTGTTCGCTTCATAATTCCACAAGCGTTAACAACCATGAAATGTTTCCCAAACCCATCATCTTTGCGTGGAAGCACAGGAAATTGTTAAAGTGCGCGCTATACGAGTACTCGTATCTTTAAGATACGAATGCATATTTTCTCCAACTGCAGTGCGTGTAATTCGCGTGAGAAATTAGTTTCAATGCATGCGCAAAGTAAATCTTTTTTTAATGATGCAAACAAATTCCTTGTGGGACTTTTCAAATTATCCACAGAAAATGCAGTGAATGAGAATAGATGCAAAAAAAAAACTTCAAATGAAGGAGAAGGGGGCAATAACCTAAAAAGATGTCCCGAATCCAAAAGTAAAAATCGGATTCAAATTTTTGAAAACAAAGAATCTTCAAAGTTCTTGGACAATAACCTTTAGAAAACCGGTCGAAAGAAACCCATAGCTGGGCGACATTTTACCTAAATAATGCGCGATAAAACTTCCGTCGGAATTTCTCAAGAATCCCATTCATCAGCCTTGTGGAATTCCCTGATTTTTCGGAATTGCTGTGCAGTGTCCACGACTTGTTTTCTTCTTTTTTTTTTTTCAAAGATAAAAAAAAAGCAAAACAACGATAAAAAGTATTTCTTTCTCGACTCGGGGTAATTCTTTGGTATTTGGATGCATAATACGCGAGTATCCGTTGAAGAGTTCACTCGGGAACGAGGTCAGTTGCTTTTCGTTGACGAGACGGGACACGAAAGTGCAAAATTGCAAGTGCGCTCGCGTTCGCTTACCCAAAAATTACGTCGTGTTTTTTTGGTTTAACTGTTTACGAGCATTTATTGTCAAACATTACGTGTTATCTGACATCTGACTGTGTGAATTTCGATGCTCACCAGCTGGTACGTTGGGGTGACGGAATTGTTTTGTTATTTTTGTTGCGTTTTGGTTTTGTTTTTTTTTTTTTTTTGAAAATTTAAATCAACGATCACTTGAAATTCAGTGGGATATGTTGATAGGAAACGGTTTTATGTGGTTAATTTTATCATGCAGAGAGTAATGCTGGATAGATTGCATGTAGTAGATGTCAAATTTCGTGAAACTGGAACAGACAAGGTCTTGTGAAGTGTACTTGTTAAATATGCAAATATTCGCGTAATTCAATTATTCAACTGGGAAATACTATCGAATTTTATTAGACGAAGTAATCAGTTGCAGTTGAATAGGCAGAAAGAAGCTGCATTTGTGAGTATCGAAAAGTACTTAAAAATAGGTTACGAAATTTTATAGCAAAGTCCGGGTTTTTGACTATTGAGGCACTCACAATGGCTATGTTTTCAGCTGATCGAGGCCTTACGACATCACAAACACTACCGCTTCGTTGATTATGTTTCGAATTGTTCGCTCAGTTGGGCGTTTATGACGACCATAATGTGCTTTAAGTGAGGGACTTGCACCTTGTTGACTTTTTATTATTATTTAATTCATTATTCTTGATTTAACAAACTTTAATTACATACTTAATCTATGATAACTATATATTGAAAGTTAAGAATAAGTAGTGACATTTGTATTAATAAAATTAAAAATAGTGATGTCACTTCATAATGGAAAATTCATTGCAATGTGGGGTGAACAGTATTTAAATAATTTATTTCAAGAAATAAAATTACATTAAAAGAAAGAAAACGAAAAGAGCATAAAAAGGAATGTAGAACATATTGAGTTGTATTCAAAGAATATAGTGCAGCAAAACTTTGATTTCTTCATAGTGAAAATTCTTGTAAAGATCTTATACCTCTAATAATCAAGGGAAGCTTATTAAATAGTCAACGTTTTTGAATAAAGTGGTACGAAAAGCAGGTAAAACGACAACATTAATTATGTCAACTCTACTGCGAAGGTATAACACTGGCAGTAGGGCGTGATGATGGCATCAGGAGGACGGAAAAAATATACTGTGAATCATAAGCAATGACAAAAGCAAAAAAAAACAAACAAGCTCCCCAGTTATCTGGACAGCCACCCTTGGAGTTCACTGAAACTTAATACCAGCTGAGTTTCAAACCAACTACACCAATCTGTCTTTCTCTCTGTCTCTTCCCCTTTCCTCAAAAACGCCCGTGTCCTAAAATTAGTATAAGGGTATTCATAACCCCTTTCACACGTGCAAATTATAAAAAAAAATTCCGTGTGTTAGAAATTGGATTCCACCTCTCATAAAAAAATTTTTTGAAACATTATAATAATACAAATGTTTTAGTGGCAGAATTTTCAGTGCTCTGAATAAAACCATAGAACGAGCTAAACGATTGGCCCCAAAAATCTTTCCTTATAGCGCACATTTGTAATACAATCAATGGCTGAAGTTTTGTTTAGTAGGCACCACCCCAGCAACTTAAAGTTTTGTTGTCACAGGATTTTCTGAGACAATGAAAACTTCGGACTGTTGAATGTACAGTCAATCAAAAAAGTCTCCGTACACACCTCCTACCTTCCAAGAAACACAAATAACTTTTTTTATTATTAAAATATCTTGATATAATTTTGCACAAATATTCCTCATATATTCCCGAAACAGTTGTTTCAATATAAATATAAACAGACTAATACTGAAATCAGTAACGATTCCAAAACCACCGTAAGTTCAAATAACATTACAAAAAAGTCTCCGTACAGTAACAATTGTAAACATTTAGGATTTTGCAATTTTTGTTAAATCAAGATTTTTTAGTCCCCTACAATATGGTTTTTGATCAGGATTATCGACAGAATATGCTCTGTTGGATTTTTGTTCCTTTATACAAAAAGGTCTTGATAAGAAAAAATTTGGTGGTGCACTTTTCGTTGACATAACCAAAGCGTTCGATATGGTTAATCACAGCATTCTTTTAGAAAAAAAACTGCACAACTCTGGTTTATGAGGTTGTATATATAATTGGTTTGTTTCTTATCTGAGTAATCGAACCCAAAAAGTTAAAGTGAATAATGTTCTAAGCGACTCAAAAGTTATTAATTTGGGTGTACCTCAGGGATCAGTGCTTGGTCCTATTCTCTTTTTAATATACATTAATTCTCTTTTTGAACAACCATTTATTGGGAATGTTAAGGCATTCGCAGATGATCTTGCAATTGGATATGATTCGGAAAATCCGTTAAATTTAGTTTCAGACATGAATTATGATGTTCATATACTAAGGTTGTGGTTTGCGGTACATGAACTTTGTATAAGTAATAAGACTAAAGTCATGTTTTTTAGCCTTGACGCAAAAGAGTTGAATAGCACTGATATTAGCTTTCATTCACCTGATTGTTTAAGATTCAAGTTGTTTAGCGAATATTGCTTAAGACTAAGTTCTCAGACCCTTTTTAATCCAAATGTACGGAAAATTACTTTGAAATTGAACAGGTTAAATGCTTCAAATATTTAGAAGTAACAGTAATTGTTCAACAACTTAAATGGACCGAACATATTTCGAATCTAAAACAGTATTTTCTTTCAACAATTCGGTGTCTATACAGTCTGAGAAAATTTTGTTCTAGCGCTTTATTAAAATCTGTATACTACGGGATATTTAATTCGAGGTTAGAATATGGTATATGTTGTTGGGGGGGTGCTTACCATAATAGATTGCAACAATTGCTTGTCCTGCAGAAGTGTGCCGTAAGAAATATTTGCAATTCTACTCGTTTTGCTCATTCAATGGAATTTTTTCGTGAATCACAAATTTTGCCTGTACTATAAGGTTTTAAAAATGTCGTTCTTTAGCTAACGTAGGATTAATTTTGCTGTAATAGTGTTGCGTGTGTTATTGTTGTCAGTGAAATGGAGTCCAATAACAAGGAAATCCCCGTTTATACAAGAAAACTCGTCGTAAAACTTAGCTAAGAAGGAAAGGCACTACGGCAAATGGGACAAATTGTTGGAAAAAGACATTCAACGGTCCAATATATAATTCAAAATTTTAAAAGTACGGGATCGGTAACATCTAAGAGGCCAAGTGGACGACAGAAGATTTTCAAATTTTTCGTAAAATAAAAAAAAAACCAAAATCGCTAATGACCGAAATGAGTTTTCCATTGAAGTGTGTGATGAAACCATAAGAAATGTGCTTTGAACAAATAATTACAATGGTCGCATAGCTAGGAAAAAACCATTCATTTCGCAAAAAATCGTGTTAAAAGGCTGACATTTGCAAGGGAGCATTTGGACAAGCCTCAAAGCTTCTGGAATTCTGTAATATTTACAGATGAGAGCAAATATCAAGTTTTCCAGACAAATGGAAAGCGCAAAGTACTCGTATGGCGCCAACCCAATAAAGCACTGCAAAAAGAGAATCTTGCACCTACTGTAAAGCATGGCGGAGGTAATGTGATGGTGTAGGGCTGTATGTCCGCCGCTGGGGTGGGAAATTTGGTGATTGTGGAGTCGACTATGAATAGATTTATCCTACCTTGACATTTTGAAAAAAAAAAATCTCCGTGAAAGTGCAGACAAATTGGGACTAAATGGATCATTTGTGTTCCAACAGGATAACGATCCTAAACACACATCCCACATTGTTAGGGAGTGGTTATTGTATAGAGTGCCAAAACAGTTACATAGTCCTCCGCAATCGCCAGATTTAAACCCCATTGAGCATCTTTGGGATGAATTAGAGAGAAGAATTCGAAAATACGAAATAACGAGGAAAAAAGTGCTCATAGAAAAACTAAAAGAAGAATGGAACCGAATAGTTTCTGCCACAACATCAAACTTGGTGAATTCGATGCAACGGCGCATACAATCAGTGATCGAGGCTAAAGGTTATCCTACCAAGTACTAACGCGAACGATTTATTGCAATGTGTGAAGTTATGTTTCATTTTATTTTGTTTTTTTCTTTAATACGTATATTATATAATAATGAATTAATACATATCACTTGAAAATATATGAAGGTACAGTTTCGCCAAGTTTCATCGATGAATTAAAATAATTAAAAAAGTGTACGGAGACTTTTTTGATTGACTGTAGATATTGTTTTACAATTGAAATATGTTCGGACCAACTCATATTTTGGTCAATTGTAATACCTAAATATTTGAAGTGATTAACTATTTCAATTTTAAAACAATGTGTGACGCAACATTATAGTGATTGTTCATTAAACAAAGTACAAACACAATTTGACACATTAGATCTACAGCAATTTTTTGCATGAAAGAAAATTTCAAAGTCATTCATGTGACTCTTGTATACTTAGACCAAAGAACATCAATTTAGTTTTGTTACTGACAATTATGAGTAGTTGGTGTTCCGAAAACCATAGTCATAAAAGGTGAACATCATGATTTATATCAGCGCATAAGTTTAGAGAATTATCTGAACGGTATGCAATGCCAAGATCATCTGCGAAGGCTGTAACTTTTCCAATAAACGGTTGAGTAAATAATGAGTTGATATAAATTAGAAACAGTATGGGACCAAGAACTGATCCCTGAGGAACACCTAAGTTTATAGTTTCCCAGCTACTAAGAATAATGCATTTTTAAACATTTATTTATAAACGTAGCCCACGAAACTTAGAGTAAACGTACTTATGCTATCTCCAAAGGTTGCGAAATTTTTGATTCCGTTCAAAATTCGAGCAGGTTTTTGCAAGTATATTTCAGGTGATGATTTAAAATTCGTGAGACAGCCATGGTATTCAAGTTCAGTTCATCGCCTATTATTACTTCGGTCGCTCTTGAATTTTCGTAAATTTTTTGCTTCACCAGGTCCACATTTGTATCCTTTCCGTGACCTTCACGAGGTTTATCCTCCGCAGAAAAATTATCAGTGTGAAATCTTTGAAACCAATTGGAAACAGTCAGAGGGAATGATGCATTCATTTCATGTATATTTTGGTGTTCGTGGAAAACTTGCACTGGCTTGAGTTAAACGCTGAAATCCGAAGAGAATGACAGTGCGGATTTCTTGCTGTGTTGGTGGTGAAATTTCTACAGACCTTGCCACAATAATTTTACATTTTCTTGTCTCCATTCATACCAATTTTTCTAAAATTTTAAATAAGAAATTGACAACTACTTAGCGAATTTTTGTTAGATCCTCGGTACAAGAAGCAGTACTTGAGACTAAAAAATCAATTAATTTCTGTTTAGTTCGGACACAAACCATAAAGCAAGGTTAGGTTAGGTTGGGGGAGCTGTGCATCTCAAAGACAGTTCACACGAGGGCCTATTGGTCCATTGTGATACCACTTGGGTCGTGATACCGCATCTAACACTGTTTCTAGTTAGCTGGTTCTTACTCGAACTAGCGTGTGCTCCTTATGAATCTCGTTAAGTCCATCAACGAAACATGTACCACCTCACCCAGTTCTCCGAAGAGTCTGTTTCCCATATGGAGGAGGCGACGGTTGTAGAGATCAGGGTAATCGCAGAGTAGGTGTTGGTTGGTTTCTATTTCTTTCTCATCTTGACAGCTCCTGCAGTAGCCCGGGGAGTTTATGCCCTGTCCATTATCCCGCCAGTACACCTATCGAAATGCGGATTTCCTTTTGCCATATAGCTAGTAAGCATTTGGTTCTCCCCTCATTTAATTGCGGCCATAGGCTGCGGGTTATAACACAATCACCTCTTGATAACCAAGCATTGTCGGTTCGTTCCTTAGTCGTAAGGTTTACATTCTCTTTCATTACACCTGCTCTGTATCTAGTATATTTGATCCTTTTCTGGCTAGCTCATCTGCTATCTCATTCTAGCAGAGATTGACCACGTGGTCAATCCTAAGTTTGTTCAGGATTTACGACATTTACCTACTGTCATAGATCTTATTACCTCATTTTTCCATTGCCTTGATTGCTGCCTGACAGTCCACAAAAATTGTAATCCGAAATGGATTTATTTTCTTTGTAAAGATTGACAACGCTTCTCTATCAATGGCAAAGATTTGAGCTTGAAAGACACTGCATACATCTGGGAGTTTGTATGAGTCTTTCATCTTTTTTTTTTTATATATAATTTGAACGTGTTAAAGGGGATATGAATACCCTTGTACTAATTTTTTTTTTTAGAACACGTGCGTTTTGTGGAAAGGGTAAGAGACAGAGAGAAAGACGGAGTTGTGTATGTAGTTTGAAACTCAGGAGGTATTAAGTTTCTGTAAACTCCAAGAGTGGCTGTCCAGATAACTGGGGAGTATTTTGTTTATTTTCGCTATTATTGTCGTTGCTTATGATTCACAGTATTTTTTTTCGTCCTTCTGATGTCATCATCACGATCAAGTTGCATTTTAGACATATGATCACCCTACTGACAGTGTTATGCCTTCACAGTAGAGTTGACTTAGCTTTTCGCAAGTGATCGACTTTTTTATTTATTTCATGCGAAATAAATAGATGATTCTTGACATCAGGATTCGAACCGTGAATCAACAGCGTGACAAGCGATGATGTTACCACTACACCACGGCCACCCTGTAATGGTTCGCAGAATACTATACTCCTGCTCCAGTTCCTATTACCATTTTCGACCCATCAGTGTAGATTTGGATGTCCTGTTCTGATTTGAATGTCCTGGATCCATGAGCCAGTTTCCCATTCTTGCCTTTTTGGAATAAGGGTGGAGTAGTTCTTATTGAAATCCTAATATGGAATAACATAGTCTGAGTTTATCCTGGGGTTAACTGTGAAGTATAGAGGCATGACCGTAGGAACTTTGGTTCCAAAGACCGGACGCCTTAAGACGGATTGCGTTTTTCGCTGCCAGGCCTTTTATATACTCCTGCAAGGGAAGAAAGTGGAGCATTATTTCTAACCCTACTTGGTGTTGTTGATCTCAGTGATCCTGTTATTCCAATACATGCTAGTCTTTGTACTTTAGTAAGGTTGTTAAGATAGCAGCTTTTTTTTCCATTGCATTCCACCATACTAGTACTCCATAGATAAGTATGGGTCTAATGATCGCTGTATACAAACAGTGGCAATAAGGATTATATGCAGTCGCATTCCCCAGCATTTACCGAAGGAGGAACGTACATACATAGTTCTTTTTTTCATACGTTCCTCTGTGTTGCGCCTCCACGTAAGCTTTGAGTCCAGAATGGTTCCAAGATATTTACATAGCTTCATTGAAGAGATTCAGAGGTATTCCATTAAGTTTTGGTAGATTGAAATTATCTATCTTCCTTGTTCTTTTGAATTCTTTATCTTTAATTCAATTTATTTATCTTTAAGAAAACTTACAACATTATTATTACATTGGTTTGTATCTGCAAAGCCTTATGGGCTTGTCTGCAGAAGATTAGCTACATAGGTGTTAATTTTTATTTTGAGTTCTACATAATATATTAAATTCAACTTTTATTATATGAACATTTTTTATTAAAAACTTTATGTATTGAAATGGTTAGAGTTTAAATATAATTGTTTAACTTTTTTTTTAAAAAAATGGGTTTCGAAAAATTACGAAAATCTGCGGGTATTTCATTGAATATTGTTGGGACTGCAAAATCATATTTTCGCCGACCATATGCATTCCAGTATCTCGGAGTGGTGTATCTGCCTTGCTGTCTTCTTCTAGTATTAAATGTTTGTTGAGATGGAATTTTGTAAGTGCTGTCATCTTTGAATTGCGTTAAAATTTCTAATTTGTACAGTTGTTCTATAGTAAGAAGCTTCATTGAGTTATCAACTTGATGTTCGGTTCTATGGATATGTTGGTGGAATTTTGATCGGTAGACCATTTTTTTTAATCCTAGCTTGCATCGCTAGAAGAGTTTGAAACTGCGGTGCATTTCCCCAAGCTAGTATGCCATATCTCAGGTGAGATTCAACCAATCCAAAATAGGATTGTCGCAGAACGTCTGGTGTGCATCTGTAGCTCAGGTGAAATAAAGCGTATGCGGACTGACGAAGTTTTGTTGTTAGGGCCTGTATGTGATAGCTCCATTTCAAATTGTAATCCACGATCACCCCAAGGTACTTATACGTTGATACGTTTTCAATTATTGTTGAGCAGCCATCCTCCTTTTGAAGATGTAGATGACTACCTACTCTATGCAGACACTCCGCGGTATGTATTTTTAAAATAACTTTATACTTCATAATATGGGGCGGGCGAATATGCATAACCTTTGTTTTTTTGGCATTGATAATAAGCCCATTGTCATGACACCAAGCCATGATAGCGTCGAATTCAATTTGCATCATTCTTTCCGCTGCCTCAATGTTTTTGTGCCTCACTACAATGGCCGTGTCATCCGCATATGCATATCCCGTGCTTTGCTTTAAAACTGAAAGCAGGTCATTTATATAAATTATAAAAATAAGAGGGCCTAATCTTGATCCTTGTGGTATCCCATATTTAGCATCTATCTCCTCGCTCAAATACTCCTTGATTTTCACCTTTCAAACCATGTCAATATGGATCCTCGTACACCATTTTTTTCTAGAGACTTTAATATTTTTTTATGACATAGTGTATCAAAGGCTTTTTTAAAGTCGATGAACAGAACAATAGAGTTGTGAATAGGACCAGTTCAGTCTTATCTGCGTTGACTTCTAGTCCATTTGGTTCCGCCCATGAGAAAAGATCTTTCAATGCAGATTCCATAATACCGCTGATTGTTGGTAAATGCTTACCATTAACCAGGATTGCTATGTCATCTGCTTATCCTACCGTCTTTATACCTTGATACTTTAGAGCTTTAAACATTTTGTTAACGACATGAAGTCACAGGAAAGGTGAAATGACTGCCTCCTGTGGAGTACCCTTCGTAAGTGTTTTCTTTATTGTACTCTCGCCTATCTGTGAATTAATAACTCTGCTATATAACCATAAAGCCATCTGAGTTGCAAACCATTACACCAAGATCTTTTTTTTTTTCTTCTCCCTATCTCATTATCCTTTCGACTTGAAACAGATAATTATAGCTGTGGGATTCTGGATTTTTTTGACTCAATTTCACAACGACACACATGACGTTTGTATTATTTTTGACATCGTCATGAACCTACATTTAGTGGTTTTAGTTTCTGATACAAAAGCCTTTCATAAATATACACTAAAGTGTATAGTTAACTTCGACTGCCGCTAAATTGAGCATTGACCTCGCCAATAGTTTAAATACCTATTTATAGTGTTACCCTGATATCTTTCGTACTTCAATCTTTTTTTTTTCTGAAAAAAAACTTCTATAGATAAATTTATTTGATGATTTCATTACCCAAGTTACTTGACCTACTAAGACCTGGAACATTTTGGAGAAACAACACATGTATCTACGCATTGAACGTCACGTCCCTCATCAGTTAGAGTGGCACTCTCACAATCTTTTACAAGGCAACGAGTCTCTTCATTAATATTTTAATATTTCCAGCTATTAAAGCGAAATTCCAATGAATTTTGTTTGTCTGCGTTTAATGTATATACTCGTACGTTTGGCAGTTATGTCACAATTTTACGCACATCCCCTCCCCCCCAACCTCCAACTGATTGAAAAACCTTCACCCAATGTAATCAGCTTGTAATCCATGACCCAATGGCGAATAATTTATGTGTTCTCATTAAGTTTTCATCTAAATTTCACATTGCACAGTAATTATATTGTGCAGCAGATGCCTTTAATGTGCGCGCCTCTTACGTTGTCGCTTACACAACCTTCTGCATTAAATGTCGACTCTAATTAAATTTTGTGCAGGGGGACGGAAATATATTAAAATTTAATTTTATACTTAAATTTAAAAAAAAAAGTTTATTTAATTTCCGTTCTACCATAGAGCATCATGTTGGCAAGTAAAGTCCTTGAAAAAGGACTGACTGACAACCACCCACCACTTAAAGATGCTGCCCTCTCCGTTGCATGTTTAAAGCTTTGTTACACTTTGTAATGGTATCCTTGGGATGGTAATAGTTTTCGTGTCTTCTTAGTTGATTGCGATCGCATACTAAACGGATACCTTACGAGTCTCATTTTATAGTTGCAAATGTTCAGCTGCCGATAGTTGATGGGGGAAAGGGATCTTTTTTTTTTTCCATTTGCACATTTCGTCAGTTCTTCATTTCCTGTTAAATAATTGGTGAGTTTGCCAAGAGTTGTAAGGAAATTGCTTCTAGAATGAATATACGAGTATTTCATGTTTTATTCGAGGACTGGAGAAAAGACTCCGGATGTGTCCTACATTTTATTTAGGTCATTGTGCTGAATAGAATGAGATAAATGTTATTTATCGAGACCTTAATTGAATGACAGGTTCGTCTTTTGCTATAGGAGGATGGTAGTCACCTTTATGGCGTCCTATGCCAACCAACCATTAGAAGACCACATTAAGTAATAAAAAAATGTATAATACCAGCCGACATAAAAACAAAAATTACACAACTGACTCACGCATCTATAGTCATAAACCTTTAATCTCCACACGAGAAAAACAAGAGTATTTTTATGTATAAAACAAACTCATCTAAAATGAGTTCAAAAAAACAATAAACCGAAGCATTTATAGGGCAAATGGCAAAAATGAAAGAGAAAGTGTACAAAAAAATGAGAATAAAACACTTTAGCCTCTCTAATATATAAGAGAGGTCAACAATTCTATCGTCGACGCGAAATCATTTCACATCCTCGTACGCTATAACAATTTGCAACCCACTTAATCTTTATTGATACTGATCCCGTTCTTATTCTTTTGCTGCGGTTCGTCTATGGATACATTCGGGGTAAAATCAAAAAAAAAAAAGGTCAGAGAGTTGTAAAAGTAAATGTTTCAAAGACGCATTTATCGGATGAAATTGTCTTCTCGTCAATCGTCAACAGACTACTTGTGCCACAAAGAGATGTTGGAATGAAATTTGTGCACAGTTTTGTATGAGTTGACAACCTATCATGCGTATCTGAAGGTTTATCGATTTAAAAATATGATATTATGGAAATATTATTATATTGTGGGTGTCATAAAATTGCCGCAAAATTATAGAATGACAACGGCAAAGTTCAAGGAGCATTTTTTTTCCTTTGCATTATTCAAGGATAAAGCGACTAGACAGATAATTATTAAGACGGGTTGAAACGTCTGCAGACGTTTCTCAGTAAATAGATATGTAATTGAGCTGTGAGATATGTCTGGCAATTCCTTTGGCATCCTTCGATGTCCCATTTCAATAATTATGTAGGAATGGATATCTGTCTGTCATATGGTGGCGTGGAATTTCGGTCTGGAAAAAAAGATTATAGGTATCACGGTATGTCATGATAATAAAAATTTATAGCTATGTACGTGCGTAAGAGAAGTTATAGTTAACAGTATAAAAAAGTTAACGACATGCACAAAATTGAATTCAGAACAAAGGTACGAGTATAGTGTACCAAAATGAATCCAAGAGATGTCTTAAAGAGCTTCGAATGGAATTACTCAGAAGTCATCGCCCCAGCGTACGACTGGGGAAAAATGCAAACCCCGTTCATTGAATCATGACTTAGTATGGTATAAGAATGACAGTGGATCTGGGTCTGGAATAAACGGTGAGCCGTTTGGTTCATCTTCTATCACAGCCAGGTTGCTCTAAAGGCGCTGGACTTGGCCACAATGAAATTGAAGCTAGTTTTGGAGTAGCAAAGAAATCACACAAAGACCATATATGTAACGAAATGGCCTACTCACTGGTTAAGATCAGTGCATCAACCCCATTCTCCCCATTCTGTGGACTAAGCAAGGCCCCTTTCAAAAATGACACTGGACGCATACTCCAGGACAGAAAGAGAAATGTTCCAAGTACATTATCCCTGCGCTATTTCACAACATATTCAAGTTTCTTATGAATCTGAGCAGGAGCCACCTTAGAACCCTAACCTGTGCAATTAGTGGCACCTCTACAGACTTAACTTATTATCGGAGCCTACTTATAGAATATGCCTAGAGAGTTAAGAAATTTTTCACTCTTTTCACATTTTTGCAGAATGCCCCGCCCTCATTCACGTGAGGAAGCGGACTGTAAGTAGCGAAATTGTCTCACCGAACTCACTAGCTTCGTTATATCCTGAGAAGTTGATGAATTTCCCGACTATCTCTCGACAATTTGCTCTAGAACCTTACGGGTTGCCACCAGGGTTCCTCCGAAAGACTGCAGTTCCAGAACTTTGTTAAAAAAGTAGTAGAGTATCGGTAGCGAATGAGATATGCAGTTTGAAGTAAGTCCGTCCACCCGTCTAGACTGCTGTCCGAGATACACACGGACAGGACAGTAGTGCGATACCCACTGTTTGAGTCTCTGTAGAATAGTAATACCAAGATTGATTCAAATCTTCATATCGAAATTTTGTTCGTCCTTTTTTGGAGCAAAAAAAAAAAAAAAAAAAATTACATACAGCACAGTTGTAACCCATCTGGAATGAATCGAATGATACCCTATCCCTCATCGTTTAACCCATTCCTAATAAATGCCTTCTACTCAGAGGATATTTCGACGATCGTTAAAAATGTAAACTTTACAGATTTTAATAGAATATTCACAATAAGACTTGACAATCATTGTGAATAGTTTTAAAAAAAAAAACAAAATATCGTTTATTAAAGGAAACGCCCCTAAAAAGTAGGCGTGGCTCTGTAGGTATGGAAAAATTGTAGAGAAAGTCAACATCTATATATTTTCTTAGAGCAATATTTTTCAGTTGCTAATAAAAATATTGAAAAAAATATTAGCTGCGCAACTAAGTTCTCGCTTTTTGTCAATAGATGGGCTCCAGCAGTAAGTGCTGGTCGATTTTGACATATCCAAAACGTCATGAACTGAGCTTAGACATATGGTAAACAAACTGTTTTGACACATTAGTGTTGGCGTCATATACTTTTGGTTGTGTGAAAATGTCAGATTTTGTGCCAAATAATCGTCATTTGCGGGAAGTGTTGATTTTCTTCTTTCATTTGAAGAAAACGGCGGCTGAAGCGCATCGAAAGCTCCAAAAAGTTTATGGAGATGTTGCTCTAAGTAAAACAACGTGCCGTGATTGGTTCCGTCGCTTCAAAGACGGTGATTTCGATGCTAACGACCGTCCGCGTGAAGGAAGGCCAAAATCCTTCGAAGACGCTGAATTGGAGGCATTGCTCGATGAGGATCCGTGACAAACGCAAGAACATCTTGCTTCAGCATTACGAATTACCCGTTAAGCCATTTTCAAGCGATTGCATGCGTTTGGAATGATTCATAAACAGGGAACTTGGGTTTTTTATGATTTGAAGCCAAGGGACGTTGAGCGTCATTTTTTCGCCTGTGAATAACTGCTCCAGCGGCAAAAAAGGAAGGGTTTTCTTCATCGCATCGTAACGGATGATGAAAAATGGATTCATTACAGCAACCCAAAGAAAAGAAAGTCATGGGGACTGACCGGTCATGCTTCTACGTCGTCGCCTCGGCCGAATATTCACGCTGCGAAGATTATGCTGTGTATTTGGTGGAACCAGGTCGGTGTCATTTATTATGAACTGTTGAAACCCAACGAAACCATCACTAGAGAACGGTATGGACTTCAAATGATGCGATTGAGCGAAAAACGGCCACAATAAGAGCAGTGGCACGAAAAAGTGATTCTACAGCATGACAACGCTCGGCCTCACGTTGCCAAACCCGTTAAATGGGAAGTCCTACCCCACCCGCCATATTGCCCAGATATTGCGCCATTCGATTATTATTTGTTCCGTTCGATGGCACATGGTCTAGCTGATCAGCAGTTCCGCTCATATGATGACATCAAAAAATGTTGCATTTTCATCAAAAAAAACAGCGAGAACTTAGTTGCACACCTAATAGAATTTTTCGGTCGCTCAATCAAGGAAGCGTTATGGGACAAATAATCAATTACTTATATAAGAAATGTAATATGTCGCGGAAAAAAAATATAAAAATTATACAGATATTTCCCCAGGGTTGGGATCAAAATCCCGAAAACTGAAATCCCGAAAATCCCGAAAAAAATTCCGAAAACTAAATCCCGAAAAATTATATAAAATTAAAAATTTGTCAAATGTTCAAATATATATATATTATATCCACAATGCATAAATTATGCATTGGAGTGGGAGCGAGGTGTTAATTTTCATTTTCAGAAATTTGGCCTTTCGGGATTGTGGGTTTTCGGGATTATGTTTTTCGGGATTCTGTCCGACTCCCATTTCCCCACTCTAATCGCAATTTTAAAACGTTTATTTCACGAAAAATATTTTTGGATTGTGCTCAACGATACATCACATACCTATGAACGAAAAAAATAAATATATACAGGCCTAGTTTTTGCTGTCGTTCATGCTGTGCGTGTTATATTTTGTTCACACCAATGGATGAGACTTACAAGTTTATTGTCGCATCTGTCCGCCTTAAATGACTGTTTTACCCTCGGATGTTTGTTAAGCGTTCGCGAGAGGTGAGACCGTGAGAAAGTTTGTTGACGTTTTTGGGATTCGAACCTGAGT
The DNA here is from genome assembly GCA_963082735.1 of Pocota personata. Lineage (NCBI taxonomy): Eukaryota > Metazoa > Arthropoda > Insecta > Diptera > Syrphidae > Pocota > Pocota personata. The sequence continues at coordinate 31,926,060 of OY720431.1, read as the reverse complement.
TTTCTACTTAGTAACATGGATCCCTAAGGAAGTCAAAGAAAACTTTTTCTTGGGGACAATTTTAGTGGAATCTACTGGAAAATACCTTCCGCAAAAAGTTACAGATTCGGCTGCAGCTTAAACTATCTGAATATATGCGTAGCCATCAATCCTGAGATATTTCTTATGAGCTATAAATATAAATGCACATTCATAAAGTTAGCATTCTTATAAGTTTGACTCATTTCCGGAAATTTAATTTTATAATGAAGTTGTCAAGTCGGCACGTCGTTTGAGATAATTTCACCGCTATTTTGTTGAAAAGTTATAAAATTTCGAATTTTATTGGTTTGTTTTTTACAATCTTAAGGTAAAATACTTTTATAACGAAGAAACGTTTGAATTTGTCACATTGACAAGATGTGCAAGAGCTCCAATGGTAATAACATTTCATTACGATTTTCATTTTAATCTTTTTTAGTGCTCATTTTAAAAAAAAATTGTGTAAAACTCCTTGAGCTGTTTTTTTCAATGCTATGAAGATGAAACTGTATTGTATCGATAGTACAACAGGTCTATTTTTAAATGAATCTTCTCTGAAACGCAATGCACTGTGAATGACTCGAATAAAATCGAATGTCTGTGATTGAATTGGAAATATGACAGCAGTCGATATACCACAGGGGAAATAACTTAAGTGATGAGATACATTTACAGAAATAATAATAAAAATGCGAATGCTTCCAGGAAATAAATCAGTACAGTTACTCATAAATAAAACAATGGAAAACATAAAAAGTTTTTCCCCTCAGGAGAACACACAGACACGTTTCTTTCTGTAATTTGGTATTACATCCCCGTTGTTACCGATATATTTCAAGTTAATATAATGACAGGCACCCTCTGGTATACTTCTTTAGTTAAATTAAATATTACTTGAATTTCCTTTGGTATTCCAAATTGACAGGCTTAATTGCTTCGTATTGGAGCTCTTCGTTATCTACGAGTATATCAAGTTGATAACCACACCCCTAACCTTTCACAAGGATACCAATATCAACCACCTCAAAGGCAATCCTTTCACTAATAAATGCTTAAGTTATATGGTTGCCTATAGAGTTCAGTGTATGATAAATGTTACCGCAGAGCCAATCAATTTCTGATAAGTTTTCGGTTTTTTTTTTTTGTAATTATCTTCCTCCAACAGGTTATTAGCGATAATAGCTTATGGGTAATTAAAATCAAAATTAATTGCAAACTGGAGCGAGATAACATGCAAGTGTCGGAATTTTCAATCTCACTTAGAAATGGGAGGTAATAAAATAATTTTAAGTCATGTGAAGATCTGATGCCTGGAAGAAGGAAATAAGGACTTGTTAAATTGTGTTAGGTTCTTAAAACTTATTAGGAAACCAAGAGATAAGAGATACTTTGCGAAACTACCGCGTTTACTACGTGACGAAGTGGATAAGTGTGTTGAAAAGTTTTTGGCTTAATTTCACTAAGGGTTTTGGGGATAGAGCTAAGTATACGATGGAGTTCTGTTTCATTTCAAAAGTCTAGGAGTTGGGCTTGACGAATTCTTTTCAAATCTGTCGCACTCGCTTTGTATACATATTTCGAAATCTGAAATCAAAACTGGAGTAGGATTGTGTAGTAAACGAAAATAAATGTTGATTATTCAAAAACGATATAATCGAGGGAGAACGATAATTTGTTTCATGTAACTTTTTACTTTCTTCTAAAGTGTGTTTGACAACAGTGTGTGCCTCGTAAAAATTAACCCGTTAGTCACAAACGATCAGAATGTTTGGTTTCCATTAGAATTCCTCCTCTAATGTGCAGTAAAATTTTACTTCAGTTGCATCTCGTTTTTGCAAGTTACAAAACGTATTCCGTAATGAGTGCCTCTATAAAGGCTGTCCATGCATGCAAGATTTGAATTTTGCGCCATTTGTGCGGTAAAGTGTTGCCAACGAAAAAAAAAAAAAAAAACAGCGTGACAGCTGGCAGTTCAAGGTTATTAAAAATGGAGTGCTACACGAAAGAACAACGCGTTTTCATTGTTGAGCAATATTTTAAAAATAAGGAAGGTTTGGCAGCTACAGTTCGCAATTTTCGTACAAAATATGGTCAGAATAGTGATTTAACTTCATCAACTGTGAAGAGATTAGTTGAAAAATTCAGAGAGACTGGATCTTGGACACTCTGAATGTCCTTCAAAAATTCGTTCAACACAAAACATCGAAGCAGTTTGTGAGAGTATTGTTGAGAGTCCAGGAACATCAATTCGGCACCGTGGTCAAGAATTGGACTTTCGAGAAGCTTACAGCGTATTATCACGAAGGATTTGCATCTTCATTCATACAAAGTGTTATTGACTCAAGAACTAAAGCCTACTGACCACGCACAGCGAAGAGAGTTCGTTGAATGGATTATGTAATAACAACAAGTTGATGCTGATTTTTCAAACAAAGTCATCTTCAGCGATGAGGCTCATTTTCATCTTAATGGCTTTGTTAATCGTCAAAATTGTCGAATTTAGGGTTCAGAAAATCCAAATGCATCCACAACGTGTCACTGTTTGGTGCGGATATTAGGCTGGAGGCATCATCGGACCATTCTTCTCTGAAAATGTGGCTGGTCAGCCAATAACAGTTAATGGTGATCGCTATCGCGACGTGATAATCCAGCTTTTTGTGTCTAAATTGCAAAATATGGATGTGGACTACATGTGGTTTCAACAGACGGTGCCACATGCCATATAGCCCGAGAAACAATTCAATTACTGCATCAGTCATTTCCTGGTCCAGTAATTTCTCGTTTTGGTGATCAGAATTGGCTGCTCAGATCATGCGATTTAACGCCGTTGGATTTTTTTCTTTGGGGTCTTTTTTGAAGTTTAAGGTTTATACCAACAAGCCCACAACCACCCACGCCTTGAAGGATCAAATTGAGTGCTGTATCAATAAAATTCAGCCACATTTATGCAAAACGGTAATGAAAAATTTCGACAAAAGAGTGCGTATGTGCCAGCAAAGCCGAGGGGAGGCCATTAACCCGATATGCTATTCCATACATAACCCTATATTCTAAAAAAACAAACAAAATTGTAAATGTTTTATTGATTCATAAAGTAATCAATAAAACATTTGCAATTTTGATTATGTTTCCTATCAAAATTACTTCTTGCGTGAATTTTGGGACACCCTTTATAAGGTTCGTTTTGAAGCTGTGTTACTTTTTGCTTATTCGCGGGAACCAAAATTGTCCGTTACAGCTGCAGCAAAGTATCTCCGAAAGTCAGAGAGTTTTGTGAAGAAGTGGATTTGACGAACATGGAAAGGTTGACGATTTGCCTGTACGGGGAAAAACAAAAACCATTTCAAAAGCCGTTGAAATCAAAGTGCTTCAAATTTTTGAAAAAAAATAAATAAATAATAAGATTGGCCTCAGAAAGGCAAGGCAAAGGTCACGAGGTTTCTATCTTCTGTATTTACAAAATTATCAAAGAAAGAGATATTAATTACAAAGCCGTTGCGGCCAAGCCTTTGTTAACCAAAAAAACACATTAAAAAAAGACTTGATATGGATTAGATCGAAATTATTTTCACTGAAGAAGCTTAATTTTTGTCTAAGCAATCCTTTGAGACGCGTGCGGACTGCACATAGTGAAACTGTCGGGAATTTTAAAGTGAAACATCCTCCAAATGTGTATTTTTGTGCGGCGGGATTCGGAAAATCTGGTGACCTTCACCGGCAATCTCAAACAATGATCCGACAAAAAATGATTGTTGGCATTCGTTACAAGAGGAAAATGATCCGAAACAACGTAGTCGTATCTGTCAAGGCTTCAAAGAGGAAAATGACGTCAATGTGGTGGATTAGCCACCTCAGTCTCCAGATGCCAATCCGATTAAAAATGTCTGGGGACTTATAAAGCATAGGATCAAAGGGAAAAATGTAAGGACACGGCAACAATTGCCCCAGGACTATGTAGATAAATTAGCTCTAAGTTGTCGACAAAGGTGTGACGCGATAATGGAATGGAGGAGACTGGACAATATATTAAGTATAGGGTCATCCAATAAAAGGTGTCATTTTAAATCAATAAAAAAATGCAACATTTTTATGAAAATTGATAATATTTTTATTATAATCTGAAGTACAAACTCTGAGGTTAGTAATGGAATACAATGTCTGCCAAATATCCGCCTCGGCTCTGCCTACAAATAGTCATTCTTTTGATGACATTTTTGATAACATTTTCGCATAATTGCGGCTGTATTTCGCGAATAACAGCTCTGATATTTTCTTTTAATGCATAAATCGTTGGTGGAGCATTGGCGTAGACTTTATCTTTAACATAGCCTCAAAGGAAAAAGTCTAATGGTGTTAAATCGCAAGATCTCGGCGGCAAATCTCCATTTTGAGAAATCATACGTCTAGAAAATTTGTCACGCAATAGAGCCATTGTTTTACCAACTGTGTGGCATGTGGCGCCGTTCTGCTGAAAATAAACGTCGCCCACGTCCATAGCATCAATTTCAGCCAAAATGTCAGTCAACATCGTTTGGTGGTAACGCAATCCATTCACTGAAACGGTCGCACCAGCATGATTTTCGAAAAAAAATGGCCTAATGACACCGCCAGCCATAGGTCTATAGGCCAAGATCGTTATGCAAAATGCGGTGCGAAGTAATTGCGCATAGGCTCAATTCCTATGATCGTCTCGAAATCGACACACCTGGGTTTTTTTTTTATTATACTACATACATATTTGTATTTATATACTTGAACTCGTATAGTTCACAATACACGAAAACATTTCACAATACAAACGCCATTGAGACTACTTTTGTGGTGGTATTTTTGGAGCAGATTCTTTACAAATGGTCTGCGCAACGAATTCGATGAGTGTTCGACCAACTCGAACACTCATCGAATTCGCTGCCATTCGCTTTCGAATATATTCGAAATCTTTTCCTGTCGTACACATGACATTAGTAGCATCAATGTGCATCCATTGCCCACAGGGCACGAATTGACCCAGAAATGCAGCCGTTTTACATGGATTCCCTCCGCTTCCAAGACCATAATTTTGAACATCCGATGCAATGCTGGATTTGGTTATCAGATCGGTATAATAGTTCTACAGCGGGAATCTCCATACTCGATCACCACTATGAATACTGGCATGTTTGATTTGCTGCCATAATATCTCCGAATTTGTAAAAACACCACATGCTGCCTCATCTAATGCCTGACGCATTGCACCCGATGCTGTGCCAACGTCCACTATCAACTTCGGACAGAAGTTCTGCGCGTACACTCTCAGCAATGGCTGCAATATTTTCAGCTGACCTTACCTTTACGAACACGAGTTGGAGTCTTCACATCACTAACCTGTCCGAGCCGTTCAAATTTATCGACTAAATTCACTATAGCTGTGCGAGAAGGCGCTTGATAATGACCAAAAGCATAAACCTTAGTGCGAACTTTACAGATGACCCAATACTTTGCTTTTGTCAAACGGTATTGGTTTCCTAAGAATTGTTGATCTTCAGATTTTGATCAAAATCAATTCTGTATGTCCCGTGTCGACTACAGCCTAAACGGCTGGACGGATCTGGCTACAATTCAAGGTGAAATCGGTACTTTATTTACAAACGACCGATTTTGAAAAATTGATTTGTTCGAAAACAGCTCCAACGAGTAGTTATATGTGCTGTCAGATCGCGTACACAATTTTTGGCAAAAATTAAGGCATTTTTCTAAGTTCGCTGCATGGAATAGAATTTCAGTTTTATAATTTTATTTTTCAATATAATTTAGATCTATAGATTAAGTTCTTAAGTCTTCTTCTTAGTGTGTTAAAAACGGTCTAATTTTAAACCGAATTATAACACTTTCTATAAGGCGTACATATGTCAACTATTTTGTTTATCGCAACATACTCTTTGTGGTGTCAATTATTTTAAGGACCTAGGGGTTTACTTTAACCCTAATCTTGACTTCAAGCATAGCAAAATACCTTTGCTTGTTAACAAGTCCAATTCTTTGTTAGGTTTTAGAAAAACATGATCAAAAGACTTTCAAAACCCTTACGTTACTATCTCTCTGTATAACTGTTTCATCCGTCCCCATCTTGAATATACTTCACAAGTCTGGACTTCCTTTTATGAAGTTCATCAAGATCGGATTAAAGCTATTTAGCGAAACTGTATCCGATTCGCATTGAAAGGGCTCCCATGGGACGATCCACTGTACACGCATGAGATAATTCCTGGAAGCCATGGCAATTTGAGCCTTGCGAACCAGTGTCTTGTCATGAAGTAAGAGCACACCTTTTGTTAATCTCCCCTTCCATTAAAATGTGCTATACGAGGGCAAGGTGAAAAGTTCTCGGCCTGACGCAGAGATGGCGTTCCAATCAACAAAAATTTATATTTCCTGCCTGGGTTCACTTCTCATTAGTTCGTATGACAAATTTCAACGGACGAATGGACGGCCAAAAACCGCAACCACACCCGAAACCATCGGAAAAGTGTATGATATCGTGTTGGACGATAGGCAAGTGAAGGTGAGTGAGATAGCTGAGGCTGTGTGTATATCGGAAGAGAGAGTGCGAAACATATCGCACAATAACTTAGGGATGCGAAAGCTCTGCGCAAGATGGGTGCCGCATTTGCTGAATGCCGATCAAAAGCAAATGCGCAAACGATTTTTGCGGTTTTCTTTGGACCGATTCAATAGGGATGCGACCGATTTTGTGCGGCGATTTGTCACCATGGATGAGACACGGGTCCACCACTACACGCCAGAAACGAAACAGTGGGTGGAAGCCGGTGGTTCAGCGCCAAAGGAAGCGAAGCCGATCGCAACTGCCGGGAAGGTCATGGCCAGTGTATTTTGGGATGCGAATGGGATCCTGTTATTTGATTACCTTGAGTAAGACAGAACAATTACAGGCGAATATTACTCCAACTTTCTTGGCCAACTGGATGCCAAAATTCGCTAGAAAGAGGCCTAGCTTAAAGTAGAAAAAAATCATCATTCACCAGGACAATGCCCCTGTACACAAGTGTGCGTTGGCGATGTGAAAACTGCGGGATTTGGGGTACGATTAGCTCGACCATCCACCCTATTCACCTGATTTGGCACCCTCAGACTTCCATCTGTTCCCAAACTTGAAGAAATTTGTTTCTGGGAAGCACTTCGCATCCAATGCAGAAGTTGAGAGGGCCGTAGATGAATATTTTTACAGCCTTCCAGACTCTCACTTCCGAGAAGGAATACTGATGTTGGAGAAACTCTGGACCAAGTGTGTTGAAGTCAAGGGAGATTATGTAGAAAAATAAAATTATTTTTAACTGAAAATCGCAGTCTTTCGTTGTCAGGCCGAGAACTTTTCACCTTACCCTCGTATGTAGTCTAGGAGAACGGGAAGCGAAGCGAAATATCTTTTCAGTCAGTGTATCTATCAGACGAACAATTTATCGATTTACTAAAGGAGCTGAATGTACCTAAATTGTTAAAATTTTGCAGAATTGCACTGGTGTAACGAGATAGGAGAATTTTTGAACATAAAAACCATGCGACTTGTATCTAGGAATGATGAAAAATAATGAGTATTTAGATTCACCACGGAATAATTATCCAATAGGTACCGAAGGGAGGTTTTCGTCCACCTTATGAACAAGCATATACGGACCGCATACACTATCTATTCATTAAAAGTATGCACCTTCACATCTGAACCTAAGGAGAATTAATGCACCCTACTCGTATTTTCCCTAATGCGTCTGTAAAAGTTCAACGACACCTCTTGAAACTTTCACAGTTCCACATAAAAATACGTATGTAATAGAAATGAGACCGGAAACACTGCCGAGAGAAAACAGAATAAAATATTTTCAGTCCTCGGTGAATTTTTTTTTAAGACAAAGTTGAATGACTTTTTTCCATTTAACGCGAAAATGTCAGCACACTAGCAGCGCATCAGTTTCCTGTTTCAATTAACAGAACGCAAAAGTTCCCTATTATTCCTGTTGCTACATCCGCGACAAAAACCATGACTCATGACAAATTAGTTTCGCTTCTACATGGCCATGTACACTATGGACACTGCAAACCTTTGACCCGGTTTTCATTCGAAACAGCATCATTGTGGTTCCACAAGGAGACAAGGCAACCCTTTGACCCCTTCCATTTGTATTCATCAGCATTATGAGCATCGAGCATCTTCGTCATGCCACTAGCTAGCTCTGGCTCATGGTTATGCTGCGGAAGTGGTCGTGGTTGCTGTGGCTGGTGGGACATGAAAACCAAAACATACAAGCTAACCACTAAAAAGCTACATAATTAAGACGATGATGGAAAGAATATATGATACCCAGTAGCTTATGCGGAGCGGTTTAAGGGGCTGAGTTAAAAAAACAAAAAATGGTTGTTAACTAACGGAGCACGATTACTGGCAATTAGACCTCTCCCTCTCTTTTCACCGCCTCGAGTATTTGCTTTTGCTTGAGTGGCTTACGTAATTATGATTTATGTTTAATTCCTTTGGAAATACACAGAAATAATGACAAAGAGAATGGAATTGCAATTACGGCGTTGTTACTTGGTGTTGAAGAGATACGAGTAGATGGAATGCAGGCGAGTAGTTGCAGAGAATGTGAATCAATTAATGAAGCAAATGGGTATTATTCGGTTGAAGTAGAAAAGTTGGTGTTGAAATTTTAATCGTTTTGTAAAGAAAATAGCCGTTAGTAATAGAAATTTTTAAAGTCGACTTTTATTAGTTGGCCCTTAAGCTCTTTTTAAGTTAAAAAGAGTAAAATTTTAGTTACTACTGCCACCATTGTCTAATATCTAATTTTGTTCCTTATTTCGTCTTTTTATTCAGACATGTTTTGCAAACAAATTGGCTGTCACTTTAGATTTAACTTAAATACTGATGAGTCGACTCTTATTTTATTTCTTAGATTGCAGTATGAAATTGTGTAGTTTATTTTTACAACTTTCGAGTTAGAGTCGACTTTTAATTAAAAGTCGCTTCTAGGTTGTTTCATTTCTAAGGGCCAATGTCTATATTTAAAATGGTGCTTGGTGTGTTGACGCTTTACATTGTCCATGCTAACTACCTGTACTGTATGTTGCATCTAGCAAAAGAGCTGTCACACCTATTCATCCGAATGGGAGTAAAACTTCTGAAACAGTTCTAGTATCTGCAGAGTTATATGAGACTTGGCTTAAGCAGAAGATTCCTACTTGAAGTCATAACTATAATGAAAAAGAAATACGATTGAACTTTACAGTATAGGAAATCTTTTCTGTGAGTGGATGCAGAAAGTTTGGCAAACTTGTTGGCGAAAATTTGTAGAACTTGGCACGAATACAGTCAAATCCTGCTGTTTTGTTTGTCTTGAGATTCTTTTTTTTTTTTTTTTTTTTTATATTGTTTATTTATCCACTTATACACTAACACAATATATTGTTCCAATAAACTTAAAACTATACTATTATTATGCCTTAAAGTAACTGACCTGAAGGGTGCTCAATACTTATGTTATGGTTTTAAGAAAACTTAGTTCTAATGTTTTATTTAAATCGGTATTTTTGTTAATTTCGAATTAATTATTATTATTATTATAATTTTTTTTATTTCATTTAAAGGAAAAACGTGGGAAAACCTTTTCGAATGCATTATTTTATTTTTTAATAAAAAAAAAAAAAAAATAAAAATAAAAACTACCTTAACCTAATTCCAGGGCCGAACCCTGATATATGATCTGTGTCCCGCCACCGAAAAGACCAATCAAATGATAGTTAAACCATCCAATCGGTTACTCAGCGGCGTTTCAGAAATCAAATATCAGGGTCCGGCCCTGCTTAACCTAGGTGCTAGCCTCAACTCAGTCGAGCCACCAATATCTCTCTCTCTATTCAACCTGTTTACGTTTTCTGAATCCCGCTCAGACATGCTTACGCAGTATCTCAAGTCAGCGTTTCCTTCTCCTGAGTCCAACGGCTCCTAGAGAATACGTTTATCTGTCGCCCTTCTAGCATGATGGTAAATAATCGGAACGTTCAGCGAATCTGACAAGTAACCATGTGCATCCAGATACAAGAATGCTTCCGGGGGGATGTGTCCACTCACCATAGTACTTCGAAAATACCCAGGGTTAGGATAAAATAAGCCCGACACAAGTTCGTTCTCCATAACGCTCGCTGACCGCGCGAAATGGTTCCTCACAAGATCCAGAATGACATTGTCGATTCTGGACACGCCGGAGGCATCCAATAGTCTCTTATTAGAAACGTAATGCCGAAAGTCAGAATGTGCGCTTCTATACATACGCATGCAGGCTCGAAGACATTTTCTTTCAAATAGTCCAAGTTTTTCCATATAAGACGGGCTTAAGTTCCACCATACTGGACTCGCATAAGTCAGAATTGGACGAACGAAAGCTTGGTAACATATGACCTTTACATCGGATCTCAGATAGTTGAAGTAGAAAAGGCGTTTGAGAGACATAAATGCCGCTCTTGCCTTTTGCAACTGTATATTTATGTGCTCATTGTAGTACAAAAACTTGTTCAAATGAACACCTAAATATTTCACAACAGTCTTTGACTCGATGTGAAGGCGATTAGAACATGTTATTTGTAGGTTTTTCCAGTTCCGTCTCAAATCTGAATTACCGCATCTAACTAGGGTGCGGAACAGTATAGTTTCGCATTTTGCCTCGTTTATTTTAAGCTTCCACTCTGAGCAGAAAGCTTGCAGTTTATCAAAGCTGTTCTGAAGCTCTGTCTGTATGTCTTGGATTTTCGAGCCGCTTGCATACAACATAACATCGTCAGCGAACGCTATTGAATTATCCATGTCCCTCAGCATTTCCGAAATGTAGATGTTGAAGAGGAGCGGTGCTGTAACCGTGCCCTGTGGCAGACCATTAGTGACATTAAAAACTTTAGTCGTCGTGTATTGTCTATCTGTTACAACAAATTTCTTCTCGTGCACCATAGATGCAATTATCTTTATAAGATGATGTGGGAATTCATATCGTATAAGTTTATATAGAAGCCCGTCGATCCAAACCATGTCGAAGGCTTTTTCAATATCCACTAGGCAAGCAGCTGTACATCTTTTGGCGTTAAGATTCCAATTAACGTCAGAAACCAATTTGGTAACAGCGTGCACCGCCGAATGGTTTCTCTTGAACCCAAATTGGTTCCGCGGTATAATCCCCTTTCTTTCGCACGCGAACAAAATAGACTTACTAATAACTACTTCATAAACCTTCCCGATATTAGGCAGGAGACTTATTGGCCTATAGTTGGAAGGATCAGAAGGATCCTTCTTCTTTTTGATTATTGGAAAAACCTTCGATTTTTTCCAGTAACTCGGGAAGTAGCAGTTGTTTAACAAATTATTAAATATAACGCAATATTGCCGTATAATTTCGTTCGGTATATGCTTTAGTATAATGTTAGGAATGTTATCTAAACCACTCGACTTTTTGTTATTTAGTTTCTTAAATATGTATATCAGTTCGTCTAGTGTTTTAAAGTAATTGTCAGTCTGTTCATCTGTTAGTTGGTCAGCTTTTAGTCGCTCAGAAAATCTCAGAAGAGTTCGTGTTTCGCTATTGCGAAACCTCGACAATTCGTCAATTACTTTGCCAGTTCTGCAGCTAGGGAGATCCCTAGCATGAATTGCCTCAAAGAGAAAGCCGATCAGGTTTAGCTTGTCCGCTCCACTATCTATAACGAAATGGTTATCGATAATGGGGCAGTGTTGGCTGTTAATCTCCGCCTGAGAGAGAAGAGACTGGGAAGACAGTGGGATTTTCAGTTTCGGAATCTTGATAACATTACGAGGCTTGAAAATCTGATTAATTTTAGGAAACATGTTCCTAGAATCAGACTTCAATATGTTTTCGGCGCGTTGCCTCCAATAATCGTTGACACTATTCCGAAACTGCTGACTTAGCATTTTAACCTTTGAAGCTCTAAATTGGACGATTCCTCTTGGAACTGGCGCCGTATTCGATTTATCTGAGTTACCAAAAAGCTTTTGTATGTTTGTAGAGTCTTAATGTCACGGTTTAGGTAACATTCAACGCCATCTTTGGATTTAATTTTTGGAACTGACGACTCCATTGCTTGTAATACCACCATATTTAAGTTCCGTCTTGAGATTCTTGGTTGCGGGAAGGTGATCGCGTCGATACTTGACGGTATAATGTAAATTCGGAAATTTTGGACAATGGATATCCATTCTTGACTTACATTTATCTTTTTAGCTGATTCTCTTCGGAAATCAGCCGAGAACTAGTCAAGAACTGGCCTAATCCTTCATGCACGGCACTGGGACACAACCTTTATACTGAAAATTTCATTGATGAATGTGTCCCGTTGTTAAATTTTAATATCGCAAAAAAATGGATATACGGTGAGAAATGGAGGTGCCCAACTTTGCTTTATACTCTCTGCGTGCATAGTTTTACATTTTGTCTCCTCTTCCACAAAAGTACAGGTTACCCAGTACTTCACTGTTTTTCTCTATTGTGTTTTTTTTTTTTTTTGCGTTGGGAGTTGGGAATCTTCGAAAAACTAAAGCGACTGTACACATAAATAGTGTGGGGTTGTTACCCACTTAAGCCAACCACATTCGTAGAATCGTCGCGGAACCACCATTGTCTTGAGCTGCCTTATCGCATTTGTTTTGGTTTATAACTAGGACAGCCTCACATCTATCATCATTTCCAGGTACTTGATGATCGGTTGCGTGTCAATACCGTGACTACCTACTCTCACTGTGGATGTTGCTCTCGTTTTTCTTCTGCTAAACAACACACAAAAGATTGTTCTAATTCTAGCCAATTCGCACTGCTTCATTCCATGTCTGTTCCACTTCATCTAAGAATTTAGCAACTACTATAATGGCTATGTCGCCTGAATAACCTATAATGTTGGCTTCGCTGGGTATTGGTGGCTTTAAAACATGATTATACATTATGTTCCACAGTATTGGACATAGTACCGACCCTTGAGGAACTCCTGCAGTTATCAAATATTCTTTTCTAAATTAATCCGTCACGACTCTAGTATGTGGCCCCAGTTCACAGAGTTAAAGGCATTCTTCACATCTAGTGTCGCAATCGCAGAATATATTTTTTAACCTCCCTCCCCCCTTTTCCCTCTATGGCAGCTTCAGCTTTAACAGTCATTTCATTGATGGCATCCATTGTTGAGTGTGACTTACAGAAACCGTACTGATACTCTGCTAGGACTCTTATTTCGATGATTACCTTTTCAAGCCAGTTGTGTTGGGTAATATGGACCTACTGCGCAGGTTAATAACACACCTAAGCGATTGCATCTGCACGCTCGAACCTTTGTAAGGTGATTACTCTTGGCGTAATAGTGAATCTATTGCTCATGACCAGATAGCAATGATAGTTTTTCCAATTGTTATGTTTCAGCAGCTGTCAAAGTTACTAATGACATCCAGCTGCAAAAAAAAATTCAGTAAGGTTTGCCATTTCATTATGCATCGTTTGACAGTTCCTGAACGTGTGGAAATTATTAAAAAATATTATCGAAATTCCGGCTTAGTTGTAAATACGCAACGTGAATTTCGTCGTGAGGTCGGTCGTCATCATGAATTTAGTGCGCAGGCAATTCGTTGCACCGTGGAGAAGTTTGAGCATGAGTACACTTTTTGGGCCTTAAGCCACCAACCAGACAGAGATCTGTGCGAAGTGAAGAAAACATAGCCGTATTAAAGAAGACCCAGAAATGTCGATTCGGCGCCGATCAGCTGAATTGGGTATCGCCAGAGAGTCAACCAGGCTTAGTTTGCGGTTCGATTTGGGCCTACATCCGTATAAGATTGTGCTGACGCAAGAATGAAGCCGGACGACCATAGAAAACGCCGTGAGTTCTGGAAATATTGGCCGGAGATCCGGATTTTGCCCAAAAAATCATCTTCTCAAAGCGATGTTAACCGACTTTCTGTGGCCAGATCTCAACAGCATCGATATATCCGAGCAGTGGTTCCAACAAGATGGCGCTACATGCCATGCAAGCGAAGCAACGCTCGAAGGGGTGAAGGAGAAATTTGGCGACAGGGTCATCTCACGGCGAGCGTTCATCAATTGGCCGCCACGAACATGCGACTTGACACCCCTCGATTATTTTCTCTGGCGCTACGTCAAGTCCTTAGTCTACGCTAACAAGTCAACCACTTTGGATGAGCTCGAGACATTCGAGACGCTATTGCCGGAATAGCGCCACACATATTGGACCGATTCATCAAAAATTGGACCGACCGCTTGAAGCACTGCTAGCGAAGCCGAGGCGGCTATTTAAATGATGTGCTATTCCATACATAATGGCATGAATGTAGCTTCAAAATAAAACCAGAATCAATTTGATATCTCACACCGTTGTTGTTTTAATTAAATTTCTTTTCCTATCGTTCTTATCTGGTCAGCAATTTGAGCGATTTTTACGATGAAAGAAACGGTCAATAATCTCATTTCAACAGTCAAACATAACTCATTAAATGTTTGTCAATCCTACGTGTGTTAAGAAAGAACATAACACATAAATATTATCTTCTTGTACTTTGCTTCAATAAATAAAAATATGTATGGCTGGCACATAATTTTAGACCATTGATGACGCAAGAACCACACCACTAATCTTGTACTTTACGATATCCTCTAAAACATTTGTCATTAAACGTAATACGTTCACTTTATCTAAACTTAATTATCTTTGCAGACAAGAAGCCATAACCTCCGTCAACGAGAACTGTCAATACATACGAGCAGATAGCTATAGCCTTTGTCAATAAGCTTCTCATTGTAAATTCCTCTCTTTATCCCAACATATATATATTTTTTTTATTGTTTTCTTAAGTTTAATACATTCTTCCAAGTTTGGCTTTCTAATCCACAACAGTTGTCCACTCAACCATCGCACACAAACTATAAACCTCCAATTCAATTAATAGTTGCGCTGACTTTACGACAAAGCATAAACTTTAGTTTTATTCTGTTCGCCACCACCAAGCAAGAGGCTGTAGATACATATGTAGAAGTTGTATAAAAAAAAATGTACAACCCTCTAACGCCAGGAGTGTGTAAATAAAAAGGCTATTCAAATCCCGTCTAATTAAAAATTCTGCAAAGCAAGGACACAAGGATGACGACGACCCAAAAACCTAATCAAAAGACCATAAAACGAACACTCCTTCTCCCAAATTTGTAGAGAAGGGGGCAACTTTTCTCTAACTTTTCTCTCTATAGTCCCGTCCTCTTGAGCGCTACCTAGTTTATTTGCTCATTTTTTTCACTATCTCACCTTAAATTCTATGAAATCCTGCTGACTGATGAACATAGGAACTCCTGTTTAAAGGGGAGAGAACAACACAATTTATTACGAGTATTTCACGTTATCCGCAACACGCAAATTATTGTTTCCACCAATTTTTTTTCTTCTCTACTGAAGTAAGAACAATATGCTTTTAAGGAGGCCACAGGATAATAATAATAACTACCGCAAAAAATATGAGGGATAATGGCAATATCAGTGAGTAACGAAAGATATGAGCACATGTCGGCTATGGGCCTACAAAGAACAATACCATCCCTTATTATGCCACTTAAAGGGGTGCCAGTACAAGATTGAAGGGTTGCTCTTTCGGTCGTTGGCAATTTTTCGGAGCTCAATCTATTGTTGCGGCGAAGAATAACGAACTCTATTGGAAACACGTGTGGTGCAAAAAAAAAAAAAAGAAGATTTTACCAATATACGAGTATGGCTTTCCTTTTAGAATTGAGGTGGATCTGAAGATGATGGTGGAAGATGGCGATAAGTAATGTATCATTGCCCTAGGACAGCTTGTGGGACGTTTGTGTAATATTTGCCATTGTAATGACCGCACGTGGAGTGTACGCGTTTGTTATTTTCCGTTTTTTTTTTTATGGAAAACACGTGAACGGAAACAGTAACAAATAAGTATCTAATAAGATAATGCTTTGTGATGGAGGCTGCTGGGGCAGAAAAAAAGGCACACGGGAGATCAGATTCTTGTCGTGCTATGAGATAAAAAAAAAAAAAAAATGCTGGTTGTTAAAACATCAAACTTGGCAGCACTTCCCAATCGAATCTTAATGTCCTCTTCATTTTGGTTCATTTCTACTGAAATAGTTATCAATTCGTTTGTAAATTTGAATTCTTCTTTAACTTCAATTAAATCATCGTTGACCACAACATTTCTCTTAAAACTTTGACTCATTTCCGGACATTTTTTTCTTTTTTCTTTTGAATTTATGATTCGTTTAAATGACAAGGCGTCCAGTCGCCATTTGTCATGAAGTCATTAACATTCTGTTCAGTAAAATTATTATTTTTTTTTTTCTCTTTTTCTTACAATTTGTCTACCAAAAAAAAAAGTTTTATTACGTTAATGGGGAAGTGCAAGGTCAAAAGTAGTGGCATTGACACAAGTCTGTCGGATTATGTAAAATGTGTAAAAGCAAACTGACATGCAGAGCCCTTAATGGTAATAAAACTTGATTCGGATTTTATGTTTAAATTCATTGCTGTGATGTGTAAAGGTCAGTACCACAGTAATTCTCAGTAATGATTTGAATAGAGAACTTGCATTGAATTTGAAACTTTCTATTACTTTTAAATTCCCACAATAAATTTTCAAAGTTTTAACTGATTTTTTTTTTGTTTTTCCTTTTGTTTCAGAAATTTTGAAGGACATACAATTTTATACAGAAATCGTAAGTACATAAAATTATTGTTTACAGTTACGAGTATATGGGATCTGGCTTTTCTTCTCACAGTCATTCGTGCTGTGCTGTAGAGATCTAAAGTTGTGTGCCTTTTCAGAAGGCCAATTTTTCAATTAAAAGAAGCTCCTTATAACAATTTTTCTCTCGAACGTTTGTTAGACATTCGCGAGATGTGAGACCGTGGAACAAAAAACATTTTTTTAACCAACATGATTCGGTATACTCGTACATAACCGTCCGAAAGTTATAGAAAAATTCGACCGAATCGGATCAGTGTTGGATGTGCAAAGAGCAGTGCGTCCTCGTAGTGGCCGATCACGCGAAAACATCGCCACAGTGAGTGACAGTGTTCCTGACAATCCGTCGAAATTCATTCGCCATCCTTCACAGCAATTCAACCTTTCCTATAGCTCCACCCAGCGCATTTTAACGAATGATCTACATCTACATGGTAGTGTGTTCGCTTGTGACCATGGACACCCGCGATGAGGCTCACTTTCAACTGAATGGCTACGTAAATAAACAAAATTGTCGCATTTGAAAATCCATTCACTAATAAACAAAGTATCAAAAGAAAATCACTGTTTGGTACGGATTTTGAACCGGAGGCGTGATTGACTCGTACTTCTTCGAAAATTCTCGTAGTGCTGCTGTAACAGTCAAAGGTGAACCTTATCGGGACATGACAACAAATTTGTTTAACATCAACTGGATGATATTGATATGGCAGACATGTAGTTTCAACAAATGCCACCTGCCACACAGCGCGAGAAACAATGTAGTTATTGCACACAAAGTTTCCCCATCGTGTCATCTGTCCTTTTGGCGACCGAAATTGAACACCAAGATCGTGTGATTTGATTTTTTTCTTTGGGATTATGAGAGGCAGAAGGTGTATATCAATGACCCTCAAACGATTCCAGAGCTGAAGAACGATATTCGACGCGTTAATTATGAACTACCGCAGAATTTATGCCAAAAAGTAATGGGAAATTTCATCAAAGTGACGGATGTCTGCTAGGCTAGCCATGGCGCCCATTTGGCTGATATCATTTTTCATGTCTCAACACTATCTTGACATCAAAATATCTATATTTCAAATTTAAATTGTAACCTCCAATTGAATCATCCTTTATAATTGAACATATACACAACTAACATGACCGTATTTCGTTTAGCTAAATACAGGACTTTCTTGTGAAAGCGGAGTGGAATTCAGGGTAAATCGAAAAAGATTCAGGTGTTTTATAGGGCATTTATATATATATATTTATTTAACGCTAATATTATTAGTGATCAGCTACCCCTAATTAACTAAACAACCATCTAAAATAAAGAAAAAATTAACGAGCATAAAAATAAATCATCCGAAAGAAAATCTTTTCCCAATCAGCAAAAAGGAATTTTTTGATCAGCAGAAAATATTTGCTTTGATCAGCAAACAATAATAAAGTGCAGGACTAGGCCGCACGTACTTGCAGCTATATGTTGTTCATCTGCAAAAACTCAGATTTAAATTTTGTTTAACTGCGGTAAAATGCAAAAAAAAACAGAATTGTTTCAAAATTTGACAGTTTTCAAAAGCTTAGTGAGGCACGACCTTGCAAATAACAAATATTTTATAAATATTAATTTGGAACAAAAACGATTGACACATAGCTGAGAACTAGTTAATAAGTACCGTTATACGCATACGCAAAACCTGGTACGCCATCTGGTAGCATACAAGTATATGTCACCATAACTCAAATATCGAATTTTATCAAAATCGTTAGAACCGTTTTCGAGATCGGTCACTTGTAATGTACCCTTAATTTTGGGATTGAAATAAAAATTTCGCCTCGAATTGTCACCGCATAGATCGCAGATATGGCTGTAGTCGTGCATACAGACAGACAGCATCGAAAGTTACTCGTATATCGTTCTAGCTATGTTCGCCCGTCTGTCTGTATGTCACCAGTTTTTGGGCCTTCAATTTTGAGTTAGGAAAATGGAATTTAATATACAAGCTTTTTAGAACCCGAAGCACGACAAGTGTAAAAAATTTTGAAATCCACACACAAACACGTACACTTTTAAAAAAATTTCGATTTTTCTATATTTTTACTAGAAACTGAGAACTGGAGGCAGTGTTGTCAAAAGACCTAATTTTGCTTTCTCATTTGCTATTTATGACTACGGTGCTGGTTAAGTATTATTGTGATTATTGTGGATAAAGTATCATACGATCCGTTTCAAGCGGATGGTAACTGTCCTGTATGTTTTTGTTTTCTTTTTGCATCTGAATCTTAACATATGTATGTGCAGATTTTTTTGTTTACTTTTCTGCTGAAATTTTATTTTCTGCTATTCAAACAAATATGTTCTGCTGATCAAATAACATATTTTTGCTGAAAATAATATACCATACCTTCTACTTCTTCTGTTCATAAAAATAAAAAAATAGCTTCTGCTCATCAACAAATTATTTTCATATGATCAAAAAACAAATAAATTGCTGATCAAATTATTTTATTTTGCTGGTAAAAAAATATTAGCGATATAATGCAACCTTGCCTCACTCCACTCTGAATCTCGAAATCTTTTGATTTCTTCTTTACTGGAAGTTGTGGCGCATATTCAGGAGTTTAGTGTTTCCGGCAGCTCAAACGGATTTGGGTGCATATCGTTGCCATAACATCATAGTAAAATGATCCTTCTATCGTTTGAGCTGGTCCTCATCATAAATAAGAAGTTAACCGTCTAAGCCTTTTACGGAATGTTGAGTCGAGCGGTGTGGCTGTTAACTCTTTAGTGATTCTATTGACGGTACGGCTGTCACCCCTACTTGCTGCTCCTTCCGATTCTGTGGCCAATTCGTTGATGTAGTTTCACTTATCAAGTCGCACGCTAGGTAAATGAATTGTACGAGCAGCTACCATAAGATGGTGATCTTGTCCCACCCCATTATCGGTTTCCTGTCTATGTCGGATGACAAACAGATAACTTCTAAAAGGTCGACTGATCGCCAGATGATCAATTTGGCTGGACGTTGCTTGCCTGTCAGTTGACACACAGCTGACTTTGTGACAGGTCTTATGCTCAAACATGGTGGCACCTAGGACAAGGCGATTAACATCGAAGAAATCTAGAAATCTTTCACCATTATCATTTCGGTCGCCAATGCCGTGTTTCCCAATAACTTGTCGAAGCCCTTCGTTGTCGCTGTGCCTTCCTTCGGACTCAAAGCCCCCATCACTATGACAATGTTTGGCACTCCATTGTAAGTGGCGTCTAGTTGGCTGTAGAAGTTGTCCTAGTCATTCTGAGACGAACGCTCCAGCGGGGCGTAACACTGTATTATCGTGACGCGTCGTCTTAGTCCGGGTACAATAGCCAAAAGTTGTCAACGAATGATCATTCCTTATGCTAGGCGTAATGTCTATCAAATGTTTTCAAGAAGCATTATTTACTACTTACTTACTTAGGTCCTTTAACCCCTCAGGGGACATAGGGCGTCAACCACGCCTGCGCGCCATCTTGTTCGTACTTCTGCAACGCGTTTGAGCTGCATCCAACTCATTCCTATAGAGCTCGATTTCTCCTTAACTGTTCTGCGCCATGTTTGCCTAGGGCATCCCGCTATTCTGCCTGCTTGGGTGAGCGGATTCCACTGCATGGCGTATTTCGCAATGGAGTTGTCTTCGCGCCGTAGGGTGTGTCCAATCCACTGCCACTTTCTCCTTCGTATAGTAATGTTTATAAGTTCTTGGCGCGTTCTTCTATAAAGCTGTTCGTTGGAGATCCGGTTCGGCTAAAAAATCCTCAAGATGATTCTTAAATATTTATTTACGAAGACTTGCAGCCTGCGTGTGTTAATGGTGTCCACCTTCCAGGTACAGCAGTTAGAGCGAAACAGTCGCAGGTTGGTTCTTAAGCTGATAACATTACTTTTCCAGATTGTGGATAGCATACCGAACGCACCTTTAGCCTTCCCGATTCTACCGCGGTTAGCCGAGACCACACTTCCTAAATATAGAAAGTTGTCAACTTTTTCGACTTCCTGTCCGGCAATGTTAAGTTGAGCGTTAGTGTTGGAAGTGCTCAGGGTTTTTGTTTTGGCCGTGTTTATTTTGAGCCCCACTTTGTTTGCCTCAGTTTATAGATTATGGGCCATTGGATGAAGGTCCATTATCCGATGTGAAAGTAGACAAACATCGTCGCGTAGTCTAGGTGTTTAAGGTAAGATGTCATTCTCCAACGAATTCCATTCTTTCCTTCCGTCAATGCTGCACGGAGTACATCGCTGATAACCACCAATAACAATAGTGGTGACAGAATGCATCCTTGACGTACTCCACTTTGTGACACTTACCGCCCTCGTATGTAGCCTTGATAATAGCAATAAGTTTGTCCGGGATGCCTCTTCTGCGCAAGGCCAGCCAAATAGCATCTCGATTCAAGCTGTCGAAAGCCTTCTCGAAGTCGATAAACAACAGATGTAGCGGAGACCTGTACTCAACGCATTGTTCGATTATGATACGTAAGGTGTTTATGTGGTCGATGCAGGAGGATCCAGCGCGAAAGCCTGCCTGTTCGACGTCGAGAGTAGAATCTAAATGCTCTTTAATTCAGTCCAGAATTATTTTTGCTATTATTTTGGGTACAGCTGGTAGAACACATATATCTCTCCTTTTCCCTTTTTCGGAAGCTTAATGATCATTCCCCTTTTCCACTCCTGTGGAAATTGTTCGCTATCCCAAGCTCTCTGTATTAGCGGATGCAGCAGATCTGCTGATGTGTTTGGCGCCGCTTGAAATAATTCGGCAGGGATGCCATCAATACCCACCGCTTTGTTTTTCTTGAGGGACTTGATTGCTGCAATAATTTCTGCTTTACTGGGAATTTGTTGCTTCGGAATACTCATTCAAATTTAAGATCATATCGCCATCGTCTAAGTGATTTAGCACTGAATCATAATGTTCTCTCCATCTATTGAGCTGATCCTCATCCGAAATTAGGAGGTTACCGTCCAGACTCTTCACCGGGTGTTGTTTGGAGTTTCGACCACCAATGACCTCCTTGGTGATGCTGTAAACAGTCCTACTATCGCACCTGCTCGCTGCTTCTTCAGCACTAGAAGCCAGTGTGTCGATATATTGAAGTTTATCACGTCTCACACTACGCTGCACGGTACTGGGTTTCTAACTCGGTTCTCTCTACTGCTGAGGCCGCTGCAATCCGAGCCTTTATTGTTGTACGCTCATCGATCCGTCTCCAGGTGTCTGCCGAAAGCCATGTGCGATGGTGAAGAAGCATTATTTCATAAAATTCATTTGAAGAAAAATGGTATCTGACAATCTATGGGGGTCACAGGTACTCGTAAAAAGTGTGAAGTTGTTAATTTTCCCTCAAATCACAAACATTATTCACCCCTTTCCGATGTAAGAACCTCCTGCCTAGTGGCCGCCGAATGTTATTTGGAGACAACACTTCGTATTTTTGGCCAAAGCATTGCCCCATGTTTGTCGTTGTCGGATCAGTTTTGGGTCAAACTTTGTGGTAATTTGGTAAGAAGAAGTGGTGGATAACAAAAATATCTTATTGCTAAACCCGAAACTTCTTCCAGTCAAAAATACATTTAAGACACGTGCACACTTCAGAAAGTTATTTTAAAAGTTCCCCATCGACAATATCCAAGCATCATGCTCACAAGTAATTAATTATAGAATTCATCATTTATTATTCGCAGGATCCTTTCAAAGTAAAACGTGCCTCTCCGCTCGAAATGTCCATCATCTAAACTGGAGCAGGAGTTCCATCCCTTTCACTTGCTTGTTTATTAAATGAAAGGAATTCGACCAACTTTTGTGATTAATTTTCTGTTTTGTAACTGTCTCTGGGAGTATCCTCATGCTCGTCGACTACCCCACTGACAACGGCTCTCAGCCGCCACTTCAATAAACATTAATATTTCAAAAGAATTTTTATTATTATTACCTGTTTCACAATGGGAATCCCTGCTTCATTGTCCTCGCGAGCGTGAGGAACAAAAAAAGGATATAAAAAAAAAATGGAACCTTTCTCCTGGCAAATGAACAAACTTCAATATGACAACAACGATGGGTTGAGCGAGCAAAGAATGGGCTGCTTCAGGCAAGCAAATACAAAGGACATCTCTAAATCTACTTTGAACAGAGTTGAATAATATTTTTTGCTCCTGCAATTCCTGTAAATGTCAGTGTGTTGCACATATATTATATATTCCTCGGGCTATCCCAGATTCCAGCAAACAGATACATATGCGAATGAACCCCACTGAAACTGGGTCAAGAACAAAGGCGCTACTTTCTCTCCACTAATTTCGCCCGCAAAAAGGAAGAGGATATGCACTGGCTGGTGCACGGGAAATTTCCGCTACCAAAAGGCAAATGCACTCGTACTATGTGCAGGTACCTGGTTGGATGGAGCTCAGGGTAGTGGTTGAGAAACTACTCATCCACGCTCCAGTGGTTGTTAAAGAGCAGAGGCGAGAGATGGATACAGAATTTTCCATATCGTTATCTGTTTCAATTGAATTTTCTTGGTGAAAGAGCAGCCATACTTGTATGTACGAGTACATCCTTTTGGCTTTGCAAGGACATACTTCGTACTGATATTTGCGAATATAGTCCATGGAAATGTAGATTTGGAGTAATCTACCTTTTCTGTGGGTGTGATTAGGGAAATTGATTCCAGGACGACGAAAGGATAACACAATGACCTGGAATGAAATGAGTATCATCGAAGAGTTTATTGAATTCGTATTTGTTCTGCCTCGTTGGGCGTTAGCTGACATTAATTTCTTCAGATAGGGAATTATCGAAGGACATTCTCGGCCCAAGGAGGTGCCTTTCTCGCTATCGTGAGACCGAATTTGCTTAATTAAAAGTAGTGTTCCACTCCTTTGGTGATTTTCTCGTGGTGGCAATAACATGTGATTGATGAAATTAAATTTGCTTAATTAAATGTTCGCAGAGTGGAGAAAAATATTGTTGCTGAGGGTTGGAAAATACCAGGATGGGTTTTGGATCGATTCAGGAGGTGTGTTTGTCAGGTAGCCATACTGGTAGGTATGGTAATTTCTCGTGGAATTTAATGACCAGATTTTGGATTATCTATGGCAGGGGAATGTTAGTCATTCGTGGTGTTTTTTGGGGAATTTTATTGGACCAATCCCCTAATGGGTTTAATTGCGAAATTTCAAGTTATTTTCATTTCAATGAATTTGTTTAATATTTTTGACTCATGTCTGTGGGCATGTCTTGGGCATTAGCGTTTTTTTTTTTTTTTTTTGGCGATGGTTGGAATAGATAACAGGCTTTTCGCAGAACTCTTTTATTGCAAATAAAAATAACCAACCCACCTTTAGAACCACGCAACAGATGAAATACATGGCAGACAATGAGGTTGGGTTCTACTTTTTTTTTTTTCTTCTTTTTTTAGGTTTGTCTCCAAGTTTGTTTTTAACAATTTTCTTACTGTAGTTGTGTACAGGATTTATTATTGAACTAAGCAGCATTTTTTGGAATATATTGCTCAGTCCATTAGTTCATTAGCAAAGTGACTCATTGACTTCTGAATACATTCGCACTAATGAAGAAAATCAGGAGTCATAGTTACCTCAGGAGAAATGTCCTGACCTACTGAAGAAAATCGTCACAGCACTGTTTCCACAAGATGGACTCAGCCATCAAGTATCAAGAATTCCAGGAGTCACAACAGATAAAATATTGAATGCCAGCAAAAGGATAGGCGATAAGAAATGTGCAGACGGAGTACCAAATGGAGCGTTAAAAACGATAATCCCACAATCTTCTCTAAAACAATGCAGATGTGCCTAGAAAACGGGATTCAGAGACTCGGGTTGCTTCGAAAAGCAGGGAAACCCACCGGCGAACCATCATCTTATTGTCCAATCTGTGGGAAAGATTCTTGAAACCAAAGAGGTCTTCCTAAATAACAATATGGATTCCGCAAAGCTCGATCTACCATCGACGCAATCGGCATAAAGTCATAAAGCAAGGAATTTTGTGGAGTGATTAGAGTCGATGTAAAGAATGTGTTCAATACAGCAAATTGGGCCAATATAACGAATGCACAGAAATATGAACGTTCGTGCATACATATATCCTAAAGATAGATACTCGTAGTACTCCACTAAAGAATACTGCAGTATGAAACCGACAGAGGGTCAAAGGAGTATTCGATAACCTCTGGCGTTCCACAGGGCTCAGTCTTCGGACCGCTCTTATGCAAATCCGCAAATCATAGGATTGGGCGACGACATTGCGACAGTGGTGACAGCGAAATACCTTGATGATTGCAAAAGAGATCATTGCATCTGTCAAGTGATTAGTAGCGCAGATTAAAGGAAACATTCAAGTCAAGGTGTGAAATTGCGTCATACCATTAAAAAGACACATGGAACACCTCGGCGTTCTGATAGACGATAGGCTGAATTTCGGAAGCCATGTGGAAAAGTCGTCAGTAAGTACAACTCTTTTCATAACGTTGCCAATCGAAGCAGCAGAAGACTTTTATTGGCCAGAGTACTGAACTCAACAATGCTTTACGCATCCACTGTCTGTGCTGACGTGTTAAATATGAAAAAGAATGAAAGGGAGATGAACAGCGTCTATCGATTAATCGCCCTTAGAGGGATATGTGCGTGTAAAACTATATGGTATGATCCTGATAGACATCTTAGCCGACGAAGAGAAGCGAATTTACGATGGCGAAAACCGAAAGAGGTGACAAAGCAGGAGAGAATTTCGTCACTGTACGAGTAGATGTGGCAAAATCTTTTGAAAGCCATACATATGTAGGAGCAGATGGTCCTATAAGCTAATTCCGAATATATGAGCTTGAATGAGCAGAAAACAAGGCGAAACAAATTATCAATTGACTCAATTCCTGACGAACAATGGTGGTTATCGTCCATACCTCCATCGCTTTGGACTTGTCGACCCTCCAGAAGTTCTAGTATGTCCTGGATGCGAAGAGAACCCGAAGCACGTGGTGTTTAACTGTCCGCGTTTCTCTGAAAAAAAGAAACGAAGACTGAGAGGAGAAATAAATAATTCATAAAGCCCTCAAACCATAGTCGAAGAGCTGCTGAAGTCGAAGAAAATCTGGGATGCGATAAACACATCATTAATCCAAGTCGAGCTCAGACGAGGTCTTCCTCTACTGCGTTGTCCCTCTGGGTTCGATTCGAGGACTCTGTGGGCTGGTGTTGTTCATTTGCTCTACATGTCCTAGCCATCTTAGGCGACTGATGCGCAGTTTGACTAGGTCAATGTCGTTGTACAGATCGTATATTGCGTCGTTGAATCTTCTCCTCCAAAGCCCGTCAACATAAACGGGACCGAATATCTTACGAAGAATTTTTCTCTCGAAACGACCGAGGATATCTTCATCCGTGTCCATGATTCAGCGCCATAAAGCAGGACTGGGATGATTGAGGTCTTGTATAGAGTCTCCTTAGTTGTTCGGCATAGGACGTTACTACTCAATTGCCCTCTCAGCCCAAAGAAACAGCGATTGACAAGAATTATTCTTCGTTTGATTTCTGCTGAGATGCCATTGTCAGAATTTATAGCAGAGCCAAGGTAGACAAAGTGTCTTATTACCTCGAAGTGAATGTGGTATTTGCTGATGGAAAATTGTTGGTGATAATTTGATGAGGAAATCGTCATTATTTTAATGATTACTCAGCTACTGGACAACGTAGAAAGATAATTTATTCCAAAATCCCGTGTAATCCCTTGCTCCGAGCCTAAAGCTAATAACCATGCAAAATTTCAAATTCCTAGCCCTAGGAGTTTCGGAGATACCGTAATGAATGAATAAACTTATCAGCCAGTGGGTATGCCTGCTAGAAATACTCAAGACTTAAACCGAATATGTTTCGAATTCGTATTATACTGAATTGAATGGTTCATGTTCATGCTACTGGTTGGTTGTAATCGATTTATCGTCCAGAAATAATTGATTGGCGTTCATCTTCGCAATGGATATTGTCCACTCAGCCAATAATAAGCGGGTTGACCGTACGTCTTTCCAGAGCAAACTTCAGCATCGTTTGCTTAGACATACCGGCTCTATAAACATGTTGTCTGTTAGGATACATTTTCAGCGCTGAATGTCTAAAGAACTTCGCTTCCGTGTAATCCCTTTTACTCGGTTGTAGCACGAAGATAACATTTGTACACCATGGCTGGGTGCAATTATTTCTAGACCTGTTGTTTTGCAATGGGTAAAAGTAGGTAGTGCAAAGCTACCTCTCCGCTTCTGCTTTATTTGTCCATTTAGCTCCTCGTTTCCTAAGATCCCAGGGCTGATTTGACTTATAGCTCTCAGAGAAGTATGCGATTTTCACGTCCTGTCATGAAAGGATCCAATCTTACCGACTGGATCTCTGGAGACTTTTCTTTTGACCTCAATACGATAAGGAAAAAACGAATAGGAAAAAAGTTAAATTTTAATTAGTTTCTGCGAAGAAATTAACAATTCGCTGATTTTTCCGCGAATAGGCGAATACTTCTTGTAAACTGTCAAATTTTATTCACATTCCACAGATGTGGAACGCAATCTACATTCGTGCAACCAACAAATTAGCGAGAGTTTAACCTCACAATTTTTTTTGTTTTGTTGTTGGTAGTAACGAATGACGAGTGAAATTCGCAGATTGATTGCTCCAAAGTTGCTGTGAATGAAATGTCAAAATTTGCGAATATCCGCTCGTTCATATTCGGTGGTCGCTGAGCTGTGATTAGACCTTAAGAGTACACACCTTCCGATATTCTTCCCGACAACAGTTTCTAAATATTTCAGCTCTGATTCTACGCGTGCCTTGTGGTATTTTGGGTACCATCCCATTAAGGTTTTCTGGTAAAACTTTCTAGTACTTTGCCCTGTCCGTGTTCCTGAGAATTATTTATTATAAATTTTCGAAATATCTCCCTTTAAGATACATACTGAATGGTGAATGAAATGACTCTAATTCTAGTGAAATCAGAACGCTAAAATGTTTCTCGTAAGTTTGGCTGTTCAGCGAAAAGCACAGGAAGCTAACGATGTGGTTTGTGCATTTACTTGTCAACTTGTGTATGACGTCGTGAGTTTTAAACTGCTTAGAATAAAACAGCTCACAGAAATTACAAGAAAATTGCCACTTCAACCTGCGACACGATCAGAAAACACAGCACTTAAAAAGTTGTCGGTATCAGAACTCTTGAAACATTTCACTGACCGGAAATTGCAAATTCCTATGAACAAGCCTCCTCTCATATATTCGCAAATAACTACTCTTATCTCAACCACATCAGGTGACTGTTTATTGCATAAAAAGTTTATCTTCTCAAACAAGATAGATGCGCGTCACAGTCTGCAGAAAAACCCCCCGAAAGATCCCGCATCCCCCCTTACAATTGATCATGTTACGCTTTCTCTGCATCGTACAACTATTATTCTCTTATCATCACTCGAGGTGTTTGTATCTGTCTTTCTTCCAAACCAACACTCACCTCGTCGTGTTATCAGCTTCAAAGCGTTTAATTAAAACGAAAAATAGCCAAAAACAACAAAACCGAACATGGTGTATCTGTATCTCCCCTGCCACCCAGCTGAACACATTAGTCTGTTCACATAAAACGTGATAAATTCCACTTGGCCACGAAATCACCCTCCGGTCATCAATATCTACGAAACATTTGGACAATAAAAAAGAAAAGACGGGTGCGTGACCTCTGGCCAATAATAATTCGCCAAAAACCGTTGCTGATTTCTACATTCGTGTCGTCCCGTTTTATGGGTGCCGTGTATTTGCCATCGTGCTATTTGGATCTGTGTTTCTTGTTTCGCTTCTAAGTCCCCCCGCAATGCTGCTGCCATCTATCAACAGATAGATAGATAAAAAAAAAAATATCACAGATACATTTTTGTATGTGGTGTCATTGGATTGCTGTAAGTGGCACGCGAAACTAGAGGGGTCTTGAAATGTTCCACCCCATCATAGGAGGCAGTCAGTTTGAAGTTTAACGTCGACGTCGAGGTGTCAGATTTATGAATTTAATTCCGTTAGTGTGCTATTTTTTTTTTTTTCTCGATTTGTTTCACACTTTTTTTTTCGAGGATTCTGTGAATCATCACGAAGCCGAGGCAATTGATTCTAATTAAGTGCATGCTTTGCTTTTGACCAAGCGGGTACGTTCTGCGGAAAGATAAATCGCGGGCATCAATTTGAATGAAAATACCGGGTCTAGAGTGGGTCTACGTCTACGCAACGGGTTTAGAAGTGGAGGTGGAGGTAGAGGCCAGTGCCAGTGTCAGTGATTTGTGTTCGACGAGGGGTGGCATCGCATTAGCATTGTATATGCTGATCCGTCAGCGGAGTTATTTTTTTCTATGAAATTTGTTTATTTCTTCTCCTCTTTCAACAGTTTTTTCCAATTGAAAATATTTTTTTGTTAAACTGATTGTGTACGCGCGATGAACAAAGTGGGAAATTAAATTTGCCTTCATTTCTTGTTCAAGGTTTTTAATTTGAATTTTATCAATTGTGTTCAGTTCAGCACGGGGGCGATACGAGTACATAGATACATTGCTCATATTTGTGTTTGCATTAGTGAATAAAGAAAAAAACAGATAGTCAACAATATAAAATTTGTGGAACAATACTGCACTGGATATTGGATATTTCTATTGAATTGTTGGTAATTTGTTCACTGAATTCTAGTATTTCTAAGTATCTATCATCGACTGGTGTAAATTTAATTAAGAGAAACGAACATAATCCATTGAAAGCATCAATGTCATTAGTGAAATTCTGTTAAACGTATTAAATTTGATTAAAAGATCACCGGATTGGATACAAATACAAACATGTGACAGGATACAATCGCATTTCAAGTTTTTTGCGCCTCAAGTCATTTTGGAATAGTTTCTACGGTTGGTTTCAACTGATAGAACTTTCGAAATTAATGTGAAATTGCTTTAATTAGATTCGCAGATTGATATTTTGCGTGTGAGTGATTCCGATTTGCAGCCGATGGCAGTGTATAAATTAGAATGAATATCAATCTATTGTCATTGGATGCATTAATTACTTGAGGCAATTCTCAAAATTTCAAATTTAACTCTGTTTCCATCGACTTTATTCGGACACTGACAATCTATTTGTCTTATTCAAAAGAAATGTCATTCACATCGTAAGTTGACGAACAACTGTCTGAAGACGTAATCTACTGGGAAATGCATGAGAAATTTGCGGAAAAAAGTCGACTTGAAATTAGTGGCGACTCGTGCCATATAGGTTTCGGTTTTGTTGTGGTAGGTTTGTCTCCACTGGAGCACTCAGACTCGATACCGGTCTATTATACTAACAGGAAGTGAACCCTGTTAATGAAATTCGAGTAAGAGCTTTAGTGATGAAGGGCTTATGGTATCAGCACTCAGCACATCGACTGCAAAGATCTGCCACCTGACACGAGCAAAGGCAGAAGAATCGCAGAGGAAGTGTTCTGCAGTGAAATGAATCGTAAGAACATCAGTAAATTGTCTGCAGACTTTTCTACTAAGGCACCTCCACCTATTCATTAAAATATAGTTCATAGCCATTAGGATTGCATAAGTCTCCGCTTGAAAGACAGACGCATATTTACCTAACGAAAAGTGAAGCCAAATATTGTCATTCAAGTAACACTGCAGTATCTTGGCGCCGAGTCATCACCGCTATTCTTTTCAGAAACTCATCGGAGAGTGCCGCTTCTGAAACCCTTTCAACCTTTTCGGTTTCCCGAGTCATTTCATCAGCAGCAGTACTTCGATCAGCTGCTTATCTATCGAGATTGAGATTAAGCGTATCAGGTTGGACTTTTCCGCCCCTTTTTCCATTTTTCCAGCACAGTCTACCGAATGTGTCAGAGAGACAGCTACATAAGTCCTCCTAACTAGACGTGGGGTTGAAGTAAAATACAAAAAGCTTACTCCAAACGCAGTCGAGCGGACCACGGGTAGATATACCACCTGGAGTAGTAATAACTTTTGGCTGTGCCGGCGTACTATGATAACTTATTTAACGCCAAGTTAAGACGCTTTCAGCTCTTAGTTCGATGACTCACTTAAGATCTTTTCCGACCCTTAAGATCGTCGACACTTAAGCCTTTCCGCCACGGCAAGACAGCTGAAAGAGGGAAAGAGGTGGACATTTTTGAACAATATTCAGAAAACATTAAAAATTCGGCACCCATCTTGTATTGAAATTCAAAACCTAAAATTTGCATCGTAATATTGGTTTTTTGTGGGAGAAATCCCGTTTTCGAGATATGTTTTTGCAATCAAAAACGATTTCCAATAACTTCGGTAAAGTCTGGCAAGTTGGATGCGTTTCTACAATTTTCGAAAATTTTGAAAAATTCCAGTTCCATCTTGTAGAAAATTTCAAAATCTATAAACCCTGCCATAATAATATTTTTCACACGACGCACAGTTTTCGAGATATTCGCACTCTAAAACGACTTCCAATACTCGTAACTTTAGTAAAGTCTGACATTTTGGATGCGTTTTTACAATTTTGAAAAATTCGGGAAATTCGGAAAATTTTTCACATTACGCACAGTTTTCGAGATATTTGCACTCTAAAACGAGTTCCACTAATCAGGCGAGGTAAAGTTGGACATTTTGGAAGATTCTTCTTCTTTTTGTAGTGTTACACCTCCGGGTGAGCTTAAGCCTCTTGAACTTTTCTCTTCCAAACTTCTCGCCACGGCGTTCCAGAGTTCCTGACATCGTCATTTACGAAGTCAATCCATTGAGTTTTTGGTCGTCTACGGTACCTTTTGCGAAGTTGCGTTCACTCCATTAAAATTGTTTGCGGTCGGCTTGAATCCATTCTAGCGAAATGGTCAACCTGTCGGAGACGCTGCACCTTGACGAATTTTACAACGTCTTCTCCTCCGCACAGTTTGAGTATCTCTTGATTATATCTCATGCGTTACTCGCCGCTGTCAACAAATTTGGGACAAAGTATTTTTCGTAGAATTTTTCTTTCGTAGATCCGGAGGTGCTGTTCATCCGTGCCTATCATGGACCACAACTCAGAGCCGTAAGTGAGCACAGGTCTCACGATAGTCTTATAGATGCAAAACTTGCATTTCATCGGGATAAACTTCGATTTAAAGAGTTTAACGTGAGCATAGTGTGCCTTGTTTGCTGTCAGGATGGGCTCGTTTATGCAGTAGTCCATGCTGTTATCGTTTATAAGGAGAATGTTAAGGTATTTGAAGCTTGACCTACATATTCTCCGATCGATATATTCTGGGGGTTCCGCGTACTTTCTGCTCTCGATAGTCTTATGTATTTTGTTTTGTTTTCATTGATGAGGAGATTTTCGCAGATCTTTCTATCGAATGGAAAAGTTCCTCCATGTAGTGCTGGCTCCTGGCCACGATTGCTATGTCATCTGTAAAAGCAATAGGTTGCCGTGACCTGCTGCAGATGTTACCGCTCCCGACATCACCTTGCTTAACTCCGCTTTTGATATTAAAGGTATCCGATAGATTTTGTTGTACGACCACTTTGTCTTTTGATTCTGTGAGAGTTAGCAACAACAGTCTTACAATTTTTTTATTTATGCTTATTTCTATAAACACTTGGTATTTTTTTCCTGTCTGTTCTATCAAATGCTTACTTAAAATCAATAAACAGCAAGTGGAGATCTATTTTGAATTCGTAACATTTTTCTAGATTTTCTCTTAAGAGGAAAGCCTGGTCAATTGTGGACCTATTAGGTCTGAAGTCGCATTGGTACTCTGCAAGTATGCTTTCTGCTATCACTCTAAAGCGGTTCGCCAATATGCTTTTTTGGACGGCTGCGTACTTTAAAGTTTTGTGATTTAAAAACATTTGGTATCCATCTTGTAGTTAATTTCAAAACTTAACATTTTTTACCATGATCTGCAATTCTGTCCACCAGTGCCATCCGACTACAGTCTAAACGTCTGGATGAATTTAATTCAAACGTCATATTTGGGGTCTGTGGGAAGGAAATTGCATTCTTACCTCAAAATTAACGGTACTTAATGTCAATTTTTAAAAGTACAATTTATTCGAAAACGTCTATAACGATTCTCAACTAAGGAATTGAACAACAACAACAGAGTTTCACATCACTACTCGAAAAATGCTAACTTTAATTCTGTTTTTTAAGCTCTCAAGGTTCTTTTCTACCACGTTTTTGGATTTTTGAAAATTAACTAATTTCTCTAGCATGACCCTCATGGTTTTAGTTAAAATATCTAAACCTTGCTTAGTTAGGTGCGAACATGGCAACCGAGTTTTTGAAAAATCATCAAAGAAGACCAGTAAAATAAATTCGAAAATTCAGTTTATTAAACAAAATTTGTGGAACTCGAAACGTGAGTACACCTCGACTCAACACGTAGAAGTGTGCAAAAACTCAGATTTTTATTTCATCTAAAATATATATTTTGGCACTTACAAGCCCGTACAGGGTAGCTTTTCGCAGCCACTCATGCTGTACGTGTTACATTTTTCAACACGAATGGATGGGACCTTCAGTTTAAGTTTCTATGCCATGCCAAAAAGTACGAGTAGTTGGTCTTTTGGAGAGTTTTGTTCACTCTAAGTATATACCTTAACATCTGGAATATCACAAAACCTTGCGTCAAATAAATCAGTGTTTTTAGCGTTCCCATCCAGAGAATGGTATAGAAAGGAACATTAATGGATTTAACACGTTACCTGTCACTTCACTAAAATAGTACGGGTATGTATATGGTGAACCGAATATCAAAGGCAGAACCAAAATTAAAAAAAAAAAAATTGTTTGGCTTTACAAAAAAAAAAAACATGTCCACCCCATCATGTGACATATCAGATTAAAGCTGAAGTTCCAAAGAGCCCAGATATATAAAAACAAGTTTGATAAAGTTACTTCAACAATAAAGCTCAGAAAGCATGAACAAATCCAACAAAATGCTATGAAACGGAACACTAATGGATTCAATGTCTGCCAAATTTGTCGGACGGACAGCACAGTTTTAGGCCAAGTCGGAATTTTCATTCTAACCCTAAAATTAACAGTACACTAATGGTTGATTTTGAAAAAAAAAAAAAACGATTTTCTCTCGTGATTTCGTTCAAAATAAATATTTCTGTGGGGTTAGGCATGTGTCACTAGATGGCGTACCAACATTTTTAAAAAATTGTATGTATACTCTATATCGGACAAATGGGTGCTACGGCTGGCCTTACAGGCTTTCACTCCTTTGATGATATTTATTGCCCAGGGGAAGGGCTGTCAAAAGTAGAAATACTGTATATGCAAACTCAATAGTGCGCCCACAATGAGTAGCTGTAGCGTAGCGCGTGGCTGTAGCAGTAGTACGAGTTGGTTTACTTTTAACTTTTGTAGCGCTACAAGTTTGACAGCTCGCTAAATACAGAAGTAATGAAAGAAGGCGACGTTGAAAAATTCGTTGAATCTGTAAAAAATGGGAAATATTGTGGGAAAGGGAAACATGTTTTTTTGATAAAAGTAAACGTGGTCTCGAAAAAACCTTTGGAACTCCTTTCCTGGTACAGAGGGCGCACTCACCATCTCCGCTTTTTCTCTTTCAGTAGCTTGTATGCAAGATAACACACCTGAACCACAATCAGTAAAAATACAGCTTCTTCTTCTTCATCCATTTTATTTTAGATATAATTGTTTAATACAAGAAAAAATATTTTTCACAATACATTTTCCTGAACAACAGAATTCCAATCAGCTGAGTTTCAAGTGACAATTAATTTGACATAACGCGGTGCACCATTGTGAACAAAATTTATGAGTGCAGCGCCACACCATTTGACAGCGCGTACTAGTGCTACTCCTACGCCACAGCTACCGTGCATTGTGTTCGGGCAGTTAGTTCACAAATAACCCGTTGAATCACGTCCTTTAGCTCTTTAATCGTTTGGGAGTCATTGGCATACACCTTCTGCTTCACAAGACCCCAAAGAAAAAAATCAAACGTCGTGATATCGCACGATGTTGGTCGCCGAAACGAGAGATGACGTGGCTGGGAAACTTCGTGTGTATGTTCTCGCGCTGTGTGGCAGATAGTACCGTCTTGTGGAAACCACATGTCTTCCACATTAGTATGTCAAAACTGTGCCAAAAATTATTTGTTATCATGTCCCGATAACGTTCTCCATTGACTGTTACAGCAGCGCCACGAGAATTTTCGAAGAAGGTCTACCCAAAATCCGCACCAAATTGTGACTTTTTGTGGATGCATTGGTTGTTGGCGAATGGCCCGTGGATTTTCATGAACCCAAATGCGACAATTTTGTTTGTTTACGTAGCCAT
Organism: Pocota personata; assembly: GCA_963082735.1. Lineage (NCBI taxonomy): Eukaryota > Metazoa > Arthropoda > Insecta > Diptera > Syrphidae > Pocota > Pocota personata. The sequence continues at coordinate 31,890,855 of OY720431.1, read as the reverse complement.
TTAGTTGAAAGTGAATCTGATCGCTGAAGATGATTTCGTTCGAAAAATCGCCATCAACTTGGTGGTTCTGTAACATCCGACGTTCATGGTCTGCTTGCTTCAATTCCTCATTTTTCATGCTGGATCTTGAAGGCATGCAGATGCACGTCTTTTGTTAAAATACGCAAAGCTGTAGAAAAGGGGTTTTAATTGCTGGGAATGATGACGAATGGATTTTGACGGATTGTCACGAACACTGTCACTCACTGCGGCGATATTTTCGTGTAACCGGCCACTACGAGGACGCACTGATCTAAGCACATCCAACATTCACCCGGTTTGATTAATTTCTTAGCCGCTGCATAATTATTTCGCAATGCGCGTATCGTGTTAGTTAAATTTCGTATACCACACCATAATTACAAATGTCAATGCTTAGTATTCACAGATGTCAAATATCAGCTGTTTATCTGTGACAGAACCACAGTATTGCCAGATTTAAATTGTAATTGAATCATCCTTCATAATCGTATGCGTATCATTTTCTTCTATAAAACATAATCATAGAGTTCTTTAAAACAATTTCTGCGGCCTTGATAACTTTTCCTTTCACAAACACTTTATTCGTGTTCCGTCACTTTAAGCTGCATATTTAGAGTTAATACTTATTTAGCATTCACAGGAGCATACTGCACAATTCTAAAGCAAGTGCTATATTTTTCCAGTAAAATGTGATTGTAATTCAAATGCTTTACACATTTGCTATACGGAATAACATTTACTTTAAGCTGAAGCATTTCTTATGCAACTTTATTAATATGAAATTAAAGTTTTACGCGAATCAAGCATTTGTTTGTTTTTATTCACATCACTCATTGTCTGTATCTTGTTATGTGCTGTGATCAATGAAGTCCAAGATGTGCGCTCTAGAAAATAGCAGTGATTTTGACTGAATTTCCAGAGTGGGAGCAAGACAGAGATCAATGGGGTCAAATTCTGAACTTCAATGAACTCTACAATCGTCAGTGAAGCCAAATAACAATAAAAAAAAATAAGAAGAAACAGCATCAACACATAGCCCCCTTACGTCTATTAAAACCGCTCTTAGAAGGTACATTTTGTTCATTTTAAACCATGATTACTGCTCTTCCACTTGGTGTCTATATCACCAAAAATATGTGGAATTTAAGAGTAAATAACCTTCATCGTATCTTGACCTACTTAAAGGTCCACACAAACTCTTTAACAATTAACAACTTCAAAATAACTAATTAAGTGCAAAGACGTTTACTGCTATTCCATGGAAAATATTAAATATCTTTATTTTTGTCATTTAAGACCACAACAGCAATAAAGAATAGTGAATGACACACAATTATTTTTATAACAAAATTAAGCAGTAAACTGTAATGATTCATCCATCAACCCTAACCAATCGAAAACAATCACTTAAAGTTGTTCAAAAACAAGATATCAACAGATACGCTTGAAAAAGATAAAAGTTTTCGCATTCAGGTAGTTTATTTGATTGTTTGTAGTGCCTTCATGTAATGCTCTTAAAGATGGAAACGTGATTTCTTCATAGTCTTCGATGAAATGCCTCAGTATCATGCTAACCGCTCATCTAATCAGCACAATAGTGTGGCTGCTCATCATTATCATGATTGTTCCACAGCTAATTGACAGCAATTAGACCTCGAAAGACAAGCGCCATTAAAATTTACTTTTCTTTCGTTGTGCTTTATCTGTGGTGATACTCGTATTGTCGGTGATTTTTATCATATGAGCCAAACAAAGGGTTAAGGTGGGTGGGCTGACACATTTAATTTGGGGATCCCCTTTCAAATGCTTAAAATGACAAAATGAAGTTACGCAATTATCTGTTGTATACAATATTTGAGAAGATGATTTCATTTAACTGTTCGCAGCGTTGAATTTGTTGTCTATCTCTGCTATATTTTTGAAAATCCCGGAACCTAGTGTTTGTAGGCGTCGTCCTTGTATTGCAGTGCAGTGACATTATTTTCTTAACGTAACCAAATCAGCTAGAGCTGCTTTTAAGCACCTTATGTAGCCAGTTTGAAACGAACTTGGTTACATTTAAAGATCTCTCAAATCAACGTAGTGACAGCGTGCGTTAAATCGTAGCTCCGCGGAGGCTTGTATAGCACGTAACGTCGCACAGGATTCTGGGCCTTTGTACACCATGGTCACGGCTCGCTTATTTGAACAAGGGCGAGAGAGCTGTAAAGTCGAGCCCCGCCCAGGGCGTCCTGTGTCAGTAGTCAGTGAAGAAAATGTTGGAAAAGTTGAAAAATTAGTTCTGACCGAAATGTAACAGATAGCAGATGAGTTGCACCAATCAGCAAAGAACGGATTGGAGAAATTTTGCACGATCATTTAAACATGAAAAAAAAATTGTGCGCACTGGGTACCGAAAACGCTCACGCCATTCGACTTGCAACGACGACTCGAGTCGAGTTTTTGGAGTTATCCGGGGTCAATCTCGACGAAATCTGCAACTGAATCGTAAGTGTAGATGAGACTTGGGTTTGACAATACGATCCGGTGTCCAAGCAAGAGTGGAAAACTCAAGCACGGAGTGTTGTTTTTGCAGGATAACGCGCCTGTTAACTCGGCGCGGGTTTCAAAACAGACCTTAAAAGACATAGGTTTTTCAACGATAAACCACCCAGCCTACAGCCCAGACTTGACTTCGAGCGACTTTTTCCTATTTTCCAATTTGAAAAAGCAGTTAGGAGGCCAGAGATTTGCAGATGAGAGCGAGATCAAGGCGTCCGTAGAAAGTCATTTTGAAGGCAAATAAAAAAAATATTTTTTCGGTTGTATTAAAGCACTGTATGCCCGATGTGAGAAATGCATTTCACTCGAGTTGGTTCAGGTGCGTTTTCTGAATCCTTAACCATCTCAAAATCATATAGACTTCCAAATAATGCCATTGTTTTCCAGGAGGAACTACTCGCTATTTGCGAAGCCTGTCGCCAGATCAAATTACACACAAATATAACACCAAGGCAAAAGATTGTCATATTCATTGATAGCCAAAGCCATGCTCTAAACTAGTGTTAGAATGCTAAAATGAGCTGGCCTCGCTAGATAAACAATTCAAGGTAACCCTGATCGGGGTTCCAATGCATAGTAACGTTTGCGGAAACGAACTTGCTGATGAACTGGCCTATTAAGGTTCAGCCCTCCACCTTGCTCACTTGTTTCTCAATATTTCTTATAAAAGTCAACCTCAGATGGACTAGGCTAACAAACTGTGTCTTATACAGAAGAACGACGAACAACGAAATTAAAACAACCGACTTCCTAAACAGAACGCGTAAAGACATCGCCAGACTAACAGCGATCACTACGGGTCACTGGTTATCCCACACAACACACACTGTCGCAGTTGCAATGTCGCAACTGAAAAAGAAACCCTTATCCACTATTTATGCGCCTGTCCGGCACTAGCTAGGGCCAGACAACGAACATTAAGAAAATCCTTTTTCAATTCCTTAGAGGAAGTCCCAGAGAAAAACATAAAAGAACTTAGTTCTTCTCTTACTTACCGCGAAGTTATGATCCGGAATAGAAGGATGAGAACACTTCCACTTTACTGCATCCCCACTGGTCCGCCTGTGGGGTTTGCCGGTTTGAACTCAGGAAGTACCGGCAGGCTTCCCCGTTTCAGATCACTCAGGCCAATCAAATGCTGGTGTTTTTTCCATTTGTGTGATCCAGTTATATTTTGGTCTGTTTTTTTTACCGCGATTGTGTAGGAACGTTGATTAATATTGCCTTTTTGACGGAGTTAGAAGGATCTCTTCTTTGAACATGGCAATACCAAATAAGCTGCTCCTGCTCTGTCTTTGCTTGTGATGGGTTCTTTTACATAAAGGCTTCCTCGAATCTTAGAACTTCCTATTCTATCAAGCTTTGTTACTCCCGCTGTCATGCGAAGCATCTTCATCTCAGCTGCTGTTAAATTGCCCTCATACTTTTTGTACTTGGTCCAGCATTGTAAACCGTATTTGAGCGCCGGACGTACAACTGCGGTGTAGAGCCTTCCTTTCAGCTTAGGGGACATTTTTCGGTCACGGAAGATTGCGGAGTTTTCGCGCCACGTCATCTACCCTACGCTTACGCGATGATTGATGTCATCATCACAAATTGCTTAGCTATTGATCATAGATCCCAGATATTTGAACTTTCCGCACTTGGGAAGTGCTTCTCCATTCAAGTAAATGTTTGGAATAGGCCGGTGTGGATCCCAGAATGGGCAGCACAGATACTCTGTCTTTTTTTTTACTAATACGGTACCCATTTTCCTCCAAAACATCCACGCATATATTAAGTGCTCGTTGCAGGGACGTTTGATCTTCACTTATGATAGCTACATCGTCAGCAAAGAATAACTGATGCACTTTGGGGTCCGTCACTTTTCCTTCAAGCAAGGACTGCAATAAATAGCAAAGGACTGAGGATGCTTCCCTGGTGTACACCGACTTTGATTGGGAATTCTTCGGTGACTTCTGCGGGACATCTTACTCTTGTCCTTGCTCCCTCATACATATCCATGATCATGCACACGTAGGTATTAGGATACCTTCGTTGTCTTAGCGCCACCCATCAGATATCCGTACTATTGTCCGCTCAATGATCTTCATGGTGTGTGACATCAGCTTGACAGAACGGTAGTTATCGCCGTTTCGCGTATCGCCCTTTCCTTTGTGCAAAGGAAGAAAATAATTTTCCCTCCACTGATTAGGCATTAGAGTACTTAGTACTTTCTTGAATTCCACAGTTTGGATCTAAAGACTCCTCACCAATACACCGTAACACCCAGCTCTGCGTAATATGCGCCGGTGATCGTTTTACCCTTTTCAAGGTAATCGATGTGAATAACACCGCGCGCATCCCAAAAAACTGTCGCCATGACCTTGTTTGCTGACAAACCCGCCTTGGCCTTCTTCGACTTCGATTCATCAGGAGAAGTCCATTGTTTTGACTGTTCCTTGGTTTCTGGTGTGTTGTGGTGAATCCAGGTTTCATCCACGGTTACGAAACGGCGCAAAAACTCAGTCGAATTTTTCTGGAACATCGCCAAACACACCTTTGAAGTTGTCAAACGAATGCGTTTGTTGTCGATTGTCAGCAAACGCGGCACCCATCTTGCGGAAAGGTTTTTCATGTCCAAATATTTATGTAAAATCGAAATCACTGAGCCATGTGATAAGCCTGTGGCCTCTTCAAGCTCGCGCACTTTCACTCGCCGATCGTCCATTATCAAACCATGGATTTTGTCGTCCATTTCTGGTGTGGTGACCTGAGTTGGGCGACCAGAACGTTCGGCGTCACTTGTGCTTGAACGACCGCACCGAAATTGAGTAAACCAGTGGTGAAAGGTTCCAATCGATGGTGAAGAGTCTCCATAATATTTGTCAAGCTTTTGTTTGGTTTACGTGATAGTTTTTTCTCGCAAAAAATAGTGTTTAATGAGCGCTCGAAATTCACTTTTTTCCACTTTAACGAAAGTGCGGGTAGGCGTCTATATAAAATGGCTGCCACAACAAAATTATTTGACAGATCTGTCTGAAAATTTGGGTGCGTTCTTTTGAAAGATGACTCTTGACAAAAAAAAAATTAAATTTAAGGTGACGACACAATTTGTGTTAATTTTCAGGGACTTATTGACCCCCACTCGTAAGTCCTGTCAAGGGGCTCATAAAAACGTATCTGTGGTCACGTCGTCGTCCCTATTCATTCCAACAGGCTGATGTTTTCAAATTTTGCCTCAGTGCGGATAAAGTTCAGCGTCCTAAGCTGGTACCTACATAGCTGTTGAAACTTATGGAGTCATCAACGTATCTAAAAGAATTTTTTTTTTACATTCTAATAAGAATACCAAGTCCGTCATATAATTGAATACATTGTACGTAATGTAGGTTATCTTGTTATTGGCCATAAATCCACAACTCCGCTACGTAATTAATCCCCCCTTGAGAAGCCACTTAAAACCGTAGAAATGTTCATTTCATTTATCTCTCAACTAATAGCCAGTTATTAAAATTCCAATTGACCCTCTTCTGCCAACTGACCCATCCAAAAAGACAACACAAATTGAGAACAAATGTGAATGAAACAGGAAACAATGAATTTGGGTCACTTGACCAACAGAGCTCGCTACACAACTTTATTTCCATTCGAATGTGGGTCTCTAGCATCATCATCGTCATTACCATCGACCTCATCTTCTCACTTGGGAAATCACCAAAGCATATCGGTAGGCAGTAGTACACTTGCTACTTGCTGCTTGCCTCTCTACTTCATTCTAACTCTGTGTATAATCTGCAAGCCGACCATGCATTTGGAAAGATATCAAAATGAAAGAAATGATTGCTTTCAGAAAATATGATTGCAAGTGCGTTTCGAAAGTGTTTTCGGTTCATCGGCCATGCGCTCCAGATGCCATACAATGAAATTCTTCCAAAATTAGGTCCTTCCAGACCAGTTCTCTAACCCACTTTGTTGCACTACCTCCCGCCTCGTTTGTTGCGCTTAATGGTGCACAAAAAAAGTGACATCAAATTTTATAGTCCAAACAAAACGAAAGTGTCATAAGCCCCCTCCCAAGAAAAGAACAAAAGGTGTTCGTTTTATATGTGGGCTGACTGTAGCTATTATAAACCAAAAAAAAAAAAAACTTTTACACAAATAAACTAAATAATTTCATTTTTTTCTGTCATTTCAGAAGTTTAAAAAGTTTTCTTTGCGTGATACTTGCTTTTTGAAGGCGGTCGGGCCTTCCATTGCAACATGGGAGTGCCAATAAATACCACAACAAAGAAGACAACAACAGCGACGACAACGCCGACTGATTCACTAGCAACAAGAACAACCACCGCTACGTTACAACAAAACTCAATGCTGCCAAGTAGACAAAATAATAAAACAACAACGCCAATAACAACAAGAAGTACACCCACAACAACAAATGAGACTACACAATGCACATCACATTCCAATGAGCCACTAGTAGGTGATATGTCACTAATGTCATCCGCATGTGATGGAATGGAGGCCCACCGATGGCGTCGTTCGACATCACCAACATCATCGTCATCATCATCGGCAGCTGCAGCATCACATTTCATGACTACGCTCATGACATTGTGTGTACTTATGGCTGTTATATGCTCACTGCCAAGTCTGACAACGGCGACTGATATCGATTTGAAACTAGAATTTCCGGAGACCCAATATTCGATGTGGAATAAAAATGTCACCTATGTTAGTTCTCCGAAGTATAATGCACGTGGCATGATGCCGCTGTATAAAATCACACACGAGGTACTAAAGTTGTTCATCGGAGCTGAGGCGATACCAAAAGGTGAGTTGATGTATGGTTTTGAAATGATTTACTTAGAATGGACGTCTAAGATTGTTCAATTCAGCGATGAAGGTAAAGGGGTTCGTATGACTTTAGCCGCTCAGAATATATCGTCCAGTCTTCGTATATAGCCTAGTTTTTAGCAATCTTTAACTTTTTTAAGCTCCATAGCTTATTTGAAGATAAATAATTTTCTGTTGACTACAAAGGCAGATATTTTGTGTACATAAAACAAATGATTGGAAAGGGTTTAAACTCGGTGATACGACACATTAGATTATTCTCAGGATCACTAAAATCTTAGTTACAGTTTCGACTCATACTAACATCTTTAGGCAGATCATTATACCCTTATTCAATAGGGTATATTCATTTTGACACAGACATAAAGCATGTATTTTTTTGTAAACCTAGCTAACCAGTGAGTGCCAGAAACGTCAAATTTTACATATAAAACAAGTACAACAACCAGCTGTCTACAACTTTTGCTTTTCTCCTGGCTGACAATTGTTCTGACTCCTCACACATAGGTGGCCTGATTTTATTCATAGACGTTGATACGCCTGTGGAATTTGACAGCTGTATAGGGACTTGTTCGTAAAGCGAAACCATTTTTAATAAATTTCATGTAATGGCTCTGATTGGCCGACAAATAAAATTTTGTTAATGAATTATTAATTTGATTAGTTTGTATGTTAAATATACAAAAAAAAAATCGAAATATTTACGAGAATTTAATATCGAAAACCTGGTACACCATCTGATAGAATATGTTCAAGCCAACTGACATATTAAATTTCAATAAAATTGTTGAAGTAATTTTTAACAAAACCAAATAAAAAATAAAGAAAAAATATTTTTTTAAGAAAAATTAACCTTTTCGAATTAAATAAGACATTGAACCATTGAACCACAGATATCTTCAGAAAATTTGTCAATAATTTTATACATAAGAACTTTAAATACCCTCTAACACTCTTACGGCCACTATACTTCACGAACATAGTTGTTTCTTGTGGCGAATGATTTGACAGGTGACAGCTAATGTCATTATGACTGCAAGCAGTCATTATGACTTGCTAGAAACTGAAAAATGTTGTCTGGAACAAATATGCGGACGCTGACTTTCTCTGCATTGTGTCCGTGCATTGTGGAGTGCCACGCCCGCTTTTTGCGACGTTTTCTTAAAGAACAACATATTGCTTGTTCAAAGGTATTTATGGTGATGGTTAAGTCTTATTGTCAATATCTCATCCAAATCCGTGAACTTCGGTTACAAATTTTATCAACCACGCCTCCTTTCTTGTAAGAAAGAATTTTGCTGATAAATCTCTTTAAATCTGTTAAAATTACCGAAAATATTCTCTGAGTAGAACGACTTCATTTAAATCAAAAAGTTCGCAACGCCACGCCCACTTAATTAGGGACGGGATAGAGAATGATAGATAGAGTATCATATGATCCGTTCCAGACGGATTGTAACTTTTCTGTATGTTTTATATGTTCTCTTCTTTCTTGAATGGATTTATTCTGAAGTGAGCCCATCCTTATAAAGTAAGTTATTCAAGCGCACAATATTTTAGCCGTAACCATCTGCTCACATGTATCACATTTTCAGGGTACTATCGTATTATTAGGTGTATCTTATCTTCTCAAGCAATGAGTTTTAGACTTAACTTTAGTCAGCTTTGGCAGGTCTTAGATCAATCTTCTTTATCGGTCCAACGTCATATTAGGTTTGAGCTGCAAGTTAAGCGCTGTGAATGCACACTTACTGAAGCCTATATTCTAAGCTGCTCGAATGTACAGTGAAACCACCCTTACCTATAGTCATTTATACCAAAATAAACTTAATGTGGTGGCTTTGCAATTGAATGCTTACATTATGTGAGCGTATTAGGTTAGTTGGAGAATGAAAAACAGATTTGCCAAATGCTATCTCAGTGGAATAAACTTTCCAAACTTACATTGTCCTACAAATTTGAAATTTTTTTTGCGAGAGCATTAAAGATTTAACCATCGTTGTCATGGTTCAAGAGCTCCTCTCAAAACATCATATCACATCAAAAAAATGTAATCCCGGTATCCCGAACTTAATTTTTATGGTTTTTTTTTTTTTGTTTGAAACTTTTCTCCAATAATTTTGTTTTCCAAAGTCAAAATCTAGAAATTTATTATCGAAAAAGGGTCTAAAATGACAAAATAAAGTTCGGGATCCTGGTCCAGTCCTAACTATATCAAAAGCTGCAACAATACGCTACTATAAGTGAAGGTTTTATCTAGTGCTACAGACAAGTACTGCTTTTGACACAGCATGGGTAAGCGCTTTATCACTGTAACGGCTAGTCAGTTGCGCCAATGATTCGTTTTCCACTTTTCTGACCTGTGTTCAAATCCCAGTGGCGGATGAATTTTCTGTTATATTTTTTTAATCATTTTTATTTAATTTATATTTACCAAATAGCTTAGCTGTACAAGCCCTCCCTTCTAATTGAGTTTGCAAGAACTATTTATACACCGGCAGAAAACGCCTGTAAACCCGCTTTTCCGACTTTTTTTTTCCGAAATTAACGACCCTATGGCCTTGCCTGTTAATAGACGGAAAACTGACTGTCTATCGGGAACAAACTCCTCTTGCGTCACTATCAATTGGGCTGTGTAAACATAAAGACCCTACAAATCTTCAGGCACCCCACCAATGTAGTGCTCATCCCCGAAGCTGGGAAATAGCTCTCTTAGATCCAAAATCTTTCAGATTTCCTTCGCACTTTAAATAATGTTCTCGACCTCTCGACTTCTGCATTGGATGCGAAGCGCTTCCCAGAAACAAATCCCAGCGTGTGGTGGTGGACCCATGTCTCATCCATGGTGACAAATCGCCGCACAAAATCGGTCGGATCCCTATTGAATTGGTCCAAAGATTGCCGCGAAAATTGTTTGCGCATTTACTTTTGATCGGTATTCAGCAAATGCGGCACCCATCTTGCGCAGAGCTTTCGCATCCCTAAGTTTTTGTGCAATATGTTTCGCACCCTCTCCTCCGATATACACACAGCCTCAGCTATCTCACTCACCTTCACTCGCCTATCGTCCAACACGATATCATGCACTTTTTCGATGGTTTCGGGTGTGGTTGCGGTTTTTGGGCGTCCTTCACGTGGGTCATCTTCGAGGGACGTGCGACCACGTTTAAATTCAGCTGCCCACTTTTTAAAGATTGACATGGAAGGAGCAGAGTCCCCATAAACTTTTGCCAACTTTGGATGAATTTCCTTAGGGGCTAACCCATCCAAAATGAAGAATTTTATCACGGCACGATATTCAAGTTTATCCATTTTAACGAAAAACACGCAAGGCGTCTACTGCAAAAATTCGTTGAAACTTGTCATACGAACTAATGAGAAGTGCACCCAGCAGGAAACATAAATTTTTGCTGATTGAAACTCCATTTCTGCGTCAGGCCGAGAACTTTTCACCTTGCCCTAGTATGTATAATTTTTTTATGAGGCATTGTTCTTTCTAACACTAACTGGCCAAATTTCCCACAATTGCGACAAAAATGCAAGATCAGGTAGACGCTAGCAGGAAAGGGTATAAAATAGAAATTATTATGGTCTACATATCAATAAAAAGAAAAAAAAAACCCTTCGTGGCATAAAGTCGTAAAGTTTTTCGATTTCCGCTGTTGTTATATCTTTAGTCCACACTTCCTCTATGACTGTTTTAAGGTATTCAATTATTTTGGGTGCCTTGTTGCATACTTTCTGACCCAAAATTGACCACAAGTACCCAAGTATTATATTAAGGTCAGGGCTATTTCCTGGCCAATCTAGGTATTTAAGGCCAATATCTGCCTTGCATTGGGTTATCTGTTGAAAGAAAAGTATATTTAGAAGTGATTTTGAGTTTAAATTTTAGGTTAAAATTTGGAATGAGCGCGATGACAGGGAGCGGAAACATCCTGAAATATGGGAAAAGTAAATGCTTAACGGTGGGAAGCAAACATTCGTTTAAATATCGCTCCTTAGCTCTCCTTCGCACTGTCTGCTTTCCGTCAAGTCCAATCAAATTGAATTTGGATTCGTCAGGAAATATGACCTTTTTCTAATCGTTGGCGGTCCATTCCCGGTGATGTTTGGCACAGATCAATCTTTTTTCTTTCATTACTGCAGATAGGAGCGGCTTTTTGCAGGTCTACGGGCTTGAATACCCCCTTCATTTAGCCGTTGAACACTCCCCGTGCTAATGTTAATAGAACATCTCTTGTTCAAGTCTTCTCAATTCCTTGGCAGTTGCGAACTGTTTTTTCAGAGACATGCGCCCCAGGTAGCCTCGCCTCCCAGGTAGCCTCGCCGTACTGCCCGTCGAGCTTAATTTCTTCAAAAGCCGTATCACAGTGCTTTCGTAGCATCCCACAACGTTAATGTTAGCCATGAAGGGCGAGAATACGTCCTTTATCTGTTTTGCACAAAGCCATCGTAAAATACCTTAACTGTTCACTAAACACTTTGTCGCGGTCTAGAGCACTAATGCGTTATCAACTTGAGTGTTTTTTTCTTTTACACATCAAAAAGAATAAGCATATCACAGAAAAACTGCAATCGTACCTACATATTTGTTTAAAATATGAGAGGAACGCACCCGGAAGTCAAAAAAATCATAAAATTTTCATAGTGTGGCATTTTCTTGGCACTGGGTGTAAGTCATAGATGACTTATCTAGTCCGTCAAACTGGGCCGTCTATAGTTTTATCAACTTGCCAAGGAGCAAAACATTTTTTTATAGAGCACTAAAATGGTCTAAAAATGGTCGAAAATTCTGTAATATTTGAAACTTCAAATCTCGAATGTGGACGGTCTAACTTGACCCATGTTCTAATTAGAAACGGAACTGTGCATTAGCCTTCAAATCCTTTTTAAATGAGACTACAGTCCTAAAGACTCTTCAACCAGCCCTATTTTCAGGTAGCCGCCTCCAGTTGTGTACTTACTGTGCTGTCTTCCTTTATTGTGTTGTCCCTTCGTTATGGATAGGAAGACTCTCCGCGCCGAATCGTTGATTTATTTATTTATTTACCTTAATACAAGCTTTGTACGAGGGTGGCTCAATAAGTCCCTGAAAATTAACACAAATTGTGTTGTCACCTTAAATTTAATTTCTTTTTTTTTTTTGTCAAGAATCATCTTTCAAAAGAACGCACCCAAATTTTCAGACAGATCTGTCAAATAGTTTTGTTGTGGCAGCCATTTTATATAGTCGCCTACTAGCATTTTCGTTAAAATGGAAAAAAGTGAATTTCGAGTGCTCATTAAACACTATTTTTTGCGAGAAAAAAACTATCACGCAAACCAAACAAAAGCTTGACAAATATTATGGGGACTCTTCACCATCGATTGGAACCATTCACCACTGGTTTACTCAATTTCGGTGCGGTCGTTCAAGAACAAGTGAAAAACGTTCTAGTAGCTCAATTGAGGTCACCACAGCAGAAATGGTCGACAAAATCCATGGTTTGATAATGGACGATCAGCGAGTGAAAGTGCGCCAGCTTGAAGAGGCCACAGGCTTATCACATAGCTCAGTAATTTCGATTTTACATACATATTTGGACATGAAAAAGCTTTCCGCAAGATGGGTGCCGCATTTGCTCACAATCGACAACAAACGTATGTTGAAAAATAAAATGTTTTTATACCGAAAAGAGTGTTCCTTATTTAATTTTTCAGGGACTTGGTTCGTAGTAACCATAGTTAGTGGGATGAGGAGATATACGGAATAAGGGAACAGACCTAAGGTTGAGGGTATTAATATTGAGAGAGATCGCTTGAAGCAGGGCGGAACAATCAATGTTACCAGATAACAACTGATGAATGAAAAGTATATCGCCAACATGACGACGTTTTTCCAATGATTGAAGTTTAATCAATCTAAGACGATCCGCGTAGGGTGGCAAGTTAACGTTATCAGCCCAACCGAGACCGCGTAAGGCGAAGAGCGCTGCACTGCCTCAATTCTCATGGTATGGGCAGCATAATGGGGCGACGATACTAGGCTGGCATACTCGAGGAGGGGTCTGACGAAGGTAATAGTTACATATGGGTCAGAAAACTCCGTTGACCAGCGTTTCACAAAGCCAAGCGCTGAGTTGGCTCTATTAATGACACTGTCGATGTGCGAACGAAAGTTGAGTTCACTATCACAGATGACAGCTAAATCACGTGCTGATGTGACTAAGGGTAGAGGCTCGACACGAATAAAGTAGACCCTAGGTGGTGGCAGACGATTGCGTAAGTAGGTAATGGAATGACATTTATCGACATTAGACTCTAAGAAATTTTTGTTATACCAGATGGCGAAACTATTCAGGTCATCCTGTAGAACGCGAGAACCAGCGGGAGATGAAATACATCTAAAGATTTTCATATCATCAGCGTAGACCAGAAGGTCGGAGTTCTGGATGATACATTCGATAAAGAAAAGATGAAGATCTGAGGTCCAAGATAGTTACCTTGAGGAACCCCCGAAGTTGCTATAATAGGGTCCGATATTGAAGATCTAAAACTGACTTTATATTGGCGATCCAATAGATATGATTTGATCCAAGATATTAACCGCGATTGGAAACCAAGGACTTCTAGCTTAAAGAGAATGAGTTGGTGAGAAATTTTATCGAAGGCCTTACTAAATTCAGTGGCTACAACATCAACTTCATTGCCATCTTCCAAAGCATTCAGTGAACCAGACACCAATTCGGTTAAGTTTGTAGTTATTGACCTATCTTTAAGAAATTTGTATTGCTTTGTGGAGAAGATTGGCTTACAGTGAAAGAACATCGCATAATACACGATGCCCTCGAAGAGTTTAGGTATACTTGAGAGCTTAGCAATCGGCCGATAATTAGAAAGTTCACTTTTGCAACCTTTTTTGTGGATTGGTGTTATATAAGCGTACTTCCATAATTGAGGACAAATGCCTTGGGAGGCTGCGAGTTGAAGAAGGGCAGTGAGGAGTTGTGTCAGATGATTCACACATTTTTTTTTTATACTATGGCTGGGACACTGTCAGGACCAGGAGAGTAGTCGTCTTTAAGTTGAATAATCTTATTAACAACCATTGACGGGGTTATATCCACGGAGACGGACCTCTCTAAGAAGAACCCAAGTAAGTGTCTGTAGAGACTCCACTTAAACAAATTCGACTGCAACGCTTTTAGTTTCAGCAGATCTTTGGCTTTTGGTGCATAAAAATATATATTTTTTGAGCTTGCTGCACGTTTATATTTACGGCTTAGCCTAAATATTTCTCAAGCTATAGAATTGTATCAAAATCGGCTTAGAGGTTCTCGAGATTAGACAGGGATATATCAGCATTTTCTTTTACACTATGTAGTGACGCTTTCAAGATAGTGTCGTGTCTGTCTACTTACCTACCCTGCCCTTACTCGTAAGCCATATTCTACGCAATTATACCTATAGCCCAGGCCAGTTCTAAAAAAACATCGAGAAAAGAAAACTTAATCTTGGGGCTGCTCTACTGCCTCGTGTTTTTTTTTTTTTTTTTTAATAATTTTGTTGACAAGGACAAGTATATGAAGACCCTAACTATTTAAAATGTGGCCCTCAACTAAAACTACACTCTCAATATACGAGTACGTAGGGGCTACAAAATCCAATATGAAAACTCATTAAACTTTGTGGGGATGGTAACCATAGGTTAATCGATTTTCTTAGCTTATCCCTTACGATGAAAATCGTTACTCGGTCCTGTGTAACTGCAAACATAAACGATCAAAGTTGGATAATAAAAATAAAATTTTCCATAAACGCTTTGTATCCTGACTGCGTTCCTGATTTATATTGGTTTTATGATGTGTGTTCCTTGAAAGTCCCTCAAACCCGAATTGCCCCCTGTGAAGTACAACTTTTGTAGTAAATCTAAAATGTATTCCCGCTGAAGTTTTTTTTTTTTTTAATATCTTCCTCCACCCACCAAGGAAATACCAAAACGTCGCTCGTAAATTTCTCCAACTTCATGGTAACTCGGGGACAAATATTTCAGATGCCAAAAACAGAACGAAGCACTTTATATACCTCTCTAGTTGTTCTATAATAATAATTTTTTTTTTTTACTTCCTCTATTCCAGGATATCTTGTTGTTACCGAAATGGATGTACGACCAGGACCAAAGGTCGAGCGCAACGAATGGGGCGATTTAATAAAACATTACTGGCCCATACTCCTGGTTGTTGTTCTCACTGCATTGCTAGTCGTTCTGATGCCAATAATTGGGTAAGTACACTTCAATTCGTCCAACCTGACCCTAGGGTTACTGGGGTGCATTGCACTCTCCCTCTCTGTCTCTCGAGGCTTTAATTACATGCATGTCCTGTATTTTGCTTCCAGATTATGCTTTTGCTGTTGTCGCTGTGCGGGTGCCTGTGGTGGACGCTCCCAACCATTCGATAAGAAACACGATACCTGTCGCCGGGTGTTCCTAGGTCTTCTATTGATTTGTGCCGCCACTGGAATTCTGTGAGTCTTGATTGGATTATTCGTGTGGGAAATATTTGCTAATCGTGTTTTGTCGTATTGCAGGTTTGGTGTTATTATCGCTTTTGCCACGAATAGCTACATGCAGGAGGGTGTGGATGATGCCACAAGTGCGGTCCGTCAAGGTAGCATCGATACACAGAAATTCCTTTCGGCTACATCGCAACAAATCGATCATTTGCTTGTTAACAACTTTGAACAGTTGTCGAAGCAACTCGAACGTATTTTGAAGGGTAAGTGGCGAAGGGGGTTACACATTTCTGATGAGTATCCATAAAATAGCGAAGGATTAGTTGAGCAAACAGAAACTTCAGACGACATTCTCAGAGCAGGCGAAGCCAGCCACTGATTGAGTTAAATCAGGGATCGGTAGTTATTAGGTCATTAAGAGGGTGGCAGCAACGCCCATTCCATTAGCCAGTGTTCGGAATTTCATGTTTCACAGTTTAGCAGTCCCGTAAGTAGACACTTGAGGGATTGTGATGGTATAGGGCGGAAGGATGTATTTGACTCGTGGGATATTGAAGAGCCAGGCAATTACAGTTGTTGGCTTTCGTCATGTGGCATAGGATGGAGGGATGGCTTACTTTGCTTTTAATCTCCAAATGTTAAGTAGGTTGGAATGATAAGGGTTGGCTAACCACTGGATGGTAAGTTTAGGTAAAGTAGTAGAGGTTATTCATGTCGTCAACTCTCTGACGTTGGTTGATAATAAGGAATATCTATGCGTCTTAACTAGGCTCTATTAAAGGTAAACATTTTCGGTAATTATAGATTGGAGAACACTGTTCATTACTTGATTGCCTATATATATATATATTTTGGGTGCGCAACTGAGTTCTCGCTGTTTGTCAGTAGATGGCCCCAGCAGTAAGTGCTGGTCGATTTTGACATATCCTAAACGTCATAAACCGAGCTTAGACATATGGTAAACAAACTGTTTTGACATATTATTGTTGGCGTCATATTGGTTTGGTTGTGTGAAAATGTCTGATTTTGTGTCAAATAATCGTCATTTGCGGGAAGTGTTGATATTCTTCTTTCATTTGAAGAAAACTGCGGCTGAAGCGCATCGAGAGCTCCAAAAAGTTTACGAAGATGCTGCTTTAAGTGAAACAACGTGCCATGATTGGTTCCGTCGCATGGATTCATTACAGCAACCAAAAGAAAAGAAAGTCATGGGAACTGCCCAGTCATGCTTCTATGTCATCGGCTTGGCCGAATATTTACGCTGCGAAGATTATGCTGTGTATTTGGTGGGACCAGGTCGGTGTCATTTATTATGAACTGTTGAAACCCAACGAAACCATCACTAGAGAACGGTATGGACTTTAATTGTTGCGATTGAGCGAAAAACGACCACAATAAGAGCAGAGGCACGAATAAGTGATTCTACAGCATGACAACACTCGGCCTCACGTTGCCAAACCCGTTAAAACCTACCTGGGAACGCTCAAATGGGAAGTCCTACCCCACCCGCCATATTCCCCAGATATTGCGCCATCCGATTATTATTTGTTCCGTTCGATGGCACATGGTCTGGCTGATCAGCAGTTCCGCTCATATGAAGACATTAAAAAATGACTTGATTCGTGGATAGCCTCAAAAGATGAACATTTTTACCGTAACGGTATTCGAGCTCTGCCAGAAAGATGGGAAACAGTTGTAGCTAGCGATGGCTAGCGATTCATTTGTAACCATTTTTTCACACAATAAAGTTGCATTTTCATCAAGAGAACTTAGTTGCGCACCTAATATGTATATAGGGAATATACTTCATTAGCCTATCAACTTTTTGCACATTTGTAGCTGTAATCCTTTCCTAAAGCTACTGGGAAGTTATGAGAGGTACCATAAAAAAGGTTCGCAGTTGAAAGCCGGCAGACAGTTAAACTTGTCGCACTGGATTGCTCTAAAATGACATACCTCAGAGTTTAAAACCTTAGCTACATGCCCTGAAATTGATGGTGCTTCCTTTTTTGTTTCGGTTTTTTATAATATGAACATATATGTTGTGGCTTTCGTAATGGGATGTTTCGTACCCAACCTTTAATACCCACTTCTCAGTCTACAAATTAACTAACAAGAGAGGGCTGAAGGAGAAAATTAAATTGATTAGTCTTATTCCATTCCTTCTACGCTCCTTCAAAAGGATATCACCCCCATCTGCTTTCAAGACTTTCAGTTGATACCCTTGGTGGTATGCTATAGAAATGACTTCTATTTAGCCAAGGCCACTTGTCTAGGCACATATATAGAAATCTATAAGGCAAGTCTGAAACTCTACAGAACGAAAGTCCGGAAAGTTCAACGTAGCCCCTGGCGCAGTTTCAGCAAGATCGCGCAGTCTTTTCTGAAACTCTACAAATGCCAAGTGTTCCTTTGAACCCAAGCGAAACTTGTGCGGATTCAACAACAGTCACGTTTCAGAGACCTTTATTTTTCGGATGCACGCTTATGCTATATAACCATCCTGTTTTTTTTAAAAACGCTGTGAGCACAAAAATAAAATGGATAGTCTGCAGTTTGGAGCCATTCGATTCCTCAGGACTGGATGTTATCTTTCCTCCACAACTTCAGAAGGCTAACAAAATTATTTATGATTTTTTTTTCAAAGCATCTTGTCTTGTCCTCGGAACCATACCTAAAGCATAAGCTGAGGGTGAAATTATTTTTATAGTACCAAGGTTGACCTCTTGAGAGAACTATAGATCTTAAAGGGATCTCAAAACTCCAAGCAAAACACCTCCAAAGCTCAGGAACTCTATCATTACCTTCTCGAATACCGCAAGCTATATGGGATTTAGTTTAGAAAGGAAGCTAACATGGACTCTGGGAATCGCAACAGTGAAAGGAACAGCATGTGGAATAATGTCAAAATTCACGTTACAACGCAACCTCCCTGACACTAAGGTTTCAAATATCTAATTCCAGACAGAGGGAGCTAGCGCTGTTGACCCTTCAATGGACGACTTAGACACACTGTACTCCTGTATTCAACCTGTCAAACCATTGCAGTATCGAATCATTGGCTTCGAGTTGATGAAGGCTCAAAACCTAACACTACTGTATCTGCTGTTCGAAGAGGCTGGGGCGTAGATGCCAATATTCCTGTGTTCTACTTGTTGTTGATTATGGATCTCAGGGGCAACAAATGGTTACCCGTTTTGATGTACAGGATTTTAATTTTGCTGTAATAAGGAAATGTCCGAATCAATATAGACTCATAGCAACGTTTGAGCATTACGAGGGTGGGTCAGTAAGTCCCTGAAAATGAAATAAGGAACACCCTTTTCGGTATAAAAACATTTTATTTTTCAACATAGTCTCCTTTTAGCTACACACTTCATCCAACGTTTCTTCAATTTGTTGATGCCTTCCAAATAATACGATTTCTCGAGCCCCTCAAAATAAGCGTTTGTTTCAGCGATGACCTCTTCATTCGACCCAAATCTCTTACCTCCGAGCCATTTCTTCACGTTTGGAAACAAGAAATAGTCGCAGGGGGTTAAATCTGGAGAATATGCTGGATGAGGGAGGAGTTCGTAGCCTAACTCATGCAATTTTGCCATTGCGACTGCGGACTTGTGCGGCGGTGCGTTGTCCTGGTGAAAAATAACTTTTTTGCTTCAAATCGGCTTGGAATCGATCCAGCAGCTCTGCATAATATGCGCCGGTGATCGTTTTACCCTTTTCAAGGTAATCGATGTGAATAACACCGCGCGCATCCCAAAAAACTGTCGCCATGACCTTGTTTGCTGACAAACCCGCCTTGGCCTTCTTCGGCTTTGATTCACCAGGAGAAGTCCATTGTTTTGACTGTTCCTTGGTTTCTGGTGTTTTGTGGTGAATCCAGGTTTCATCCACGGTTACGAAACGGCGCAAAAACTCAGTCGAATTTTTCTGGAACATCGCCAAACACACCTTTGCAGTTGTCAAACGAATGCGTTTGTTGTCGATTGTGAGCAAACGCGGCAAGCTTTTTCATGTCGAAATATTTATGTAAAATCGAAATCACTGAGCCATGTGATAAGCCTGTGGCCTCTTCAAGCTCGCGCACTTTCACTCGCTGATCGTCCATTATCAAACCATGGATTTTGTCGACCATTTCTGGTGTGGTGACCTCAATTGGCGACCAGAACGTTCGGCGTCACTTGTGCTTGAACGACCGCACCGAAATTGAGTAATCCAGTGGTGAATGGTTCCAATCGATAGTGAAGAGTCCTAATAATATTTGTCAAGCTTTTGTTTGGTTTGCGTGATAGTTTTTTCTCGCAAAAAATAGTGTTTAATGAGCACTCGAAATTCACTTTTTTCCATTTTAATGAAAATGCTAGTAGGCGACTATATAAAATGGCTGCCACAACAAAACTATTTGACAGATCTGTCTGAAAATGTGGGTGCGTTCTTTTGAAAGATGATTCTTGACAAAAAAAAATTAAATTTAAGGTGACGACACAATTTGTGTTAATTTTCGGGGACTTATTGACCCACCCTCGTAAGTCTATTAGACACGTTCCTATCGGGGATAGCAATATGAACAAAGTGACATCGTTTGTAATCAGGGGACATTCGAGTTGCTGAAGGTCTTAGGCTAGGGAAATCTGGTGCTACTAATGAGTAACATGAATCTATCAACCGAACTTTATTGCCGTTGGTGTTTATAGTGAAGGTTGTCATTTCCGAATTACGCTACGGGCTAAATAAATTTTTTTTTTAGGATGGACATACTCAATACTCATATATGTATGTCATCAAGCAGCTCGTAGAGCCTTATTTTAACTCTGTCGTCTTTCTCTTCTGTTAGGGTGTGCTCGCGAATTAGGCTCAAATTATTCAAGACAAGACGCCAGACGTTCACAGACGGATTGGAAACCTATGAGTTGTTCCCTTAATATTCTTCCAATCATACGTCGCACTGGTCTTGTTTGCTAATTTTCCTCTTAAGCCATTTACTACAAGGATTTGCTCATAAAGGCTACTAGGAGCTTGCACTTCAAGGCAACTGTAGTCTTCGCGATATGTGCTATAACAAAACATCTAGACTTAAGTTTTAAGCTTTCAAAGAAGTTTTAGTATTTTCGCGTGGCTTCCTTACACGTGACTTCCTTACTTTCACAAAACTTTACATCTGACCTTAAATGCTCCGTAAATTACGAGGGTTAGTGTTAAAGAACCTGAGAGGAGTCGATGAGTGAAGAGAATGTCTGCTACGTCTCTGCGTTCTTCATGAGTATCCAAGTTGATGAGGTTGAGGCGGTCTTAATAGGGAGGCAAGATAACAGAGTCGTTCCAGGGCAGACTTCGAAGAGCAAATCGAAGAAAACGACGTTGAATATTCTCGATTCTGGACCACGCTACGTTACGTAAGGGTTGTAGAATTCTTTGGACCGTTTTGACCGTTTGACAAAACCACGTGATGAGTTGACTTTAAGGATTATCTCATCGATATGCGAACGGAAATTTAGCTCTGTGTTGTACAATACGCCAAGTTCGCTAAGTGATTGAACGAGGGATATAGGATGATCTTGGAGAAGGTAAAATCGGGGGAAGGGTCTTGTTGCACTTACGAGACAAGGTAATAGATTGGCATTTGGCGATGTTGAGCTCTAATCAATTTTTTAAGAACCAAATCGAAAAACTATCGAGTTCATGTTGAAGGAGACTAGAGTCTTGGGATGAAGGAATGGCTTTGAAAAATTTGGTATCGTCAGCGTAGAAGGAGAGGGAGCAGTGTATAATGACCATCTCAAGATCGTTTATAGTTAGGATGAAAAGAATGGGACCTAGATGGCTGCCTTGTGGAACACCAGAGGTTGCCAAAAAGGTAGCTGAAAGGACGCACCTGGAGCGAACAGTATAAAAACGGCTATCCAGGTGAGAAGATATCCATTTTAACAATATCGGTTCAAGGCCGAGGGCAGACAGATTGAAAAGGATTAGTTGATGAGATATCTTATCAAAAGCTTTAGAATAGGGTGAAAGTTATTAATCATTGATAGAGATGATGGACAAAGCGAGACTGTAACAACACGGAATGAACAGGAACTTATGGGGGGGGGGGTGCTATTTTTATTGAAACAAAGTCGAGTTTAGAAGAAGAAGAAACAGCAATGAGAGAAGAGTCAAGGCCATTGGTAGTAAAAGTTGAGAGGAGCGTTGTTATGAGGAGACGTATGGAATGTTGGTTTAAGTACTGGCAAAGATGACAGGTTAAGGACGAACAAATTTTTCGTGGTCTACTCGGCTCCGTTGAAAGTGTGAGACTTTTTTAGAGTGTACATAATTACCGAATGCAGTAAGGTCATCCGCCACAATTGAAAATCTCATGGTCTGTGGGATGCCTTCCTGCTGGATGGAAACCATGACGCTTATTTTGTTCTTACCCTCATAGCAAACCGAGTCAGATTTATTATGGAGATAAGCAAGAAAGTGTCGTATATTCTCGTATATTTTTTCTTCTCAAAGCCTAGAGAGTTTGTAGCGACATTCAGTAGAGTCAATGGTTTCGTGCGTTAGTTTGAGTGTAGGGGGCAATAGTTGATCAAGAAAAGGAGTAGAGGAGAAAGAAATTGTGGAGGAATGTGTGTTAGAAGTGCGGTTGGATGAGGGATTGGACATGACATTAGATGTGGGGTTTAGAATATGGAATCGAATGAAATGAGGGTACTTAGCCCCAGTTTTAGTGTGGGGCATGGGGCTAAGTGGGGGTCGGGCTTAATTTAAAAGAAGCGCGTTGACGCGGGGTTTCGTTGGCAGGGAGGCAACTAGTGCATTAGAGGGGAGTTTTTTAAGGATGCGGCTATAGCTGTCTATAGGTTATAATGAAGGTCTTTCATAAAGTTCTTATTATTTTTATTATGCGCTCATCTTATAGCTAACCTATCTCGTATTTACCCCTAGATACATCAAAGAACCTAATTCAAGAACTCGAAGAGCAATCCAAGGCTGTTTCACTCACCCACCTAATGGATTTCTTACAAAATTTACCCGACATAAATATCAAATTGCAGAGAATGAAAGTTATAACCAATGAACTGCGAGTTTACGCTTCACAATTGAGCGATGGTATGTTGCTATTTAAAAAGAAAAATAAAAACAATTTTCATTTCCAATTCTTTCAGGACTGCGTGGCGTAAAACGTGATTTATTGCAAATGTTAACAAAATGCCCAACACAGGCATGCAAGGACGTCCTGCAGAAATACGAAATTGGTAAATTGGATGCAAATGGAATCGATTATAACCAGGTGGGTTGTGTGAAAGTAAAAAAAAAAAACCTTTGCGTATCGAAATAAAACCTCACTGCAACTAATTAATACCATAAATTCATTATTCTCTCATTATCCATGCTAACAAAAAACATTTTGGAACATATTACATAAAAAAACAAAAATGTATAAATATTAAATCATGTGTATATTGAAATCCTTCGCATCGCTAATAGATGTTAGATAGATACTTTCCAAGGGTATGTGCAAATCAAGTGTGCTTTTCTGTATTTTATTTCTTTTTTTACTATTTTTTTACAGTCTTATGCCGTACAATATTTTGATAATTATGTTGGTGGATATCATTTTATTTTATTTAACTTTTTTTTTTGTTTCATTTTCATGATTGCCTTCATTTGTTACTTTATTTTCATTTGCTTGCCAATTATTTTATAACTTTATTTAGTTATGTTTGAAAAGTTATAGAATTAACAATGACTTTGAGTTGAACAAATAGGAGGTTACTCGTAACTAGCCCAGGTTATCTCTCAATAAAGCTCCACTGGAGCACTCAGATTCGATAACAGTCCATTGTACTTTCAGGAAGCAACCCCTTTTTAGTGAAACTTCTTCGTCTTTCATAGAAAGAGGAGTAAAATTCACGCGAGATTTGAATTTTGCGCCATTTGTGCGGTAAAGTGTTGCCAACGAAAAAAAAAAAAAGAAGAAAGACAGCGTGACAGCTGACAGTTCAGGTATATAAAAAATGGAGTGCTACACGAAAGAACAACGCGTTTTCATTGTTGGCAGCTGCAGTTCGAAATTTTCGTACAAAATATGGTCGGTATAGTGATTTAAATTCATCAACTGTGACGAAATTCAAAAATTCAGAGAGACTGAGACTGACTGGCCGTCCGTCAACAAGTCGTTCAACACAAAACATCGAAGCAGTTCGTGAGAGTGTTGTTGAAAGTCCAGGAACATCAATTTAGCACCGTGGTCAATGGTTGGACATTTCGAGAAGCTCTCTACAGCGAAGTGCAATTGACACAAAAACTGAAGCCTACTGACCACGCACAGCGAAGAGAGTTCGTTGGATGGGTTATGGAACAACAACAAGTGGATGCTGATTTTTTAAACAAAATCATCTTCAGCGATGTTGCTCATTTTTATCTTAATGGCTTTGTTAAACGTCAAAATTATCTAATTTGGGGTTCTGAAAATCCACGAATAATTGTTGAGAAACAAATGCATCCACAACGTGTCACTGTTTGGTGCGGATTTTGAGCTGGAGGCATCATCGGACCATTCTTCTTTGAAAATGAGGCTAGTCAGGCAATAACAGTTAATGGTGATCGCTATCGCGACGTGATAATCCAGTTTTTTGTGCCTAAATTGCAAGATATGGATGTGGACAACATGTGGTTTCAACAAGACGGTGCCACATGCAATACAGCCCGAGAAACAATTCAATTACTGCATGAGTCATTTCCTGGTCGTATAATTTCCCGTTTTGGTGATCAGAATTGGCGGCCCAGATCATGCGATTTAACGTCGTTGTACTTTCAGACTCAGAGAATCTGGGTGCTGGACTGCAAAACCCTACCCTACCCGAGAACTCATATCGCCCTCAACAGAATACATTATCCCTAAAATGAATTTCACAAAGCGTTTCGACGTACAATTCCCCACAAGATCAGAATGGTAAGATGGGCAGGTGATTAAGGACTTTGACGGAACAATCTACACAGACGGTTCAAAGATAGACTGCGGAGTCGGTGCAGGTGTGTTTTCCGAATCCTTAAACACCTCAAAATCTTATAGACTTGCAGATAATGCCAGTTTTTTTCAGGCGAAACTACTCGCAATCCGCGAAGCCTGTCGCCAGATTAAATTACACACAAATATAACGCCAAGGCAAAAGATTGCCATAGTCATTGATAGCCAAGCTGCTATCAACGCCATCGCTTAGGTCATTATATCCTCTCAATGGACGATTCAAAGTAACCCTGATCTGGGTTCCAGGGCATAGCAACGTTTGTGGAACCGAGGTAAGGCTCAGCCCTCCTCCGCTCACTTGCGTAAAAAGTCCACGTTCCGCTTGGAGCGGTCATGGCAGAAATCTACTCAATTTTCCTTATAAAAGCCAACCTCAGATGGACTAGGCTAACAAACTGTGTCAAATCCAGAAGGATGTGGTCAAGCT
Source organism: Pocota personata (assembly GCA_963082735.1). Classification (NCBI taxonomy): domain Eukaryota; kingdom Metazoa; phylum Arthropoda; class Insecta; order Diptera; family Syrphidae; genus Pocota; species Pocota personata. The sequence goes on along the minus strand of OY720431.1, from coordinate 31,865,512 downwards.
ACAACGAAATTAAAACAACGGACGTCCTAAATAGAGCGCTTAAAGATTACAGCGATCACTACGGGTCATTTGCCTATAAAAGACCACGCAGTCAAACTGGGTATCCCACACAACACACACTATCGCAGTTGCAATGTCGCAACTGAAAGAGCAACCCTTATCCACTATTTACAAGTATGCGCCTGTCCGGCACTAGCTAGGCCCAGAGACAACGAACATTAGGAAAACCATTCTTCAATTCCCTAGAAGAAGTCTCAGAGAAAAAACATTAAAGAACTTAGTACTTTGTTGAATTCCACAGGTTGGATCTAGAGACTACTCACCAACACACCGTAACATCCAGGTTGCCTACATACCTAACATGCCCAAGATATCTTTGGCTCGATCCCGATTTGAATAGGATTAGGATCATCTGTATACTATGTGTAGACCGGACCTAGAAAAAAATTTCAGTAAAATCCGTTCCATGTCTCTTGAATTAGGAGTGTGGGAAGGGCTCAAAGGACAAACAGAAAAACGAATAACAGAAAGTGATTATCTTTGCCGTCCGTCTGTCACCACCTTCTAGCTCCTAAACTACAAAAGCTATATGCGAGAATGTTGCGAATTGGAATTCTTTTAACGTGTTAGGGGAAAACCCTATTTGCACCTGTGGATATTATCGTTTCTAGTATTCCACGGTGCGTGGACAATTTCTCTTAGCATTTTATTTTGAAAAGTTTGTAAAATATTGGCGTTTGTTTTTTTGGTACAGCCCCAAAGTTGTATACCGTAAGTCCACACCGGCTTTAGCACTTGCTTGTATAAAAGCAGTTTGTTCTCAGTACTGAGCTGGGAGTGTTTTCCGAGCAACCAGTTCATTTCTCTGTATTTGATTTCGAGTTCTTTACGTTTCATTTTCACGTGAGAATTCCATTTCAGTTTTGCGTCGAGTGTCATTCCAAGGGCCAAGTTTAGGAAAATTGGCAAGACATTTGTTTTCTTATAAGTGAAATTCACGTGAACAGATTTAGATTCCTTGAGGGCGATCCGCCAGTCCCTCGTCCATTCATTTATTTTATTCAGTGCGTTTTGCAGTCGTTTCTTCGATTGTTTTACCTACGGCTAGGATAACGGTGTCATCGGCAAACGTAGCCAGGATAGTGCCATCTTCTTTCGGTATATCTCAAGTATATAACAGATAGAGAGGTGGCCCAAGAACGCTTCCTTGCGATACACCGGCCGAAATTTCTTTGAGCTCCGAGTATTTATTTCCATGTCTAACACGGACACTGTAGCGTAGTGTCCGCGTTCGTTTAAGTGAGGTGTCCGTTCAAGGGAATAACGATTCCATATAAATTAGTATTAGTCATGGATTTGATGTCCGTACAAGGGTGGCATCTATCCATTGCAGGTGTAGGTTTCACTCTAGTAAACTTGATCTAAGTTGTTTCATGTTAATACGAGTAGATGGTGGAGTATAGGTTGCTGGTGTGTAATAAATAATTTCTATGCTGATGCGTACGAGTATTTAAGACTGGGCACAATGTTGATCTCCCTTATTTGTGACTTTTTAGAATTCTTCCAGGGTGGCCTGCCTTATCCCCTTTTTTGTTTTTCTATTTCGTTCATTTATTATTGCGTTTCGCTTGCTTTTCATTTCTTATTTACCTGTTTACCGTTTGAATAATTTTTTCTTTATTCAATATTATACAATTTTTTGTATTAAAAAACAAAAATCCATATCCTTATAGCTTCCCGACGTCACAAGCATAATTGAGAGTGTCGATTCATTACTCAATGAAGGCATCTCAACGGCCGGCCAGGATGGTAGTGATGCTCTAAACGAAATGCGAAAACGCATCAATGAGACCATTCAACATCATATTCCAGAGATAATTAAAGCTATAGCCACAGTTGGTAAGTATAGGTAGATAGATACAGTGAATCTCGGATAAATGACCCTCTTACGCTCATGTGCCCCACAAATACAAAGCTTTTCCTCATTCATTCCTTCGTTTGAATTATTTAAGATTGCCGGAGGTAGTTATCCGAGCTCGACTGTCTTTTACCAATGGTCTCTCACAAATTGTATGTATCTTTCTATTAGGGCAAGCAATCAGTAAAGCATCCCAAGGAATTAACGTACAATTCACACGCATCTCCAATGTAATCGGTGAACAGACCAATTCAGCAACTAAAACTGCCGATATGTACCTGAATGAATACAGTATCTATAGATTCTATGCTGGCATAGCTATCAGTTCGATCTTATTATTGGTAAAGTTGATTGAAACCTGAAAATGAATTTATTAATTGGAGACACAAATCTATTTCTAGGTACTTACTGCGATAACATGCGCTCTGTTCTGTGGAATTTGTGGTAAACGCCCGGATGGTTATGGTGATGATTGCTGCAACAAGGGATCTGGTTCCAGATTTTTAATGCTGTAAGTAAAATACATTTTAAATATCAAAATTTTTATTGCATTACTGCGATAAAGGTTCATTAAAAATAAGAAAACAAAAAAAAAGATTTGCAGAAATAAAAATCTCTATTCACCACTCATTCGTATACATGGAGATGGAGAATGACAAAAGAAAAAAAATAACAACAAAATACATGAAGAAATTTCATATCGTATTCACTTCACACTCACTTTTTGTAGAAAATTTCATAAGAGCAAGAGTATAAGAGGGAATTGTTATCGCTTCTCGGCCTTATGGCTAAGATCAAAGTGTAGTATCTGTTCTTATCAGCTTAACATCTGATAGATCCCCCATCGGGGGACAACAAATGTTAAACTGATTTTTGGAATTAGACGGAGTGCTAGGAGCTTGCTCCACCTCTGTCGCGGGTTGGCCCGGTATTGCAGTACCGCCGGGATCGGCCCAATTAATAATTTTCAATTTATCGAAGCTTTAAGGTGGGGGAGGGGTGGTTGTGGCCTGTGGTACTGTGAAGAATGGAAGGCATCGGCATTTTTTCTGACTGAAAGATTAACTAGCGAGTGCTTCGAGACTGTAACTGTGGAACTGACACATGTTTCCACAAAATTTGTAGCAAGTTTTGGTTCCACTGGCTTTTGCAAAATTTTTTAATTGTGTTTTTCCCCCCCGGTAGCGATTTTATGGGAATTTTTCTCTTTCATTTGACCGGAAGTTCGAGGGGCGGCTGATAAAAGCACTGTGAAAGGAAGAACTCCGATTGAGACTGTATTTCTTAATAGTGTTCCACAAAACTTCTACGTACGAGGGTGAGTCAATAAGCCCCTGAAAATGAACACAAATTAATTTTTTTTTTTTTTGTCAAGAATCATCTTTCAGAAGAACGCACCCACATTTTCAGACAGATCTGTCAAATAGTTTTGTTGTGGCAGCCATTTTATATAGTCGCCTACTAGCATTTTCGTTAAAATGGAAAAAAGTGAATTTCGAGCGCTCATTATTTTTGCGAGAAAAAACTATCACGTAAACCAAACAAAAGCTTGACAAATAATATTATGGAGACTCTTCACCATCGATTGGAACCTTTCACCACTGGTTTACTCAATTTCGGTGCGCTCGTTCAAGCACAAGTGACGCCGAACTTTCTGGTCGCCCAATTGAGGTCACTACACCAGAAGTGGTCGACAAAATCCATGGTTTGATAATGGACGATCGGCGAGTGAAAGTACGCCAGCTTGAAGAGGCCACAGGCTTATCACATGACTCAGTGATTTTGATTTTACATAAATATTTGGACATGAAAAAGCTTTCCGGAAGATGGGTGCCGCTTTTGCTCACAATCGACATCAAACGCAATCGTTTGACAACTTCAAAGGTGTGTTTGGCGATGTTCCAGTTTTGGGCCACAACACACCAGAAACCGTGGAACAGTCAAAACAATGGAGCCGAAGAAGGACAAGGCGGGTTTGTCAGCAAACAAGGTCATGGCGACAGTTTTTTGGGATGCGCGCGGTGTTATTCACATCGATTACCTTAAAAGGGTAAAACGATCACCGGCGCATATTACGTAGAGCTAGCTGCTGGATCGATTCCAAGTCGATTTGAAGCAAAAACGGCTGCATTTGGCGAAGAAAAAAGTTCTTTTTCAACAGGACAACGCACCGTCGCACAAGTCCGCAGTCGCAATGGCAAAATTGCACGAGTTAGGCTACGAACTTCTCCCTCATCCAGCATATTCCCCAGATTTAGCCCCCTGCGACTATTTCTTGTTCCCAAACATGAAGAAATGGCTCGGACGTAAGAGATTTGGTTCGAATGAAGAGGTCATCGCTGAAACAAACGCTTATTTTGAGTGGCTCGAGAAATCGTATTATTTGGAGGGCATCCAAAAATTGAAGAAACGTTGGATGAAGTAGTGTATAGAGCTAAAAGAAGACTATGTTGAAAAATAAAATGTTTTTATACCGAAAAGAGTGTTCCTTATTTCATTTTTCAGGGATTTATTGACTCACCCTAGTACGAATATATTAATTAACACGTTGAGTGCCACAGTGTAATCCGAAAAACGGATCCCAAAGGCCGTTTTTTGTAGAATATGGCTAATATAATTATAATAATTTTTGTATTAGGTTCAAGGTTCCATACGGTGACACATTGCTCTCAACAACAGGCCACGGACCTGTATAAGTTCTGTGAGATGTCTAGTTTGCGATGGTGCTCGGTTCACTAAATTTCATGAGTCCACTTAGGTTTTACTCAACTAAATGTTAAATAAATTACTGTGATACCATCCTGAACTTACGCGGCACAGGTGTCCCAAATTCGTGTGAAGCCGCATTGGTCTCATGTGGCACTCAACGTGTTAAGAAGTATCTTTTCCAGGAATTATTTTTGATTTTTTTTGTTCTGTGGGATTGTAGTTCCATTGTCTATAAGAAAGCCCGTCAAATTTCACTTAGGTCAACCTGTGAATCTTCAACTATTGACGGTAAGATAGACAGACAGTGTTGTTATATAATTTTCTTTGTTTCGGTCTATTTCGAAATTATTATATATTTTTCGTGTTCCCTACCAGAATGGTATAAAACAGAACACTATGTATGGATTCAACGTCTATCTGTCTGCCAGAGTGTCGATGTCCATTTGCTCTACATATCCTAGCTATTTAGGCGATCAATTCGAACCCTTCTAACTAAGTCGATATCGTTCTACAACCGGTATAGTTCGTTGTTGCATCTTCTCTTTCACTCGAAGAATTTGTCTTCCAAAAACCAACGCCCGTGCTTCATATCCATAGCAGGACTGGTATGATGAGTGTCTGATAAAATGTCACCTTAATTGTCTGTGAGAATGATCCTTCGCTTGATTTCTGCGCTAGTGTCACTATTCGAATTTACTTTGAATTCTGTGTAAGCAAAGCCCTCAACTAACTCCAAATTTTACCCGTCTATTGTCACGTTTTGCCCAATTTGCCGAAGTTTACTGTCCAGAAAGCGCCACTGACAGTCCGTGGCGTTCTTCCAATTATGTATGTCAATGTCGTTGGCTTATGCGAGTAGTTGTACAGACTTTTAAAAGATCGTACCCCTGGTATTAGATTGAGAATTTTGTAAAATCCTTTCAAGTAGGATGTCACGAGTAAAGAATTCACATGACAGCACGTCGTCACCTTGCGGAGTGCTTTTCTGACATCAAAGGCAAAGGTATTGTCGTACTGGCCATCTCGGTCTTTGAACCATCCGTGTAGAAGTGTACTAATTGATTGTCCAGGACTACGTCTACCTCCTAGTTTGCATATGACAAGCACTTTGCACAAGTTCCTGCTAGGGATTTTAGAAGTTTGTCTATAACGAACATTGATACGATTCCTTCCTTCTCGAACTTTTTGCCTTCTTTTTTCATCGTCCAATGAGGCCATGATAATGCGTTTTAAGAGAACATATTCATAAAATATTGTCGTTTATTTTATTGCTGCAGTATATGAGACAATATTCGGCACCTTACGAGTATTATCTTAAAAATAAACCTACGCATACTCGTACTCGATAGTCGGTACAACCCAGTATGTATATGCCTCTTACTTCTTTATTTTTAAATCATATTTACTTTTGTTTAAATCCGTTTTCAATTAATTCCTTGTATCCAACAGAGCCGTTGCTGTGATCTTCCTATCCATTTCGATTCTGGCTATCGCTGCTCTCGCCCATTTCCTCCTTGGATTGGCTCTTCAGCGTGGTGTTTGTGTTCCATTGCAGTAAGTACTAGAACAAATCACATTCCAATGTTCAGTTATCTGATAACTTTCATCCGTAGAAACCCCGAAAACGATGACATTTTCCAGTATGTCGATAACTTTATCGATCTCAACAACGTACTCTACAACAATAATAATCCGAAACAAAAAACAGGACCACGTAGCACAGGCAATCTGCCACCATTCCGTATATCACATGTGATAGCCGCCTGCCAAGCTAATCAAACAATCTATGAAGTTCTTCGACTGCACCACATCTACGATATTCAAGACATCAAAGAATATCCCGCACAATACAACGTGAGCAAAACCCTGCAAAATTTCGTAAATGGAATTGATTTCCAAGCCAACATAGAAATTCTAAGTGCGGCGAACGAGAAGAAAATCCTCGATATTGCCAATTCAGATTTAAAGGATTTCGATCGTGACAAGTTCATTGATAATCTGAATGAATCCATCACTACCTACTCGCTGAAAGCTTTAGCTACGCAATTGCGAGAGACAGCAGACAAAATTACGGGTACCGAAATGAGTGATGTACGAGTGAGTCTTAAGAATCAAGCACTCCACTTGGAGACTTACGATGAGAATCTTGTGCGACCAATGCGTAATCAAACACGAGAATTGATTGGACTGGCCGAAGATTTACAAACCAGGCTCAGTTACAAGGATAAAACTTTTGAAAAGTCCATACCATTGTTGGTGCGCGAAATTAAAGACGCTCAAAACTTTATCAATGTGCAAGGACGTGACTTTATCAAGAATGCTGCTGCAAATATAACGAATTACTTTAGTAACGAGATTCAACGTTATTTGAATTTGGTTGTCATGTCTGTACAGAATGACGTGGGTGAATGTGCTCCACTGGCACGTGTCTATGATTCAGCAATTGTGGCTGGGTGCAATAAATTTGTCGATCCATTGGTAAGTTGACTCGTACTTGGAACAGCCCCTATTCTTGAAGTTGTGTGTCACCCAGTTCAATTTGACAGTTGATGTAATAAGTGCTGCCAAATATAGAATACAAATTGTAACGAAAGTGTGACGCGATTTAGAGAATAGATGGTGATAAATTGAATAAAATATGAATTTCTGTTTTTTTCTTATTTTAGAATGGCTTCTGGGCTGGCATTGCCTGGTGTGTCATCATTTTCCTGCCAACATTAGTGATAAGTGTTAAGCTATCTAGTTTGTATCAGAAATCAGATCCCTATCCGGGACCACTAGTCGAATCGTGAGTACTATTAAGCAAAATCCATTTTATATTCATACATTTCATTAAGTTTTTATTTTTTTAAAATAAGATACAAAAACAAAAACAAATTCAAAAAATTTAAGTGGAAAACTATCCCCCTTCCCAACACATCCCAGTGAAAGTTTTGTTTCAAAAAAAAAAAAAAATTTCATTTTAACTTGATTGTTGGAAGGTTCTGACTGTTTTCTTATTAATTATTTTATTTCTTTAAATTCTAATTCTTTCTCTCTCTGTTCTTTTCATGTAATGTTTAGCGAAAGTAGTTTTAACATTTTTTATTTAAAAAAAAAAAAAATATTAAAAATAAAATAATATTAAAAATCTTTTGTTAAAATTGTTATGAATTTCTGATTGAATTAAGTTTAAAGCGTAACAAGAGACAGATATTTTTACAAAATTTGTAAGCTTTTTTTATGGTAATAGAAAATGTGATGATTTAATGATTTAATTGACAAATGCACAAATAAATTTTGTAAGTTTTATTATTTATATTTATTTCATTTTGTTACAATAATTTAAAAAAAAAAGGATCGAAATCATACTCTTCGTAGGTCATCCAAGGTTTAACAATTTCTGCGATTGATGTAACTATTCTTGCACTAATATTACATTTTTGTTTTTCCCTCCATTTGTTAATAATTATAATTTCTCATACTGGCTACGTTGGGTTAGAACATCCTTGTTGTCTGAGACAGTAGGGCGAACTTAGATCGCCGCTGAGTTTATTGTTTTTTTGTAGACTGACGATCGAAATAAAACACATAAAAATCGGGGTAATAGCAATAGTATTGGCTTTATTGGAAAGATAATTCTATGCCATTAGTGTTTAAATATGATTTCGGGCTTATGAACAATTTTCGACCACTTTTCGAGCAACTGGGGTGGTATATCGGCAATAACGCGGCGGATATTGGCTTCCAAGTCGTCCATCGTCTCTGGTTTATCGACGTAGACTAACGACTTCACATATCCCCACAGAAAATAATCCAAAGGTGTTAAATCACACTATCTTGGAGACCAATTCACAGGTCCATTACACGAAATTATGAGCTCTTCGAATGTTTCCTTCAATAAATTGATTTTGGCGCACTCTGTGTGGCCGTCTTCTTGAAACCACAGCTCTTCCACAATAATACCATTCAATTGGGGAACGAAAAAGTCAGTAATCATGGATCTATAGCGCTCTCCATTGACTGTAACGTTCTGGCCGGCATCCCTTTTGAAGAAATGTGGACCAATGATTCCACCAGCACCAAATAGTGACTTATGGACCAATAATTCCAAGCGCACCAAATAGTGACATTTTGTGATTATAACAGCGTCTCAATAATGGCTTGTGGATTTTCTTTATTCCAAATGCGTAGCGATTCAACCAAAAATGAGCCTCATCGCTGAACAAAATTTTGCAGTGAAAAAGAGGATCAAGAACAATCTCGTTTTCAGCCCATTCACCGAACGTACAACGCACACGATGGCCAAGCGGCTTCAATTCTCGCATGAGATGGATCTTGTAAGTTCGTAGACCAAGATCTTACCGTAAGGTGGATGGACACAGCTCCAATTGCTGTACACGATGGCGAATCGTCTCAATCGGGTTGTCCTCAATACAACGCTCGTTACGACATCTCTGCCGATGCGTATTATTAACTAGAGTAAGCTTGGTGCGAAAACGGTAGCGCACGGTAAGTTTCGGGAACTGAACCACGATTTTCGAAATAGATTTGCACAATTTGGAAGCGTTGTTCTGGCGTAAGTCTATTTATGGTGAAATGTCAAACCAAACTGAGTACAAATCACCTGTCAGCTGTCAAATTGGCTGTCGCTGGAAAAAGTATTGCCAATTCGAAAAACAAACGTCTGAAAACAACACCCTTTAGAAATAGTTTGTGGACGAATCGAATCTTATTTTTTCCATATGCGATGATGTTAAGTGTGACTTCATATAATGTTTTTAGATGCGCTTTGTTGGTCATGACTAAGTGTTAGCGATTCGCGACAGCTTTTTCATAACAGCTTGACAGTGGTATGGCGATACTAAATTCCTCAACAACTTTCTGAATCTATTTTGTTATTAAATTTAGGCCAGCCCCCACCTAAAGCAGCTTCCAAACCAAATCTCTATGAATGTCGCTATAGCCATGGTATTGAATGCACAGACACATTTGTTGATAAATTACACAAAGAAGAAAACATAGGTACTCAGGCAGGGACCGAACCTGCGATAGACTTGGTGTTAGCTACCAGTGTTGTAGCTGATGTATGGATTGAATATTTCCTGAGTCCGACAGAATTCATTAGTTTATTGACTTTCTTGGTACCTTGCCTGTACAGATCCATACTAAATTTCGACGTCCGAAGCAAACTCAATGTTGGATGGCCCTTCTAACGACTTCTTTTGTTGACGCAAAATTGATATTCGAAAAGAGCTAAAAATCTTCTTAAATTTGAAGAAAAACTCAGACAGGATGCTTCTTGCAATGTGATACTTGTATCTCACTGTTAGTTGTCCACCATAGTGGATGATCTATTAGATGAATGTGCCTTGTACCTTGGCTCCCTTCCTCTTTTTCCCACCTGTGAATTTGTTTTTATTTCAATTGAAAGCAATTTTCGGAAGTACACTAGAAGAAGGATAGTCTCTTCTTTGGGTGATAGCAGCGCCTTTGTTTCAATGTGATTACGTGCTTTAATTTATTATCGTGGCTCAACACCACGATATCCCGAACGCATAATATTCTACCATGGTGTCATATATCCGCGTAAGTCACCACTAAACACAATTTTCCGTCCAGAGCAGACTGGGAACGAGGTGAAGTCAAAAAATTTCAAATCAGCAATTTATACCGCCGGTTCAAATATGGACTGCGGGGTCGGTGTGGGAATGGTGGAACAGTGTAGGAAAGAGCTCTCGTAGCTAGGTTGTCGGACTAAAAATAGTCTTCTCTGGGTGCAAAGTCATAGCAAAATAGAGGGAAACGATCATGCCGACAAGCTGGCGAAGAGGGGGTCTGCCCTTGACAAATCCCTTGCAGAGGTAATCCTCGTTCAGATGGAAACTATCAAGAGTGAAATTTTTTCACACTTTCTATTATTAGCAAACAAAAGGTGGAACAGTTTGTAGAGTTGTGTCATTTCTAGGCAGATCTGGCCGAATTACAAGGCAATCTTCGGTGTTTCTGTGAAGTTTGGTCAAAATCGTTCCAGCAGTTTGCTAACAACTGTACAGCAACGCCAGGTAACCGCTAGTAAGTTATAAACGATATACTGGGGTCGTTATAAGCGATATACCATTTGAGTTTTCAGTCTGTACTTAGCGACTTTTCGTTACTACCGATATTGTTATAACCTTGTTCATCTGCCATGTTTTGGGTCCTCCGGAGAACTTGTCCAAGCTAATCGCGCAGTATTACTTCGTAGACCTGCTGTTTTGGCACTAAGCAAAACACAGGTAATTGAAGAATCTTCTGATTTGAAACTACTTCGATATAACTCAGTCTCATTATTCCCCACTTGAACGCCGTCGTAATATCTCGTGTCTTTCCCTATTTTATCGCTTTTCTTTAATAAATAATGCTCAAGCGAAATAGACAGTTGCATTCCTCCCGTCATGCTTCGAATGCACATCAGTTCATCCTTAAGCCCAACTTCGGTCGTACTGTCAAGTATAGATTCTTTTATAAGCCGAACGACATGAATGTGGAATGATCTACCAGGCTCTGTATTTTCCCATCACTACAACCTTCAAACATTTAAAGCCAACGTGCACAGGCTTCTCCTCTGTTCCTCTTCCCCATTTTCCTAAACTACCGTGCCCTGAAACAACTTAAGGGTATTCATACTTTGGCACGCGCAAATTATAAAAAAAAGGCAGGCGCTGTACGAACCAGTCTACCGATTTCTTTACGATTTCCACTCATTTACTATAACTTGTCTCACAAAAAATGTCAGTACAGGAAAGATAGGATGTTTGCCTCTCTGTTTTGTTGCAATTGCTTTCATAAGTCTGTCACAAGTTAAATCTCTTACACGGTTGCTATAGTATGCATGACAAGTCGCCCGTATGGTTGCCATCTGCTGATTTAAAAAGAAAACAATTTGTTGAACGAAATATTTATGTTTCAATTCGCCGTATAATTTTTTAGTTCCCTCAACTTTTTTTCTGTATTTAAATACTTTGAAGACTCTGTAGCCATCTTTCTCCTTATGCACAATTTATTAATTATCAACACACACAACAATATCACTACAATGCACTTAATATAATAAATTTGATCCCTTATTGCACTGTGACTGTACTGAATGCTTCAAAATTCGTCGCAAATATCCTTTATTATGAAGCACAAAAAGCGAAGAATTTTTTAACTGCATTTTAACAGTTTCCCCCAGAAAAACAAGGAAATTAAAAAAAAAAAAAAAAATCAAACGGCAACACCCTCACATACTCAAATTGATTTATTTCCTCTCAAAAGTACGAAATCCCAAAGCTCTTTGACAAAAACAATAGAAAAAGCTGTAACGATTTGCTCTGAGTAGAGAATGGTAACTCTGTTTTGATGTTCAATACACACAGCGAATGCCATCGGTGATCGGTTGTATGGCAGGCTGATCGGGGTGGGATGTATGTGAATTTGAGGAAAATTACAAAAAGACCTACTTATGTCAGTCAGTGGTTTCGTTTTTATTCCAGTGGCAGTTTTTGAAATTAAGTGCCATGAACACATTTTCAGGCACCAGTGTCTTAAAAAAAGCTCTCCCATAAGGCCTGTACTGATAATTTTTGTGAGACAAACTGTAGTAATGTCCCCAACTTTTGAGCTTCCTCTTAGATTTTGTATTCATCTGGACACCCTCCCAAATCATCGAATACATTTGTTCCCGAATATTTTGAGGTTATGAGAAATTTATTTAATTGATTGTTGTTTGTTTGTTAGTTAGTTGATCCTGCCCATTTTGATGTCCCATTTGTCGTTACAATTACAATTAACAGCAGTAAATTAGTAAATTAGAAAAAAAAAAAAGAAACAACACCCTTCTAAAGTACTAATTCTCATCTACCTCGCTGGGTAAGTAATTTTAATTTCTCGGGTGACAGATTGTTCGATTGTTGTTGTGTTTGTCCTCTAACGTATTTTTATCCGTCAAATCACTCATTCATCATCGCTTGTCACATATTCTTTTCACCAATTTTGTTATGTGCTGCAAAATTACAAAAAAAAAACTTTTAAAATCATAAAAAGCTTACAATTTAAAAAAAAAAATGAAAAAAAAAAAATCTTTGTCTCTTTATCATCCTTAACCTAAAATTGAATTGAATTCCATTGGCTTCTTTCTGAATGTTGTCAAAATTTTGTCAAAAATTTGCTGCTTCAAAACTAAAATTTGCTGTTTTGTTGAATTTAGTTTTTTCTTATATAGAAGTTCATTATATGAATTGTTTGTTTTTTTTTTTTTTATTCTTGTAACTGTTTGTTTTATTTTTTTTATTATTTTATGTTGAATGTTTAAAACTATTTTCTTTCTAACATTATAATATTTTTCTATACGAAAAAAAAAAAAACTCAACTCAAAAACGTTTCATGCAAAAATACCATAAAAAAAAAAAAATAGAAAGTAAAAACGAAAAAAAAAGAAAACATTGCAAAAAAATATTTCTGTAAAATTTTCAGGGAGTATTTGTATGATGCGTACAGTGAACGTGATCACATTCCATTGGCAAAGTAAGTGTTATTTAATGTTTAATTCAATAAAAAGAAAAAACTTTTTTTCTTTGGGTTTTTCCTTTAGTTTCCTTATTTCGGTTTGGTTTTTTCTACTATACTATGAGCAGGTTGGTTGGAGTAGGAAAATGTTATACAAAATCAGGAGAGATCGGTGTAAGAAGCACGTGCTTCATCAACGAACCTATGATGTTCTGACTGTGGCTATACCGAATTCGGTACGTTAGGTCGGACAAAATAAAGTGCAAAACTAAACTTAGAAGCATTTTTTAGTTTTTAAAGAGTTATTACGTTTATTTTTTTAACTCATTTTAATTTATAATTGTCTTACTATACCCAGTACTATCATAAATACTGGTACAGATGTGCAGCTATGGCCAAAATAATAGCATTTCATTGGGCTTTCTGAAACTTTTTTTGTTTCAACTTACTGACAAATATGTTTACAACATATCCTGTACATAATTGTATAGTTGAAAATATATTTTATCAGTCTTAACTATTGTGCTTCGGATACCGTAATTGGCTAGACAAAAAAATGGCAACACCAAGTAATAACCATTAGTAATTATAGTTTTTCCAATTGTTATGTTTTACCAGCTGTCAAAGTTACCAATGACATCCAGCTGTCAAAATATTCAGTAAGGTTCGCCATTTCATCATGCATCGTTTGACGCTTCCAGCACGTGTGGAAATTGTTAAAAAAATATCGAAATTTCGGCTCAGTTGTAAATACGCAACGTGAATTTTGTCGTTCGTCATCATGGTTTCAGTGCGCAGGCAATTCGTCGCACCGTGGAAAAGATTGAGCGCGAGTACACTCTTAAGGACCTTAAGCCACCAACCAGACAGAGATCGTTGCGAAGTGAAGAAAACATAGCCGCCGTAGCGGCCAGTATCGAAGAAGGCCCAGAAATGTCGATTCGGCGCCGATCAGCTGAATTGTGCATCGCCAGAGAGTCAACCAGGCTTATTTTGCGGTTGAATTTGGGCCTACATCCGTATAAGATTGTGCTGACGCAAGAATTGAAGTCGGACGCCGTGAGTTCGCTAATTGAGAGCTGGAAATGTTGGCCGGAGATCCGGATTTTGGCTAAAAAATCATCTTCTCGGACGAAGCCAATTTTTGGCTCAGCGGTTATGTCAACAAACAAAATTGCCGTTATTGGAGCGACCAAAATCCACAAGTGTTCGACCAAACATCAATGCATCCACAAAGATTGAGTGTTTGGTACGGTTTATGGCACGGCGGCATAATCGGACCTTATTTCTTTCGAAATGGGGAAGGAGACACCGTTACCGTCATTGGTCCTCGGTATAGAGCGATGTTAACCGACTTTCTGTGGCCAGAGCTCGACAACATCGATATATCCGAGCTGTGGTTCCAACAAGACGGCGCTACATGCCACACAAGCGACGCAACGCTCGAAGTGGTGAAGGAGAAATTTGGCGATTGGGTCATCTCACTGCGAGCGTTCATCAATTAGCCGCCGCGATCATGCGACTTGACACCCCTCGATTATTTTCTCTGGGCTACGTCGACCATTTAAATGATGTGCTATTCCATACATAATGACATGAATGTAGCTTCAAAATAAAGTCAGAATCAATTTAATATCTCACACCGTTGTTTTATACTTCGGTCCATGGAAGCATGACATTCTGTTGTATGTCTACATACTTTTCTTTGGTCATTATGCCTTCGATGAGGTAAACCGGACCTACGCCTTACCAAGAAAAACAACCCCATATCATTACACTACCAATTCCATGCTTCACAGTGGGTTTTGTGTACCTTGGATTGCTGGGCGACGAACAAAGTGCTTACCATCCATTCTAAAGAGGTTAATCTTAGTTTCATCGCTCCAAAGTACTTTTCTCCACTGCCTCGCTACCTGAAGGGGATCGTGTGGTACGTGGTAGAGTTTGGCAAAATCAATGCATGTGAGCTCGAGCGTATAACTTCACATCCACCAGTGTTCGGCGAATTGTCCTTGGCACCCATTTCAAGTCTTACTTCGCGTTTTAATTCTCTGGACGACATGAAATAGTTCGCTTTGGCTTTCCTTATTAGCGCTCTTTTGTCTTTGGTGGACTTTTTTGACGGGCGTCCTCTGATCTCGGAAAGTTTTCTGGCGTGTAGAGCATTAAAAACCATTTTTGGTGAACTTCCGAGTGATTTTGCGATACATCGAATCGATTGGCCTTGATTGCAATGTTTTCCTCTACTGTTTGCTAAATGCAGAACAATAGTCTAAAATCGAATTAAATTATCAGGGCACTCAACGTTCACCCTATTTTCGGAAGTTACCATCTACCTTGTTATAATTGACCACCATGGCTATAAGGACTTTTCTGAATGGTGAACCTGTCTTCATGTATTGGCGGAACCGAGCAACTGAGTAGCAACGAATGCGTCGGAAAAGTTCCAGAATTCCAGAAGTCGTGTCGTTGCTTTTCCCCCGATTACATGATGATATTAGTTTTTGCTTTATTATGTAAAAAGTCCCCAAAAGTCTTCGAAATTAAAGATCTAAAACGTTTCTTACTTCATCCAATCAGCTCATAGTGAAAAAAGGCTTTAAACGTTCCTATCCACACACAAAGGCAAGCGTGCATGTCAAGGCTGCAACACAACTTACTTTCTTAAACCTTTAAATACACCCCTATCCCGGCTCGAAACCCCAATTTTGTCATCCCCCCCCAAAAACGGTGAATGTACAAGTTTTTCCTTCCAACTCCCATCCGTTCCAACAAAGTATAGCTTACATAGTACATCCTCCTTCCTCCTATTTTCTCTCTTTAACTCAACACTACTCTCTTATTTTATTTTCTCCTTAAAATTTGTTTACCAAAATCCAAAAAAAAAAAAAACAAATCCTTCGTTAATTGTAGTGGACCCAAAAATAAACGAAGAAAGAACAAAGATCGTAGACGAAGCTCACGTGATCGTCGAGCCGATTACTATGAAGACTCGGGATCATCCCATGGACCAGGACCGGCGGGTGGACGAGACACTCGTTACAATGACATGGCTCCAAAGTAAGTACTTTTTGTTTGTTCCATTTAAAATGTTTATTTAACAATATTAATTTTTGTTTTTGATTTTTTTTTTTTTAATTTTATTTATTGAATGGTTGTTGAAATTTGTTTTTAAAAAAAAAAAAAAAAATTGAATTTTGGTTTGGAATGAATTAGTTAGAGAATTTTTGCCCCTTCTTTTATATAAAAAATGTTTTCAATATTTTTTTGTTTATAGGGGAATGCTTGTTATTTGTTTGAATTGTGGAATGATTCAGTTTTCTTTATTAAGCGTAATATTTATAAAAATGAAATTTGTTTGTAATTTTTCTTAAACTTTAATTGATTATCTAACTCTCTCTGTTTGTATCACGGTGAAGGTTGGTTATGAAAATGTCATTTGAAATGGTTTGAAAGGTGTGTGTTTTTTTTTTGTCACTAATATTATTCTGTGAAACTAATTTAAACAAATCAAAATATTTAAATGAAACTTGTCTGGTACGTGAAGTCAGAACCAGTTTGAAACTCACTGAAAATTTCCAAAGAAAAGATGCTAGCTCTCGACCAAAATAACTTAAAATTAATTGGTCCAACTAATCACTGCAGGATTTTGCAGTTGTGTACCGTCTTTTGAATATTTTCGTCTGTGGTAATGCATTACCTAACATGGCTCTAACTTGAAGTAAGTCCTTCATTGGCAGCATAGTACGCATTTTCTGTTGAGTTCACTAAAACCGCATACGGAGGGACAGTAAAAGGGAAAAACTCTGCAGATTTTTGTCACCAATGCGTTGCAAACCAGTTAGTAACTCAAAATTGTAGAATTACTATTACTTCTCAGTATTTACCTTAGGAAGTCATACTGTGTGTTGGAAAATGATGTCATCTGAATCAAGAGACGAAGAAGACCTTATTCTCTTCTTGAATACTCAGTGTTTTTACATTCAACGGCTGGTATGTCATTTCGAAGATAGCTTGCGCAACTGCAATGCGATGCGTACTGAGTGATAAATATCTGCAGTGGGTTTTAGTTTGTTCGCTTCATGTGCAAAAGGGCTAACTTTTTTGACTGTACTCGTACTATGATAAATTTGTGGAAGCTACTGTACTGTAGCAAAAATACGGTCAAATTCTCGAGGCACATTCACAAGCAGCAGAAGATGCCTTATCCTTTTTGGCTGCCTACTGTGACTTAGGTTTTGCAACTTATGAATGAACAAACGTTTCGATTTGCAGTGAAAAAGGAGATCACACAGGTATTTTCTCCAGCGCTATGTTGTATGTAGACCGTCTGTCGTAATGTGATTCAGAAGGGTGAGGAAAAGCTCCCTCCATCTTGTTAAATGATCTTCATTCAAAATCAGCAAAGGACTGAATATTAGCGAAAGCGTAAACCACCAATCGACTGTTTAGTTCGTCTGTAGTCGGCGCTGCAGATCTACAATACTTAGGGTTGAAATGCATCGCTAGTTGAAAGTTCTGTTGCGCCTTCTCCTGACGCTTGCTGAGGTTATTCTCAGGCTGAACTTCTTCGTCCGGTCTAGGTTTTCTTAGAAACCCGAGTATATGATTCAGCCTAGGGAGATAAGGCTTCGTTCAGTTGGTGGGCCCTTAGGTCTAGAGAGCTCATTCTATTCGTAATCAGCATCCTTTCTTGAGTTTAAAGTGCGTTATAAGCAAGGGAATGGCAGCCCTACTCATCTTTCGGTTATAATTCCTGTGAAATGCTGAGAGTTTTCTTCAGAATCTAGCTCCTTTGATTTGCTCCTTTCTCCTCAGCGTTTCTCGGTTAATGGGTTGTCCTATTTTGCAGATAGCTTTTGAGCACCTTCTCAGCTTAGCGAACATTCGGTCACTTAAGCTGTACTGTTATATAAGGTTTTGCGTTAATGTGAAGTCTTTTTCAATGAAAAGAGCGTACAGAATCACATATTGCCGGAGTGATGCATAAATGGTCGTTCAAATCCCCGCAGCGGGTTCAACCCTAGTACAAATGCCATCCCAGATCATTATGTGGTAAACTCAAACTCTCTACATAGTCTCAGATAGTCATTCATCGTTAGTACTCTGTCATGATTGGCTGCTAGTCTCACGTCTCAGGTTAGTACTCTGTTGTGACTGATTGGTACTCGTATCCCTATCGCTGTTAGTACACACTCATGATTTATTTGTTGCCTTTCGTCTAGACGAACTGAAAAAAGGTCTGAGTTTAGATCTCTAGCCGATTGTCTCAAAATTCAATCGTCTGAACGACAGTTTGCTCTGCGTACTATGTTGGACATTACCGTGATTTTTATAAATTGATAAAGGACAGCTAAGACAAAGTTTCAGGACAACTCCACATAAGTGATGAAAGCCTTGGTATAATTTAACTTTAAATAGCATGCACATGCCCCTCCCATTTGCAGTCTGGTCTTTAGGGAAGGCGCAATTCGCGGGGTGTTCATATCAGCACAGATCAGAGCACATATCACTCATTCGGTTATTCGCACCACGGCTGTGTCAGAGCTCATAACCATTTTCCTTGGCTTTTCTAGCAGCAACAAGCGCTTGAATTTCTCGATCTTCTTATTACCGGCTGCTTGTTGCTACTCCGTCGCCGCTATGCTGTAGCCTGTTGTTTTATTGTTAGTCTTCTTTGCCTCTTACCGACTTTAACCCTCCTCAGCATGATCATGTGGCATCGGAAATCTTTTCGGTTGTGCCCTACTTGTTCGCAATTGAAGCACCTGACTTCACCTCCACCTATATCTATTCATCCCGACGCTGTAAAGGTCTTTCCTCAACACCCCGAATTTCAGCCCTTAGTCCAATGATTCACTGGACTCTGTAGAATCCTTCTGCCCTGAGCAATAGCAATAGCAATCTACACATTCTCGAGACGCAGTCATTTTCGTCTCGAAGATATTTCACTTCCGCTCTGGACTTGAATGAACTTCAGCCAGCTTAATTGAATGTCTCAATCAACGTAAATCGTACTTCATGCCCATAATGGGATTATGTTTAGTTTCGTCAAGTTTTCGTTAACTTCAGTGGTCTTAGGAAGAGTGTGCATGAAATGACATATTCCGTACGGAAATTTGACAGCTGCCTTTTTTGACGTTGTTCCCCCCTACATTGAAATCAAACCGTATGTAAACAATTTGACAGATTTTGAAGTTTAATTAAGTCCAGTTCACTGAAGATCTCTTCCAGGGATTCTACCGTTGTAATGCGACTCATCATCGTTGCAGAAAACAATGAACTTGACAAAAGTCAAATTTAGTATGTCCATCTACCACAGAGGACATTCTATCTTTGTTTACTTAACTCATTGGTCCTTAGTAATAAACAAATTTAAACTCTCGTTTTTCTTAAAGTCACCTCCAAATCGATAGTAATAAAAACGAATGTCACTCCTAGAATAGGAAACAGCTTAGGAGTGGCTCACCCGCCTTTAAGTCGGTTTTAAAGTGACATCAATGACACTTTAAGGGAAAATGAAGGATGAATTAATTTAACGTGAGCCAAATTTGCCTGTGTGTTGTGTGGCACGTAGCCCCTTCCTGTTGGAACCACATGTCGCTTACATCAATGTTTTCAATTTCAGGCCAAAAAAAGTTGGTTATCATTTGACCAAAGCGCAGAAAATTCACCGTAATAGTGGCGCCTTCGTCGTTTTCAGAAAAAATACACTGCACTGGCCTTTCAATGATCATATTTGGATTCTTAGAACTTAAAATTCTGCAATTTTGTTTGTTTACGTAGCCGCCGATGGAGAATTGAGCCTCAGATTTTGATTTTTGAAGATTTTGTTCGAAAAAACGGCGTCAACTTCCAGCACCCAATCGACGTTAGTTTTGCGCATTCTGTGGTCATTCTATGGTAAAATGCAACAATTTTAATGCGTTGAGCGGTGGTTAAAAGAACTAAGTTGACAGACGCTATTTGGCAGGGATGTGAAATCCCAACCTCGAAACGGATAACCCTTTACAATAATGCAGATTTATTATTCTAAAGTCTGAACTGAATTTCTTCGATCTGTCAAAAGTCAGCTGTGCAAATTCACAGTAGCGAATTTAATTTCTTCTAAATCTATTTTACTACTACAAAATTTTAGAAGTAATTTACAATCATATAACTAAAAATGACTTCAGGAGTTGCTTTTAGTATTTCTAGGGCCATAAAAGTCTCTTTATCATTCAACCAAGGTCAATATTTCTGTTTGTTTTATTAAAATTTCTCAAAACATTGAGATGACATTTTCATAGCCAAAACAATTTTCCTTCTAAAACTATTTTCTTTTTTTTTTTAAGTTTTTTTAATTTCTAATTGTGTTTTCCCCATATCGACTCCAAAATAAAACCTATATCAAACAACGCAACTAATCCATTCCCACTATCGAACTAATTTCGGTTACGGAACTATATTAACACACCAAAAACAACAACAAAATTTAATAATCAATATATAAATATATTAATAAAAAAAAAAATAATTTATTTCAGTTACTAATTTTTACCAATTATTTTACTTCTATTTTTTTTATTTCTCCGGTGATTTGATACAAAACAAAAAAAATCGCAAAAAACAAAATAAATAAATCAAACTTAACATTGTAGAGCATTTGGGGCTATTGATACAAGGCCAAAAGCACTGTCAGCCGACGGTTTCTTTTAGGTATACAAAAAAAAAAAATGAAAAAAAAACTTGTGTTGTTTAAATTTATAATTTTTCAGTTAATACATGTTATTACAAATTTAGAAAAAAAAAAAAAAAAAACACTACCAGCCCATAATCATAATCACCCTTCTCCCATCATTAAAATGGCAAATAACTCATCCATTGACCAAAAAACAACTCACTTCAGTCAATAAACATTAATGGTCATTTGCTAGTGGAAATCACTTCGTTTATAATGTTAGATGCTTTTTTTTTTTTTTTTGGTTTGTTTCGGGAATCATTACATCATTGTGTTTAGTGAAATTATTCAAATTTATATTTATAGATTGCTATACTCGTACCTTGGTTCTTTTTTCACTGCACCCATATGATTGATGTTCTATGGAATGTTTATTAGGTTTTTTTCTTTTGTTGGACGCGTGATGCTTAATTGGAACGCATTAAAATTAATCGGATCTAATTCGAATAAATTCTTTTTTTTTATAATAGTAACGATAAAGAATAAATAAATATAAAAACTTTAAAAAAAAAAAGATAATAATAATAATTAAGATATACCGGACAATCCGTCCAGAATGTATCGAGTGATACCCTATCCCCCATCTTCTAACTCACTCCTGACTAATTGAAACAGATGCACTAATATCTTTTCTGTGCAGAATATATTTGTGCGAATTTTAAGAAATTTTTATCACAAAACTGTTGTTACAACTTTTTCTCAGCAGAAAGTGGGCGTGGCTCCCAAAATTTGTAACAGAAGTTGACGAAATCTGATGAGATATCCACAATACGACTTAACCATCATCGTGAATAGCTTTGAAAAAGCAATATATGTTTTTTTTTTTTTGTTAAGAAAACGCCCCAAAAAATTGGGCGTGGCCGTCATGTATGGACGAAATATGGTAAATATTTTACCTAGACAATATTTTTCTAAGGGATTGTAGAATAAGTCTCCGAGGAGTGACTCCAAAAGTTTACTTGTCCTGCAGCAGAAGGAGTTTTTTATAAAGGGAATGGTCCCTGATGGTCCGCCTAGTAGATCTCTCAAATGTCACATTTCTAGAGATCATTCCATTGAGGTTTTCGGAATATCTGACATGATAATATCTATAATATGGGCATAGGTCTGTTACCAGTTTTCGATGAGATAACGGGTGGAGAATGGAAGTTAGTTCAGGATCTTCTATTATGCGAATTACTCTGTTTGCTGTCGAGCAGATGAAGAGAATATTTTGGGCCCGAACTGCAAACGTGAGAACAATACTCAAATCCTTATCTAATTTTTGCTTTGTACAGGAGAAGGAGTTGTTGCATTGTAAAGTATCTCTTTGCTCTAAATAGGTAGCTCAACTTAATGGATGCCGATTTGGCAGTGTTGAATATATGGCCGTGCCATGCTGACTGCGACACTAGCAAGATACATGGTTACTTTGAGATGGAGAATTTGGTCGTTCATTTAAAGCTTTGGTACAGTAGACAAGTTCTCTTTGGAAAAGGCGGTGAATTGTGTTCTCTTCGCATTAAAGTCGACTAAATTCGCATTTTCTCACTGTAAGATTTTCTTCATTAAATGAGTTGATCTGGTCGTATCTCTGATGATGTGATTTTGCATTTACGAGCATGCTGTTAAAGCAAGATGAAATTAATTGATTAATTGATTAATTAATTGCAAAACTACAAATTTTATTGTTTGTCGACATTTAGAAGGTGGTTGATATGGAGTAGAAATAGAGTTGGTGAAAGTATAGAACCCTGTGGCACTCCAGCGTTTATAGCAAATATATCGGAAGACACACCATCAATCACAACTAGAATTAATCTGTTATGAAGGAAATGTTCTGGCTAGCTTGTTTAATAGCGTACTATACCATTCTCGATCGAACGTTCTTGATATGTCAGGGGTAACAGCTCTTGATTCCCAGTGCTGTTCGATGGCTGATGTCCATAGCTAGGTTACAAAGCCTAGCAGGTCTCCAGTTGAACAGCGGTTGTGAAAACCATACTGCCGGTCACTTATTAGTCCGTTTACCTAGCTATTTGATTATTTCAGCATTGATTGCTTTGTCATTACTTTAGATGGCATGGACAACAACGCTATGGGACAGTAGTTTTGCGGCAAGCATCTCTTTCCTTTTTTGGATGTCAGTTGAATGCGGGCAGTATTCCGGCAAGAAGGAAACATTTTTTGTTCATAAGACATGAAAAAAAGTCTACAAAGAATAGATGTCAGTTTTGATGCACAGTTTCTGGGGACTATGGCTGCTATTATTGTCACGGTGTAGTGAGTAGCGTGCCTGTTTGTGACTCGAGCTGTACCCGATCGGTTTTTTTTTCTAGGGTTTTGAGGTTTTTTTTTGTAGTAGAACCACATCTCTTGGCAATAACTCCTTCTCAAGCCTTGAGGAGCTCTGTAATATCGAGCTTAACAAAGTCCTGAGATTAGTTCATTTATCTGAGTGGTTTAACTAGCGGTTGTTAAAAATTTTAGTTTCCAAGGGTTTTTAAATAAATTGGGCACAATGGACTCTATCTGGTCTAAGTTAGCCGTTGACATTCCCTGTCAACAAGGGCACTCATTTACCAAACCTAATTTTTTTTTTAAATGTTCCGCACCACTTAGGTTTGTGTCCTTTAAAGTTATAAAACCGAGGAGGAACGGGTATAATAATTCAAATAATCCGCATTCGTGTTGAACAATATTCAGTATTTAACTGAGCACTCGAAAACATGTTTTAAGAGGGTGTGCGAAAGATACTCAACGCATATTACAGTTGACCCGGCGGACTGGCTTTCATCCGAACACTTGTGATGGAAGTACTGATAAAGGAGCGCTAAGCATCCAACATTTCGACGGTGTTTGAGCGTGGGATTTTGATTGCAAATAGACTGATCACCGATCAATCTACTTGTTTGTCATTGGATACGATCAAGTAAAACTTAAGCATATGGTGGAAGCTTCCGCCGTGCGAGGTATATTCAAGTGAATGTAAGCTTTATAGATTGTAACCAAGTCTGTGCGAGTGAAGAATCGTAGGCAACTCTTAAGGAATTTGATTACAATTCCTTCTTGGCTCAGATTCCGGAAAAATCCAGCCCCGAACGTAAGGAAAGTCGACTTGAAACTTACGAAGCAGTAGGAGTTCTGGTGTCATTGCGTCCTACGGCATATCCATAAGACAAGAGTCGAAAGATAAATGTCGCGCAAGGTATACAAAAATCCACCTCTTTTAAGATGAAGGATAACTTTTATTATACTGTCCATGGTATAAATATCAAGAGGAGGGGGGTTCAACAATGTATCTAGAGCAGAGCCAGACATGCTAGAGAACGCTCCCATGCAGCCGAAAAGCAGTGACATATTTTCGCGAAAGCTTTTTCCACCAACCAACCGACGCATATGCTAAGAAAAGTCTTATCATTGTCGTGTAAATCCATATGACCATTTTTGGTGATAAGTTCTATGTCTTGCTAAAGCACCCATACACTGCCGAAAAACTGAGAGCGCTTTGCTTGTCTTCGACTCAACATGTTTTGACCAAAGATGTTTACTATTCAGGATTACTCCTAAATACTTAGCTTCATTTGAGGTTCGGATAATGACGCCTTTAAGCTCTGGCTGAGTCAGACAACCTCCGTTTTGAGGGGAATAACCGTAAACCCATTCCCAGTGCACCACAAAGGGCCATTTGCGCCTTGCTGCAGACAACCTAAGCGCATAATCCGACAGACGTTAGAGCTGTTGGGAGTGTTTACCAGAGATTCGACCACCATCCACAGTAACAGTGGAGAAAGTATGCCACTCTGAGGGCAGCTCCTGTTTATCACAATCCGCATCCGTAAGCCACAACTCTATTCATTAGCATTGCCTTAATTCTCATCACTAATGGTTCGTTCACGCTGTGTTGTCTGTCAAAATGCGCTAACATGCATGCCAAGCATTGATAAACAACCTTAACATCAACTTTATTCATTCGAAGTTTGGCTACGTTAATATACCTATTCAAGTCATAAATACTGGTAAACGCATCTTTGGTAATAAAATAAAAACGACCAAGTATTTTTTGACTTTTTTTTCTGGAGTAGAACAAGTCATAGCCCCTGAAATAGACCACAGTTTATAATCCAAAGGATTGAGGTCTGGACTGCCTGGCGTCTGCTGGTTTGATGTCCGGCACGGTATTGTTTTTGCTTTCACAACGCCTTGCAGAACAGCCATTTGGTCGATTTTTGCCGATGTTTGTATTCCCTTCTCGCAAAAATGAAGGTCGGTAACGCCTCCGTAGCTGAATTCCCACCAAACCATCACAGATACGGGATGATGGCCCCATTCATTTTGATGCTTCTTTCGATAGCCGGGCATAGACTCTGTCATTTTGCTTATTGAACGATTCCTCAATAGTAAAATATTTGTTCCGTGAACAAAATTTTCCTGTGACTATTTTGCGCGTACCAGCGGCGTAGGGCTTTCGATCTTTCTTAACGTTTTTCCTTTAATTGGGCTGTGGTGCGTTGAGTCCAAAATCTTGTTTTATAGGGAGACATGGATTTTTGCGATATCTTCATTTCTCGTGCCAAGATGTTTTGCTTTCACAGTGCGAGGGCGTCCGAAGTTAATTGTTAATTGAATTGTTATCAAACAATTTAATAGTTCGTTACACAAAATTACAGGTGGTTCCAAGCGGTCGCAAGGTTCGGAAATTATCGCCTCTTTCCATATTAAACTTATGAAGGCTAATTACCACAAATATTTTTGCGCGTTAACTTAGTACAGACGTCACTCATTGAATACCTGTCAACCTAGAATGGATGCGTTCAGTGCTAGTTTCTCGGATGAATGCGTTTAAACGTGTATCAGTATTTATGACTCGTATTTTTAACATCTTTTAAGACTTAGGACTCAATCCAGAATCTGATTGCAATAATAAACTCTGGGCGCATAAAAGCAAATAACTAAAACAGTAACTAAATAAATAAATAAAAAATATTAACTTCCTCAATACCTACAACTTTGCAAGACTTGAATGCTTTGATCAAAATATTACATTAACTTTTCTCAACACGCAATTAGCAATCATTTCAAATCCATATTTTATTTCACTAAAATTTTGAAAAAAAAAAAAAATAAATACTGCATTATAAACAATTATCATATATGCATCGGTGTTAACATTATTATTTCTATTGGCTTACGAGTAAATGTATGATAAATACACAAAATCATCTTGCATTTCACATGATTCTATTCTGCAAAATTACTAAACAAATCAAAATTCTTCTCAACTTCTGGTCTTGTATAAATATCCATCAAATAACTCTTTTACAAAAAGTCTATCTTTCTTCTCCTTAGTCCTTAAAAAAAAGATTACGTGCAAAATTATTTACAAAAAAAAATTAAGCATCCGGAAAATGCTTTCAAAATTTTATGTGCATTTGAAAATTGTGTTTGTGTTGTTTTGTGATGCACAAAATGTTACTAAAAAAACAGTGAATGTGTGTGTTATGTTGTGATGTGTTCTTTGTAGTAATTATCCTTTCTTTGTTTTCCTTTATTTTATTTTATGTTTTCTTTACATACTGACATACATACTCGTACTAACATAAAAAAAAAAATATATGTTTTTGAGTGAAATTGTTGATTGAAATTGTTTTCCAAAATTTTGTTTCTTTGTTTTACTTTTTGTCTCTTATCTGTCTGTCTGTCGGTGTTTGTTTTTCCCCTTCATCCTAATTTAAGAACTGTCAAATAAATTTTGAGTATGTACAGTCTTGGCCAAAAGTATTAGGTACCCTTTCAAAGTCGTCATATATTCATAAAGCCGTAAATCACAAGAAAATACTCATAAAAGTATGCAATTAGATACGTTGTAAAATTTTGTTTGCCTATTAAAAAAAAACTAATATTTGGTGTGCCCACCTTTAGCTTTAATTATTCTTTTCGGCATTGAGCTTATTAGCCTGCACCACTTATTTGAAATAGTTTCGTTCCACTCTTGCTCCAAAACGGATTTAGCGAAGTTTTTGGGGTAATTGATTGCTCTCGGATCTTACGCTTAAGAATAACCCAAAGGTACTTTTTTTTTTAAAATGTTCTGCACCACTTAGGACTAAGCACTTTAAGGTTATAAACCCAGGGATAGAGAGAGACTCAATTGGGTTTAGATCTGCGGACTGCGCAGGCCAGCCAAAGTGCGCTGTTTTTCTGGAATTTGACGTTTCACTAGTTCGTGTCCTCGAAAATATTCCAAAAGGTGGTTGTATCTTCATAGTATAGACAAAAATACTGTTACACACATGTATTGCCATAAAACAAAGACCGTAAAAGATTATGCAATAACAATTTCAGGATTTATTCATACATATATTCCGAAAACAAACATGTAAATTTTATTCAAAATGGCTTCCTTTGTCCTTAATGTAGGCCTTTAGTCACTTCGGCCACTTATCAATTACAACACGTACCTCATTAATTGTAAAGTTGGCCACAGCTTCGGTCAGAACTTGCTTTAAGAGTTCCATGTTAGGGTATCTTGTGTGGCACACAATATCCTTTAAGACAGTCCACAATTTGTGATCAAATAGAGTAAGAACAGGGGTGACGGAAGGAACGTCTTCGTTACCAATGAAACGGGTTATTTTTCTCTGGAGCCAGGTATATTTAGTTTTGGCCTTATGTGCTGGCGAAGGATCTTGCTGGAATGTCCTTTCCTCTTTTTGGAATAGTATATGATTTCAAGGTTTTACAGAGGGCCCTAAAACGGTCCGTTGGTACACTTTGGCCGATGTTTCGAAGCCTTGTTCGCAAAAACGCAATCACAGTAAAATATCCCATATAAGAATAAATACCCCAACATTTCCTAAAATATTCCGAAATACCACCAAATATCCCTTATACGAGTAACAATAAATATCACACACAACACTAAATACCTTCTCTGCGGACCTTTATGACCAGTTCGAACGGCTCCCCAGGTGACCGTGCTTAGACCCTATCATCTCGTTTGTTTATTTTTTTCTGCATCGATTTTCTCATCGGTAAACGGAATTTTTCTGTGCAGAACAGCAGCGTATTCCAACAAAAGTCGCTTTGATTTTTGGTCCAATTTTTTTAGAGGGCACAATCAGCAATTTTTCTGTATCGCATTTGAAGCCCCTCAGCCTCAAGTCCATCTTGATATGTGAACGAATTGACTTTTCGTGCCTTAAAACTTTTGATTATTTGTGGCGTTCGTACCTTAATGTCGCCAGTATTCCGGAAGAATTTTATACGCCTATAAGTAAATATATATTAGGGTAATCAATTCCTAGCTGCTGCAACGTCTTGAAAATCAGAATTTTGTTCACATCGTACTTATAAAGCGCTACGACGGAGACGCGTTTCACTTTCTCAATTTGAAACATTTTATATAAACAGACAAGTATGAAGACAATTAATGTTATGCCAATCTCTAAGTATGCCTAAGTCTTGGTCGCGCAATGGTTGCAACAAATGTAGTAACAGCCCCAGATCATAACGCTGCCTCCGCCGTATTTTACTGTTGGCAGTTGGCACTACGCATTCTGAATTGTACTCTTCGCCAACCCTTCGTCTCATTAAAGAAACATGTGATGCCAAATACATGTGATTTTCTAAACATGGGGGATTTAAAAAAAAGGAAAATTGCACAACATCGAAATTGTCTAAAACGGTTGGTGTTAACAGTTGAAGAGCTTCAAACATGACACTTACCTCAAAGTTTGATCCAATTGACCACGATACTCGTATGTTACACCAATCTTCTCCACTGAAATGTTGGTATTTTGTTGCCTACTCCAGGGCGGACTTTTTTTTTTTTTTTTTTTCCGAGAGTCATGGCTTTTCCTCGCCTAATTTCCTTTAAGCCCAGCTTCTCTAAGGCTTATTCTAACCATTCTGGAGGAGATTTTTTTTCCAAGTTTCCCCGATAAAGCATTAATCACTTCAGATGACATTCTCTTCTGGTTTTTTGAAGAAGTTCATATTAAAACCCGGTCCACCGAATGTGTGGCAACTTAAAAATCCTGCACTGATCGCGTACTGCAGAATGCGCCTAAAATTGCTAAAGCTATATTTGCATAAATTGGTGGCTTTTACCAAACGCGAATCCGTTTTTTACAACGTGGTTGGCAAAAAACTTAAGGTAGTAAGAAAAAAGATAGAGTGAGAAATATAGGGTGCCTAATACTTTTGGTCAAGGCTGTACATGGTCGCACCTAAAAATCGAGCTAAATTGAGGTAGATTGTAGATTATAGATTGATTGTAGGGGTGTAATCGCACTGCGACCTTTATATACAGATATATTGTGCTATCCCTTGGAGCTCTGGTCGATGAGACTTGCGACTCGACTTAATGAACTGAAGTATATAGAGTGGATCCAATTATGGTAGATCTTCTTCTGATAATTGATAGGCTTCCAGGTGGTTTCTTCTTTTTTCGGATCAACGCTCCACATACCTTAAGCAAAAACCCTGGGATTTCCTCAGTATCTCCGCAAAATCTACAGTTTCCGTTTTGCTTTATGTCCAGTTTCCTGAGATGTTTTTTAAGTCTATAAAGCCTGTGAGAATATGGAGCCGGTTTTTGCTGACGTTCTGGTCCGACAAAGGCAGTTTCGCCTTGATGGCGATCTGACTGTCCGATAGTATTGCGATGTCTTGTCTGCGATACTCCCTATTGAGATTGAATTAAAATGCGTCCAATTCTCTGCTTGAAAAATACTGGGGGAAGTGGTCAAAGCTTTTGAGTACTTGGTTCTAGGTCCTTATACACCTGCCCCAGTTCCTGTGGATGTTTTAGATCCATCTGTGTACCATTTAATGATATTTTGTTTGAATTCGTACTTCTCGGATTCACTGCTCCATTTATGCAATACAATGGCAATATAAGGATTGTGTTTACGATGACTTAACGGATGTTTGTTTTTAGTTGGCTACACCATTTTTCACATGCATGCACTTAACAGCCTTTTTTTCGCGTGCCATTAGCCATTCAACACGAATGTGGAATAAAGTGTCGTCCTCAATATTTCTAGAAACCTATAATCTACAAATATTTAAAATTAACGCTCATTGTTACCTAACCCTCTCTCCTTACCTGTCCTGTCTTTAACCCATCCTTAAACCTTTTCATTGCACTCCATCACTGTGTTTTACAAACTTGAAAGAAAGAAGTTCTTCATCATTTAAAAGAAAATAAAAATAAAAATTATTGTTATCAATTTATGTATCAGAATGATATGAACAGAACACTTTTAAACACGGTGTCTGTCTGTCCGTGTGTCTGTCATATGTCTGTAACTTTAGAACATTAATTTTTGCACAAAAATAGTAGGTAAACCAAATATAATTAGATAAACAAATTTTAAAAATTATTTAGCAACAGGATGGTTTTTGAGAATGATGATTCGAAAATGTTTTAAAACCTTCTTAGCCTACTTGTAAAATTTCATCAAAATCCGTTCAGCAGTTCTTGAGTTAGATTTAAAGATTTTTGAAAGCCTGCAGCCAAATTCCATTCACACTTGATCCGATTTTGACAGTTTTTAGATGGAATGACCTACATATAAGTGTATGCATACACATAAATAAATTTCATCAAAATGTCTTTAGTAGTTCTCGAACGAGCCGTTGGGGATAGACATACACTTATAATAACGGTACGGGACGACCAATTCTCTGGGTCGGTGAGTCATTGAATTCATGTCAGAGGGAATGTTCGCTCATCCAGTATGTGTGTAAAAGTTATCAGCTAAGTGGTATTTGACTGATTCTGTAGAATGTGCCTTTGAGGCAGTCCACTGGCGTTTTAGTATTGCCACCTGGTAATTAGAAAAAGTGTCACGTTCTCTACTCCTATGTAACGATGTTTATGATCTAATGAATGCCTAAACGGATAAAGCAAATAGATCCCTTACAAAGAGTAAATAGTAATGAGGGTCACCTCAAACCAAACCAGCCAAATTTCTTATCCATCATAATACAGGGTGACGCTAAATGATCTTTATGGTTTGAATTCGTTATAACTTTTTTTATTTCGGAGTAAATTATAATATATTTTTTTTAATACAGTATACTCGTACAAATCGTGAATTTTATTGACCTAAACGTGAAAGATAACGTTTCGCAAATCAAATGGTAGCCATTTAGTGCTTCGCACATTCATACACTTTCTAAAACATTTTCCATCACCTTTCGCAAAATTCCAGGTGTTGTGAGACGGATTTCATTAGGAATATTGGTTTTCATTTGGAGGATGATTGCTGGCTTATTGACGTACACTCGTTCTTTTAAATCGGCCCAAAGAAAACAGTCGAGAGCGGTTAAATTCGGTGCGCGAAATAATGCTCTCGTCAAAGATGTCCCGTAACAGAGCCGTTGTGTCCATTGCAGTTTGTGGATACTTTTGCACAGCTGGCCTTAAAAAAATGTTTCCAACATCGTCCAGCATTAATGGTAACTGCGACACTGGCTTTATTTTCAAAGATATATGTTCCAATGATCATTTCGGATGATATACTGCACCAAACAGTAGACTTAAGTGGGTGTAATTGTCGCTGATGAACTGCTCTTGTTAACGAAGCCATTTAATTGGAAATGGATGAAATCGGGATTTTGCTTTGCTTTTTGCGGCAACGAAATGGTATAATCAAACCATTGCTGGTAGTCTGTCGGCTTCAATTCTTGCACAAGCTAGACTTTGTATGGGAACATGTGCAGTGAACTGAACGAACCTGGGTGATAGTCCGAGCTGAGCCGACCGTCTCCTAGTTGATGTTTCTGGTCTATCCTGCACACTCTCCAGTACATGTTGAATATTTTCATCCGTATGCACCGTGCATGGTCTTCTGGTACCTTACTGATCTTTCTTACCAAAAACGTGCAAGCAGACGATTTATTGTTGTCATTGTGGGTGAGATCTGCTATGCAAGCTGCGTCAAAACAATTTACCTTTGATTTGCAAAATAAAATTCGATGATTTTTGTTCATTGTTCTGTTGTATATCGTTTCATATTAAATTCCCCGAGTCTTGTTTGCAAAATTGTGAAAAAAATAAAAAATTCAAAAACATTTAAATGAAAAAAGGTAATTTTGAATTACCCTGTACATATTTAAATCCACCATTACTGCCCAATTTTACATTAAAACATCTAATGAATATTTACAGACACAATCGGAAATTTACTGATATAAAGGATGTCCCAAAATTCACGCAAGAAGTAATTTTAATAGAAAACAGGTTTTTAATTAAAAATTGTAAATGTTTTATTGATTCATATGGAATACAGTAGAGGGTTATATGTGGAATAGCATATCGGGTAAATAGCCTCCATGGCTTTGCTATGTATACACACTCTTGTCGAAATTTTCTATGACCGTTTTGCATAAATGTCGCTGAATTTCGATGGTACAGCACTCAATATGCTCGTGGAAGGCGTGGGCTGCTGTGGGCTTATTAGCATGAACCTTAGACTTCAAAAAATCAAAAAAAAGTCCAACGGCGTTAAATCGCATGATCTGGGCTGCCTATTCTGATCACCAGAACGGGAAATTACACGACCAGGAAATGACTCATGCAGTAATTGAATTGTTTCTCGGGCTGTATGGCATGTGGCTCCCCCTTGTTGAAACCACAATCTTTCGTGAGAATACGCTGTAGAAAGCTGTTCGAAATGTCAAATTCTTGACCACGGTGCCGAATTGCTGTTCCTGAACTTTCAACAACACTCTCACGAACTGTAAGTTTTGTGTTGAACGACTTCTTGAAGGACGGCAAGAGCGTCTAAGATCTCTAATTGATCCAGTTTCTCCGAAATTTTTTAATTAATCTCTTCACAGTTGATGAAGTTAAATCACTATTCCGACCATATTTTGTACGAAAATTGCGAACTGTAACTCATTATTTTTAAATAAATATTGCTCAACAATAAAAACTCGTTGTTCTTTCATGTAGCACTCCATTTTTAATAACCCTGAACTGTCAGCTGTCACGCTGTCTTTATTTTTTTCATTGGCAGCACTTTGCCGAAATTTTAAATATTGCGTGAATTTTGGGACCAAAGTGTAACAAAACTTTGATTACTAATTTTCAAATCAACAATTTCACTCTACAGTACATTTCAATTTGTAAATAATTTCGTTTCACACATTTAACATTATTTCCTTTCAACAATAAAACACCGATTAATATTAAATATTTTTTTTTTTTTTTTGTCCCCAATTTTACTATAGACACTGGGATGGTGGACCACCAAGATATCAAAATCCTCCAATGGCACCACCAGCATCCGAATACGAACGCCCACCGCCATATTACTATCCAGGAGCGTCCGAACAGGAATAAATAAACAAAAAATCGATTTGCAATCAAAAATCCTTAACAAGCAAAATGGAATATACCAACAAAATAAGAAATAATCCATTTTTTTTTTTTTTTTTTAAATTATCTTGAGAAAGAATGGAGAGACTGTATTTTATTTTTTAATTATTACTTTTTTTTTATGTTTTCTTTTTGTTAAAATTAAAATTAAAATAATTTTTCTTGCTCTGATCTCTCTCTCTCTAGATCAAAAATGAAATCCGAACGCTGAGAGAATTATTATAAAAAAAAAAAATATAAATAATTAAATAATTATTTGAGTTAATTTTTTTTTTTTTTATGTTTAAATAAAATTGGAAAATACATAAATAAATTAAATTGTTTTTGATTTACAACACCTAGTGACAACAGAATGAAAGTTGCATTTAACATGAGTACACAGAACGTTCATTCGTTGTTAGGGTTTTTTTTTTATTTCTTTTTTGTTAAAAAAAATTAAATCTATTACAAATGAAATATAAATGTTTAAGTTTTTTTTTTTTTAGTAAAGAATATAAGAGAACAATAAATTAAAAAAAAAAAAAAAACACTTAGAAATATGTCCAAGATTACTAAACATAAGTTTATTTAAAAAAAAAAAAAAATGAAATAGAGACGAAGATAAATGTTAAAAATTGTTTATAATTGTTTCAAAGGAAAAAAGAAAAACTTATAAAACATTTTTTTTTTTTTTTTGAAAAAAAAGACCATTTCCAATTTAAAGAAAAATGATAAATAAAATATTACTATACATACATAAAAATACGAGTTTCAATTACATATTCATATATACGATATATCTGTATATTTAGGTAAACAAAATTTGAAGCATAATAGTATAATAGTGCATTTTATTGCAAACTTGGAAATATAAATAATTTAAAAATAAAGGTGAAGTAAAGCACACATATTCCGAATTTCAATTGTAATCAAAAAGAGAAAATAATTAAACTGCCATTTAAAAAGAAAAGAAAGAAAAACTTTTAAAAATGAAACTAAAAAAAATATATTTCAATAGTTGAAGGACATAAATAGTTTTGAAATACCTATAGTGTCATTGATATTATTTTTTTTTTTTTGTAGTTTTTTTTATCTACAAATATTTATGGAAGACATTTAGGTATTATACTTATATTTTAATCTCTATAGGACTTGTGTTAGACATAAAACAGCTTTCGGAGATATTTTTTAGCAGGCCAATATAGTCATAACGCTCTATCATGAACATTTAATGAAATAGGTACATTGTTTCGAAACTCATTTGCTTCGTTCAAAATGCTAAGTACTACGGTCTTCATAAGCCCTAACACTATGTCACCGAAATTAGTTCAAAGTGTAAGTCACTTACATACGTCTCGTTTGTTCTTTTGTGAATCAGGGGTCGAATTACTGCATCAGTTATCGAGCAACACGTGACTGATAAATGTTGATTTGACATGACCGCTTAAGAGATCGAGTATCGAAATTTGGCATTCTCTCATCAGTGATCGTTTATTTATTTATTCGATATGGTTTCTGCTGACGAGCTGAGGTGCATTTGGGAGAAAATATGTGAGAATATCTTTGTTTATTGTTATTTTTGCGTCTGGTTAAATTTATTATTTGAAATTTATATCACGTTGAGTCTAAATAAAATCAACCTTCTGCAAAAGGAGATTTTGGTAAATATTATGAACTGGGAAAGCGGTTTAGGTGCATCCTCTAAAATTGATCTTCTCCAGTATAATTAAAAATGCACTCTTATTTGCCCTGACTGTTTTGATAGATCTGCAATCAAAAGTGTATGTTGTGAAAGATATTTTCAGAATATTATAGTTTTGTATACGTAAGTAGAGTCTTGCAAAAGAAAGGGATCGCTTTTATCTCTTAAACGTCCTCGTTCAATACACTCATAGCGATTATCCTCTGAATCAGAAGATCAAAAATAAAGTAAATATTAAATTTTTAATTGAAGACGATAAATACAAAACTTTTCCTCACACAAAAATAAATAGTTTTGACATTTGTCAGCCATCTCAATTCAATGTAGTAGAATTGTACTAGTACAATCTTCAAAGTGCACTCGATACGTGACCATTCGTATGTGATCATCCCAATGTAGTTACTCGATCACTCGATAGCGTATGGATTTCATTCACTCGTTAACTGATGTCATAATTCGACCCCAGAACCCCACAGTTTGTTTCATTGCAGTATCTGCAATTGTGTGCTGTCTCTCTCTACGCTTAGCTCTCTCAAGAGTTTTTTTAGTCCACAGGGTCCTTTACCATGCCTGGCCTTTTTTTTTCTTAGGCTGATGCAGGGCTTATGTTTTATGTCCTGCTTCCCCTTGTGGGTCCTAGGGCCTCTACTACGCATATGTGCCTTCGTGTACGGTTCCTGG
This sequence comes from Pocota personata, assembly GCA_963082735.1. Lineage (NCBI taxonomy): Eukaryota > Metazoa > Arthropoda > Insecta > Diptera > Syrphidae > Pocota > Pocota personata. The sequence continues at coordinate 31,829,922 of OY720431.1, read as the reverse complement.
CAATGAGCTTCAGCTCTCTCCAACCTTTCTCCAATTGCCGTAACTCCTCCCGACCCGTTTTTTTAATTGTGTTAACAGATTCCATTGCATTGCGTAGTTTGCTATGAAACTGTCGCCCTTTCGAAGTGTATGACCAATCCACTACCACTTCCGTCGTTGTATGGTTATGCCTATTGTTTCCTGACCTGTTCTCTGGTAAAGATTTTCTTTAGAGATACGGTAAAGTCAGAAAACCCTTATGATGTTCCGTATGCACCTATTAACGAACGTTTTGTAGTTTTTCTTGTGATAGTAGCGGTTACCTTTCAAGTGCTACACCCATATAACAGCAAGGATTCAACATTTGAATAGAACAGTCGTAGCTTGGTGTTTAAGCCGATTACATTGATTCGCCATATCATGGACAACATTCGAAACACAGACTTTGCTTTGCCGATTCGGTTGACAATTTCCTGGTCGGCTCCACCTTTGGTCGAGACAATACTCCCAAGATATTGGAAACTCTCTACTCTCTCTACCGGTAATGAGTTAGTACCGAGGTTGGTGATTTTGGTTTTGGCAGTGTTAATCTTTAACCCCACGACATTTACCTCCCTCTCCACACTTGCTGCCATTTGGTGCAGATTCATAATCCTGTGAGAGAGTAAACAAACGTCGTCAGTGTAGTCGAGATGTTTGAGTTGAGATGTAAGAGTCCAACGAATTCCTCCATTTCCAGTAGACAAAGCTGGGTGAAGCACATCGCTAATCACAAATAAAAAAAAAGTATCGGCGATAGAATGCAACCTTGTCGGACCCCACTTTGGATCTCGAATTTCTCTGGTAACTTTCCTCTATGCAGATCATGACTTTTAGACTCATCATAGGTTGCTTTGAGCTATCCAAGGAGCATCGTGGAGTATTTAGCAGGGTGATTACCCTTATTCCTGTTCGTGAAATTCGTACAAATCTATTCCCTCAATAGACCTATATATTTGCTCAACCTAAGGCCACGCTGTAAGTGGGTAGTGAGTAGTTTGGAGGCTAATGGTTGTAAGGTGGATATACTCTGGCCGCTCGAGACAATTTCACTCTCATTTATAAACAATTCAGCGACATGATAACACTTCAGTGTCGGTATAGAATAAAAAAAATCGACTCCTATTTATAAACAACTATCTGTCATGACGCGTCAGTGTCACCTTTGAGAAATAACGAAGTACTCAACCTCATTTATAAGCCAGAAAATGGATATGTAGCTGAAATTATCAAAAAAATCTGATTGTCTCCCTACAAGTTTGGCGTCTCGCTACACTGGCTGAATAGTTTGGAAAGGACAATGCGACTGGCGTTGCGTGACTGCTTGTGATACCCACTACCATCCAGGTAAAAAGCTCTCAGTGCGGCAGGTTTGAGGATTTTTCTTTTAAATTTTATGCCTTGACAAAATGAATATGGGAATAAAGAAAAGTCACTGACAGTTACACAAGTGACTATGGGAATACAAATATATAACTTAAGGTGGATGACACGAAACTGGGAAACACAGAATTTTCTGTTTATTCTCCTCCTTATAACTATAACAGCAATTTGTATTGTAGGGATTACTTAGCTTAGTACTTACTAATCGCCACAATCTTGATGATATCTACACCAGTTTTTTTTTCTGGACATGATGCTGTTAGTACACCTAAAATTGTTCCTTAAAGTATTCTACTCTCAAAAGCTCCTAGCGGAATTTGAACACTTTGCACAGATGAACCTTTGCGTGGATAGTTCGTTAGCTTGCTCGTTTCATTCTATATCTCTCTGAACTGGAATCAAAGTGACCTTAAGTTCACCCCCATCCGTCAAAAACTGATCCCGACACTGTACTACCAGTTTGAAGGATATGGTAACCGAATCTATGTTTTTGGTAAATTTTTCACTATCAAGGAAGATGCAATGATTGCTGGTAAGTCCACACTATAGCTTAGGAATCTCTAAGCTATAGGATATGTGTAAGGTTTGCGGGAAAATTCTCGCACTACTCTCACGCCTCCATCTTTGAGTCGTCGTTTAGGTAGAGTGTTAAAACTATAAAAAACACATTTAGAGTGTGTGTATACTTGCCATTCTCTGAACCATACTAAAATTATTACGATTGTGACAACTCATTCAGATTCCATGATTTAACTAATCGCGGAGGGGCTTATCACAGATACTAAGGTCATCCATTCTCATCATACGAGTATAGTCCCACCAGCAATTTGTTCATGACCATTAGCCATGGTAGAGGGAAATTTGGTTTAATGGCGATAAGATTTCAATAGACACTGTACTCACTCCACGACAATAGAAAACATCGACGTCAGAGCCCTTCTATTTAAAGTGTGTGCTATTTTTACCAAGAACCGAGGACGAAGTTGTAGCATTTCCTTGGCAGCAATACATACATACGTTGTTTCAGTTTTAATTCTGTCATTTGCGTCATTAGACAATTAACTAAAGGTTATTATTTTGGAGAGTTTGTCACACTGTCTACCTTTTGCATAGCTCTCTGTTATTATACCAGTAGCTTGAGAATGTTTATTAACTCCTTGACTTCATATAGTCTAGTAGCTGAATATGTAACGAGTATCAGCAAAATAATGCTAATTGCTTAACAAATCTTCCCAACATAAAAATACGATTTTTTTTTCTTGCATCGACGACAACCAACAATAAAATAAATATTGAATCGTTTTATGTTAATTTTTTAATTATTAAAAGTTGTTTAGAGTCAAACTATTATCCAGTACTCGATAGTGAATACTTTTCAATAATTGTACTCATTCGTTACATATTCGTAAGTCTCCTGATAAAAGTAACGAGTCTCTAATATTCATGAATACCTACTAATGAATGTCAGCATTAGGCCGTAAGTAAGCCAAAAACTACACAATTTCCGGGGATTGTTTCTTCCTTTTGAAGTATTGATTGGTTGACTGAGTATATCCGTCCCTCATTGCAACATGCACACGATGGACAGTTCCTCTTATAGGCGATAGAACTGCTAGAACCAAGGGAAATACAATGAGTATGACAATATTTGATGAGTACGTACATAATTGAATACCTCGTATGTAACGAATAAGAAAGAATACCTGACAGTAACGGATACTTTGTACTGAATGATTACTTTTTGTTTACACTACTACTCGATAGAAGGATAAAAGTGAGTACATTACTCATGGTATCGAATCAAAGTATCGAGTACTCGATGCTGTTATCGAGGTTCGCAATTGTTTCAATTGTTCATACGGCAAATGACACCGATAGCATTCACATGCTGGCTGGAATTTACACAAGTAAAGGCATTTATTTACATAATACTGAATGAGACCACATTAGTGGATCTCGTTATCAAAACTCTCTTGAAGTGATGAAATCATCTGTCGTATGTTAGTAAAGTACGGAGCGTTCTCTAGTGATAACTACGATTATTGAAAGAAAATTATTGTCTATACATTCAGTTTCAGTAGAAAGTTAGTTATAAAAATGACTAAACGCAGAAGGCCACAAATATCAAATACTAACAATTAAAACATTTTTTAACTAAAGAATGAACAGCTAAAAGTACTTTTGAAACGCCATAAATCTTTTAATAATCTTTTTTTGCCGCATCGCTCAGTCTTTTAAACTAAGGGCTTACACTTACTCCATGCCAAATCATTATTTGCAATCAAACATGTCATCTCATTTTGTTATTGCCATTTCCCCAGTAAATTTTCATTAATTTTCCATTCAGTAGCTACTTTTTTTTCAATGAATTTATTCGTTATTTGTTATAACGTCCCATTATCGTATTGAACAAACGACTGATTTAAATTGCTTTTGTTTTGCAATATATTTTGCGAAAAAAAAACTAGTTCTCCACGCACTTTCGCAGAGATATTCTAAAAAAATTAATAAGAACAACAAAAACATAGCTCAACATTTAACATTACTCTAAATCACATAAAAATATTAAACAAAATTAAGTGTATAATTTTCTAAGACAATTCAAATACAAAATCTAAATTAAAAAAAAAAGAAAAACAACCTAAACATTTATCTTACATTTAATAAAATTTAAAAAAAAAAATATGAATGTTAAAATATACAATAAAAAATTAAGACAAAAATATATGCATATATATATATTTAGAAAAAAAAAAACTTGAAAGGTGTTTCAAACGATGTTTTCCAAATAAAACAAAAAAAAAGTATCATTCATCTATTAAACAAATTCAAAAATCTTACATTAAAACAAAAGAAAAAAAAAAAAACGTTTATTAAACGAAAATTTTAAATGTTAAAAAGATATTAAATTAATGATAAACTAATTGACACAAACACAAAAGAAAAGAAAATTTTAAGTGAATACTTAGTATTTAAGTGATAAAAAGCCTGTTTATGAACAGGTGAATTAGAAGAATGGTGATCGTTTATTTAAAAATAAAAATAATTAATTTGCAGAAAATGAGAAAAACAAATAAACTTAGAAACTAGATATAAAATTTTAAAAACAATAAAAGAAATTCAATATTCTCGCATAGGAGTGAAATTGGTTTGGGAATTCCATTGAGTGTGAACACTTCCTTAACCATCCAATACATAGGACAGAAAAACATAAAAATTCAAATATTTTACTAAAAATCTCAGTACACTGGGAGGAATTTCAAAATGGAAATAGAACATTTCAATTTTATTGAAATTACTCATTTTATGTATAATTATTATAAAAATTACATCTTAATGAAAGTAAAAATAAAAATAAAAAAATATTGTTTATAAAAGTGCATGATTCTTTTATTTTTTACCAGCACCTGTCCATACATATTGGTTTTATTAATAAATTCGACCTCGAGATTTTGATCAATCTTGATACTACTGTAATGGAGAATAAAGTCTTGCAATCTGTCTGTCGTACGACTGCAGCCTAAACGGCTATGGAGAACGGAAAATGGCACTCTCACTCGCCAAATAGTGAATACTACTCTCTTCTCCACTCTCACTGTCACATCTAAAGGCCCCGACCCATAGAATCCATCGATGTCGTTCCATTGAAGGTTGGCGTTTATGTCCACTTATTGCCGGAAAGAACAGTCCCATAAAATCCGTCGCATACTTTCGTTGACAGATGACAGCCGATGACATTTTGTTATTGTTGAAAGTATTTTCACTAATACGGCGATGACAGTTTGTCTACATTCTCTTAATGCTGCCACCAATGAATGTGCTTACTCTCATTTTCTGTATGCCTGAATATGTAAACTTCAATGCGTGAATGTGTGAACTGCCAACGGATCAACGGACTAAAAAAAGGAGAAAGTAAACCCACTTTATCCGTCGAAGTTCGTATATCCGTTGATTATTGGCTACCTTTCATAAGAATGCGTGTTTTATATCTAGCTGTTAGTTAAAAATGACGCAGCAACGGATCGACGGATTCTATACTTTATCCGTCGAAGTTCATGTATCTTTTGATTATGGGCCACCTTCCATAAAAATAAGTGTATTCTATCTAGCTGTTAGTTAAAAATCGACGGATTCTATGGGTCGGGGTTTGCAGCAACAAAAGGAAAACATTCACCAAGAAATTGGTCTTATACCGCAAGAAACACTCACCAAAATAGCTACATATGTAAATCGATTTTCACGAATTCGCTCTCTCATTCTCCAAGCTAGCTAAATCGAGTTGAAGAATTTTCAATCTAACCTCACAAATAAAGGTAGAAAGTACCTACCTTTATGGGTCGGATTTTTTAAAAAAAAGATCGGTCTTCTCGAAAACGGCTCTTATGGTTTTGTTCATATTTAATATTTGACTTGCAGTAGATATATGCCAAGAGATGTCATACCAGGTGTTTGCCAAAAAAGTGCGTATAACGGTACTTTATACTTGCTGCTGTGTGGATTGCTGCATTATCCACCGTTGGCCCTCGAACATTTCGTGGAAATTCATTGTCTGCGTTTCAAGAGGCTCGATGTAATCCACTGAGTTGTGCCGACCTTCTAAGACAACCATATCTATTGCGCCATGAAATTAAATTGCAGCCCATACCATGAGGGAACCAACAGCAGTGTGACAACGTGACAGGAACAACTCCGATTTCCTCAAATCTTGAAAGCCATCAGGGCCATCCAAATTAAATTTGTTCTCGTCGGAAAAAACGTCTCGGCTTCCCATTCTTCCTTCCAGCTTAAATGAGCCAAGCAAAATTTCAATCTACGATCTATATGACGCTGAAGTAAATGTGGCTTTTTCTTCAGTTTTTGCCGTTGGAGAAGTTAACACTGTTCAATCACTCTACGAACTGTCCGGACACTGGCTAAAGTTCCAACTTTCTCCGTTGCTTTGCGAGCAGACGCAGCAGAATTTGAAGCTTCGTGTAAAATGGATCTGCGTTCTCATTCTGTTGTGGCTGTTGTTAGATTTTTTTTGAAAATTGTTGACCTTCCAAGGATCTCAACCATTTTTTTTTTTTTAGCAATTTCTCGGTTAGAATATTTCTTTTTTGAATTTTGCCAATTTCTAAATTAGTTTTACCTCGACCCAGTTGGAATACTTAGCTTTTAACACAAAAATCCTTGCTGAAATTAATTGGTTGTAGCAGCCATTTATAAAAAAGTTTATGAAAACAGTAATAAAGTAATTATTTGAAGTAAAATTAGAGCAAAAGAACCAAAATAAAGGAAACATACGGTAGTAATGTAAGTTTTACTTAAACAAAAATAAGAGCATAATAGTTAGTGTCATCGAGCCACGTAAAGAAGTATAACTTGGCAGAACTTCGTTTCATCGAGCCACTTAAAGAAGCATCATTTTGGTATCACTTCTTTTCGCCTTCATGTGTCAGAAGAGAAAACACGTTTTGCTTTAGGTTAGATTTCTTTTTTGATTTTAAATTCATGTAGCTTAAGTTCGCCGGTCAATTCACGGATGTGAGTATTTTTTATTTTATATTGTAAAAGGGCAAATCCCATTGAATTCTGTTTGTCATTTTTACCTGGAAATAAAATCGCTGTTTCCAAAACTTGGATTATCGTTGTTCCTTTTAGCTTTAGGAATTCTTGGTGAACACTTAGAAGCGATCTTTACAGTCGGAATTGTTCTGGATGCTGGCGCAGCAACAGTTAGAGTGCCCTCTTCTGGATGCATAATAGTTGATCTAGTACTATTTTAATAGTGATTTTAGGTCAAACATGGCGCGTGGCGTTGGAACTATCGCGAGATCTTAGGGAATCGATAATTAAGGCATTCCAAACGGGATTACCCAACTCTAAAATTACCAACAAATTTAGTTTGCCGCGACCATCAGTGCAAAACATAATCGCGAAGTACAAAAATTCCGGAAATGTGGAAATAGGTAAGAAAAACGGGACGCCCAACGATAGTAAAACCTCGTGATTGTCGAGTGTTGAAAAAAATTATTAAAGAGAACCGACGCCAAACTGCCGCTGCAATCTCGTAACTGTAGAATGGAAAAGCCGCATTAAACAAAATATTTCCGTCGATACTTGCAAAAGAACGATGAAAAAATTGGGATACCGTTTTTATAAGATTTGTTTTAAAATAATTTAATTTCATAAATTTCAAAATAACTTCATTCGTGCAAAACTCAGGCACTCGTTACGGTCATGATGGTTTCAGCTTTCATTGGCTTGATTTGCGAGACGAAAAAGTAAGAAAAATGAGCCGGCACTACGGAGTGCAAGTGTGATAGTTTGGGGTGCGTTTGGACTTAATGGAAAAATCCCTTTGATGCCAGAATGAATAGTTAACAATATAGAGAGATGCTGGAATATGCCCTAGACGAATTTGGGTGAAAACATAATTTTCCAGGAAGACAATGCTCCCATTCCCAGTTTGAATTCAGTGGGACAAGGTGTTTACCGAGGCCATCATGGGAGATCATCGCTAGAAAGATTTATTCGAATGGGAGGCGGTATGGGAATGTGGAATAGCTAAAAACACAAATAACCCAGGCATGGATCGAGCTCAATGGTGAAGTTCTGCAGAGCTTGGTTAATTCTATGCCGAATAGAATTTTTCAAGTTATTGAGAATCGAGGAGGTTGTTTGATAGGTAAAACCCAAAACTTCGTCGTTTTATTGCTTAATATTCTTACTGTCTTTATACTTATTTCGCGGGAAAAAATGATTTTTGAGTTTATTAACGATGATTCTAAGAAACTATTCATGGTGATTGGCTATTTATTGAATAAAGTAAACATTTTCCCCCTTTAAAATATACTCTTAGATTTACCTCATTTCGTGGTATAATCAAATCGAACAGTGGGCCGTCCGTGTCTTTATACTTATTTCGGCCACTGTATATAATCGCACCTAGTCGTTAGACTATCAGCAATTTGTTCCTACCTATAATTAGCTAACATATGATCGCAAAAGTTTTTTAGGTATTTAACTCATTTTTTCGAACAAATAGCACATACGAGCAAGTATGTGCGACCAAGTCGTGCCCTTTATTTTTGTTTGGCATTACATACGGCATATTACATACCTTCTTCTACTTACGCGATCTTGTCAATAATCATTTATAATTCTTTATTAATAGAAGGGATATTATACATACGAATATCCGTATGTATAGAACAATCCAAAACACGACTAGCAGTCCAACATACCAATTTTATAAAGCTACGCCATAAATTGTTTAGCTTTTCACTTGAATTTTCTCAGTCATCTCAGTTGTAAGAGAAGCTAGTTTACACTTAGGAGAATTGTGAATTCGTTTTTGCTGAGTTAGAGCGCCGGATGCTGAACGATAGATAAGTACAAATGTATTGAAGTTGTACCTATAAACCTGCTCGCGAGTAGATATAAAGTAGTGTATATACAATTGTTGGAATTTATAGCAACTGTAAAGGGTGCCAAACTTTAGTTTTTGGGTGTTGAAAAGTGTCAAAGTGAGAGTAGATTTTGAAAATGGCAGTTTCGATGGCCTAAGCTAGACACAAGCACACAACTTTCACATTATTAATCATAGTGATCTCATCGTTGACGTAAAAAATGTTATGTGATTGTAGCTAGCTCAAGTGAGTGCATGCTATATTGATATGCAACTGTGAAGTGCATTTCTGATAGATTGTGTTAGTCTACCCTCAAGTGCAGCAGTACAGTCACAACTTTCAGCTGGTGTTGAAGTGATTTTGATATATGTTATCTTGTGCATATTTTGTTGAAAGACAAATCGAAAATATTCGCTGTTTAGTATTTAAGTAAGTATAAATTCGAAATATTGCATATGTACTTGCACTATAGGTATAATAGACCGATCCCCTTCCAGTATCCACCATGTCAGAACCATATTCAATTAAGGCCAGCATTTTCAAAAATATTGACCATACAACTCACATTTCCAATAAGCTGCAGACATTTTACCGTGAAAAGAAATACTTTAACATAACTTTGATCGCTGGGATTGATAATTCGACAGCAGAAGCTCACAGGATTGTACTTTGCGCATCAAGTGTATATTTCCAGACAATGTTTGACAGCTATCTGGCGGAAGCTAAAGCTGTCAAACTCGAAAATATAGATGGGGCAACTCTAAGGTCTATTTTGGATTACATGTACACAGCATCAATCGAACTTCGTACTAATACGATCATAAAGATAATGAAAACAGCTGAGCTGCTCCAAATGAGCGCCTTAATAGATGCGTGTTGCGATTTCATGGAAGAACATCTGAATCCCAGCAATTGTTTGGGTATTGCATTCTTTGCACAGACACGTGGCTACATAGAACTCTGTAGTAAATCGTTTTCGTTTGCGTACAATCACTTCGAGGAGGTGTGCACTCATCAGGAGTTTCTCTGTCTAGAAGAGAAGCAGTTGAATGGATTTCTTTCTGGTAATGATCTGGATGATTTCTCACAGGAAAAGTTGTTCAATAATCTGGTGGCATGGTATAAATATGACGAAACCAAACGTGATAGATTAATTTGCAACTTATTGTCGCAGCACATTCGCTACGAATTATTGGAACCCAAGTTCATTGCCGATAATAGGACAAAATTGTGGAAAATCCCTGAATGTTGCGAGTTGCTGTGGAGTTGGCTCAATTGGCACTTGTATTCTGGAAGTTTTAAAAGTCGAATAAAGAAACCTGTTCTAATATATCTGAGTAATGATTTCGAAGACCTTACAGTGCAGACTTTTGATAAAGAGTTGAATAAATGGTCATATGAACATTGGCCGGTCCCCTTAAAAGGAAAAATGAAATATACTATGTTTGTCACTAATGAAAACAAATTCGTCACTTCTGGAGGTATAATCAATGGAGAGATTACAAATACAGTTGAATGCTTGGATCTTCAATCCATGAAATGGTCTGAACTACCTCCAATGATATCAAAGCGCTGTCTTCATGAAATGACTAAAATGAATGGGGATCTATATGTTGTTGGTGGCCACGATAGTACTAACAATTATTTGAATTCGATGGAGAGATACAATGTTTCAACAGGAAAATGGGAAAAATTGAAGCCTTTACCTTCACCACTAACTGGCATCCAAGTAGCCGTCCTTAATGGACACTTGTACGTTACTGGATACAATCAAAACCATCTAGATTGTTACAATCCTGCTACCAATAGTTGGACTCAGACAGCAGTAAAGAATGAAAAATTACTATCCTTTAGCTTAGTTGCAGTTAATAGATACTTATATGCTGTTGGAGGTGAGTGTGATTCAAGACAAAAGAGTACAACAGTTGAACGCTACGATCCTTTAAACAATAGCTGGGTAGTGATGGAATCACTGAAAGTAGGGCGTTCAGGAATATGTTGCACTGCTTTGAATGGCCGACTTTTAGCTAGCGGAGGAGTATATGACGATGATGATGAGATTCATATGTTTGAAGAGTATAATCCCCAAATCAATGCATGGAATCATTTGGCACCATGTTTGGATTACCATACGATGCGTAATGGTTATGCGATTCTTTCTATAATATAAAAGAAAAAATAAAGTTAAAGAAATATCTGCAATATTTGATCGTGTTTTAATTTTGTTTTTGAAATTTGTATACAGAATAGTTTCATTACCGCCTGCGTTTATAATGCACTTTATTTTGCAAGGTGGCTATTTCTCCAGAATTTCAGAGAGAAAAAAATTGTTCGTATACACCTTCCGATCTCCAGTTGAAGTCTAAAAATAGCCCACTTTTCCGCTCGCTTCGTTCTTTTTGATTGTTCTTTGTTTTATTGAAAAGAAAAAGATTATCTGATTAGAAGGCATAATTTTTAAATTAAATCATATTGAAAATATTTTTTTATCTAAAATGCACAAAACGTTTAGATATTGTAATGTGCGAGCTACGGCTCGAGTAGATAAAACTTTATTCTGTGAGGTTATTTCTTTATTTTCTAGTCTATAGAACAATTCAAGTTCACACTATACTATTCTTCGCAAATTCTTTCCTCACAAGGTCTCTTTCTTCTCAAATCACTTTATCTCATTTCAATTACTTAATTCACAAATCCAAACTAATTACTTCTTCTAGTTGACTCTTAACTTTCAATCTATCACAAAACTACAACTTCGCCCATTATCACTTTTCCAATCTCTTCGTGCGGTTAGAAAACCAACTGCCATCTGTCCTTATATAGTCGCATTTGTGATAGCCAGAAACTTCTAGCAAATTCTTCGACCACTGGAATAAGAAAATTCTGATGTAATAATTCCAAGATGACAGCTGCAGCCAATAATCTCTTGTGGTTATAATTCTCTCTTAATTCCGTGACGTCGTCTTAGACATAATCCGTCTCTTACCGTGGACACGAACCTCGAATGAAAAGACACTTCGGAATGTGTTGCATCTTTTTGGGGCGTAGTTATTATGCTACATTATGTTACAATATGTATATAGTACTATTTCTCTACTGGAATTTGGGATTACTCTTAACAACTTCTCCTTCTGCACTTACTGTCCGTTCATAGCAAGAGAACAAATGTCAAATATTTTATGAAAAAAGTATACCAAAACAGAGTCTTTACTTTCTCTATTGATGGCGAATTGTCTGGTTAATATTTGAGGGTCCTCCTGGACATTTGCAGCCACAGCAGTGATATTCTCGACCGAACAGCTGCTCCGGGGCCGACCATGTTTGCAAATGTCCCGTGTTGAGCCAGTCTGGTCGAGGCAAGCGTCTAAAAGCCGCGCGATCAGAGTATCGACGACGAAATTCACGTTGAGCCAGAACCACCGACCGATTATTTGACGAAAACATTGACACAATTATTCCGCGTTTTTCAGTATAGCAATCCATGGTTTGTCTAAGTGTATTCTGTTTCTATTTACTTCACAAATGTTAAAGTCGCGATGACATAAGACGCCATTTGCAAAAATGAGAGCATCTACCGATAGAGTGATGACTTTTACGCCATCTTGTATGTTGATGTGGATGCGTTTATCACGTCTCACACAACGCTGCACTTCCTCCTCCTTCACAAAGGAGTGGGATTCAAGCTCGGGTCTCTCATAATTAGATTACTCCTGAGGCCGCTACAAGAATGTCAGCAAAGCATGAATGATATTTGACACTACATAGCATGTATTACTGTTGCTACATCTCAACTCATAATTAGATTAGCACTAGTATTCAGCTTCTGTTTGCTTCACAAATATCAAAGTCGCGATGACATAAGACGCCATTTACAAAAATGAGAGGGTGATGACCTTTGTGCCACCTTGTACATGCTCGAACGTGCCGTAAAGTGATTGTCTGACATGTCCCTGTCAAGTATGGCTTTCTCTTTTTTCGCGGATTAGGATACATTTTTTTTTTAAAAAGGCAGTTAGTGATGATGAATTAAATTTTTTTTAACGGAAAATAATGAAAACTCGGCTTTAGTTGACAAGTCGTGTCATGTACTGGTGTTATCTAAATTCTCGAACTCATATCATATCCCAAAAGTGAGGCAAAAAGTTGATACATAAAAGGAATAAAAGGCTGTGCCTCATAGACCATCTCTGCTCTTGTCTCCAATAAAAATATCACGGACTGCAAAGAGAAAGGTAAGCAAATTCCAAAGTACCATACTGCTGTCTCTCTCTCCATTAATGAGTTCATTTCTATATTCTTTGGACCAATATTTTTAGTAGCTCGAGTCCTAAAAGATCTTAATATTAACAAGTCTTCGGGGCCAGATGGTATTTCTCCCCTTGTCTTAAAGAACATCTTAACCAAACCTCTGCGTAAGCTCTTTCACTTATCGTCTAGGACGCCGGAAGTTTAAACTTTCGATTATAATTGAATTGCCTTACGGGCCATTGCACCATATACCAACAGTTTCCTCCTTTTACAGAGGTCGGCATCACGAGCTAGGGGCGAATGTAAAAGGAAATCCGTTGCAATATAAAATTTGTTTAAATTCTCGCTTTAGTTGTCCTTTTTATGAAGCACGGTATTCCAGACCTGCCAAGTTATTAATGTCTGCTGCCGATTAATGGCTGCCGTGGCTGGCCCTGTCAACACAATTTTGCAGTATATTTTCAATTTGTCGGGTCTCTCTTTCACGAATAACTCGATCAATATTGTGTTTAAGTGTCTGAATCGTTTCTGGATTGTCAGCATAATATCGACCTTTAAAGGCACTCCACCAAGAAAACAGTCGAACTGCGTCAAATCGCAGCTCCGCGGAGGCCAAGCAATATCACCAAAACAGCTGATTACATGATTATTGAACTTAGTCCGCAAAAGATCGATTGTTGGGCGCCTTGTATGGTTCCGTCTTGCTGGAACCAGAGATTGTCCAAGTTCATTTCCTTAATTTCTGGCTAAAAAATCGACATGAAGCCTCTGTAGTGTCTTCATTTGACTGTAACATTGTTGCCATTTTTATCTTCAAAGGAAAATAATGCCGCCATTAAGCAAGCAATATTCTCGGCTGATTGCATAAAACGAAACGAGGATAACTCGAATTGAATCACGAATTTGTTCACAAACTTGCATACAACAGGCACTGTTGGTGTGTTATTCAAAATTCGCACTATTTCGGCAACACAGCACACACTTCGGAATGAAGTTTTGAATATTTCCTAACGTTGTACAAGCGCGAATCGATTCATTTTGTACCGCGGAAACACCTGTATTCGTAAAATCGAAAAGCACTTACATAAAGGAAAAAAATATTGTTCAATGCAACACACTGTATTTTGAGAACATAATACGCAACTTCTCCATGGTCTGTACGTAAAGGGTGTCCCAAAATACACGCAAGAAGTTTTGAAAGAAAATACAAGTTTTAAATTAAAAATTGTAAATGTCTTATTGATTCATAAGGTATACAGTATAAAGTTATGTATGGAATAGCATATCGGGTAAATAGCCCCCACGGCTTTTCTGGCACATACGCACTTTTTTGTCGAAATTTCCCGTGACCGTTTTGCATAAATGTGGCTGAATTTCGTTGATACAGCGCTCAATTTGCTCCTTCAAGGCGTGGCTGGTCGTGGACTTGTTGGCATAAACCTTAGACCTTAGACAGAAAATCCCAAAGAAAAAAGTCCAACGTCGTTAAATCGCATGATCTGGGCTGCGAATTCTGATCAGCAAAATGGGAAATTACACGGCCACGAAATGACTCATGCAGTAAATGAATTGTTTCTTCGGCTGTATGCCATGTGGCACTTGTTGAAACCACATACCGTCCACATCCATATCTTGAAATTTAGACACAAAAAACTGGATTATCATGTCGCGATAGTCAGCACCATTAACTGCTATTGCCTGATTAGCCGAATTTTCAAAGAAGAATGGTCCGATGATGCCTCCTGCACAATCTGCACCAAACAGTGACAGTGTTTCTTAACAATCACTCGTGGATTTTCTGAATCCGAAATTCGATAATTTTGAGGATTAACAAAGCCATCAAGATGAAAATGTGCCATCATATGTTGTATGAAAATTGCGAACTGTAGCTGCCAAACTTAATTATTTTTAAAATATTGCTCAACTATGAAAACGCGTTGTTCTTTCGTGTAGTAATCCATTTTTAATAACCCTGCACTGTCAGCTGTCACGCTGACTTTTTTTTTTCGTTGGCAGTGAATTTTTGGGACACCCTTTACATAAGTTTGAAAATTTTCAGGTTTCTAGCGGTCATCCGTGGTCTTTTAGAGGTGATAAAACACACCGTTTTAACCCACTACCGCACCGATATTGCTACCGCATGTAAAGGGTGGTTAAGTTTTAAGGGCCGATGTTGAGTTTCAATAAAACACAAATTATTTAGGAAATTACTGTCATTTCTTTTTATTATGATAATATTGGTATGGTTCAATTATGTATGGAACAAAATATCGGCCAAATGGCCGCCGCGAACTCGGCGGCACACCTCCATCCGATGGTCCAAATTTTCGATGACGCTGAGGCATAATTGAGGTTCTATGCCGTTAATGTGCCGAATTATCTCATCCTTTAGCTCTTGAATTGTTGCTGGCTTATCGACGTACCCATTTTCTTTCAAATAACCCCAAAGAAAGAAGTCCAACGGTGTCAAATCACATGATCTTGGCGGCCAATTGACATCGCCACCACGTGAGATAACACGGCCATTGAATTTGTCGCGCAAAAGAGCCATTGTTTCGTTAGCTGTGTGGCAAGTGGCACCATCCTGTTGAAACCATATATCGTCCACATCCATATCTTCCAATTCGGGCCATAAAAAGTTCGTTATCATCTCACGATAGCGAACACCATTCACAGTAACTGCCTGACCGGCCTCATTTTGGAAAAAATACGGCCCGATGATGCCGCCAGCCCATAAACCGCACCAAACAGTCACCCTTTGTGGGTGGATTGGTTTTTCGACAATCACTCTTGGATTATCATTCGCCCAAATGCGGCAATTCTGCTTATTGACGAATCCACTGAGGTGAAAATGTGCCTCATCACTGAAGATGATTTTCTTCGAAAATTGATCATCCACTGTTGCCATTTCTTGCCACCATTGTGACCATTGACGATGCTTGAAATGGTCAAGAGGCTTTAGTTCTTGGGTCAATTGCACCTTGTAAGCGCTTAAATGCAAGTCTTTACGAGTTGAGGTGGACGGCTCTTCAGCCACACTATCGCGAACATTTTCTGCAGTACGAGCTGTACGAACATGCACTGGTGTTTTCACATCTCCTACAGACCCGGTTTGCACAAATTTTTGCACGATTTTTCCCATTGTACGCACATTTGGACGATTAAATTGACCGAAAGAATCATGAAATGCACGATATGCATTTTGATTTGAACGCCCATTTTCATAATAAGCCTGAATAACTTTAACGCGTTGCTCGATTGTGTATCTTTCCATGGTTCAATTGACGTTTAGGTGTGGTTCACATTCAACTTCGGCCCTTAAAATTTAACCACCCTTTATATCGCGGTGGTAGCGCTCTGGTTTCATAAAGAAATTTTATGTGTCATTGGATCACTCTTTATGGACAGAATCACAGAAGCACTAGTGGGTATAGTTATGTATGGCCAATCATTAATATTTCTCTGTTGCAAAAGAAATCGTCAAAAATTAAAATACAGGGAAAGGAAAGAAATCACCATTTAATTGGGACACATTCATGACTCATGAGCATAATTCATTTGCCAACGGGGAAATAGATTCCAAGTACAGATAACCAAATACACTTGTTGCATTGTTATTCATTTGTGCGATAATATTTTTAATTTTTTAATTTTTTTTATTACATAATTTCCCTTGAGAAAATACGAGTATTATACCTAAAATGTCGTGAGTGCAATTCGCCGCATTAACTAGTAACTGATGGAATCTGGACCTGTTTAACTGAATAACAGAGTAGCGAAAGAGTGAAATGGTCCACAAAATATGCGCGCAAACAATTACAGTGATTTTCACATCGTAAATAATTTTTTTCACCTCAATGTTCAGCACGTTTTTCTGGTAGCTCTACTCATATGTGAGTTCTGTTGAATGGAATACATAATTGCACTTGTTTCGATTTTATGATGAGCATCAGGTTGAGAGATACACTTTCGCTGAATGTATCATATTATTACAGTGGTTATGCACTTTCATAACAATATTGTATGAGTTCCTAGATTCATTGTATTAAAATGATTATACGAGTATGGTTTGAATGAATTATATGTAGATGTGAGTGCATGTATCTAGTCTGTATAAAAGCTAGCAAAAGATTACAAATAGCTTTGGTTTTCTTTTTATACTTACTCGTAGTGAAATGCGTTTCACACTGCTTAATCTACTCGTAAATAAATAAATAGTCTTCAATCGTTTCATTCCGATTCACGTGCTACCTAGCACTCACTGATACGTGTTTGTATGTATCGCAATCGAATAGATAGATACACACAAACTCAGTGGCAGGGAAATGCGGTGGATACTTCCATATGTATAGTCGTATCTATGTATTTCATTATTATTCTTGAACTTTGTTAGGTTTGCTCAAATTCATTCTAATGATTCACATTCTCTTCTGGTAGGAAATGTTGTTAGATACACATAGCGAATAACGGAACTTTAAGACTATACTTCACAGGATCATTTCTGTAGTCAGTCTTCATTTACTTTTAGAGCAATCTGAAAGAATATACACCCGCGATGATGAGGAATATCGTTTTATCTGCAGCGTGAGGTTTTGACTGTTGTTTTACGTTTCAAACGCATAATCAGCATGTCGTCGATGATCGCTCGGTATTTACGGATAAAACGAATTCTGAGTGGTGTTACCATTTTAATATATTTTTCATTTTATTTCCACAATTTTTCTTTTTATGTGGTTCTGCAATTCTGCGTGTTTGAGGTAATGAATAGATTCGTTACAGTGAGACAAATATTAAAATTTGAATTTGTTGACAAAGACTATTTTTTTTTCCAAAATGTGTTATACTTACATAAACACAATTGGGTTGAATTTGCTTGTTAAAACGCTATTAAGAAATTTACAACTTAAGCTTATATGATTTCTTTATTTTGTAAAGTTTGTAAAACTTAAGTGTAGTTAGGTTCTTATTCTCTGAGAACAAAACAGAATATTGTCTACACTAATTCTACTTAGGTTACTTTTCCTTGCGAAGATATCTATCCTTTAAGCTTCTAACTTGAGTTAGGTCATTATACCTTACCAACGAGTTTCAAACTTAATAAACATCCAGGTTTTAGATAAAATATTACTTCGAATTCATTTTTTATTTTACAATAAGCATTTGAATTTGGGAAAGTAAATAAGTAAAGAAACAAAAGTACAAGTAAAAAAAATATACATAAAAAACCATTCTTAGGAAAATAAAAAAAACTCAAATGCAAAATAGTTAGAGCGTAGTCTAATTTTTTTCATCCTCTTCATCGTCCACCATGGTTAAATCGGGATGAGTATTGCGTTCTTCGGCATTGGTAGCAAGACTATCGTAAAAAGAATGAAACTCAGGATTAATGAAGACTTTTAAGTCAAGTAGAACTTTTCTTGTGAAATATAGGGAACAGTCTCCATTTTTTTTTAAATCATTTTTTCTAATAGCCGTAACATCTCTTTTACCCACCTTCAGAGCTTTAAATGGCTCATCATTGTCCAGTGATGTCTTGTACAATACGTTATTGATGCATTTCGTGTAGCGGAACCACCTAACTGTATTCCATGTGAATTTTTCGCCCTCTTCGTTAAAGCGTTTCCAAACAAATTTGTCTTGAAAGTTCCGAAAAGCTGTAAAAATCATGACACTTCATTTCAACAACTTCCATTTTGGATCCAACAGTGTTCACAAATTGATACCAATCTCTTGGGATTTGAATTTCAACATTCGTTTTCTTCTTCTGGCGCTCAATCAGTGCATTGTCATTGTCGCATTCCATGTATGCCCGGGCTCTAGGAATTTATGATCAATGTATTCAATAGTTTGGTTGTTAAACAGGAATGTAAGAAACATGGCAGCAATAAACGAATTTTTATTCTGCCCTGAGCACGAGTCACTGTAAAAAGTTATTCTATTCTTTTCAGAGGAGATCGATTGCAAGTGCTTGTAGATGCAAGAGGCGATTTCGTTGCCACCTCGACGAGCAATCCCTTCATGCCACATGAAACACTTAGCACGGTTGGTTTCCAGATCATGGGCGGTCAAATTAAAAGTCCACAGCTGTCTTTTGTAAAAACTTACAGAATTCCTCAGAAAAGGAGTTGGTAAGCATTGCTGTAAATCGATCGCAAATTCCTTCACATTTTTCAAATTTGTGGCCGGCTTTATCCATACGCTTCTGGTCATATCCCATGTCAGCCTTATCTAAATGCTTTTTTTCCGTTCAATCAAAACTGCCTTTTCTTCCTTGGTTTGTACTAATTTAATTTTTGAAACAAACGTGTCGCAAGTTCCGCAAGTGTCTATTTCCGGGGTTTTAAACTTTAAATTCATCGTCTTAAATACTTGAGAATACTTTGAGAGGCTTACCGGGTTTTCTACTTCTTTTGCATATAAGCGATGCATAGCTGAAAGACTGAGGCTTGCATGTAAATATTTTTTGGTCGTATCTCGTCTGCTATAGTGACTTTCATATGCTAGGAATTTTAAAATATGTCCTTTAATCTCTGGTGGGAGTTTGTTTACCTCGAAGATTAGTGAATGGAAGTAAAGGACAACCAATTTTTTTGCGAATTACAGTTCTGAGGAACTCATCAGTCTCACCAAAGCATTGCAAAAAATGTTTTCTGCATACAGGTATTAAATTGCCAACGACTTCTAGTGCATACTTCACAGTGTTTTCTCGTTTTCTCTTACGCTCTTTGGAATTTACTATTGTGTCACATTTTTTTTTCTTCAATTATTATTAAAGATCCAATACATAGAATTCCTTGATCGTAAGATCCCAAAGCCCAATAGTGTTTAAATAAGCATTCAATCTTTTCAAATTCTGCCCTTTCATGACATTTTTTCCAACACATGTCAAAAGGCTTACATGCTCTTGCCTCTATATTCTTTCCTAAAAGTGTTTTGTAAGATCGCCCATTATTTCGAATCTTTTGTTTTTATTTTTTGGAGTGGACAAAGCATTCTCAATTTGGGCACCTAATATGACCATTTCTTCATCTTCCTGAGAAGACTGATCACTCGACGTACAAGATAAATTAAAATTTGGATCTTTAACGGAATCATCTGAGTTTTCCCACTCGGGTAAATTTTTATCAGTTGCATAATGGCTAAAGGTAAAGGCATCTGCATCTAGAGTATGAAAGAATATATTTTGAATTAAATTGGGAACCGGATTAAAATAAGTGCAATATAAATTTAAGTTCTTACTTTTAAAGAATTCAACATCAAAATTGCATTCATCAATTGATGATTGAGTTTCATTTGGTGCTAAAGGTACGAAACACAATTATTATGTACTCATATATTAAATTTGAAGCGATTCCGCTAAGCCGTTAAGGCTGCAATCGGTCGTAGAAAGATGGACAAAATTGGCATTCATTACGATTTTATAGGGACCCTTTTCTCATTAACTTCGGTTAAAAATAATATTTCACCATGTTAGTGACTTAAATTAAAATAGTTAGTATTTACCTTTAGCTTTTTATGCTTGTTCAGTATCTTGGCTAATTCCAAAATTTTACTTGCGCGAAAAGACATTTTTGCACTTTAACACTTTTATGAACACCACACAAATAATACGACTGTTCAAACAAACTACTTGTAGTCGACGTGGCATAGAAGAGACCAGGTTTCTTCGGGTACACGATCCCATTCTAGTTGGAGGGCTTCCTTATGAGTCGCTTTTGACGAAATCCGGTGTTTATGGAGTTGTTTTTCCAAATAGTCCCACAAATGCTCTATTGGGTTTAAGTCCGGGCTCTGAGGGGGAGAATTAAGCTGTCTTGGAGCATAGTATAACAACCAATCCTTCACTTTTCGAGCGGTGGGTTTAGGATCGTTGTCTTGCTGAAATATCCAGCCGGGATCCAAACTTAATTTCTCTACTGATGGGCGTAGATTTGCTTTTAATATGTCGAGGTAAATGTGTTGGTCCATATTACCTTCAATAAACACCAGTTTTCCCACGCCAGACCAAGCTATGCTCCCCCACACCATAACACTACCTCCACCGTGCTTCACTGTTCTTCTTACATTCTGAACTTCCAGTTCAGTGCCGCTCTTTCGCCAAACTCTTGCAGGACCATCATGACCAAAAATGTTGTATTTGCTGTCGTCGGTGAACACAACTTTCTTCCAAAAAAGAAAGATCAGCGTCCTCATGTAAAGTGGCAAAATCTTTACGTTTTTTTTTATTCGCTTCACTTATAGATGGCTTCTTCCTTGGTGTTCTTGAAAAATACCGATGTCTGTTGAGGGTCCTTTCTATTGTACGCGTGCTGACGTCTATCCTGCGTGTATCCGCGATATATTTGCAATTAGTTCTTGGGTTTTTTCGCACTGTGTTCAGAATGACCCTTTCGTCCCTTTCATTTAATTTACGTGGACGGCCTGTTCTTCGCACGTACTCAACACTTCCTGTTTTTTGAACGTTTCTACGATGTACTGCACAGTTGATTTGCTTTTTCCCACTGTGCGTGCAATTTCTGCTAGCGATTTGCCTTCTTTGGAAAACAAATCTACTACCACTTGGAGGAAATCTTGGGTCGTTTCTTTTCTCCTTTGTTGAACTGACATGATCACTTTTTTTTGCAAAAGATGTTAATTCACTAAGGGCTGAATACAGAATGATATGCATTTTGCAAAAACTGTAATTACAAACAGAAAAACTTACGGAATCAATCGACGGACGATGAATCTTGTCGTTTGCACTGCAGCGCATTTTATTGCTTTTATGAATAACTTGAACTAAAGAGATGAAATGAGGGACAGGATATGGGTAATAAAAACACCTTTAGTGATAGGAAATAAAAAAATAATAAAACAATAGGTTCATAAATATATGTGGAATATATAGGAAATTTATCTATCGTACGAAGAATTTTCCGGCCTGTGTAGGTCAATTAAACAAATAAATAAGTTTATTTAATTCTAAAATACGTTAACTGGTAATTAAATTATACCATTATAATACATTCTTCTGAATCTGTGTCATTGCAATTCTATATTTCTTCTGTTTCTATATTTTGGTATATAGTATTCTTTTCAACTTTTTTTATAACTTCATCAGGTATTTCAAAATTTGTACAACATGTCTTTTTATTTTGCAAATTATTTCTAATGGTCAAAATAGAGCTGGTTAACAATAATTTTATCCGATTTCGTTGCTTAGTTTTGACCAAATTTAACTAACTAAATAATCTTTCGACTGCGGCATTAGAAATTGGCAAAACTAAAATAGAAATAGCAAACTTTGCGAGATCTTCAAATGGATTTTCTCCACTAGCATCTTTATAGCACGAAACTTCGCACCAGAATGGTACTGTTTCCTTTATATTTTTTCATCCAATGAGGAAAAGATTATACCACTGACATGTGGAATGCAATTCAATTTGACATTTAGCGGCTTGCGGCTGGTGTTAGTGGGGTTGTTTGTTTCTGTTAATTCAAATGCTCAAAAATATTACAAAATAGGTGTGTTCATAGCACTGCGCGAATGCTCGCTTACACTAGGTTTACATTGGAGTTGAAATTTATTTTGAATTTTTCTTTTTTTAGAGGCATTATAGAGTCAACTTGATTTCCAGTCAAAACCAAAAAAATCCAGCCAAAATTGACTGGAAAACAGTCAAACTGACATAACCACCTAAGTCGGTTTTTATACTTTTTCAGGAGAGTAGTAGATCAAAGTTTCAAATCAGCAATACAAATCAGGAATGTTGGTTTTTAAGAATTTTTTTTCATAGAATTTCAACAGATATATGCCTTTACATACTCGTACGAAACGAACGAGGGCAAGGTGAAAAGTTCTCGGCCTGACGCAGAGATGGCATTCCAATCAGCAAAAATGTATGTTTCCTGCCTGGGTGCACTTCTTATTAGTTCGTATCACAAGTTTCAACTTGTTCTCTCAAGTAGTTTCTTTTCTTTATCCAAATTTTTGCAGTAGATGTCTTGTGTGTTTTTCATTAAAATAGATAAACTTGAATATCGTGCGGTGTTAGAATTCTTCGTTTTGGATGCGTTAACCCCTAAGGAAATTCATCCAAAGTTGACAAAAGTTTACGGGGACTCTGCTCCTTCCATGTCAACCGTTAAAAAGTGAGCAGCTGAATTTAAAAAAATATATACATAACTTGCAGCACAGATTGTAATCCAATCGAAAACCTCTGGGCTATCCTTGCTTCAAAGGTTTATGAAAACGGGAGACAATTTGGTTCGGTTTCGGAGCTTCGAACATTTATTCAAGCATGTTGGAGAGAAATTGACCCAGAACTTTGAAAAAACTGCCCAATTCAATGCCAAACAGTGTTTTCGAGTTGATTTTAAGAAAGGCAACCATACGTAATACTGAACATTTTATTTTAAGCCTTACTTCTGAAAATATTTCAACATTTCATTCACTTATTCAGTTCTTGTGATCTGAACTCCATTCCAACTTGTATTACTAATAACAATTAGGTTTCCCACCGAGTTATCATATTTTATTGTAAAAAAAAGGTACTGCGTTAAAACAAATGTTTACCACTATATGCCTTATCAAAGCTATTCACGGTGATGGTTAAGTTTTATTGTGAATATCCATGAACATCGGTTAAAATTTTGGAAGCCATGCCCACTTTTTACTACGAAAAGTTTGTAGCAACAGCTTTGTGATAAAAACTCTTAAATATCGTGGAAATATCCTCCGTATATCACACTCACTTTATTAGAGCTGAGTTAAAGGACAGGAGATATGGTATCATACGATCCATTCTATACGGATTGATAATAGGCCCAATAGTGGCCGAAGTGATAAGGTTACCAGATCTCACCTCAACCAACAATCTACAAAGCTATATTTTATCAATTTCCTATTTGGTAGCCAGAATAATCAGCTTATCAAGCTACTTTTTTTGATAAACGCGCACCATGTGAAATTCTTACTTTTAAAACTTAGACGACTAAAACCAGTCGCTGTTCGGCAATTTGGTTCTGGATTAAATTGAAGAAAGCCATTTGGTGGAAGAAAATAAAGTACACCTCGAGTACCTATATGTCACTCATTTAAAAATCACTCTGATTTAACAACAAATAGAAATAAACATTTTGGATAAAAATGCAAATTTCCCGAAACTACATATCTTTTTCAACATAAGCTACTCTGTCATACTACCACAGATATGTATAGGTACATTTTGCCTTACTCTCGTTCATTGCAAGACCCTAAATGATCCATAGCCTTTGCTACGGGAGTAGCACATGAATTATCATGGTATTCCAAATTTTAGAAAATTGTCATTTTTAGTTTTTAGGTACAGAAATTCTGAAAAAAAAAAAATACATTTGAACGATTTTGCTTGGATTTTAAGGTCAGTTTGACCCAGTCATGCATTTTATTAATTTTTTTCAGAATATAATCGAACCGCAATTTGTTCTCACTACTTAGTCTATAAATAAAGTACTCTGCAGTGAACAACGTTTTCATTCTAATTCACATGTGAAGGGATGTGTGGATTGGAATTAATCTCATTACTTGCTAGCTAGCAAACTCACCCACACCGATTATGCTCGAGTGTACAGCAATAGAATACACACGGCTGAGAGATAGAGAAACATAGATACTACTTGGTAGGTATGTACCTACATATGTATGTATATAAATGTTACATACGCATGAGTAGATTGATTACTCATTATCATCGCCAGGTTGGATTAATTTTATTTCCACGATTCACATACTCTTTCAACAGAAAAACTCACAAGATACACACAGAATGAGTGGGAAATTTAAGACTATACTTCACAGGATCATTTCTGTAGTCAGTCTTCATTTACTTTTAGAGCAATCTGAAAGAATATACACCCGCGATGATGAGAAATATCGTTTTATCTGCAGCGTGAGGTTGACTGTTGTTTTACGTTTCAAACGCATAATCAGCATGTCGTCGATGATCGCTCGGTATTACGGATAAAACGAATTCTGAGTGGTGTACCATTTTAATTTATTTTTAAATTTTAACTTCGTATCTTTTTTATCCTCGCTTGTTTTTGGCACTGCTCTTGACGCAGGGGTTTGTTTGTTTTCTCTTGTTTGGAAGCAGGGGATGTCAAGGAGTTAGGTTATAGTTTTTGAGTTTACACAAGTGATTTTGTTCACATTTCAGTAATTTTTTCCTACGGAGTATTGTGCAACCCTAGTGGGGTTAATAAGTTTTTAAACCATTTTGTGAAACATCATCACAGCGCAGACCAACTTTTTAAAGCACCCTGTGTACCCACAATTTTTATTTCGTTAATTTTGAGGAATAGTAGATGGGTGCACTTGACACTGCTCACTTAGACCAACAGTCGGGTCATGTGTGCCCCTGGGAAAATAAAAAGCAATCCGCCGATTTAGAGAACCATATATGAATCTCAGTAGTAGGTTCTTCAGCTCGATTATGTCCAAATCCATGAAAAAAGTGACTGCCAAGAGGTCTGCAAAATTCTACTTTTCGCAAGGGCATGACATTCACATAACAGTGACGAATAGACTCAACTTCTTCCTCTGCAATAATCGTTGTTGAAGAGTACTGCGAGAAATGGAGTTGGAAGTCTTACAAAATCAGAAATCATGGTTTTCCGAAATGGTGGCAGGCAATCAAACCAGGGAAAGTGGGTTTTGAAAGAGGAAGAAATTCGAATAGCTTCGTGGTGTACTTCTCACTCCAAAAATGGGTTTTGTAAGTAAAATGTAGAGAAAGGAGATACAGCAGCTAAGAGCAGCATCAACGCAACATGGCATTGCTTTTTGAGTCAACAGAATAATATAACTCTCAGTGCAAAGTGGAAACTATTTCTGGCTGTCTACAGAGCTATCCAAACTTATAGTGTTTAAGTATGGGGCTTTAGAATGTTTGAAGAAGTTGACAAGCTAACAACAATTTTGAAACTACCAGTTTGAGCGTGAGTACAGTCTTTTGGACCTTCAGCCACCAACCAGACAGAGATCGGTGCGAAGTGAAGAAAACATAGCCGCCGTAGCGGTCAGTATCGAAGAAGACCAGACTTATTTTGTGGTTGGATTTGGGCCTACATCCGTATAAGATTGTGTTGATGCAAGAATTGAAGCCGGGCGACCATACACAACGCCGTGAGTTCGCTAATTGTGCGCTGGAAATGTTGGCCGGAGATCCGGATTTTGGCCAAAAAATCAACTTTTCGAATGAGGCCCTTTTTTGGCTCAGCGGCTATGTGAACAAGCAAAATTTCCATTATTGGAGTAACCACAATCCACAAGTGTTCGACCAAGCATCAATGCATCCACAAAGATTGACTGTTTGGTGCGGTTTATGGCATGGCGGCATTATCGGACCTTATTTCTTTCAAAATGAGGAAGGAGACACCGACAAGAGACGCAACGCTCGAAGTAGTGAAAGAGAAATTTGGCGACTGGGTCATCTCAGTGCGAGCGTTCATTAATTGGCCGCCGCGATCATGCGACTTGACACCCCTCGATTATTTTCTCTGGGGCTACGTCAAGTCCTTAGTCTGTGCTAACAAGCCAACTACTTTGGACGAGCTCGAAGCCAACATTATAGATGCTATTGCCGAAATAACGCCACAAATATTGGACCGAGTCATCAAAAATTGGACCGACCGCTTGAAGCACTGCCAGCGAAGCCGAGGCGGCTATTTAAATAATGTGCTATTCCACACCTGATGGCATGAATGTAGCTTCAAAATAAAGGCAGAATCAATTTGATATCTTGTTTTATTTAAATTTCTTTTCCTATCTTATCTGGTCACCCTATATCATTTTTGTTTGTAATTTTGATTCTGTAGATCTTAAAAATGCCGAAAGCGAAAGACTTTATATAAAATGCGCTCCTTGATAATTGCTTATCATCAGAGTGGCAAAAGTGATAATCAAATTCCGAGAGAACTGAAGATATCAGGAAGAAAAGTTAACTATAACGTTAGCAAAAGAATGCCGTACTGGAAATAGCAGCCCAAGTAAATCTGCGGAGGGTTAAACCAATAAGTGTTACAACCTCAAACGCGGACTTCAAGAAGCGAATTTATGGTAAAAAAAGTCATTAGCAAAAGAGAAAAGAGATTAGTTCAATGGACCAATGAACGCCCAAATTAAACACTTGAAGACTGGAAAAAAATTCTCCGAAGCCACGAGTCTAAGTTCGAGGTTTTTGATTTTAAGCGAAGAGTCTTCAACCGCAGTTCAACAAAAGAACAGACATGTGATCAAAATTGTATGACTACTGTGATACGTGGTGTAGGGTCTGTTAGAATTTGTGGCTGTTTTGTGGAGATGAATCAAGTCGGCAATACTTCCAAAGTATGGTTAGGAAATTTCTGAAAATGAAATGTTGCCATGTGGGCAGCGCATTTTTATGCAAACACTGCTTTCCTCAAAGCTCTGCAAGCAACATTTCGACAAGTTATCAGATGAAGGAACACTCAAAGTTATGGTTTGGCTCATAGTCTCCCGATTTCAACCCAGTTGAGCTGTAGTGGGTTGAGCTAGACAGAATCAAAATGTGCCAAACTTCCACAGAACACTTATGGAATATTTTGCAGGCAGAATGGCGCCGAATTTCCCACAGAAACCATTTCGAAATTATTGAAAAGAATGCCGAAACTTTGTGAAGCAGTAATCAAAAAAATGGGTGAAGACATTGATAAGGCTACAAACCTTTTCTGTTTTTCTTCTCCACTTAAAATTTATTGCATAAGGTGAGCAAATACTTATGAGCCGTAGTGTATTTGCCAAGTGCATGAAAAATCAGCAACGAAATCATCTGCCTTCGAAATATATGAAGTTCGAGGCCAATGACAGCCATGACAAAAAGCCATGAACAATTACGCACTCGTCTCTAATTCCTGTTGCGTGTTGCACGTATTTATAACTGAACTCGTTTGACATTGATCGACTTTGCAAAAGCCGATAACATTCTTGAGAACACTGTCTTCTTGTTTTTATGGCCTACAAAACAGTTGGCCAGTGTACTTAGTTCCTGGAAATTATTATCTCTTCTTTCACTTCTTTACTATTTACAGAGTCCGTAAGTGCTTTGCACAACTTAGAGTTAGCCATGGCTATAACACTCCCCTCAATTAAAGCGACAATCATATCTCAACTTACTTGTTTTAGTGACCACTTTACAATGGAGTCTGTAGAATTCCTATGCGGAAGTACTCTGTCCAGTCCAGTACACCTGGGAAGTTTAATTTGCTGAAATATTTCTCGGTCTGTTAAATATGAGTGAGGAAAGGCAAGATCAAGTTTCTGTAAATTTTATTACTTGCCGCCTTCTCGGTCACTGTGTGTGATTGAAGGCCAACCTTTTGGGCAGTCCAGTAGTGCAAATATTGAAAAAAAATTAATAATTCAATTGAAAACGAAACAGAAAACCGAATGCATAATTGCTTCTGTTCTTGGGCAAGCATACGAGTATGGGGGAAACGCCTAAAACAAAAGAATTTCGAACAAATGATGTCAGCAAGTTAGTCATCGAATTTTAGGTGTGCGTCCTTCAGTGCTGGTGTGTAAACTTAAGTGAACGGAAGCTGGGCTTAAAATATTATAGTTGGCCTGTAATGAAATTTGATACTGGATTGATCACACTAATGCTCTTTAAGACTCATTATGGCCCTAGGTTTGAATTGATTGCGAATAAAGTTCTTCAACTGAATACAAACCATAAGTAGGAGAAAAAAATACTCAAATTTCAGTGGCCCCACCTCATGGAAAGCCTGAAACTCTTAGCAGATCTCTCTGCTATTAATGAAGGAGTTTAAAGGAGTGAATCATGGTTGGTTAGTTGGATGGTTTGGTGTTGCTCAAGATGAGATACACTTAGGACGCTTTTGACTTAGGAATGTCTTAGATAATTTCAGATCAAGGCTTGTCCGCAGTCCTGCAATATCTCAGAAGCAGTGTTGTCATCGGAATACAATTTATGTCACTGGTGAGATAATCATTTTGATGGTGAAATAATTTCAAAGTCAAATTATGCTGACATAATGAGTGACATATTAGGTGCGCAACTAAGTTCTCGCTGCTTTTTGATGAAAATGCAACTTTATTGTGAAAAAATGGTTACAAATGAATCATTCAAAGTATTGCCCATCGCCAGCTACAACTTTTTCCCATCTTTTTGGCAGAGCTCCAATACCGTTATGGTAAAAGTGTTCATCTTTTGAGGCTATCCACGAATCAAGCCATTTTTTGATGTCTTCACATGAGCGGAACTGCTGATCAGCCAGACCATGTGCCATTGAACGAAACAAGTAATAATCGGATGACGCAATATCTGGGGAATATGTCGGGTGGGGTAGGACTTCCCATTTGAGCGTTTCCAGGTAGGTTTTAACGGGTTTGGCAACGTGAGGACGAGCGTTGTCATGCTGTAGAATCACTTTTTCGTGCCACTGCTCTTATTGTGGCCGTTTTTCGCCCAATCGCATCAATTGAAGTCCATACCGTTCTCTAGTGATGGTTTCGTTGGATTTCAGCAGTTCATAATAAATGTCACCGACCTAGCCCCACCCAATACACAGCATAATCTTCGCAGCGTGAATATTCGGCCGAGCCGACGACATAGAAGCATAACTGGGCAGTCCCGATGACTTTCTTTTCTTTGAGTTGCTGTATTGAATACATTTTTCATCACCCGTCATGATGCGATGAAGAAAACCCTTCCTTTTTTGCCGCTGGAGCAGTTGTTCACAGGCGAAAAATGACGCTCAACGTCCCTTGGCTTCAAATCATAAGGAACCCAAGTTCCTTGCTTTTGAATCATTCCAAACGCATGTAATCGCTTGGAAATAGCTTGACGGGTAACTCCTAATGCTGAAGCAAGCTGTTCTTGCATTTGGAACGGATCCTCATCGAGCAATGCCTCCAATTCAGCGTCTGCGAAGGATTTTGGCCTTCCTTCACGCGGACGGTCGTCAACATCGAAATCACCGTCTTTGAAGCGACAGAACCAATCACGGCACGTTGTTTCACTTAGAGCAGCATCTCCGTAAACTTTTTGGAGCTCTCGATGCGCTTCAGCCGCCGTTTGCTTCAAATGAAAGAAGAAAATCAACACTTCCCGCAAATGACAATTATTTGGCACAAAATCAGACATTTTCACACAACCAAAAGTATATGACGCCAACACTAATGTGTCAAAACAGTTTGTTTACCATATGTCTAAGCTCGGTTCATGACGTTTAGGATATGTCAAAATCGACCAGCACTTACTGGTGGCGCTATCTATTGACAAACAGCGAACTTAGTTGCGCACCTAATATTTTAGAACTCCCAGGCTGATCAAGGTGGTATATTTTTTAATATTTTTTCGACAACAATGGAGCAGCGCGATTAAAGAAGATCTTGTTCAATTAATCACTAAATTACGCTGATGTGCGCACACTTCCCAAACTGTTTCAATAAGATAGCCACACATTCCAAGTGTGGGCTTACTCGTGCTGAAACTAAATGGGAAGATACTGACAACCTAGTTGAGGCATATAAAGTGGCCTCGGCCATCAACTCATTTGCAAAATATAAATCATCGGGTATGGACAGAATACTTCCCATGTTTTTGCAAAAAGGGGTAGAATTAAACACCCTAAAGAAAACCCTTGTTAATATCTTTAGGGGATGCCTATATCTAGGATACATGCCAACACAATGGCAAGATGTGAGAGTGGTGTTCCTACCAAAGCCGGGGAAAGATTTATCGACGGCGAAGGGTTATAGACCTAACGTCATTCCTACTAAAATCAGAGCATAGATTTCAAAACCGCGGCTGTGCCCCAATCAACACGCATACCTCAAAGGGAAATCAGTTGAGACGGCACTACACCAGGTGGTATCCACAATAGAAGATGCATTTGAAACGAAGGAATCAGTCGTAGGCGTTTTTCTAGATATCGAAGGGGCATTCAATAAATACCTGGGCATAATATTGAACAGGAAACTGACCTGGAGAAAGAATCTGGAAGAAAGAGTTACCAAAGCTAAAAGGGCATATTGGATATGCAGGAGGGCCATCGGGAAGAAACCAAAACAGGTCCACTGGATATACGAATGCGTAATAAAATCTATCATCTTCTAGGGAGTAGTTGTATGGTGGCCAGTGATTAATAAAAAGTACGCAAGCGACTTGTTAACACAGGTGCAGCGTATGGCCTGCTTGGGCATTACAGGAGCATAATCCTCAACACCAACCGCGGCCATAGAAACGACCTCATCCTACCAGTGCACCTTAAAGTGAAGAAGATTGCTGGTTTGTTAGCCGCAAGGCTTAAAATCACCGGACTTTTCAACGAAGACGCTAACACGGGGCATCGGAAATTTACCAAAATGATAGGAGAAATGACACCACACTCATCAATTCTCCTAGTGATGTTGTTGTTGAAAAATCTTATACGTTCACCAACACCTTCGAAACAATTTTTCCCACAAGAGAATCTTGGACGACCGAAAGGACGACAAGAAACTTCAACGGGTCATCGGTATATACAGACGGCTCTAAAATATCAGGCTCTAAAAAACAGGGGCTGGCATCTTCTGTGCTAATCCACCGATTGAACTTGCTATTCACCTACAACCATTTGTAACCGTGTTTCAAGCAGAAGTCCTTGCAATTATGAAAGCAACAGAAATACTCGCAGAAGACACCAGCGAAGAGAGGTAAATAGACATCTGCTCGGACAGCAAAGCAGCAATTAGCGCGATCACAAACCCTGTGTCAAAATCACGACTAATAAAGGAGCGCAAAATTAAATTGAACCTACTTGCCTCCGTTTTAGTTCCGCAATTGCGGAGAAGTACAAAACGGGTTGAGGTCAAAATCCCGAAAACTGAAATCCCGAAAATCCAAAATCCCGAAAAACCAAAATCGTGAAAGGCCAAAATCCCGAAAACAAAATCCCGAAAAATTATATAAAATTAAAAATTTGTCAAATCTTCAAATATATATATATTATATCCACAATGCTTGGGGTCACTGTAGGATTTGGAGTGGGTGCGAGGTGTTCCCTTGATTTTCGGGAATTTGGCCTTTCGGGATTGTGGGTTTTCGGGATTGTGGATTTCGGGATTCTGTCCGACTCCCGGACAAAACGGATACTGCAAAACAGTACACCACGTTCTGGTGGTTGTTCGAAAGGGAAGGGGTCAACACGCCTTCCCAGGACGGTGCATTGGCCACACCCTGTGTAAAGAATAGCTGAAGAAGAATTTCGGCATTTGGCGCCATAGTGTAGTAGAGATTCGTAAGCGGGCAAAGAAACTAAGTATCCGACTGGTGACTATTGCTTTTAGTTTTATCCTCTGAGCAATGACTGGAACGAGTACTGGACCATTTTTGATTTCCTTTAAAGGATAACTAAGTCACTTAAGCTTCTCGATACTCTTCGAATTCATTAAATTAAGAAACTGACTATTCGAGTAACGATAAGATATCAACACAATAGGTAGCCTTGCAAAATGTGAAATTTCCAAAAACGGTAGTCAATATAGTAATTTTATACAAAACTTGAATAACTCCTTTTCACCGCCAAACAATGAACATACATAATTAGGCCAAAGCATATTTTCTCACACCTATTTCATAACTTCAACACAATATTTAATATAAAACAAAATTAACTGCCCATTAAGCTTTGGCTGTCCTCACTCTCTCTATTCCATAGCTCATTAAATGCCTCAGCCTTCATCACAAGACCACACCATGGTATATGCATGCATCAGTGGAACAATAAAACGTTTCATTTCCTGACTGCCGTTTGGAGTGTTACTTTATCTACCTGTTTTACCACTCCCGACATCATCCAAGTGACCACAGATTTTTTTTTTTCTAAGGTAATCCCGTAAAATAAAAAATTTCTCCTCAGCTACATAAGCCATGGTAATATCTAGTTTTAGTAGCTTGTTCTTCGACATTAACCACAAATTGTAATATCAGTTGGATTAGTTTTGTGGTTTTTCTTTCAGCCAACTGATCAAATAACAATTTCTTCTTCCTGTACTTGTATCTTCACATACGAGTATCTGTCTAATGTTCCAGTTCTTAGATATCCAAATGATTGCCATCCGTTGCCGCACTAGTTTACCTTGAATTGGTACTCGACCGTGACCGGATACTAGATAGAAACATCTCACAATGGAGCGACTAGTGTCAATTTGCTAATTGTGAGCAATTAACGGATGGACGCATGAACGGTTGGGCAGTTGAATGGATGAGTAACTTCAGTGCGGGATAGATGTAGATATATTGAATCAGGGATAACTGCTAAAGCAGTGTTAATTTTTATTTTAGGAAGAAATTTAAATAGGAGTTGCTGTTGAAAGCTTTGGCAACACTGTCAGTATGCCTTAATCAATTCAAAGGCAGATTGAGACAATACTTTTATTTAGCCCCGAACAATTTAGATGAGAGATAATTCAAACGACTTATTGTATTATGGAAGATTTATTAACCCTCAACAGTGATCTAATTTTGAAGAAAATTGTTGTTTCTTTGTACTACAAGCGACCTTGCTGCCAACATCTAGATCAATGCCAACAAAAGATTTTGCATAATTTAAGCCAAATGCTAAACACATAAACCCTTATCATTACCAAATTCTTTGATTTCGGAATATTTTTGCATAGAAAATGTGACGCAATAGAACAAGATGCAGCTTGTAGTTGGATATAATTCAAAAGAGATTCTTGCTGACCGAATTAATTTTGGATGTCCATTAGTTTGATGAACTTAAATTGATCTAAATGTGGCGTAGTAGGTTTTTCACCCTTCATGTCAACCCATCAAACCTAACCTAACCTAAATTGTTATAAGACAGTTACGTAAGATGGCATCGTGTTCTCTTTTGCAAAATTTTCAATCCTTATACTCGTACCATCGCATCCGTGTGCGTAATCGGAGAGTAGCCGTGGTGTAGTGGTAACATCATCGCTTGTCACGCTGCTGATTCACGGTTCGAATCCTGATGTCAAGAATCATCTATTTATTTCGCATGAAATAAATAAAAAGTCGATCACTTGCGAAAGCTAAGTCAACTCTACTGTGAAGGTATAACACTGGCAGTAGGGTGGTCGTATGTCTAAAATGTAACTTGATCGTGATGATGACATCAGGTGGACGGAAAAAAATACTGTGAATCATAAGCAACGACAATAAAGCGAAAACAAACAAAATACTCCGCAGTTATCTGGCAGCCACCCTTGGAGTTTACAGAAACTTAATACCACCTGAGTTTCAAACTACACCACTCTGTCTTTCTCTCTGTCTCTTCCTCTTTCCACAAAAACGCACGTGTTCTAAAAAAATTTGTATAAGGGTATTCATATCCCCTTTAACACGTGCAAATTATAAAAAAAAAAAAAGCTATCATAAGATGGTGATCTCGTACCGACCCCATATCGGCACCTCGCCTGTTTCGGACGTCTAGGAGACTACTTCTAAAACGGCGACTGCTGGTAAAATGATCAATTTGGTTGGAGGTTCTTTGACTGTCAGTTGACACCCAACTGATTTTATGGCAGGCTTTGTGCTCAAACATGGTGCCACCTATGACAAGACGATTTGCGTTGCAAAAGTCAACAAATCTTTCGCCGTTGTCATTGCGATTGCCTAGTCCGTGCCGTCCCATAACATGTTTGAGTCCTTCGTTGTCGCAGCCTACCTTGGCATTCAGGTCCCCCATCACAATGACAATGTCGCCGTTGGATGTTGCATTATGAACAGCTCCCAAATGGTTGTAGAAGTTCTCCTTTTCTTCCTCAGACGAACCATCCGTGGGGGCGTAACACTGTATGATAGTGACGTGGCCGTACCCTCGTCCGGAATCTGGCCGTTAAAATCCTATCACCGTGCGGCTGCCAGGTAATTAGCCTCTGCGTGCTGTTGGCGTTAGCAACAGTCCAACTCCATATCCACGGGGGTTTCCGGTTGGTCTTCCGGAGTAGAGTAATACTTACGCGTTGGGGATTGGTACTCACCCGCATCTAACCATCTTATCTCGCTTACTCCCAATATGTCCAGCCTGTATCGCATGAACTCATGCTTCAATTGAAGGAATCTGGCGTTCTTAGGTCCTTCACTTTGAGAGTCAAGGAGCGTCTTCACATTCCAGAAACCAATCTTAGTCCGGGTACGATAGCCAAAGGTCGTCAACGTGTTATCAGTCCTTATCCGAGGCATTGTGTCGGTTTCCG
This sequence comes from Pocota personata, assembly GCA_963082735.1. NCBI lineage: Eukaryota > Metazoa > Arthropoda > Insecta > Diptera > Syrphidae > Pocota > Pocota personata. Next base: position 31,794,648 of record OY720431.1, on the reverse strand, counting down.
TAGCGATTGAAGTTTCGGTAACGCGGGTTGCTGGCCCAGGTTACCTAGCCTAGGCATAAGACCCTAGACAATCTCGCACTTGCAATTTTGGCCTACATGTATAAGGATTTATACATGCAGTTGCCCGGGGACCACCACGAGGAGGTAAAGCAAGCACTACATTACGAACTTGATTGTTGCACTACTGGTCCAATCCATATTTTGGACAGTCAGTAGTTTCCCGAGCAATCGCCATGCAGATGCCTACTTTCTCCCAAAATAATGGACCTTCACCAAATGACAGCAAATGTGGAGAGGGAAGCAGACGTCGTTGGGTTGAAAATTAACTCGGCAAAAACAAAAATGATCAGCCTAGGACCAAACTCATCAACTCATATATGCATTGCTGGACAAACAGTTGAGAGAGTAGAGTATTGTCTCAACCGATGGCGGAACTGAACTAAATATAGCCAGCCCAATAGGTAAAGCAAAATTTGCGTTTGGGATGCTATCCATAGTTTGGCGAAGTAATGCAATTAGCTTAAACACCAAGCTACGACCGTTCCGTTCCAACGTTGAATCCATCCTGCTATATGGATGTGGTACCTGGAGAGTGACCATCACTATCACGAGGAAGCTGCAAACGTTTGTCAATAGGTGTCTACGTTACATCTTAAGGATATTCTGGCCAAACCGTATCTCTAACGAACTGCTTTATCAGAGAACGGGCCATGAACCTATAGGCACAACCATACGACGACGAAAGTGGCAGTGGATCGGTCACACTCTTCGAAAGGATGACAGGTCCATAGCTAACCAAGCGATGCAATGGAACCCGCTTACCCTGGATGGCAGGATACGCGGCGGTCCTAGGAGTACGTGGCGCAGAACAGTTGAGAAGGAAGCACGGCAACTGGGAAAAAGTTGGGGAGAGCTGAGGCACATTTCTAGAAATCGCACACGATGGCGCGTAGACGTTGTAGAGGCCCTAGGACCCACAAGGGGATACAGGACATAAGTAAGTAAGTAAATATCACATCCGTGTGTGATAGGACGAGTGCAGATATCAAATTTTGCTGGTAGAATAATTTCTTCGTGTAGATCTCAAATCGGGACCAGTGACTCCTCTCCACAATTTAAAATATTACAAAAAGCCTTTCGTTAGTTCTGCTCGAAAAAATCAAGCGATTTCATGAAACCAGAAACAGTGATCCCAGACCGAGCAGAGGACGTCCAAAAAAAACTTGATTGTGATTACTAGCACGCGTAATCGAAGGCTTACACGAATTTTCGCTTTAGCTCATATATAGAATGTTGATACAATCGTTGTAGCCGTTTTCAAGATAATCGGCCTTAGTAATGTATTTTATTATAATTAGTTGGGGTTAGAATGAAAATTTTTGCCTCGAACTGTGACAGATGGAACTATGACCATACAGATTTCAGATATAAAGTTTGTAGAAAATCTATCCAGAAGTTTAAGCTGCAGCCGGCCATACATACAGATAGACAGACAGACATGAGAGGCAATAATTTTTGGAGTTCCTCTATCGTATGATCAAACCTCGAGACCAACATTTTTAGCAAACCAGGTGCAATTACAAAAGTGTAATAGTTTTGGCCATCATAGTTCAACTGTTATAGCATAAAAAGTGTTACACCTCTAAACTCCTATTCTCATATTGGCCGTATTTTCAAATGACTCGTCACATTATAAAGGCTACCTATGATGGCGGTAAATGTCAAGTCTTACACAAGTGTAAGGTGTCAGAGGAATTTGAAGTTCGCACCAGAATACGATAAAGATGCATTCTTTCGCCACTGTTATTCCTTGTAGTAATCAGTGATATTATGCGGGCAGCTCTGTCTGGAGGAAGCATAGGGCTGAGTTGGACTATGACATCATATCTCAAACACCTTGACTATACTGATGACGTTTGCCTGCTCTCACACAGGCAAAGAGACAGAGGCGAACAAAGTAGGTCTCAAAATAAATACGACAAAAACAAAAGGCCTAAGCACTTCAATTTCTCAACAAAACACCAGAGCGGCTCAACTCAACATTGCCAGATAGAAAGTCGAAAAGTAAGCAGCTTTCTATATTTAGGAACTGGATGTGAACGGCAGAATTCGTAAAGCAAAGGCTGCATTCGGTATGCTGTCTAAAATCTGGAAAAGCAGTCTTTTCAGCACAAAAACCAAGCTGAGACTGTTCCGATCAAACGTGGAAGCAGTGAGATTTAGTTGACAATAAGCAATGGGGCTATACACACTTGGAGAACGCGAAATCATTGTTACTACTTATTTGACCAATTTCCGATCTGTTGTTTTAACGCAGCGTGAATTTCGTCGTCGTTTTCCTCGTCGTGCTGCACCATGTGCGCGAACAATTAAGCGTTTGACTGAGCGTCTCGTGCAAACTGAGTCCACTAGATATGTTGCAAGAAGTGGTCGACTCCGTATTGCTCGTTCGGCCGACAATATCACTGCTATAGCTGAGGACGTCCGAAAGAGTCTACAAACATCGACGAGACAACGATGAACACTATTTGGCATCAGCAGATGCTCGTTGCGCCGAATTTTGGTGAAAGACCTGAAGATGTTCCCTTATAAAGTGGAATCCATTAACCAATTGTTGCCTGCTGTGAGGTGAAATTACTCCCATGCTCTGTTAAACCTGGTGCAAGAAGAGGATGATGATTTCTTATCCCAAATCATAATGAGCGACGAAGCCCATTTCCACTTAAGTGGTTACGTGAATAAACAAAATTTGCATTTCTGGGGCACAGAGAATCCACATGAAATGCACAAAGAGCTATTGCATCCTCTCAAAGTGACTGTTTGGTTCGGCATTTGGAGAGAAAAGGCGATTGACCCTTATTTTTTTGAAGATGCCGACGGCACCATTGTAATAGTAACAGCTGAGCGCAAGTTGCTGAATTGGGTCTCGACCATTGTTGGTTCCAGCAGGACGGAGCAACCGCTCACACAGCTCGGGCAAGGATGGAGATTTTGAATCATCAATTTCCGGGCCGTGTGATCTCCCGTTTTGGCGATTTAAAATGGTCGGCTAGATCACCAGATCTGAGGGCGTCAGACTTCTTCCTTTGGGCTTTTTGAAATCTCGCATTTACCACAACAAACCTTGCAAGATTGATGAAGAAATCACCAATTTGGAGTCAGATACTTTGCGAGCAACAATTCAATTTACACCTTCACATAAACTTTTCGTGAAAACAGAGTCGAATTTTTTTCATTTCTGACAAAATGGCAGCCAATTCACATTACGATATTACTTTTGTCCTACCTTGTTCTTGGAATCCAGATCATTGGGAACGACTTGGAGGGAGCTCTAGGGCATTCCAGAACTCCGACTACGATGGCGCGCAGACGTTGTTGACGTCCTATACCCCATGAGGGCTATACAAAGTAAGTAAAGTCGCTAAGGGGGTGTAATTAAACCCCATTGTATTGATCTAACGAATCGATCTCCGTCCAGTTGTCCTCTTAACGTGAAACATCCTGTATAAGCATTTCATATTTCTGTATTTAGAACTACCTTTACTCAAATTGAAATGATCACACTTATCAACTCGATACTCATCAACAACAGCTGCCACGTTTCTTAAACGTCAACCTCTTTCTTTGCAATCTGAAACCCATGCTCATTAAAAACAAATTACTAACATACGGCCAACAAACGTATAAATCATTTGGGTCAATCTATTTTGCATAAATGCGTTCGATTGCGATGTTGATCTTCTAATTTGACCACCACTATCAGCCATCAATATGGAAATCTATTCACAATAAAAACAACCAAACAGTTCAAGTGTACAAAAACTTAATGGTAACTATTGGTTTTTTGTTTTTTTGCCACTTGAAATCGTATATAAATTAAGCGGCTTTAAGTATTTTTTTTAGTCGCACCTGGATTTTGAATTGGTCTGTTCAGGTTTGGCCAACACTATGATCGACCTATTGGCAATAGATGTTGCGTTTTGTAGCTCTTGACAAAAAAAAAAAACTATTGTGATTGACATATTACTCAAGATTGCTGGGAAAGCGTGCCAGAAATTAGTGCTAAACAAAAATGAGCACATTACTCATCTGCACCTTTGTTATAGTGGAATACGTTGTGGGAATAATTTTATTCTCATGACATTGAAATACAATTTGTCAAACAATTTGTCATAGCTTAATGAAGAGATACGATATTAAGAGTAGGTATTGAGACATCATTGTGAATTGTTTACTTAGGGAAGCTACATACAGTAAAAGAGTAAGAGTGAGCATAGGCACACAAGTATGAGCCTACGGGAAAGTGAGGTAGGTACGAGTAGGTAGAAGTGACGGTATCGAGCTTTATGCCTGACTACCATTTAGCGCTGCAGCGTCTCGTTTTGTTACCACGACTCTTGTGACCTGTTGGTTTTGGTGAGTCTAAACGGTGGGAGCCAACTGAGGGCCCTAGATCTATCATGTGGACTTTAGCAGGTTAACCACTTTTATCTCTGAGAGTTCATTGAGGTAAGAAATTATGGGTTTACCCTTGCTCTAACTAGGGTAAGACATTTACAAAGGAAGTGATCAAGAGTTTATTTCTCGTTCACGTCCTTACAACTTCGGCAGTGAGTGTTAAATGGGATATCCAGTCTAGCTACATGGCTTCCTACTGCCCAGTAACCCATACATACGAGTATATTGGGGGTAGTGCAACATTTTGGACAATGGTCAGAGGATCTTGAAGTCCAATACCGGTGTGTATGCGACAAGGGTAAAGGACTATGGGAACTACCTAAAACATCTGACGATGTTTGCCTACTTTCACATAAGATAATGGACCTCCATCTAATGGCCCATAGCTTGGAAGCTGAGGCAAATAAAGTGGAGCTAAGGAAAGGTGAAAATAAAAGCCCTGCGCATTTCTAGCTCGCGCTCTAAACTCATAATTCCTAGGCATGAACAGCAGAATGCTAAAGCTGTATTCGGAATGTTGTCAAAGATCTGGAAAAGCAATGTTTTCAACACAAGAACTAAGGCTGTTCCGCTCCAACGTCAAATCGGTACTTCTTTATGGGTGTAATACTGTGAAGGCATGACACTGGCAATAGGGTGGTCATATGGCTAAAATGCAACTTGATCGTGATGATGACATCAGGAGGACGGAAAAAAATACTGTGAATCATAAGCAACGACAATAACAGCGAAAGCAATAAAATACTCCCCAGTTATCTGGACAGCCACCCTTGGAGTTCACTGAAACTTAACTACCACCTGAGTTTCAAACCAACTACACCAAACTGTCTTTCTCTCTGTCACTTCCCCTTTCCACAAAAAAAGCCCGTATTCTAAAAATTAGTATAAGGGTATTCATATCCCCTTTAACACGTGCAAATTGTAAAAAAAAAAAAATACGTGGATTGTGACTACCATTATCACTCGGAAACTGCAAACCTTCGTAGGCATAGATGTCCACGGATCATCTTAAGGATTTTTTAGCCTAACCGCATCTCTAACGAACAGCTATATGCATAACCATACAAAGGATAAAGTGGCAGTAGATTGGTCACACATTGCGGCGCGAAACAATATTGTATCCTAAGGTCACCCTAACACAAGAGCATTGTATCATCACGACGCCACTGGTATCAAGGTGATAAAAATTGAAGAAAGGGCAGCGTCAGCAGCTATGTGGCAAGCTCGTTGGGCTAATACAACAAAAGGCAGATGGACATACAAACTTATACCGACAATTCAAGACTGGATAAGTCGAAAGCATGGAGACTGCAACTACCATCTAACGCAGTTCCTGTCTGGCCACGGTGGCTACCGCAAATATCTACACCGATTTGGACACGACAACTCACCATCCTGCCCGGAATGCCCAGGTGAAGATGATGATACGGAGCACGCAGTGTTTTACTGCACACGTTTTACGGCATGGAGAATTACTTTGCCAAGTCCGTCATTACTCCTCGACCATATGTTACGGTCGGAAGAAAATTGGATAGCAATATGTTCCTTCGTAACAAAGAGCTGCGGAGAATAGAAAAGCTAAGAAGAGCAACTGAAGCAGTGGAAGAAGCTGACACAAGAAGCATAGCATAAACTGCCAACCAGCCCCGCGAAGTAATACCTAACGATAGTCCCGCGGGGAGAGTGGTTGAAGTGTGTAGGGTGTGCGTTTAGTACGTAGGCGTATTCCTGGCATCGATTACTCTGGTTTGCGAATCGTGCATGCTAGTAGAACTCAGTCTATTAGTATCTATGAAGATTACACATCCCTGGCGCAATCCAAAAAAAAAACCCTAAGGTCACCCTAAGATGTCGCGCAGGGGGACTTAAGTAAGTAAGTTTGTTGACATTCCTAATTAACAGAAGCAGATAAATGCTAATTCTATTTTGCTTCTATGTGTTTCCTCTTATTTTCTTTACAAAATAATGCCGTAACTACGGGAATGATTAAGTCTTTTATTTCGAGCTTTACTCAGTTTGAGACAGTCCGGGCATAGCTGATAGGCATCTATCAAGGCAAACTTGACTGCCATCAACTGACAATCAGTCGCCAAACAGGTAAATCGGTAGACTAGTGCCTTTCCTGTCTTTTGTCACGGTCACTGAAATTTGATTGTAGCAATTCAATAGAACAAGTATCGAGTAACTAGATCCTGCGGATTCACTGCAACCAATGAACAGGCCCGCGTACAAAAAGGAAACTGAGGATGAGGATGGTTTTATTGCTTCAGATAGCTCATTAGTCTTCGTAGCCATAATTAGGTTTATTTATTTATTTAGCTAATCTTAATTCAAGCAGAACTTAAAAACAAGGCTATTACTAAACACAACTTAAGCCAAAGGCTAAGTACTTAAAAACTAAACTTAATACTAAAACTAAAGTTATCAGCGCGGAGGAGTGGAAGTAACATAACATTGTAGCTTACCTTTTTTAGCATCACAATCAGTTGCTCCTTTGCAATTATTGGTTCCGTAACAAAGAGTCTTATTCTTGCTGCCGGCGGGATTTCCTTGTGGTTCATAATAACTTGGTTCAATCCGATCAATAGGTTTGTCATCTCCTCCTCTCTACATTTGAGCTAGCAGAGGGTCCAATCATTTGCAGAAGTTAGTGACCTCTGAATCACATGTACTTGTTAAGTTGACTGTGGTACGGTTCTCTATCATTTTCTCTGCGCATCGCTAGCATCCAACAACAGTTGGTTGTGTAATATTCACCACTGCGTGCCGCTCATGACTTGTCATGTGCCTCGCTTTGTATTTGTCATTGCCGGAGGTGAGCTCGTGTTGTTCAATCTGCCCACAAAATACCCCAAAGCTTGCATAAAATCTGGGCTTTCCTTATAACTCTATCTGCTAAATTCAAAGAAAACCTGATAAATTAATCTTTGCCAACAAAAGTGATTATAAAATCCGCTTTCGAAAGGAACCACTTGCTCCTTCTTAATTATGTAAAGAGGTTTCTCTAATAAACCATATCAACTTTTTGTGTACGGATTATTGCCATTTTCGTCATACCATTCATACCAACTACTGTGCCACCAAGGCTAAACGCAAAGACAAGTGCATTGCACCTCAAGCATTCCATTCGTCAATCACCATCAACTTTCAAAAAGAAAAAGAAGAAAAAAAAAATTACAGCCGTCAGTCTAATGCCCGAATTGAACAATAACACCTAAGCTTACATCCCAAACCAGTTCTCGACTTAAGCGGCAGCGGCGGCATGCAGAAAGCAACAGCATTGTATCTCGAAATTAGTTAAAGACCAACACTTGAACAGTAAAAAAAAAACCGCTTCTGGCATGCGGTATATCGCATTCTATAGTAACAAAAACAATCTTATTTTTTTTTTGTCACAGATACTCGTCCGACTACCTTTCTTTTATGACCACCTCTGTTACCCGTTACTTTGCCACACTTCCTCTCAGTTTCTAACGCCTGGCATACACACAGTGGCTAGCGACTAAACCGAGAGCTGATAATTTGCCAACAATGCAGCGGCGATTGCCTAAAGCTTACGAGTATGCCAATCCAACAAACCGCCTACTCCCAGGTATCTCAGTTAACCTAGCAACAGATACGAGTACTCTTGGCGAGAGGTGAATAAGTGCAACCGACCAAGAGAGTTAACACCAACGTTTTACCTAGGCAGCCGTACTAGTATTTCATGAGTTCCGCTTCATTGCTGAATGTTTAGGCGGCCGGCGTATATGGGGTTCGGTTTCGGGCGCGAAACTTTATCTCAATCGAAAGGTTGGTTCTCTGTGCAATACCATTGCGTCTGTGGTAATCGAGATGACTTGGCTGAGCGATACCTCAGATACTCACCGTCATCGTCGAGGTTTGCGAATGAGGAAGTCATATAGCATTGAGCCGGAGCCCTTTACGACTTTTATTTCAACGATAAATCAATCTGAGTGGATTGTATCGGATTTGAGTAACATTTTATCGTTCGATTTTCCTGTATGTGAAGTAATAATACCTGTGATTCGATAATAATCTGTTGCACTCCGGGATTCCGTTTTCATTTCAAACGCAGCGAGAATGATTCATCGGATTAGGTTGGGTTTTGGATGTAATCTAGATAACAAATTTGAAGTCTTTTTGCTGAGATACTTGCTAAGACTGCAAGAAGTTGGCTTCATCAAGATCTGGTATTGATATGGAGATTATCTTTTGAGCGTCATTAACATCCTCACTCTTCTGTCAAAAAGGTAACAAATGTCAAGGAAAGTAGAAAACGAAAACAATACTCGTATTCAATCCAAATCTTCGAACAGAAAAACAATTAAGGGAAATCGCTTCCATATCCGTTGTTATACGATTCAATTTTGATTTATTTTAAGCTCATTACATAAAATCTACAAATTGTAGATTAGCTAAAGAAAAGTCTCTTTCTAAAGTAGTCTTTTGTTTTAAATAGAAAATGCCGATACAACTTGGTACCTTTTTAAAAGAGTTATTCAAAATTTAATTCCACTTTTGTATTGAATTAAAAGAAGACAAAATGATCATTATAACTGCGGGAATCTAGAGCTCACTCGAATTGGTTGATAATAAATTGAAATTATGTACCATTCAGCTTTTTAATTATATTCAGTAGAAAGAGTAGCGAACAGCTTAATTGTTTGTTCATTGTTTCTTCCCCAGATGCTCGTTTTCGCGCTAACAGCCCATCGAACGGTTGAGACCTACAGCTTTATGCAGTTTCTTAAGGGACATTTTTTTTTTTAATTTTACTCTCGGATTAACCACTGAGCCACGCTCCCTACTGGGTTTTTGTAAAACAAAAGATTAATTTTATTTAAAGTAAGATTTAGTGTATTGAGACGAGACAGAAATCTGATACCTATCCCCAAGATGAATCCGGTTTCGGTTACGTCTTTGGGTGAGCTGGTAGATGTTTTCTGCGTCAAAGCAGAAGTTATTTAGGTAACTTTGAAGTTTTTCACCCTCCCATAGGTTATTCATTTTGATATATATGGTGTACAAGTATATTTGTGATCAGTTTTTGAGCCTAAAATTTTAAGATGTGAACAGGGAATTTTATATAAAGGGTTATTCATTTCATATCTCTGCCTTACACTATGAGTATAGCAAGCGCGTGCTCATAGTAGTGTCAGATTCTTACTGACTAAAAAAACTACCCTGCAATTTAATTTGTTATATATTGCAACTAAGAAGGACCTTATCAAGCAATTTTTCTATCATGAAAAAAAACTCGTTTGGCAGGTTACTTTCCACTGAAAGGTCCTGCATGTTCCGCAATCTAGGCGCGGTTGATTCCTATCTCGCCAAGTCGAAAGGTTTCGTCCTTTGTAGTCGGCGCAATAAATTGCTTTCATCCAGAATGTGTAGGATTGTATTGTTGACATGTCCGATTAGTCGGTTTCTGTGCTTTCTCGCGAATCTTCTAATTTCAACTTCGATTGTCGGAATTCCGAGATCCCTGTGGATATCATCGTTTCTAGTATACCATGGTGCGTGGACAATTTCTCTTAGCACTTTATTTTGAAAAGTTTGTAAAATATTGGCGTTTGTTTTCTTGGTACAGCCCCAAAGTTCTATACCGTAAGTTCACACCGGCTTTAGCACTTTCTTGTATAATACTGAGCTGGGAGCGTTTTCCGAGCAACCAGTTCATTTCTCTATATTTGATTTCGAGTTCTTTACGTTTCATTTTCACGTGAGAATTCCATTTCAGTTTTGCGTCGAGTGTCATTCCAAGGTATTTGGCCTCATTTGCAAAAGGTATTCGGGCCAAGTTTAGAAAAATTGGCAAAACATTAGTTTTCTTATAAGTGAAATTCACGTGAACAGATTTAGATTCGTTGAGGGCGATCCGCCAGTCCCTCGTCCATTCATTTACTTTATTCAGTGCTTTTTGCAGTTTTGCAGTCGTTTCTTCGATTGTTTTACCTACGCCTAGGATAGCCGTGTCATCGGCAAACGTAGCCAGGATAGTGCCATCTTCTTTCAGTATATCTCGAGTATATAACAGATAGAGAAGTGGCCCAAGAATGCTTCCTTGGGGTACACCGGCCGAAATTTCTTTGAGCTCCGAGTATTCATTTCCATGTCTAACACGGAAGAGTCTATTCCCGAGATATGATTCTAGAATGTCGTATAGGCATACAGGGAGAACTTGACGTAATTTGCAATTCAAGCCTTATCAAAGGCTTGCGAGACGTCAAGGAATACGCTTGAGCATATCTTTTTCTCCTCAAGTGCTTTCTCGATTACGTCAGTAATTCTATGCACCTGGTCAATTGTCGAATGCTTACTTCTGAACCCAAACTGGTGGTCGGGGATAAGATTATTCCGTTCTATAACCGGTTGGAGACGCCTTAGTAATATCCTCTCGAAAATTTTGGATATAACTGGAAGTAGCGAAATTGGTCTATAAGATTTTACCTCATTTGGCGGCTTTCCTGGTTTTAAAACCATTATAACTTCCGCAACTTTCCATTGGTTAGACACGTGTTTTAATCTGAGCGCAGCATTTACAATATGAAGAAGCTTAATCAGTGCTTTTCTAGGTAAAGCTTTGAGAATTTCTCCGGTGATCAAGTTATAACCAGGACCTTTCTTAGGTTTTAGATTCCCGATCTCATGTTGTTTAGATTCCCGATTGATATTGTCGTAAGACACTTGACCATCGTACGGTTTAAAGGTGTCTTTCAGGTGGGCCGCAAAAAGTCCGCTTTTTCTTTATCTTCCCTTGCCCATTTATTGTGATTTAATTTAATAGGCGGCGCGGGGACCTTGGGCCTTTTGGTGCCTTTTACAGATTTTTAAAGTGAATAATTGGAATCTTTTTTCGCTGTTAAACTTCCAAGATAAGAGCCTATCGCACGATTCTTAAAATCCTTTATAGTCTTCTTCAACGAATTGCACAGGTGATTCAAGTGAGCTTTATGTTGCGGAGCACGACTCTGTTGCCATTTCTTACGCGCTTTTCTTTTTTCCTTGATCAATCCTTTTATTTCCGTAAAATATCGTAGACCGTATTTGTCCGGAGTTTTCCTTGGATTGGGAGTATTATTCCAAGAGCAGAGCTGTGCGATCTCAACGAAGCGATCAACTTCAACCTCAAGTTCATAGGGTGTCGTAAGTGGAATGCTCAGTTCAACATTATCTTCAATTTCGTTCCTAAAGCCTTCCCAGTTAGTTGTTCTACCGGTTAATCTCGCTGGCTCTAGGGTATAATCTAGTTTTTTGCTCAATGTCAAAACAACTGGGGAATGGTCAGACGACAGATCAAAGTTCTCTTCAACTTTAATGTGGTTGGTAGAAATTCCTTAATAGCATCTGTCAAATCCCTCTGTCAAATCCACCTGTCAGATCCCTCTGTCAAATCCATCTGTCATCCATAGTGACAGGTAGTTAGTTTTTACCTTGCCATTTAACAATGGATCATTTAACCACAGCAGCTTACACAACAACTAAAGGCGGTTGACCATAGAATGAACAGTTGAAGCTGATTTTTCGAACAAAATTTTCTTCAGCAATGAGGCCCATTTCTCGCTCGCCAGCTACGTTGGCAAACAAAATTGCAAAATTTCGGTTTCTGAGAATCCAAATGTGATTGTTGAGAGGCCATTTCATCCAATTTGGTGCGCGCTGTGGACCGGCGGCGTGATCGCGTGTATTTTTGAAAACGACGAATACGCCACTCTTACGGTGAATGCTCTGTGTTATGGTAAATTGATAATCAACTTTTTCTGACCTGAGGTACATTGTTGTGAGCAACATGTGGTTCCAATAGCACGGGGCTAAGTGAAACACAACACCGGCAAATTTTGCTCTATTGCACAAAAAGTTCTCCGCCCGTTTAGTTTCAAGATTTGACGACATCAATTGACCCCATTGGATTTCTAAGACCGTGTTATCCTTGAAGTTATGGCCGTAAAACAGCTAGAAAGAATTCGAAAGAATCGAAGTTTGCAAAAACTCTCATGGCCGCCATTTTACCGATGTTATGTTCCATACATAATGTCCAAAATTTAAAACAGTAAAATATTTTATTGACATTTTTAATACTTTTAATTTTATTTAAATTAAAAAACTAAGGCACAAAATTAATAACTCGTTATAAGCTTTCTAGAATTCCAAGCAGTTCAAATGTACAAATTTTCTTAAATCCGCCCACAAACACGCCCACTTTGTTTTTAGTATAAAATGAAAAGTGTTTCCTTAACAAAATATATAGACGTTGCTATTCTTTATGATCCGTTCATACATTGTACGAGGTCACACCCACATTTTAGGGGCGTGACCTAGTACAAAAAGAAGGATTTTGTTTCCTCAAAGCTATTTACGGCAGTGGTTAAGTAGTATCACCAGAATCCGTGACTTTTTGTTACAGATAACCACAGCTACGTCCACTTACTTCCTAGAAAAAGTTTTAAAAACAAATTATCTGGTAAAATCTTTTAAAAATTGCGAGAATGTCCTCTAAATAGAAAGATGTTATTGTTATCAAAAAGTTCCCAACGCCCCGTGAACGTTATTGGAAATGGGTTAGCAGATGAAGAATAGGGATCATAAGATCAGTTCCAGACTGATAGTAACTTCCTTGCATGTTTTTTTTGTTTTTTTAATCTTTCGGGACAGCGCCCCAAAACACCTTTGATTCGGATCTTGATTAGCTACAGAGTAAAACCTTTTGAAGCCATGTTTTGTGCGAGTGAGTTCCAGAGACTTGTCGTGCAACAAATTTAATTTTAAGCAGCACGGACAGCAACGCTATGGAACGTTGGTTTTGCGTCAACTGTTTCTATTATTTTTAGTGTTCTGAACTAGAATCGTTTAAAACAGAAAACTAACGGGTTCAATACGGTGCCTGTGTGTATGTCAATGCTTTTGAACCATTTGGTTAAAAGAGTTGAAATTGGGAAACAAAATCTAAAAAAAAGAGGGCCAAACCATAAAAAGTAGCCCGAACGATGGTATAACCTCCGCCGTATTGAACAGTCTTAATTGTGTGTCGAAGAACGAATTTTTGGTTTGGTGGGCGTCTAACCACCTGACCATAATTGATGTTGTATTGCAAACTCTGCAGTCTCCCTATATGTTTTTCTTTCTCTCTACAATTTCGCTCAACGTACTTCATTGCATTCCAACTGACTAGGAATTGTTATGTATATTTCACACTAAAATAGGTGTCTGACTCTAGTAAAATTGTGAAAACATGTGAAATCAAAATTCTCAATTCACAAATCTTACAAATTACTTTTCTCAACAATTTAACCACAGCCATAATCAGAAAATTGTCGCATAAATGAAATGTTTATAACTTACAATTTTGCTCAATAATTTTATTCATAATTATTTCAAATACCGGCTAATACTTTTACGGCCAAAATGGTTCACGAACATAGCCACTTCTTGTGGCGAATACTTTGACAGTTGACAGCTAATGTCATTATGACTGCAGACAGAAGTACCAATCTTCAAATATAAAACAAAAATCCGATTTAATGAACTGATAACACTGCCTAATTATGATCCAAAAAACCAACTAAAATATGAAATTTAGGTTCTAAAGAGTGTACAACAAATTTTTCTTGAACAAAAATGTTCAAAAACTTTGGCGAGGTGGTGTCCCACTACTTGCGAATATATTAACACGAAAATGTAAAAGAAAATTATGGTAAAATCTTCTATCCCAGCCAATGTTTGAGGCAGAAAAGTAATAGATTCATTAGACTCCAGGTTTCACGACAATAATTTAGGTAATTTAAGGAATTAAACGACAACTTTAAAACTGCAATATTTTGTCCGTTCATTCTTAAGCGGTAATCAACTCTTTTCTTATTTTGTTATTACAACATGGTATAGAAGAACTCGTCTCTGTCTGAACTGACTTTTTAGTCTGGAGAACCACTTAATGGATTTTGATGTAATTTAGGCTATTCTATAGTTTATTACTTGAGAACAGTTTATGTATCCGAAAATGTATTACGTATCTTTTTGGTCGCACAAATGGTCACAGTCGTTACAACTATTTGTCATACCCGCGACATTTTTCGGGAAATTTTATATTTTAACTGCACATAAATTTGAATATACAAAATACCTATTGCAAATAAATATAAGTCATCTTTCGTATAACAAAATAATCAAATCTACAAACAAACTAGAAGATACCAACTAGAATAAATCAAATATCTAAGGTCACACCCGTTACATTCTTTATGACTGAACATATAGGTGTTCCTAAGTTTTCGTAATATTGTATATTAATTGTTAAAGCTTTTAAATAAGTAATTCCGAGAATAGTTTATTAATTGCGAATGAAAAATATGGAACTATAGTCGCTCCACCAACTTACCTCAAATCAGTAGTTTCATCAAAATCCGTTCAGTTGTTCTTGAATTAGGCGTGTAAGAACGATGATTCAAGCATTTCTTGTCAACACGAATGAAACTTCTTTTTCGTATAAAACATAGAGAAAGTCTAAAAGAAAGATGTTAGGTCAAAACTTTTCATTAGGCATCGATGATTGCGTATTTTGCAGAGTTGTAAAATTGTAGTGTAATTGTTTACATGTTTTTACGTTTCTTATGCGTTATTAACCATATTGCATCATTTTGGTTTTCTTTTATACCAAATTGCACAACACTACTGTTGTTACTGAAATGTCATCATGACACCAACTTGTTTATAAATGAAAGTAGAATTTTGTCTACGTTTGTAGCTAGATGAGTTGGGTTTGAACAGTGTGGCCGGAGTACACACTCTACCCTTAACCCTACAGTATTTAAACTGCACATTACCGACTTGCAGCGCTAAATCCTTTCGTTAAGGATTTTAAAAGGTTTTTTGGGGTTTTTGGACCTGGAGATATAGGCGTAGGTAGGGGAAAAAGTAGGTAAGTGGCAATGCCCCCTTTCACCAATATGTTGCTTTAAGATTAAAGACGCGAGACTTGGTCTCAATGAAATCCTTTAAATACATATAGGACATTCACCGAATGAGCACTACGGAGACAATGATGTTGTATCCAACAATGGGTATAGCATCGATCCTTCATCGAAGCTTGAGGATACATGGCATCGTTTTGTTAGAATCTTTAGTACCTACGAAATTCAGTGAAATTACAGAATGAACAATGCTTACTTTGAAGGACCGTACCACAAAATGGTACATGACTGGATCGAGGACAGTAGACAGAACTGGACTAGGTTAATTCAGTACAGGATTCACGTACTGGAGGTAATCGGTTGACTCTTCAGCAACTTCCAAGGAGATATCCACGCGATCAGAGCTTGTGTTTAACGTAAACAGAAAGACTGATATGTGGCTATTATATCGTATACTGAGCTCATTACATGCACAAATATAGTTTCAAAATACAAAAGCTTCGACAAAATCTACAATATCAACAATATCACCAAGAGAAAACCGAACAGCTTATAAAAGAGGTGACTCCAGGCCCG
The DNA here is from genome assembly GCA_963082735.1 of Pocota personata. NCBI lineage: Eukaryota > Metazoa > Arthropoda > Insecta > Diptera > Syrphidae > Pocota > Pocota personata. The sequence continues at coordinate 31,778,707 of OY720431.1, read as the reverse complement.
CTTTGTAAAACTACAATTTATAACAAGCAGAGCGGATGGAATTAGAATGACCAAATTCTGGAAAATACGTAAGATACCCATCGAAAAATGGAAATAGTTTAAAATATGCTAAGGTTGACATTGAATCGTCGAGTATATGACATCACCCTGCAAATATATTTTGAAGCCCAACCTATTTGTACACCTCTTCATTCTGGTGCAACTCCTCTTCGTTCTGTCTAACATCCTACTTGAAAGGGTTGAGTGGGGGATTAGGCACACGTTATTTTTAACAAAAATTTCACTCTCAGACCAATTGCTACTTTCTGTTTCACAGAGCATACCACACATATGCACTGAAATCCAGCACACGAAATCCAAAGTAACTTTCATTTCTTATAGACTCCTTGGAGTTATTTATTCTATCCACTCACCATAACGCAAAGTGCTCTCTATAATCACACCCATTGCGACAAGAACATGTCGCCCCATTGCTAAAAAGTGAAAGCCCCATCCACTCCTATACCCTGAATTCCATTAGATTCTTCTTTCAACCTCGCATGTCCATTGTCATACCACGGAACTTAAACATTTCACTTTCAGTTTAATTTTAACAAATACGTATAAACAACCAAACAAAGTCGTCAGATAGAAATGTGAAGGTTAATGACTGTATAACTATGCACAACGAGCAGTTGAACAATCACGGACATTGACTCTTATGCTCATGAATTTGCCATTCAAATGCATTTACCACTAGATAACATTCCAGATTCCATCCAATAAATATCCTCTTATATCCATTGGCCTCAAAACGATTGCTGCCAATTTGAATGAGTTCCGCGAAAATACACTAATAGCCGATCTACATAGTAACCAGACCAATAAGTTTTAGAAAATCCACCACCAGAATAAAAAGACGAATATGGAGAAAAAGTAAAAAAAAAAAAAAAAAACTTTTTCTTTCTTTTATGAGACCGAAACTGAAACGAAATCAAATTTAATTTCCAATCGAAATCAATATTCACCGGGTGTGCAGACATGCGAGCAACCGGAGTGCATCTAATCTATCTATCGTTCCAAAGAACGCGGAGAAAAAACAACGGAGCTACGTCGTCGCATGGTGTATATTCATTTCGAGCGAAACAAATTGCTTTAAGTTGAAAAAGGGAACAAAAAATCGAAATCGAAATAAGTGCACGAAACTCAAAAAAACGGTACCTCTTCGTATGTTGCTGAAACGTCAATGGACAACCAGTGGGGCCCCTTTAGTTAAATCGGAATAACAAAGATTTTTAAACTTGTCCAACCTTTCAGTTTTCTCTAATCGACTCGACAGATAAGTCGAGTTTAGATGGGAAGAATGTTTTTGACTTTCGCAAATACAGGGTGGCCCAGAAGTCAGGGGTCGAATTATTCATGCTTATTCTGCGTCTCGATTCGGATCGTCTTCCGATCCAAATGACATTCTTGGTTTCGATATCGATCGATATCCATGTTTGTTCATTTACTCACTTAATTCTAGCTGTCACTCGAATCGAATTAAATGTCATTTTTCATTCGAGCAGAAATTGTTGTCGAGCTGGTGTTAAAAATGTAAGGACAATTGTTTTTTGTTTTTTTATTTATAAAAATATTGATTATTTTGTAACATACGTATGTGCATCGTAGGACTCACTCCAAGACTAATCGTGGAAAGTTCGAAGCTATGGTGAGACTGATGAAAACAAAGCCCGATATCGCCAAGGGCTTTACTACAAATGAAAGTGATTGCAACGCATTTTGGAAAGACGCAGCAATCAAATTGAACAGTTTGGACCCCCTTCCAAGGATGTCTACAGCTGGAAGAAGGTAAAGGATTTCCTTTAGACAAGACAAGACAAGTCCTGTAGTTTGTTTATTTTTCTTATTTTCTTAACACTAGGTGTGGATCGACTTTAAAGGACATAAAGAAGAAACTCTCTGAAAATGAGAAGATAAAACATCAATCCGGATGTAATAGTAGCAATCTTTCTTCTTTTCGTCTCTGGAAGAGGATGTTATAAGAATAACTGCAATTAACAGAGCCGTTGAAGGGGTCCAAGCTCGCAATTTTGGCGTTTTGAGACCGACACAGAACAACGTGACTGCGAGAAAAGTAGATTTGCCCCACTGCTCCAAAACTGTTACACAGAAACGGACAGCAGACATACATGTCATCTTCCAGATTAAGTGGATTTGATTTGTCTCTTAGTATTATTCTGTTTATTTTGTTTACTTCTTCTTGCACAAATATATACAATGCCATAATTGTTTGTTTACTTGTTTTTCTAAAAAAAAAAAAAAAAAAATAATCTCTTTGACAGCTAAATCGTCGCACAGCTGATTTCGAAAATGAAATTCACTAAATCTGTTCACTCGAGACGCGGAATATGAAAAGTTCATTCGAGTGAAATCTATTACTCGAATGAAATCTGTCTCGAGGGAAGTCTGGAATAAGCGTAATTATAGAGCAACACGTGACAGATAAATGTTGGTTTGGCATGACCGCTTAAGAGATGGAGTATCGAGTATCGAAATTTGGCATTCTGTGGTCAGTGATCGTGTATTTATTTATTTATTCGATATGGTTTATGCTGACGAGCTGAGGTGCATTTAGGAGAAAATATGTAAGAATATCTTTGATTATTGTTATTTTTGATTTTCTTAATTTATTGACAATTTATTTCAGGTCCAGTCCAAATAAAAAATAGAAGGAGATATTGGCAAATTTTATGAGCTGGGACAGCGGTTGAGGTGCATCCTCTAAAATTTATCTTCTCTATTATAAATAAGAATGCACTCTGAACCTTTTAATAAAACTGCAATCAAAAGTAAATATTGTGAAAGATATTTTCAGAAAATTATATTACGTACGCAGTCTTGTAAAGAGAAGGGATCGCTTTTATCTCTTAAACGTCTCCGTTCAATACACTCATAGCGATCATCATCTGAATCAGAATATGAAAAATAAAGTAAATTTTCCATTATTAATTGAAGACGATAAATAAAAACGTTTGCTCACACAAAAATAAATACTTTTGACATTTGTCAGCCATCTCAATTCAATGTAGTAGAATTGTACTAGTACAATTTTCAAAGTGCACTCGATATGTGACCATTCTTATGTCATCCCAATGAAGTTACTCAATCACTCGATAGCGTATGGATTTCACTCACTCGTTAAGTGATGATTTTTTTTATAATTCGCGCGCGCCAAAAGAAATATGAATACCTTTATACTGTTACAGGGCACGGGCTTTTAAGGCCAGGGGGCTTTAAATGTTTGAAGGTTGTAGTAGGTTGGGGAAATACAGAGCTTGGTAGATCATTCCACATTCGTGTCGTTCGGCTTATAAACGAATCCCTATATTTAACAGTACGACCAAAGTTAGGTTTTAGGGAAAACTGATGTGCATTCGAAGCATGTTGCGTATTGCCGGTAAAATTTTGAAGGGGAGGATTGGAACTGGCTATTTCGCTAGAGCATTTTTTGTGGAAAAAACGATAAAACAGGGAGAAACAGGAGACATTTCTCCGATGTTCTGGTGAATGAATGGAATCCACAATGTCTCTATCACCTATAAGTTTTAACGCGCGATTTTGTACCCTGTCTAGAATGTGCAAAACGGTCTTGCGTGCACCAGACCAGATATGGGCGTTATATTCCAGCTAAGGGCGGATGAATGCCTTATAAATTGAGGCCAGATCAGACGGGATAAAATATTTCTTGCATCGTTTAAGGAATCCTAGGCATTTTGCAGCATTTTTGGCGACCTCGAATATGTGATGATTCCATCGAAGATGGTTATTAATACACATACAAAGAATAGCAAGTCTTTCGGTTTCAATGATGCAAGTACCATCCATGGATAATGGTTGAGGGTTTTGATTTCGCTTGAGAGACAGAAGACAGCATTGTGTTTTGAAAGCATTAAATTGCACTCTGTTGGTTGAATCCCATTTGATTATGCTGCCCAGGTCGTAAGAATGAGAGTCGGAGACAAAACAGAACCTTGGGGAACACCAGCATTTATATGGTGAATTGCAGACTTGAAGCCATCCAAGACAACCTGCATTGAACGCCCCGATAGGTAATTTCTAATCCATTGAAGAAGAGACTGATGGAGAGATTGGTTCCACTTCTCGATGAGATATGTATGCCATCAAATCACCAGTGGACCCATTGCTACGAAAACCATACTGCCGGTCGTTAAGGTCTTTTTTTTGGGACGGGCTGGACAAATGCTGTTTTCCATCTGCTCGGAAAGAGCCCTGAAGAGTAGGATAGACAGAAAAGTTTGCGGAGAGATTTTATCAGCGTAGAAGAATACCTCTTCAAAACTATGGGAGTACTCCTGCAACTGTACGAGTGCGAAAGTGGACTTGTCCCATGAAAAATTTGAGGCTCTCAAATACACGTGGAGACGAAGCATTATCTGGTAGTGTGGAGTTCGCTGCAAAGAGAGCAGCAAGCAGATTGGCTTTATCTAAGGAGCTGACAGCTGGAATGTCATTGTAAATGAGCGTAGGGGTGGCTGACGAGGCAGAATTTCTAATATTTATGACCGTATGACCACAAAATTTTACTACCTTTGGAACATTGTAGGACTTTTTGCCTCAATTTTCGATCGTGTAAGAAATATACACGTCGAATATAGGCATTGCAGTCTTTTCTGGCTTGTTTAAACCTCTTTACAGCTCTGGTCAAACCACGAGTTTGCCTTAGGTTTAATGCTCTTTATTCTGTTAGGAATAAAGTCATTCATACCTAAGAGTATCCACGTCGCTATCGAGGAAGCATAGCGAGCAGTTAAAACTCCTAAAAAAGCTATTGAGGCCTCTGCAGTTGGCTTTCTCGTATTGCCATACTTTTCTTTTTTGAGTTTTTTCTTTAACTGTGTGGTCAGAGTACGAGAATTTAGCTGATATGATATTATGGTCAGACAGACCTAGAGGCACTAGAACATCAATGCCCAAGGTGTTGGCGGAATGACTTTCAATGTCCGGTATACGTGTAGGCTCATTTACAAGCTGAGTCAAATTGTTTATCTCGGCAAAAAGTTCAACATACCTTCCTTCGGGTGTTGTCTGGCCAGAATGTTGAAGCCAATCCGAATTGTGCATATTGAAATCGCCCGCAATGACGATTTCAGTATGAGGATATAAGGAGACAATTCGAGTGATGGAATCGGACAACGCATCAAATTCATCAAAAGTTGAGTTGCTGTCCGCACTATATTTTATATGTTTGTAAACTCTCTTTTCTTTGTTTCTTTTTTACTCTATGTTGAACTCTTATAAGTACTTTGGTCAAATATCTATTTTTCTATTTCGTTTTGGCGCTATGCTTTTCTCATGTCCTATGGTGGAAGTTTTGTTCATCTTCTTTGAAAATGACTAGTGGTTACAATGTTTCTACAACTGACAGCATGAACAATAATTTGCGCGTTGGGTCGGGAGTTGACATAGTGTGTGTATCTGAAACTTGGTTTCAACCCGACGTTCTCAATGGTTACAAATTGTATCGGCGGAGAGTGGCATTGTATATTCGCGACTGTATAAATGTTGAGTTTGTCACTCAATCTGAAGCTACCTCTTTAATTGACTACTACTTTGTGGAGAGAACCAATGATGGGCCAAACAAAATTCTGTTTGGAGTAGCTTACCGCTATAATAAGTGTGTGGATCTATCCGAAATTTACTCAGTCCTAGAAGACTTGTCATCCCTTTACACCGACATCATTCTTTGCGGAGACTTTAACTGTGACCTGCTTGAAAATACTTCGCAGTCATTTACTAACAAAATCAGCACTCTTGGCCTAGGATCTATCAACACTATTAGTCCAATGCATTTGATAAGTACTTCATCAATCCTGGTAGACCTTTTTCTTACAAGTAACTCCGAAAACACCCTTCTATTCACTCAGTTGTCAGCGTCCGCGTTCTCAAAAGACGACTTGATCTTTGCGACTTTCAAACACCATAGGGATTTTAGGGGAATCAACTTAAGTCAGTTGGAAGATGACGTTCTTCAGGTGAATTGGCAAGATGTTTATTTTATGAATTCTGCTGGTGATCAAATTAATTTCTTGCAAAATGCCATACGTCATCTCTATAGTACACATGTTCCGATAAAAACAAAATATCTCCGAACAAATACTATCACATGGTTTACCCCTGAAATACAAGAAGCCATAAAACAACGAAACCTGGCTTAGAAACAGTGGAAACGCTTTAAACTCCCTGAGTTTCATGGACTTTTCCGGGCTTTAAGAAACAGTGTTTCTATGAAAATAAGAGAAGCTAAGAAGAGGGTGTATGCAAAGTGACTTAATAAAATCCTTCCTGTGAAAACTTTGTTGAAAAATATCCGAGAGCTTGCTGTTGGTGGACAAAAGGTGATTATCCTTGAAAACATAAACCCTGACTTCTTAAATTCTGTATTCGCCGAAATACAAAGTACTTTGCCGGACATTGGCGAACCCTGTATGGTTGATTCTCACATTAACCTTGAAAGTAATGATTGCTTCCAGTCCACCAGAGTAGATGAAAACGACGTTCTGAGCGACCTACTACAAATTAAGTCTAAAGCTATGAGTCTTGATGGAATACATCCACACTTTATTAAAACGATTTTGGCCCCCATTCTTCCTACACTTACATATCGTCTTTTTCTTCTTCTTGGAAGGTTGCTAAGGTTATACCGATAGTAAAAAAGCCTACTACCCGTTTGTCACCACCCGAGTTTCGACCTATTTCTATTCTCCCAAAGTCTTCGAGAAACTTTTTCATAAGCAAATGAAATTTTTTGTTAAAACTAATAAACTATTGAATGTCCAACAGTCAGGTTTCAGGGAAAACCATAGTTGTGTCTCTGCTATTTTAAAAATACTAGTAGTAGATGATCTGAGAAGTGCGATGGATAACGACTTAATATCCTTTCTTCGGCTCATAGACTTCTCAAAGGCATTTGACACTGTCAATCACGGAATAATTTTCTTAAAACTTTCATATTTAAGTGACAGAAGTTAAGCCGTATCGGTTGGTGAAAACACCTCCCCGTACTTACAGCTAATATCAGGAGTACCACAGGGATCAATTCTCGGGCCACTGCTTTTTGTCATGTTTATTAATGAGCTCATGCAAGTCGTCCAACACTTATCAATACATTTATATGCTGACGGTGTGCAGATTCGGTTGAGTTGCAAGCTGGGTATGCTAGAAGATGGATTAGACAAACTTAATCACGACCTCAAGCAAATCTCGCACTGGTCCGCAAAAAATCACTTACAACTAAATCCAACGAAGTCAAAATGTTTAATAGTCTACAAAAACAAGCTTGACAGTAGCTATTTCCCAGCTTTATACCTAGGTAACACTGTTCTACAATATGTCGAAAATGCGAAAAACCTAGGCACTTAGTTCAATTCGATACTCACATGGGACCAACGTATTCAGATACGAGGAGTTATTGGCAAAATATACGGATGTTTACGTGCCCTCTCACTGACAAAACACTTTATACCTCAGCATATTAGGCTTAGATTGGCAAAAACTTTAATTGTGCCAATCGCCACCTACGGATGTCAAATTTTTTGTTGTCATATTTCAGAAAGACGAAGAAATCTTACAGTGGCCTTGAATAACATTACGCGTTACGTTTACGATTTGATCATATTTCTGGATACACTGACAGGATTCTGGGTTGTGACCTGCATACCTATCACAATTTTTGGGCCCTTAAAACACTAAATAATATCTTGATTTGCAATGAGCCTCAGTATCTGTATGAACAACTTCAGTTCTCAACTTCCCCTCTTTCTCTAGTTTTTATTTAACCAAGGCTTACATGCAGAAACTCCGAAAACCAATATCTTGTTTATATTGTCAGACAATGGAACGCCCTACCGCTGGACATCAGAAAGCTTCGTGGAACCAAGTCATTTGATAAAGTTGCTGTTAAATCTGGGGAACGTAGTGGTACGCATTTTTTGAAATTAATCGTTCTCCAAAAGTTATGTGCAACAGGTCTATTGAAGCTCGAGCAGTATGCGAAGTTAGGATAGGTTAGGTTGAAGGGGCTGTGCATCACGAAAGGTGCTTACACGGGGACCTATTGGTCCATAGTGGTTTTCCTTGGGTTATGTTACCGCATCTAACATAATTTCTTGTTGGCTGCTTCTTACTCGAACCAGCAAGTACTCCTTATGAATCTCGTTAAATCCGTCAGCGATGCATGTGTCAACTCACCCAGTTCTCCGAAGAGTCTGTTTCCCATATAGAGGGGGCGACAGTTGTGGAGATTTGGCTGTCGCAGAGCAGGTGTTTGATGGTTTCTATTTCTTCCTCATTTTGATAGATTCTGCAGTAGTCCGGGGAGTTTATGCCCAGCCTTTTGGCCATAGTGCTGATCGCGCAATGACCCATCATTACACCTATCAAGACGTGGATTTCTTTTTTCCACATAGCTAGTAAGCATTTGGTTCTCCCCTCATTTAATTGTGGCACAATCACCTCTTGATAGGTTCGTTCCCTGGTCCTACGATTTATTTTCTCTTTCATTACACCAATAGGGATGTCTATTTGTGTGTAGGTATATTGTGTACCTAGTACTGATCCTTTTTCTGGCTAGTTCATCTGCTGTCTCATTCCCTTCTATATAGAAACCCAGTAGAGATTGACTACATGGATATTGCTAAGTTTGTTCAGGGTTTTACGACATTTACATACGAGTATTGTCCAAGATCTTATTGTCTCGCTGTTCAGTGCCTGGATTGCTGACTGACTGTCCATAAAAATTATAATCCGAGATGGATTTATTTTTTTTTGTAAGGATTGTCAACGCTGCTCTATCAATGGCGAAGATTTGAGCTTGAAAGGCACTGCATTCATTTGAGAGTTTGTATGAGTCTTTAATCTGTAAGGGTTCGCAGAATACTCCTGCTTCAGTTCCTATTTCCATTTTAGACCCATCAGTGTAGACCTGGATTAATCTGCTGGTTTCCCAGTCTTTTAAGAATAAGGGTGGAGTAATTCTTATTGAAATCGTGATATGGAATAACATAGTCTGAGTTCTTGATGAGGTCAAGAATTCCATAGCTGTGGTATAGATGTGTGACCGTAGGAAAGACCGGTTGCTTTAAGACGGATTGCACTTTTCCCTGCAAGGGAAGAAGGTGAAGTATTATTTCTAATCCAGCTTGTGGTGTTGATCTCAGTGCTCCTGTTACTCCTATACATGCTAATCTTTGTACCTTAGTGAGGTTTTTAAGATAGCAACTCTTTTCCATTGCATTCCACCATACTAGTGCTCCGTAGGTATGGGTCTGTGCGAAGTTGCACCATTTTGCTGACACTAAAAAGCTTTCAATAATTGTCCGGTATCGGTCGCCTGTGATGGAAACAGTATGATAATGACGATCCTCCAATAAATATGGTCCAATTATTCTTGCTTACCTAACACCGCACCAAAATGTACAGCGAAATGGATGGAACTGACGCTGGTGAACTACTCTTGGATTCTCTGAAGCCCACATCTTGAAGTTTTGCTTATTAACAAACCCCTTCAAATGAAAATGAGCTTCATCGCTCATGTTTTGTCTGACAAAATCTTGGAGTCTACGGGAATATTCAAGGCGCTTTTGTAGATTCAATGGATTCAATTCTTCCACAAATTAAATTTTGTATGGAAAAAGGTGCAGATCCTTCAAAATTCTTTGTAGTGATGCTCTGAACAACCCAAGCTGTGATGAACATCGCCTGGTGGATATTGTTGCATTTTCAGCAACACTATCTCTCACCCGTTCAATCGTGGTTGCAATTTGAATTCTTCGCGGTCTTCCGATTCGGGGCAAGTCCGTAACTGATCCTAGTTCTCGAAAATTGAATTACCCGCCTTACAACCGATCGGGATGGACAGTTTGCTGTATTAAAATGACGTCGATATGCACTCTGAGTTTCAACAGTTGACTGTTGATTTTTAAGAAAAAATTCGACCACTTTCGCTCGTTGTTCCTTAGTGAAAGTTTCCACGATCAATTGTAAGGGTTCACTTTAAGTTATTCTAAAAAGAAAAGATTAAAAATTTACCAGATTAATAAGTTATAAATTCTTTACACTAGTTCGTGACTTCTGGGCCACCCTGTATTATTGATTCTTCTAGAGAAATAAGTCTTTTTCTTCTAACTTGTAGACCCGAACCGAAGAGAGATTAATCTGCTAAATTAATATTCTATACTCTCCTAGAAAATCCTCTGTTACGCGCACATAATTGTAAAGAGCGTAAAGCTCCCATTGCAGTTAAGCCAGCAATTGGAGCTGCAATGGGAGCCCCCAGAGTTGTTGTGGGTGTATAAGCATGGAAAGTTGCGGTCAGCGTTTACAGAATCACCAAAGGTCAGGTAGGTTGTGACCACCTCGAGCGAACATCTAGTAAAAGATATAAATAGTTATTTTCTTAGTTTGGATGAGGAAGAGTTTAAAGGATCAGAGGAGCATTTCGCTACCGTATTAAGATACAATATATGTTGGCCGCTGATATGATTTAAAATCCACATTGATCTTGAGAACTGTAATCACGACTTCGCTAAGGAGATCAGAGGCGGCCATGTGGTATATTATCATTTCTGTAGCCCTAGGGGTGACAGGACATACATAAGTTATGAAAAGTAAGTAAAGTTGCCATTTGCATCAAATAGACAAGTAAAACTGTCATAAAGTATGGAGATTTTAGTAATGAAAGTACTACAGTGCGTCCAATAAAGAGAGACCAGCTAAAGTTAAGCACAATCATCATTTCAATTATTTCATATTGACGACAGCTTGATATGCTACTACAAAGACAAGGCACAACTGATCTCGATCAAATAAATAAAATTATCAAGTCAGTGAAAGTGTTGCAGAGCAACTGTCAGAGCCTTGGTTTGATGATGAATGTATGCAAGGCAAGTATCTTTTGCTTGGCTACGAGCATTTCCTGATTTTTTCAGGATTCTTTATTTAAAAGCCAATTTAAATTATAAGGCGCTATGTAAACGGTACAATGTACTAATGCGAAAGTATTTTGGAAATTAGTGGCGAGGCTAAACGGAAGAACATATATTATCAATCATAAAGCTGAGTCATGGCAGTCTCGTAACACATTTTAGTGAGTTGCTCAGTCTGACACCTAATATATGCCCCTTCCAGTACGAGTATATCGTACCTGCCTTTGACAATGAAATCTTAGATGCACGAATCAATCAACGCGAGATATGTAAAGTTTTAAACCGACTTCAGGACAGAAAAGTTGCAGGATCTGATCGAACTCCCATAGAGTTTTATAAATATGACACAAGACTAGGATGCACGCTGCCCAATATTCATTGAGGACCTGGTTGTCTTCGTTCCTGGAGGTATCGAGTGTGCAGGACATATTAAGAAATGTTAATATGTCCTTGCATACACACCGGGAGTCTTGCAACTAATGGTCAACCGTCTACACCAATACTGCGCAACTTGGGATCTGGTAAATCAAAAGTTATGATATTCAGAAATCAGGTATTGTGATTGTCAATTAGATCCAAATCCTAACGCTTCCTCCACCACCATGCGCAGTCTGGATGATAAGCTTCACCAGTTCTCCTTCTAACAAATGTTGCCCCGCGAGTTCCGAAAATCTTCAACGAATTGTGAAAAAATTGGGGTAAAGGTCCGCTTGTATTGTATATTAACTCAGAAAGATGATAACATAATGAAACTTAAACCTGAAACCTTAAAGTTTGATTCATCTGACTAAACAATTTTAATGTAATCCACTTTGGTGAAATCCTTGTTATCTCGGGCACATTACAGTAGCCATTTTTTGTTACCAGGGTTTTTGCTAGGGTCTTTTTCTACCTTTGCAACCTTTTAGCCTTGCTTCGCTGTTCTTGAAGTCATGTAGGTCTACCATAATTAGCAAGGCTTACAGCTAATTCAGAAGATGTTATCCTACTATTTTTCAATGACTCTTGAACAAGTGTTCTCTTTGCTTTGAATCTGAGGGACTGCTTGGCAGTTTAATAATTTTCGTCCGTTCGTCTTCGCTCAAATCTCTTGCTTTTGGCATTGCTGTAATATTAAGACTATATTTCACTGTAAATAGATAAAAACTAATTGCGATTTGAAGTAGAGTGAGGATATTTATGAAAAGGCACAAATACCACCGAAGAAATATTCCTTTTTCTTTGCCTTCAAAATGATTTTCTCAACTGCAAATCTCCGGCCTCATAACCTATTTTTTTAAATTGGAAAAGAAGGAAAAAATCGCTCGGACCAAGTCTGGGCTGTAGGGTGGGTTATCTGTCGTTGAAAATCCTGTGTCTTTGAAGGCCTTTAAGGTCTCGAAACCAGCACCGTGTGACAGGCGCATTATCCTGTATAAACAATACTCTGTGCCTGAGTTTCTCACGTCGCTTCCGTACGACAGCTTCACGTGCCTGAGTCAATAGAATTTCCGATTTCGGCTGACATTGTGATGTTTATCTTACCACAGATAATAACAAAATAAGATTATTATTGAAACGAGGTGATATTTATACTAGTAAAGGGTGCCACAATTAGTGCTATCACTAATGAGAAGATGACTCTTTGTTGAGTATGTCAGGCCGCGAACCTATCAGCCAGCCCTCGCATACACTTTTTTTTATTATCTGGTCTCAGGATAGACTAAACCAGCACCTCAAAATGTTCGTAGATGCCTATTGATTCTACTTTTGAATTGTTGGAGATTATTGCTTCGTGGGAATATGTATGCTTGGAGTAAATTACCATAGTTTACTTGTTCTGCAGCAGATGAGGAGAATAGTGATGACTTTTGATAAAGGGATATCCGCGCCATTGCTAAGTGGATATAGAAGTATAAAGGCCCTGGTAGCGTGCCTAGTAGAACGCTTAAATATTGCATTTCGAGGGATCATTCTACAAAGATCTTCGGATCATCTGTCATAATAGTATCTATAGTATAGGTCAGCTACCAGTCGTCAATAAGTTGGAGATTGGTTGGAGATAGTTGGAGAATGGAAGTTAGTCCTGTCTTTTCTATTAAACAAACTGCTCGTCTTTTTATGTTATCGAGAAGATTGCGATACTTATTTGAGCTCGAACTCCAAACATGATGAAGCGTTGCGCTGTAAGTATCTTTCTGCTCTAAACAGGAAGCTCAACTTCATTGATATCGATTTTGCAATGTTGTATACGAGTACGTGGTCATGCCATGTTTCCTTGGAATGATCAATTTGGTTTCTTTGGCAACAAACGAGAAAAGGAAGATATCGGACACTTTCTTGGGACATGTTAAAGCCTAAAGGGATTAAGAAGGTGCTATTGGGCAAAAATATTTTACTACAAATAGATAGTTCCTCTAATACAATTATTTTCTTCCATTAATGGAGTTAATGCAATCAATTTTGACTGGATAATCTTTTATTGAAGAATTCTAGAATTTGCTAGTTTATTTCTATATATGTGCTTCTTATAGTTATATTGTATTTTATTTATAAACCTTTTGCTAATGCCTAGGCTAAATAATAGCTAGAAATTGCTTTGTTGTTACTCACTTCATCCATTCTCTAATGAACCCTATTTCTGAGCTGACCAGGAATGAAGACTCCCAACATTGTGATCAAGAGAAATCTGCTTCAACTAGTTCAAGGATAGTTTCAGGTTAACATGTGGCTAATAAATTTGAAGGTGAATTGGCGAATAAAAACTAACAATCCAAACCATACTAATCAAAACCACAATTTGCATCGATTGCATCCACTGTGCAAGCTAGCCAAACAAAAGAGATAATTCAAAGCAAAAGCATACCGACTGGTCACATTCCATTTAATCAAATATATCTCTGTGTACGTCTAACATTCTTTGCTACAAATTGCAACAAAAAATAGTCAAACCAAACGCAAAACCTAGCTGAACCACTAATTTCCAATCAATTGTTGATGGCAAGTTTGTGCGTCAACTCTTTTGTTTTTCTTATTCTTAATTTTGTTTCCCTCTTTGCGTGCACATAACTGCTAATATTTTAAGGTTGGGCTTTAACGTAATTTTTTTTTTTTTTGATCTTTTTCTTCATATTTTTTATCGTAATTACGACGGTCAGCCAGCCTATCGGGACGGTAGTTTGGTGCAGTTTGTATAGTTTGTGTACCACAAATTGCTTGAAATTGTATAATTAGTGTACGTTCGTCAAGTTTGCGAGATTTTGTGAGAAAATTTCGAGTTTACTGCGCCGTCGTGTTGTTTTGTTTATTTCATTGTGTTCGTGTTTTGTCCAGTTGAGTTGTATTTTGATTTCTTGCTTCGTTTTGTCTTGTCTTTTTGTTGTTGAATTTATTTATGGACCAATATGAACTTTCGCTTTTATTCCAAACATGACACACTTCTTCTTCTACATCTGTGCTTTGATTGATTTTTATTAAATGAAATGAAATGGAAAACAATTTTTTATTGTTTTCGTTTTCGTTTGGTTGGTGTGAATTAGTTTTAAATTTATTTGATCGTTTGTATTTGATAATTCGATCGATTGAAGTGTGTGAGTGTAAATGCAGAGCTTTTGTCTTGTTTGTGGGAATTTAAGTATTTTGCTAAACTAGCAAATTAATTACTTCCATGGAGTGTCTATTTACCTAATTGATAGATATTTAATTTGTTACAGGAAAATTAAATTTCAAAAGAGGTGTTCAGTTAAAGATATGAGTAGCTTTCGAAATAGTATTTTGTTTGTTTTTCAAGATTCGATGTCTTCGAGGTTATTCATCTCTAATTCGAGTTAATAGTATGTTTATTGATTTATTTAGTAGCAAAGCCGAAGATATCACTTTTAAACATTTTCTCCCATCTATTAATAATTCGCTGCATGTCTGATTAGGCGAGAAATTATTATTATAGTCACAAAATATAAAACGTTTGAATAATGGCATGATGTTTTCTATTGCTAATTTCTATAAACGATTATGGATATTTTTTGTTGACTCCCCTCCTCATGTGTTTCGCCCACTCTATTGCCCAAAAAAGGAGCTTCCATTGTATTAGATCGGGCAGTTTTGATTGTTGGTAGGAACATTTACATTAAGTTGAGGCATGCTGATCAAAATTCCGATTTATGACCTCCACACATTCCTGCTGGCAGTGTCGCTTTATTTAATATTCCAACATTTGGACAGATACATTTATATTAGTGATAAATACTTACGATGCTTTACAGGAAATATTATCCGATATGATAACTATGGACTACCGCCCGATTTTGATAATTTGCAGATAATATCATAAGAACTGTTTGATCAAAAACTGAACCTTACAGTTGAGTCTGTTTCTCTCTATACTTGAATAAGATGCATCACTTTTTAAAGACACATTCACAAATGATAAAAATAATAAAGAACTTTTCAAACCAAGATACAAGAATCAGGAGATTTTCAACTAAAGAAATAAAAAGCCATATGAAACAGGAAAGGATTAAATTTCTCAACGGGCGCTAGCCTACACATGAAATCTTTTCAACGCTATCTTCATATTAAAATGCTTCCCAAAAGCCTGGAAGGTAGAAAAAATAATTGCAATCCTAAAGCCTGTGAAAGATGCAATATAAACTGTGTCCGTGGTGTAGTGGTAACATAATTGCTTGTCACGCTGCAGGTTCACGGTTCAAATCCTGATGTCAAGAATCATCTATTTATTTCGCATGAAATAAATAAAAAGTCGATCACTTGCGAAAGCTAAGTCAACTCTACTGTGAAGGTATAACACTGGCAGTAGGGTGGTCGTATGTCTAAAATGTAACTTGATCGTGATGATGACATCAGGTGGACGGAAAAAAATACTGTGAATCATAAGCAACGACAATAAAGCGAAAACAAACAAAATACTCCGCAGTTATCTGGCAGCCACCCTTGGAGTTTACAGAAACTTAATACCACCTGAGTTTCAAACTACACCACTCTGTCTTTCTCTCTGTCTCTTCCTCTTTATACTAAGACGAGAATAATGTAATACCTAAACATCAATTCGGATTCAAACGATAGCACTCAACTGCACAGCAAATTCACCGAATTGATAACAAAATATCAAAAGATATGGATGACAAAAACTACTGCGCTGCTCTTTGTCTCGACATATCAAAAGCTTTCGACAACTTTTGGCACAATGGACTGGAATACAAGCTATAGGGTGTTCGAAAATACACGCTAGATTTGAATTTTGAGCCATTTGTGAGGTAAAGTGTTGCCAACAACAAAAAAAAAAAGGGTTATTAAAAATGGAGTGCTACACGACAGAATAACGCGTTTTCATTTTTGAGCAATATTTGAAAAATAAAAATAAAAAATTCAGGGAGACTGTATCAATTAGTGATCTTAGACAATCTGGCCGTCCTTCAACAAATCGTTTAACACAAACATCGAAGCAGTTCGTGAGAGTGTTGTTGAGAAACCAGGGACATCAGTTCGACACCGTGGTCAAGAATTGGACATTTCGAGAAGCTCTTTACAGCGTATTCTCACGAATGATTTACATCTTTATTCATACAAAGTGCAATTGACTTAAGAACTGAAGCCTACTGACCACGCACAGCGAAGAAAGTTCGTTGAATGGATTGTGGAACAACAACAAGTGGATGTTGATTTTTAAAACAAAATGATCTTCAGCTATGAGACTCATTTTCATCTTAATGGCTTTGTTAATCGTCAAAATTGTCGAATTTTGGGTTCAGAAAATCCACGAGTGATTGTTGAAAAACAAATGCATCTACAACATGTCACTGTTTGGTGCGGATTTTGGGCTGGAGGCATCATCGGATAATTCTTCTTTAAAAATGCGGCTGGTCAGGCTATAAAAGTTAATGGTGCTCGCTATCGCTACATGAAAATCCAGATATAGATGTAGATGACATGTGGTTTCAACAAGACGGTGCCACATGCCATACAGCCCGAGAAAAAAATTCAATTACTACATAAGTCATTTCCTGGTCGTGTAACTTCCCATTTTAGTGATCAGAATTGGTAACCCAGATTATGCGATTTAACGACTTTTTACTTGGGGTTTTTTGAATACTGAAGTTTATGCCTAGAAGCCCACGACCACCCATTCCTTGAAGGAGCAAATTGAGCGCTGAAAATTTCGACAAAAGAGTGCGTATGTGCTATCAAAGCCGTGGAGGCCATTTACCCGATATGCTATTCCATACATAACCCTATACTGTATACTTTATGAATCAATAAGACATTTATAATTAAGGACCTGCGTTTTCTTTCAAAACTACTTCTTGCATAATTTGGGACACCCTTTACAACTGTGTCTTTCAATAGACTTTTTCCTATTAATAAAAATATTGACAATCGATATTTCTATGTACAAAATAGAGAAGAACTCTCACCACTCTTCAGAGCTGAAGTTGAAGTTCCACAAGGAAGTATGCTAGGACCACTACTATATCTTATCTACACAAAAGACATTTCAATACCTATAGAATTAAAAGGGAAATAAAACAAAAAGTTTTGGGATTTTGGTCTATTTAGGCTTTTTCAAATTGGGCCTTTCCATCTTTGACCCATCTGTGCAGGATTATTATGTTTGATCCAACCAACCTTGACCTGTTGTCTGTGAGCCTGCAGTGCGCATGATAGAACCACCTGAATTATGGAACTACCTATTTGATATGAAACAGCTGCAAGTATAGAAAGCCTTCGGATTGTTTTTTTTAAATTGCATAATATGTTGTCCTTGCAGTTTAGTCTGCTACTTACTTACTTATTAGGTCCTTTAACCCCTCGGGGGGCATAGGACGTCAATCACGCCTGCGCGCCATCTTGTTCGTACTTCTGCAACGCGTTTGAGCTGCCTCCAACTCATTCCTATAGAGCTCGATTCCTCCTCAACTGTTCTGTGCCATGTTTGCCTAGGGCGTCCCGCTATTCTGCCTGCTTGGGTGAGCGGATTCCACTGCATTGCGTATTTCACAATGGAGTTGTCTTCGCACCGTAGGATGTGACCAATCCACTGCCACTTTCTCCTTCTTATAAGTTCTTGGCCCGTTCTCAGATCTGTTCCGTTCGTTGGAAATCTGGTTCGGCCAAAAAATGCTCAAGATGATTCTTAAACATTTATTTACGAAGACTTGTAGCCTGCGTGTGTTAATGGTGTCCAGCTTCCAGGTACTGCACCCATACAGCAGTTAGAGCGGAACAGTCGCAGCTTGGTTCTTAAGCTGATAACATTACTTTTCCAGATTGTGGATAGCATACCGAACGCAGCTTTAGCCTTCCCGATTCTACTGCATACGTCCAGTTGGGTGCCAGCGCGGTTAGCCGAGACCACACTTCCTAAATATAGAAAGTTGTCAACTTTTTCGACTTCCTGTCCGGCAATGTTAAGTTGAGCGTTAGTGTTGGAAGTGTTGAGGGCTTTTGTTTTGGCCATGTTTATTTTGAGCCCCACTTTGTTAACCTCAGTTTCTAGATTATGGGCCATTAGATGAAGGTCCATTATCCGATGTGAAAGTAGACAAACATCGTCAGCGTATTCTAGGTGTTTAAGGTAAGATGTCATTCTCCAACGAATTCCATTGTTTCCTTCCGTCAATGCTGCACGGAGTACATCGCTGATAACCACCAATAACAATAGTGGTGACAGAATGCATCCTTGACGTACTCCACTTTGGACACCAAATCCCTCTGACACCTTACCGTTGTGTAAGACGTGACACTTACCGCCCTCGTATGTAGCCTTGATAATAGCAATAAGTTTTTCCGGGATGCCTCTCCTGCGCAAGGCCAACCAAATAGCATCTCGATTCAAGCTGTCGAAAGCCTTCTCGAAGTCGATAAATAACAGATGTAGCGGAGATCTGTACTCAACGCATTGTTCGATTATGATCCGTAAGGTGTTTATGTGGTCGATGCAGAAGGATCCAGCGCGAAAGCCTGCCTGTTCGACGTCGAGAGTAGAATCTAAATGCTCTTTAATTCGGTCGAGAATTATTTTTGCTATTATTTTGGCTACAGCCGGAAGAACACGTATACCTCTCCAGTTTCCGCATTCCATCAAGTTTCCTTTTTTCGGAAGCTTAATGATCATCCCTCTTTTCCACTCCTGTGGAAATTGTTCGCTATCCTCTATATTAGCGGATGCAGATACGAGTACCTTAAACTATTCCTAAGGATTTCAATATATGTATGTCCGATCACCCTGTGACCTTCCTGCTCGATTGGAGAGAAGAAAAATCAATATACCGCTTCCGACACTTGTCATTGAGATGGATAGTGGGAGTCGCTGAGTGTCCGCCAAACGAAGAGTATCTCTCTATTTACATATTTCCATACTCATATCTACCTATCTACATATTCTACTCTAAATCTTTCCAAATAAATTTGTATTTAAATATTTCACCTAATAAGATATTTAATTTCAATAATCCCACATGTATAGTTAAGTTTGTTTCTGTATGCAGTGGTACTGTTAAAGCATGCTAAAGCTAACCGTTTCAACATTCTCATCAGTTATCAACTTCCGGAAAGGCGTTTGTTTTCAACGATGGAAGCCGCTAATCTGCAAGATTATAGTATATGGACGACCCTGTGCTACTCTAAGGAGTAAGCCGACAAGGTCCTTCCGATATTATGGTTAAATTGAGCACTAAGTTGAGAAGTACTTTGGCTCATAGTTCCTATCATCATCATGTTAAAACAAATGCAGGCAACAGAGCCTTAATAAGTCTTAATATCAACCACACTCTGATTAATTGTATTGTGTCAATGCAGAGCTGGAGGTAACAATAGGCAGGATAACTGAGTATAGGGGCACTCCATAGGGGGGTGTTCTTCATCACTAGAAAGTGTTCATATCGTTATTCCATCCGACTATCAGCGACCAAATTAAAGGAGTCTTAAAGGCGCTCAGAAATTAAAATTCTATCCATCGATGGTACTCGCATAAAAATGTATGACCATCTCAATACTATGATAGTTCTCTATACTTTTAAAACCCTATTTGATAAAGCACGCAATTTTTGGAAATATTCGCACCTAAAAACAATTTTGGGAAAGATCGAACCTTTTGGAAAATTTTGTAAAATTTTAGAAAATTTAAAAAAAAATTGGATGCCTAATTGTATAGAATTTCAAAACCTAAATTTCCATTTGCAATAATATTGTTCGTATGACACACCGTTTTCAAGATATTCGTGCTCATAAAAAAAATGTTTATTGGCTTCAATGGTTTGAAAAACTCCAATCCATTTCAGTTAAGAGTTAGGCACAGTCCTTGTAGAGAATTGCAACTCCTACATTTTCAATCTCACCGTGTTCGAAAGAATTTTTTCGTATCCGTGTCTATTCACTCAAAAACGATTTCCGTTAACTTTGCTAAATAGTCGGACATTTTCAAAAGTTCAGTACAATTTGGAAAAGTTTTTTTTTTTTTCGTGGGTAGATGAAAAATCTTCATAGACACTATGAGCCCGGTGCTCATAGTAGTGTGAGGTAAATAACACCTCCCTTTCTACTGGTTTCCTACGATAAATGTTTCCTTATCAAGTAGTTTTAGTTTCAAAAATATTCGCGTTGGGCAGGTGGCTTTCCAGCAAGAGCACCTGCTAAAACCCGCCATTAAATGCAGCTGGTCCTTATTGTACTAGATCGAACGGTTTCGTTTTTTTGTAGTCGGCGCACAAGGTTTATCTCATGCAGAATTTGGAGTATAATGTCGTTGCATTGACCATTAACACGAATACGGAGTTTTCGAGCAAAGTTCGTTATTTCGTCATCGACATTAGTTACTCCTAAGTCCCTGTGGATAACATTGTTTCTGATATACTATGAGGCATTTGCTATGACTCTTAGCACTTTGTTTTGAAAAGACTGTAGGATATGTCAATTGCTTCACTTGGTACAATCCCAAAGTTGTATACTATACGTCCAAATGGGTTTAAGTACTTGACAATACTTTGCCTCATTTGCATAAAGTATTTCTACAGAGTTAATGAAAATGGATAGGTTGTTCATTTTTTTATTGTAAGTAAAGTTAACATGAATTAATATGGTCTCGTTGAGATCAATGCGCCAAATCTTTGTCCAAAGCTCGTTGGAGCTTTACAGTTGCTGACTCGACTGATTTATCTGTTAATATAGTCTCATCGTCCGCGAACGTAGCTACGACAGTGCCTTCTTCTTGCGTTATATTCGTATCTCGAGTGTACAGTAAGAACAAGACCGGACCAAGAACACTTCCTTGTGGTATTCTGATTCGTGTTTAATACGGAATAGTCTGTTCGTTAGGTGGGATTCTAAAGCCTCATATAATTGTTCCGGAAGAACCTGTCTTAACATAAATTTCAAGCCTTCATGCCACACCTTGTCGAAGGCTTGCGAGATGTCCAGAAAAGCGAATTGATGGTCAGGAATCAAACGTCTTTCTTCAATGACCAGTTTGTAGGCACTTTAACAAAAACTTTTCAAATACATTAGATACTATCGGCAGCAGTGATATCGGTCTGTACGATTTGTTGTCGTTTGGTGGCTTTCCCGGTTTTGGAGCCATTATAACCTCGGCAACTTTCCATTGCCATGGAACGTACAATAATCTTAGCGCTGCATTTAAAATATGCAGAAGGTTTTTAAATCATATCCCCTTGTTATTTTTAAGATTTTCTATTGTCTGGCAAAGTTCGACCAACGAAAAGCTCTTTATTTTAAAGTTGTCAGGTGTCGAAATCGTACGACCAAGGTCTTCTGTTAGCACCTGTCTCGTCAAATGGCATAAACGTTTCTTAAAGGTGCACGGCAAATAAATCCGCCTTCTATTTCTAATCGGTAGCGATTGCATTTGGGTTTTTTTTAATACCTTGTATGGCTTTCCATGGTGAATAATTCGAACTTTTTCAGCAGTCAAGCTTCCAAGATACGTAGAGATCTCTTGATTTTTGAAATCTTTGATTGCTTTCTTGAGTTCATTACACAGACGTATCAGTTCTTTTATTTCCGTCGGATATTTACCTTTGCTATTTATGACTTCGTTCCTCCTATAGGGAGTGTTGTTTTACGCGGCGTGCCAACGTTAGCTTCTATTTCATACGGTGTTTTAAGCAACACATTCAGAACAATATTTTCTGTACAATATTTCCTAAAGCCGTCCCAGTTAGTTTTGTTGGTAGTTAATCTAGGGGCCCCTTCTTTTTTCATTAGACTCTCGCTTATTGTCATGAATACTGGTGAATGATCTGAGGAGAGATCAAAACTTTCCTCGACGTTTGTAAAATCTTTAGCTACACCTAAACAGTTTAGAATGACACAAATTTTTTCACACGATATACCGTTTTCGAGATATAGTCATTCAAAAACGATTTCCATTTGTAAATTATAGATTTTCCATTTTCTTAAACAAATTTTGTATATATGTAGCTTTTGAATACTAAGGGAAATTTAATCCATGACAGCATCTATCAACTATAAAATTTAAGATCTGTTTCTCATAAACCACAAAACAAAGTATACTCCATTCTCTTCTAAAAATTTCGTCACAAACTTTTAAGTTTACCGTCAAAGCTAAAGCTCAATACTTGTTGTCCACAAAAACACGAGAACTGGCTTCTTTTCCAACATAAATTTCACATCATACTACGACAAATCCATGTCAAACAAGCGGCTACCACTTATCACCAGTACTGCCGATTTTCGGTGTCTCTATTCAATCCGTCATTGCATTCCATCCATTCACTTTTTCCATACACACACACAGAAGCCAAAGAGTGGTTTATGTTTAAAGTATCTGTGTATCTAAAGCACTGTGAATTAGTCCCACCAAAAAATTAACTTTATTTCATTGGAAAGTGTTACCAAAGTGGTGGCTCCAAAAGTACTATGATACGCAGTAAGTAAATGCGCACTCCTCAGAGAGCAGAAATCGACAACGACAACTCTGCCAGCTTGTTGCAATCTGAATACAAATTACTCCTCTGCACTTGCGGTATCTTTTTTAGTGCTCCAAACTTACCATAAAATCACCACAGAAGCACAACAACAATATCAACTTCTCCTCCACAGACAAACACAAAAGAGTGGTTTCTGTATCCAACAAAACACACAAGTATCTGCTGAGCGCCAAGACGACATATTGAGAGTGGTAGGGGCAATTTTATGGATAAATTCTTCAAAAGTTTCTTCAAGTTTTGTATCTGTCTTTGGTGAGTTGTTACGTTCCTCGTCTCATATGCTATACTGGACACAATCACCGTCATCGTGTCTCTCTTGTTGCCATTAGTAGGTGTTATGCTGTACTTCATCAATGGTAGTTGTATCGAGAGACGGTTTTTTTTTTGTATCATAGTGTGATGGAGTATAAGGTTTAGATTTTGAATTTGTTACCATTTTGGTTGTCGACATCTACAATAAACTAAATCAGTATCAGTTACCTAGTCCATCGAGTGACATCGCCGAACGGTCTACTGAATTGGATATAGGGAGAAACAAAATTTATTATATACACACATTGTGTTGTGTCCCTGTTGAGAAAAGACAACAACAGGAAAGGACTTTCATCGAAATCGAAATCGAAAGTGGGACAAATAAGAAAATAAATATAGGACCTAAGTGACTCTCTTGTGGCACATTAGCGAAATTAATCGCGCGTGTTTATTTCTTTGTGTATTCCTGCCTAAGCAGATGGGATATCTATTATAAGCCATTTTTATTGCCAATTTAACCTAAATATTAGTGTGAATTTCTAATAAATAGTTTTCTTAATTCTTTTGATTAATTTGTTCACAAAAAAAAAAAAAAAACCTCTCGTAACGTTCGTTAATTGGAGAATATCTCCGATGAAATAAAAAATAAAATTAAACCAATAAGCAGTATACCGCTGCTAATAAAACGAATAAAAAAGGAAAGTTGAAAAGAAAATCCAATAACTAGTGCGAGGAAATTAATAAGAGATCAAAGAAGTAGAAATCATCATTACATCGTTGTACACACGGATTTCTAATTATTGCGCGCATACAGTGACGATAAGAGTATAATTTTGTTTTTCTTACAAACGAACAACTGCAATTTGCACACATTTTGTGGATACCAGTTTTAATCTAAATTGAATTTTTCGTAATTTCACGCCTGTGTTCAAGAATTTTGCTGGCTAATTAAGTTCTTCGAAAATGGTAAGTTTGTTAATATTTGTTGGTGTTTTTTTTTTTTAGTATTTTTGTGGGCAATTCGAAATGCCAAAGGAGAGAGTTAGCTGTTAATAAGTATGGAATGCAGTTAAAGACTAGAAAGACTAGTGGTCATTAGTTATCTGTCTATCTAGGGTGATTGGGTTTTTTTTTTCTGTTAAATGTGAAGAGACAATGGATGGACTTAATATAATTTTTGTTGTTATAGATATTGAAAATTGAAGTGTTTGCTCTTAAAATATTATTATATAAAAGACTTATTTAAGTTTAACCTATTATTAGTATACAACACAGCCTTATTCATTAGATTTTTCTTTACTTGAAGTTTAATTACTGATGGTTGAATGATTAGTAAAGCTCATCAAATCAACTTTTATTATCTAAAAATCGAATGAATATTGAATCGTATATTTATTGTTAACTTAGCTAGGATCAACGTTGTGCAAATAATTTTAAAACTCTAACCACAAATACTTGTATACTTAACTAATTTTGGAGAGCGACATTTTCAATGAGCTTTTGGTCGGATTAGCCTAAACATTCCACACGTAAAGCCAATAAGTGGATGTTTCTAGTTTATTATTTCTGACTACAGATTTGTATACTAAACTTCAATTAAAAATGTCATGATCTTAGTAGACTTACTTACTTACTTATGTCCTACATCCCCTTGTGGAACCTAGGGCCTCGACTATGCCTAAGCGCCATCGTGTACAGTTTCTGGTAATGTGTCTCATCTCTCCCCGACTTTTCCCCAACTGCCGTGCTTCCTTCTCGACTGCTCTGCGCCATGTTCTCCTTGGACCACCAGGTCTTCTGCCATCCTGAGTTAAGGGGTTCCATTGCATAGCATGGTTTGCTATGGAGCTGTCAACCTTTCGGAGCGTGTGACCAATCCACTGCCACTTCCGTCGTTGGATGGTTGTGCCTATTGGTTCCTGACCCGTACTCTCGTAAAGGTGTTCGTTAGAGATACGATTGGGCCAGAAATTCCTTAAGATGTTGCGCAGGCACCTATTAACGAACGTTTGCAGCTTTCTGGTGATAGCAGTGATCACTCTCCACGTGCTGCATTCATATAACAGCACGGATTCAACATTGGAGCGGAACAGTCTTAGCTTGGTGTTCAAACTGTTTGCATTGCTTCGCCATATTTTGGACAACATCCCGAACGCGAACTTTGCTTTGGTGATTCTGTTGGTTCCACCATCGGTTGAGACAATACTCCCAAGATACTGGAAATCCTCTACTCTCTCTACCGGTTGTCCAGCAATTTTTTTTTTTTTTTTTTTATAATCTGCGCGCGCCAAAGGGAGTATTAATACCCTTTAATTGTTTCAGAGCACGGGCGTCAGGGAAAAGGGGGAAGAGGAACAGAGGAGGTACCTATGCACGTTGGCTTTGAATGTTTGAAGGTTGTAGTGATGGGGAAATACAGAGCCTGGTAGATCGTTCCACATTCGTGTTGTTCGGCTTATAAATGAATCCCTATATTTGACAGTACGACCGAAGTTTGGCTTCAGGGTAAACTGATGTGCATTCGAAGCATGTCGCGTATTGCGGGTGAAATTTTGAAGAGGAGGAATGCAACTGGCTATATCGCTGGAGCATTTTTTGTGGAAGAAACGATAAAACAGGGAGAGACAGGAGACATTTCTCCGATGTTCTGGTGAATGAATGGAATTCACAATGTCTCTATCACTTACAAGTTTTAACGCGCGATTTTGTACCCTGTCTAGAATGTGCAAAACGGTCTTGGGTGCACCAGACCAGATATGGGCGTTATATTCCAGCTTAGGGCGGATGAATGCCTTATAAATTGAGGACAGATCAGATGGGGTAAAATATTTCTTGCACCGTTTAAGGAATCCTAGACATTTTGCAGCATTTTTGGCGACCTCGAATATGTGCTCATTCCATCGAAGATGGTTATTAATACACATACCGAGAATGGCAAGTCT
This sequence comes from Pocota personata, assembly GCA_963082735.1. Taxonomy (NCBI): domain Eukaryota; kingdom Metazoa; phylum Arthropoda; class Insecta; order Diptera; family Syrphidae; genus Pocota; species Pocota personata. The sequence continues at coordinate 31,752,568 of OY720431.1, read as the reverse complement.
TTCGGTTTCAATGATGCAAGTACCATCCATGGATAATGGTTGAGGGTTTTGGTCTCGCTTGAGAGACAGAAGACAGCATTGTGTTTTGGAAGCATTATATTCCACTCGGTTGGTTGAACCCCATTTAATTATGCTGTCCAGGTCGGAATTTAATGTGTTTAACATACGTTGCCGTTCCCCTTCTACGGCCGAAGAGCAAGGACGTGAGTTAGGAAACGAATATGAAAAACTGAGGGTACTGTCATCAGCGAAGGAATGGATTGGATTAGAAGAGATCATTTATAAAAATAAGAAAGAGAGTCGGAAACAAAACAGAGCCTTGGGGAACACCAGCATTTATTTGGTGAATTGCAGACTTGAAGCCGTCCAAAACAACTTGTATTGAACGCCCCGAAAGGTAATTTCTAATCCATTGAAGAAGAGACTCATCGATGCCATATGCACGCATTTTCGACAAAAGAGCCTGATGCCAAACTCTGTCAAATGCTTTTGAAATATTAAGCGCAACCATCTTGGTTTCGCCGAAGTGATGGAGAGATTGGTTCCACTTCTCGGTGAGATACATATTTGAGCCGATGAGTTCGTTCCAAGACTGATAATTTTAGTCTTTGCGGTATTAATTTTCAGCCCGACGACGCCAGCCTCCCTCTCCACATCTGCTGTCATTTGGTGGAGGTCCATAATTCTATGAGAGAGTAAGCATACGTCGTCAGCGTAGTCGAGATGTTTAAGTTGGGATGTGAGAGTCCATCGAATTCCTCCGTTTCCCGTCGACAAAGCTGCACGAAGCACATCGCTAATCACCAATAGGAATAGTATTGGTGAAAGAATGCAGCCTTGTCTTACCCCACTTTGTATCTCGAATTCCTCAGACAACCTTCCTCTGTGCAGAACGTGACATTTGGACCCTTCGTATGTAGCTTTGACAATAGCAATTAATTTATCAGGAATACCTCTCCTGCGTAAGGCACGCCAAATAAACTCCCTGTTGCTCGTAAGAGCTCTGCGGGAATACCGACAACTCCGACCGCCTTGTTGGTTTTAAGTGCTTTGATCGCGGTAGTGATCTCATCCTTACTGGGAGTAGCTGTGCGTATTCGGGCATTTCTTACCTCGGGCACTTCATTCTGATTTATGAACATATGGCTAGCGAATACACGGTTTAAAACCGTAGCAAAATGCTCCTTCTATCTCTTAAGCTGGTTCTCTTCCGAAATAAGCAAGGCTTTTCACTGGGTGTTGGCTGGAGCTGCGACCACCTGACAGCTCTTTAGTGATTCTGTAGACGGTCCTACTATCGCACCTTCGTGCAGCATCTTCTGCTTCTGTAGCCAGCGCGTTGATGTAGTTGCGCCTGTCACGTCGCACTCTACGCTGAACTTCTCTCATCTTCATGCGATATAGGGATTCTAGCTCATTACTCCCTGCTGCTGGAGCGGCTGCAATGTGAGCTTTCAGCTGTTTCCGTTCGTCAATCCGTCTCCAGGTATCCTCGGAAACCCACGCCCTATGCCTTTCCTGTGATCGACCGACAATTCTTTCAGCACCAGATGTAAAAACATTTTTCACAGCACACCAATGGTCTTGGATGGTTGTGGGCAGTGAGCTGCTGATTGCTTCCAAACCTTGTGAAATGTGCTCCCCTAATTGTTGGCGCACTGAAGGATCACTAAGTCTATCGATGTTGAACCTGGGCATTCTTGTATTGTCGGGGGGTCTTCGAAAGGCAGCAGTGCGTAGTTGAAGAGTAGCTATCATAAGATGGTGATCTCATACTATTCCCACATCTGCCCCTCGCCTGGGTACACTTAAGTGAGTAAGAAGTATCTATATTAAGTTGCGAAGCTCATAATTTGTAATTCAGAATACTATACCGTGTGTTTGTTCTTCAGATTTTGGGAGGGTTGAAAACGGGTATTGGAAATCAGATCTGATTTACTGATGTTTTGAATTCATTTAGTATTTTACGGTATTAATTGGCGAATATTTTAATCCTTTCAAGGATCTCGTCCGTCTTCCACCATCTTCTAGTTCCTAAACCATAAAAGCTATAGGCACGATTTTTACACAAATTATGTACTCGGAAGGGTGGTATTCTAAAAGATAATTTGGATTACTACTTAAAGATATGGACTTTTACTTGTTCTAGAGCCACAGCATTGTTTTTGGGTGGTATTCTGAAAGATGAGAAATATCTTAGGGTCTGAGTTAACATGCTTAAACTCGAAATGCTTTGCTTTGACTCGATTAATTTGTAATTTAGTTCCAATTGTAATCTCTATGTACATACAAAGCAAAGTTTTTTACAGACGTCTCCGAAAAACAAATAAGTAAGTTCGTGCTGCTTGTATTTCTTTCGGAGAATGTGAGTGAGTTATGTGGGATACAGAACCCCTTATGGGTCCTAAGGCCTCTACTGCCATCCTGGGTTAAAGGGTTCCATTGCATAGAATAGTTAGCTATGGAACTGACACATTTTCGATCAATCTACTGCCATTTCCGTCACTGGATAGTTGTTCCTATTGGTTTCTGGCCGGCACTCTGGTAGAGGTCAGGTTACACTTGTGTTTTTTATTTGGTTGGTGAGCTGTTTACTAATTTGTCTTTCAGAAAAATAGTGTGCACAAAAAAAATGTAATGTGATTGATCTGCTTCCAACACTAACTTTACTTCAATGGCCAGCAATTTACCTAAACAAACAGCCCAACTGAGTTGCGTTTTGTGTTCAGTTTTTGGTACTTCTGATGAACTGTTGCAAAGTAATAGTTTGGCCTTCTAACCTACAACTGCTTTTGAGCTCTTAAAGGTAATTGGTTATCTTAAACATTCTAATTCTTGTGTTTCTGATGGTATTTCAAATATAATTTTAAAACACATCGGATGCTTCATAGTTGATGTACTAGCAGTTATTTTTAATGGTAGCATATTTCTAGAAGTTTTTCCTGAGGCTCTTTCCTGAGGTTCTGCAGAGGGTATGAACAATTAAAGTTCAATTTCACTGTTTTTGGCAAGGTCTTTGAAAAAAATTTAAGAAGATGTTATTATCTTTTCTAAATAAGACTAAGTTCTTCAATCAAGCCTAATTTGGTTTTCAGCAAGGCAAATCATCTGAAAATGCCCTTCTACATTTTTGCTTCAGCGTTTTTTCAAACCTTGATGGCAAAATGTTTACTGCTGCCTAATTTGTAGATATTTCAAAAGCCTTTGATATGGTGAACTACACTATCTTATTGAGGAAAGTTGGAAAAGCTCGCTTTCTTGGTTTCATGCTGGGTCTTACCTTTCAAATAGGTCTCCAAAAGTAGTAAAAGATGGTGATACCAGGAGTGAAACCCAATTTTAAGATTTAGGAGTACCCCAAGGTTCTGTCTTGGGACCCATTTTGTTTCTTATTTATATCAATTCGCTCTTTAAAGTTAATTTTAAAGGTACACTTACTGCTTTCGCAGACGATGTAGGCTGTTTATATGGCTCCGATAGTACTTTGAATTTGGCTTGTGATCTCAACTGTGATCTTTATTTATTAAGAATCTGGTTCGACGGAAATAGATTCAGCTTCAGCTGTAAAACTAAAATAATGTTTTTTTTTTAAATTTTCTTTTCCCATCCAGTGCCAATGATGAGATGAATTATATCAAAGATATAAACTGTCAGGTGTTTCAGCTCTGTCTTTTCCAACTTTTTGTAGCTCACTTCGTTGCAGTGTTAAGTGCTTTCTAATCGAGAAAGTGGACGAGTTTAAATGCTTGAGGTTCACCAATGATTTGATTATTGGTTCCATTGTGCCGCCTATTTAATAAGCTCCCACAATCAATTAAAGCAATAACATTCTGTGGTAGGTTTGAAAAATATTAGGTGCGCAACTAAGTTCTCACTCTTTGTCAATAGATAGCTCCAGCAGTAAGTGCTGGTCGATTTTGACATGTCCAAAACGTCATGAACCGAGCTCAGACATATGGTAAACAAACTGTTTTGACACATTAGTGTTGGCGTCATATACTTTTGGTTGTGTGAAAATGTTTGGTTGAGCTCCAAAAAGTTTACGGAGATGCTGCTCTAAGTGAAACAACGTGCCGTGATTGGTTCCGTCGCTTCAAAGACGGTGATTTCGATGTTAACGACCATCCGCGTGAAGGAAGGCCAAAATCCTTCGAAGACGCTGAATTGGAGACATTGCTCGATGAGGATTCGTTCCAAATGCAAGAACAGCGTGCTTCAGCATTAGGAGTTACCCGTCAAACCATTTCCAAGCGATTGCATGCGTTGTTCGCGTGTGAACAACTGCTCCAGCGGTAAAAAAGGAAGGGTTTTCTTCATCGCATAGTGACGGGTGTTAAAAAATGGATTCATTACAGCAACCCAATGAAAAGAAAGTAATGGGGACTGCCCGGTCATGATTCTACGTCGTCGGTTCGGCCGAATAATCACGCTGCGAAGATTATGCTGTGTATTTGGTGGGACCAGGTCGGTGTCATTAGTGTCATTTATTATGAACTGTTGAAACCCAACGAAACCATCACTGGGGAGCGGTATCGACTGCAATTGATACGATTGAGCCGAGCACTGCACGAAAAACGGCCACAATACGAGCAGAGGCACGAAAAAGTGATTCTACAGCATGACAACGCTCGTCCTCACGTTGCCAAACTCGTTAAAACCCACCTGCCATATTTCCACATATTGCGCCATCCGATTATTATTTGTTCCGTTCAATGGCACATGGTCTGGCTGATCAACAGTTCCGCTCATATGAAGACATCAAAAAATGGCTTGATTCGTGGATAGCCTCAAAAGATGAACACTTTTACCATAACGGTATTCGAGCTCTGTCAGAAAGATGGGAAAAAGTTGTAGCTAGCGATGGGCAATGTAACCATTGTAACCATTTTTTCACAATAAAGTTGCGTTTTCATCAAAAGAGAACTTACTCGTAGTTGCGCACCTAATATTACTCTCTTTTTAAGCAGGTGTAAACTCTTTAAATTGGTTTTAGGGCTCATACACTATAAGGCTCTAGATTAAATGTATTTAAACGAATTTTAATAAAATTCATATAAAGAGTGATCCAAATCGAGTTTCCTATGTTGGAAGCACTGTAAATCAAGCAGCTATCAATAAGCACTTGTTTTCAAGGTGTCAAATATTAGTTTGCATACGACACATTTACGACACCACCGCTCAACGCGTTAAAATTGTTTTATTGTACAGCAATAACAATTCCGTACGAACTGTGTATCGAAATTTACGAGAAGATTTTGGGCAACAATTCGCGATGTAATAAACAAATTTTAAAGCATTGCAAGCAGGGTAAGGCCTGTGCATCATCGTGGCGTCCGTTGAGCTGAAAATATTTCTGTTGTATGGCTGAAGACCCGGAATTGTCGATTTGTCACCGTTCGCATCTTTTGGGCTTAACCCAAGACTTGCACCTACACCCGTATAAAATTCTGTTAACACAAGAACTGAATTCCCATAGACCATGGACAACGAAGAATTTACGCTGATTGGGTGTGTTAGAATAGCAGGAAGTTGATGGTGATTTTTCAAAGAAAATTTTCTTCTCTGATGAATAAGCAAAATTGCGGTATATGGGTCGAGGAAAATCCTCATGTGATTCACGAGACACTGTGATGAGGTAGCATCATTGGGCCTTACTTTTTTGAAAATGATGAGGGTCGGACTGAAACAGTCAAAGATGAGTGCTATAGGCGCATGTTAACCGAGTATTTCTGGCACGAAATCGGAGATATTGATCTGAAAGACATGTGCTTCCAATAAAAAGGAACAACTTGTCACACATCGGGTGCAACGTTGGATGTTTGGCGTGAAAAGTTCTCAAGTCGCATTATTTCACTTTCTGGTGACATCGACTGGCCGCCAAGGTCATGTGATTCAACGCCGTTGGATTTTTTTTTTTTTTTTTGTGAGGTTACGCTAATGGTAATGTCTACTCTAACATACCTGAAATGTTGGAGTAACTAGAAACCAGCATCCGTCGTAACAACCAACATAGCCGAGATACCACCCGAAATTTCGAAAATTACCTCGAAAGTATCGACTGCTGCAGTAGGCCCAAAAACGCCCATTTAATGGATATGATTTTTCATAAATAATGAAATACATAACATTTTCGATTAAAGAAAAAAAAAATCCGATGATTTCCTTAAATGTGTTTTTTTTTTTTTTAAGTTCGAAAGCTCAATTTGGATCACCCTTTATTTTATAGAATTTTTGATGTTTCCTAAGAATAATGTTATAACATAAAATAAAAGGGCATTCAGTGCATAATTGTACAATAAATACCATTCTTGTTGTCCATTCAAAATCTTCATCCAGGATAGTTGATCCAAAGAATCTTACTCGTAATTCCTTCAAAATTGGACAAATAGCAAGAAAATACGAGTAGAACACATCTTCTCTTACATTCAAGTTGCACATATTGCACAAAATTGGTAGTTCCGATGTACCAACTCTGCTCTCAATTTGAATGTAGTGCCTATTTTATCTGTTGAGTTGGAGTTTAGTACAAGTACAGAGTTTAGAACGAGTACAACCTATGCTGGGATGATTGGGCTTCATTAGCAATACAAATTATTACTAATTTTTCCTAGTAAAGTGTTAAATTGGCTTCATCTGACCACGGTATGTTACACCTATCTTCCTCAGTGGAATGTTGGTATTTGTTTGCTCACTACAGGTGTGATTTTTTGTGTTTTTTCCGAGAGCCATGGCTCTTTTCTCGCCTCACATCCTTTAAGTCCAGCTTTTCTAAGTCTTCTTCTGATGCTTCTCCGATAAAATAGAAGCCACCTCAGATGACGTTTTCTTCTAGTTTTTTTTTTTCTTAAGAATATGCTATCAAGATCTACCTTCCTTTGAATGCTTTGATCACAGTTAAGTTTCCAGTGTTGTTGTAGAGCCAGAAATTGTTGTCTAAAAAAGGTCAGTACTGATTCCCATCCGAGATTGGTTAAGAACCATCTGGAAACCTTATTTTTTGTTATTTGGAACTTCAACCATGTTACAGATCATTCCTGTTGACTGCCTCATCAGGATGTGATGCGAAAGTCTTAATACAAACGGTACTGGAATTCCAACTAGAGTGAACCGCTGAGCTCTAAAATAGAAAAACTATTTGATTTTTCCCAAGTATTTGTTGATAGCCATGTGCTGTGGCTTTCCTGCAGTATATCGACCAAACTTCGTTTCTCAATTAAGTGGAAATATTAGTTCTTTCGGCGAAATCGTTCTTAAATATTTAGTGCATCAGAAATTATGTCTGCCAGTTTCTATTTATGTGACTAACCACGCTGAAGCAATTGCTTAAAATGTTTAAAAATAGAACCTTATTCCAGAATTTAGCACGAAATTTATATGCATTTCACTTGGGAGATAATATTTCTTTATTATTGAAGTTTACATCTTCTTCTCTAGACACCTGAAGTCAAAGATGAACTCTAGATCTCAGCCTGAATCTCAACACAAAGAAACCGTCAAACCAATTAATTTATTAATTTCTCAAATCGAAACGTTAAGCTCTTAACGGCATCTGCCAAAAATTACAAAATAAATTATAAAAAAAACCCGTTAAACAAAAAAACTTGTAATTGTTTATTACCACACAAAGAATATTCTTAAAAAATTACTTGCAAACCTGAAATTTGAGACAACCGCCGAGAGGGCACGTTTTCTCTTTATTATCCCGTCTATCCTAATTTTTGTGCACCTTGTTTTTATTTTTAATAACTAGTACCACTGTTTAAATAATAAAGACCATCCCACAGCTGATACGTTCTCTTGAAATACGGTTTATTGTCATAAATAAAAAACATTGGAAATGTTAAAGTTCAATCGTGAAACACTTTCATAAATTATTTTTATCCATTCTCGTCAGATACTGCCTACACATGACTCGCTGATTTCTCGGTTTAATTAATTTATTACTAAATTTATTTAACATACAACAATAAAAATTTAAATTCTGTCAAACAATATAAGCTGATCCCCAATTCGGTAAACAAGTTTCTAATCTAACGATCAATCTAACAACGAAGCTTTTTTTTTTATATATTTTCAGCTGAAAAAAAAAAAAAAAAAACACAAAACATCTGTGGCTATAATAAAATTAGCTACACTATTAGATAAGAATACTTTCGATTTTTAAACTCTTATTTTCGTCGACTTTTCGAGAGCCGCCCACGGCAATATGTCCCAGTTCGCTGATCAACTCTTTTATATTTTCAGTGGAAAATTAATTTGAATATTCTTAACAATGGCATAACTTTGTGAAAAATCTACAAAATGTTGAACAGATTATGTTAATTAAGTGGAATTAACTAAAATAAAATTCCCTTCCAATTGCCCTCAGGTGTAGCATTCGCTCTTATCTCATCCCTCCAGGCCAAGCAATTTTCAAAAAATAAAAATTCACATCAAAACTTCATGATATGAAGAATATAATAAATAAAAACAACCTGCACCAAGAGGAGGAAAACCACTTCACAATCGATACGAAATGAAACGAAAAAAAAAAAAAAAAAAACTGTTCTGCCTTGAAAAGCGGCAACCAGCTCCGGAGGTGGATTGTTGTATGCATATCTTTAGCCAACTAATGGGCTGCACCTGTATTTATTAATTTACTCTGTATGACGTATGTATGCGTGGTTTTAATTGACCAATTTCTATAACTAACCAACATCCGTCGATAATTTAGCCTAACAAACAATTTTATTTCTGTTTCTCTTTTGCTAACTGCTACTGAATTTTTATTTTTTTTTTTCACATGTCATTTGTCAAATTCAAAAACGAAAATGAAAATGAAACTTTTTCGTTTACAAAAAAAAAATCAGCGTGGATTAAAAAACAAAACAATCTTATCGTTCAAAGTTTCTTTTGTCATATTTTATGTCAGTTTGAAGCATGAATGTTAAGTGGTTGGATATAAACACTCACGGCATAACCGGTGTTGTGTACTTCTAACTGTGACACACTTATTAACATTTTCATTTGATTTATTGCTTGTTGGTGATTGAGTGATTTTCTTGACGGTAGCTAGATTAGTGGCTTGAATGACGTGTAATATTGCATGCGAGTGTGTGGATTTTGAAAAGTTGTTTATTTTCGAAGAGTGACACTTTCATCAATTGGTAAACACTTTTAAAATGTCGAGGGCATGATCATAATTTAATTTTTACTATAACATCATTTGCGGCACATAAAATCTACTATGCCGTGAAAAATTAAATGTTACTTGTGGCGATGAGAAATTGTAATAAACATAAATTTCTATGCATTCACGCATGCAGCTATCTGTCAATAATCAATAATTTTAGCAATGTACAAACATAAAATTACAAACCGCACATTTACATTAACATTAATCATTGTAATAAATCTATTACCGAGGTACACTGAATGCAGACTTTCAACTTGGAAAAGTCTTAGGATACCCAACCGTGGTAATGTTACGAAATATATGTGGAAATAAAAAAAACAAGTTTAATGGTAGATTAGTCATCGTGATGCATTTGAACTAACGCATTTAGTTTTTCATAGATTTTAAATTGAAGAGTTGTTGGAACTCCACTGTTAGTCATGATCATTAGTCAGTGGAAGAACGTGGAATTTTTTTTTTTTTTTTTTATTGACTGGGTTAATGACCAGTGGCTAGTAACTTAGTAAGGACGTGGATATTTGGCTATAATTTATGTATATTTTGGAACTATGGTCAGAAATAAATGTTTCAAAACCTTCTCAATTATTTTACACATACAGTGTGGGCTATTTAAACCTTCGAGATGTTTTTTGGTAATCATTTCAGTCATTTTTCGTTCATTTTGAATCTTGCAGATATGTTCTGATCACTTTTTGAATATGATATCGCGTAAATGGTCACCGCCAGAGCGAATGGAGCAATGTGCTCGTTTTTCGACATTTCCAGTGTTTCGGGTTGAATAGCGGCCATTTCCTGTCGTATTTTGTCTTTCAAGGCTTCTAGGGTCCGTGGCTTGTTGATATAGACTTTATACTTCAAATAACCCCACAGGAGGAAGTCTGGATGCGTTAAGTCGGGTGATTGCGCCCGCCAGTCAAAATCACCATTTTTGGAAATTATTCGCCCGACGAAGGACGCAATAAAGCGATCGTGACTCGCGCTGTATGAACTGTGGCACTACCCTGTTGGAACCAAAAGTTGTCCATGGAGTTAACAGTCAGAATTGACATCAGAAAATCCATTTTCAGGGACCGATAACGCTCTCCATTGACAGTTACGGCTGCTCCGTGGCTCAAGCTATATAAGCTGTGCAGCCACCCTGTTGGAACGAAAAGTTGTCCTTAGAGTTATCAGTCAGAATTGACATCAAAAAATCCATTTTCAGGGAGTGATGACGCTCTCCATTGACGGTTACGGCTACTCTAGAATTGTCTTCGAAGAAGAACGGTCCAATGATGCTTTCTGCACAAATTCCAGCCCAAACAGTCACGCGTTGATTGTGGAGAGAGTCTTCGTGAATTAATTAAGAGTTTTCATTGACGTGGAACACACAATTTTGTTTATTACGGTCTCATTTAAAGAAAAATGAGCCTCATCGATCATGACAATTTTTTGTCAAAAATCATCGTCGATTTGAGCCATGTTCACCACAAAATTGTCGATCGGTAAACGTGGCCTGTACAGACTCAATGTTCTCATCAGACCGCTTCGGACGACGTCGACCTTGATGACTGGCATTACCAAGATTGCCGATGGCGATGAATTTTTAGTGTAAACGCCTGGTGATGTGGTCTGAAGGCACTTCCCTCACTCGATATTTTGCATACGATACGCACGTTGCGTTTTCACAATTGAGAACATATTTTGAATGTAAAACTGCACGATAACAGTACGTTGTGGTGGAGTGTACTATTACATGGCACAAATTCGCTTGCTCTCATAAGCCGATCTGAAAACAGATGTCAAAGTTATAGGGTTGCTCCGGCAACGAAGATTTAAATGGCTCACCTTGTACCTGTGGCAAAATGGTCCTTATTAATGAACAAATTCTCAAAGTAAATACCTGCAGCTTCTCGTAGGCATTCATGCTGTGCCACACACGAATGGTAGGCATCTACAGTTTTATATGACTTTCAAGGTTCTCGTGACAATCTCGCATGTTTGTCAAATTTTTTTTATATATTAACTTGTTATGCTCGCTATCAGTCTGGCTTTATTTACAAAGCTTAAGGTTATTCTCTTAAGAAAAAAGCAGTCTTTATAATTCGCTGAAATTCCTATCTGAACAAATCCTATATCATTTCCTTGACAGTCTTCTCGAATAAGTTTATTAATAATTTTTAACTAAATTTAGACTTTAAAATGACAAAAAAAAGGTTTTCTTTCCTAAAAAAGTCCGGATAATTTTATTTAATCTTAAAGTGCAGACTCGACTGTAATATGTGGAGCACAATATCTGATAAATGTCCACCTCGGCTCCTCTTGCAAATTGTCATCTTTTTTAAAGAAATTTTGCACAACGCTTTCGCACAATTAAGGCTCGTTTTCGCGATTAATAGCTCTGATATTATTTGTGAGTGTAATCCTTATCCTTAACGTAACCCCGAAATAATGCGGTTGTTTCATGGCTTGTGTAGCTCGTAGCCCCATCCTGCTGGAAATAAACATCATTCAAGTCTAATTCTTCAATTTGAGACCAAAAAAAAATTCGGTTAGCATTGTTCGGCAGATCAATCCACTGACTCTGACGGTGGAACCAGCTCCATTTTCGAAAAAAATAAGGTCTGATGATGCTGCGAACCCTGGATAGAGAGGTTGCTTGATAATCACTCTCATGTGCCCAGATCACTTTTCGGTGCCCAGATGTGACGAAGCCTTGCAGATGGAAATGGTCCTCGTCACTCAGGATGATTCTTTTGGAAAAATCAGTATCGCCTGCTAGCATTAGGTAGGTAGGTAGGTAGGTGTGATTGTGACAGCATGCTATGCTGAAACATAATTAGTCCAGAGGCGCCGTTTTAATACCACAACTCAAGTGACCTAAATTGTTGTAGAAACTGACGTTGGACTTGTGGGAAAGGAGAGAAAAGATTATTTAAAGCCACCCCGTGGCATTGAGGAAACTGATGATGTCCCCGATGCTTGTCTCCGCTAGCTCACTAATATTATCAAAAAGGTGTCTGCCAAGTATACGGTGTCTGACTCTACTAAGAGCCGGACACTTACGAAGGAAGTGAAGAATTGTTTCAGTCTCGTTGGCAATATTGCAGCTACGACAAAGTGCATTAAAAGTAATGCCCAGTCTGGCTGCGTGGAGCCCTATGGGCCAATGGCCAGTGCTAATTGCCAGAACTCTAGCAATATCTGCCCGGTTTCTGTTTAGTAGCTCTTGTGTTCTGCGCCAGTTATACTTGGGCCACATCTGCCTGGATATGACACAGTTCTGCAACCCTCGCCATCTATTACCAGCATCTGCAAGGAAATGAGCAAAGATTCTACCCTTAAGGGCCCCTAACGGAATGTTGACATCCTCCGCACGGGAGCAGTCAAGGGCATATCCCTGCCTCGCCAGTTCATCAGCCCTTTCGTTTCCGTCAATGTTACTATGACCAGGCACCCAGATGAGGCTGATCCTAGACCGATGACCGAGTGCGGCAAGGTCCTTCTTGCATTGTTCAACAAGTTTGGAGGAGGAAGCCGCAGATACGATGGCTTTGATAGCGGCCTGGCTATCAATGAAAATGGCTATGGTGTTAAGTTGTATCGATGTATGTTTGAGGAGACGGCACGCCTCTGTTACAGCAAGAAGTTCCGCTTGGAATACTCTGCATAAATTGGGAAGATGGAATGAACTAGAGATATTGAGGGATTCAGAAAAGATTCCCGCCCCTACCCCGCAGTCCATTTTCGACCCGTCAGTGAAAATGGTTGTTTTGAAATCTTTACTCACCGTGCCACATTTCCATTCCGCCCTGGAAGGGAATCACACAGTGACATCATTGCGAAAGTTCACCCTGGGAGTTATGTAGAGTGGTATAAGGTGAAGGATTACGTTCAAGGTTTCCGTTGGGCATGTTCTCATCGCCCCTGTAGCACCTAGAGCCGCAGTCCTTTGTACTTTGTTGATGAGTTTGGTAATGTATGCTTTATTAACCGCCGGCCACTAAACTAGCGATCCCGTCTGCTAGCATTTCTAACACCCAATCAGCCAACGCACTGCATTGTACATGGTCCACCGGACCAATCAATTCTTGAGTCAGCTAAACTTTGTAAGCATGCACTCCAAGATCTTTATGTAAAATGCGGTGTAGGCTGATTTGGGATATGCCTACTTGCTGCGAATGTCTTTGAATGGATAAAACTGGGTTTTCAGCGACACTTTCAGTCACAGCAGCAATGTTTTCGATTTGACTGGCTTTACGAAGTCTTCGCATTACTAACCTGGCCAGTTGACTCAAATTTATTGATCAGCTTCACAATAGCTGACCAAGAAGGTGCTTTATAGTGACCGAAAAATGTTCGAACTTTACGAAATGTTTCCGCGTTGCTTACGTATATATCGTTCCATTTTCTTGGACCATACAGTTTTTACTTGACAGCTGTCAATAAATAACAGATTTATGTTTGAAAGGTCAAAAATAGGGAGTAATTTGAAGTGAAAGTTCTTATTGTATATGAGTGGACGGTCTCTCGTTATTTCCATGCACGCTACTACCTGCGCCCTATTTATCTAACTCATAAGCTCTATAGTTACCGGGAACATCCCTGCTAATATTTGAAGATCTGCGGCATTGTTTCTCCACATTTGATGACATTGTTACCTATATCAACATTTTCGTTGGTATCTACACATGTATGTTACTACAGTGTTGCCATCGAAGTATTCTAAAAAACTTAACATTCCAACATCTTTTAATCAACCTTATTGCTGCTTTGGCAGTTTGTTTCCCTACAATGTTATTGGAAAGTAAGTAGGCGTTAACCTTTGAATTCCTTGACGAACCTGTTTAATGCTGTCTAACCAACTAGTGCATATTAGCATGGGTATCCAAGGCTAAAGTAATATCGTGCTTTTGAGCCTGGTTTTTATGAATAGTTTTAATTAGGCCTTTGAAGGACTGAGTCTCCTATTTTTGTAGGATGATAAGTACTATACTTTTCCATTGTTGAAAGCTTTCCAATGGCTCTACCAATCAATGTAGAACTGTCTTCACAACATTTTCCTTGCAATATTCATGTTGGAATTTCGGAGTTGCTAACCAGTTTTTTTTTTCCATAAAATAGTCCCTAAAACCTAGTGGAGAAATAATGCTTCTCTTTCCAATGGCCCATCCACATACTCCAGAAAAATTTTGACGAGGTAGCACTTTCCGAATGCTTTTCTGATACTTTCGCGAATAACCTTACAGTCGCGGTAGCAGACCTCTTCGACAGAGAAGAGAAAGTGGCAAATGATCCTATTTGATGGTAAGTTAGTAGAATGTCCTTCTTACAAAGAAACGAGAATTGGAATCACGGCTTTGATAAGCTACTAGAGTGCTAGATAGGCGTGTACTGTGAACTTCTCAGCCTTGGGTAAACTAAATTATGGAGTTCTCTTAAGACATTCTTAATTGAAACACATTTTTCTTATGGGCAGCCTTTATTGGCCTAAAAATGCCGTCTTTGTTAAAAGGTGTCCTAAATTTTAGGTTCGAATAAAAACTCAAAATTATATCACAAACACCATATATGCAGTTTAAGAAAACTACCTTTGTATATGCAAGGCCGGAAGAAAAACACAAAAAGAGTAACTGATACACAATATTCATTACTTGATCACCCCTAGTATACTAGTATCCTTAGGGTAACTACACCACTGGATATGTTACCTCTGGAGTAGGAGGTATAGAAGTATTTACTCCCAAGTTAATCCTGGCCATCTTTACAATTGAGCTGTGATTTGTTAAAGGTTACTGTCTCTATAGTTCACAAAGGTGCTAAAGTGGAATAATTGGCATGGACTGTTTAATGGAAACTTATTTCTTGAAGACAACACCAACAAACACAGTTGCCTAGACGATATGCCTACATGTACATGAATTGGCTCCAATGGCAGCCTGATGGCATTGCAGCGCTTGGGAGTTCATAGTTTACGTGCTGTCCTGAGATCTGAATCTTATCGATTAGTACTAGATGCTCTCATGAATATCACATGATAAGATCGCAGTGCTTTGCCTTTTTAACGAATCTAGTTAAGAGGGAGTTTGAAAATGCAAAGTGGTTTCCTGCCTCTCTCTCAAAACTTGTTAATAATGAGATAGAGGAGTTGAATAATTATTTTTCCCCATTATCCACGGAATTTACAAGAGAACGATCTTTTCACTACCTGCTGCCAAATCCCGCCAGAAGACAAATAGCTTGTCACCCGACAGGGATCTATTGTTTTTCCTTACCACCTCGATGAAGGTATTCATAACGTAGTTCAATTGTCTCAAACAGCCTTTATTTTCCCAAACTGCTCCAGAACCTCTCAGTTAATGTAGGTGGACCGTACTACAATGACCCCCACAGGAATGACCTTCTCCTGCTTCCCATGGTTTTTGTGCGTTATTTTTCATGGCAAATAAACTATGAAAACACTTTCGAAAAGTTGTCTTTTTACAGCTGCAAGAACTGCTAAGTGTGTAGATTTTTTCTGAGATCTCTTGAATCCTGGCATGCAAGGTGAAGGGAGGGAGCAGAAGCAGAGAAATATTGGTGTAGTGGTTTGAAACTCAGGTAGATCAAGGTTCAATAAACTGTTGTAGCGATATCGTGAAAAACGGGGTATACGCTACTCTAGCCACAGTAAGATATGATTATATGGCTGACAGCAATGCAGAAATTTGTTCCTTATATCATTCTACCCTGAGGTATAGATTAAAAGGGCAAACAAATCTTTCAGACTTCGGAAAATCATTTCTAAAACCCCATTAATGCGGAGTGCGCTAATTAAATGGTTCAAGCTCTAATTGGCTAGATCTGTTAATATATAGGTACTACTTAGACCACATTTTCCAGCAGCTCGCCTGCCCATTTCTGCGCGATATTTTCCGACATAATCTGAGAGAAGAATTTGAAATGAGCTTTCAGCAGTTTTAGACCATTCAATTCGCCAGCGCTTTTCTACATAAAGTCTTAGGATGTCTATATTTTAGAGATATTTCTGGCAGTTACAACTATTCCGAATCGTAAATGGTTTCCGTACAACACTCTCGCACGTAATCCCGAAGGATCTCAGGGCAATTAACTTGAAAATTTTCGACTGAAACCTCTTGACTTCTATGTCAATAGCTTCAATCCTATGTTTAGCGCATAACGTAGAAGATAGACTCGCTTATTTTTAGTATAAGTAGAGCTTGGACGATCGAAAGCATTCGCTATCTTCTCAAATGTGTATGACAACAAAACGAATCAAATTTATTTATAAGATTCCACTTAAAATCATAGGAGACAATTCAAGTTCTAATTTATTCTCAGTTCACCACCAAGTTAAACAGTTCACTAGCCTTAACCACAAAATTGCAAAGTTCGTTGCTCAACTCTTTCATTTCACACCGTGCCTTCCTATAAAAAAAAATTACGATTTCTCAACCCATCATCAATATGACACCTACACACAAGCTGTCACATCTTAGTCTCATATAACATTTGAAAGCCACACACACAGTAGCTAATGGAAACCGATACATCAGTTGCGGCGACCGCCAACCATAGCCGCATTGCATCAATCCATCTTTTATTAAATTTTTCATTTATCTTTTATTTTTTTCGTTTACCCACGAAAAAGTTCAATAACCAGATGAAATTACGATTTAACTCAACCATATATGCTCTTACGACACCACCATCACTCGAATCGAGATTGAACGCTTTTGCTGAAGTGGGAAAACTATGTGGTGTGCGATAGCAGATACAATATCTCCTTTTCCAATCGGCTTGTACTTTATCACTGGCTTTACTTAGTAGCAATACCCAGTGAAAGGTAGTCACAGCTCGCGCGTACAACAGCATAAATATTTATGCTCATATAAGGTTACACGGAATCAAAGATACGAGGAAAAAGAGAATAAAAAAAAAAAAAAAAAAAAATCCGCAAAATCTCTGCAAAGTAACTTTCATTACATTAAGAAAAGATACTCTGGCGGGTACTTAAGATACCACTCGTTTGAGTTGGGCTACCTACCTGTACCATCAACTATCTTCGATAGTACATTGTGGGCATAAGGGAGAGAGAGAAAGTCATCAGGCAAATGAAAGTGAATGAGCTCTGGTCATGGCTGAGTAGTGATTTTCAAAATGTTTTTCGTTGTTTTGTTTGTTTTTTAGATGGATTCCTAGTGGATAAGCATTTTTATGATGCAAAGTGTCATCAAGCAATTTCGAAAGAAAATTAGAGAAAAGTGGTTGCGAGGTTTAATTGAATTTCCGGGTGATCTATAGGATTTGGAAGAAACCCAGTAGGCGGAGTTCGAAAAGTGTACTTCACGTCTGATTACCGTGGGCGAAGTCGGATTTAAGTCGATATGAAGCTGATTTGTATGTTTGGTGTACAGTTTACGAAGATCTATTGTAAGTCTTACATGGTGGCATCTACTCACAACATCTTCGGCGTTAGTAAAATCTCTTTTGGCATGGTTCCTACTGCGTTAGACTTACCTCATAGGACTCACGCTAACTTCTTTTTTTGATTCCTATTTCTTATGCTTTTGCAGATATCTAAGGTCTTTTTGTCTACAGAATATAATTTCTGAACTTACACCATTGAGTCCTCAAATAAAGTATTCTCTGTGCTTGGAATGACTGAACAATGAATTCGTGTTACTTAAATGTCAGGTTCCCATCTGTGAAGACCATAGCAGACTTCCATACCATCAATCGTAGTATTTTCGCGATTACTTGATCTTTAAACGGGGTTTCGGCCTTCCTTACGGAATCTAACTAAAATGAGAATACTGGATTATTTTTGTCCATTCGGTCTCTTCGCATATCTGTTCAGTTTCCAGCTTACAGTCTAGTACTCGCAATATAGTGTAACAGAACTATAAAGATCAATGATCTCTTTTACCTTAAGAATGCCTCTTTTCGTCGCATCTTCTACTGCAGCCAGTTTCCCATATCAGATCAGCAAACTTAATTTTCTTTTCATTTCATCCGATTACGAGAAGGCGAAATTCTTCAAAGGACACTTACATGGCCGTGCTGTACAGTTCCAGTATTATCGCGGGAGTATAGTTAGATATTACATGGAGAAGTATAATTCAGCATTTGCTGTTCCTCTTCTGTTTTCGCTGTTCCTCCACAATATTATGCTTTCTGTAAAATTTATTTACCATGTCCCAGAACTCTGACGATAATAGCATAAATATTCTGCGATGTCGTCTGGAGTTGGAACTGGCCAATTTGAATTCTAAGTCGATGAAGACATGTTCTTCATCTTCCCTCACTTCACTGTAACTAGACAAAATGGAGAGTCATCTAGTCCGATCCTATATACTAGGTACGCAAGGAAACACAGCACATGGACAGCTATCTGACTCTTACGAAGTACAACAGGGATTGAGACAAGGAGATATTCTGTCGCCAAACCTCTTTATAATGTAGGGACTGCCACCGTAGGTGTATCTGAGAGACATAGCATCCAATGGAGGCCATTTGAAGTAAAGTCATTTGGACTATGCCAAGTCATTTGGACTATACCAAGTACCATCAGCGGGTTGGACAAGATGTGTCAACCATTACAGGTGATTGGAGAGTCGATCGGACTAGGGATCAATGGCAAAAAGTCAAAAAATAATGCCCATATGCCGATCCATACATCAGCGTATTATTCTGAAGTAGACGCCAATTGTAGAGGTCGAACAGTTTAACTGTTTGAGAAATTTTGTATCAGACGTTAAAAGCAGCAGAAGCCTTTGGTATCCTGTCTCCAGTTTGTAAGTCCAGTCAAATATCTTTACGCACTAAGTTGAAACTCTTCGAATCCAACTTCAAATCCGTTCTATTGCATGTACATCACGAGCAAGTTGCAGGCTTTCGTTAATCGCTGTCTGTGATAAATCCTAAAGATTCGCTGGCCGCCAATTATATTCAACCTAGAATTGGGGCGTAAAATGAGTCAGAAGCTGTTGGATGTCGAGATATGGTAGCTAAAATGGAGCTGAATTGATCACACACAAAGGAAGCCAAATGATAAAATCACAAAGCAGTCCTTCGAATGGAATCCTCAGTAGGATGCACGACGGGTTGGAAGACTAAGAACAGCAACCCAGAGGAAAACGCGGCTACAGATGAAATATCTAGCTGCAGACCGAAAAAGATGGAAGGGATTTGTACTCTGCACTATTGATGCTGCGTACAACATACTGGATGACCTTTAATTATGAAGAAACAAACTAACAAACATCCAAAGGTTTTCCATTCAAGTGTCAACGGGAATACTGCTTTTCCTTTAAATAAAGACTTTCTAATTGTGGCCAGACTGCTATCAGCGAGAGAAGGATTATAATCTTAGTCTTACTGCACCAAGACATACGAGTATCCCCAAGAACTGAAGCGACTACATATTTTAATGTTTATTTATTCTGATGTTAGAGTAAACGATGCAGGCGCACGATGGGCCACGTAGGATTTTTAAAGGCATATAGGCTCAAAAGTTGTTCTCCGATCAAAGTATTGGATGGCATGCGAATAAGGATATTTGTTTATCTACATATAGAAAGAGGCAATAGATCTTTTCATAATACGAGTAGATATTCTTATTTTCTAATGTGCGGCGGGACCCGCTACAGGCCTTGGACTCTCCTGCTATGTAGGAGCTATAAATATTGCACTGGCGCAATGCACTAATACCATGCCCATGGTAATATTAAAAACAAGAATCTCCATACGAAGTTGGTTGAGGTCCCTTTCCACTTGTGTGCGTCGTTCCTCCGGGATAGATTCAAAGACTTTCTGGACCAGTGCGTTGAAGTCCATTCGCTCTACATCCCATCTGAAGTGATGAATTCAAACCTTCTGACAGAGGCGTTGCTGTACAATCAGTATAGTTCATTGTTGTACGATTATCTTCTCCTCCATTCCCCGTCGATACAAACGAGACTAATAGTCGCTCGAATATTTTTTTCTTTCAAAACAACCATCCACCATATAGCAGGACTGGGATAATGGGGGTCACCTTAGTTGACCGTGAGAGGACTTTGATACCCTGCGGTTTGCAAGAGTGATTCTTCGCTAAATCCTTGCGCTGCTTGTGTTATTGTTCAAATTCATAGCGGAACTTAGGTAGCCCTTGACGCTCTGTATAAATCGCCCGTGTTAAGTGTCCTTTTTTATGACAGCATATATTTCGCATAGGCCTAGTTAACCGCCAGACACACATTTCATTGTGAATAAGGGTTTTCAGTTAGGAATGGTAGCTGGCTTATTGACGTACGCTCGTTTTATCAAATAGATCCAAAGAAAAAAGGCGGGAGCGGTTAAATACGGTGAATGCGGTGGTCAATTGAAGTCGCTACTGTCCATTGCAGTATGCGCTGTGTTTTGCACAGGTGGCCTCAAAAACTTGTCCAACATCGTCCAATATTGGACAGTATTGATGGTTAAGGGTGGCCGTGGTATAGTGATAACATCATCGCTTGTCACACTGCAGGTTCACGGTTCGAATCCTTATGTCAATAATCATCTATTTATTTCACATGAAATAAATAAAAAAGTCGATCAATTGGAAAACTTATATCAACTCTACTGCGAAGGCATAACACTGGCAGTAGGGTGGTCATATGGCTAAAATGCAACTTGATCGTGATGATGACATCAGGAGGACAAACAAAATACTGTGAATCATAAGCTACGACAATAACAGCGAAACAAAAAAATACTCACCAGTTATCTGGACAGCCACCCTTGGAGTTCACTAAAACTTAAGACCAGCTGAGTTTCAAACCAACTACACCAATCTGTCTTTCTCTCTGTCTCTTCCCCTTTCCTCAAAACGCCTGTGTCCTAAAATTAGTATAAGGATATTCATAAACCCTTTCACACGTGCAAATTATAAAAAAAAAGAAATAATCCTTTCGGACGATATACCGCATCAAACCCATATTCTATAGTTTTTCTTGTTAACGTAGCAATTTAATTGGAAATGGGCTTGATCGCTCATTAACATATTGTGAGTGAAGTGGGGATCTTGCTCTGCTTTGTTGCCGCAACGAAATGGCATGATCAATCTGTTACTGGTAGTCTATCGGCTTCAATTCTTACACTAGCTAGGCTTTATATGGGAACATGTGCAAAATCCTCTAAACGGACCTTCGAGATAGTCCGAATTGAGCCGAATGTCTTCTTGGTGATATTTCTGGACTATCCTGCATATTCTTCAGTACATGTTGTATATTTTCATTCGTGGGCACCGTACGTGGTCTTCCGGTATCAGGGAGAAACCTTTTTTTACCGAAAGCGTGCAAACAGACGATTTATTGTTTTATTGTTGGCAAAGTGGGTGAGATCCGCATGTTAAAAATCGACGATATACACGCTGCGTCAAAACAATTGACCGTCTTATTTACAAAATTCTGAAAAAAAAATATACAAATAAAAAAGTTGTTACGAATATAAACCATAAAGGTCCTTCTACGCCACCCTGTATCAGTGACATCGAGGTACGCGAGAAGTTGAACAGACTATTGAAAGGTCGTACTTCTGATATTAAATTCAGAATTTTCTACAATCTTTTCAAGTACATGACAGAGGGACACCTTGTCGCAGTCCTTTTTGTGACATCAAAAGCATTGTTGATGTTGTTACCGATCTTGATGGAGCAGTGCGCATTCTAGCTCTGTATAGGCGACTTTAAAAGCGATGAACAGGTGGTGAGTACCGTTTTGGAGTTCCTGGATTTTCTCTTTCCTAAAACCTCAGTGATACGGACTTATCAGATTGTTGACAAAATATTCAATACCAAGCCGATCTTTTATTTAAAATACAGTAAGCTATTTTTTCTTATACAAGTTTAAGTTTAGTTCATCATTTCGAAAGGATGACAGAAAATCTTCGAGAAATGTTAAGATCTCCTTATACGAGTATTCTCTTAGACTACAGATTGAGTCACACAATATTCAAGAATTGACCTTTCTAATTGGTAAAACGTTCTTACGTTTGCATACTAATTCGAGTCGTAAATTTAATTTCAGAGCTCGTTATTGATTCCTGATCCGTAGTGGGCAATTTTATTTTTCATAATTTAATGGTGCCTGTGGGCCATTAGCCAAAGAAATTGTTAACAGGTATGTTATTTGCGATTTGCGAATTTCCCCCTTTAATTATTGAAACAAAAAATATCCTAAAACTTAAAATTTATCAGTTTTTTTGCCATCAAGCCTGTTAGGTCAATGTACCAGTTGGGTTTTTTCTCTCTTAATCTTCCATACATTAGACTCAGATATACTGAATCATTCAGCTACTTCCAGTTATTCAAAATCACTTTTCTAATATCCAAGTTTGAGTTTTTTTTTTCAAATTAACTCGTTCCCTTGGTATAGATTTGTATTACAATAAGCTCCTCCATTCTACCGTAGTGTAGGAGTTGCAAAAGCTCCCAAAATGCAATAGACTCTCTTGTATAATCATAGCCAATAGACTATGTTAATAATCTGGTAAATAATTATTTCCCTCCATTAGTAGGCAATTCTTCAATCGAAATTAATTCAATAAAAAACGTTTAATTGTCTTCTTTTTTTCATCTTCTACGCTTGCCTCTAGAGAAAAAATAAAATAAAAATCTAGTTATGACTTGGTCAGCGATTCCGTGAGTTGGTTTACTTATGAGCACACCTCCTGCGTAGTATATTGAAAACAGGAAGTGATCGTTCTTGTCTTGCGTTGACAGCGATGTCGACGTTCTCTTAGTTGCTCACAAGACAAACATCGATTGGAGGCTAAAGTTGCTTACAATCTAAAAGAAATCAGGTTGTGTGTCTACATTTCAAAGTTGCCTCATAGGCAATGCAATAAACTTTTATCGTAACAAGGTCGGCCGGTTACCCACAGTCGATTGACAATTTTAACGTGAACCTCACACGTTACAAAAAAAAAAAAAAAAAAACAGACAATGAAAAACAGAAAGAAAAGATAAAGATGACAAATACGAAGGAGATGTCGTCGCATCATTAAAAGGTCTATAAAAAGGTTGATACTTTAGTATCGAGCTTAAGGTTGCTCGTTAAGTAAAGGAATTTAAGGACGATTCCAGGTGTGGCAACGAAATCTGAAACTGCATACATTTACATTATGGTGGTTGAACAAGTTTTGTGGGTGCTAATTAATTAAAATACAAAAGATTTGCAGTTACAGTTAGAGAGTAAAGATTCTACATAATTCTAATTTAATTTAAGTAATTCGAAGGCAAATGGAGAGGTTAAACCTGTTAACAGCAGACAACTTATAATTGCGCTAACAATGGCTACATTTTTACAATGTACCTAGTCAAGTCATAAATACTGGTACTCGCCTCTTTGGTGATCAAATAAAAACGGACAAGTTTTCTTTGATTTTTTTTTTAGGAAGCAATAATTAAAAAAATTATTTAAATGTCATTCCCATTTATGCGGGCATTGAGTTGCAATGACCACTCATCGATCATAACATGCAGCTCGTCCATTGGAAAATTGTCTACTGCACGAATAAGTGCGCGCTTTAAGGACTCAGCATTTGGATGTTGAGTAGAACAAGCCATTGGCGTTAAAAAGGACCACAGCTTATAATCCAAAGGATTGAGGTCTGGATGGCCTGCTGTTATGAAGTTCCGCACATTGTTTTGGAGCTATGTTGTTTTTACCTTATAATTTGGCGCGGAGTCTTGTTGCTTGAGTTCCTTCATACCGCCTTGCAGAACATCTACTTGGTAGATTGTTGCCGATGTTTTTACTCCCTTCTCGCAAAATTGAAGATCGGTAATGCATTCGTAGATAACCTCCAACCAAACCATCGCGGAATGAGTTCTGATGCTTCTTTGGATGACCGATCATAGACTCCATCATTTTACTTTTTGAACGATTGCTCAATAGTAAAACATTTGTTCACCCGTGAACAAAAATGTTCATGTGACCATTTTGCGCGTACCGGCGGCGTAAAGCTTTCGGTCTTTTATCCCATTTTTCCTTTAATAGGCTTTGAGTAACGAATCTTGATTTTTTTTTATAATCTTCGCGCCCCAAAGGAATTATGAATACCCTCATATTTTTCCACGGCACGGGCGTTTAAGAAAATGGGGAAAAGAACAGAGGAAAAGCCTGTGCACGTTGGCTTTAAATGTTTGAAGGCTCTGGTAGATCCTGGTAGAATGGATTTCTGCGATAATTTCATTTCACGTGACAAGATTTTGTGCTTTCGTAGCGGTTTGCGATTAATCGTGGCTTTAACAACTTTGATTGCCTGTGCAATTCTGATAGTATCCTTGACGATCAGTTACTCCACCAGTGTCCTCAAACAATTTCACAGTTTGATACACAAAATTACGGGTGATTCCAAGTAGTCGCAAGGTCCGTAAAATATAGCCTCTTCCATATTACACTTGTGAAGGCCAATTACTACAACGCGGTTTTCAATATCGCCCCACTCCATATTTACAAACGACTTTTATGTAAATCTTTTTTCCACGTTAACTTACTACAAATGTCAATTATTGAATACCTGGTCAACGTAGAATGGATGCGTTCAATACTAGTTTCATGATGAGTGCGTTTAAACGTGTAGCAGTTTAGGACATGACTAGGTAGATGGAGTAACTAGTACACACTGTGTAGCGACCTCATTCGTTAGTTAAACGCTGACTTGTGAGATGGCGCAAAGATTACTTGAGATCAAAATTTGAATTGCCAACCGGCAAGAACAAAAGAGAGAAGGAACTTTTATTTAAGTTCGAAGGAACTAGAAGAAGTTGAGTCGTAGTTGGATTTTTCTTTGTATATTTTCGTGGAGGAATAAAATTAAGTTTATTAAGTAGAATTGTTGTACTATACTGACACATACTTTTCAAAATGCCCATAAGTCGTCAACCACTACAACTGCCTGAAATATATAATAAGTACAACACCTCACTAGGTGGCGCTGGAATTCTTTCAGTTTTGAAGAGACGCACCCTATCGAATAGTTAGAGTGACACTTGTACCAAAAACAGGTAGAGATGATTACTTGCTCTTCAAGAACTTCAAATCAATAAGTCTGACTGCATTCTTGCTGAAAAGCATAGACAAACTTGGTTTGTGTTTGCATCATCTGTCTTCGATGCAACATGCCTATTAACGAGGAAAATTCTGCTTCAGAATCTAATTGGCAGAACTGAATGGGCTCTTCATAGAAATAAGTACGCGATGGGTATTTTCATCGACTTTTAGGGTACTTTTGTTAATACGACTTTTGACAGTAAGTGCGATTATACCAGCAACAACACGGCGTTGATGAACTATTGGTGTCTTTGATTAAAACAATGCTAATGAATAGAACTTTGGTTATGGGTGGGAGATTACTGCCGTAAGGTGGCATTCTTTCGCCACTGGTGCATGGTGGTCGATTCCTTGCTAAACACTTTTAACAGCTCTAAAGTCTCAGGCATGCGTAGAACTTCAACTGCTGTAAACTTGAAGTCGACTTTCCTCGCACTCAGGACCGGATTTGGCCGGAATAAGAACCAGGAAGGTATTGTTGTAGGAATTTTCATTAATAACTCCAAAACCAATCAAGGGTCTAGTGCTCATGACTTCGTAGAGGGCATCATTAGGCTTCACTTCTCGTTATGCAAACGCGGATCTGTCTTTCAAGCGGAGATTTATATTTTAAGGCCTTCCTCAGCCAAAATAGTTCGAGAATGCAAGAGCTCTCTGAAATCTGTTGTAAGGCTGAACTCAGTGATTCTTGTTTTGGGTCTCAGGTCGCAATGGGATTACTCGAAAGGAGATCTTCGATAAACTTGATAGACAAATCTCGGACTAGCATTTCTCAAGACCTGAACCTGCGTTGGATCTTCCTGTGGTCAGCGTTTCCAATAACTATTTGCTTTTCTATGAATAATTGAGGAAGGCATGACTCTTCAGCATTCTTACTATCCTTAAGTAAGAAAAGACTGCAGACAACTTACTGGCGTTCTTACGAGCCATTTCACCTTTGCCAAGCATCTTAATGAGACTTAAGCGACGCGACCATCTGCATCACTTCCTCTGCGATTGTCCTGCCTTTTTCTCATATCAGGTGACAGATCTTTGGAGCTAATGTGGTGAGTGCTGATACCATAAGCTCCTCAAAACTGTAGTCGAAATCACCTTTCTACGAAAGACGAAAGAATTTCCTTATCAGGAGGTTGCTTCCTGGTAGTATAATGGACCGGTGTCATATCTGAGTGCGTCAATGGTGTTTTTTCTACCTCTACAAAAAAAAATAAAAACTTTTTCAGTAAACAAAGGTATGTCCTACAACTTCTTTGTATTGATTATGATAAAATGTGCTTCTTGTGTTTAGTTTTCCTGCCCTCAATGGAGTTCTCTAATTAGCCTGAATAAAGCTCTAATGCATGCCCCAGCAATCCTCAGTACGAATACCTATCCTTAGGATATAATAATTTCAATAAATGTCACAATTTCTCTAAAATACTACCTCAACTACTAGAGAAACTGTCTTCATTAGACCTACTGACTATCTAATTAGTTTACCCAATGAATCGTTCAAATATTGACAGTTCATTAAAAACACATTTTTATTTATGTTTTCTATTTGTCAACTACTACTCTTGCTGTCAATCGAGTGGAACCACTTTCTTTGAGATATTGACAGCCATGCATGCATGACATATGTTTATGTGCAAACGACAGACCTAGAGCCATCACGTCTGCAAAAAAAAAAAAAAAAAGACAATTTTGTAACTTTTTCTTTTTATGTAACTTTTTTTTGGAAGAGGAAATTATCACGTTTCCTTCGAATTTGTAATCAGCAGAGAATTAGACACATGCTGCCAATTAATGGTGAAACCCATAAAAAACTTGACATAATCAAAAAGACACGCTTTAACCTTCGAACAGGTTTTGAAAAGAAGCTAATTTTAGTTAAGCATGGAGATACATTGATATCTTCCGCGATGATTGCATAAATATGTATGTTTATGAACTTTTTTTTTTTTATTTGTTTTTATCGGTGATTTATGTTTTTTAAGTGACGTATAAAGCTGGGTTCATGGAATGCTAGTAGGCTTAAAACTCACGTAGACGAAGGCAAGTCTTTTTTTAATTATTCTTTTAGCTGGCATCTGTTTTTTTTTTTTATAATTTGCACGTGTTAAAGGGGATATGAATACCCTTATACTAATTTTTAGAACACGTGCGTTTTTGTGGAAAGGGGAAGGGACAGAGAGAAAGACAGAGTGGTGTAGTTTTAAACTCAGGTGGTATTAAGTTTCTGTAAATTCCAAGGGTGGCCGTCTAGATAACTGGTGAGTATTTTGTTTGTTTTCGCTATTATTGTCGTTGCTTATGATTCACAGTATTTTTTTTTCATCCTCCTGATGTCATCATAACGATCAAGTTGCATTTTAGCCATTTGACCACCCTACTGCCAGTGTTATGCCTTCACAGTAGAGTTGACTTAGCTTTCGCAAGTGATCGACTTTTTTATTTATTTCATGCGAAATAAATAGATGATTCTTGATATCAGGATTCGAACCGTGAATCAACAGCATGACAAGCGATGATGGTACCACTACACCACTTCCACCCCATAATCTGTGTTCAGTTAACAAGAACACACAAGTCTAGGAAGACAATTTGACAGTACACTGAACGAATTTTGCTTCCACTCGATATGGTAGCTATTTATATAGTGTCTCTGTTGTTTAATATGGCATTTCTTGTATTGTACTGCAAAGTATTAAGCACCAAATAGCTCAGATTCGCACAAAAATTCTGACATTGCACAATTTTTATTGAAAAAAACAGCTTAAGAAGATAAGAATTCAGACTTGCAAATACTATACTTTTTATTTTCATTGATAATTATCGTCTTTATAAGAGGGTCATTCATCGTAGTTGAAATTGCACATCCCTGCCATATGGCATCTGTCAAATTAATCTGTCATCCGTAGTGACAGATAGTTAAATCTTGCCTTGCCATTTCGTAATATGGATCGTTTAACCACCACTCAACCCATTAAAATTGTTGCATCTTTCTACAAAAATAACAGTTCTGTAATATCTGTGTATCGCAATATAAGGACAGATTATGATCACGACCATACTAAGCAAACAATTCGAAACACAATCACCAAATTTGAATAAATCAGTGGTGTTTGTGATGCACAGGGTACTATCATAATGCTCGTTCAACTGAAAACATAGCCGCTGTGAGTGCCTTAGTAGTCAAAAACCCAGAATTGTCAATTCCATGCCACACTCAGCAATTGGACATTTCCTACAGCTCCATTTGGCGTATTTTGCACTCGAATTTGCATTTTCATCCCTTTAAGGTCCAGCTTACCCAACAATTAAAGCCTGCTGACCATAGAATGCGCAAAACATTCGCCGATTTGGTGCTGGAAAATCGACAAGTTGACTCCGATTTCTCAAATAAAATCTTCTTCAGCTCGGTGGTTACGTAAACAAATAAAATTGTAGAAATTTTGGTTCTCAGAATCCAAATGTGATCATTGGGCGGCCATTGCATCCACCACAGGTGATAGTTTGCGTGCTGTAGAGTTAATAAATAACGTACGGTTATACGTATTTTCTTTGGCAATATCGTTCATTAGGTTAAGTTCGAGGGTTACTGTAACAGTCATAGCTGTCAGCTAGCATATCTCTATGCAATTTTAAAATATTTAAAAATAAAAAAATGTTTCCACAACATTTCTTCAGAAGAAAGTGGGCATGGCTATCACAATTTTTAACCGAACTTCACGGATTTTGATTATATATTCGTAATAAAACATAGTCTACATAGTAATTAGCATTGAAATAGCTAAATATGCTTTTTTGAAGAAAATGCCCCTAAAAAGTGGGCGTGACAATATACAATGTATGGACGAAATGTAGAGAAAGTCAGAAGCTAGATATTTTGTCCAGGCAATACTTTCCAGTTCCTAACGAAAGTATTGAGTAAAACGACTTTGTTGGAAAGTTGGGCGTGTGATTTCAGTATTTTTTAGACTTCTACTGCTTCGGATTCTAGAAGGCCTATATATGAAATGGCATGTGCCTTGCTCAAAATTTAAGGCCCCAAAAAGTGGTGACATATGGATAGGCGGACAGACACTGTTAGATCGACATAACTTTTGATGCTGATCACAAATGTATGCGTTTGGGGATCTATCGTTATAAGCTGTTTATCAAAATTACTTTATCCTATGGGATAGAAAAAAAGGCGAAAAATAAACCTGTCTCTTCTGTTCCCGACAGCAGTCTGCATATTATATGTCACGGATCTTCTTTCTTCTTATACCCTATCCATCGCATCGTATTTCCTAAATAGAGGTTATCGTGGTAGTTGGCGATTTCCGTTTCGATAATCAATGATAATAGCACTATAATCCTTATCCCCAGACCATTTTTTAATCCCGGGATTTCGGGTTTGGACACTTTGCCTAAAGGGTGTCCAAAAATTCAAGCAAGATGTAATTTTGATAGAAAACACAGATTTTTCATTAAAAATTGTAAATGTTTTATTAATTCATAAAGTATATAGTATAGGGTTATGTATGGAATAGCATATTGGGTAAATGGCCTCCATGACTTTACTGGCACATACGCACTCAGGGCGCGGGTGGTGGTGGGCTTGTTGGCAAAAACATTAGACTTCGAAAAACCCCAAAGAAAAAACTCCAACGGCTTTAAATCGCATGATCTTGGCGGTCCATTCTGGTCACCAAAACGGAAAATTAGAGTAAAGTAATTGAATCCTTTCTCGGGCTGTATGGGATGTGGCACCGTCTTGTTGAAACCACATGTCGTCCACATCCATATCATGCAATTTAGGTACAATAAACTGGAATATTATGTCGCGATAGCGAACACCATTAACTATTATTGCCTAACCAGTCGCATTTTCAAAGAAGAATGGTCCAATGATACCTCCAGCCCAAAATCCGCACTAAACAGTGACATGCTATTGTTTCTCAATAATTATTCGTGGATTTTCTGAACCCCAAATTCGACAATTTTGACGATTAACAAAGCCATCAAGATGAAAATCAGTATCCACTTGTTGTTGTTCTATAATCCATTCCATTGCTCTTTCGTGTAGCACTCCATTTTTAATAACTCTGGACTGTCAGCTGTCACGCTGTCTTTTTTTTTTTTTTTCGTTGGCAACACTTTACCGCACAAATGCCGCAAAATTCAAATCTTGTGTGAATTTTGGGACAACCTTTATATTTACATTGTTAGTTCTATTGTTACTACTGTTAATGCAATTTGTAGACGAGCACATCAATCAAGAGGCACAGATACCTTTTACAGACACTTTGTAGGTAGGTATTGTTGCAGGAAAGTAAATAGTTGGTGTGGGTTTGCTATGGGTTAGCCCAAGAAATATGTCGAAATAATGGATCTAAATACAAGGGCTACGTAAAATCAAGAAAAGCCAAAAGCGTGACGTACAACAGTTTACTGACTTTTTCAAAATCAGTAGCTAGATTTTCTCAAAGTATGCATCATCCGTCATTGTTTTGAAGACCAATAAGCTGCTCAAAACTCTTTATATCAACGTAAGCCCTAGCATAGCTTGTAGCATATATTCGATTCCAGTTTCGCACATGTACTCGTAATCCATTTGCAATGCAGTTTCCCTCTCGCGGTAAGTGGAACTAACGAATAACCTTTATTTTTTTTATATTGTGTTCTTGTTTCTTTCAATCCAAACCATATATGTTACTTCGAACCTAAATGTACACACGTCCAACAAGAGCTCATAAGGTTAAAGCAAGGCAAGTGTCATCTAAGTTTCGGTGATGTTACTCACGGAAATATCAAGAAAAATTCTTATTCGTGCAGCACAAGAATTGCATGTAGCAACAAAAATGCGCACAAACTGAATGAATACCGAATTATATAATCATTATGTGTTCGGTAGATAAGCAATTACTACCCCGGTTAAATGAGATTTACATAAATTTCCATGTCTTATAACAATTTATACTAAAAATTAAATATTTGCAACTTAAAAACCATTAAATGTTCTTTGAGATACTTTTAGAGCTCTGTTGATCATCGTGTTACATAATACCACATAAATAAGATTTCGTTTTTGCATTCATCATTCTTAATAGCATTTCCTGTTTGCATCTGCTTAATTTTAATTTCATCAAATCTCATGAATATTCTACAGATTTCATGTCATTAGATTAAGCAAATCAAAATTGTCACCAAACCAGCTCCAGTGCTCTGCATAACTCTATTCCGAATATATGTAGCAAATTTGTAATCCAAAATTACTGCAAAATGTTAATGCAAAGTTTTATGTGTGGGAAATCACACGAATTTAACTTCCTAAAACGTCCAACATTATGTTAATGCAGTGAGATTTCTCTAAAAAAAAAAAAATGGAAAGACACTCTACCTTAGGGCACGAAATTAAATTTCACAATTCATTTCACACATTTTCACACTGCAAACAGTCCTGCTACATCATGCATTTAAATCAAGCGATTCAGCACCGACTTTCTGATTAGATTTTACTTTTAGTTCCGGACTTATAATTCGATTAGCCTACAATCAGGTCGTTGCCATCACTCTTATTGCAAATTATGTATAGACCGTGGCATTGCAGATACATTTGATTTCTTTCAACTCGTATCAATCCGATACAATGGCATTGAAATATTTACATTTTCTATTCGAATTGCATTCAAAAATACAACAACAAATGTATTTTATTTTATTAATTTCAAGATCACTTTCCCAATTTACTTTCAAAACATGTTTCTATGAACTCAATAGAGATAGATACAGTGGCATGTGAATAAATTAGTTAGGGTTACATGTACAGTTCAATGAACACTTACTCTTCTACTTTTTTAATGGCGATAACATGTGGTAGGTAGAAAAGATTCGAAAACAAAAAAAAAAAAAAACATTTAGGAAGTGCCATTAAGTGAAAGTTAGAAATAGATACTTGATTCGACTGTTAAAACACTGATTCATGGTTACAAAAATATGTACACCAGCCAGATATTCCACATACGCCCCCCAATAGTCAAAAATAAATCACTTTTTGTTAGCAAAGCCGTGTACTTCTGCCAAAAAATCGTTTAAATGTGAAAAGAAGATTTTACATAATAATCCCATGAAATGTGTAGACAAACAAATACTTTCTGACGCTCGAATTTAAGGGACAGTTTAAGATACATTAGGACTGTACTTCTATTCAAAAATAGGCATTTTGTCATACTTGGCTCTGAAATGAATATATAGTAATTGATTACTAATTACAGGATAACGGAAAGTTATAGATTACTTTTCATAGATTATGATTATTTTGTTGTACTCTGTAATTATCTAACCGAGAGTACAATTATAAAGTAATTGGTAATCATATAAAATACTTGTAATTGTAATCAGAGACGATTACAATTAAAGTTACATTTCAATTCCATTGGAGAATGGAAAGATGTATGGAAGAAAATTGAATGTGAAGTAATGTATGACACATAAACTGTGTGCTTTGACTTTCTTTTAGGATGCATGACTAGAAATGGCTTTTGAGATTGGTGCAATCATAAATGAATCCAAGTACTTAATTATTAATTGTAATCAAAACTACATTTAATCTACTCTGCAACAACTAAGTAACTGTGATTACAATGTAATCATAAAATATTGAATACATGCAGTCTTAATTACTAAATAACTGCAATCACTTTCTAATTTAAATGAATGTAACACTTCCAAACCAGCAAATTTGACTGCATGTAGATTAATGACCCATCACTGGATGCACTGTTTAAATTGAAAACAAACGCTCCGAGTTAATTGAAACACATGTTGTCACTGTTGATACATAACTCCACCTTTGAACAATTTAAGGAGTTCTAGATGCAATCGAAGTAAACAGAAACCTGCTTCGCGGTATATAGTTGATGCAGAGATGAGGTATAATTAGATGGTCAACTTCGAGGGGTACTTTCTTTCTCCATAGGCATAGGTGCCGACAAGAAGTTAAGGAGTACGCGTTTATAGGTCCTGCTTATGAATTCCTCAGACATCTTCAAAATATTTCACGTTCACACGTATCCACAGACACGAAAATTGAAAGAGAAATTTTCTCTCATGAGTTTTGAGTTCGAAGGAGGAAGTAATTGCATTATAACTAAACTCATCATCCTTTCTGTTCTATTATATTATTCGGTACTGAACGCTGTTCTATAAACAAGAAAGCAAGTGAATGGAGGAGCAATACAATCGCGAACAATATGTGCGCTGTGAATGTAGTCCAAAAAACCCACCAACTACATTGGCTCGATCGCATTGAGCGAACAGAGAACAAATCTCCAGTCAAGAGGATCTTCAAATCCCAGACCCTAGTTAGGAAAGCGGAGCCTCCAATTTTAAAGACTAAGCTATCATGGATGCGAATCAAGCTAGAGAATTGAAATTAATCTACATGAGACCGATGGAAATCTGCATATGCATATGGAGAAACAAATTGACGGTAGAAAATGCATTATATCTCTAACAGTCTAACCCTTTGAGGAAGTTCCAACAAGGTTCTTGAACTTTTCCCAGGTTTGCAAATATAGAAATAGCTTCTTGTGGTAAGCAGGAAAAACGTAATATTCCTAATCATTATCTAAATAGGTCACAACTTACTAGCAGGTTATCTTAGAAGAATGGGGCATAAAATCAATGTGGAAGAGGGTGAATACTCAAGCGTCAGACCAATTATAAAGTCAGTCCTATGGAGCACTTTTTCAATAAACTTAGTGAATTGTCAGCAAAGTTGTTTAATGACTGCTTTC
Organism: Pocota personata; assembly: GCA_963082735.1. NCBI lineage: Eukaryota > Metazoa > Arthropoda > Insecta > Diptera > Syrphidae > Pocota > Pocota personata. The sequence continues at coordinate 31,718,567 of OY720431.1, read as the reverse complement.
CAACTTTAACTATAAATATATATATTTCCTTATTTTTCTTTACTGGTGATGAATTCAAGAAGGTTCCAACCAATGGCATACAGTGCCACGCCATCCCAACAACCTAACGTAATTTAACTCCTATTCTTACACATATTGCTGGACTGTATGTGGGAATAGTACAAAACCGAGGCTATAAGTGTCTAAAGAAATATACACTCTGCAGAAGACTATGCTCTTAAAATGTGGTGCCCTAACCATATTCTTCAAAGCAGGTCACAACAGACTAGACAAAAATGTTTTACGACTTTACACACTTTACATAACTTAAAGGTTTTGCGGAGCTGATTTAATAAAGCAAAGGCTACGTTCGGTCCAATATCTGGAGAATAAGAGCAATCAGAGCAGTCCAGTTAGTGTTAAACAAATAAGCTGTTATCACAGAAGCCACTCGCATCTTCTCGATTACTGTCAGGAAAGGCATCATTTAGTTCACCCCATTACTATTCTTCGTTAGTATCGTAGCGTCTTAGAAATGCTTACTATGATGTAGACCATCGCTGGATCCTAAGGCAAAGTCAAAATTGTTATGCAGATGGCTGAAAGATGGACATTGGACTTGATTCCACTTGGAATGTGTCGAAAAGTTTTTCTAGCAGAGGTCTATGATATTGAGATATGCACCAGTATCAATCTGGGTACCCATTTATATACTCATGCATGGCCAAAATGAGCTCAAAGCGATGATATTTGGATGCAGAAATGGGTGAATGCTACTTAATACCTTTCAAAACCTATCCACACACAACAAAGTCAAACTGTGGTTCTAACCAGGTTACTAGGGAAGAAAACGTCTCTACCGACGAATTGTTAATAAAAGGATTGTGGAATTCGAAAGTCTATACCATGCACGATCTAAACAGATTGGAAAGTATGACCTGTTCTATCTACATTCTACTGAAAGAAAATATAAGGGTTAAAACAAGCTAAAAGAGCTATTAGACCTAAGACCATTAAGGCTACATCTTCGGTCATTGCCGAATAAGACGGCAACATTTCCTGAAGTATGCTCTCGATTTAGAAGAGTTAAACGTCGCCTCCGCAGAAGATGTCATCGCCTTCGTAAGGAAGATAGAAACTCTGAAGGAATAACAATAGATCTTTTCAATTTGCTAATATTATTCATGAACAGCTAAATACTTAACTAAATAATCAACCAGCAGAAAAATATTTTTCCATCAGCAAATAGTAATCTTTTCATCAGCAGAAATTATTAATTGGTTGATCTGCACAAAACTAAAGAAAAAATGGATTATTTGTTCAGCGGACAGAAACAATATTTCAAGGACAAGAAAAAGTTAATCAAAAAAACCTTGAGCGACTGCGAAATTCAGAAAAATATTTTTCCAGCAGCAAATAATAATTTTTTATCAACAGATTTGCTTGATCTGCAGAAAACTAAAGAAAAAGCGGCAGAAAAAAATAATTGTTTGATCAGAAGACAGAAATAATGTTTCAACGACAAGAAGAAGTTATTCCAGAAAATCTTGAGCGATTGTGAAATTTATAAAAAAAAAAATAGGTGTACAAATAAATTTCCGATCTTTTTAGATAGGTGTCGTTAGTATCACTGCTTGCATATTATTCAATCGGGCAACACATGTTTTTTGTAGGTTAGATGTCAAGCTTGAATAATTACTAGTGATATTTGTTCAAAGCGTAAACAACAATTATTTTCTTGTAATTGAAAATGTCGAATTTTGTGCCAAAAAAACAACATTTGCGGGAAGATTTACTTCACTATTTTTTGTTGAAGAAAAGTGCAGCGGAAACAAATCGTTTGCTTGTGGAAGTTTACGGTGAGCATGCGCCATCGAAAACAACATGCAAAGAGTGGTTTCAACGATTCAAAGCTGGTGATTTTGACGTAAGAGACAAAGAACGTGAAGGCAGACCAAGAAAATTTGAAGATACAGAATTGGAAGAATTGCTTGATGTGGACCCTTGTCAGACTGAAAAACAATTGGCAAAAGAGTTGAATATTACCCAACAATGTGTTTCGCAACGTCTGAATGCAATGGGATTGGTTCAGAAGCTGGGAAATTGGGTGCCACACAAATTGAAAGAAAGGGACATAGAACGTCGAAAAACCATGTGCGAATTGTTGCTTCAACGACAACAAAGGAAGGGGTTTTTGCATCGGATCATCACTGGGGATGAAAAATGGATCCATTATGACAATCCAAAGCGCAAACCAGCGTGGGTCATGCCAGGTGAAGCAGGGCCGTCGATGCCAAAAGCAAATATTCATGGTTCGAAGGTGATGCTTTGTATTTGGTGGAATATGAAGGGTGTCGTCTATTATGAGCTGCTGAAAGAGCGTGAAACCATTACGGGACAAGTTTATCGACGACAACTGATGGCTTTAAAGCAAGCTCCAGCTGCAAAACGACCAGAATGGGACAAAAGGCACAATAAGATTATTTTGCAACATGACAACGCTAGGCCACATGTTGCTATACCTGTCAAAAATTACTTGGACAGGCAGAACTGGGAAATTCTACCCCACCCGCCGTATTCACCAGACATTGCTCCCTCTGATTACCACTTGTTCCGGTCGATGCAATCAGCCCTGGCACAGCAACACTTCACTTCATATGAAAACGTCAGAAAATGGGTCGATGACTGGATCGCTTCGAAAACATCAGACTTCTTCCTTCGGGGAATCCGTTTATTACCTGAACGATGGGCGAAGGTTGTAGCTTCCGCAGGAGGATACTTTGAATAAAGCATTCTTTCATTTTCTACACAAACTAATGTCTTTTATTTCAGTAAAAAAGGTCGAAAATTTATTTGTACACCAATACGCTTAAGTTTTTTCTTCAATAGCTCTTCATTTCTTTTTGTTATCTTTCGCAGATTTTTTTTTTTACTTTTTCTGCTGAAATTTTATTTTCTGCTGATCGAAAAAAGAGAAATATGTTCAGCTGATCAAATAATTTATTGTTGCTGGAAAAAATAATTTTCCAGCTGATTTCCTACTTTTTTCTGATAATCAGAAAGTTAGCTTCTGCTCATCGAATAATTATATTCTGCTGATCAAAAATTAATTTTTTGCTGATCATTTAATTTTTCTGTTGGTTTTTTTTTTTTTTTGTATTTTCTGCAGATCAAAACAGTATTTATTTGCAAATCAAATAATTCAACCCTTTACGGCTGAACTTTTAAATGGTAGCCTTCATTAAATAGGAAGAATGGTTGCTTAAAGAAGCTTCAGTCTTGCGAAATATTTAAATGTCTCTTATTGTCTTGTTGCTCGAAGTTAACGAAAACGAATATCCATTTAAGTAAGTCATCCGTGAATACATTGACCTTTATGGTACACGAATTTTACTCATCTCCCATTTTTTTCTTCATTAGAGCAGAAGATTCAAAACAAAAAATCGTGTCGGTATGTCACGATAGAGTTCAATGATGATCGAAATTGGCTTCTCATCATCTCATTCACCTGTAACATATTCCACAAAACATATCCACTTCGAGCAGAAAATCTCAAAAAAAAAAAGAGAAAAAACTTTGCTATGCAATCTTTAGAATTGGTTAACAGCTGTGGTAACACAGTTAACCTGCCTTCCTCTTCCATGTGCTACTTTCTGATATTTGATTTCGATGTTGATTTGGTTTTACTTTCGATACCCTGCCCTACCACAACCTACCACTTTGGAGTGCCATTCCTTGCGTCCGTCTTTCCTCATGTGGATATACCACAGATCGATGCCGCAGCTGATGAAAAACCGATGCAAAGCACATTGTGGCGTAGTACGACCTGGGTTCGAGTAACTACCAACCAAAGTGTGGTAGAGCCAGCAGCCGGTTTTCTTTTGCGAAACTTTTCGCCGCGCGCCACAAAGAAGAAACAACGAAACAAAAAACTGCAACAACGCGCAACCGACAATGACGACGACATAAAATCAAAGAAAACACCATCAAGGCTTAGAGAGTGATACCAATTCATGTGATTCATTGTGGTGACACGAAAAAAGGTTCGATGGCGCACCGAACAGTACGAGTATCTATCTGGATTTGGCCAAAAAATAGCGAACTTAGGTAACAAGAAATATACGCAAAATGTTGTTTGTTGGCGCACTACCAAGGCGCGACTCGAAATTGTTTCTGCGGTTCGCAAAGTTCCAAATTGGAGTTCAACGAAAGTGAGTTTAATGGACACTTGAGGGCACACGTAATAATTGGAGGTGATTTAGTTCATTCAATGTGGTCTGGGGACTTGGGAGTGTTTCCAAATTGATTACTCTAATATGTGCTTGCCTTTTATCCAGCTGTAAACATAAACACGCTGCTATGACCTACTCCACATCAAGAGAAAACTTGTCAATTTTAAAAATAAATCGCAATCAAGTCAAGTCTCCGAACACCTTTTACAGCCGTTTAAATTTCACCTGCATTTTGTAGATAAAAACAACCATCTGCTGTGGCACATCATCACGACAGCACACAGACTTATGTATCTTTCATCATTACAAGCAATGAATGGCATTGTAAATCCTCAATCTTATGACCTTTCCAACTCACCCATCAGCTAGAGTTATTAAAAAGAAAACCAAATGGATGTGACTACAACATTTTACTACCACATTACGATCTAAGATTTACTATCTTCGGCGTTAAAATTGCAAAAAAAAAAAACGGCGAGAAGTCGGTTAGGTGACCAATGTCTAAACTTGTCGTCTACGTAGTCGTTTTGCAGCAGCTGTGATAAAATGTCATTTAGCGCAATCGCTTTCCCTTTAACATGGAAATGGATAAAAGTGAAATTTGCATTTTATTCTTTATTTTGCAACAACACTGATCAAGTCGTAGTTAAGTCATAGCTTTTATTCAAATCGGCAATTGATTTCATTATTAAAGACGATGATGTAAGGAGTGGGTTTAGAATGGATTGCTTAATTAAATCTTGTGAGTCATACATTCTGCAGAAATTATGAAGTCTAGATTTATGACGCATGCACCTCTAGGTTCAGGTTTTTATGCTTGTGTTTTCGAAGTTAGTTTTCGAAAGACCGAATGCATGCCCGAGGGGTTAGGATATTTTTGCTTTAACTCTTAGATCAGGTTTTTATGTGCAGACTTTCCACCAAACTACTCATAACATGTGAATTAGAGAATGTAGGGATTTATACATTCATTGGATTCAAATTTAGAAATATGTACATTGCGTAGATTTGGAGATCTAGAGATTGAAAACTTGCAGTTTTTTTTTTATGTCGCTGACAAAGAGTTTAGAACTCAGACTCAACAATGTTCCAATGTATTACTAGAAAGCAGAGTTGGGCAATTTGTAATCGATTACCCAATTACATTTTTGTAATCTGTAATCATCTTAGCGAAATTATTCTTTCAAAGTAATTGTTAATCATAAGAAATTACAATTACTTTAATCAGAATCAATTACAAGTGAAATTTAGGGTCAAAAAGATCTATGGGTTGGATGAGGAGTGTGAGGTGATCTTTTAGAGGACGTATGGGTTAAAATGGAGTATGTGGCTTATATTTTTAAGAATGTATGGAGGGAAACTGAATGTAAGGTGAGCAGCTGATGGTTAAGAGCAAATGTAAGCATATATGCATGGGCAAGTGGTTGAAAATTAGAAGATTTAGGAAATTTGTAGTGGGTGGTGTGGCTCAATGGCTAAGTAAGGTGAATAGACGTACTCCTTTCATCAGCGTTGTACTCCTTTCGTTTCCAGTACGCCTTTTGCACTCTTTTTCAGAATTTCCTACTCTTTGTACTCCATTTCATCAGATAACTCAAATGAAGTATGTACATATGGGTGGTCGTGGTGTAGTGGTAACATCATCGCTTGTCATGCTACAGGTTCACGGTTCGAATCCTGATGTCAATAATCATCTATTTATTTCGAATGAAATAAATAAAAAGTCGATCAATTGCGAAAGCTTATGTCAACTCTACTGCGAAGGCATAACACTGGTCATATGGCTATAATGCAACTTGATCCTGATGATGACATCAGGAGGACGGAAAAAATACTGTGAATCATGAGTAACGACAAAAGCAAAAACAAACAAGCTCCCCAGTTATCTGGACATCCACCCTTGGAGTTCACTGAAACTTAATACTAGCTGAGTTTCAAACCAACTACACCAATCTGTCTTTCTCTCTATCTCTTCCCCTTTCCTCAAAAAACGCCCGTGTCCTAAAAATTAGTATAGGGTATTCATAACCCCTTTCACACGTGCAAATTATAAAAAATATATACCTGCACCAGTGGACTCTATAACTCTATGCAATTTTAAAACAATTTATTCATAGTCTCATTCCACTATTCATCGCTCTACCGAATAAAACAGATGCTCACGCAGCGATGGTAGATCAAATTTTGGTGAATACGAGTAGTTCACCGTCCCGTTGGCGTTGCGCTTAGATATCGATTCTTCGTTATTTCGTGTATTTTACAGTATTAGTTTGAGAAACGTGGGCGTTCATGAACTGAAGAAAATTTCAAATTGATGGAGAGCATTTGAGGTGATAATCGGATTTGTAAGCATGAATATGATTTTGGATAAAATTCTTCAGTGAAAATGACTGCATGAAACGCAGAATGTTTTTTTTTTTGACTTGCCGATTAACGAATATGTTTACAAGCACAAATTTTGAGACATGAATTAGAAGTATTAGATCATGTATACTTGAAGAGCTTCGATGTCCTGGCTTCGTAGAAATCATGCTTATACATCGAGAACAAGGTTCTAACATAACACCACCACATCACAGGATCCCGACTCAAGAAAATGAACATCGGAACATGAACGATATAATAATATCTAATATGTTGGCGCTAATGGCCTATACAGGGTATGACCAAGGTTCTCGCAACCACTCAGCCTGTGCATGTTATATTCAGAATTGAACGTCAACGCGAAAAAAAATATTTCGTGGCTTGAAGGTTCTTCATGCAAATATATTTTTTCCATTTATTTCAGTGCACACCTTTTCAATTTTCACTGAGCATGAGACTTAAGGTTCGAGTCTTGGAAAACATGAACAAGTTTTATCCAAGGTCTCACCACTCGCGAACATCGGAGAGAAAAACGAATTCAGAAATTTCTGTATTTTACCCTACTTTTTTTCTTTTGTTATCACAAGTACACGATCACTTTCTATGGACGAGTCGAAATTGAAAGATCACACAATTACAAAATCTTATTGTAGTTAATACATTGAAAAAAAACACTAGTAATCCAAGTAATTAATTACTGATTACCTGTAACCAGAATTACAAATTGTAAATTGTAATGTAATCAGAAATATTAATTACGTGTAATTGTGATTACTAAATGATTGGATTGCTTTGTAGTTCTAATTTATTTAATTATTTGACAAATTGATTACTTTTGTAATTGATTGTGCCTAGTTCTGCTAGATAGCAATTGTATGTCCATGAAATCTCCTCGTATGTCATGCAAAGATGAGTAGGCGCTTTAGATAAATAATAGAAATCAATTTCGTATCTGTGAATACGTGTGAGCAAAAGCAACAACTACGAGTATTTATGAATTTCTAAGCACATCCCTGCATTCACGGTGGTAAATTGATTTCCTTCTGCTAGGGATGTTATTCCGCGATGAAAACAGCAGAAACAAGGCAAATAATTTCATTCGGAATCATGTTTAACCTGTTTAGATGCATTTAGGCTAGTTCTAGAAGTTTAGATAAAATAAAAAAGCAAACTAAACAACAAGAAATATTAGCAAAACATAATTGATATTTATTTCTCACCACTCCTAAGGTTTTGTTCAGAAAGTGCACCTATTCAGATGATAATAAAAATAAAATATTTTCACTGGAAAGTAACATTGGAAAATACAGTGAATTATCCATTAGTAACCGCCCGGTCTGTTTTAGAGAATCCGGTACATTTTTAGAATAGTTCAGAGGAGCTGTTTCGAAATTATACATAACACCACGTATTTAACTGGCGTCGCGTATCTGATAAATTTTTTCGGAATGCGGTAATCCGCCATTATCCTGAAGAGCGCAATACAATGAATACATATATTATCACTATCTGACTTTGAGTTCAATAAAAAGCTGGTAGATCGGCATAAAATCGGTCGTAATTGTTTACGTAGGAAAATTTTACCTCTTGTCTATCTACTAGAATGGAAGCTGCACTGGTATGTGCCGATTAGTCGGAAGTAAAATGGGTTAGAGCAAGATTTAAGAGGTTTGATGAGACATCCCAATCGAATGATCTCTTTGGGGGCAATATTTGAAGCTGATATTTGATAGTACATACATATACTCTGAAAAATGTCATTGTAATGTCATGTCTGAGTTAAGAAAAAAAATCTGTAGTTACTTGTTAGAAGACGCTCAATAAATATATAGTACTCGTAGTTTTTCTTCCTAACTTGCTACGTGTTTTTCACTGAGATTGGCTAATTTTATATCTCAGAAAAATTTGTACAAAAGCATGAAAGCATGAAACAAAACTATTGATATCTGCTGAACACACCCCCTAGACTTTCCAGATAATTGCTCAATCCACCATATTTGGGGTGAATTGGTATCCTTTTTTCTGAGGTGAGTTTATTAATTTGGCGGCCATTTTGGGAGTGAATTGCCAAATCTACGCGCACTACTTTGAAAATGTGAAAGGATGAGTAAATTCGTCAAAAGGTTGTTCGCACCTGGAAAGTCACGGGAAAGTTTGATATCTCTTTTCTCATTGATGGCTGATAAATATAAATTAAGCAGATCTCACCATATCAGCTTCAAAAATCGACCACGACGCAAGTACTTGTTATAAATGTAGTGGCAGGTAAGGTCGCCAGTAAGTTGTCTGCAGTCTTTTTCTGTCAAGGGACCGCAAGAATGTCGGGGATTCTTTTTTTATAGACGTCTGGAAGCATTCTTTTAGTCTGTCCACATCCTGGATAATCATGCCACCTACAGTTGTTTTAATAATAAACCTTAAATGGAAGTCCTAATCGTTGATGCAAGCAAACGCAACGCAGGGTCATCTGCATATGCTGAGAGGTCCTCCTCTGAATATTCTTTACCAAGTTTATCGAAGATCTCATTTCCCTGAATCCAATATCGAACTATCATATATTGGTGATTATTAGAGAATTTATCAACACAACAAGGCATATGCCAAGAAGGGTGTTACTATTGCCGTGTAGGTCCATAGACATCATTGCTATGATAAGCAACAAGTCTTGCCGAAAACAGCATTGCACCAAAGAAGTGTACTATCCTGGGTGACTCTTAAATATACCTAGCTTCATTAGAGAGTCGTATTGTGTCGTCTTCGTGCATTAGTTGAGTTAATCTGATTAACTTCCTCGTTTTTGTAAAGAGAACAATCTCAGTTTTGAAGGATTAGTCGAAAGCTGATTCCTTTTTGCACCATTCGCTGGGTATGATTGAAATAAAATTACAGCAATATCACCTCGCGTGCAGCCATTATCTGCATTCATAATCAAAGTTCAATTCCAGCTCTAATCCACAGCACTAATGATTCATTTACGATGTGTTGTTGGGCAGAGTTACAAATTTCGAACTGTCAAACAAACCCCCAATGTCAAGCGAAATGTCCGTCGCGTAATCTGTCTTATCAAGCGCGGTACAGGTAGTCGCGATAACGTTCCGGAGCAGATTGGTTTGTAATATATCCATATCGTGGCGCTGTTACATCGTTATAGGTTCGCCAATCCTAAAAGAAGATTTAAAAAAAACGTAAAGGAACGTTACAATGCGTCCTGAATGGATCGCATGATACCCTACCCCTCATCGTCTAACTCACCCCTGAGAAAGTGAGTGAGGCGTTATGAAATTTATAAAATAGATACAATGATATCTTTCTATGCAGAGGATATTTTTCCACGATTTTTAAAAAAATTTATAAAAAAAACTCGTTATAATTTTTATTTTCCTGAAAGTGGGCGTGGCTCCCATAATTTGTAACCGAAGTTCACGAATTCTGATGAGAAATATACAATAAGACTTAATTATCACTGTAAATAGCTTTAAAAAAGCAATATTTGGTATTTTTAAGAAAACGCCTCAAAAAGTGGGCGTGGCCATATATAATGTATGGGCGAAATGTAAAGAAACTCAACGTCTACAAATTTTATCTTGATAATATTTCTTCAGTTTCTAGCACAAAATATTAAGAAAAACATTTTAAAGTGGGCGTGTCTGTGTGTAGATTTAAAATAATGTTTACACTTGTACTGCTTCGGTTTCTAAAAAGCTTGTATGTATATCAAATTTCAGGTTCCTAGCTTAAAATTGTAGGCCTAAAAAGTGGTGACGTATGGACAGCCGGACGGACGGACATGGCTTTATCAACGTAACTTTTGATGCTATCACAAATATATATACTTTCGGGGGTTTGTCGTTATTATTTCTTTATATTACAAACTACCTAAATAGGGTACAAAAAGAAATAGAAAATGTCTTAGTAAAAGCTTATCGGGGATACAATTCGAACAATATAAACACAATCAGTTTGTTACCCATTGTGTATGAGATTGCCTTTCGAGTTGAATTCGTATTATGGCAATGAGTACTTAAGAATATTTCGCCACTTTAATGACAATAAAATTAAACTTAATTGCACCATGGTAATAGAAACATGGCACCAGATGTGCACTCAACAGTACCGATACCAAAGTACTCTTCATAGTTCAAAAAACTCATATCGCAACCATTCAACATTGAACTGCCAATACTACATCAATGAAGCTGTCAATGTGCCTGCCAATAGAGTGCAATGCATCATTGGCTTCCAACTTAATTAAAATCACTTATTACCAAATGCGTTTTTTTTTTTTTTTTTTGTCAAGAGTACGTGGTTGTCCTCAATCTCGAGCTCCATTTCGTTAAAACCACTACTGATTGACCCTCGCCTCTCGATTGGTATTTTCCCATTGTCATCGGTAATTACAAACAAAAAAACTTTACCGTCGAGAGCCCTTTAAGCTAAAAAACAATTAAACGGAAAAATAAATACTTAAACTATAAATTATGTGAATTACCGTTGTGTCACAGATAATTTGATGCGAATCCATTGATGTGAAGAAAAAAAAAAAAATAATAATTCAAATGTACACCACGTACGGTTGCATTTTTAATATTTTTTTTTTTATTTTTTATGATAATTTTGCCGCCATGTGTGATGAAGTACTTTCTGAATGAATATCTCTGAAGAAATTTATACAAACTGACAGTTACGCGAAATTTTCAAAAAAAAGTTTTGTCTGGCGAAAGTTGTATGAATAATATTATCTCTTTTTTTTTCAAAAACAAATAAATATACAAGTGAACACTTAATGTTAGATTAATGTTTATCTTGTTACATAATTTGGTGATAAATTTGTTGAATAAATCAATTTTGTTATGTCCAAATGGGATTAAAATGATTTAGTATAAATTTATTTAAATAAGATGTAACACCAATCTGATCTTGTCAATAGAATGTTTTATTCGCTTTGTTTCGTTTAATGTCAGATGGAATTAACTTAGTTATTTATCATTTACATACAGATACACAAAACAAAGTCTAGTCTAGTTTAAACAAGAAACAAACAGGAAATTTACAATCCATCTAGAACGGATCGTATGATACCCTATCCCCCATCTTCTAATTCACTCCTAGTAAAGTGAGCGCGGCGTTGTGAAATTTTGAAAAAGATGCAATGATTCTTTCTCTACAGAGAATATTTACGTAAAATTTCGCCACAAAACTGTTGTTACAACTTGTATTTAGCAGAAAGTGGGCGTGGCTCCCAAAATGTGTAATCGAAGTTCAAGGATTCTGATGAGATGTTCACAATAAGACTTAACAATCACCGTAAATAGCTTTGAAAAAGCAATGTATTTATAGTTTTTTTTTTTAAGGAACGCCCCCAAAAAGTGGGCGATGCCATGTATTATAACGAATCAATATTTGCGATATGCATCTCAAACGCAATGAAATTGTTCCTTTTTTGAAACGAATCATCACTGATGATGAAAAAGGGATCGTCTACAACAACATCAATCGAAAATGATCATGATCTAAGCGTGATGAACCAGTACAAACCACATTGAAAGCTGAACTGCATCAAAGAAGGTTATGTTGTCACTTTGGTGCGATTATAAAGGTGTTGTGTATTTTGAGCTGCTTCTAAGCAACCTAATAAAACTGGAGGAAGCAATCAAAGAAAGCGACCACAATTTGAAAATCATAAGGGAATCGTGTTCCACCATGACAACATATATCTTTGGTAGCTCGTGACAAATTATTACGAGTAATCCTTGGTTGGGAAGTGATGTTACAGCATCAGATTTTCATTTGTTTCGAAGTTTACAAAGCCTTTGAATGGTAAAACTTTCACCAACGATGATGACCTGAAATCGCATTTGGTCCAGCTTTTGACAATAAGGGCCAGAGGTCAACATTTAAGGCCAGAAAAGTGATAACATACGGACGGATAGACATGGCAAGATCGACATACCTGCTACCTCAATTTGCCTATTTTTGAATTATGGATTTTTTTATTAACTTAATTTCAGATAGATCATTGGAAACATCTGTCGATGAAATAAAGGGTAATTCAACTGGAGGATACAATTTAAACCTGGCAGTACTGTAGTTCTGTCAAAGATAAACAGCTGGTATTTGACATTTGTCAATACTAAGTGACATTTGTAACTATGGAGTAGTGTACGAAAGAACAACGCAATTGTTAAAACCCATCTCCGAAATAAGGGAAAATGTAAACAACACGATTAGCGCATTAGGAAATATTGTCGGTGTAATGGAAAAATTCGATCGAATGGAGTCAGTGTTGCGAACCGGTCACGCGAAAATATCGCCACAGGGAGTGACAGTGTTCATAACAATCCTTCAAAATCCATTCGCCATTGTTTCCAGCAATTGCACTTTTCTTCAGGCCCACGCAGCGCATTTTAACAAAAAAATCTGCTTTTGCATCCCTGTGAGATCCAAATGACTCAACAACTGAAACCAGCAGGCCATGAACAACGTCGTGACTTCGTTGATTGGGTATTAAGAACCACCAACTTGATGGTGATTTTTAGAACAAAATCGTCTTCAGTGATGAGGTTCACTTTCAAGTAAATAGCTACGTGAACAACCAATATTGTCGCTTGTGGGTCATGGCAACCAAACATCTACAAAAATTCACTGTTTGGTGAGGTTTTGGACCGGCGGCGTGATTGGGTCGTAGTTCTTCGAAAATTATCGTGGTGCTGTTGTAATTGTCATGATATCGGGACATGATAACAAATTATTTCTAGCCCCAATTGAACGATATTGATGTGGAAGATAACAAGATGGTGCCACCTGTCATATAGCGCGGGAAACAATTTGTTATTGCACACAAAGTTCCTCAACCAGTCATCTATCATTTTCTCGTTGGTCACCAAGTTAGTGCGATATCACGAGGTTGGATTTTTTTTTCAGAAGGTGTGTGCCAATGATCCCCAAATGATTCCAGAGCTTAAGGATGAGCTTCGACGCATTATTTATGAACTACCACAGGATTTATGCCGAAAAGTAATGAAAAATTTCATCAAAAGGGCAGAAATCCAAAATTGGCCACCAAGATCGTGGGACATCATGCCTTCAGATATTTTTTTTAGGATTATGTGGAGTAGATGGTGTATGCCAATGATCCCCAAATGATTCCAGAGCTGAAGGATGAGCTTCGACGCCTTATTTATGAACTACCGCAGGTCTTATGCCGAAAAGTAATCAAAAATTTCATCAAAAGGCCAGAAGTCTGCAAGGCCAGCCGTAGCTCCCATTTAGTCGTTGTCATTTTTCATGTTTAATGTCAATGCTTCTGTATTATATTGACATAGAAATATCAGCAGTTTATCAGAAACCTTCAATTGAACGACCCTTTCGAAATAATTGGTAATCCTCACAGAAGCTTCTAATACTCTTGCATGTATCAACATTATCATAAAAGCCCATAAAACATCTAAAATTCGATTTTAAAATGCAATTATTTATCCACAAATGATATCCAGATCCGACGAATTCTCACAGAAAACATGGCACGATTAATTAAACATTTCCATTCAACTTATCCCACGATCAACACATTCAACACATTTCCATGGTGGTAGGTACTCCTCCGAAAAACCTGTCAATCGCCCGCGATCTCACTAAATCAATCATTTCCCTTCGAATAACGATTTATGATAACCACATCGACCACATCGTAAAAATTGAATAAAAAATAAAAAATTCCAAATGAAATTCAAGAATATTTAATTCCATTTCCATTGAAGTTGGGTTTGGTTTTTCTTTTCGAATTGTGAAACATTAAATGGCCTCTGGTCAAGGGACGAGACGCTCAGATACTTCAATCCGAACATACATAGTGCCTACTCATAGAATTCAATCCAATGGCGGTGTGGTCCGCACTGACAGTTTAGTTATGCGCGCACGTAACAAGGTCGACAAGATACTTATCACCGGTTTGTGCCCGAAGCTTGTTCTGTCTGTATATAGGTATTAGCTGACATTTCTGACTCTGATTTTGCTTTAAGACAATAGCCAATCGGCACGGTTAGACTACATTCGAATGTTGGCGATTACTATTGTTGGCATGTGACTGAGAGTGTTTTTAATTGCATTACTGTTTTTTTTTTTTTTTTTCTGCAACCAATAACGCCCAAGACGAGTATACCATGTCAACGTTGCTCGCAAACAAAAATAAACAATTAGTCAGAGAACGAATGACGGTTTCAGCTTAATGCACTTAAAAAAAAAAAAAAAATACTTTATTGACCATGAATTGCAAGTGGGCTGTACGGTGCAGCCGTCTCACCAAAGCCGTACAACTTGATTTATATAATTCAGAGACAAACAATATTATTTAATGGCATGGCTCTTGGCTAAGACGGAAACAGTCAAAGAATGGAAATTGATTAGAAAGTTACCTTTTGTACTTTTTTTTCCATTGAAACGGAACCGGAACAAAATTCTTTGTAGTAAACAGGTACGTAAGGCCAATAAATCCCTGAAAATTACCACAAATTGTGTCGTCACCTTAAATTTAATTTTTTTTTGTCAAGAATCATCTTTCAAAAGAACGCACCCAAATTTTCAGACAGATCTGTCAAATAGTTTTGTTGTGGCAGCCATTTTATATAGACACCTACTAGCATTTTAGTTAAAATGGAAAAAAGTGAATTTCGAGTGCTCATTAAACACTATTGAAGTGTATAGAGCTAAAAAGAGACTATGTTGAAAAATAAAATGTTTTTATACCGAAAAGAGTGTTCCTTATTTAATTTTTTAGATACTTATTGACCCACCCTTGTAGTGTATTACATGCATTAGAATTTTTAAACTTTTTTAACCTCATAACCGGACAATAGGCGATACACCCATACTAAATTCAGCAATTTATATGTAGGTTTGACCATTCAAGAACTTAAGTAAGAATATTTGAAAAAAAAGAGATGGGATACTTTAACATTCTTCTTCTTTAATTTTCTTATCCCCCGAAGTGTGACTACCTGAAATGGAATAACCTGCATAAAAAAACAACTTTTACTTTCCTACATTTTTGGGGAAATTTCTAACTCGAAAACGATCCATTTTAGAAAAAATATGATTAAGACACATTTTGTATAAAATTTCATTCTGAATAATTAAGGTCTTAACATTTTTGTTCGTAAAATTGACTGTTAGCTAGATATTTGCGTTTTTCCAAGGTCCATTCACAGCTCAACGAAGTACGAACACGAAAGAGAGAATATTTCCACATTTCGATATTTCATTCACAGCAACTTTTTTTTCTAGTCGCAGCAATCTGCGAATTTCACTTGTAATTCGTTGTGTTTCTAACAAAAGAAAAAAAATTGTGAGGTTAAACTCTCACGAATGTTTTCGTCGCGCGAATGTGGATTGCCTTCCACATCTGTGGAATGTGAATAAAATTTGACAGTTCGCAAGAAGTATTCGCCTATTCCCGGAAAAATCAGCGAATTGTTAATTTCTTGGCAGAGACTAATTAAAATTTAATCTTTTTCCTATTAATCGATAAATAAATTAAGTTCTGTTCTTTTGGAATAGTAAATTTGTCAATTGTGTGCCTTTAAATGTACTAAAAATGGTTTGTTCGCAGTTCGCCCATTCGCCGGTCGCTGAGCTGTGAATGGATCTTTAAGGACTCAGCTTGTAAATGAGCCTACACGTATACCGGACATTGAAAGTCATTCCGCCAACACCTTAGACTTGTTTCTTACTTCTCACCCTGATAAATACACCATTGATGTTCTAGCGCCTCTAGGTCGGTCCGACCACAATATCGTATCAGCTAAATTCTCGTACTCTGACCACACAGTTAAAGAAAAAACTCCTAAAAGAAAAGTATGGCAATACGAGAAAGCCAACTGGAGCGGCCTCAATAGCTTCTTTAGGAGTTTTAACTGGTCGCTATGCTTCCTCGATAGCGACGTGGATGCCGCTGCTAATATGATCACTAACACTATCCTCTTAGGTATGAATGACTTTATTCCTAACAGAATAAAGAGCATTAAACCTAAGGAAAACTCGTGGTTTGACCAGAGCTGTAAAGAGGCCATCAGGTTAAAAGAAGTAAGTTTTCGGTCTTATAAAGCCAACAAATCTGAGGAAAACCGAATGAAGTTTAAACAAGCCAGAAAAGACTGCAATGCCCACATTCGACGTGTAAAATTCTTACATGACCAAAAATTGAGGCAAAAAATCCTACAATGTCCCAAAGGTAGTAAAAATTTTTGGTCATTCGTCAAAAATATTAAAAATTCTGCCTCGTCTGCCATCCCCACGCTCATTTACAATGACATTCCAGCTGTCAGCTCCTTAGACAAAGCTAATCTGCTTGCTGCTCACTTTGCAGCGAACTCAACACTGCCAGATAATGCTTTGTCTCCACCTGTATTTGAGAGCGTCAAATTATCCATGGGACAAGTCCACTTTCGCACTCGTACAGTTGCAGGAGTACTCAAAGGTCTTAACATACACAAATCCGCTGGTCCAGATGGTATCTCCCCCATAGTTCTGAAGAGGTGTTCTTCTACGCTGGCAAAACCTCTGCGTAAGCTTTTCTGTCTATCCTACTTTTCAGGGCTCTTTCCGAGTAGATGGAAAACAGCATTTGTCCAGCCCGTCCCCAAAAAAGGCGAATCTTCCTCCCCGTCCAATTACCGACCCATTGCACTTACGTCCCTTCTTTCCAAGGTCATGGAAACGCTGATAAATCGTCAGCTTATGAAATATCTCGATTCACGAAAACTCCTTAATGACCGGCAGTATGGTTTTCGTAGCAACAGGTCCACTGGTGATTTGATGGCATATCTCACCGAGAAGTGGAACCAATCTCTCCATCACTTCGGCGAAACCAAGATGGTTGCGCTTGATATTTCAAAGGCATTTGACAGAGTTTGGCATCAGGCTCTTTTGTCGAAAATGCGTGCATATGGCATCGATGAGTCTCTTCTTCAATGGATTAGAAATTACCTTTCGGGGCGTTCAATACAAGTTGTTTTGGACGGCTTCAAGTCTGTAATTCACCAAATAAATGCTGGTGTTCCCCAAGGCTCTGTTTTGTCTCCGACTCTCTTTCTCATTTTTATAAATGATCTCTTGTCTGCAACTTCTAATCCAATCCATTCCTTCGCTGATGACAGTACCCTCAGTTTTTCATATTCGTTCCCTAACTCACGTCCTTGCTCTTCGGCCGTAGAAGGGGAACGGCAACGTATGTTAAACACATTAAATTCCGACCTGGACAGCATAATCAAATGGGGTTCAACCAACCGCGTGGAATTTAATGCTTCCAAAACACAATGCTGTCTTCTGTCTCTCAAGCGAAACCAAAACCCCCAACCATTATCCATGGATGGTACTTGCATCATTGAAACCGAAAGACTTGCCATTCTCGGTATGTGTATTAATAACCATCTTCGATGGAATGATCACATATTCGAGGTCGCCAAAAATGCTGCAAAATGTCTAGGATTCCTTAAACGGTGCAAGAAATATTTTACCCCGTCTGATCTGGCCTCAATTTATAAGGCATTCATCCGCCCTAAGCTGGAATATAACGCCCATATCTGGTCTGGTGCACCCAAGACCGTTCTGCACATTCTTGATAGGGTACAAAATCGCGCGTTAAAACTCATAGGTGATAGAGACATTGTGAATTCCATTCATTCATTAGAACATCGGAGAAATGTCTCCTGTCTCTCCCTGTTTTATCGTTTTTTCTACAAAAAATGCTCCAGCGAAATAGCCAGTTGCATTCCTCCCCTTCAAAATTTCACCCGCAATACGCGACATGCTTCGAATGCACATCAGTTTTCCCTAAAGCCTAACTTCGGTCGTACTGTTAAATATAGGGATTCGTTTATAAGCCGAACGACACGAATGTGGAATGATCTACCAAGCTCTGTATTTCCCCATCACTACAACCTTCAAACATTTAAAGCCAACGTGCATAGGCTTCTCCTCTGTTCCTCTTCCCCTTGTCCTTAAAAGCCCGTGCCCTGCAACAGTATAAAGGTATTCATAATCCTTTTGGCGCGCGCGAATTATAAAAAAAAAAAAAAAAAAAAAAGGAGTGTGGTTCTGAATATACATACGAGTACTGAGTTTAGTCAGAGATTATGGCAGTATTTTGACTCCTGCACTGGCCAGCCACCCTGCATAAAGGGTGTCCCAAAATTCACGCAAGAAGTAATTTTGATAGAAATTACAGATTTCAATTTGCGCTCAATTTGCACCTTCAAGGCGTGGATGGTAGTGGGCTTGTTGACATAAACCTTAAAACTTCAAAAAACCCCAAAGAAAAATGTCCAACGGCGTTAATTCTGATCACCAAAACGGGAAATTACAGGACCATGCCTCTGGCCCAACGTTGTTGATGCATTTGTTTCTCAACAATCAACCGTGGATTTTCTGAACCCCAAATTCGAGAACTTCGACAACTAACAAAGCCATCGAGACGAAAGTGAGCCTCATGGCCGAAGATGGTTTTGTTTGAAAAATCAGCATCCACTTGTTGTTCCATAATCCAATCAACGAACTCTCTTCGCTGTGAAGATACAAATCTTTCGTAAGAATACGCTGTAGAGGGCTTCTCGAAATGTCCAATTCTTGACCATGGTGCCGAATTGATATTCCTGGACTGTGTTGAATGACTTGTTAAAGAAGTGTCTATGATCACTAATTGATCCAGTCTCCCTGAATTTTTGAATTAATCTCTTCACAGTTGATGAAGTTAAATCACTATTCCGACCATATTTTGTACAAAAATTGCAAACTGTAGCTGCCAAAGTTTCATTATTTTTAAAATATTGCTCAACAATGAAAACGCGTTGTTCTTTCGTGTAGCACCCCATTTTTAATAACCCTGAACTGTCAGCTGTCACGATGTCTTTTCTTGTCGTTGGCAACACTTACTGCATAAATGGCTCAAAATTCGAATCTTGCTTGTATTTTGGGACACCCTATACAATTAACCGCTTTGTTTATTATACCTTTTTGCTGTGACGATGATCGTAGCATTGATGGGAAACTGTTTGGTTGTGGTTGAGACGGCGCACGCATCCAGCTGATGACCGCATGACTTTCCGGACTGGTCAGAGTCGTCACCTAGGCCAGTGGGTAAATACGATAAGCAATTAATGTTTCCGTATTGCTTGATTGGCCTATTCCGTATGGTATTGGTAAAGTTCATTAAGATATCTGAGAAAATTTATTATTTCGTCTGAAAACTGTCACCAAATTAATGACCGATGGTCTGCTAAATATTCTTCGGCACAAGTGAATAGTGCATCTTTAGTTTGACCCCTGTGAAAGCTTTTGACACAAAGTGATAGACATTCCTTTGCCATCTGGATAGAAATGTGAGATGAAAAGACCTACGCTAGCTTCTTCAAGTTTATGAAACACATTTTATTCGTAAAGGCACACCGTTGATTGAACAGGTTCTAAATGGTACATGTACTTGTAGGTACATAATAATGCTAACTCCGCAAACCTGTGCTCCATAAAAGAGAATGGCCTGCATTGACTGACGTTAATCTGATTTTAAATAACTTGTTTCAGTTCGTGTCAATTTTCGATTTTGTGTCGGCAGTCATAATCATCAGATGCTCATCCATTTTCAGGTTGAAGATAACTTCCAATCCCAAATAAGTGCATTCTTTTACTACTTCCAAGACCCTTAAGTATAAAGGTTGCTCAAACAGCAGTAGCTGTCAGCTCACATAGGCCTATAAGGGCTCTTAACGCTATCCTAAGATAGAAGCTTGTGCAGTATCCCCTCCGTGATCCAGCTTGAAACTCACTTCACTTGTCATTTTCTTGTATTCACAGCAGCGATGTACATATGAAAATATTTTAAGTGTGACTTTTAGAATCAGTATCCTTCCATAGTTCTTCGAGTCATTCGGGTGAACTTTCTTATTGATTGGCAATATAAAGGCCTCGTTAAAAATCTTCAGAGGATAAAAAAATTTAAAACTCTATCTAAAGCTTGAGGCAACTTCTCTTTGAAGGTAAAGTTTTATTAGAAAAATTCCACTTTCCATTAGTTCCCTTAAATTTTCCATCTTTAAGGGACTCCAACACCATTTCAACCTTCTTTCTTATTATGGCTGCGCCCAGATACTCATCACACACATATAGCTTTGCATAATTCCAGGACACTTTGTTGGTTGATTGGTTCTAGATGGTGATCTTATGCTCTTCACTTAGGCCTTTATTTGGCCTATTGTGTTCCCCTCATCTGTTGAACTGTAAGGAATAGTACTGTGCTGTGGGAATTATGCATTGAGAGGAAATGTAGGTATTGGGATCATGGGGAGTATCAAAAGGAAACTATGTCATATAGTGATCGGGGAATCGTCTTGTTCGTCTAGCGAACTCCAATATATCACCGATTCCTTTCTTACTGATGTGTGTTAGCTTCGGTATCCTTGGTGATCCCAGTACCTTCAGTCATAACCTCGCTGTTGCAGGGCAGTGGCAGGGGAAGAGTGTTCTATATCTTCCTCCTCATCAAAGCTAGCCCGAGTCTGAACGAATGTTTGTTGAGATTGATGTTCCCTGTTAAAAGTCCCACTATCAATCTCAACAGTGTTCTGCTTGAGTTGAAAGCTCTTATTGCTGTTATTTTATTACTCGGTTCTATTACAACAGATCTGTTCACTTTACACGTGTCTAGATTCGTCCAGTAGTTATTGAACTCCTGTCGTTTCTTCTCATTGATTATCGTTTTAATAGTTGTCAGAGGGACCCCTATTGTCTTTTCAGGATTCAGTTCTATGCTACTCGCTCCTTTCCTTGCCAGTTCATCTACCTTTTCGTTACCCAATACTCCTTCATGCCTCGGAACCCTTGTAAGACGGACTCTATTGTGCCTGGCAAGTAAGTTCAATTTAATTCTGTACTCTCTCACTAGTCGTGATTTCGACATGCGGTTTATGATCGCGCTAATTGCTGCGTTGCTGTCCGAGCAGATGTCGGTTTGCCTCTCTTCACTGGTGGTTTCTGCTAGTACAATGTACACAGAACACTCTAGTACATTGTTGTACAAAGCATTCCAAAGTATGTCTGCAAAACGTCTAATGCAGTACTGGATGCTTGTTTTATAAAGCTATTTCCAATCAGCTTTCTCGTCAACTCAACTCTGTTTAGTCTCTGCATTGACTTATAGTAGTTAAATTTACTTTTCGAATTCCTTTTTAACCCTTCATACTCATTTTGTCTACTTAAATGGCTTAGAAATGCGAGTGATTTCTTTCACAGATCTTCACAAGAAGAATCATACATATCAGGAGGTTTTTGACGCGTGTCTTATAAGGTTTCGTAACTCTAGCAAAGGCATGTAATTGACTCTGTTATATATTTGATTCTACCTGTCGCAGGTTGTCTATTTTAGATTGGAATTTGGTTTTACATTAGCTTTCCATTTCATTACCTGGTCAGTTGACAGTTAGACGTATGGTATTTGCGGAAGTATCTTGGATCCCATAAATTCCAGTGGTAGCTTCAATTGAAAGATGATCCGAATGAGTTGCATCTCCCACTACAAAATCCTTAATTATGGAGCTCCATTCTATATCGGCAACACATCAATCGATAGTAGGACCTCCTGTTAAAGAAGTTTTTACCTGTTTTTTTAAATTGAAATGCACATCATTCTGTCCATTGAATTTACTTCACAATGAAAACGTTCATTCTTTTTTAATCGCCCTTAGTGCACACACGTGTCATCCAGTTCGTGCCAAATTTATTCGATTTTTAAATGAAACTAAAATACAGACAACTGTATAAAAATTAGAATAATACTTCGTTTACAGCTACAGCATTCAAATACTTTCAAAATCATCGTTGCCCTATTAAATCTACAATTTGCATTTAAAGTGCTAAAATCCGTTCAAAAAGACATCAAAAAACAAAAAAAAAAACTCAACAAAAGAATTAGGTTAGCCGCAATAAAATTACCATATTTTGAACATTTTGAACGTGTAACAGCCTTGAGATTTATTTGGACTACACAGGCTCACAGTAACAATCTCCAGTAACTCGGGCTCGCTCATATACTACAGCCAGAGGAAACAATTGACTGATTGTTTGGAATGATAACGCGTTTTTCAAAAAAGAAAAACAACCTTACACCGGGTAATTTATACAATTTATGTATAATAGATTGTACGGGTATACGAGTATTCTTGAGTGTCCTTGAGAATTATGTTTACTTGTCGTTGTTGTTTTTTTTTTTTATGCATATTAATGACACAAAGTCGTGAATGGCTGTTGGAAGTATTTTTCTTTATTAAAAAGACGTTCATTCATCCATGAAAAAAAAAAAAAAAACGCTTTAAAGGAGAAGACCACGTAGAGATGTAGACATAATGATGTGTAATTGATGCGCAGCGGCAACATGTTTTCATAATTTGTTAATGTGTGTCTGTCGATAAACAAACAAGCAACCTATTTCGAAAGAAACTTTCCAACAGTAGTGAATGCTGAATGCGATGTAATGGCGGTTGATGTTATTTCCAACTGCTTTCAGTTACCTACTTACACAAGAATAAAATGTGAAGATGCACATACATATGAGTATGTATCTACAAGCTTTGAAATTAGAATTAGAGACCCGAAGTTGTTCATTTCCATTTCCGACAGTGGATCTATTAAAAACTAGAAATGTTAATTGGTTGGAATATTCCATATAAGCCGCATTAACCTTGATCCAAATGCTAAAATAAGTTTGCTAATTTTTAGCATATTCTAATTTCCTAATGGATCTGGTAGGATGAATTTCTTACGCCAATAAGTGACGTCCCTGGCATTTGATAATTAATAGTTCTCTGGTAAACATAACCCACACATCTGGCCAAACTAAGATCAAGATATCGCCAAACCACTTCTAACGTTTCTCACGCATTTCTCCTAATTAAAAATTTATCACCACAAATTCGTTTGGGGTTACGCAAGCCAATACAGTTCATCAAAAAAATTTTCCAAATCCTCTCAGTGGATGATGATAAGCGATCCACACACGGTAAAATAATGAGATGCCCATTTTTTTTTTTTGTATAACTCCTACCTCACCTTTATAGATACATGCATCTAAAACGAGGAACAACTTCACATAATTACAAGATAATTAAGTGGCCGCACAATGATTTCGATGATATTTGATACTCGCTTACATGGGAATGTAAAAAAAAAATCCAACCAACACGATTAACGTTGTAAGTCGTGTTATGCAAGTAGTTACAGTGAAGCGTAACAAATTCAATCCATTTTCGCATAGTCACCCTTTTTTCTTTGAATTTATATCCAATTGAAATGTAAAATGGTAAAATGGTATAGAAAGAGGCAGAGAAATTGTCATTACGAAGATGTAGAGGCCTATTTTAGTTGTCTTACAAAAATAGGGGTACCCATAATAGATAATTAAGGAAATGTCTATACGCAAAAACTCCTTCTCAATTGGAAAGTAATAGGACAAATTGACTTGCCAATCAAGCGAAAAGAAAAAAAAAATTTCATTAAACATAGAAAACCATTTTAACAGCATAAAAAACAAAAGAGTTGACGTGCAAACTTGGGTTGAAGTTTTTCTGTTTATTTCTCAGTTTGTCTGTGTATACATACAAGTAATTGCTGCATGAACATGACTGACAAAAACGACAAGAAAGCCATTCACTTTTTGTTGTTTTTCTTGCAGCTTTTATAGCCCATACATGGGCTCGAGTTGCAAACTACTTTTATGGGTAATGTACCTGCTCTATGGTTCATTTGTGTCTGCTGCAGTCTGGTGAAAATGTAAAAATTATTTGTGATTGCATCAGAATAATACCTCAACTATGTACACGAATGCAGCATGCATATTTGACTTAAGCATTTGCATTAAACAAATTAAGCAAACTCACGAACATTTCCTTAAACTTTCTAAGCACAACTGTGAGTTGTTAATTAAAAAAAACTAATAAACTTTTATTTTATTTTATTTTCAGGTAAGTTTGACCACTGTGCCACTAGAAATGAAGGGTCCGCCCATTGTGTAAGTGGTAAAACGTTATTAATTTTTGGTTATTTTTCGCTTACGTATATACTTTCAAAAAATCTTAAACCACATGCATAAATTTAACAAAGCAAAAGACTTAACTCAATTTTAACCCCATTTAATATGGTTAAAGGCGAGTGTAACTGCTACCACTCCCAGTGTTAAATTGATTTATAATTGCTGTGATTTGTGTTGCCTTCTAGTTGAATTACGTAGTAAGTTTCCACGTGCGTCTTGTGTACAATGGAATGCCTTAATAATGGTGGTAACACTTTAATGAAACTTGAGGAGATTATCTCTGGATTACATAGTCACTATGTTTTTTTAATGGGATTGCACTGACATGGTATTTTGTGAAAGCAGTATAATGACCCAAGTTGTTATGTTACCCATCGATAAGGGTATGAATTGAGTCTCAATTTTAATAGCAAAATGCCAAAGCTTGCCTGCGGAGATGACTTGTACTAAAATGCCGTATTAAGCCCGAAGAAAAACGTTCGAACAAACAAAAAAAAATACCGAAATATTAGATCAGATTAGAGTACGCTAATGTGGGAATAACTTTATGCAATCCATGGTTTAACTGCATTTTATGTTAACCTCTTCTGGACGATGATAATCTTTACTTTAATTAATACTACAGGTTTAGAGCAAAAAGCCTTGCATGCGGATATCTCCCGAATGTGGGTCATCAAATACCTTTTTTGCTGCCTTCTCATCTTAGCTATGCTTTGAAAATTAGTCTAATCCTCCAGACAACTCTGTAAGAGAATGCTACACTTTCTTGATGCCTTTTAAACTTTTAACTGGGACTTCAGATACATTAAGTAAAGGGTGATTTTTTTTGCTGTTTGGTTTTTCAGTGTCTATTTTTGACAGCTCACGCGAGATTCGTGACATGTGTTAAAGTCAAACATGCTCAGTTCGCATTGCCATTTCATCATGGAAAGACTTACATCCGAACAATGCTTAAAAATAATTGAATTTTATTATCAAAATTCGTGCTCTGTGAAAAATGTTTTTCGCGCACTTCGACCATTTTACGGTCGTAACAATCGACCTACTGAACAAGTAATTCAAGCTATAGTGACCAAATTTCGCACCAATTTCACGCTATTGGACATCAAGCCACCTACCTGTATGCGTAGAGTGCATACAGAGAAAAATATTGCTGCTGTATCCGCCAGTGTTAATGAAGACCGTGATTTGTCCATTCGTCACCGTTCGCAGCAATTGGGATTGTGTTACTCGACTACGTGGAAGATTTTAAGCAAGGATCTTGGTCTAAAACCTTACAAAATACAGCTCGCGCAAGAACTGAAGCCGATCGACCTGCCACAGTGTTCAAATTATCGCTGAGTGGGCCTTAGAAAAGCTGAAGGAAGATCCGCTCAGCAACGAAGCTCATTTCTGGTTGAAACAAAACTGCCATATTTGGTCCAATGAGCAACCTCAGGCAATACAAGAGCTGCTAATGCACCCGGAAAAATGCACTGTTTGGTGCGGTTTATGGTCCGAAGGAATCATTGGCCCGTATTTTTTCAAAGATGACCGTGAGAACAACGTTACCGTCAATGGCGCCCGCTATCGATTTCGAACTTATTTTTTCCCAATATGCACGCGCTAAACCTGGTTGATATGTGGTTCCAGCAAGACGGCACTTTATGCAACACAGCACGCGGATCGATGGACCAATAGTGAAATGAGTTCGGTGAGCAATTTATCTTTCGTTTTGGACTGGTGAATTAGCCGACGCTTTGACGCCTTTACACTATTCTTTATGGGGATACCCATTAGTTAGTAAGTGCCTTGATGGTAAGTTATAGCAGACTTTATTGATCTTGTTAATATTTTGTTCGATTGAAATCGCCATCTAGAAAATATCTAATACTTCTTTCAGGCCACTTACCGCCGTTATGTCCCTTCCTCCTTATAGAACAAGTCTTAGAACATTTGCCGACTTTGTCTCGAGGACGAAAAAACCGTCGAGTAATTTCTTTGCGAATGAACTGCCATAGTCCCAGGGCCCTTCGTACCGTGCGTATAGTTCTATTTTTCGATTTGAATTGTTCCTTCTTATCGATGAGATATAACTCGGCAAACCTTGAATTTTGTCCTTCAAGCAAAGGATTTTGAATTCAGTTCTTCTACCAGTATCAGCCTGTTTTTTATCTTTTTATGTTTAAACCGATCTAGGGACTCCTTAACTACTTCAAAGATATAGATGATGTGTTTATTTATTTACCTCTATGCGAGCACTTAAAACAGATCTTAACTCAAAGAAATAACTAATTTTCTGGCATTTGAAGGTAGTAGAGTCAAAAGTTATTAGGAGGTGTAAAGCTAATTTCTCTGAGTGAATTAGCTGGAGTGAAGATCTAGGGAACTTCGTCCGGCCATACACAACATTCTAGACATGAATATAAAGTGTTCGTAATTGGTGTGGTGGGGGACGATACGAAAGAGCCATTCAGTCCTGATATTACAAGGATTAGTGTTAAGGGAGATAAAGCTGGTGCAAAAGTTTGTAAACTAATATGATTTAGCTGGTCTTCATATAGGGGCAAGTTATAGCTGTCAGCTCAGACGAATCTTTACTGCACAGTTTCGATTATGATAGGGGGATCAAACTTGGCTTGCTTATTTGAGAAGGGGCCTTTGAGAATTCTTTAGACAAGCGTGTGATGAAACTATTAATAATGTGATCAATGTGAAAACGAAAGTTTAGCTCTGTAACTGAAGTAATACATTTTGCTCTGAGGTGTCAGCTTTACATTTGCTGACATTAAGCTCAAAGAAATGTTTGTTACACCGGGGAAGATACTAGCTTGAATATTTTCTTGTCATCTGCTTATATGGATGACAAGGGGATGTTACCGACATCGCTGATTATTATTTCAGAGATAGGTGGTCCTAGGTTACTGCCTTGCGGAACTCCTGAAAAGGCGTTAATGGGCTTAGATACTGATGATCTGAAGAGGACTCTGTATTGGCGTTTCTTTCAATAGGACTTAATCCACGAAATGAAAGATGGTGGAATGTATGGCAAATCGAGGGTCTTAAGTTTAAGAAAAATAATTTGGCGACAGATTTTATCGAAAGCTTTGTTGAAATCGGTAATAATTACATCAAATTCTTTACCATCCTATACACCATGCAGTGCACGAGAAAGAAATTCCATTTTTTTTTTGTTGTTGTGGATCTGCCCGTGACCGTGTTGCATTGAGAAGAAGATTGACTTACAATGGAAGTATTATGTAGTATGTAGTACATTGAATCGTAAACAATTTTGAAGAGCTTGAGGATGCAAGATTTTAAGCGGATTGATTAATTGGTTCCATCAACAATACCATTACCTCTAAATCAGGAAATTTTTGATAGCCAACTGATGGGTCTATTATTTTTTAGCCCATAATAACTGAGCTAATTTACTTCATGTTATATCGCCAGCACTAATCTTTCTTTCACTAGGTTTGGACTCTCTCCCTCCGCGAATACTGTACTATACGTTCTTTTGATTTCTTTTAGAAAAGTTGTGTAAATCCATCTGGTTGGTTTTGAATGAACTTCTCAGAAGAACAGAATTTTCAGCAAGCAAAGTTGTAGATTGCGGAAGCTATTGTATCTAAGGTCCTAGAGGCTTTTGCATAGATCTCTCCATTTTATTCAATGTGCCAGGTAATAAGTACAAAGAAAGTCATACGCTTCAGATGGGGAATACAAGTAAAAATGATGCACTAGTTTGAACAAAACTCAGCAAATAGTATTGCCTGTGAATTAAAAGCCAATTTTATAGCAGGTACATAAACCACAATTTTATTCGGTAGATATAGTTGGAAACTACCTATCTACTAGTTTAGCTCTAAGTCTTAGGGATGTGCAACATATTAGAAGAGTAAGTGTGTAGAATCAGAATACAATTCTTCTACTAACTGAAATGGATTTTAACTTGAGCTAGAGATATTTTTACAATACCGAAGGGAGATGTATGGCGTCTTTTGGAACTATCTAAATATTTCTAAATTTGCAATTAAATGTGCACTATCCAGAATTATACAATCAAAGATAGTGAAAGACCGGCACGTATCCTCCAAAGATATATTTAAGTGGGCAGCACATACAACTTCAATTTTCCTGGATAAGTATACGTAACGGTAACTAGTGGCAGCTGCAGCCCAATGGTTAAGTATGTGGACTACTAAGGGGAAGGTTCAGGTTTGAATCCCAGAAATAGAAACTCAGAAAATATTTCCACTTCTCGCTTTGATAAACATCCGAGAGTAAAACTATCGCGGAAAAGCTATTTTCCATTCGTGTGGGAAATACAACACGCACGGCACGAATGGCTGCGAAAAACTATACCAGGCCCTGTAGCACCTAGATCCAGACATGGTTAATGTTCGGGAAATGGTCAGAGCCGCGGTTTGCCGAAACTTACAATATTTTATATGTTTCAATTGCCCGGTGGATTTAATTGTCAGTTTGAATACCTCGAGGTAGAATGATCGCTGTCTTGTAGATCCCACTCATGAGGTTATAAAATTCATCCTTGCTAGGGTATTCGCCATCATCAGTTGCAACGTTGGTATGCAGATATTAGGCTGATGATGTTTACTAGAAGTGAGTTTAATGCTAATTACAGTCAGGCGAACAATTGACTAGGATTTCTAGTTCTTTCTTCCTTCAAAACCTTGACTCACTTTTGAGAAGACAGACATTATTGACCTAAGCTCCGAATGTGTCAAAGTACATTAGGTATACATTAAGTGGTTCATTTAATCCATGAAGTCAAAAAATGTCCACTTCTTCTCTTGTAAAATAAATAAATCAAAAAACCAAAGCACTAGACACCCGGAATTCACAAAGAGTAGGAGTTAGTAACCAAAGGCGCAGCATATGCCGTCTAGCATTTGAAAGTTCCCCTCACCAGTTGCCTAACATATGTCAAAGTGATCAGATCACACTTTAACTTTTTCTGCAGTTCAGTTGAACCAGTGCTACGAGTATTCCTATTGTCCTTTATAAAAAGCATGTGCATGAGCGTTGATATAATTTATGACACTGAAAAATATGTCACTCATTATACTGAGAATAATTATGTCACAATTATTCTCAGTATAATGAGTGACATATTTTAACATTCTCAGGATATGTGACATATTTACATTCTTGGTCAAAACTACTCGAACAAAATCCAATTTGTTGTAAACTTCTGTTTTGCATCCGAAAGACTTTTCTTATCTCAAAAAAAATTCTGTAATCTGAAACTACAGAGCTTTAAATTCTGGCTGCATTCACAAGATGTTACACTCTTAAACGGTGGAAGCAAATGTTGTAGAAAATGCTGCACTCTTTTCAATTTCTAGTACAACGTTCTCGAGAATAGACTACGATTTAATTTACAGCTCAGTATAAGTGTAGGTAAGAAGCATCACCAATTCTTTTTGGGAAAATAGTGTCACTTGACATAATTTTTGCCCTCAAGTGACATATTTTTTTTTTCAAAACCGATGGCAATGCTGCTCATAGTAGTATCAGTGGTAGACATGCGATAACACCTTGGCAATACAAATCAAATCTTAGATACTACCTCCAATTTAGAGTGCCATTTGAATTAGCGTTGAAGATTGAAAATAGTTGAACTATATCACAGCATTTAAATGAAAAATCTTTACGAAAACGCGTAGATGGTGCATTCTAACGGGCCATCTGTTGTTTTCTTTTCAAATTACATTTTATTTTGACACTGACAGCTCTTTCGCTTTCAAAAAAAATGACAGAAACACAGTATTTCCGGTACAGCAGTACGAAATGAATCGAATTACGCTTGACCATTGTTGGAAAATATTGAAAAGTTGTTTTCAAATTGAGTGCTGTGTTGCTGAAACAATGCGAATTTTGAAAAGAAATTTCGGTCAGAATAATGCACCAACCGTGCCTCATGTACGCAAGTTTGTAAAGAAAGTTCGTAAGTTTGGCATGCAAATTGATACCATAAGTTATCCTCGTGTTTTTCTTGTGTGCTCAGCCGAGAATATTGCTGCTGTTGTCGAAATTGTGCGTCTAAACCCTTAGAATCTGAACTCGACCATTATTCGCCCATTTTTCTTCGAAGATGAACAAAGTTACATAATACAGAAGCATGGTAACCGATTTTTTTTTAAATAGAAACTGACAAAATGAACTTGGAGAATCTTTAGCTGCAGCAAGACAGCGCTATGTGCCATACAAGCCGTACAACAATCGATCTTTTGCACATTAAGTTCAATAATCGTATAATCAACCGTTTTGGTGATGTTGCTTGGCCTCCACAAAGTTGCGATTTGACTTTTTTTTTGTGGGCAAGATCGATATTATGCTGACAATTCGGAAACGATTCAAGCACTATGCACAATATTGATCGAGCTATTAATGAAATGAGCCCCGAACCATCGAAAATATACAGCAAAATTGAGTTGACAGGTGGGACTACTGGCAAGCTAGCCACGGCAGCCATTTAACTGAAATTATTTTCCATAAATAATCGGAAATTGTACTCTCTTCAATAAAGTGAAAAATTATTATTTTTTATAGCACAGATGGTCCACCCTCAACTAGATCGATAGATAGCCCATAGAGTTCGTCATAATTCACATGGAGAATGACCTCGTGAATGCCATAAATGCTTGACTTATCAACTTGTATACTATTACGATCTGACCTGTGGTGATTCTTGTCCTACTTTCTAATCAATTGCCCTTAATTCTAGACTGGCTGACCAATTTAGATTCAAATGTCATTCAAACTCTCACCTGAATTGCAAACTTTCCCGCCCCGATTACCCAATCAGATTGTTACCATTTTTGCGAGTAACTATGTTTTATTATCTCTCTGCACTCTGCCCCTGTTCCAAGTTGCTAAATATGGTGTTGCACAACACCTGTTTTCACTCTAAAGACCAATGCATACACATATTGCGAACTGCGAGCGACACAAAACAACTCAAATTAAGCTCAAGGCGATGACGGGAAAAAAAAATCAAAATAATAATAAAAAATAATATTCGTAAGCCTGTTTGATTGGCCGCCCATGTAGTATCGATCGATGCTGATGAGATGATCAGTTCCGAAAAACTCTCCGATCACTGGTCGCATGCTAGCGATATTATCACCCGAAAAGGTGACCCGCTTCCATGCTGAGGGTTAAGCTGCACACAGCACGAGCTCACACATTTCATATCGAGACCAGTGCCGCATACTCAACCAAACATACCACTTCTTGGCCCGAAAATGAAGGTAAAACTCTGATATCAATCATTTCGATTGCACAATCAGCTTAGCACTGCCGTTGTGGCCAATTGAACTGTGGTTCACCTGTTTTTCGAGTTGCATGAGTTATTTTCATTAAAAAAAAAAAAGAGAAAAATAACCAACCCATGGGTGTATTTTTAAGATTTATCGCTTTTTTGTTGTTGTTTCCTGTGTAATTTTTGCAAAAAGTCATTCCCTCTCTTCTCTGTGGCGGCGTTGTTTGTTTGGCAACAATGTTGATCCTTTCACAGAAGTTTACTGT
Source organism: Pocota personata (assembly GCA_963082735.1). NCBI lineage: Eukaryota > Metazoa > Arthropoda > Insecta > Diptera > Syrphidae > Pocota > Pocota personata. The sequence goes on along the minus strand of OY720431.1, from coordinate 31,686,392 downwards.
GAATGCCGAATACATTGGTTTACTCGTAGTACGTTGGACTCAAGAGATGTTCTTGGCCCCACTCTAAATTCCTAACGAGTCTGTGACTCATAGCACCTCAACTCCAAATCCAAAATCCGTGATTATTAAAATCCAATACCAGTTCTATGCGATTTAACGTCAGCCAAGAGAGTGCCAATTAATTAAACTAGACTCTAAAATGCTAATCACGAGAATTAAGAGTAATATGTATGCTGACTGTGCGCAAAGAACAGGAACACCGATTATCTGTGAAGGATTGGAGATAAATGCTCAAGTCACAGCCAGTTGAGTGCGATTTTATCACCCGGATTGGTACGAACCGGTTGGAATTTGAAAGTTGAACAAAACGGTCTACGAGTATATGGAAACATTTTATGGGAAAATATATCTCGAGTATGGAAACATGTTACTGACTAATTAGAAGGAAATGCTTTAGGTCAGATTGATTTGTTTTCTATTATTTATTGATAATTGATTTCACCTTTTCAGCACCAAGATACTGATTAGAGTATCGAAAAAAAAGTGAAGAAGATTGACCTTAATCAGAAGTTTACACTACCTGTTTCCGTTCTAAGCCAGCCGTCTTCATGGTTTCACTCTTAAATTTTGAAACGACCTTTCTTTAATTTTTCAACAGCCAGAACAACAATTTGGTGATTTGGCAGCACTTAAGAATTTACATTTTAGACGTTTGTGTGGCTGACATTGAACACGATCTTCAAACTCTGACAACACTCACTCGTCTTCTTATAAGGCATCTAAATCTAAACGAGACATTAATTTATTGCACTTATTGCCACCTTTAACAGCATCCCACACAAACAAAATTCCAACGGCGTCAAATCGCAGATCCACGGAGGACAAGCATTACCAAAATGGCTGATTACACGATTATTGAACTTAGTGCGCTAAAGATCGATTGTTGAATGACTTGTATGGCACGTAGCGCCACCTTGGTGGAACCAGATATCGTCTAAGTTTATTTCCTCAATTTCTATCCAAAAAAAAAGGTTATCGTGCTTCTGTAGCACTCTCAGATGACCGTAACGTTGTTGCCATCTTCATTTTTCGGATTAAAATGGACCAATAATGTAAAATACAATCACACACTGAGGATGTGTATGAAGATTTTCAAAGCCCTAAATTGGGTAGTTTTTGTCGGCGAGAAAAAAATATTTTTTACAGTACTATTTTGGCAACACAGCACTCACTTTGGAAATACGTTTTCAGTATTTCCCAACGTTGTTCAAGCGTAAATCGATTCATTTCGTACCGCGAAGATATGATACTGTGTTCTGTCAATCGTTTGGGCGCGAAAGAGCTGTCAGTGTCAAACTAACATGTAATTTAAAAAGAAACCAGCAGATGACCCACCCGTTATATGTATGTGCAATATCTATATAGGAAGGCATTGAACTAAAGCACCTTATTGGGCTCCTTTCTGTTTCCCTCCCACTAGTCATCTTAGCCAATCTACTCACTGAATATCTCAAGAGTTCCTCCTTATCTGGCTAATCGCCTCAGTTTACAAGCAGTAGTAGCCCATTATATCTCTATTGTGCTGCCAGATCCGGTCTTTGAAAGGCATAACCTGAAGGTATTATCTTCCGCAAGTGCTACCTTCTTTAAACGATGCCTACATACAGCAAAAACTCTGTATTCGGGGCAACCTCCAATTTAGGTCACTTTTTTTTGCCTTCCCTCTGAGTTTTCGAGCAATATACCCTCGGTAATCGGGACACCTCATAAGGGAGATAGTAAATACCTTCATTCTACACTTCCACGGAACCTCTACAATCAAGTCGTGCCTCTCAAATGGGAAACCAAAATGGGAAGCAAAAGCCATCAATAAGACTATGATACTGGCCCCATCGGTGTCCCAATTATGAAGATTTTACTGAAGCTATGTACCATGTCCTGTGGATATTGCTACTATCAATTTGAGCGATTCTCGCTGTATGCTTTAAAAACGTTGCCTGATAGAGCTTACCGACATTTTAATGACCACCGTGTTCATTAACAGCCCATATCTCGATCATGTTTCTTACCGTTCCTCTGCCCACATCAGCCTCTGAATCTCTGGATCATGGACAGTATTATCATCGACTTCAAACAAATTATGTCACCTTGCTGACAGAATTATGTCACATAACATAATCCTCTATATAACTCGAAGACCAAGAAAGAGCCAAACTCTGCCTCTACCTTCTTTCTTTCTTTTTTCACCTACTGAACAAATATCGAACAATATGTCATCTTAACATAATTTAACCCAAGTGACAAAAAAAACAAATGCACAATATTTTCGATAAGAATCTTTATCTTATCCCAACCAAACCCAAAAGCTGGCAGTAGAGATTTCGTCCAGGTTTAAAAAAAAAGAAAAACAAAGTTATAACTTGTCCATCATTTTCTTTGCTTCACATTTTTGATTAAAATTATGTCACTTATGTGGGTGGCTACTGTGGAGTTAATAGTGAATTTCCTTGTAACCTGAACTGTGCAGGTTCGAGTCTGAACGGAGAACAACAGATCAACAGCCACCCGTGCAATAAATTAAGTCTAAAGTTCTTCAACGAATTGTTAGATTCGGAAATTTCCTTTTATAAAAACAAAATGTCACTTATTCTGATACGAGTATGCTAAATTATGTGACTTGTTATGTCAGCATAATTTGAATTCAAATTTATGTTACCACCGAAATAATTATGTCACCATTTGCTGCTTTGATAATACGGCCGCCTTTTAATTTCCTTCAATACCCACGTGACACTTCACACAACCTAATTTTCAAATAACGTCTCAGTTAGAAAATATTTAGTAAATAATTTTTTACGTAGTTGACCAGTCGAACTACGAAAAGTAGTTAGTCTGCAACTCAGCCAATTTGTTTTCTTCTCTTCTCCTCACAAAGTGCAAAATATAAAATCTGAAAAGTTCACAAAAATCCGAACAAGATTTTATTGTTTATTGCAGCAAATAAACAGAAAAATATAAACTAATTCAATTTGTTCGTAAACTGTAGTAAAAGCGTTTTCTAGAAACTGAATCCACAGTCAGAAGTTCAAAATTCAAAATGGTGTCCAAAAAATAGAAATATGAAACAAAATTGACACAGATTAGCCGAAATATGTTATTATATTGGGTCCAAATATAAAATCAGAATTTTCAAATTTAAAAGGGCGGCAAAAAATTTAATTAAAAATTGCACTATTTGAATTTTTTCGAGGTCATTTTGAATCCACCATTTTGAGTTTTCAAATTTCGTCTTTGGATTGGATTCAGATACCCCGAGAACATTTTTAATTATATACAAGTTGGGGCAAAAGTAATGTCATAATGTGAATGTGCCATAATTTTTGCAAATGGCGTCAAATGTCATTGTGCTTTGACATTTATCTTGTAGACAGATAGAGAACTACGAGTAGTTGACAACAAGTAATGGAGCGATACACACCTGCAGAACGCGGAATTATTGTTACTGCTTATTTGACCAATTTTCGGTCTGTTGTTTTAACGCAGCGTGAATTTCGTAGTCGTTTTCCTTGTCATCCTGCATTATGTGCACGAACAATTAATCGTTTGGCTGAGCGTCTCGTGCAAAGTATGTGTCAAAGTGACAGTTTGGTGCGGCATTTGCAGTCATAAAGTGATTGACCGTTTTTTTGGAGGACGCCACCACCGTAACCATAACTGGTGGGCTCTACAGACAGATGTTAAACGAGATTTTTTTGCCGCAAGTTGCTGAATTGGGTCTCGAGTATTATTGGTTCCAGCAGGACAGAGCAACCGCTCACAAAACACCGATGAAGATTTTGAATTTCCGGGCCGTGTGATCTCACGTTTTGGTGATTTGGACTGGCCTCTTCCTCTTCCTTTGGGGCTTTTTAAAATCTCGGGTTTACGAGACAAACCTTGCAAGTCTTGAAAGTCAACATTGAAGAAGAAATCACTAATTTGGAGCCAGATTTTTTGCGATCAATAATTGAAAATGTCGTAAAACGAGCACAAATGTGCGTCTCCTCAAGAGGTGGTCATTTGACCGATATCATTTTTTCAACTTAATGTCATCAATTTTACACCTTCACATAAACTTTTCGTGAAAACAGACCCCAATTTTGTTCATTTCTAACAAAATGGCAGGCAATTCACATTATGACATTAATTTTGCTCCACCTTGTAGTTAGTTAAATTACTTTTTTTTTTCCTTTTTTCCATCACACAACACTACGATCTCTCTGTGCATATTATGTTGCTTTATACAACTGTTTTTTTGTTGCATGTCTTAGGAGTCAACTACCGATCTTCAAACAACAATATTTAAATCAGAAACAAGTAACATACTCGTACACTGTTTTTAAATTCTACTCGAGATCAACAAAAATCAGTTTCTTTACAAACATGATTAAATGTGCGTAATAGGCTCATTACTGTCATAATTTGTTCTATGCCTATTTGTAAAAAATAAGTTTCTCACCCGAAGTGGCCTTTGGAGAGCAATAGAGAAATTAATTCCGGTGTATTTATATGGTAACTAATAATATGACAGAAGGTGTTTTCCGCCTAAGACTTAAGGTTTGCAAGCCAATCAATTTACATTTTCTGTCATAACAAGGAAGTTTATCAAACATATATATCATGAATTCCACATGATGAATATCAAACGATGGATATTCTATATACGGACTGAACTAGCAGTATAAAGCTTTAAAGCTATACACATCTCTAAAGTCTCTGTTTAAGAAAACCTAACATAGTATTTGAATTGGCAATGGCATATTCATAATGCGATGAAAAATTTAATTTATTGTCAAATATGACCCCGAGACCTTTGACTTCATCGAATCGCTGAGGTTTACGATTGTCCATAAAATAATCATAAAAAAGCTGTACAAATCTCACGTTTTGATACATTAAGTTCCAAAGCGTTGTGACACCATTCCGACAACCTATTGAAATCTAATACAGACAGTTATATTATTTATACGAGATAATAATTTCAAATCATCCGCGAACGTTAAAACGTTACAACATTGGGAACATTAAATGAACATCATTGAAAAGAAAAATAGCAACGGGCCTAGATGACTACCTTGTGGTACAGCAGAAATGACAATTGCGCCAAATGTCAAACCATCGACCTTTACCTTTTGCCATCTGTTAGTTAAATAATTATAAAACCACTTTAGCATTGATACAATAGGGATATTTACTAACTCTACATGGATTTTGCCTATGGCTGATATAACTGTTAGTGAATTACATAGATGTTAAACTTAAAAGTCCTCCTCAATAAAATTTGTTCTACAGCAAAGCGAAGATCACAGCATTACTGTACAATAAATCCCAGTCATGTCATCGGTCTCCATTTAAAATGTCGATTGCTTTATACTTGCTCAGTACTTATTTTCCGAAAAATCTGATGCGGAATTCATTAACGATCGCGCATATCGGGAGAAAGTGAGACGTGTCTTGTCTTAAATTCAAATTACGGAGGTTGCACAGAATCGGCAGATCTGAACGGTGTGGTAACAAATTTGCCAAATTTTAAGTCGCTTTAATCTTGTGGCAGATCTCGGCGAACATTTTTGAAATTTATTAATTTACTTATGCCAGGGTCAGGTGGAGTTATAGGAACAGCTTCTCTCTGTGTCTCACTCATCTCCATCCCCACAGATGTTTGAAAGATCGTTGGACTCTCTTACACTCGTAGGCTTTTTTTTAGCTGAAGTTTCTTTCTCACAGAAAGGCAGAGCGGTGTCTCAGTGGTTATGTGAGAAACACTATCCGGAATACTCAGTTCCAAAAACACCAAAAAATTTGTTTATCCTCCCACGACTGACAAACATCTGACATGCAAAACTGTCATGAAACAGCTTCTCGAAGCCTTCAAAATGGCAATAGAAAGTAGTTCCCTTCCATTCGTGTGAAAAAATATAGCAGGCAGAGCACAAGTGGCTTCAAGAAGCTAGAACAGCCCCTTTAAAGTCTGTTAGTGCCAGAATATTGAATAATTTTTTTCTAACGATAGATGTGCCATATCGCAGTAAATCCAATAGTCTCACCAGTGCATTCATGTAAGCTGGTTAATGGCTGTCTTAAAAGAATTACCCTTGTTCACTTAACCGCTGAAATAGGGCTGACTACCTCTTAGTTTTTAGAGCTTCAACTGAAGCCTCCGTCCTCCGTCCTCCATCCTCCGTCCTCCGTCTCTCTCTTTTGAAAACGTATCATCAATTAATCCGCAAACCATTGCCAAATTTTTCGTCTTAAACAATCTTTCGCCGACAACCCCTCTTACTTTAGTCACCTTCTTAACATCTCCGTTGACCACTTTCTGTCCCTGCCTTTTGATCCTACTGTAATTGAAAATAAACTACAAATTCTTAATGATGAATTCTCCACCGTCCCGGATGGTCTCCCTGCCATTTTTCTTAAAAAATGCTCCTCCATTCTCCCCTCTCCCTCTCTCATCTCTTCCGTTTGTCTCTATTACTAAGTGAATTCCCTCAGATTTGGAAGACCTCTTTCATAACCCCCATACACAAAAAAGGATCAAAGAACGAAATAACAAACTATCGCCCCATTGCTAAACTTTCTCATCTACCCAAACTATTTTATATGAAGCCTTAAGCTTTCAGTGCAAGTCTCTTATCTGTCCCACCCAAATCGGCTTTCTGAAAGGTAGATCAACTACCACTAACTTAGTCGAATTCGTGTGCTTCGCCCTGTCTGCCTTAGAGAATGGCAAAGAAGTCGACGTTATTGCAACTGATTTTAGTAAGGCTTTTAACAAAATATCTCATAAAATGTCAGCCCTCGGTTTCGAGCCCATATTGTTAAAATGGATATCTTCTTAACTGGAAAACCGTTCTTACAGAGTTCGCTTCAGATCCGTCCTATCTACTCCTTTCTTGGCCACCTCTGGTGTTCCGCAAGGCAGCCATCTAGGTCCACTTCTCTTCATTCTAACCATAAATGATGTTAAAAGGGTTAACACTCTTCCATCTCTCTGTACGCTGATTATACAAAATTGTTCAAAGCCATCTCTTCATCTCAATATCGCCAAATGCCAATCCATTACCTTATCACTTAACTACCAAGTGTCTTCGCCCGCTTTTACTTTCTGCATGGTCAACCTACTCGTATATCCATCGTCCAATCACTCCGCGAACTTGTACGATAGGGAACTAAATTTCCGTTCACATATTGGCTCATATACTTGGCTTTGTGAAACGATGGTCCAAAGAATTCTCCGACCCTTACGTGACCAGATCCCTCTACATTACCTTTGTTTCACTCCCTCCTTGAATACGCCAGTCAAGCGTGTTCACCCTTTCAGCAAGTTCATGTGACCTGAATCTAGAATATTCAACATCGATTTCTTCGATTCCTTCGGGGTCTTCCTTGGAACGATCAATTTATCTTCCCTCCCCATTAAGACCGCCTCAACCTCATCAACCTGAGTACTCTAGAGAAACGCAGAGATGTTGCAGACATTTTTTTCATTCATCGACTTCTTTCAGACTCTGTCGATTGCGCATCTCTTTATAATTCAATTTTCTTCAATACCAATCCACGAAATTTACGATGCCCTCGTCTTTTCTATCTACCGTCCCACCACACTTCATATGGATCTAATGAACCAATTTCCCGTATGCTGCGAAAAGTTAATTCAAACCTCACCCATTTCGATTTTAACCTCAGCACTCCCTGCCTCAAAACCGAACTCCTTCAACATTCTCCTTAGCTTTTTAATTTAAGTTTTAGCCTTAAGTTAGTTGTAGCTTGTAATAAGTTAAATAAATGGGGGCTTTCGTACAAAATTATATCGCATTACTTCCATGGGCAAAGCCTATATGGTCATCACGGGAGCTCAAACAGCTTACAAAAATTACTATTAAAGCTCTAAAAAACCGCCCTAGAAAGTAATAAATTTATATCTATTTAAAAATCACTAAATAACGTTTAAAAATAGATTTTCTAACCGACAATTACTTATGCTCCAACTTCACAGCAAAAATGAGCCCATTATTAGAGCCAAACTGGTCTGCTAATAAAAAAAAAAAAAACCAACAATAATTAAATTCTAATAATCCCAAACTCCGTAAATAATTCCATTGACCCCACAAACAAAACTAGAATTCAACGAGTAGCTAGGTACTTACACCCGGATTATTAAATACCACACGATGACTCAAAATGGGGTACAAAAGCCAACAAAAGTAAAATACAAAATACCGCACTTACGAGTATGAGGAAGTAATTTAAAATCGATTAACTGGCCATTTACAGGCGGCAGCAAAAAACACACAACAACCGAAAGATACTCGTAAATAACAATACGACCTTAACGGAACAAGCAAAATAATCTCACTTCAATGCGACCACATCCACAGATACATCATCCATATGGCATCGATGATATCGAAGCTCATTTTGTTAACTCTTGTGTTAATCTGAAGGCCGGGCCGATTAACTCTCGACCCAAGTATGTATAAAAGAAAAACAAAATCCGTTAAATTATTCAAAACAAAACCGAAGGAAATATTCAGTATCCGGCAGATAAAAGACATACTACACGTACATTCATCTTAGAGATACATTTCAATCAATTCGCCAATCATTAGTCAAGATCAAGAGTTTTTTGTACATTTTTTGTTCTTCAAAAAGTGGTTCTTTAAATCGGTAGATACTGGCTTTTGATACGAGTACTTTGAGATACTTTAGAGATTTTTTTTTTTTTTCTCCGCTTACTTCACTCTGTTCTTGGATCTCTGTCAATGTTGTGTAATCCTTCTAAGCTACTCTACTTTTATTTCTCTTCTTTTTTTTTTTGGTCATTGTCCGGAGGCAATTCAACCAACAGATGGCGTAATGGTTGAACATCTGGCTGCTGCTTTCAACACACAAAGTGTAGAATTTTTTTTTAAACTTTCTGATGGATTGAAACGGATTTTTATTTCCCTTTTGTTGTTCTTCTCCAGTTTGATGGTAATTTGATAAAGTTTTTGAAAGTGTTAACGTCGAATTGTGTAATAAATCTTTTTTTTTGTTCTCGAGTTCTCTATACCTCTTCTCTTGGCCAATTACTTAATTGGACGTTGAGAGGAGAATTCATTAGAACAGAAGAGCTATTCACAATGATATCTATCCGTATGTATCTAGAACAGAATACTTAATAATATTGCATAAGACTTGGAGCTGGAGGAAAGACTGGCTTTATATCGTTTTATTGACACATTGTAATGGCATTTGGATAGTCTAATGGCACTATTTTTTGGCTTACGACCAAACGGTTCTAGCCTTGAGGTGAATATAAATTGAGTTTAGTTAATAATAAAAAAGTAAACCGTATTCATATGGGCGCCTTAGCATTATGCTGAAGAACTGCAAATTTTATTTTGCAATTGAGTAGCTGCGACTGAAAAGAAGTAGATACTTTTACGTTGGATGTGGATTTATTCTGATCACGTTGGAGGTAACTTTTTGTGGATACTAGTAGGGAATTTCGGGAATAGTTGTATTCTTGGTTAAACTCAACGTAATTAGGTGAAGTGTGTGGATATTTTATTTGTTGATTGACAATCGAATTTTAAGTGGCTGTAGCTGTTGCGGATTTAAATTTTTACTGTCAGAAGGAAGACAATTTTTGAACTGCAAAATCCGCATACCACCCATTGAAATATTTACATAACCCAGAGGTAAACAAAGTAGAGACTTTAGTCCAATAGAACACACCTGGGACAATTTGAAAGGACTGGTGTGAGCTCACACATCGACTTTGGAAAACTGTAACTATCCAGAAAAGGTATAGAGATCTCCTTGCCTATACATCAATAGCGCTCCCAGGACTTTACCTTTAGCTGATCTTGACAGCAAGTACATGCAATGAACTGTTATTAATTCAATTAGCTGTATTTTTTAATTGTGAATATTTCCTATTGAATCCAAAGAAAAAACTGATGGAAATTTATTCAAATTAAAGGATTTAATTAATATTTTCGATATGGCCACCTTTGGCACGAATAATTTCCTTGAGACGGTCAATAAATTTATCGCACGCTGCACGCAAGTGTGTTTGTGCTTATCAACAATGAAATTAATTAACAACTGTCAAATTCTAGAGTGCGCTGTCATTCGTAGTTTGGCAGACACAGCGACGTGAAGTTGGTAATAGTTCACGAAAGTGTGTCTGTGGAAAACGCTTCCATTTCCGACGAAGCGCTAACTTAAGCGCGTCCGTTGTTTGGCATTCTTTAGTGCCAAACTTGGTCTTCAAAATGCCCAAGGCAAAAAAGTCTAATGGATTAGCATCGGGGGAATTCGATAGGCATTGTGCCGAGGAAATGAAATGCGGAACGATTTGTCGCAGCCATTCTTGATATGCTCGGGCTTTGTGGAAAGAGGCAGAGTCCTTTTGGAATTTCCAGGGTTTTCGGCCGAAATGTTTGCATGCCCATGGCTTCAACACAGCTTCCAAGACAGTTTTACGATAAACCATCGCGTTTATCTTAACACCACGGTCCAAAAATACGAGCGGAGACCAACCATCGACAGTTACTGCGGCTTCCTGGTGGCCATTCTTTGGTCGAAATTATCCTCTCTGGCAGGTAAACTCCACCATTTTGCTTGTTGGCAAGTTGCTCAATTGAAAATGGTGCTTCATCAGATAAGACAATGTTTGGCAATTGGCCACTTGCGTGCAAGCGGATCAACTGCTTTGCTCTTTCCACAATAACTTTTTTATTTTTGGTCAGGTGTGAGATCGTGCACTATTTGGAACTTCCAGTCCGAGCTCATTTTTCGGAATGTGTTGCATCCGTTCTCTGGATATGTTTAGCTCAGAAGCCATTTTTTTTCCGCTATGCCTAGGACTTCGTTCGGTTCTGGCCTTCACACTCCGAATCACTGTTGACGATGTTGCTGTCTTTTTGGGACCACCTCCACCACCCAAAAAAAGGACAATAACACTATTACGCTTGAATTCCGTTGTCGATAGAACAAAAACTAAACACGCGATAAAAAAAAAACCTTACACACGCTTGTCAACAATGAAATGAATTAACAACTGTCAAATTTTCAGCATGCTGTCATTCGTAGTTTGCCAGGCACATCGATGTGAAGTTGGTAACAGTTCATGTCAGCCACCCTGTAATAAGGCCATTCGATTTAAAGCCACCTCTTACTTACTAGCCACTTCACATTTGAAAGACACAAAATTTATCCCAGGAAGCATCGTCTGCACCCTGCAATGTTACCTATTTTACCAAAAAAAGAATCGAAGCGGGCATCAATTCCATAGAAAATGGGATGGAAACTTGGTTACACAAAAAAAAAAACATTAACTTCTAAATGGACGACTCTAAAACATAAGGCGGTATATTAGGCGAAGTCTTCTCCGGCTGAGATAATGGTGATCAAGGAGACCTTGTAGATGTAGATGGAGATGTGCAATCTTCTAAAGATACCAGTAGCCTGGGCTTCTGGCATGCACGATTCGCAAACCTAAATACTCAATGCCAGGAATACGCCTACATACTAAACCACACCCTTCATACTTCAACCACTCTCTGGATAGCAATTTATGTTCTTCTTTCCCAGTTTGCTGCTTCAAAAATGGGTTTAACGTTTGCCATTCCCTGCTCCATGAGAGTTTTCGTCTGGGCTTCATATCCACTGTTGCTTTTCTGACTCTTTCCAACCGCCAAAGTTCCTTCACAATTATTGCTGAAACCTATTTCACCACATCCCATATTGTGCTCGATGCTATCATGAGGTTTACAATATTCTCTGGAGTTGGTGTTTCTCCATTTCTTTCCTCTTCTCTGCGCTCTCTATCACTGGGCACTGAAAAAATACGTGCTGCGCATCTTCTCTGGCCTCTCCGTGGGAGATTCATTGAGCCCTAACCGGTTCAGATACGCTCGAAAGCAGCCATATCCGCTTAGGAACTGGCAGAGGTAGAAATCTACTTCTCCATGCTGCCGGTCCATCCATTTTTGGATATTCGGTATAAGTGTATAGGTCCATCTTCCCTTCGAAGACTGGTTCCATCTCTCCTGCCATGCTCCCGTACTATGCTGTATTTCTTCCAGCTTGATATCTTTGACAAAAGTTTGGGGGTCCTAAATTTTAGCATCGTAGGTCCTTTGCAGTTCGTTAGCCAGGATATCTGCTGGTGGCATTCCCGCGATGACACATATACGTATAGCATCATCTGACACCGTCCGAAATGCACAGAACACCTTCAGGGCACACATTCAGTTGAGGGAGTTAATTCTTCTGGCGAAAGACTTACTCGTAATTGTCACTGCTTTGGCCCATATTGGTGCTGCATATATTATGATAGACTGCACCACCCTTGACAGAACTAGTCTCCAAATAAGACTTTACTTCGAACTTCTGATTTGAAATATTGGAAGTTCTGAAAACATACGTCCTTACATCAGACCCAATTTTCGGTCCATTGTACTATCAGGCAGAAATCCTTTTGGTGTAGTGGTTGGAGAAACTTAGATTTCATGCTCGGGTGACTGTGGTTGCTGGTCCGCGTCTAGACTCGAACCTGCACAGTTCGCGTCGCAAGCGAGCACACTACACACACACTGGCCTCCTCAAACACATTATCATAGCCAGCACTCGTTTTCCGGACATTAACATTCAGAAAGGAACAACCCGTCAACCAAATTGATCATATTGGGATCGACACCAGGCACTTCTCCAGTGTACTGGTTGTCTTTCCGAATAGCCAACATATACTCAGACCACTACTTGGTTGTATTAATCAGATTCAACGTCGAATGGCTACTATCACAAGAGACTGCCAGAACCTTCGCCAACCGTGTTTCCCTTAATCACTTGAGCCCTTTGAAGCCAGCATTAAGCCTAGAAGATCAATGGCAACACTGCCAACAAACCGCCTCTGTTGTGCTCGGTTTCATTCAGCGAGCACAACGAAGCACCTCGATTGATGAAGAGCGCAGCAAGCATACTCGTATGTAAATAAGCAAGAGGCTTACGAAACATTATTGGGGATAGCTCACAAGATCTACGAGCAAAAGATAAGAGAAAAGCGCCGAATTCTTATTTTAGGAAGGAGAAGGAGAGGTCGACTCACTAAAGCCTGTAGGAACGAACTAGTAAGCCTAGTAGTACAGACAATTTCTGCAGATTATTAACTACGTCGTTGGTCCTTATTTGTACGAATTTAGATCATAAAAGTCTGTAATAGAAAAGATATTCACATTACGGCTGATCTTTAAAGACGCATATAATAGAGTATATAGAAAAAAAACAAAGAGATACTCGTACTTTACAGTCAAACAGTTCCTTCTCTTGTCCAAAGCACAAGTCAGACCATAGTTTGAGTTGTTCCCATGTTTGAATTCGGCCTCAAAATATTCTCTTTATCTGTTGGACAGTATACATCTTGTGAAAATGAAGACAGCTTGCAAAGAATAGAGCAGGCTGAAGAGATTTGTTGGTTGAAGCCCTGAACCTCAGACTGTAGCGTCATCTAAAGTAAGTAAGTAAATGCTTTCCTATATACGAGGAGGAAGCTAGTTTTCCAGAGTAACGCAAAAGAGTATTTCTTGCCATCACATTCCAACCGTTTTGTAATTTACTAATTTTTACGACGTAAATTTTTTTGCAGCATAAATTTTTGCACTAATGGATGTGGACTTTAGGCAAGGTGTAGATTTATAAAGCACGTGGGCTTGCATTTTTCTTATTTATATGAGAGAATACAATATCTGTTAGATATGTAGCTACTGTGGCCCGCTTTGTCCCCATTTCCTTCAATTCAACACACTTTTGTCCAGTTTTCTTATATCGCATAACATTTGTTGGAATAAAAGAAACCTAAAAGCTGTTAAAACAATTTGCATTACAATACTTTTCTTACATTTTTTTTAATTAACATTCACGGTATCTATACCTGGTTCAATCAACTGAACCCATAACCACATATCACAAACTGTCTTTCGCCGACAACGACAACCAACCAAACAACTCTGTAGTCCACACAGAAACCAGGACAGCGTCATTGTCCCAGGCAATTGTGTCTACCACTCACCCATAGTCATCGTAGCGCACCAAATGTCCAGCACAACAGAATACCGTGCCTCGATTGTAAGATATGTATCTATCAGCTAGAAATAGTCGGGTAATTTATTAGATGCCTTAGAGGGCACATTTGACACAATTCAACATCGAAATGTTAATCTCCAGCACAAAGAGAATAACAACATCTGTGCCTACACTGGACCCCTGCGGAATACAAACTGCATTTTCGTGCAAACTTTCTAAAAAAAAAAAAAAAAAACAATTCAAATGCAAAATTCAAGCACACTTGTATTTCAGTATTTCATCTGCCGATTGAGATTTAAGAGAAAAAAAAAATGTACAATGACACTCAATGTCACGATTTCACGTGTCGTCGAAGGCCTTCACGGTCGCTTATCATCCGTGCGCATCATCATCATTTTTGAGTTCAAAAAATCGGATTGTATGCGTTGGCGTTTAACACAGAAAAAAAAATCAAACATTTAATTGCTAAAGATTAGTGGATTACACTCGAGTATAAAATAATTGTTTTTAATTAAAAACGAAGCACGACATAATGAGGGTGTACTAGACGAGTGCGGGACTAAGCTACAACTCCACTCTGCGCAAAGTGTTAGAGTTATGAAATTATCGAGTCATTCAACTCGGTGCGGTTGCATTCACTTGAACGGATACGGTATCTGTTTATATGACGTATCTAAGGTTAAATCACTTTTTTATCGACATCGAGTGCGTCCATAAGAGCGAATACTAATTAGTAATGTAGGTCAATGTTAGCTGGTGTGGTACCAATGGGGAGGCGCTATGGAATGAACCTTGAAGTGGGGAATTCAGTTGGGAAAACTTATCTTCGAGGAGAGAGCTTAATTGGAGTGCTAATGAGAGCACTTCGGACAATTGGGTGGGTGCGACCCGTATATAAGTCAATAGCAGGGTATGTGGCCTAAATGTTGGGGTTATTAGGTTTTGGTTAATTTTTTTTTTTTTTTTGACCATGAATTTACTTGATTGGGAGATTAATTCAATGGCTTGGTCAAGGGCTCATTTGGAATGTATTGGCAGTTAAGATGAAGTAGATGGCCCATGACATTTTTATGAATCTTTCCATTAATCTTTCAACAATTTTCTTGTGACAAGTGGCACTTTGTTTGTAGTAATCTTATGCCTTGCAACCTTGGTCCTATAAAGAACATGAAACAGTCGAGATGTTTCGTTATAGATACTGTCAACTAGCTTGTAGACCTGTATTCAGTTATTTGAATATTTCATCAGATCAATACATACTAGTGATGGGAAGTAGTTAGAAAGTATCTAAATATTCATTCATTCGATAGTGCTGTGTAGGTACGCAATTTTTTAAAATTCTTTACTGCAAAGTTATTGAAAACCGTTTTTGTGTGCGAATATTTCGAAAATGATGCATCCTATGAAAAAAATTATTGTAACCGGAGTTTTAGGGTCTGAAATTCTCTATAAGATGGATGCCAGCTTTTCAAGAATTGCGGGTACACAGTCTTCGAAAATTTCCGATTTTACCCCAAAGGTGCTGGTGAAAATAGTTTTGCTTGCGAATATCTCAAAAACGGTTCATCGCATAGAAAAAGTTATTTCTGCAAGATGGATGTCAAAGTTTTTCAAAATTTTTTCGAAAATGTCCAACTTTATCCCGAAGTTAATAGTTTTTTTTTAGTACAAATATATAGAAAACTGTGTGGTATCCGAGAATATTAAGAATATCGAAATTTTTGGTTCTGAAATTCACTACGAGATAGATAGGATTTTTTTGGAATTTGCAGAATGCCCGTCTTTAACCCGAAGTTATTTGGGATCTACTCATCTCGTGAATATCTGTTCTTGAGTACGAATATCCCAAAAATGTTTTTTTTTTTTTTGTTCTGTAATGTGAACTTTTGACAGTTAGGTACGAGTAACTGCCTGCACCCTAAGTACAGATATACTTAGACCAAAGTAGCTCCATTGTGATACCACTGATGTTCGTACGGAACGCTTCGGATATCTTTATCTCTGCCTGGAAAATACTACAGTGATCTGGCATGCGAAAATTGATGCTACCGTTTATCCTGTCAGAGAAAAAACCACCACCTATCCCATCGACGGTGTAGAGCTCCGACTTCTTCTCGTAAATATTGGCCGGCAATTTTTTCCCATTTAATTCGAATTTAAAATCTAGTCCGCAAATTTCCCATTTATCACCTTTTTTCGCTGATTCTAGCCTCGATTTAAGGACATGAAATCCGAACCCTGTTCTTGAGAAGTATACGGAGTGATTAGGAAAATGTAACCTCCCAGTCTTATCTGGGTAGAATAGTGGCCTGGGAGTATTTTGAAGAGGAGAACTTAGGTAGATTATAGTCGTTATTCTCTGGAATGAATTCTCTGGAGTACCCTGTGTGTATACTGGGCCATTGTGAGGCGGCTTTGCTCCGAATGGTTGCACTAGTTGCTATTTACTTGCCAAAGTGGTCTATTATCTACTGCATACGGAAGAGTAGTCCTGAGGACACTGCTAATGCATATGCACTCTTATCTTCGCACTTTAACTAGATGGTTACAGTTTTAAGCTTTGGATAGGGTCATCCTCCAAAAGATCACGCAGATTCATATAGCATTGCCACAAACTTTAATGTATCTTGAAGGCTTTGATAATTTGATCTCCCTTAATTTTTTCCCATTCCATTCTTAATCCAAAGGAACTGATATTCGCTTCGATCCACGAAATCGCCCAATTGCCTTGCTTTAAGTCAAAGTGTGGTCTATTGCTCTGTAAACGTTACATACGAGTACATAGGTACTTATGTTAGCTTAGACCTTCGATGGAACCAGAAAATTACTGATGCTTGAAAAAATGGTGCTAGAAACTCGTACCAAAAGGTTTAAAAGCATTTTTACTCCTGTGTACTTGGCCAAGCTCTATAAAGCTTATGTTCGTCCGAAACTTGAATGTAATCCACAAATTTAATCGGAAGCTACCATCTCATACTTATGCGTAGTTTACTTGATCGTGTTCAGTGACAAGCTTGTAGAATGATCGGTGGTCAATCTATATGAAACCAATTTAGAGCTCCCGTATTGGTATATACGACCACATATATACGTAGATTTGACTACAAATGTTTTAGATACTTACTCGTAAGCCTACTCGTAAGTTGCTCAAGAAAGAGATTAGGTTCGCAAAGAACTCCTGGAGGTCCTTTTGCGCATCTATAGAATCAACAAACGAAGCGTCCCGCTTACGGAAGATTTTGGCCAAGACACCAACGACGGCATCCAATATCAGGAAAGGTGATGGTACCTGGGCAGAGGCACAAGATTAAACGCTGGATATACTATTGAGTACTCATTTTCCCGGATGTACATCGATCTCCGAAGATGATCTACCCACTCCAGAGACGACACCGGGAATAAGCGCGGAAGACGTGAGGAATATAATGGATGATGACAAGATAGCCTGGGCAATTAAATCATTTGCTCCATATAAAACACCAGGAATGGATAACATTCGACCTGTGATGCTGCAAGAGTCAGTGGATATTGCTATTCCATGTTCCATGGCTCAAGCGCATTTCCAGAGGATGCCTTAAGTTAGGATATGTTCCTAAAGTATGGCGGGAGGTGCGCGTCGTATTTATTCTCAAAGCGGGAAAAGCGAGCCACACAAACGCAAACGACCTGAGACCTATCAGTCTGTCGTCTTTTATGCTAAAAACACTGGAACGTTTAATAGATGTATACATAAGAAACGTGATTGGCGATAAAATCACAACACGCATACATCCGCGGCAGATCGGTAGATACACAGGGTCGTATCAAGTATAGAAAGATCCCTCCACTTTAAAGAGTTCACTCTCGGGGCGTTCCTAGACATTGAAGGGGCTTTTAACAACGTAAACACTGACGCGATCCTGGACAGCCTACACAGAGCTCATTTAAACATAGGTCCTGCAATTGGATTTCCCAGATGCTTCAATCGTTATATTTTCAATGCTTGGAGATGTAACCATCCGGAGCAGCGTCTGCAGAGGAACCCCCAAGGCGGAGTTCTATCTCCTTTATTATGGCTCCTGGTAGTGGATGAGATCTTGGTAATACTGAAGGAAAAACGGCTTCAACGCGACGGCCTATGCCGATGATGTGGTCATCCTGGTTTCAGCACAACTAGTGAATAATTGGGTCAGTAGCAAAGGGCTGGCAGTGAACCCCTAAAAGACGGAGGTAGTTTTTTTTCACTAAGAAGAGATCAATTCCTACCTTCATCCCCCAAACATCTAACTAAGTATCTCAAGTTCAGCTCGATACCTGGGCGTAATTTTAGATTCCAAACTTTTTAAAGGATAACATTGCCGAACGCATCGAAAAAGCTAGCGTAGCTTTCTATTCTTGCAAAACATCTGTGGCATTCAGCAACACGTGGGGCTTCAAACCGGCTGTGGTGTACTGGATATACACAGCGGTCGTAAGACCCATTCTCACATATGGTTCACTAGTTTGGTGGATGGTTCTTGAGAAGCAATATCAGCTTTCAAACTTCACCAAAATCCAGAGGGCAGCGTGTATCGGAGTCGTGGGGTTAATAAGAACAACACCTACAGCGGCAATGGAAACCATGCTCAGTTTCATTCCGCTTGATATATACTGGCGGCTAAAACCGCTGTAAGACTGAGAGAAGGCCGACTGTGGTCATCGAACCTTTACGGCGATGCCTCCATTTTAACCCGATGGGGAACTACCAGCAGATCGGCGGAAACTGATTCCATGACCCCTACGCTAGCATTTGAAAGGAGATTCAACATAAGAATTCCTTACAGAACGCACTGGAGGAACCGAAGAAGGAAGTAGCGTTCTATACCGACGGTTCTAAGATGGACGTTAGCACGGGAGCCGGAGTTTATTGTGAGGCCCTAGGAATAAACAACTCCTTTAGAATAAGCGACGACTTTCAGGCCGAAATCACAGCCATCATACAGGCTGCGGAAATTATACGCGAGAGTAATATCGTTGGAAACACGATTACTGTCTATATAGATAGCCAGGCAGCCATTAAGGCTCTAGACTCTGCTGTAGGCTTGTGAGGACCTGCAAATCCGTCTTAAATGGAATATCCAGAGACAATGCTGTGACCATCTGCTGGGTTCCAGGGCATATGGATATCGAAGGAAATGAAAGGGCTGACGAGCTTGCTAGGAAAGGATCAGGGCTGCACTTATCGCGGGCCCTCCCTTTTGTAGTAACCCCAATCAGTTCCCTACGAAAGAAAATAGAAGACGAAACCACCGATCGCGCAATTAGACGATGGCCGGCCTTTAGCAATTAGAGATCAACTTTTCTGGTGAAACTTAGTCGTTATAATACACGGGTCGTTTACTGGTCATTGTGCCATTGGAGTTCACACAGAGCAACTCGGTGTGCTACATAACGACAAATGTAGAAGCTGCAGGGACGAAGAAGAAATTGAATCAGCTCGTCACCTGCTGTGTGATTGTCCTGCCCTATCCGTTACAAGAATGAGGACTCTCGGAAGTTACTTCTTCTCGGAATTGGAGGACTTAGGTAACATAGAGCTTACGGACCTCCTGGGATTTATATCATTATCTGGGTGGTTCTAACAGCGGAACGTTTCCAGGGTTAACCGATTGGGTACAATGGACCCGAATTTGTTGGTCAAAGTGAGCAGTGACTCTATTTGTTACAAGGCACCCATCTACCTAACCTAACCTACTCGTAATCCCCTAAAGTTAAAATAATCTTCTTTCTTGTATATCAAGTCAGTTACTCGTATTGAATTTATTGTCTTCAATAATTCAGATGACATTTTTAGGCCGCATATTGATTGAAATTAATGGGAAACCAAAATATTCTTTCAAAGTCAAACGATGAATGCCAAGGGTTAATCGCTTGAATTCTAGTGCAAATAAACACTTGACCAAGTTAGGGCCGGTTTTTCAGCTTAAACTTAGAATCATCCAGTTGCTCAATCAAATTTGAGGTCAGGTTAAATTTGAGATGACATGCATGTCTACTTTGATAATTAATTCGAAAAAAAATTCACACACGCCGCTGAGGTCATGACCCACAAACACGATCATCGAAAGTTCGAATGGTTTGCATGTACCTTCACTTCAGCCACGATGGCTTTAATCATGGCTTTGTAAGAAATCGTACTTGTCTGTTCTGTACGATGAGTTGTGATGCAATAACAAAGTCCTGCTACATTTAATGATTGGTTTGTCATACTCAAAACGTGATCTAACGAAGGTCACATGGAGAGAGCTTTTTTTTTTATAGACGAACCTATAACGCGGTGTCAGAGCCCCGAGATGTTTGTACGAGTAGATGCCTGTGAATCCTACTCTGGCATTGCTGGAGACTGAAGGTTTCTGGAAATATGTCTCCTGGGAGTAAATTCTAAAAACAGTTTAGATGAAGGGTGTGTCTGTGCAGTTGCTAGGTGGACATAAAGGTTATGGGCAAGGTTATGGGCCCTGATGGCTCAAATATCACATTTCTAGGAATCATTCTATTGAACTCTTTGGAAAATCTGCGATGATACTATCTATAGTATAGACTACTCCAGTCTTCGATCAGCTAATTGGAGATTAGAAGTTAGTGCGGGATCATCTCTGTATGCTGTCGAGTAGATGAAGAGAATATTTTGAAGCCTAAGTCCAAACATGAGAACAATACTCAAGTCCAGGTTTAACTTGTGCTTTGTATGGAAAAAACAGCTGTTGCGCGGCAAAGTATCTCTTTGCTGTAAATAGGTAGCTTAATCTCTGTTATAACAGAGTAGACTGATGGATGGTTTCCTTGGGATGGATAATTTGGTCCTTTTTTTTATTTGTTGACTCTAGAAAATCATAAATATGGAGTAGAAACAGAGTTGGTAAAAGTATACAACCCTGAGGTACACAATCGACCACAATTTGAATTGATCTGTTATGCAGAACCAACGGCAGAGCTGTTGTGGTAGTCCATAGGAGGCTTGGTTAATACAGCACTATGCTAAACCCGATCGAAAACCTTTGAGATGTCCAGAGCAACGGCTCTTATTTCAGCATTGATGGCTTTGTTCATCACTTTAGATAGCATTTTTTGGGTATCGGTTGGATGCGGGCAGTTTTCCAGCAAAAGGAAAACATTTTTTGCACATAGATCATAGAGAAAAGATGTTAATCCTGGTGCACAGTTTTTGAGGACTTTGGCTGGTATTCCGTCAGGTTCTGTTGCCTTTTTGCAATTCAAATGATTAAGAATGAATCATGAATTAGACGAGGTGGAAACTTTACATCTGACATCGATGACTGGACCTCCGCCATAATTGTTGCCTCCGCTTGTGCCGGATCTAGTGTCGAATTGCCTGAAAACAAAACCCGTCGGAATGAGGAGTGACTCTTGCTATTGACAAGAAAGGACCTGAGCACCTGGGACAGTCTTCTTAGTGACTCTCTCATTGTAGCTCTATTCAGCGGAATCGATTGATAGATTACACGTACTTCGGAGACTGACGAAGCTATATCTTGTTTGCTCTGGAGCTTGTTTGATTGGAGTGCCATTGTCTAAATGCTCTGTTCTTAGCAACAATGGCTTGCTCACAATTTCCGTTGAAACCGAAGGTTGATATTTTGGTATAAATGGTATATTTCCATTCCGAGAAAAATTACCTCAGTGACAGCTTCGGCGAAAATATTGACATCAGTGCTCCTGAAACAAGTTTCACCCCATGGAAAAGAATTGGCGTCAGTTAGGGATGTTACTCACTGCTAATAAGGTAGTGTCTTTGTACTTGGGGAACACACTTATGAGAGTTTGAAGTGGCATAAAATTTGTTCAAGAAAAAGTCTAGCCCTAGACACTATGAAACATGGCATGCTCAGATGTCATTGTGTGCAGCTTATGTAAGACAGCCAGGATTTTGTTAGATAAATATTGTTTCTCAAATAGACAATAGTATGAGGATTATTCTCGCAGATTTAAATTACATAAGGATCCTCGAATAAAGAATGTTGCTATCAGATCCAATGATCTTGCGATGTGGTCGAACCTCAAGACTAGTTTTCTTGTGTGGGCCATATTTTATTCTCGAATTACTTTCAGGATTTGCATGAAGCCTTGATACAAAAAAAAATAAACAAGAATTAATCCTAGACTGCCTAGTTTGGGTCTTTAAAAAAGTACATGAGACAAGGCATGCAATTAAAGTAACTTTTCGGCTTTAAAATTCTTATTTACATAACAATCAGGGATTTTTTTTTTTCTTGTTTACGAGTACATAGTCGTTGGGGTGAGTCTAATGAGTTCATGACTACAAATAATGGCATTAAGTGTTCGAAAGGTTCAATCATGTACCACTCAGACTAAAGAAAGGCCATTGTGGGTTTAGCTTTTCAGCATATAAACCTATTGGACAGCATCCCTTGAGGACACCACTGACGGTACTAATCTGCGATCGTTTGAGCTTAAGACAGATCTGTATAAAGGCTTGATACGTCTCGAGAGTCTTCCGTCTATGATTGCCTTTACTGATTGCCTTCAGCATGAGAAAGTGTAGCGAGAGGTATACCTAAATTTTGCCATTCCGGCAGAATACTGAGGGTGATGTCATTCATGGCGCGTCCGCTAATCTTGCAGTTTTCCGAAATGTCTCTATGGCCTGACCCTCAGTATAGGCAAATGTTGATATGCTCCTCCATGATACCAGGGACTTTGTTGCCTCTTGGATGTGCGTGGAAATGCTAATATCCTGAACAGATATTACATTGCATTTCAGTCAATACTGGACTTCCTTAATCGCTATTATTTCCATCTACAGTGACGGAAGAAGATGATCACATTGAGCTTTTAGGAAAAAACAACACCACTCACCCCATTACCAGTTTTGGAACCGCCTGTGAAGTAGTGAACCGCCATCGTTAATGGCAACATTTTCTCACTCAATACGGGAGCGAGTTGATGTCCGGAAGTTGCAGTCAGATCTTAGTTTTTGGTGTAGATCAAGGATGCAGGAATGGCCAGCTAGGAAGTTGGACCACATTAAGGAGGCTTTTAGAATGATGATGGCCGAAAATGTCTAGGGGCAAGTGATGAAATATTACATCTAATGTTGCGGAGAGAGTGCTTCTTAATGCACCGCTACGGATCTTTGCACTTTCCCTAAGGGATTGAGGTATTTTCAAGGCCTATCCACCACACTATCAAGCCACACATTAATTTGGGCATAACGATGGACACGTACCAGCCATAATGTGCTACGGGGTTGCATACCTCAGCTAATACAAATGATAGTTTTACTGGAGTAGTGAACCACTGTAGCTTTCTTAACGCTTCCCACTTTAGTTTCCTATCCAAAAAAAAGGTCAGATTGGTGCTATTAATAGTCGGGGGATCTATAAGAGGAACTTTATATTTTCAAATCGCAACTTGTAGCCCCATTTGGAGATTAAGAGAAAAGCGTGTTTAAGAAGGTCTCTTAGAGAATTTGATTCTGTGATTTTCCGAAACAGCAATAGTAACATCATATGCACAGGAAATCACTTTGCATCCCGA
Organism: Pocota personata; assembly: GCA_963082735.1. Classification (NCBI taxonomy): domain Eukaryota; kingdom Metazoa; phylum Arthropoda; class Insecta; order Diptera; family Syrphidae; genus Pocota; species Pocota personata. The sequence goes on along the minus strand of OY720431.1, from coordinate 31,662,740 downwards.
CCAGTAGATTATTCACAACCAGATTCCAGAGAACCATTTTAGCGCCATTTTAGGTGTGTCGCAGCTTACAAGTCCTCGAGTCATAGCTCCGTTGTCATGATGAAGCAAACAAACGTTTTGAACACCTTCCACACAGTGATTTTCGATGAAGACCCTACGATAACTTTGGCAGAAAGGACGAAGAGAGTAGAATCTTTAAAGTGTGGTAAACAGTTTTAAAAGAGAATGGGACGTGTCAAAAAAAGGAACCATAACCATCAAGGTGAATCCGAACCGCGTTGTCCGAAAATATGACTAGCATTAGACAATAAACATCACTGACTAATTAGTCAGCACTTAAGCCAACAAATCCGCCACTTTTAACAAGCCCCTGCTGCGTTATTTGTTAAGCACGTCTATGCATATAAAAATCAGCCGTTTAAATTGTTAGGGCATTCATCATTACTACTCTTTGTTACAATGTATGCATCATCAAAGTTATGAGGTAGGGTACAATAAATAATGAAGTTCCCACGCTCAACTCTAAATTTCCAAAACCTATCGTATTCAACGTACTGCATGTCTCTCTGAACTTTCTCACCCATATCTTAGATTCATAAGCACGCTATTAATTAAAATGAATAACTCTCAGTTACTTTGCACCTTAAATTCATCGAGTCTATGGTTCCATAAATCCCAATTACCCACTTAAGATGATTGCAGCAACATCATTCCCATACCGAATCTCAATGCAGACGACAAACTCTTTCATTTATACAATTCATCTTTAGCACGTTAACCTACATTTTCACCAATAAAGATGCACATTTTCCCAGTGAAAAACAAAAGAAAATCTTTGGTGCACTTCATAGTGAATCCTAGCATCAAGAGCTCTCTGAATCACGATTTTCTCCCACCAGTTTGTCGTGACTATTCGTTTTTATTTTCTGTTGGGATGTCTAGATTGAGATTTGAAATGAAATCGAAAGCAGACTGAGTCATCTTTAAAGCCTCAGGTAAAGCTAACTAACTGTATACGTAATCAAAACTCGTAGGAGGTTGTTTTGGATGCGGATTCATAAATTCCAAACTTTATTGCTAACAATGTAGTTTCTTTGTTCTTTTGAATTTTTTTTTTTTTATTTTTTTATTTTTTTATCTAAGATTAACTTATAATAATGGTTCTTTGTATTTTTGTTTATTTGGTTTATTTACAGATACCCCCACGGCTGATAAAGTTAGCCTTTATTGTGTGTATATTAGTTATCCTGTTATCATACACAGACAGTGCACAAGGTGAGTTGAAGGATTAATTTTTGTTTATTTTTGTCATCCCAGCAGACAGATGTAAACACTGTGGAATGCAATTTCAATTATAAATGAGGTGTCATCTCTCAGAAAGACAGAAAAATTACGAAACGCTTTGGGTAACAGTCAGAACTTGTTTGTTCGGATATGGAGCCACTCATTATAAATTTAGCCACATAAAAATGTGCAAAATGTCACACAAAATTATTGATATTGTTCATAACTGTTTACAATCAGATACATGTCGGATCTTTGTTTTTTAATTAAGAAGAGGGTGTGACTGCCAAGATAGCCATAAGCTCGAATTTGCGTCGTAGAACCATTATTGAGAATTAATTCCCAGGATAAATATTTCTGTGGATGTACTACACTTTAATATAGTAAAAGAGTTTCAGGACTATTAGTCTATTTGAAAAAATCCTTTCGCTCTGCAGATAGTGCCTCCCATCGAGATTCTTTCCATAGAACAATGGCGGCTCGTCCATAGGCCAAAAAATCTCCCTACAAACGAGATTATTACGGTTGAACTTTTAGGCTTTGAAATTTTCTACAAAACGGATGTCGATTATTTAAAATTTTCAAAAATTTACCGGGAAGTTATATAAAAATCGAATTTCAGTGCGAATGTCTAATAAACGATGCGTCTTACTTGCTTGTCTGTCTTTTGCTTGCGTCTTGTTTCGCTAAAGTTTCTTTGAATTCTCCTATGCTATGTTTATACCCCATCCCATAGGTAACGTAGAGAAATAATAATGATAGACCCTCAAAATCAATGTCCACCATGTCGACTTGTCCGTCCGTCTGCCTGTATGTCACCAGGTTGTGTGCCTTAAATATTGGGTTAGGAGAATGAAATTTTACACATAAGCTTCCTAGAATCGGAAGCAGTACAAGTGTAAAATTCTTAAATTTTACCCACAACCACGCCCATTTTCTAAAAAATTTAATTTCTTCAATATTTTTACGAACAACTGAAGAAATATGTAGGCCTTTCCATTCTCTACAATTCGTCTATACATTCTAGAGAATCACGCCTACATTTTGTGGGCGTATTCTGTAAAGAAAAAATGTGATGGTTAAGTCATGTTGTGAATATTTCACCAGAATCCGTGGCCTTTGGTTTAAAATGGAGAAAGCCACGCCCACATTCTTTAAACGAAAGCCTTTCTAACTAATTATCTGGTAAAATCTCTCCAACATTGCGAGAATACTTTCTGAGTAAAAAGATGTCATTGCATTTGAATCAAAAAGTTCACAACGCTACGTCCACTTTATTAGGGATGGGTTAGAAGATGAGGGTTACTCTAACCTGTATGTTTGTATACTCGTACTTATTTATTGATGGTAGGATATACGTTTTAAGCGAAAACCTCTCATAAGCATCCGAGAAATAAACTAAAGCATTCTTATGCTGAGTATGCAATTTTATTAGAAACTTTCCTATTACCCCAGACACCAGATATGGTTTTTATCAAAATCGTTAAAGCAGTTTTTGAGAAGATCGATTTTTATCTTAGTTAACCATTAATACTTTCATTTTTGGGGTTAGAATGAAAAAATCTTTTTCGCCTCGAATTGTTACCCCACAGACCCCAAATATGAAAATTGAAGTGAATACGCCCAGCTGTTTAGACTGCAGTGAAAAGTACAGACGGCAAACAGACAGCAAAATGATCAGACAAACGAACGAACAATCAGATGGACAGAATTGAGAGATACAAGTACACTTTCTTTGAGTTTCTCTGTTACAAAAAAAAGAACTTTCTTTTAGACGAGAAACTTAAAAACTATTACAGTCGAAAAGATAGGTTTTGAAATTCTTCCCAAAACGGTTGCCCAAATTTTCAAAATGTTCGGTAATAGAATTCAGAATGTAGGAGTTTTTCCGAAAGTTGATGAAGTAGTCGTTTTTGAGTGCAATTATATCTTGAGTGCGTCCTATGAAAAAAATATTAATGCTGACATTTTAGCTTTTGAAATTCTCTACAAGATCAATACCGAATATTTCAAAAGCTGAAGACACACAATCTTAAGAACAATCAAAACATTTGTCTTTACTGGGAAGCTTTGAAAAAAAAAAACAGTTTTGAATGCGATTATCTAGCAAACGGTGTGTCCTAAATAAAGGAAAGTTAGAAAGTTTTTCAAAATTTTAAAAAATTAAAAATAGACAGATCTTTCAAAATATCTGAATTCGCCCGAAAGTTAATAAACAAAATCCTTGGTTAATACTACAAAAAAACCCGCCCTGAGGAAAACGTAGGTCGCATCGATATACGTCCTACATTTTAGGTTTTCAAATTTGTTACAAGACAGGTGCCGATTCTTTATTGGTTCTCGAAAACGTATCTTCGGAATTTTCCAAAATGTCCGACTTTACCTTGAAATTAATAGATGTTGTATAAGAGTGAGAATATCTCGAAAATGTTGCGTTTTATGAAAAATATTATATTAATAGGAATTATAGGTTTTGAAATTGTCTGCAAGATGAAGGTAGTCTTTCAAAATCTTCGACTTTTCAAGGAAGCCATGAATAAATTGTTTTTCAATGCGAATATTGCGCAAACGGAATGCCCAAATGGCGTGTAGGCACTGCGTCCAGAGAGATCTATTGTGCCAGAGACCACTATTTAGGGCAGCAGTACTTCAACTTTCCTTATGAAAGCTATAATTACGGCTGCGGAGGAGTTCCTTAGATCTAATGGAGATATTATCTCCTTTAGAAAGAAGCTTCTCCTACTTCTACACTGAGCTACACATAAGTATATCTGCAGTTTCGTCCTCTTCTTGGCAGAGGCGGCAGGTAATATCCTCTGAAATTCTTATTTTATTTAGGTAGTAAAGTTATTGGCAGTGACCAGTAAGGAAGTTCACAAGCCTCCTTATGTCATTTCTGCTATATTTTAGGATATCAGCTGCTTGGAAGGGTTGGACAGCTCTTTTAGCTTGTCTGAGGCCTTGGGAGTTATTCCAATGGGAAACGTACATGTTGCGTTCCCAATTGTTTAGGGTTAGTTTGAATGCAGAATCAGATATTCCGCAAAAGGGTTCAGGTCCAATGAACAACTCAGAGGAACCTTTTCTGGCTAGCAGATCTGCAGTTTCATTACCTTCAACACCTACCAAATTTTGCAAACTGTCGAAGCAGCTTAGAACTGATTTTGAACTGATCAGGTGGGAGATCAGTGCTTTAAGCACCGCTTGGCTGTCGGTGAGTATGTGTATAACGGCACCTTTGATTCCTGATTGCAAGTTGATATTTGCACAGATCTCAATTGCATAAAGCTCGGCCTGGAAAACAGTAGGACTTTTCGTAATCTTGTGATTGGGCCCATACACACCGGCGCCAACTTCTGAATCCATTTTTTATCCATCGGTATACCAATCGATTCCTTTTGGATCAAGCAACTGTCCGCCATTATACCATATATCACGGTTTGGGATCTCAATCTCAAACTTTCTACCAAAGTAGAGTGATTTGGGCGTAAAGTCTGAAACCGTGCTGAGCATATCTAGCTAAGGGAAGTCGGTTAATAGATCCTTGGGATTCACATGATCCCATGTACTGTTGACAACCGACTTTCGAAGATTAACTGCACTATGAAGTTTGCTGGGTTTGCAGATGGTTGTGACCTCCTTGGTTTTCGTTCACCAGGCAACGGATACGTATGTAAGGATGGGTCTTACCACCGTATACAACCAGAATATGTCCCTTAGGGACAGACCCCAGGTTTTGCCATACATACGGCGACAGATCCATATGGCAGTGGTTGCCTTGCCAATTTTATGATTAACGTGGAAATTCCAGTTAAGTTTCTTATCCAGGACAATTCCTAGACATTTTACCTCGTCGGAAAAATTAATGATTGTGCCATTTAGAGTCACTGAACCAATGTTCAGTATTCTCCTTTTAGTAAACGGTACAACGACTGCTTTGCTGGGGTCTAAACTATTAAGTCTATTCAATAATCATCCACCACGAGCGACCATAAGAGAGGCAAGAGGACGCCACCCTGGGGCAGCCTTTAGCCGCAGAGATCGTCACAGAGAGACCTCTCCTGATGAAGATGTTATTATGCGGCTATAGAGCATAGACCTAACCCATCTGGTAATAGGTCCGTCGATTCCCCTGCGTCTCATGGCATTAGTGATGGACTCATAACCAGTGTTATCAAAACCACCTTCTATGTCAAGGATTGTGCAAAGGGGCGATTTCTTTGCCACAATAGGCTGATTTAATCTCTGTAACGAGATAATGAAGGGTGCCTTTCTAGAGGATAGACTCAGATCCTTTTTGATTTTCGAAAGGTGAAGCTACTCAATCTTCCCAAATGTTCTATAGTTTGTGAAAGTGGTTTTCGAGTGCTAATATCCCGAAAACGGTGTACGGTATAAAAATATTATGTTAATAGGAAACTTGAAGGCACACTATCTTTCAAATCCTTTTTACTTTACCGGGAAGTTACGAAAAAATCGTTCTCAAGTGCCAATATCTCTTACGAAAAAAAATTGTTGGGATCAAAAATTTGGGCTTGAAAATTTCCTGCAAGATTTATGCCGAATTTTCTACACTTTTCAAAAATTTAAGGTAGGCAGTCCTTCAAAACCTTCGACTTTGCTAGGAAGTCACAAAAAATCATGTTTCAATATAAATATCGCACAAACGGAGTGTCCTACGAAAAAATATTGCTGCAATCGAAATCCAAGCTTCGAAATTTGCTTTTTGGTTTTCGAAAAGTTTACCTACGCAATATTCCAAAATATTCTGAAATTAATGGAAGCAGTTTTAAAGTGCAAATATCTCGAAAACGGTGCATGGTATGGAAAATATGATATTAGTAGAAATTATAGGTTTTGAAATTCTCTACAAGATGGATGCCGAAGAAGAGCACATCCAAAATGTCGGACTTTAAACCGAAGGTATGGGAAATTGTTTTTGAGTGTGAACATTTCGAAAAATCATAGGAAAAAGTTATCAGCATCCGAATTTTAGGTTTTGGATTTTTCTACTTCTACAAAGTGAATTTTTAATATTTTCGGAGTAAAATATGAGCAGTTAAGTGCCAAGAGCACCTAAAAATTATGATTCGTAGATATACATAAAAAGACTAGACATACGTAAAGAAATTGAAATGGGAAAAAACGTAAAGAACATAAAAAAATAATAATCGATCAAAAAACAACACAAATACAATTATTATCTTCATTTATTCCGATACGAACAACAGACCACCCAAAAATACAAATAAAGATTATAAATCAATTTGATTATCAGCTTTAAATAATGAACACGATAATTATATGTACAGACCATACTTCCACCATTGTCAAAAATATAAAATCATAATTAATATCCAGGAAACCATTTACGGACGGATCTTGACCTTAAACGTCAAGCGTGTTTGTACTCTCACTACATCAGTGGTATCATCAATTATTTATCGAATTGATGCTGTCGAATCGATTCATTGAAGCTATAAACAATAAGTACTGTCACATTACCATTAACACTTTTTTTTTTCTTGAATGTATAATGGTGTCTGTTTATTGTAATTGATTGTTCGACGGCACTTTAAATATTGAATGAAGAAGGTGTGGGAACAACTGATATTTTTTTACTGAGTCACGGTATTACAACATTTCAGCTTCCAATATGAGATTTACTTTAATGTTACCGAAAGAAAATTTATTGATGGTTTTTTTAGGCTAGTGTCAGCAGTTGCTAACTTGATTGCAACTGAAAAATCGATACCAGTGAGCCTCGATTAATTGGGGCTAGACATAGGTATATTTAGCAAAAATTCTATTAATTCAACCATCAGCAACACTCTCAACGTCTAGACCTAGCCCAGTACAATTAGCCCTGAAAATAGAGTTTACTTCAGGAAATTTATGAAACGCAGGACTTTACGCAAAATGTTGGATTTTGATGGCAACAAATAAATGGTGATTCTGTTGGAAGTTATACTTTAAATTCGAAATAAAACACATTGGTTTCTGACAAACTGCTGATATTTTTATATCACTATAATGTTGAGGCATTTACATTAAACATTAAAAAATATATCGGCCAAATGGGCGCCAGACTTCTGCCCTTTTGATTAAGATTTCCATTACTTATTTTGAAAACCTCTGCTATAGTTCATGAATAACGCGTCGAATATCGTTCTTTACCTCTGGAATCGTTTGGGGTTTATTGGCGTACACCTTTTGCTTCATATAATCCTAGAAAAATCCAATTGCACGATCTTGGTGACATTTTGGTCGTCAAAACGAGAGATAACGCGACCGGGAAACTTTGTTTGTTTACGTAGCCATTCAGTTGAAAGTGCGTCTTATCGCTAACTGCCCGAACACAATGGAGAAGCGCTGCAGCAGATGAACTCGCTGTAGTACAAACTGTCAAATAAGTCGCTCCCTGAAGTAGCAATGTACGTACACGAAGCGCAGCTCGATTACTCAAGCTGTCAAAAGGGAAAGATAATCGCGTGCTGTGTTTCGTGAAAATAATTTTTGTGGTGGATTTATTTTATAATAATGACTGAGGAAGAAAAAATCGTATGCTATGAATTTCTCCGTAGACGGCTCTGCCAATTTCGTTTTTATTTTTAACTGTCAAAAAGTAGTGCAGCTCGTTCGGAAGTTGACTCAACTTGTGCTGCAGCTACTTTTCGTACTTCAGCTGCAGCTTCGCATTGTGTTCGTGCTATAGGAAATGTGTCTATTTCAACTTTGACAGCACTACGTACTACAGCTTCAGTTTCACCATTGTATTTGGGCAGTAAAGATGAATTTGGTGAAAAAATCGCCATCAACTTGGTGGTTCTCTAACATCCAATCAACGAAGTCACGACGGCTGTTCATGATCTGCTGGCTTCAATTGCTGAGTCAATTAGATGCAAAAGCACATCTTTTGTTAAAATGCACTGCGGTGATGTTTTCGCGTGATCGACCATTACGAGGACGCACAGGTTTTTTGTTTTAGGAATTGGAATGGGTTATTCATTCGTATACCGCTCCATAATTACAAATGTTTATTTTTGGAATTCACAGATGTCAAATATCAGCTGTTTATCTTTGACAGAACCACAGTAGTTCCAGACTTAAATTGTAATCTGAATTGAATCACCTTTTGTATATTAAAAGTCTCCACTCCTAAGATCATGGCATAAGTCCACATCCCCTTTTAAAGGGGAGGGATATGTATAATATTTTCTTTAATAAGCCCTGAGATTGGACTACTGAATTGTCTGACAAGCATCCAAGAGTAAAATTGTCATGGGAAGTTTCTCAATTACCCTAAAGTGAATGGCTACGAAAACCTAGACCCTAGTCTTTTCACCTATTAAAAAATAATAATTTCAAATCTGAGTTTTTGCAGATAGGCAACACATAGGTGCACTTACGTATCCAGTCATGCACTTTAGTAAAATTCATTTACAGAAAATTATAAATTTGACGGAGAGTTGCCAATCTGTAGAGCGGTCAATCGAATAGACATTGGACTGAAGTTGAAACCCATTGTCTGTCGGCTCTGCGTTTACCGTAGAATACGTTTATAATTTCAACTTCATTGGTTTAGCGGGACATAATGTTGCCAGATGGAACTCTGGACATAACATTCATTCAACTCAAGTCTCGTATGAATAGAAGACGGCGGTTCCTAAGAAGCTGTCTAGCCGCTGCTGCTCCATTCAAATTTATCCAAAATGAGGCAATGGAGCCCATGCACAAAGACTTGTGTACATAAACAGATGAAGCTACGCTGAACAGCTTCAATTAGTTAAGTTCAGTGTCACAGATGATGCCCAAATCATTGCCAACTCATTGTTAATCAAATATATGTTCTTTGAGGCAGGGGATGACGCTTACGGGAGTAAGTAATAGATTGACATTTTTTCACGTCGAGTTCTAAGAGCTTTTGACAGTAACAGATGAAGAACATGTTTAGATCAGCCTGCAGTGAGTCAGAATCACCACTGCATGAAATTTGTTTAGAGATTCTCATGTCTTCTGCGTGGATCTCTAAGTTGGATTCCGTAATGACAAGCTCGACGTCGTTTATGGTTAGTACGAAGATCAGGGCCCCTAAATGACTACCCTGTGGTACACCTGTGGTCGCACTGATTGGATTTGAAACAGTTGATCTGAAAAGCACGCTGTACTGGCGATCTACTAGATAGGACCATAAGACCATAAAATAAACATCAGGGGGAACCAAGCGCTTTAAGTTTGAGGAGTACGATTTGGTGAGAGATTTTGTCAAAAGCTTTACTGAAATCAGTAGCAACCACGTCTACTTCTTTACCATTTTCTAATGCACCTAATGTGTTAGAAACAAATTCAGTATCTAGATGCCTCGGATTCTTCCCTCACAAACTTGGCTACGATCTTAAAGCTTGCATTCATCCGTGACTTGAATACAAGCAGCATATTTGGGAGGGAGCTTCCCCTACATATTTGAGTTTACTTAATCCTTCACTGACACTCCCTTATCTATAAGCTCGGATTGATTAATAGACTCTTTCAACACACAATAAACGATCATTCATAAATCTCGAAAAAAAGTTTTTCAGCTTCAAATCGGTATCAAAAGATCCTCATCACGACATCATAAATCGTGCACCACTAACGGACTGCACACACATTTACAGTCAACTCTTGACCTACCTGCATACACACAAAAATATACAACAAGTCATAAAACCACAATCTGTCGTAAAGTACCCTTAAAATCCATTAAATTCGCAAAATACTGCATTTTGTAGGCCAAACTACGTGACCGTGCTATTAAAATAGATCTCCCTACGCTATACTTACCAAAGTTATTAGCAAACTTAACTCATTTCCATCGCAAACCATTGTCTAGTACCCAATAATAAAATAAGTCCGCAATGAAATTGCCTCAGAGATAATCGATCCACCTCTTCTAGAGAGTTCCCTTCATTAAAATGCTCACGCGTTGTAAATTTACTCTGCCGGGACCATTATGTCAAACCTAGATAGCTACCATCCGCCATAAATCATAAACAGCAACCGTCCGTCGATCGCTCCGCAAAGATTGTTGAAGCCAAAGATCGTGAGCTCTCCTCTTGTATTAGGGTCACCAACCACCGCAACCACATTCACTCCTTCAGATAAAAATTTAAAAATTCCATTTTAACCGTCCGTTCTATCTGTCTTTCTGTTGCAGCAAAACGAAGAAGAGGCCGTCGTCCGACTACACCAGCCCCTACATCTGGGTCAAGGACAAATATCGTTGCTGCTAAGAAAGCAGCCGCATCTACAGCACCGGCACCATCCGAAAAAGATCATAGTGACCAACAGACCGCACCATCATCGGTGCGAGGTATACGTTTGCGTTCCAAGTCGAAAATACGTGGCAGAACGGCACTAGCAGCCACTGGTGCTGCCACAGCACTCACACTTAATTCACTAAAAGCTGGCAAGAGATCAAAGATCGATCATAGCAGTGATACGGACAACAACGGAAAGAAGATCGTTTGCTACTACACCAACTGGTCACAGTATCGTGTGAAGGTTGGCAAGTTCATTCCCGAAGATATCCCTGCCGATTTATGTACCCATATAATCTTTGCCTTCGGTTGGTTGAAGAAGGGAAAACTCAGCTCATACGAGAGTAACGATGAGACGAAGGATGGCGTCAGTGGACTCTACGATAGGATGATGACACTGAGGAAGGCCAATTCCAAGTTGAAGGTTGGTCAAGTGGTGTTAATTGTATGTCTTCTGTGATTATTATCATTTTCTCTCTCGTTTTGTAGATCCTTTTGGCCATTGGAGGTTGGTCATTCGGGACGCAGAAGTTCAAGGATATGTCTTCGACTAGATACACCCGACAGACATTCATCTATTCAGCGATTCCGTTCTTGAGGAAGAGGCACTTTGATGGTCTCGATATGGATTGGGAGTATCCAAAGGGCTCGGATGATAAGAAGAACTTTGTTCTCTTACTGAAGGAACTCCGAGAGGCGTTTGAGGCTGAAGCGCAAGAGCTAAAGAAGCCACGTTTATTGTTGACCGCCGCCGTGCCCGTTGGTCCAGATAATGTGCGTGGAGGGTATGATGTACCTGCTGTTGCTAGCTACCTCGACTTTATCAATCTCATGGCTTACGATTTCCATGGTAAATGGGAAAGAGAAACCGGACATAATGCACCTTTGTATTCACACTCCAGCGACTCTGAGTGGAGGAAGCAGCTGTCCGTGGATAATGCCGCTAGCTTGTGGGTCAAAATGGGTGCTCCCAAGGAAAAATTGATTATTGGTGAGTTTTCGACGTCCTTTCTATGTCCTTTCGACCATTAATCGAGCTTTTTGTGTATTTCTCTAGGCATGCCGACCTATGGACGTTCCTTCACACTGGCGAATCCAAGCAAACATGGCGTTAACTCTCCAGCAACTGGAGGCGGTAAGGAAGGTGTCTACACTAAGGAAAGCGGTTTCCTAGCCTACTACGAGATCTGTGAGATGTTGTTGAATGGAGCTGTCTACGTTTGGGATGAAGAGATGAAGGTGCCATATGCGGTTCAAGATGACCAGGTGGGGATTTTCTTTTTTATGCATATCCGCCAGCGGGTAACCTTATACCTCCTTCTAGTGGGTTGGATTCGATGACGAACGTTCAATTAGAAACAAGATGCAATGGGTGAAAACCAACGGTTATGGCGGTGCTATGGTCTGGACCGTTGACATGGACGACTTCAAAGGTGACGTCTGCGGAGGAGATGTTAAATATCCACTGATTGGAGCCATGCGGGAGGAATTATTGGGTATTTCAAGAGGCAAGGAGGCGAAGGATGTCAATTGGTCTGAAGTGGCTGCTACATTCGAAGAGGAAGAAGAAGAGGTGAGCTTAAACAAAATTGTTAAAAGTGGAAACTTATCTATTTCTTTACTTGATCAGGAACCAGAGCTGCCCGAACCAATCAAGATTTCTGTCTCAGAACTTCTGCAAAAGGCTCGCAAGTCGAATAAGGTTAGGGTCAAGTCAGGACTGGCTAATATCGAGAAGAATTGTAAGTAAACTTTAAAAAGTCTCCAAAATGCATTTCATCAACTTTTTCTTTACAGCCCGTCCAGCTCAAGTATTCTGCTATCTCACCAGTTGGTCATCTAAACGCCCCGGTGCTGGCAAATTTGAACCAAAGAACGTCGATCCCAAACTTTGTACTCACGTTGTATACGCATTTGCTACCCTCAAGGACCACAAACTCAGCGAAGCCAGTGATGATGATCCGGAGAACTACGAAAAGGTTATCGCTCTACGTGAAGCTAATCCAGATCTGCAGATCCTTCTCGCTATTGGTGGATGGGCTTTTGGATCTACACCCTTCAAAGAGCTGACATCGAATGTCTTCCGTATGAATCAGTTTGTCTATGAAGCCATTGAGTTCCTCAGGGAATATCAATTCAACGGTCTTGATGTCGATTGGGAATATCCACGAGGAGCTGACGATCGGACTGCCTATGTGAATCTGTTGAGGGAACTCCGTGTAGCCTTTGAAGGAGAGGCTAAATCTTCAGGACAGCCAAGACTTCTACTCACAGCAGCGGTACCTGCATCCTTTGAAGCTATCGCAGCTGGATACGATGTTCCAGAGATCTCAAAGTACCTTGACTACATCAATGTGATGACCTATGACTTCCATGGACAATGGGAAAGAACTGTGGGACACAATTCGCCATTATTCCCTCTGGAATCAGCCACTGGCTATCAGAAGAAACTCACTGTGGACTTTAGTGCTCGGGAATGGGTTAAACAGGGTGCTCCAAAGGAGAAGCTTTTGATTGGCATGCCGACATATGGACGGTCGTTTGAATTAGTGAACGTGACACAGTTTGACATTGGATCACCTGCGTCTGGAGGCGGTATACATGGTAAATTCACCAACGAATCTGGATTCTTGAGTTACTATGAAATCTGTTCCTTCATGGCGGCTGATAATACAACTTTGGTGTGGGATTCAGAGCAACAGGTTCCATTTGCCTATAGAAACAACCAATGGGTAGGATTCGATGATGAGAGGTCTCTCAAGACAAAGGTGGGTCTTGAAAACTTAGTCTTAGGGCTTCAGAGGCTTATGGTAAATTCTATTTTCAGATGGAATGGCTTAAAGAGCAAGGATTTGGTGGAATCATGGTCTGGTCAGTGGATATGGATGACTTTTCTGGTCGTTGCGGTGGTGGAAAGTATCCACTGTTGAATGCACTCAACGATGAACTGCAGGACTACAAGGTGATACTGGAATATGATGGACCATATGAGTCTCATGGACCTAGAGGAGCTTACACCACAAAGGATCGTAAGGGACATCTGCTCTTTTCAGCCTTTTCATGGTTTTTCTTTAAACATTTCTCTCCACCTTTCAGCTCACGAAGTTACTTGTGAAGAAGAAGAAGGTCACATTAGCTATCACAAAGACTACCAGGATTGTACTCACTATTACATGTGTGAGGGTGAACGTAAACATCATATGCCATGTCCTGCCAATTTAGTGTTCAATCCATCAGAGAATGTATGCGATTGGCCGGAAAATGTTGAAGGTTGCAATACAGCGACAGCGGCTCCATGAAGTACTTTACTTAACCACTAATTCTTATTAGCCTTCCACCACCTTAAAAATAAAAAAATATATATATACTTCTCTAAGCTTACAAAGAAAAGGAAAGAAAATGATTTGAAAAAAGAGCACCCTCTGCGCCCCGTCCATTTTCTAAAAAAAATATATTTTTATTTTTTCTGCAACGAGAGAACTATTATAAAATAAATTTATAAAGTTGTTACGAAAGATGTTCATGTTAAACATTTAAGTTATTAATTTTTTTTTTTTTTTTTTTATGGGAAAGGATACAAAATCCTTTGTTATGTTAAGATAGGATTTTTTTTTTCTGTCGTGCGTAATGATTTATTTTTAAGTAGTATACATATAGAATAAAAATTTATTTTATTTTATACAAATTTTCTTCTTTTTTTTTTGAAACTAAAAAAAAAAAAAAACAATAAAAACAGAAAGGATAATTGCTGCTTATATAAACATTTATTTTGCTATAAGTTTAACAAAAAAAAAAAAGCGCCTATTCTTTGCCCTCTGAACTTAATCCGTAAATTCCCGTGTTTTTCTTTTGAAATTTTTTTTGTACTAATTTTCTCTTTTTCCGGAAAAAAAAGCAACTTCAACAAAAAAAAAAAAAAAGTATGTAAAAGTGTTCTTTTATATAAAGATCTGTGATAATCTTCGAAAACTTATAAAAAAAAAATTTCAAACAAAATGATTCTTGCTAGCTTTTTTTTTAAAAAAAAAAAATGGAAATTCTATATATTTTCTCTTTGTGTTTTGTTTTGTTATTTTTTGTTGATTTATTTTTGGTTGTTTGATTTCTTTACTAACTCCCTGCTAAAAAAAAAATAAAATAAAACTCCCTCTTATGATTATCCTTTTGTACTTCGAATTTTTATACGTATACATTTTTTTTTTTCTAATTTTTATGTTATAATAAAGTTGTATTATAGATTTTATTTTGTAAAAAAAAAACTATACAAATAAAGAAATCGAAAAAAAAAAAATCAATAAACTGTATATTTTTGTTGATCTAAAAAATCAATAGCAGTTCGAAATTCTAATAATACAGTAGAACCCCTCTAATCCGTCACCTATGGGACTGGGGTTATGGTCGGAACGCAAAAAAGGTCGGAAAAATAAACAATCTTTCAACCCAAGTAGGCTATATTGTTCTCTACAGTAAAAACATTTCAATAAATCGCACAAAAGCAGTTATTATTAATGAAAAAGAGCAATACCGTTTGTATTTACTAAAGGGTGGTTAAATTTTAAGGGCCGATGTTGAATGTGAACCACACCTAAACGTCAAGTTTTTTTCTGCATTTCATTTGACATTTCTCAATTTCAGACTAACTCAATTTGAACCATGGAAAGATACACAATCGAGCAATGCGTTAAAGTTATTCAGGCTTAATTATGAAAATGGGCGTTCAAATCAAAATGCATATCGTGCATTTCGTAATTTTTTCGGTCAATTTAATCGTCCAAATGTGCGTACAATCGGAAAAATCGTGCAAAAATTTATGCAAACCGGGTCTGTAGGAGATGTGAAAACACCAGTGCATGCTCGTACAGCTAGTACTGCAGAAAATATTGCTGCTGTTGGCGATAGTGTGGCTGAAGAGCCGTCCACCTCAACTCGTCGTCGTGCCCAACAATTGCACCTCTCACGCTCGTCGTTGATGAACATTATGCATAAAGACTTGCATTTACGCGCTTACAAGGTGCAATTGACTCAAGAACTAAAGCCTCTTGACCATTTCAAGCGTCGTCAATGGTCACAATGGTGGCAAGAAATGGCAACAGTGGATGATCAATTTTCGAAGAAAATCATCTTCAGTGATGAGGCACATTTTCACCTCAGTGGATTCGTCAATAAGCAGAATTGCCGCATTTGGGCGAATGATAATCCAAGAGTGATTGTCGAAAAACCAATGCACCCACAAAGACTGACTGTTTGGTGCGGTTTATGGGCTGGCGGCATCATCGGGCCGTATTTTTTCCAAAATGAGGCCGGTCAGGCAGTTACTGTGAATGGTGTTCGCTATCGTGAGATGATAACGAACTTTTTATGGCCCGAATTGGAAGATATGGATGTGGACGATATGTGGTTTCAACAGGATGGTGCCACTTGCTACACAGCTAACGAAACAATGGCTCTTTTGCGCGACAAATTCAATGGCCGTGTTATCTCACGTGGTGGCGATGTCAATTGGCCGCCAAGATCATTTGATTTGACACCGTTGGACTTCTTTCTTTGGGGTTATTTGAAAAAAAAGGTGTACGTCGATAAGCCAGCAACAATTCAAGAGCTAAAGGATGAGATAATTCGGCACATTAACGGCATAGAACCTCAATTATGCCTCAGCGTCATCGAAAATTTGGACCATCGGATGGAGGTGTGCCGCCGAGGTCGCGGCGGCCATTTGGCCGATATTTTGTTCCATACATAATTGAACCATACCAATATTATCATAATAAAAAGAAATGACAGTAATTTCCTAAATAATTTGTGTTTTATTCAAAATCAACATCGGCCCTTAAAACTTAACCACCCTTTACATATGTACATACTATACATTTGTACTGTAAAAATTGAAGGTGATTGAAAGTCAGTTATAGATTTTTGTATAGCAGATGAAATTCTAGACTTAGCTGCAGTGTTCCTCCATTTCTTGATCCACAAAATGTCCGTAGGTGTTGAGGTTGAGTTCTACTGAAGGGCAATATCAAAAGCGTTCTTGGCATCGGTGTGTGAAATCCGGGTAGGGGGATCGTCATCATCACCGTCCGAGTCCTCGTTCACAGTTTCTTCACTATTATTTTCCAAAACAGCGGCAATAATCTGGTCGTCATTGAGCTCTTCACTGGTTTCACAGTCTTTTTTATATTGGGCAATCCACTCCTCAAGTTCACTGGAAGGGATATTCACTTGTACAGTTTATAGATCTTTAATGATTTCCTGCGTGTCGTTGTTTTGCTCGTCTTCGATCTGGTCACTTTCGGTCATAACTTCCGGCCAAAGCTTACGCTCAGATTTTCGCAGCGTGTCAGGTTTCAGTTCCTCCCATGACTCAGCAATCGTATAGATAGCATCTTTGATGTTGAGGGATTTCATAGCTTCAAATATGTTACAACCTTTTTCGGACTGTTCTAAAATTGAGCTAAAGTACTTTCTACTATAGCGCCACTTTAACCATTCTATCACTCCTTGATCCATTGGTTGGATAATTGATGTGACATTTGGTGGAAGGAAGATAGCTTTTATGTCTCCTTTCACTAAATCCTCGTCAGATGGATGTGATGGTGCGTTATCCAACAGCAATAGAGCACGAACGGGAAGTTTTTTTTGTTTCAAGTTTTTTTTAACAGATGAAGATGAAGATTTGAAAAGATGGCAGTCCATCCAAGCAGATTTTTGATTACGATGATAAACCGGCAAGGAAGATAAGTTTATGTTTCTGAATGCCCTAGGCTTCTTAGATTTGCCAATAACAAACAGGGGAAGCTTGTGTATACCATCAGCGTTGCTGCAAGGAGCAACGGTTAGCCTATCTTTTCCTGCAACGGTTTCAATTGATGCAGCGAGCATTTTGTTTGGCAGCATTTTATAGTTTAGGCTTGTCTCGTCTATGTTATAGACTTGGTAAGGTAACAGTTCATTTTCTTCGACAATTTTCTGAAATTTCACTTCGCCTCGGCATCAGCAAATAGTTTTTCACCAGAAATTGAAACAAACCGGACGCCATGACGGGTTTTCCAGCGATCAATCCAGCCTTCACTAGCTGAGAACTCACTTTCGGCTTCTACTTTTTTGTGCAATTCTATTGCCTTTTCTTTTAAAATGGGCCCAGATATCGGGGTTCTCTTCCTTCTTTCTTGGCAGAACCACATCCACAATGCGTTGTCAAGCAGTTCAAGTTTAGGCTTTCTCAACGTTTTCCGATTCTTAAGAGCCTTTTCGTTATCTATCGTCACTGTGTATGATTCAATGTCTTTTCGATTTTTTCTCTAATCTTTTATTGTCGTAACGCCTACATTGAGTTCCTTGGCAATATTTTGGAGTGATTCCCCATTGTCCAGTCTTTGTAGCTTTGCTAGTTTTTCATTTAATGATATGTTGAAAAAACACACACAACTGTACACGTACACACAATGTTAAACATATACATATGTACTGTAACGAACACAGAAGAACACTATCGTAAAACCAGCCAACAGTAAGCACTAAAAACTGCACAGTTCAGTACAAAAAACACGCTACGACAGACACGATACGAGAGATGACGGAGAACTGTAAACAATGGGGCGACGGGCGGTGACTTTCTTTATCTAACGAAAAAATATTTAAAAACATGCCACCTTGACATAATTTATCCCAAACGGCAAGAAAAAAACAAATTCACAATATTTTCTATATGACAGAGTCTCTCTGACTCTGGTCTTTTCCAAGTAAGCTTGACCTCATCTTCTCGTCCGACGCCTAAAGTTCTACACTCGTAGTCTCTGAGAGCAATTATCTTCTTTCGACTTTGGACCGATTTCACCCCCCGCTATTCCTAACCTTTTCATACAACGACAATTCAAACCCAGTTTCAGAGCACACTTATTACTTTATTTTTCAAACTCAATACGAGGGTGGGTCAATAAGTCCCTGAAAATTAACACAAATTGTGTCGTCACCTTAAATTTTTTTTTTTTTTGTCAAGAATCATCTTTCAAAAGAACGCACCCAAATTTTCAGACAGATTTGTTAAATAGTTTTGTTGTGTCAGCCATTTTATGTAGACGCCTACTAGCATTTTCGTTAAAATGGAAAAAAAGTGAATTTCGAGTGCTCATTAAACAATATTTTTTGCGAGGAAAAACTATCACGCAAACCAAACAAAAGCTTGACAAATATTATGGGGACTCTTCACCATCGATTGGAACCATTCACCACTGGTTTACTCAATTTCGGTGCGGTCGTTGAAGTCTGGTCGCCCAATTGAGGTCACCACACCAGAAATGGTCGACAAAATCCATGCTTTGATAATGGACGATCGGCGAGTGAAAGTGCGCGAGCTTGAAGAGGCCACAGACTTAGTGATTTAGATTTTACATAAATAAAATCGACAATCGACAACAAACGCATTCGTTCCAGAAAAATTCGGCTGAGTTTTTGCGCCGTTTCGTAACCGTGAATGAAACCTGGATTCACGATAACACACCAGAAACCAAGGAACAGTCAAAACAATCGACTTCTCCCGGTGAATCGAAGCCGAAGAAGGCCAAGGCGGGTTTGTTAGCAAACAAGGTCATGGCGACAGTTTTTTGGGATGCGCGCGGTGTTATTCACGATCACCGGCGCATATTACGCAGAGCTGCTGGATCGATTCCAAGCCGATTTGAAGCAAAAACGGCCGCATTTGGCGAAGAGAAAAGTTTTTTTTTTTTTCACCAGGACAACGCACCGGCGCACAAGTCCGCAGTTGCAATGGCAAAATTCCATGAGTTAGGCTACGAACTCTTCCCTCATCCAACATATTCCCCAGATTTAGCCCCCTGCGACTATTTCTTGTTTACAAACATGAAGAAATGGCTCGGAGGTAAGAGATTTGTGTCGAATGAAGAGGTCATCGCTGAAACAAACGCTTATTTTGAGTGGCTCGAGAAATCGTATTATTTGGAGGGCATCAAAAAATTGGAGAAACGTTGGATGAAGTGTGTAGAGCTAAAAGGAGACTATGTTGAAAAATAAAATATTTTTATACCGAAAAGAGTGTTCCTTATTTCATTTTTCAGGGACTTATTGACCCAACCTTGTATATGTGTGTTCTTACAATTGCTCTTTTTTTACGTTTTGCCAAAAAACGTCTTTTACATACTCCAATTCTTGTTTTGGGGAATAGCATTTAGACTTTTGGCCAAACAGAATACTTCCTTCTATTTACAACATTTATCTTCTTTTGTTAAGACTTCGCTAAATCCACCGAAAAGAATATGTTTTTCTTCTCTAATTTTTGTTAGAATAGCAATCTTTTTGTCTTCAGAAATTTTTGCTATCTTAACTCATTGATCACTTGTCAAACAATGTGGACAATTCTGACAAGTGCAACAGTTTGCGTTGTGTTACAGAATTCACTTGTCCTTGTCGTTTGATAAATGAGTAAAGACTTGTCACGTAGTGTTACAGGGCCCATGACGACCAAATATATTTACTCCGCGAGAAGAAGTTTTAATCGAACGAAAATTTAAGAAAGACCCTAAACTTACTACCAAAAATTGCAGCAGAACTGTTGGAGGAGATAGGAAAGTCTTGTCAAGCCAATACAATTAGGATAGTCCTAAAAAGAAAGGGATATCACAGCAGAACAACAAGAAAAAATCATAGGAAAGGCTAGAATTTGTCAAGTTCTGGAGTAAGGTAATATTTAGCGACGAGAGTAAGTTTAATATTTATAACAATGACGGTCGCACAAAAGTATGACGGAAGCCCAAAAACGCGCTGTAAAAGTCGAATATTGCTGGCACCGTTAAACATGGAGGAGGTAGTATTCTTCTATGGGGGTGTATGTCGGATCCTGGGGTTGGAATCTAAGTTTTCATAGAGTCAAATGGATCGTCTCGATTACCTAAATATCCCTAAGAATAATCTTTATCTTTCAGCAGGATAACGACCCAAACTTACCTCGCATCTTGTTCAAGAATGGCTCGTTTATAATACAAAACAAGAAAACCACCCTAGTTTCCAGATATGAACCCTATAGAGCAGAGACTCAAAAAACACACATGAAAAACAAAAGTGAGTTGAAAACAGCGTTAGAAGAAGAATGGGCTCAAATTCAGCCTCTGTCACAAAAAAACTCATCGAGTCTATGCCAAGGAGGATGAGAGCTATTATAAATTCAAAAGGAAATGCAACATCTTACTAATCAGTAACATTTTGCATTTTTTTTTTGAGAAAAACTTACACATTCCTAAGATGTATGTAGACTTTTGTCATCTTTTTTTTTTATGTACAGGGTCTTCCAATAGGGACTTCCGAACTTTGACAGTTGATAGCGGCCATATTGTTGAAGCTACATCTGTCAAATTGGCTGTTATTTATTCAGTTTCTTTTGCCAAATCACCATGGATGTACATATATAGCGTTCAACAACACGTGCAAATAATAAAATTCTTTTATCAAAATGGGTGTTCTGTTCGGTCAACGTTCCGCGCGCTTCGCCCATTTTACGGTCACCATAATCGACCTTCCGAGAGGACTATTCGCAGTGTGGTGGATCAATTTGAGTCCACTAGTTCAGTAAACGATCAACCAACACCCGTACGTCGACGCAAGATCTGCCGAAAACATCACCGCTGTCCGTGAGAGTGTGCAGGAGAATCCGAGGCAGTCGATTTCGCGTCGCTCACAAGAACTCGGCTTTTCGGAGACCACAACTTGGCGAATTTTGCGTCGTGACTTGGGCCTGCACCCGTACAAAATTCAACTGACCCAGGAGCTGAAGGTAAACGACCATAAACAACGTGTGTTCGCTGAATGGGCTCGGGAGCAGTTGGAAACTAACCCTAATTTTCATCGAAACATCATCTTCAGTGATGAGGCTCATTTCTGGATGAATGGGTACGTCAACAAACAAAATTGTCGAATTTGGGACGATACCAATCCACATGAGATCCAAGAGTGTCCAATGCATTCTGAAAAAGTCACTGTTTGGTGTGGATTTTGAGCTGGCGGCGTCATCGGTCCATATTTCTTTGAAAACGACGTTGGCCAGGCCATCACCGTCAACGGCGAGCGTTATAGGTCGATGATTACGAACTTCTTTTGGCCTGAATTGGATCATATGGACACCAACGACATGTGGTTTCAACAGGACGGTGCTACTTGCCACACAGCTCACGCCACATTGTAAATTCTGCACGAGCAATTCGAGGGCATGGACATCTCAAGTGGAGGTGATGTGAACTGGCCACCCAGATCTTGCGATTTGACCCCGTTAGACTTTTTCTTGTGGGGTTTTCTGAAGTAGCAGGTCTATGCGAATAAGCCACAAACCACAGCAGCCCTCGAAGCCAACATAACCCATGCCATCGGTCAAATTCAGCCTGATTTATGCGCCAGAGTCATTAAAAATTGGACATTTCGGATGCGCGCCACCCAGAGAAGCCGCAGCAGACATTTGAACGATGTTATATTCCATACATAATGGCATTGATAGGCCTTTCAAACGTATAAAAAATGTCGGTGATATCTCATACACACTTTGTTGCATTTAAATTTAAAGATAGGAACCGCTTAATGAAAGACCCTTTACAAGTTCATTTCTAAGAAAATAAAAATTATGCATTCGTTGAAATTAAACAGTTTTTTGTTTTAAAAAAAAAGACCAAAACTCTTACCATCGCAAAGTGTATGTACTCGTAGACTTTGTTAATAAATATATTTTTTCAAAATATAATCGAAGCGCAATTTGTTCTCACTACTTTATCTATAAATAAAGTAAACTGCAGTGAACACACAATCTACGTTTTTATTCCGATTCGCATATGTACGGATATGTGTATTGCAACTAATGCCATTACTGTATGGCTAGCTAGCAAACTCACCGACACCGATTATGTACGAGTGTACAGCAATAGAATACGCACAGACTGAGCGATAGAGGAACATAGATACTATTTGGTAGGTATACATCTACATATGTATGTATATTAATATTAAATACGCACGAGTACATTGATTACTCATTATCATCGTCAGGTTGGATTAATTTTATTTCCACGATTCACACTCTCTTTCAACAGAAAAACTCACAAGATACACACAGAATGAGTGGAAGACCTAAGACTATACTTCGCAGGATCATTTCTGTAGTCAGTCTTCATTTACTTTTAGAGCAATCTGAAAGAATATACACCCGCGATGATGAGAAATATCGTTTTATCTGCAGCGTGAGGTTTTGACTGTTGTTTTACGTTTCAGACGCATAATCAGCATGTCGTCGATGATCGCTCGGTATTTACGGATAAAACGAATTCTGAGTGGTGTTTTACTTATTTTAATATATTTTTCACTTTTGTTGTATTTATTTTCGCATTTTTTTTTTGTGGATGTGATTCTGCGTGTTTGAATAATATGTTTGGTATCCGCTGCTTTGATTTATTATAATTTCGACGAAGTTTCCGCTTGCGCTGGTTTTCGACGAATAGTGTTTACGTATTTTCTGTGGAGGGGGGACGCGAGAATGCCGAGGAGTTTGTATACAGACGTTCGGAGCAATTCGTGTTTAAGTCGGCCTGCATGATTGGGAAAGTCAATTGAACCAGGTCCTCAGAAGTTTAATTTCCAGTAAATTATACCATGCCTGACTTTGGACCCAAACAAGATCCTGGGTACCTTATCACGTATCTTTTCCGACAACCATTGTCAGGACGACACCAGTCAACGCTATCGTCTGCAGTTTGCTTCATGGGCGTCTGAAGAAGTCCCAATATCAGAACTTGAAGAAAAGACAATTCAGATGACCTCGCCCGTGTTTCTGTTGCTGGGAGCAGCTCAAAATGTTTCGGAGCATCTTATAAGGCAGATACAGAGCCAGATGACATTGAAAACGTGCCATAACAAAAAGTCCTGTGGAAGTTTCCGATAACATCGAAGCTGCACAACTCGGTAAAAGGTTAGCTGAATCCACTGTATTGAAATTTATAATATAAAGCTGCTTTATTTAAAATATTTCATTATTTTTCATTAGAACTGCAACGTACTTGAATGTCAGCACACCTAAACGTGGAAAACAAGGCAATAAGGAGAATAAACTTGAAAAATTACAGATTCTCAAATCGCAAGTCGAACGGATAAGAACTTCCAAATGGACATATTGAATGTATTGACCGAGAGTAATCGGCAAGAAGCTGTATTCCATCGCCAAGTCATACAGTTGCTCGAAATGAGAAACGAAATTGCAGAAAAGCAGCTTCAAGAGAATAAAAAAAAATAAAAACTGAGATGCAATTATTGTACTCGTATACACTTTAACTGTTAAGTATTTATTATTAAGTGCTATGTGATTTTCTTGTACAGTGACTGATCTCTTAAAGGAAATCGATTTTTTTTATGCATTAAATGGATTTTTTTTGTTTTAGAATGAAGTGAAATCTTTTGTTTATTATGTCGTTTTAAGTTAATAAATACATTAAACTAAAAGCGATTCTTTTATGTCATCTCGTATTTTTGCAGCATGTGCTGCTTCAGTCGGCTACTGGATATGCTGGGAGTTGGGTTCTAGTCAATGGCGTTGGTATCGTTAGTTTCCGCTGGAAAGATGTTACTGTCCATGTTGTGATGTATGCAAATGTTATGCAATGCCGCACAAACATTTGCAAAAACCGCAATATGAGCGGGATAATATTTGCTCGTTCTTTCTTCCATTAATATTCTCCACCGTCCTAAAGAGTGTAATAAAACTTACAAGCAAACGAAATAAGAGATGCTTAATGCCTTTGTAGACGCCAATACATCGTTCGATGCTCCTTGCTTTTGCGTGAACTTCGTTAAAATGTTTTTTCTGTACGTCATTGGAACTGCGGTATGGTGTAAGTAACCAAGGTTCCAAGGGATATCCACTGTCGCATTTAATTTATATTGTATTATATTAGGATAATACTTAACAAATTTGATTATTTGTCTAATCACCCAAAAGCCAACAGTCGTGACTTCTCTCATTAAAACTTCTTTCAAAGAAGGCTCTCTCTTTTGAATGCTTCCAAACTAAGAAATCACGAGAAGATCCAGCATATTTAGGATTTATTGCCATTATTTTCATTCTGTGGTTGCAGATCTGAAAAATATATTCAACGTTGTTTGTAGGATTTCTTTTGTTTTTTAATGCAAAAATACTTACCACCATCGCATTTAAGCTATGCTTGCCCTTCCTATTGAAATAAACAGCTTCATCTTCTACTGGCTTTTGTAAGTACAAGTGTGTACCGTCTATACATCCTAGATCTCCAGTGCCAGTTATACCAAAAGACGCCTCCTTTAAGACGAAAGACGAAAGATTTATCGTGCTGCTCCTGATATAAATATCAAGAAGAGGCAGGTTCAAAAATGCGTCTAAGACAAATTCAGGGGTGCTATTTCTACGTCCCCACAACCGAGAGTTGAAGTTTAGCGAGAGAAGCAATGATATATTTTCACGAATGCTTTTTCCACAAAACAACCGACGTATTTGTTAAGAAAGGCCGTAAAGATTGCCGTATAGATCCACAGGACCTTTTGTGGTGATAAGCCCCATATCTCGCCGATAACACCCAGAATACAGACAGCACCTTTGATGTTTTCGACTCAACATGAACCACGTCTAGGGTTATGTGCGCCTTGTTGCAGACAGTCTCTAGGCATGTGCAGACAGAAAGTACCATAACTTCATCATTGGGAGGATACGGCGAAGTGCATTCGCACCCGCTGTTTGCCTACCCTACCTAATGATAGACCCCCAAACCCAATGTAGCCATGTCCATCTGTCTATCCGTCCTTATGTTATCACTTTTGGGCCTTAAATTTTGAGCTAGGAACATGAAATTTGGTACACATATAAGCTCTCTGGAATCCGAAGCAGTAGAAGTATAAAAATTGTTAAAATCCGCGCACAGAAAATATAGTTTTTTTAAATTATTTTTGCTATAAACTGAGAAATGTTGTCTAGGTAAAATATACACGACCACGCTCACTTTTTATGGACATTTTCTTAAAAAAAAAAAAACCAAACACATATTGCTTTTTCAAAGCTATTTACGGTGATGGTTAAGTCATTAAATATCTTATCAGAATCCATTAACTTCGGTTAAAAATGTTGGGAGCCGCGTTCACTTTCTACTAAGAAAAATTTGTAGCAGTTTTCCTCAGATTATTAGGGGTGCACTAAAAGATGGGAGATAAGGTATCATACGATCTGTTCTAGACAAATTGTAACTTTCCTTTATGGTTTTGCAAAAACTTGTCATTTGCTTTTATCAACTTGTCATCATTTTCGATACTTTTCTATTTCACCAAAAACACATTTGTAAAGATTTTTACCAATTCTAATATTGCTAGCATAGAGAAGCTATTGGGTCTGTCAATTCTGTCATTGCCCTTCTTCGAGACACGCCATCTGAGTAGAGCTACGGAGGGAAGGGAAAATCAGAAGTTATTTCTCGGAAGCTATAACCAAAATAGATCAGCTTGATCAAATACATGTTGCGGATATTATACAAGTCTTTCTTACATAGCCCTGCCAGCTCAATTTTTTTTAAGAAACTAGGGGGCACCTGCAGAGATACTGTAGCGAAGCAGAAGGGGCTCCGGATCGCGCTTCTAATTTGTAATCGAATAAGCTATCTGGGAAAATACCAACTAAGCGAAGGAGATTTATTCTTCCTGGACTCATTTTGGATTCTTTTATATTAAGTTTCTAAAGAAAACTGTATTGAAATAGAAGTCAGATCTGGAAACAATCTTAGGTGACGCCGGGAGAAGGCACACGTACATAATCTAACGTTGGAATTGCATTTTACACCAGTATATTAATTTAGAAGTATCTTTTCCAGAAATTAATTAAGTTCGGTCTAAATGCATCCGGTTACCTAATGATTCAAACAGATTTGGGAAATGTTGCACACACTTTTTTTTTTATAAAAAAAATGTCCCGGAGTGTAAGTTTGAGCAATAGAATACACACGGCCTCAGTGACAGAGAAACATAGATACTATTTTATTAGGTATACATCTTCATATGTATATAAATATATATCCTACATACGCACGAGTACATTGATTACTCATTATCATCGTCAGGTTGGATTAATTTTATTTCCACGATTCACACTCTCTTTCAACAGAAAAACTCACAAGATACACACAGCATGGGTGGAAAATTTAAGACTATACTTCACAGGATCATTTCTGTAGTCAGTCTTCATTTACTTTTAGAGCAATCTGAAAGAATATACACCCGCGATGATGAGAAATATCGTTTTATCTGCAGCGTGAGGTTGACTGTTGTTTTACGTTTCAAATGCATAATCAGCATGTCGTCGATGATCGCTCGGTATTTACGGATAAAACGAATTCTGAGTGGTGTACTCTTTTTAATATATTTTTCACTTTTATTATGTTTTATTTCCACTTTTTTTTTTGTGAATGTGGTTCTGCTGTGCTGCTGCTTTTTTTGATACTTCTATTTATCATTTCGGGGAGTCGAAACAACGTCATTTAAGAAGAAAAAGTAATAGGTGATTTGAACACCCGCTCTCAACGCAACGTTGCCGAAGCAGGAAGAAGACAACAATAGGCAAAAAGATACCTAGCAAAGTGAAGTGTTGTCTCCAAGGTAAATATGAAAAGAAGGTAATATTCGGCCCAAATTTTTTTAAATCGGGTTCTGCGCATCTGTCATTTTTTCGCAATATGGCCGACAGCTGTGACCCATAAAGAGACGGTAAAGGAAATATTTTGCTTCAAATTTTGTTTATTTCGTAAAAAGTATAAGTTGTGCAATAAAAGTGTTAAAAATGCGTTGTGCTATTTATGGGTTGTACTGTGAACAATAAAAAAAAACTTTAATGGTTTGATTTATTTTCCTTCGTTCCCAAAACAACAAAAAATTTGCAAGCAATGGATTTTTTTGTGCCGCCGAAAAGTCAAAATAAATACCAAAGCAGCGCGAATTTGCTGCAAACATTTTGAAGGAAGTGATTTTATGCCAGTTAATTAATCCTTGTGATCTCGGGGGAACAAGTCAAGGTTTGTTATGTGAACTCCAAATCACGGTTACAAATTCCTTTTTCCCGAATCCAACCGATCCATCGAAGCATATTTATGTATTTGCTGATGTATCTTATAAAATTAATTCAGAACAATTTTGTTGATCATGACAGTTTTATTTTGGACGGACAAATTATCTCTAAAGGAATTATTCAAGAGCTGATTTCGAAAACTAATGATAAATCTGATTTAAGTATTGCTTGTAAAATATGATTAACATAATTGAACATGGCAACAAAACGGTTTGCACACACCATCTCTAAAGCTATTATGCGCGCTGGAACTTTGGGTGAGCAAAGTTCCAAAGGTTGGCTTGAGTGTTCTTGAGTGTTTTAGAGAATTTTTTTGGAACGATTAGTTCTAAAGGTGGTCTATATGATCATCCAAATCGATAGAATTTATGTATCGGCTTCGTTCGTACATTCTTGAACGAAATGAAGGAAGTTTATCACTGAATGGTACATTTTAATATTTAACAAAGCAATATGTCCTTATAATATAACACGATAGTATTTGCCTTTTTTATAGATAATACACCCGATTTAGAATGCACTCTTAATTTGAGTAACATTCTACTCAGAACACTAAATCCTGATGTAATTATTGCTGAAGACCTGGTGGATGAATTTGGATTTCTACAGTACGACATTCTGGAGCATTTGGCAGGTTATATTTGCCACAGGATCAAGAAACCAGAATTAGCTGTTCAAAATGCTCAGCAAGAATCTTCATTCATATGGACATTGGACTGTATTATAAATATTATTATAAATAAAAAAATTTCATTAAGAATGAAAAAAAATTAATTGCAATAGTGTTCAAGAAGTGAAAATCATCTTTTACTCATATACTAAACACCTTCAACATTGAATTTGTTTCTACCCTGTAGATATCTCCATACTGCATTTAAGCTCAGTGGTAATAATAACGAACAGCATATGCAAAAAAAAAAAAAGGTCACAGCAAGCCGCCATCTTTAATTTTTTCTCTGTTTACTTTTTTGACATATGCGCAATATATTACCTGTAATATCTGTATCGTGGTGTGTCTCGCCGTTAACCGTGGTGGCACCGAATCGTATGTGTGTAGTAAGTAAAGTAGAATCGGAAAGGCAGAAGCGCTCGGAATTTTATCCAGACTTGGAGAAGCAATGTTCTGACCACAAGAACGAAGCCGCGTCTGTTTCGCTCCAACGTAGAATCAGTACTGCTATATGGGTTAGTACTCGGAAAGGTGGATACCACTAACACGCCCTCTGCCGACCTTCGAATTAAGGTCCCCGACCCATAGAAACCGTTGACGTCGTTCCGTTGAAGGTTGACTGATGGCGACGTTCACGTATTACCTAAAAGAAGAGTCCAGGCCCCTACACATAGAATCCGTTGATCAACTGACACATAGATCGAATACACGCATCATACAATCCGTCGCATACCTTCGTTGACAGATTGAATTGCCAACGGCGATAACAGTTCCTCTTCTCTCTCAATGCTTTCACCAATGAAAGTGCTTACTCTCAATTTGCCGACTGTTAACGGATCAACCTATTAAAATAGTAGAAAGTAAACCTACTTTATCCGTCGAAGTTCATACATGGGCCACCTTCCATAAGAATACGTGTATGCTACTATGTGTCATTTAAAATCAACGCAGCAAGGTATTCTATGGGTCGAGGCCTTAAGAATCATCATCATTGCTTATAATTTGATTTTGAAATGCGATTTATTAAAAACCAAAATCTAGCCTTTTTTTAGTCCAATCTATCCCTGATGACAAAAATATTATTGGCATCAGTGAGTACCCTATGAGTTTTGATGATCATTGACTTAATCAGTCAGTCCCAAAATAAGCAGTTTTTCAAGTCTCGTATCTCATCAACTGCATGTGTTGGAAACTTCAAATTTCGGGCGGTAAAAATACTCTAAGTGGTTTAAGGTGGTTGTGTAGAAGGTGCTTGAGAACTTAGTGATATACTACCGTGCACTTTGATTCCACTATGGTCACACTGGTCCTGAAGTAAAGAGCTACGTACACATAGTAAGCAGTATCTGGGAATAAAATTAGTATTTAAGACGAAAAATTAATTCTGAAATAAAGAATACATGCTTTCAACAGGGAATCATAATGGAATGACCGTGATTCTTAAAAATAGTGACCGAATCAGGTGGTAACCTACCTTTAAGATTATTACAAACAAAACATACAAACGTCATTTAACAATTTTCTCTTGCACGTCACACCTTTCCAGGTAAGTAACGTCAGGTAATTTAACTCAAACGCAAGAAACCACAACAAAATTACGAGTACATATGCCACTTGATTGTGTTCAATTATTGCTCACAAAACTGTTATTTCAATTAGTTTGCAATGTCAATGCAAATACATTTTATAGTAACTACTAACTAAATTGGAGTATCCGCTTACTATGAAATGCTACATGGCAACTTCATTCGAACACTTTTCAAATTTCCCGCCGAAAACTGAAATCGATAATCAAAAGTAAACATTAAAATCATTTTCTCTATCTACTCAGCCAACTTTATTGTGGTATATACACACCCCTGTATTACTACATATGGATATGTGTATTTAGATTTGACATTCGTTTATATAATTCACATTTTCTATCGTTCATAAAATCTACTAAAGCACATTTCGAGAGGTGGAAAAATTACTCTGGCTTCTCTTCAGTGTCGAATAAATCTTTCGCCTTTTACTAAAGATTTCCGTGGAGAGGAGCACTCTAATGAGTCTAAAATAAAATTTTTCGTTAGTGCCCGGCGCAAGCTGGGCCGATAAACAATTCTTATATTATAACAATAATTCTCTAATCATTACTCAATCTAATCATTGTGATGCTATGTTATGTTAACGTGTTAGATCGATTTTTGTTCCCATATTTTGCCGTAGTTTTTGAATGTTATGCAGACAGTGTGACATGCACGTCTTTCAAAAATATTCCAATAACTTTCGTTCGGTAATTTTTATATCCCCACTTTTGAAATCAGCTTTAACACCTTCTGTTTTGTTGGGGTATTATTTCATGACCCAAAAGCCATTTCAAACTAAAATATTTTGATTTAAGAGCCGAACAGAATGTGTATCTGCGTCTCAGTCGCAAGTTGTCAAAATATTAAATGTATGGAAAGCCTTAAGCCGCAACACAATATGGCTGCGTCTGATGCATTGTGAATCGGGCAATTCATACATATGTACATCATTGAACGACACGCTCAAACTGGAAGACCTGAGGGTAAACCACGGTCAGGACGTCCTTAAGCTACAACTAAACACAAGGATCGGCAATTAGTCACAACAAGTAAACGAAGTAGACGAAAAACAGGACCCGAAATATGACTAAGAAGATTCCAACAGAGTTTTATAGAGCGATGAATCCAAGTTCGAGGAATTTGGAGAGTTTTCGTTCGACGCAGCGCTGAACAAAAGATACTTACCAGACTGTGTGGTCCCTACCGTCAAGTATGAAGGTGGTCCTATTGTGGTCTGCGGATGTTTCTCTTCAAGTGGAGCTTTAGTGATTGGAAAAATGAGTAAAGAGTCATACAAAACAATTTTGTAAGAAAACGCTCTGACCTCTGGACTAAGATTTCGTATTTCAACAGGACAACGACCCTAAACACACGTTAAGACTTTGTCCTCTGAAACAGAGGAAAGATAAAGAAATTACGATATGGCCTCCGCAAACACCACATTTAAATCCTATAGAGCTGTTGTCGGAGGAACTGGATAGAAGGGTCCGGGGTCAACGCCCATCATCAGAATCTGTGTTGTGGAATATACTATTGGACCAATAAACCACAGCCAACAATTAAAAAACTGAAAGCTAGAATGCCAATATTTGTAAAAAAAAAATGTAATTGAGTCACAGATAATAAACTACCCAGATGTCGCACGCCCATAAAAAAAAATGAAGCATATTTTTGTCGTGGCAGACAAAGAGCTTTCAGAATAAGGACAACAAATAAAGCTTTTTCTTTTTCCTCACTCCGTTCGCTGTCGACGCGTATTATGAATTAGATTATGCCACGTGTAAAAACGATCCATAATCCGGACGTAGCGCACGGTAAGTTTCGCCAACTGAACCACGTTTTTGGAAATAAATTTACACATTTTTCAAGCGTTATTCCAGCGTAAGTCTATTCATGGTGAAATGGCAAACCAAATTGAGCACAAATCAGCTGTCAGCTGTCAAATTGGCTGTCGATGGAAAAAGTATTGCCAACTCGAAAAACAAGCCTCTAAAAACACACCCTTTACATATACAGGTCTGTAGGTCTGTTGCCTTTAGTTATTTAACAAAACCACCTTCAGCATCAATAACAGCCTCAATTAGTAACCAGAAACTTGAACATATCGGAATTAAATGGTAATTTCAAATGTTGCCCATTATTTGGACAATGGCATCCTTTAGATTTTGGATGATAATTGTTGGTTTTATGTGCAACTACTGAGGCGTTGCGGGTTTGTGTGCTGCCGCAGAATCCTGTTCAAATACGTACGGTTTTCCTTCATTCACACTGTCTATCCAGGGCTTAATAACTGCCTCTAGCACCTAGATGCATCCGGCAGCATTCTCTCGAAGATCTTATGGGGGCCATCACACTGGCAGGAAACATGATGAGCATCACACGGTAGTCATCTGAAGGCTTTGCGCACAGCCATCTATCGTCTCTTGGAACTTCTGGTCCCGCTCGAAATTTTTTGACGTGGCGTAATCTGATTGAAGCTTGGTTAACTTGGTAAGCTTCACCAGAACTTTACGTGGAAGTTGCTTTAATATTTCACCCATTATCAGGTCATACCCAGGGGTTTCTTTGGGTTACATTTTTCCTTAATTTATTTTCGCACATCGTATCACATTATCTTGCGTGTGAACAGAGATGGAAATTAAATGAGCTAAATTCTTAAGGAAACTCCCAAAATTAAGACAGGCAAAGGCTTCTACTAGATAGAGTGGAGAGACGTCCTATCCTTAGACCCAATACAATTTCTTAGGTTCCGAAAAGAAATCAAGTTCAACGAGATGCTTTAGCCCGAAATCAACATCAGTTGGCATTAGGAGAAGAATTTAACATTCACCTAATTTGGGTGCCACTGTGACTTATAAGCTGCAGTCCTTCATAAAAAAAATGCCTCGGTATCATCTTAAAGATTTCCTGATCGAATCGTATGCCAAACGAAGAACTTTATGCGAGAACGGGTCAGGAACCTGTAGACAGTGGATTCGGTTACACCTTGGGGCGTGAAAGAACTTCCAGTGGAATCCTCTTACGCAATCAGTCAGAAGTCGTTACCTAAAGCAATTCGTAGGCGCAAAGCATACGCAGGCGTTTTTGACAGTCTACGCTCCACGAGGGGTGAGAGGACCTAAGTAAAGTAAGTAATTAGGAAGTTAGAAGTATGGTGGGTGAACTGTAGCACATGCAAATTGTAACCCAAGCTGTATGCCATCAGCTAACTAACTGCAGATAGGCAGATGGTACTACTATGTGTCACGTCACTGGACAGACGGCCTGAACCAACAGTACGTGCCATTGCGAGACACAGCCTTATTGGCAGGACCACAAAAAGGTTCAGCCTCTTGTAAAACAATTTTTAGGCCCAGCCCATTCCACTAGAAGAATGCCTTATTTTGGGACCTCTTCTCTATGCCAACCTTGACGATCTAGTAAACTTCTATTCTGAATCTTTCTGGGCTCTATGTGCAGGCAGCCCCTCGAATTTAACCTAACTATTGTTTCCGTTAAAAAGTATTGATAGTTTTTTTTTTTTTTATTCCAAAGAATTACGTGCAATGAGTATGCTGTTGCGAAATGCCATTACAAACATGGAACTCCCTCCAATTCACTAGGTAAAACTAGGAACGATTATTGTACCACTTGTGACTATGCACACGAAAGTTCAAAATCCCCAAAATAAAAACAGCTGAATGGGTAATATAATGTGGTCTAGGGGTGAGCCCAACAAAAACGAAATTAGTTATTTTCACTAACAGAAGATTCATCCCAGACTTTGAGGAGGACGGACAACCTCATGACAAGTCGTAGTAGATTCTAAGAGTTATTTGAGATCAGAAGCAGTATCCGATAGAGCTATACACTGTCGTCGCTACTGGCTTTGGTAATCATATGTTTCATCCTTTTTAGTACAGCGCAACAATGCGACATCGTCGATGAAGTTTACCTTCTATCGTCCACTGGTTTAAAACTGAAGCAAACCTAATCAATTTGACTTTAAACTCCCACGTAAACAAAATTCTTGCTAGACAATAGACAAAGCGGATGCATAATACGTACATGAAGTTGGTGGTTTTTGTGTATGAACCCAGGAGCGGGAAAATGTACTTTGGAAAACCCGTATCAGGACAGAAGCATATATAATAAGAGAGGACTAGTAAGACATGTCCCGAGATAACTGATAACTAATATGAATGAGGAGTTGGTTCGCCTCGAGAGACTGTCGAAGAGGAGACTCAATAACTGAGGAGGACATGCACACGCCAGGATTGAAAGCACGCCCGATGGCGCACAGGCGTAGTAGGTGCCTGAAGGTCTACAATTAAATAAAAGTATTTCGCACTCTGATTGAAAGTATCGACTTAGTTTGAGCTCCTTACAAATGATCAGAGTTTCAAGAACTATTACTCGTGGGTTCAAACATGCAATATGCTACGGTTATGAATTCTTCATGTCTTGCAAGAAACAATGGTGTGCTCTGAACATTATTGATGCTGCTACTGACTGAGTGAAAGGTAGCATATGCTTTGTGTTACTTTAAGTTCTCAGCTATGACATTGAAGAATTTACGAATGCTTATGAAAAATACTTTATAACAAAGCTCCAACTACAGCCTACTCAGTTGGAACACTCACAACATACTAATCTCCAAGAATTATTTAACAAAAATTCCAAAAAGTCTAAGAACTACCGTGACCCTCTTCTTGAATTTCATCAAATAGCCTTGCACAACACAAAAACCCAAAATAATGTTCTGCTCTGGTTTAGTTCTACCTTCGCTTGTTGTGCTTGCATCAGCATTTTCTTCCACGTTTTACCATTTCACCAAGACTGCGTCACCTACGACTAATGTAGTAGACCTTCCTCAACTGGCAGCGAACAAAAATTCCTGAGTCAGCACTAAGCAAACCAAAACAAAAACACAATACCAAGCTTTAGTGCTCAGTTCGTAGTCAATTCTTTCAATGACAAGAACGTCTTTCATTCGATTGCTATAAATCTCCAGAGAATTTCTCTCAACGCATCAATCGTTAATCATGTTCAAGCCAAGTTACATCACTTGCATTGTTTGGGTTACTTTTGGCGTTTTGGCCATCTTATTGCAGCCGGTACAGTCTGGTCCGGTGGACGAAAACGAGATACAAAAGAGTCGAGAGTGTAAAACTTTCTGCGGAAGCTGCGGTTGCATTGGATTCTATTGCGGCGAGGAGTGCATCTGTGAGTGCAATGAGGACAAAAACGACGACACCGAGTGCATTGCTTCAATCCAAGCTAAAGCCAAGAAGAACAATATTCCCTTTGAGATTCTCATTCAGGGACCAAGTGCTAATAGATTTCTAAGGAACGCTCTGCAGTTTGATCAGAACCAGCAGCAGTGTAGCAAGGGTGATACAGGTCGCAGTAAACGGAGTACTGTGGTGATTTACAAGCCTGCGACGGAGAACACCTTGGATCCTAATGGGTATTGTGAGAAGCCATTGGAGAAGGGCGAGGAACTAAGAAGGAAGCAGTTTTTTCGTGGAAAGCGAGCTGTAGACGTTGATTCGTGGTTCACTGATTTCTCGAACACCCTCGTGAAGCCGGCTCCACTTCCTGGAAAGTCAAGGAACACTGATGACGTCCGGGAAGTCGAAGAAGAGGAAGTAGCTGCGAAAGAAAGTGCCGCCGAATCTGAAGAGGAATTTTTGCCCAGGATCCGTGGTAAGATCAGGGACGCTCTCAAAGAAAAACCCATAACCAAGACCGTCAAGAAAATCAGTAGTAAGGCGCTAAAAGCAGTAGAGCTCGAGAAACCTGCAAAGAAGATCCGTGGAGCAATCTCGAGTCTGCGCAACAGAGCTGAAGAGATTCTCCTGGCATCAGGTGAGGAGTCGGACGCAGACCAAGATGTCAAGGCAAGTAGCAGTACTGGTAGAAGACTCCTGAACAAGCTTCGCGGAAGAATCCACCGCTACTTTGGAGACGATGATGGTATCATCAGCTAGGCGTTGTAGTCTTTAGCAGGCGACCCCCTAAGCGGTCCGCTATTTATATTTATTTATTGTAATTAGAAAAATTAATAAAATTCATTTTATTTCATTATTTAACGTCGTTTGCCCTTTCCTTTCTTATGACCGCCGCTGCCACCAGCACCTGAATGATGCGCCTGAACTGGCGCTGGTGCCGATATCGCCTGGAACGAGTCGGACGTCTTGTTTTGTCGCGACTTAAGCTGTGGAATCTTCGAAGCGATAAATTGCAATAGACTGTCCCTGGTTGCCAGCTCTGAGTTACAGGGTGATCCATCGTTGTTTCTCATTTGAATGCGAATGCGACCGCGGAATTGAAGTTCCCTGCTCTTCTCGCGTGGATATTGCTTGTTTTCGACTCCAATGCGAAGATTTGTCACCGATAGTACATCACGAATCTCAATGTAGGTTGGATTGTCTACACAATCCTCCTTGGGAAGTCGACGGCCTTCCTGGCGCGTCCTTTTACTGTTGATGTACGCTGGGTAAACACAAACCCATCTGGAAAAGTAGTTTTAAATTGGAGGTTTCTAGGAATTAAGTGCTATTTTTTACCTTTCCATGTCACCGTGTTTCTTTTCTGGTGTCCAGTTGGTACGAATTGGCATTGCTGCTGCCATTTTTAAAGGTTTTTGCGAATTCTTTGTGAAATAAATGCAAATGTAGACAAAAAGTTATTCTTTCAGCTGACAGATAGAAAATGACACGTCGTAGGTGACAGCTTAACAGATGTAAAAGTAGTGGGTAGGGATTGTGTACAGTCGGAATCAAAAATGATGCGTTGTGTTAAAATTAAGATATTTGTTGAAAAACTAATTTTTAGTCTACTTTTTAGCAGCTTAGAAGCAAAGGCAGCAGTTATTTAAAAGGGAAACTTTTAATGTTTAAAAAAACTGAGAGGAATTTCGCAAATGTTCCCAAAATGTTTTCAGATTATCTGAAACTAATTTCTTGACAGACAATTCAATGTCCTTTCAACTAATCCAAGCACAGCAGTAATTTGCTGCAGAGCTTGTAGCAGCTTGGTATCCATTTGCTTGGATACATAATTTGGGCTGGAATGGTTTTTTTTTTTTTTTTAAATAAACTTGCCACAAAATCTTGTTTTCACATTTCCGTTTTTCAAAATTTTGTCTTTCGGAATAGAAACAAGATTTGATTATTTACGTTTGCCGTAATAAGTTGGGATGAACAGAGATGCATGGTATTCATTCTTCCGATGATTTACTTCCATAAAAACGAAATTTTATTTTGTTTTCTAAAGTGTTCGGAATCTTCCCAAGTATTTGTTTAGAAGCTTGTCATAGACGATTTAAATTTACTGTGGTTAAGTCCCATGTAGGAACATAATATTTGATTTACTTTGTAAGGCTTTGGTGATAGGTTTAATTATTCATTTTGGGTTTGTTATTTTCTGTTTAAGACCAATAGGCACGCAGTAGTTTGTGCCCCAACTAAAATCATTACTTATTCCTGAGCCAGTTTCACAGCTTTGCTATGGAATGCTTACTTGACTATCTCTTTCTTACGTTAATATTGATGGCTCTAAATCGTATGGTCTGCTCCTTCTGTCTTCATGTTGAACTAATTCGCCGTTGATTGGTATTAATTGATTTGGTATCAATTCATATATGCAATGCTTAATCTAACTTGCTATACAAATGGAAGAGACAACAAGCTAAGTGAATGTACTTGAGTGTGTTTAAAACGAACGAAGTAACATATTTGTAAAATAGACAAATGCATATTACATGTGGGAGCTGTGGCTCAGTGGTTAAGTGCGTGGTCACTACTTACAAATACAAAAAAAAGTTTTCTCACGGTCCCACCTCTCGCGAACGTCTGACAAACAACCGAGATTAAAATAGTAGTGAAAAGCTTCTCTCAATGGAAAACAAATTGCCCTTCGAAAATGGCATAAAACTGTAGGTCCTAACCATTAGAGAGGCGCACAGCATAAATGGCTGCGAGAAGCGAGCCCTGTATTGGGCTGTTAGTGCCAAAACATTTATTTATGTTTTATATTACATGTACAATGGTTGGTTATCCGTTATTTTAAAGTATAAAGAATCTATGCAAACATATTAAAATAATTTAATATTTCAAAAGAATAAAATGTATGAAAGAATTTTTCGAGTTACCATGAATGAAATTAATTTACTATAATATAATAGATTCTTGAATAGTTGTATTTATTGCCATTTTATCCGTTGTACTTTGACTGAGATAGATTGCTAGCAGGCAGATCCTCAGGTTTATACCGGCGTTTTGCGATGGGTGGTTAGGGATTATCTACATTAAGTTGTCTCCGTGGCTGTTTTTGCTGAATAAAACTGTTACAGCTAATCTGTGTTGCGGTTTATCCCATTTATCTGCCAGCTACCTCAGGAGTAGCGGGGCTGGGCTTACTGACCTTGGCCAATTTTTTTTCCTAATCACTTACACTTTTCCTGTAAAAAAAAAGAACCAAATGAAATATACACTTTTTAGAGTCTGAATAGCTGCAGCAGTCAACGGAATTGCTTTGCCGACAGGCTTAATGTATACTTTATACCAAATGGGTACTTTTTTTAAACCACTATCATGAGTCATGGTTCTTACACACTTGAATATTTTTGACAGAAAAAAGTTTACTCCAAATTGCCTAGTGGAAATAGATTATATTAATTAAAACCAATTTTACACAAATCAAATATTTCTTCACTTTTTATTTCGAGCTCAGCCTGTACACAACCATCCAGAGGCTCCACAACAGTTTGTTTACAAATCATCTGACATTTCAGCTGTCATCAGCTCTAGCTGACCACTGAAATTTGGCCACGGATTGAGGTCTAGTTGGAAAAGATTCCTTCTTCATTTTCCGGCCAACCGTCGACTGGAAAAAGTCTCCTCCAACTCTAATTTAGTTTCACAGTAATAGTTCTCTGTTCCATCAATAAAATATTCCAACTAACATGGACGAACTAAATGAAATTCTTGATATGTCCAAGGACAAATCCACTCAAGAAGAACAGGATGAGGTGAGTTTTTTCTAACATAAGTCGCCTTCCATCGATTCTAGTGATTCATTCCCTGTATTCTCTGACACAGATTTTGCTGCAACCCTTTGTCTATATCCAACAAATTCCTGGCAAACAGATTCGATCGAAACTCGCTCGTGCCTTCAATCATTGGCTCAAAATACCGATGGAGAAGCTCCATTTGATTTCGGAAATTGTCCAGATGCTGCACAATTCTAGTTTACTGTAAGTAACTGAAATTTTGTTGTTGTTTGCTTGAGGAGTGGCGTTATTTTTGGCAGCGCACATTTCACGCATGACGTAGCTGTTTAAATTTTGCTTTACCTTTGGCCGCGAAATCTCATGGCGCAATAGGAGTGATGACTGATTTGCAATTTGTTTACACAAGGGTGCTTCGGATTGTTTTTTTTTTTTTTTTTTCTTTTTTTTCTGGAACACATTAGTTTGCTAGATCGATCGAGTGTTTAGTTTGGATTATGAAATCGATTATCCGCGCGGGATTCTGGAGCAATATCGAGTGGTTTGCTGGTTTATGTCGGTTGTTTGTTTGCCTGTTGCTTTGTTGTTTGTGTATTTTAAGAGGATTTACGAAGTGAAACCGTTTGGATACGCGGATCAGCTCATGGCTACCGTTTCAACGGTCTGATTTGACGCGCGTTTTTAGATCGAATCACGATTCAATGATAAACGCTGCGTCGGTGAATTGCGTTTTTGAATAAATTACCCAAATTTCAAGTTCAAATATTTTACTTAAGTATGTGAAGGTGTTTTGACCTGCTGAGTGTCGTTATCAACGATGGAATTTTAATGGATTTTCATTTTATTTATACGACGGTATTTCTGATTAATGGCCATTGGCAGGGTTCATGGATGCGATAGGAAGTGGGTTGGTTGGAAATTAATTCGTTGAATTTCGCCGCATTGAAGTCATACACTACCGGTCATTTGATTACCCTCATTTAAAATTCCGGCCTAAACCATAATGCAACGGTAATGTTTCTTCGGTTCCACTTCTAAAACTTTTAGTTTCACTTGTGCTCTGCTATCTGATAAAAACTTGAAAACAAAATAATGAGGTAATCCCCATTTTCGGTTTTTTGCCTACTTTAACAGGGACACTTTAATATTTGTTTTATTGTTAATATTTTATAGGTCCTCCATTGTTGCGTACAACTTTAAATGCTTTAATAAGACCTCTATTTGCGAATAGATATTATTATTATAAAGTATGCTTTATTTCACTTATATTGGTTAACAAATCTATGATTTTACAAATTCATTGTTTAATTAAAATGAAATAGTTAGGTACAATCTATTGCCCAAGTGACCAAGCAGTCTACAAAAAATTAAAATATTGAAATAGTTGATGAGGAGTTCCAATGAGGGAGCAAAAAGTTACAATAATTTAAAAGACCAAAAATATAAAAGAATAATTAGACATTCAAAGAACAAAATTCATTAATAAACAAACTATTTATAGCTGAGTAGTCAAAAGACAGTACCCATTTTTTAATACCATTCACTCTTTCACTTCTCATAGTATCTGGAAGTAGATTGAACAAACGGGGTGCGGTAGCAAAGTAAAATCGTCCAAAGTGAACTTTATGAACTGCAGGAACGGTTACAAAATTTCTAGTATTTCCTCGCAAATTATAGTTTTCGATATTTCTAACCGCATTTTGGAAAAATATTTTTAGGACTTTATAGCAGTAGAGATGCCTTAGAGGAAGAGTTTCAAGGTTTCTGAACAAATTAAAACTTGGAGTTCTGCGATTTACTCGGCATAAGATTCGAATTGCATGTTTTTGTTTTATTAGTAAAGGCTTAGATTTTTTTTTTAAAAAATGCACCACCCCAACAAGGAATACCATATTCCAATTTAGATTTTAATAGACCATTATATATTATTATTATTATTTTATTATTATTTATTTAAAACTATAAGGCTTACACGTAAGATACAAATCTTTTTAGCTGTGAAGCTACTTTAAATGGTTGATAATAATTATTTTTAAAAATATTAAAATTAACAAAGATAAGAAAACATATATTATAAAAAAGAAAGAAAATAAGGAAAAAAATAAATATTTATATATACATACATTTGAGAAAATTAAAATTTAAAAATTTAATAATTAATTAACGATTTTTAGTATCCTTTTGTCAAATCAAAACTGCTTCAAAAATCAGAGAAAGAAAGAAAAATAAGAAATAAAAGTTCAATGTCTGCACATTTATATGCTTAGATGCTCGCTAAGTCGCCTTTTAAAGTCACCGTTGCTATTAGATCTCCTTAAACTGGCTGGGAGTGAATTTCAGAGTCTTACAGCGTAAATAAAGAACTGTTTCTGAGTCGTATAATATTTGAAGCGCGGAATAATAAATGCTCCACTTCTCGCGGATGAGGCAAATTGAAGAACATGAAAAAGATATGACGGAGCTTTTGATTCTTTAAGATTAAAAAGGAAAGTTAGAACATTAAAATCGAGATATTTTTTGAACTCCATCCCAAGAAATTCACGCACATATTCCGAAATATGTTCATATCTACGGATGTTATAGACATATCGTACTGTACTATTGAAAGCAACTGTGAGTTTACGTGAGCTATTGCTATCTAGGTCGCAGTAAATTGGGTGTGCATATAGTAGTATTGGAAGGAGCAGTGTTTTGACAAGAGTTGTTTTTATTTTGCGCGGGAGGCAGCTACTAGTTTGACCTAAGTCTCGCAGGGCTCCATAGACTTTGCCTATAGTATTGGTCACGTGAGATTCCCAGGTGAGATATTGATTAAATGTCACTCCGAGGTTTTTACCACTTTCTACGTAATCTAAAATGGTTCCATTGATTTCTGCCTTAGGAAGAGACCACTTATCCAAGCTAGTACGACTTATCTTGTTTTTATGTGACCATTTAACCACCGTCAGAAGGTCTTCATTTATACGCACTGTAGCATCTTCAACGAGTCCCAGAGGAAAACTCAAATAAAGTTGTACGTCATCAGCATACATTTGTATCTTACAATGTTTGAGAATAGTGGGTATATCATTATTAAACATGGTAAACAGCAGCGGCCCTAAAATGGATCCCTGGGGAACGCCCGTATCTTTTTTTAAGAATGAGGATAAATTGCCATTGGAATAAACCGCTTGTGAACGATCCTCAAGGTAGCTTATAATAATTTGTATGGCAGAGGAATCTAGGTTAAAATAGTGTTTAAGCTTAAGAATGAGAATATCGTGCGACACAGTGTCGAAAGCCTTCGAGAAATCAAGTAACACCAGAGAAGTCACATGATCATTATCCATCTCAATGCGAATACCTTCAACTAATTTCAATAATGCAGTAGTGCAACTATGTTGTGGTCTGAAACCCGATTGAAATGGTGAGAGTAAGTTGAAATTATTCAAATATGCATGAAGCTGTGAGCTCATGATTTTTTCAAGTGCTTTAGACATGAACGGGAGTATCGAAATGGGCCGATACTCTCGCTCTTTACCAACAGTACTTTTCAGGACTGGTATTATCTTTGACCTTTTCCAAGATTTTGGATAAATGCAGCAAGTTAATATTCTGTTAAAGATGAATGTCAAAGGTGGTAACACATGATAAATTACAATTTTTAAAAACCTAGGATGCATTCCATCCAAACCAATAGCATCCGATTTGATTGCCAGTATAGCTTTCAGAACCTCAAATTCAGTTACTGCGGCAAAACCAAAACTAGCTGACGAGTCAGGTATAAGTTCTGGGTTTATATAGTCAGCGTCGTCCATTTCACATAGTTGTCTGTTGTGGTCAGTAGAAGCAGCAGCAAACTTTTTATTTAGCTGGTCAATATCAATGTCCACGCAACCACCAGGATCAATATTTTTGCCTATGAAAAGCTCTTTAATTTGCCTCCAGGCTTTCTTGTTGCTCAGGCCGTGTCTAAATTTGGAAGAGAAAAACTTAGTTTTGGACTTCTTAATTTCTTGATTTACTTTATTTCTGAGCTTCTTAAAGTAATCATGAAACATTGGAAGTTTGAATTTTTTCCACCGTTTGTACGATAAATCCCTAGCTTTTATAAGTGATGCGATGTATTGATTGAACCAGCTATGTTTTTGGTTGCGCAAGACAAGACTTTTGAGGGGAACATGACTTTCAAATAAGTTGTTAATTATTGATGTAAAAGTTTCAACCTGATCATTAATAGATAGCATGAAATATAGACTATGCCAATCTACATTGAGAGAATCCCTCGCCAAGGCAATCGGATCAATTGACTTGAAATCTCTGTAGCTAATAACAGTCGGCTCAGCTGTGCAATCAAAAGTTAAGTCGTAGAATAGAAGAATAAGGTCATGTTTCGAGAACCCGGGAACATCAAGTTGGCAATAATAATTATTTATACAAGTTTTAAAATTGATTGTGGGCAATAAAGGCTTAGGTGATACAGTTGTCTTACCACTTTGTTAAGATATTGTTTAAGATAACTTGTATGATTATACCAACTAAGCTTATTATCTAAGACAATACCTAAATATTTAAAATTGTCAACGCACTCAACTTTAAAACAAGTACTGCAACAAGACGTTAAATTGTTAAAGGAGGAAGTATTACCATCGTTATTAAATAAGCGAAAGCGTGTGCAACTCGGAGAGTGATAGAATAACGACAAATCATCACAAATTTTACTGTTGATATTGAATATCATAAATTTCGTTTTATCGCTGATTGTGAGCTTGTGTATGGAAAACCATTTTCTCAGTAAATCGAGGTCATAGTTTACATCCGATAAAACATTCAGCAAGCTTTTATTTGAGTATGAAAGCGCAGTATCATCAGCAAAGGCAGTAACTTTACCTTTAAAAGGTTGAATAAACAAAAAATTTACATATATTAAGAACAGAATAGGACCTAAAACTGACCCTTGTGGAACACCAACCAAAATATTTTTCGGAGAGCTGTAAATATTCTTGATCATCACCATTTGCCTGCGATTTTTTAAATATGAAACAAACCAATCATATGTATAGCCCCTAAAACCCATACAGAAAAGTTTATTTAATAATATTGAGTGATCCACCATATCAAAAGCTTTAGTGATATCTATAAACAAAGAAGCCGGAATCTCTGATGAATTAATACTGTGATATAATTCACCAGTTAGTTTCAACAGTGCAGTTTCAGTAGACATTCTGCTTCTAAAACCGAAATGGCAATCACTGAAAAAGTGTGTTCTTTCTACGAATGACAATATTCTAGATTTAATACCCTCGCAAATATTTTCGAAAATACCGACAGCAAAGATATAGGACGACAGTTATTTAAAATTGTATTGTCGCCCTTTTTATGAAGTGGCATTACTATTGCCGTTTTTAAAGATTGCGGAAAATTCCCTAACTGAATACTATTATTAAAAATAAAACATAAAACATCAGAGAT
The DNA here is from genome assembly GCA_963082735.1 of Pocota personata. NCBI lineage: Eukaryota > Metazoa > Arthropoda > Insecta > Diptera > Syrphidae > Pocota > Pocota personata. Next base: position 31,618,363 of record OY720431.1, on the reverse strand, counting down.
TTGAAACGAAATTTTTTTTAACATAAAACTTAAGATCTTATCACAAGAAGTAGAATTGGATGATTTAAGAGAGGAAATTATTTTATAGATCTCCAGAGCAGTGAATGGTTCACAGAAAAAACTCTCTGTTTGACTTTCATCAATGTCATCCATGGCTTCAGACATTTATTTTTGTTGTTTGCGTTACTTTGTGTCTGTTTGCTGTTCGTAATGTGAGACTGCAGTTTCATTAAGAATATGTCGAAGGCTATTGAGGGATCAGCTGTGTTAAAAACTTCTTCCCAAAATTCAAAATTCAAACGGTTTCTGAGAACATTGTAATTGATTTTAGCGAAGGTTTCACATTCAGTTGGTTTGGTACGCGGAACATAACTATCCATTTGAATAGTAGTTAAGCAGTGGTCCGTTAAATTCAGGTCAAATGACGCAGTTTTGAACTTCATTTTGTTATTTCGATGAACCCTCCCAAATATGTGGTCCAAACACGAGTTTAAACGAGTGGGCTGGGCCAGCAAAGATTCAAAACCGAACGCAGATAGAGTCGTCAAGAAGTGATCGACATCTCTTGAGTCAGACAGAATATTTATATTAAAGTCGCCAAGCAGAATTATATTTTTACAAGTTTGAAATTCCAAAAACCCATATAACTCTTCAATAAAGGATTTTACTGAACATTTGTGTAATCTATAAACGCAAATAAAACAATAGTAAATACCAGAAATTTCATAACAAAAACTAATTACATATGTCAGCGCTTTGTAAATTATATTTTTGGATTTTTTTACCTACTATGCCACTATGAAACACTGCATCAAATAAAGAATTAGGAATACTAAAATCAGAAATTTCGTCTTTAAAAATCCAAATTTCAGAAACAAAAATTCGATCTGGTAAGTGGTCTAAAGAGGAAAGATGAGTGGAAAATGCATCAAAATTCATTCTCAAACTGCGAATGTTCTGATGGATTACTGTTCACTGTTTGAATGATCTATACAGTAGCAATTAGAATGTTCCGATAAAAAAGAAAAGTTAACATTATTATTATTATTGATTGGAGATGATATACAAAAATTATTATTTAAGTTATTATTAGGATTAATCATCTTAAAATAATTGAAAGTTAATTATAAACCCCCTCAATTTTTTGTAAATCTTCAAATGAGTATATTTTTGTTGCTTTATCACCTTCCTTTTTTCTGATGAGAACGGTTGAATTTCTCACCCAAACAAATTTACATTTGTTGTTTTGTTTGAGTTCATTGGCTTTATTAAGTAGAAATCTTGTAAAGACAGTGAGACAATCATTCATATAGATTTTCCTGTTGTTGTCACTTTTCCTGCCATCTCCGCCGACACAGTTGTTATTTGCACCAAGAAGCTCGTTAGAAATTTTGTCTCTGTTTAATCGCATTTTTCTCATTGCAACGTTCTTCCGCGAAAGAGACGAAAACTTAACGCACACAATATTGGCCGATTTGCTCTTGATCCCTACATTCACACTCTTCTGTTCTGTGTTCTGAGGTGGATTGTTCTCCCATTGCAGTAAACAATTTGTTGACTTTTTCTATAACGTTAGAAGTATTAACATCAGGAAGGCCAACGATATCCACAGCGCACTGTTTCTCTTTCTGTTCCAGAAAGTTTATTTTACTCTCCAGCAGCACCATTTTTTACAAAGAGAAGCATTGCTTTCTTCAAGAGATTGAATTTTCTTCAGTGACTCCGTAATAACATGCTTAAGTTCCAAGATTTCACTGAAAAGCATTTGCATTGTAATTGTTTGATCACCTGTATTGCTGTCACCGTGGGTGGATAGTGTTGGTGTAACGTTGTTGTTGTTGCTTGGATTAGGGCGATTAGATGTTATAATCTTCGGTGCAGTGGCGTTAGAAGGAGCAATCATAGGAGAATCTACTAGAATCGATTTTCTCCGCAGAGAAACACAAGATGGGCATTTGAAAGTTTGATTATTCTTTTCGTAGAAGTCGATCTCTTTTTTATCCATTTTGGCACACTTCGCATGATAGTATTCTTTGCAACCCGCACACTGAATTTTAAGTTCATGCCGTTCAACTTTTAAAAAACACAAGCCGCACTTCATTTTAAATTCACTTTATAATTGTTTGCGTTAGAAATTAAATACTAGCAAAATGAAGTTATGAAAGTAGTGAAATATGTGAAATATTTGACTTCAATCAGAGAGCTTTCTCAATGCGTGCCTCCCCGTCAACACCTTGAAAAAAACTGTTTTCCTTATAGCCATTCCCAAACATTTTCAATTAGATTTAGATCGGGAGATTAAGGTGGTCAATGCACTACATCCATACTGTTGCTTGTAAACCACTGTTTTACACGTACTGTTGGGTGGATGGCTGCGTTATCCTGCTGGAAAATCCACCGTTGGCCCTCGAACATTTCGTGGAAATTGATTGTCTGCTTTTCAAGAAGTTTGATGTAATCCGCTGAGTTCTGCAGGGCTTCTAAGATAATCAACCATGACGGAACCAACAGCAGTGTGGCGACGTGACAGGAACAACTCCGATTTTCTCAAATTATGAAAGCTAACAGGGCCATCCAAATTCATCACGGTTTCCAATTTTTCCTTCCAGCTTAAATGAGCCCGGCAAACTTACAATCTAAGATCTTTATGGCGCTGAAGTAAATGCGGCTTTTTCTTAAATTTTTGCCGTCGGACATGTAGACACTGTTCAATCAATCTACGAACTATCCGGACACTGGGTGGTGTGAATAAAAACTAAGGGAACACTCATAAGTGAAGTGTTTTCGTTAAAGGGAACACTCAATTTGGTGCAAATAAAAAATTCCCTCCAAGTAGGTTCTTCCCCTCAAGTTGAAGTTTGAAAACTAGAGTGGAGAGCTGTCAAATTCTTTTGTCAACATTCTTTTAATTTAACCAATAAAAGTGAGTGCATAAGAAATTTGCAAAATTTGCAGTAATGTTTTTAAACATACAAACGCGAAAAATAAAGATCTCTGACACAGGGGATAATTTCAAGACCCTGCATAGATTCAAGTTTCATAACATGGAATGGTTAACCAATCAATTCCTTTCCGATATTTGCTGAAGAAGCCCGTGGTTGTGCCATACCAAGAGTTGAGAAGATGAAAATATTCCTGCGACACATTGGTGACCCGGGATTCCAAGTTGTAGTTCGTGAGAAGATTGGGATTCATAGATCCACTGTATCGGAAACAGTTTCTAACAACAAAACAGGTCCCGGTAGTTCTCCCTCCTGAAATATGAGATGCTGATCTTCATCAGGATCTTTGTTGGTACCCGACACACCGCATTGCTCTGCAGTACCTAAAATTGTATATAACCATAATAATTGTACATTGATTGTCAAAAGTATACGTATCTGGTATTTTATTCAAAACTGGATTATTTTTCCTTACTCCATCAAATCCAGCAGCTGCTTCTCATGGACTTTTAAAATCGTGAAAAGATTGCCCGACTTTTTTCTACCCCCTTTTGATTTGACGCGCTCCTTCATATTTTCTATTTTTTTCCTGATTTGAGAGGTGTTCAAATGAGTAATGCCATGGTATTTTTGAATTTTTTTGCCCACAGTTTCTAACGCAACTTGCTTTTTGATATTCATGTCTGGAGTTTGGCTTTTTCACTGATTCCGTCAAGGTATTCTTCTTCCGTAACAGTATTTTCCATTTTTACATCTCTTGAAGTTACCTCCAATGCACACTCAACTTCTTCAAGTGTTCACTCGATAGATTCCATCTTTATTCTCACCACAATGGAGGGAACACTCAACTTTCAAAATATGTGAGTGGAGGGTTTTCGTTAAACTTAACGAAACCTATTTTTATTCACACCACCCATTGGCTGAAGTTCCAAATTTCTCCTTTATTTTGGGAGCGGACGCAGCAGAATTTGATACTTCGCGTAAAATGGACCTATGTCCTCTTTCTGTTGTCGCCTTTGCTGTGCGGCGTCTTCGGTTTTTCCCATAATTTTCTGGATTTTATAGAAAATTTTTGACCGTTCAACTACCTCGACCAATTTTTTTTAGCAATCTCTCGGTTGGTATAATTTTCTTGCTTTAATGCAAGAATTTTACCAATTTCTAAATTAGTTAGTGTAGGGTAAATATTTACAATGGTCTTCTGCTTATGGAAGAATAGCATGAAAAGTGGTAGACTCCTCTTTATTGTGGCTTTCATTTTTAATAAGATTTTTGGCATCCAAGATTCTAAATCCTTTGTCGACCAAGTCTTCAACGATATCTTTTTCATCGGACGAGCAGTGAAGTCCCCTGACTGCTACTTTAAATGGTCTGTTGGCTTTATTTTCATATGAATGCCATTGTATTTCCATTCTCGATAGCTCATCTATGATTGTTCTATATGCATTCTCATCGCCAACACTTATTGTCCAACTGCTGTTTCTGTAATAATTTGCCCACATCTGCAGTTTTCGCCAACACATTAATCTCACTTGTGAGTCGTGCATCTTGATTATATCTAAAATCTATTGTTTTGCCAAAAAGCTATAATGCTTTTTATACCAATAATTATAAAATAAAAATGGACACCTTGACTGTCGAATGAACGGTTGAAGTAATTTGTAGTTCTTGTATTTTTATTAACAAATAAACGTGATTCAGTGACGTTTACCCTGCCTAGTAGATTAAAATAAAAATTATTGTTAAACATGTGATCTATATAAAATTGCTAACAAAATTTCTAACAAACGTGATTATTTAGCAAAGAAAAAAAAGACTATAAGACAAATTATCCTGAGATCGTATTTTCGATAGGGTTTTTAAAAATATTTCCCTTTGTGTATGACACGTGGAATATTGTTGAACACAGCCTCGGTGGCATAGTAGTAGGCAGCGCATAAGTCTCATAATCTTAAGGTATTTGGCTTTGTTTTTATTATTTATTTTTGGAGGAAGTAGTTGTGAAGTAGATGATGTCCGTGAACCTGAATGATGTTTTTGCGGATAAGGGAAATAATGAATGAAAAACAATAGAAGCAGAGTTAGTAGTAGTGTTCTTAGAATAATAGTCATATCAATCACTGTAATCAATTTATTGAAAATGGACGCCATTGACATGCAGGCCTTGAATCGTTCTGGCCACTCATCGATCGCAGCACGCACCTCGTCCATTGGAAAATTGTCCACTGCACGGAAAAGTGCGCTTTTCAAAGACTCAATATTTGGACGTCGAGTAGAACAAGCCATCTACTAGTATGCAAAATAGACCACAGCTTATAATCCAAAGGGTTGAGGTCTAGACTGTCTGACGGCCAATCGGTTTCTGCTATGAAGTCACAATGTTTTGGAGCCACCTTTGTGTTGTTTTTGCCTTATGAGCTGGCGCGTTCGACTCGCCGAATAATTGCTGATGCTTCTTTGGATGACCGGGCATAGACTCTGTCATTTTGCTTATTAAATGATTCCTCAATAGTAAAAATTTTTTCGTGAACAGAAATATCCTCTGACCATTTCGCGCGTATCGGCGGCGTATAGCTTTCGATCTTTCATTCCGTTTTTCCTTTAATTGGGCTGTGAGTAAGTGGCCAGTCTGCCTTTTTGTGTGCGTTAAGTCCCAAATCTTGTATGATAATGCAAGACATGGATTTATGCGATATTTTCATGTCTCGTCACAAGATTTTCTACTTTCGAAACAGTTTTGGATTAATCCTGGCTTTAACAACAGGAATACTGACATTGCGTGACAGAACTCCACTAGTGTCTTCAAACAATTTAACAATTCGCTACACAAAATTCCGGGTGATTCCAAGGTCCGAAAAATATCGCCTCTTTCCATATTATACTTGTGAAGGCCAATTACCACAACACGATTTTCAATATCGCCCCGCTCTATATTTATAAACGACTTTTGTGTAAATCTTTTTGCGCGTTAACTTAGTACAAATGTCACTCATTGAATATCTGTCAACGTAGAATGGATGTGTTCAATACTAGTTTCATGATGAGTGCGTTTAAACGTGTACCAGTATTTATGGCATTGACTAGCTATAACGCTATTAATTGGGTTTTGAGTTCGGGAGATAATGAAATGAGGCTTTGTTGATTTTAATAAAATTAGTTTTGGCTTTTACAGCTTTTAAACACCCAGATTTCAAGCCCAAAATCATAGTTTAACGGTATCTGGAAGCTGAACAATATCAAAAAAATATTTTAGTTTGCAAAATTCAGAAATTCCTTTCACGGAATCCCGAATCAACACTCATAAGAAGTTTGACTGACGGATGAGCGGAGCGTATGATGCTGTTCTTGTTTTCGTCTGCAGCGGTTTCATTGTCTGTTCTACCTGTTTGAGAAGAAGTGATGCTCAGAGTTCCCTCTTCATTTTTATTAGTCGTAGCGAAATGGAATTCTAATTTCTTATGAAATGGATATTTATTTCCACATAGTCTCTTGGATTAAAGAAATTTGGCATTAAGTAGTACCCTGAACTACAGTAAAACGTCTACACCATGACGAAATGAATGCATTTGCCTGTTTTTGAATAGACAGACAGCAAACTTTCGATTCTTGTCAGATAATTTTCAATGACTTTTCGGCACTTTTCTGGCAATATTGCGGCCATAACTTCACGGATGTTGGTTTTTAGCGCTTCAAAGTTTGGGAATTGCTTGTATACTCGTAGACACGATCTTTAGCATAGTTGCATAAAATTAAATCCAACGGGTTCAGATCACACGATCTTGGTGGCCAATTGATGTCGCCAAATCCCGAGATTAAACGGCCGGGGAACTTTTCGTGCAATAGAGCTTAATTTGCCTGTGTTGTGTGGCACACAGCACCCAATCGGCATATGTTCTGCACATTCTAAGGCTTTAGTTGTTATGTAAACTGGACCTTGTAGAGATGAAGATGCAAATGAAAGCGCAAATTACGCCAAATAGAGCTGTAGGAAATGCCCAATTGCCGAGCGCGGCGTGGAATTAAGAATTCCGTGTTTTTGGAGTCACACAGTGGCTATGTTTTCAGTTGAACGATGATACACATGCCTTACGACATCACAAACACTACCGATTTGTTCGAATTGTTTGCTCAGTTGGACGATTATGACTACCAAAATCTGTCCTTAAATCGCATAGGTATGCAATAGGGGTATCTATGGGCTCTGGAAATTGTTTAGAAAGAAGAAAATACTTGTTTTGTCTTTCTTATAAGTGGCTGGCGTGCTAAGCAAAGCGAGTACGGGTCATTTTCTTCCTATTATTTATTTAATTACAAAACAATTGCGCGATAAATAATAATTAAGCTTTGAGTCATTTCTTGTACTAGAAAGCTTTGACGCATGAAAAGCAAAACGAGATCAAAAGTATGGAAACTAATAAAATAAAGCATAACAATTTCATTTGAGAACAAAGTTCATATTAGAATGATTCATACATGTCGTACTGTCGCAATGCCTTATCTAAAGTTTTCGCTGTATAAAAATGTTACTGAGTGTTTACTCAAACAAAATTAAATTGGTTGCAATATTGGGATATCACCAAGATAAAGAGATAAGCAATGAAATATTGTCACCAGTAGGAGGTGATATACCTATACAGTCGGTGGTCATATTATTAAATCCACTCTAAGAAAATAAATTTTTCGAGCTCCTTAGAAACTAAGTCTGGAAATCAAGGGTTGTAGGTAAAAATAGATTCGCTTTATTTGTTTATTAGAAATACTAATTACATACAAATATTAAGGAAAATATAAACTAACAGGGCAATGCCGTCGTTACTGCATGTACCTCTATGCGTGTGAGTATTATTCTCCACCTTCATTTGGACCAGTTTATCTCTAGAGGTTCATTCCTCTGATAAACATATATCAAACGCTTGATAAACTGCTGTCTTACGGTACTAGTTCCTTGGAAATTTCTGCGGTTCACGGGTCTCAGGATTCTCAAATAGGTTGATGACCATAGAAAGCTGGGATTTTCTGCCCCCTCTGTTTCAAATAGTGTGGGCCTTTGTACTCACCAAAAACAACCTTTAACATCTTTTCAACTTGACACCATCCACTCCGGGACCGCTTTAGCATTACTTTAGAGTGGTGTCATTTTCTTTCCCTTCTAGGGACCTGCTTTTTCATATTCGTCTCCTGGTGCGGGCTTATTCCTTTTTTGCTGGTGAGCATTTTATCTGTTTGATGACATTTCTGAGGGAATGCTTGCATCTTGCTCTCTCCTTTTGTACCTGAGTACCGTTTCGATGAAAAAAAGATATTTTGTTCCATGGCATGGCATTATGGCATTTTTTGGGGAGAAGTGCCTATCTCCGACTCCAGTCTAGTCCTCTGTGCTCTACATCTGCTACAGACAAAAAAGGTGTGAAGCGTTGTCTTCCAGTAAGTCGCCATATTGGCAGGCTGTGCTCTCTGCTTTCTGTCTTTCTTTCTTATGACATAAAGCAGAAACCACTTCAGCACTGCAGTCAGCAAATTTAAGACTCAGGCATTCAAACAATAATCAGAAGCTTTAACGTAATTTTGAGTATTTATGCAGGTGGCTATAATAATATGATCACTCACTGTATGTGCCCACCTATGTACGTAATAGATGGATGTCATGCATACTCGTAACTATTGGAGCTTTAAACTTACTCATATTTCGAGTAGAAATTTGAGCTGGAATTTTTGCTTCACATGGATTAATAAAATGCAGTCATATGCAGTATACTGTGAATCCTACTCATTTCCTAGAGCTTGAATACTGATTGATGAGTACGAAATGCTGAAATGTTGAAGTTGTTTTCCCTATTGCTTAGCTGTTAATAATGAACACTTTTGCAGTATTCTTGGAGCTATTGGAAGAATTTTCAATGAATCGAAACCAAATGATGAAGAATCATAATTTAGATGCTGGGATATCTTTTAGTTTTCTAGTTTGGCCAGATATTTGATTGTTTATGTTTTCACTTCGCTTCTGCAGGTCTAGAAGATACCGTTTTAGGTAATTTACCATTTTGCGAAGAGTAGTCCTAATGGGATAATATCCAGTTAGTATGCGGATAGAAGATCTATCTATCCAACTATGGTGTACAAGATGTAACCAGCGCTGTCGCTTTCTAATTCTTAAGAGTAGCATAATTCATAATTTTTATGTAGCATTTTGACGAAACGGGTCAAAGTCTCAAAGTGCAGCACAGACGTTTAGTAGAACAATTAACTTTAAGCAGAAGAAAAATAGCGCGAAATAAATGTATTTTCAACTTTTGCGTCTGACCTTACAAAACCTTATCTTAGTCTGTTTAAGAACCTGTCTGGGAGAACGGTTCTTTATAGAACTAAACTCAAAAATTACCCCCAAAATTTAAGGCAATGACAAAGACGCATAGGCTAGCATGCATTGGAACAACCAGCAGGTGGAGAAGAAAACCAATTGTGGTGTTGAAAATTTAGAATTTGGATTAGTCGGTCGGTATGTTGAATGTGCCAGGATACGCTTGGTGCCTTGATTTAGGCACACATTTTATCTCCGACTATCTCCTGTTCTATCTGAATTGTGAAAGACCGTTCTCGAAACCAATTAATTACTTAAACCTGGGTAGACACTGATTACTCTAAAATGGACATCGTCATTGACGTAGGTTTTAAAAAATTCAATAACTACGCAACTCAGCCTGATACCTCAATAACAGTAATATTAACGGAAGCTGGCAACTTAGCATCAATAATTGCAATACAGATTATGTTACCATTTCTGCTGTTGGTCACATCTACAATGAAGTAAAGAAATGGCAATAAAAGTGTCTGTCTTAGATCGAGAATAAGCTGATGAAACAGCTAAACCTTCACTCTATTACCTCAGGCAGAGAGTGATGTAGAAATTCATAATGAAGCAAATAACTACAAAAACAGAAAACTCCTAAAAAAATACAACAAATCACTGTCAATGCTCGTAGGTATGCTAATAGCAGCATCTGACGTTTAAAAAATATTTCCAACCCAAAACCTACTTAAATCCGGTATTTGAAACACATACTACATTGATCAAAAAGTTTCAGGAATGACTACCGTGTAGCACGTTCAGTCATCTGATTTGAGTTTTTTTTTTTTTTTTTATTGACATCTGTCATTAACATTCCCTCCAAATTTTAGCGTCATAGCTTGACATTTGTAAAAGCTACGCTGTCGAGAGTACATCTGCTTCCGTGTGGGTTTTCGATTTTTTACGATTTTAAAAATGGGGTCAACTACAACAACGAGTGTGCATCAAATTTTGTGTTAAAAATGGATTCAATGGTGCGAAGACTTTGGAAATGTTGGAGAAATGTTTCGGCAACGATACTCTATCGAAAACAAACGTTTATGCGTGGCACAAACGCTTCAAAAGTGGTCGTGAGCCCGTCGAGTATGACGAACGCAGTGGTAGGCCGTCGACATCGAAAACTGACGAAAACATCAATGAAATCAAAGAAATGTTGGCCGAAACAAGAGAACTTGCAGAGGACTTGGACATTGCTTATGGATCCGTTCAAGACATTTTGGTTAAAAAATTGGGCTTCAGACATGTCGCTGCAAAGCTGGTACCGAAAGGCCTGAATTTCATGCAAAAAGGGACCGCATTGAGATCGCGAAAGACATGATTTTAGCGGCTGAATCCGACCCAACATTCATTCATCAAACGCATAATTACTAAAGACGAGATGTGGGTTATGAGTACGAAATGCAATCCAGGCATCAAGCGAGTGAATGGCGTACAACGAATGAGCCAAGACCGAAAAAACCACGTCGTTTTCAGTCGAAAAAAAAGTCGATGTTAACGGTTTTAATGGATTACAACGGTGTTGTGCATCATGAATTCTTGTCACAAGATCAGACAGTCAACAAGATTTATTATCGGGATATTTTTCATAGCTGTTTTTTATTTAATTTGATTCGATTATATTGATATCAGAGCTTGACTGTGGGCTATTTCCGATGCAGAAAGGTTGCTTTCTTGTAAAGATCTTCCCTCACTGTATGTGGTCTGAAAGATTCCTGTCCTATACCTCAATCAGGTTCATATCTATTCTAACTTTGAAAACTTGGCAGTAACATCGAATTATAAAATCTCCTATCATGATTTCAACATCAATATCCCAACCTTATTTCGAAGCAGGGATGTTTGGCAGTCATAAAGTGTGCCAATTTCTACTTGGGGTGTATTTTTTACTGCCTCCGTGGAGCTGAGTGTCGCTAACCTTGAACTTTGGTGAGTTTACTCATATAGCTGATAGGCTTTTGGTTCTTCGGCCAGGGAAGAAATGGTTGATGCTATCAAAAGCATTTTTACAGGACTTGTGTTGTGGGTAGGTCTTCAATGCTGTCACGGAAAGATTTTCAGGTTTTTCTTTGGTTTTCTAATAGCAATACCATAGATCGTAAGGACCGTACAATATGTATTCAAGATGTTGGATCGACAGCTTCCTAAGCTTGGTTTTATGTGTGTTGGGCTCTTTTTTTTAACCACAGTACGTCGCGATTGGCAGATCGGTTTTTGGTTTTTGAACTAGTTTCGTTCTTCCAATTTGGAGCTTATAAGATAATTAAGTTGGGACTCACCGCTCGTGATTTACCTTTTTTAAGCTCTAGAAGTTGTAGCTGAGGAACCGGTTGGCCGTACTACTTAAAGTTACGCTCTGCTCATTTGAAGCTGTCCAACCAGACTAGCATATCGCCAGGTGTATAAGGATGAAATCAGTCTATCTCCTGAACCACAATACTCACACCTATGGGGTTTTTGCGACTGCACGCGGTGTGAACAGAGTATATGTATCTACCCTCCAAGAAACCAAGGATGGTCGATTTTCTTTACCCCCCTTCTAACCTAATCTAGTTAACACCCCTATCAAACTATAACGCGACATTTGAGAGTCTAGGAGAATAATTGTGTTTTATAGAATTAAGAACTCAAGAGTAAGCGGATGGAACTACGGATATCAGGGAACTATCAGCGTTGATATAATGTAATGAGGTGATCCGATCTGGTCTTTTGTTCATAAAGTGCTTCGTTCATATCCTGTTTGTGATTTCATCTGGATGACTCCACTATTTATCCGATGATAGCAATTCAATCTCCTAAATATTTTCATCTTTTAAGTACCAAATCGTCTCAGACAATAAAACGAAAGAAAGCTTTGATTGATAGCCAACTGCTATGACGATCTTCCATGCAACAGTGTGTCTGAGAATTTCACTCATTCCCAATTGATACAATTTACTGAATTGATGTGTTTGCTTTCTTTTCTATTAATTGTTGAGCATTTGAGAACCCCCATCGCTTGAATGCACCAAACGAGTATCGCTTCAGTGTTGAACTAATTCCAAGAATTAATTGTTTCCTTTTGTTGAGAGTGCCACACACTCTCAACTGGCATAAATTGTGATCAAGCCCCCATTGCATGTGATTTCCCTTTCTACAGCTCAATTGATCCAGTGACGCTCTAATTGTGACAAATGTTTACGCTTAATTAATGAGACTGCTCGGTGTGTTCGCTCTGAGTAATTCGCATGCAACATTTCCATCTCCCCCTGCATTGCATGCCAGCATACAAACTTCCAAGCCGACACATAATCTAATCCTATCGATGTAAACTCATTCGTATGTATCTACTAACACAGTTCTTTTCCAGAATTGATGATATTGAAGACAATTCGATTCTTCGCAGAGGAATCCCAGTTGCACATTCCATCTATGGGGTTGCGAGCACCATAAACGCAGCCAATTATGTTTTATTTCTAGCTCTGGAGAAGGTTCAGTTACTTGATCATCCAGAAGTGAGTTTAAGAATTAACATTCCTTTAATTAGAGATATCATTAGTTTATGTACTTTTTGAAAAGGCAACCAGAGTGTATACAGAACAACTCTTGGAGCTACATCGTGGCCAAGGAATGGAGATCTATTGGAGAGATAACTTTACATGCCCCACAGAGTCCGATTATAAGCTGATGACCATACGAAAGACGGGTGGACTCTTTATGTTAGCTATAAGACTAATGCAACTGTTTAGTACAAATAAGATAGATTTTTCCAAATTAACTGCCATACTAGGATTGTATTTCCAAATTAGAGATGACTACTGTAATCTGAGTATGAAGGAGGTGAGTACAAGCATTCGACTTTAAGCGTGTAGATGGGTCCTAAGTGTTTGTTTCTTTTTAGTACACGGAAAATAAAAGTTTCTGCGAAGATCTTACGGAGGGCAAGTTTAGTTTTCCAATCATACATGCCGTCCAGAATCAGAAGAGCGATAAGCAAGTATTACGTAAGTTGGTTGATGCAGACTGCAAGGATTCGATTTATGTGTAAGATTTGTTTTTTTTTTTTTTTTTTACAGATATCCTAAGGCAGCGAACCCGTGATGTTGAAGTTAAAAAGTACTGCATTAGCCTGTTGGAAAAACTGGGAAGCTTCAGGTATACCAGAGAAATTTTAGAGTCGCTGGACAAACAAGCACGTGAAGAGGTAATATTAATTGGTTTTATGTCGCAAAGCATTTAGTTATATGAAAATGTGCAAAACATTTCCATTGGGGTCAGTTGATGTGCGTATTGGGATTTCCTCCATTTAAGAGATCTTTCAAGATGCTGGAGCACTTGCTGAGTTTGGCTAAATCTTCAGTTCGAAGTGGAAGTTCCAGTTCTAGTCTGTGCTACATATGCTTCACCGTTTCTTCGCCTTCATTGCAAATTCTGTACATATTGCTCTGGCTAATAGATATTTTAAACTCTACAAAACCCACGATCTAAGTGCTGAGTGCAGGAGCACAATATTTTCGAATTTATATCTCAAACTCTACCAAAGGGATTGTCTTCTCCCCAGAGGCACTACAAATACGGTAGTGAATGTGGAACCATACCTGACACTTCTACTATTGCATTATTCAGTTCTAAATGTTGTTTGCCATTAAAAAAGCTGGTAAGAGACTTGGCTCAGATCCGAAATCTTTTAGGCCAATAAATCAAATGCTGGTAGATCATTGAACTATGTGATGGATTTGATTGAAGGTAATCCTCTGCCACAATTAAAGTTGTTAAATGTTGACCTCCAAGTGTGTGTCCTGTCCCTTCTGGTGTAGTCCATTAATATTATCGAGCTACTGGCAGACCTCTTAACCCCAAATTACATAACCCATGTTATATTGATGACCTGGTTATGATTATAAGAGCGAAATTGCATTGAGTAGGCAGGTATTATTTTTAAAACTTTCTCTCAGAAGAGACAACAGTGCCCTGTAAGTGCCTGCTGAATAGCTGGAGATTGAAAGCTTCGAAAAATATGTCTCCTGGGAGTGAATTTTAAAGTTTACTTCTTCTATAACAAAACAAAATTTTGATAGAATGATGTTCGCGAGGTTGCCAAGTGTCAATAAAGGTGATGGACTGATGGGCCTAGCGGCTTGCATAGTAGCACGTGTTATTTGCAGCACTGTCGTAGTAGTATCTTTAGAATAGGCATAACTCTGTCAATGAGCGAACGATTGGAGATAGGATGTTAGTGCGGGGTTTTATATTAAACTGCTCATCTCTGCCGATAAAGAAAATGTTGTGTGGCCGAACTCTAGACATGAGAACAGTACAAAGAGCAGAGGAGTTGTATTAAAGTGTATAAAGTGTATAAGAAGTATCTTTTTGCTCTAAGCAGATAGCTCAACTTAACGAATTGAGTTTTCTTCGCTTTTCTTCGAAGTTGTACAGAATTTTTGCTAAACTGACACCAATTATTGGTGCCTGACTTGTAGAAGTAGTCCCTGACACCTCTTTTACTAGTGCGTCGAAGATTTAATTTGATTCCGCTATGAGCAGGTAGCCAAGTAAGTCAAACCCGGTTCCATTTGGAAAGCCTGTCCAGTTTATTCTTACTTTCTAGAACAATCTTTGAGTGATTTTGCCCTTCGGAAATGGTCGTGCACGAGTGTCTGCGAGATTCTAGGCCAGGCTTTGTATTTGCGCTAAAACATTTACTTATTTATGTTATTCAAATACCAATCAGCTCTACGAGTATTTCCGCTAGAGGTGACAGATTAATTACTGTTCTTAGTCACCATACTACAGTCGCCTAAGTGAAAATTAGTCTGATGATTGCAATATACAGCAAACACTGAAAATATCAGTATTCTTTCGCCTTCCCGATTCATCGAGTGTCTTCCAGGTGGAAGTTCTGGCAATACGTGAATCATGTCGGATAATAAGACACAAGTCTATATCCATTGATAATATCAGCATTTTTATTGATAGTCAGGCTGTTATTAAGGCCCTGATTTCTATAATATCATCTTCCCAGCTGGTGGAACAGTGTAGAGCTCTCGTCGGTAGTTTATCGGACCAAAATCAGTTTTCCCTGGGTGCCCGGTTATAGCAACATAGAAGGGAATGAACGGGACGACGAGCTGACGAGGAGGTGGACTGCCCTTGACAGATCCCTTGTAGAGGTAGTCCTCGTTCCGATGGGAACTGCCAAGAGCGAAATCTTTTCACACTTTCTATCTGTAGCAAACAAATGGTGGAACAGTTTGCAGAGTTGTGTCATTTCTAGGCAGATCTGACCAAACTACAACTGGGCCAGAACACAAAAACTTGAAAAAGGACTCGGGTAGAGGCTGCAAGAATTGTAGCGATAAGCACAGGTCAGTAGACTGGGCAACCCTTTTAACACACACTGACGCAGTTAATGAGAAGGAAATTGTCTCCCACTTCCTCTGCGAGTATCCTGGTTTAATTAGAGGTCTAGGCAAACCCTTTTTCGACAATCTTAAGGAAATTTCAGAGATGCTCCGCCATCTGTGTGAGAGATGACCGGAGATTTTGTACGACCTTTGAAATACGAGTAAAGGAGTACGAAATCAAGGACTTTATTGCCTTTTGGCTGTCCATGAAAATGCTATTTCATTTCAGCCAGGACAGAATTGCCTTAATCGTCATTATTTCGGTTTCCTACAGAGATCTGAGAAGCGGAAGGAGATGCTCAAATTGAACTTTTCGGAGATTACACCTCTACCCACCCAGTTTTGGAACTGTCCCTGTAGAAATGAACTGAACCTCCATCTATAACTGCAATATTTCCTCCCTTTGTAGGCCTCGTGCTGGCAGGCAATTTTCAGTTTTGCAATTGTTTGATTGCGAATGCTACTGTCATTGGTTCATACGAGAGCCCGCTGATAGCCAACTGAAATATACCTATAAACGGGTATATAATGCGGACGTACTGAAAAGTTTTCATATAAACCATAGCAGTGGTAATAAAATAGTGGACAGTTGCGAAAATAAAAATTGCATGTCAGCGGAAGGCCTTACGGTCGGTAATTGTTGCCCGGAAATTATGATCGATTCTTTGTTTCGGTAGGGTGTAGTCGGTGTTGTCAAACGAGTATCCCCACGTACATGTAGCTTGTTCTCAAAATGTTTATTATCATTCCAAGAGGCTACTGAAAAATTTTAAAATTCTCCAGGATCTTTGAAGAGATAATGAGAATTAGTACTCCGTTTTATTTTTAGTTCCTGGAATACCTCGTTTGACCGCTACTAGTCCTCTGGGGTTGTTCTATTGATACAATTGAAACTGGGAGAATCAAAATGTACCAAGAACTCATTTAAGTATACCCTATCCCATAGGATATATTCATTTTGATACTCGTACATAACTTGTAACATAAAGAAGTAAGTGACGATAGACCCCCTGATTTGCCATCAGCATCAAAAGTTAAGTTGATCCAGCCATGTCCGTTATATAAGCTTTTTAGAAACAGAAGCAATACAAGTGTGAAAAAGAGTCCACAAATGCCATTCTTTCAACAATTTTACTAGAAATTGAAAAATATCGCCTTAACGAAATATATAGACGTTCAAATTGTCTGTCACGCCCACTTGCTGGGGGTGTTTTAATCAAAATCCCAGAAGTAAACTCTCCATTATCCATCAATGGTACTTGTATCGCTGAAACCAAAAGACTTGCCGTTCTCGGTATGTCTATTAATATAATAATAATAATCTTCGATGGAACGATCACATATTCGATGTCGTCAAAAATGCTGCAAAATTTCTAGTATTCTTTAAGCGGTGCAAGAAATATTTTACCCCGTCTAATCTGACCTCAATTCATCCGCCCTAAGCTGGAATATAACGCGCATAACTGGTGTGGTGCACCCAAGACCTTTCTGCACATTCGAGATAGGGTACAGAAACGCGCGTTAAAACTTATAAGTGATAGAGACATTGTGAACTCCATAAATTCACTCGAACAGCTCGTTTTTTTTTGTCTATTTTATCGGTTTTTTATTTTTTTAGCTGCATTCCCCCCTTCAAAATGTGACCCGCAATACGCGTCATGCTTCGAATGCACATCAGTTCACCCTTAAGCCCAACTACGGTCGTACTGTTAAATATAGGGATTGGTTTAAAAGTCGAATGACTCGAATATGGAATGATCTATAGGGTGACCAGATAAGAACGATAGGAAAATAAATTTAAATAAAACAACGGTGTGAGATATCAAATTGATTCTGGCTTTATTTTGAAGCTACATTCATGCCATTATGTATGGAACAGCACATCATTTAAATGGCCGCCTCGGCTTCGATGGCATTGCTTCAATCGGTCGGTTCAATATGTGCGGCGTTTTTCCGGCAATAGCATCTCGAATGTTGGCCTCGAGCTCATCCAAAGTGGTTGGTTCGTTAGCGTAGACTAAGGACTTGACGTAGCCCCAGAGAAAATAATCGAGGGGTGTCAAGTCGAATGATCGCGGCGGCCAATTGATGAACGCTCGCCGTGAGATGACCCAGTTGCCAAATTTCTCCTACACTATTTCGAGCGTTTTGTCGCTTGTATGGCATGTAGCGCCGTCTTATTGGAACCACAGCTCGGATATATCGATGTTGTCGAGCTCTCGCCACAGAAAGTCGGTTAGCATTGCTCTATACCGAGGACCATTGACGGTAACGCAACAATCTTATACCGCAAAATAAGTCTAGTTGACTCTCTGACGATGCCCAATTCTGATGATAGCTGATCGGCGCCGAATCGACATTTCCGGGTCTTCTTCGATACTGGCCGCCACGGTGGCCATGTTTTCTTCATTTCTCACCGATCTCTGTCTGGTTGGTGGCTTAAGGTCCAAAAGAGTGTACTCACGCTCAAAATTTTCCACGGTGCGACGAATTGTCTGCGCACCGAAGCCATGATGACGGCCGACCTCACGACGAAATTCATGTTGCGTATTTACAACTGAGCCAGAATTTCGATAATATTTTTGATTGATTTCCATACATTCGGGAAGCGTCAAACGATGCATGATGAAATGGCAAAACTTACTGAATATTTTGACAGCTGGCTGTCGTTGGTAACTTTGACAGCTGCTGAAACATAACAATTGGAAAAACTATCATTTCCTTCCAACATTAAAAGCCAACGTGCACAGGCATCTCCTCTGTTCCTCTTCCCTCTTTTCCCAAACGCCCGTGCCCTGAAACAATATAAAAGTATTCATATCTCCTTTGGCGCTCGAAAATTATAAAAAAAAAATACGCATATCATTGAATTTGAATAAAAAATTACAGAACGCCATGCCCACTTTTTAGGGAGGGGTTAGAAGATGAGGGATAGGGTATCATAAGATCCGTTCCAGACTGATAGTATCATTCTTGTTTTCATTCTCATTTTGATTTTTAGTGTCAACTCTGAGTTCAGCGTCACTCGCTGATTTGATTCTTTTATTTATTTCCTTTCAGTATGACTGACTATTCGGATTCTTTTTGTCACGGCAGCCTCGGTTTTTGGTTCTAGTGTAATTTTTTTTGTAGGGGACTCCTTTTTAATTGAAAATGATTTTATACAATTAGCCTTGTATTGACATGGAATATTAGTGTAGGCTGGTTTTCAATTCGATCAATGAACTTAGTTTATCATATTTGAGTATAAATATATGCATCCACACTTATAATACCTGTAATATTATTTCTTCTTAAAGGTGACTCGTTTTGGGCCAAACCCCATCATGGAGACAGTTCTGGATGAATTGCTATCATGGAGAATAGCGGATAATAAAAAACCATCAAGCAGCGGTGTCGGCACTCCTCGAACCGGCCCTCCTCGAACGTAATCACTGCACATAATTTCGCAAACGTAATTGTTCTCATTTTGTATTTTTTAAGAGTTTATGATATCTCCATAGCACCCGTCACGTTGGACTTGAAGTTTATTAAGTTCGTTATTTTAATTTTTCACATTTCAGCAGAGCATTGTAAAATTTTTTTTTTTTTTTTTTTTTTTATTTATTTTCCAAATTGCAGTAGAAATCCATTCATGTCATTCTTTAAGAGACCGATGCCGTCATATACCAATAATGTTAGAGCTATAGCTGCTCCAAAAGAAAAGAAAAAAACTCTAATAATACATGACGTTGATGTGGAATAGTAGTTCCTCGAGACAGCTTAGAGCTATCATGTTGAGACTAAGACTGTGCATCACTCTAATAGATGGCAACTGAATGCGATAAATCAATTCTAGCCGAGAAATTGAAAGCAAAGATAAAACTTGACAAGAAGATGGGCAATAACCCAAAAAACCTACATATTTACCAAATTAATTTTAAGTCATAACATATTTTTGTAATTATCCTTCAAACTAGAAATAATTTTATTTTCATTATCGTATTTGATGTGTTTAGTTTGTAAGTTGGAACTTATACTCGTAGTGAGACTTAAATTGTATTCTATTTTTATGTGAACATTTTTGTAAAAGTATTATGTCATTGTAAATGTGATGAAAAGATTATATTTTTCGAATTGAGTTTTTATTTATATAACAAAAGAAGCATGGGTATCAATCAGAGCTACTTTGATCGGTCTTGGTTCACTTTTTTCTACTGTGCTGTGGATAAGAGAGAGGGTTAAGGAGATTTGTTTAATATGTTAATGCCGAAGCCGACAACCAAATATTAATCAACGCAATTTATTGTTCCAAACGATATAGTATACAAAAAAGAAAAGAAAATTGTTATTTAAATTTTGCACTTTTGTAAGCCAGAAGTTAAATTAATAAAAATTCGTTAAACAAAAATGTTTTCATAATGTTTCTCTTTCTACTTTCGACAAACTTAATGCAAAGTATCAGCTACAACAACTTCTTCTCTCTCCTTTGCATTTATCCCTCAGAGACATACCGGGTAACTGCCAGGCTGACGAGCTCGCTAGAAAAGGCATAATCCTCAGAATTATGCCGGAAAGGTAAAACTTAGGTATGCCTCTCGCTACGTGTAAACTGGTTTGCTGAATGCAATCAACAAAGCCAATCACAGATGGGATACTCTTACTACTTGGAGACGCTCAAGACCAAGGCTAGACAAAAAATGCTCTGATAGATTGGTTTTGCTAAAACGTGTAAACATTTACTCATGCTGGATGCAATCAAAAAAGCCAATTACAGATGGGATACTCTCACTTATTGCAGAGGCTCAAGACAAATATGTATGTCCCAAGCTAGATAAAAACGCTCTGAGAGATTGATTTTGTTAAAACGATAGCAGATCAGCACCGTCATCAGTGTCCTCACGGGACACTGTCCTATCGGTCTACACGCTAAAAGGCTGTGCCTCTTTTCAAAAGATTACTGCAGAAGTTGCATGGACGACGAGGAGGAGGGAACGAAACGATCCTCCATTTCCTTTGTACCTGTCTAGCCCTGTCCAAAAGAAGACTGCTCTATCTAGGAATATTGATGTCAGAAGCATTCTCCGCTTCATAAGAAGCTCCGGCTGGTTCGACTAGCCCTCAGGTAGTTAGAATAGCAATAGATTCCATAGTATCACAATGGTCCTCCTTTGGTGTTGTACACAGGTACAGACAGCCAACCTAACTTAACCTAAGCTTGCCTTTATCCCTATCAGAGGTCGGCTCTCTTAGTACGAAGGCTTCAGGTCTTTCTATCCTGAGTTGTCACTGCTTGAAGGTTGTTTCGCTTTATGTCCTTCTCGTCCCTTTCCTTTCGTTGGTTCCCGGTTATTAATAGATTTTTGCAAGATATGGGTTTTGTTTCGAAGCATTACGTGTCCATACCAGCGAAGTCGATTCGGGGTTATTTTCATGCCTAAACACTTATATAAGTGTTTTGTACTTTGTCCAGTAGGGTTACTCCTCCTGACCACCTTAGTATACGCATTTCGGTGTATTTTGTGCTGTCATGATGTACGATTCGCAATGCTGGGACTGTATTCTCTGCGTTCCGGACATCTTCCATACCTCGATTGGGAACTCAAAAAATGTAAAAAAAAGAACGTGACGGCATACGCTGACGATGTTGTTGTCCTAATATCAAGTAATCACCCCCAAGCATTGAGCGAAAGACTCAGTTATGCACTTCTAATAGTAAATAACTGGGTCAACAACCGGGGGCTGGAAATTAATCCCTCAAAGACCGAAATAGTACTGTTTACCAGAAAAAGGTCCATTCGGTTCCATATGTCAAAAAGGCATACGTGATTTTCTATGCATGTAAAAAGAAGGTTCGGTAACACCTGGAGCTACAAACAATAGAGTGGTACATCGATTGTAATATATGGCGCTGCGGTATGGTGAAAGGCTTTAGAGAAGAAGTGCCACATCTCTAGCCTAGGATCCAAAGAGCAGTCTTCTTCGGGATAACTGGAGCTACTGTGGCAGCAAGGCCGTCAAGACTGCAGCTCCACATTGACGACCACAATTTTTGGGAAAAAATCATCAAGCTCATTTCGAGTTATCTGGCTCTACTAATAAATAAATTGAAACACTAAAAATCCTCAATTGATACACCAACGATCTACACTACAACACATCAATTTTGGCTGACATATTGGAAACCGAAGTCGACCCACTCTCATTTCCACCTCTTCGTCTACTGTGGACGGTTCGATCTTCAAAATCTCCCTCTATCCAAGAGTCCGAAAACGTTTCAATCATCAAACATTTTGGTAAAACATGGACACCTTCTGATTGGCGGCGTAGCTTTAGAAACCAAGTTTAGAAAACTATCAGGTTACCACCATCCTCATCAAAGGAGAATGGTAACGCTGTGGAAATTCGAAATTCTTAGAAAATAAATTTGGTATCACTATTAGCCATGCAAGATATCTCGCTATATCACCACAAAAACAATCGAAACTTCAAATTCGACCGAAACTGAGGTCGAATTGAAATTAGCAATCTTACCGGTGCTAATTTCAACTTTGGAAGATGCGTGTCTTGTGAATGGACGGATAAATCTACCAAGAAACAGGATAAAAATAATCTTAGTTCTAAATCTAATTTTAGAAATAAGTTATCAAGACCCGTTTCTAAATCTCTTCCCAAATTTGTTGCAAATTTGTTGCGACCACTTTTTGAATATGATATCGGGTAAATGGTCGCCGCGAGAGCGAATGGCGCAATGTGCTCATTTTCCGGCATTTCCCATCACTTTTCGAAGTGTTTCGGGCTGAATAGCGGCCATTTTCTGTTGTATATTGTCCTTCAAGACTTCTAGAGTCCGTGGCTTATTGACATAAACTTTGGACTTCAAATAACCCCACAGGAGGAAGTCTGGAGGCGTTAAGTCGGGTGATCGCGGAGGCCAGTCAAAATCACAATTTTTCGAAATTAGGCGCCGAGGAACAAAGGACGCAATTAAGCGATCGTGGCTTGGGCTGTATGGCTGTGGCGCCATCCTGTGGGAACCAAAAGTTCGATAACGCTCTCATTGACAGTTACGGCTGCTCCAGCATCGTCTTCGAAGAAGAACGGTCTAATAATTCTCTCCGCACAAATTCCAGCCCAAACAGTCACACGGCCTTGATGACTGGCATTACCAAGATTGCCGGTATCGATAAATTTTAGGTAAATTTTCGATATTTTGCACGATACGCACGTTGCATTTTTGCAATTGAGAACATGTTTTGAATGTAAAACTGCACGATAACAACGCGTTGTGGTGACGTGGACTGCTCCTTTGCACAAATTCGCTTCATCTGACGCTTCGAACGCGGACTGTCATAAGCCAATCTGAAAACAGATGTCAAAGTTATAGGGTTGCCAGATGCCGAAGGCTTAAATGGCCCACCCTGTTCATAAGTAAATTTTTGTTGAGTTTGGTTGCGTTGCAATATTTTGACCATCAATTAGTCTTATGCACCATGTTTCATCCTTCTAAATCCATCACCTTTAATTCGTTTTGGAAAATGATGTTGTCCAGGCTGTGTCTTACAATATTTCGGCGATTACTCATGACATTCTTAAATAGCTCGAGTAATTTACTGGTGACATTGTCTCTTCCATTTGAGAATCCTCACTCTAATGATGCAAAGGCTTAAAAAATTACAACATTGTTGGTATATTAAAATTGTCTTTGTATTTCCATAATTAAATTAATAAATTCATCGACCTGAATTACACCTTCATCCCCCATCATGTTTATTCATTAAATATTCTTTAAAAACATAAACCCAATTTAATCCGATTAAAAATTTTCAAATTGAAAAAGTATTCTATTACCTTTCGTAATTAATAAACACCCGGCGATTCCGGTGCATTTAATTAAATTTGTTTTATTACAGACTTTATTTAACAAAAAATAAAGCTAACGAGTCTCCGACATTTTGACGTTGATTAAAATTCCGCAAACAAATTTCCAACAATGCTCCCTCTAAACGAATGGATTCAATGGAATACCGCGTGAATGGAAATTAACACAAAATCTCTTTGTATCGCATATTTAAAACAAATTTTATATAAAAAAAAACATACATAGGAAAGTTACAATCCATCTAGAACGGATCGTATGATACCCTATCTTCTAACTTTCCCCTAATAAAGTGAGCGTGGCGTTGCGAAAGTTTTAAAACAGATGCAATGACATTTTTCCTAGATTTTTAGGAAATTTTGTCACAAAACTGTTTTTAAAACTTTTTCTGAGTGGAAGTGGGCGTGGCTCCCAAAATTTGTAACCAAAATTCATGGATTCTGGTGAGATGTTCACAATAAGCCTTAACTATTACCATAAGTAGCTTTGAATAAGCAATGTTTTTTTCTAAAGAAACGTCCCCAAAAAATGGGCGTAGCCATATATAATGTATGGACAAAATGTAGAGAAAGTCAACGTCTACATATCTTACCTAGACAATATTTGTCAGTTTCTAGCAAAAATATTGAGAAAAATGATATTTTTTGAAAAGTGGGCGTGTCTGTGGATGGATTTTAAAAAGTTTACACTTGTATCGCTTTGGATTCTAGAAAGCTTATATAAAGCCCAGCAAGTGGTGGTATATGGACGGACGGACGGACATGGCCAGATCGACATAACTTTTGATGCTGATCACAAATGTATATATTTTTGGGGGTCTAAATATGGTTATTATTTCTTTATGTTACAAACTATGTGTCAAACTTAATGCACCCTGGATAGGGTAAACAATTGCAAAATGAACTCATCATACAGGGTAGAAATGGAAGTGTGGGTTATTCGCACCGGGTAATGAGATCAATGCGGCAGATTTTAATTGAACAAAAAGTCGGGAAATTAGCAACTGCCCTAGTCTGGAGTGGTAAACAAAACAAGGAATGCAATTACTGTCATTAATATTGCACCTGAAACAGGCTAACCGATGGGGAGTACAGTTCAGTGGAACCTACAAGGGTTTTTCTATTGATAAGAGAATTCAAAAATATCATAATTATTTGTATCAGCACCTTTTGCGAATTTTGTTTTATAGCTTTAATCCTTCGGGAACAAAAAGGAAGTCACACGGGGCCACATCCGGTGTATAACGTTGTTGGTTGATGACATTCATTAAGTTTTGGTCAGAAATTTCCGTGCAAGGCTCAATGTGTGGGACGGTATGCTTTTTGACTGTTTGCCCCTCCGGAAGGAAATCCGCTTGGACAACACCACAATGGTCAAAGAAAACGGCCAACAAGACTTTAATTTTCGAGCGACTTTGAAGTGGTTTTTTCGGTTTTGGCTGGTTTGCATGTCAAACTCATTAACCCACATTAGCAACATCTTTGCGGGACTCTTTTTGAAGAAAATTGTACAACACCCTTGATTTCGACTAACCTATCTTATAGCTTTAAGCAAACTGCGAAACTCTAGGTGACAATTAGGTACCTACTTACAGGAAAAAAAGTTTTCATACCTTTTACATGAGCTTTTTAAATGATCAATTCCCGGCATTTATTTTACAGAATGTATGCACGAATATTTCGAAAACGACGATTCGTATCAGTAACAATAAATATGACCAACATTTTAGATCCCGAAATAGTATATAAGATGGGTGCCGAGTTTTTTTAAGTTTTCGAAACTTGTCTTCGAGTGTGAATATCTTGAAAACGGTGCGTCTTACGAAAAAAATAATTTTTGGCGAAATTTTAGATTTTAAAATTCTCTACAATGCTCAGCCGAGTTTTTTTTTTTAATTTCCAAAAATTGTACTTATGACATATGTATATATATCCTCCAAAATGTCTGACTTTCCAACGATGGAAATCGTTTTTGAGAGCTAATTTCTCAAAAACGGTGCATCGTACAAAAAAAATAATTTTGGGCGAAATTTTATGCTGTGGAATTCTCTACAGATGGAGGCCGTATTTTCCAAAATTGTGTTTTCACAATCTTCCAAGAATTTACCCCGAAATTAATGGAAATCTATTTTGAATATTTGCTCTCTTCGAATATTCTGAACGTTTTTTACTTGCACCTATAAGGCCAAGTATTGGTTTTCGATTTCAAGATTTTGATCAAACTTCAAATTACTATGGTAGAGAAACTCAATAAAGTGAGTGTCTTCCGTCTGCCTGTATGCAAGAACTTCAAACTTCATATCTGGGGTCTATAGGATCACAATTCGAGGTGAAATTGAAATTTCCATTCAAATCACAAAATTAACGCTACCTTCTAATGGCCGATTTTAAAAAAATCTATTTTTTCGAAAACGGCTACAACGATTTTAATAAAATTTGACATTCGAGTTACAGTGGACATATGCTAACAGATGTCGTACCAGGTTTTTGCCAAAAAATATGTATAATGTCTGGTTTTTGAAACTTTGCTATTTCTTAGCTATCACTCGATCGATACATGTACATGTACAAGGTTATGGCGTACCAAGTTTTGAAAAATGTTAATTTTTGCCTGTATTCCAAAATCCTGTGTCGCGCATTTAGCGACGTGAAATGATTGTTTATAACGAGTGGGCCATCTGGTGGTTTCTTTCCAAATTACATGTTATTTTGATACTGACAGCTCTTTTGCTCTAAAAAAATTGACAGAAACACATATAATAACAACGATACAGTCAGCGAGGAGGGCTGCAGAGGCATGATAACCATTTTTTTTGGCCGGAAATTGAGGAAAAGAACTTGGAAGATCTCAACAATCGATCTTTTGCGCACTAAGTTCAATAAAAAAATATTTTTTTTTTGTGGGGTGTTGTTAAGGATCGATGTTATGCTGACACTTAAGCCCAATATTGATCAAGCTATTCGTGAAATAGAGCCCCGGACTATCGTAAACATACTGCAAAATTGGGTTGACAGGATGTGTTAGTCTGCGGATAGTTGACCAGGCCTAGTCTGCGAGGTCATACTCCATTTTCTAACGATTGAAGTAGGGCATTGGATATCTCAGAGTCTTGGCTTATGATAAATATTTCATAAAGAGTCTCGCTTTCCTCTATCCAGTCGGGAATGTATTCTTTTCTGAAGACTCTGGGAAAATAAACCTTTCATAATTTTCTAGGAACGGTTTTAAGAAACAAAGGATTGAGTCCAAGGTTTTACAGCACTCATTCTGTTTAGCTTTAGCAAAGTTCAAGTGAGTATTAGGTGTTGATTTTGTGATTGGTATTTGTTTTCGGTGTTGGCTTCTGGGAAAGTTATGCAGGACAGTACGCTGCACTATTATCGGAGACTGGTCCATTTTTTTGATGACATATCATACTGGGCAGTATTGACGCCGATACGTACGTTCCTGGAGCTTGCGTCGTGAACCAAGTGCATATCTGCAGCTTCAGCCCACTGTTGGAGTTTTATGCTATTGGCGTCATCGTTATTTTGTCCCCACAGTTAATTGTGGCTGTTGAAATCACCTATAGTGGAAACTGGCAAAGTTTGGGATAGGTGGGTCTGGCCATGAGTTATTAGGTGGTTTATATATGGTGCAAATACCAGTGTGCTTGACGGTGACATTTTCGTGATCTATTACATAAGTGCAACATTTGTAATGCTGTCCTTTACATAGGTTGCGGTTTCATATGCACGGTGGTACGTGGCTGCCAGTATAGAAGATCCAGAAATTTGATCCCTGGAATGTAATTGGGCACTATACTCGTATTCTGCTCTAGTCTCCTGCTGCAAAAGAACATCTAATTCATTATCATTTAGGATTTTTCCAAGGTATTTACATTTATTAGTGAATATACCTACTCGAACTGAAGAATCGTAGTTTTTTGTCAAGTAGTTCTGAGAAGAACTATTTATGGCTTGTGGGACCATCTCTCCTTTTTCTTCCACATCACTTAAAGCTTTGCCTTTCAACTTTATGACAACTTCGACTCCTTTTCGACGCTCATGAGCTCATCTCTCAATCAATTACACCTCCACCTGCTAATAAAATTAATATTTTCCACAACCCTGTGCAAATAGTGCGACTACCCTCTGACAAGAGTTCATTGTCGGTTCAAAGGATGCAGGATGCATACGCAAACACAATTGAAAATAATACACGTGATTTTTCAATATAATATCAGGTTAATAACAATAATATCCTTTTCTGGCATATGGGGTTGTACTCGTAACTCTGTTTTAATGGAGAATTGGTGTTAAAAATACATTTTTCGCACATGAAACTATGGGATGGCGCACGGTGGTCTAAAATGCCATTCTATCTGGACAAAATTATTTTATTGGAGCAAATTAATCAAAAATAATGAAATGAATATTTAATCCAAACTATTATAGATACAGATACATCAGACTCAAAACTACTTTCTTCTTTTTCCTCAGAATCTAATTCAGAACTTTCTTGTGAGGGAAGCCTTTCCGGAATTTGTAGTAGATCGACCACATCTGATGTTAAAGTAGACATCTTCTTTCTTGGTGTTTGTCAGTACAAGCTTACCACAAGATCTGATAAAACAAGGAGCATATGAAGTAACAGAAACAGGCATATAATACCATGGATACAAACTGACGTATAATTCTGCGGTTTTCTTGCAGTGGCTAGTAAACTTTTCAATGATGATCTAAAAAACCGCTAGATATGTGTACTGTGTGGAGTATTGTACTAATAAGCTCAACATTTAACCCCATTATACGAGTAGATGCTAGTTCTGAAGCATTTCTAAAAAAACGACGAGCAGTATTACCATCATTTGTTGTCCCAGTTCCCGGTTTCGGCACATCGACAAGCAATCCAAGTGAGTGAATGATCTGCTTTTTTTCATAGACAATTTTTTTTTGTCATTTTCTGTTTTTGTTGTAGACAACTTTCGAGAAAACGTATCCATGCGTGGTATAGAAAGCCCGAACTCATAATGCTTTTCATTAGCTGCCTTCTTCAATGTATTTTGCACCACTATATACCATGATTGAGATGAGCTGGCTGCCAATGCATTGCAGACTTTCCCATTAACTATTGTCAGTATAATTTTTTTTTAAGTTTTTACAATTTTTTGATGCAACTGTAGGTTAGGTTAGGTTGAGGTTGCTGTCAGCTAAAAGCCAACACACTTAGACCAATATATAGGTCCATTGTGATACCACGTGGATTTGGGAAGCGATCTTAGGCCTACTCATTGAAACATTTGGAACTCTGATGGAAAGTAGGAGGCCCTTAACGTCTATTTTTTTCAGATCGTTTAGGTCGTTGAAACAGAAGGCTTTTAAGTGGAGTTTCCTTCTTTGAAAGTGAGCTGGGCAGGTGCAAAGAGAGTGAAGAATTGTTTTCTCCTCCTCCGCATCTATGCAGCTTCTGCAGAAATCATTTGAAAATACGTCAGGCCTTTTTGCGTGCTTGCCTATTAGACAGTGTCGAGTAATAACACCAATAACAGCGTTGATATGCAATCAGCTTAG
The DNA here is from genome assembly GCA_963082735.1 of Pocota personata. Lineage (NCBI taxonomy): Eukaryota > Metazoa > Arthropoda > Insecta > Diptera > Syrphidae > Pocota > Pocota personata. Next base: position 31,589,285 of record OY720431.1, on the reverse strand, counting down.
AGCGTTTCAGATTCAGCTTAGGCCAAATCCGTTTTGTCGCTAGACACGTTATACCACTTGTCCACCAAGAATTTGTCCTTTCAATAGAATCCAGCTTTAATTTAAGTTTGCATGTAGCGATCGGCATACCCAGTGAAGTTTTGTCTGGAAGGATGGGTATTGTTGTTCCATGTCTGGCAAGTTCGTCAGCTTTACAATTTCCTGGAATGTACCCAAATTAGGTGAATATTGAAATGCCCCCCGATCTCTATAAGAGACGATCGGCAGTCTAGAGCTATTAGAGAATTTATGGAAGATGATTCCAAGGATTTTATTGCTGCTTGAAAAGATGCGGATATCAGCGGTTGATATAACGTTTTTCTCCCTGGAGAACTTGACACTGTCTGCTTTAAGAGAATTGCTGCATCTTTCTTTCCAACGAGAGGTAAACTTGCTTCTGCTGCATAAACTAACTCAAAGCAATCAGTTGAGTCTACCAAATTCTGCACTCTGCGCCTCCTAGTTCGTTGACTTAACTCGCTAAATTCCTTTCGAGGTCTGCCTGCAGAGGAAATATTTGAAGGACCGGGCTATGTCTCAGACGTAAGTACATCAACTTTATGGACTGGTAATGCAATAATTTCACTCAGACACGATTTATTCCATTTTTCGAAAACAGTGGAGTTTCTGTTACACTCCTTCCATTTTGTCCCTACGTAGCCACTAAAAGTTATTAAAATTGCATAAATTCCATTATTAGGCTGACTAAAAATATATAGACATGTTTTATTTTCCATATGATCTGATCTGGATTATATCAGGATAATAAAACAACTCGGATCATCATGAATTTTGTGTTTTAAAGTGTGGCAGCACTTATTTTGGAAAAGTGACATTTCAGGCTTGCGATAACCGTTGTTTGTCTATTAAGAAAAAAAAAAAAAACTTCAAAACAAAACAAATAAAGAAGAGTATGGAGAACAAAAACAATTTGTGTTTTTGTCATTAAAAATTGAATATTGTTTGCAGATCCAGAAGAAGTTTGTCATACGACCAGCAAATGTCCGTTTGAATAACAAATGAATGATATATTTGGAACACGGCCCGAAATATCGAAAAGTCAAACTATCAATTATTTTGGTGAACAAACGTTGACATTGTCGTGCCAAGTTTCAGTCCAGAGGATTTACCACCAGTAGATGTCCAACCAAATGGAGGTAGGCTTTATTCCACCGAGGTACACCAGAGATCCACGAATGAGTCAAGTCCTTCAAAAAAGTAAAAAGTGGGAAAAGGAGCCAGTTTGAGGAAAAGATGGCGCTGAAGCGAAAAATCCATGGTGATAAGCTGGAAGTCCTGCAGAACTACACAAAGAAACGATGAAAAATGCTGAGGAAGGGCTGGAAAGGAGGCATAGAGAGAATATGGACATAATGATAAGTTCGCGGTCTAAGGCATTAAGTGAAAAAAGAAATCCGATTAAAAAATGTAATTTCTCAATGCAATCTCCCTTGAGTGAAATGCATTTCTCACATCTGGCTTACAGTGCCGGCTTCGTAACTCCTTTTCGAAATTGGAAAAAAGGAAAAAGTCGCTCGGGCCGGGTCTGAGCTGACGGTCTATCGTTGAAAAATCTGTGTCTTTAAAGCCCTGTCTCGAAACCCACGCCATGTGAACAGGCGCGGCCTGCAAAAACAATACTTCGTACCTGGTTTCCCACGTCCCTTCCGTACGACCTTTTTACGCGTTTGAGTCAATAAATTTGCCTAATATTGACCATTCATCGTAGTCCCCTTTGGCAAGTAAACAATCAGAAAAACACCTTTGCTGTCCCAAAAAACAGTCGCCATAAGCTTCGAAGCCGACTTTTCTATATTGAATTACTTCGGCGGCAGCTCCCATTTTTAAATCCGTTATATAGACTCTTAACTCAAGTCTCATCTACAGTTACGATTTGGTTGCAAATTTCGTCGAGATTGTCCCCGTCTAACTCCAACATTTTTTTGCAGCACTCGTTCCAGTCGTCATTGCTTGTCGAACAGCGTGAGCATTTTCGATACCCAGCTAGCACAATTTGTTCATGTTTAAATGCTTGTGCAAAATTTCTCCAAAATGTTCTTTGCTGATGTGCAACTAGTCCGCTATCTGTCACATTTTTATTCTTCGGTCGACCAGAACTAATTTTTCAATTTTTCCGACGTTTTCTTCAGTGACCACTGACACAGGGCGAGGGTCGTCTTCACAGCTTTCTCGCCCTTGTTGAAATAAGCGAGCCCATTTCTTGACCATGGTATAAGAAGGTCCAGAATCTCTAAGGGGAGATTTTCCTTTTTTTCACGGGGTATTTTATCAGGGCTCGTTGCTCAAAATTCGAGCAATTTCGGCTGACATGGTGATGTTTATCCTAACAAAGATAACACAAAAGGAGATTATTATTGAAACGAGTATACTACTAGAGTGCCGCAGTTAGTGCTATCACTAATGAGAAGATGACTCGTTGTCGAGTATCTCAGGCCGCGAACTTATAAGCCGCCCCTCGTACCAGAGAAATAAATGCACTTCCTTCGTAGGAGAAACTTTCGGTAATCCTCTAGCCGATGTTTGGGCAGTAGAACGCTGTAGCCAGAAATGTCATCGGAAGTCCCCTGGAATGTTCCTTTGGATCACCATCAGAAAGAGAAGAATCTGTTGAATCGAATGATTCATAGGAATCGGATGATTCATAGCGATGTTCTTCCCCGTATAAACACAATTCGCATAAAATAAATTAAAGTTATGCAAATAAAGTCTTACATTCAGCACAGATAGTTCCATTTTCATTTTTGTTCACATTTAAAACATCATCGAATAATTTGTGAAAAAAAATCCGCCATTTGTGATAAGTGCTCCCAATACTTATGCCCAACACACATGTGCAGAACTCTGTATGCAGTGAAATTAGAACACACATGCTGCATGCAGTGCTGTTCTGCAAGATATCTCTATTTCTAAATCGCTGCAATCTCCAGTGATGCTAAAACACAAAACAAACAAAAATGAAAGTTTGAGGTATCTGCAAGCAGCACTGCAGCAGATTTTCTGCACATGTGTTTTGGACATTATTCGTATGACTAAAAATCCATCTGGTTATGGGAATACGAACTAAAAAGTGGATTTTGAAAATTAATTCCGGTAGACATCTGGATCACTTATTGTTGTTCTTAATTAATGTTAATGATCAGATTACGTGATAATGAAACACGACTACTGTAGGCTTAACCAGATTTAAGTTTTTGCTCGTGCTTATCAAATGTTAGTGTTTTTAACAAAATATTTCACAATAATTGTTTAGTAAATAATTTAGTCAATTTAAATTCATTTTTAGATTACACTTACCTTTAATAAGAGATTCCATAATTACTCTTGAAAACTTAGCACATGTATGATACTTACTTTGACCGTTTAATTTTGTTTACATTTTTTTTTGCGCTCATACCATTAGAAGCTTGCACTTTGTGCTTGCTACATTTATTTTTTACAGTTATTTTTACATGCAACACACAATTTCAATTATGTCCGGTTAGATTGGCATTTTTGACTACTGTGTGGTGGTGAGAAGATGAAAGTGATTATTATTTAATTTTTTTTTTTAATGACGCCTGTTGGTTATTTCAGATTTTCATGGATATTTTAGCAATCAACCAGTGACCTGTTACGGAATTCCGTAATATTCATAAAAATCCCGAAACGGAAATAATAAATGCCAGAATAATTGGCCACGAAATTAGCAATGTCCTGCTAGTGCGTAATAATAGCAGAAAGCACTTTGTGAATGTTTTTTTTCCAATTAAGTAAACATTATTAATTTTTATTTTTGCTTTAATATTTTTCCTAAATCCCGGAGCACTCATCCAACAAGAAGTATCATTTTAAATCAATAGAAAAAAGCAAAATTTTTATGAAAAGCGGTGATATGTTTATTTTAATCTCAAGTACAAACTCTGAGGTTAGTAATGGAATACAATATCTGTCAAATGTCCGCCTCGACTCTGCCTACAAAAAGTCATTCTTTTGATAAAATTGTTCATCAAGCTTTGGCATGTACGGTATTTTGCGAATAACAGCTCTGATATTTTCTTTTAGGGCATGAATCGTTGGTGGAGCATTGGCGCAGAATTTATCTTTAACATAGCCCCAAAGGAAAAAGTCTAATTGTGTTAAATCGCACGATCTCGGCGGCCAATTGAAGTCTCTATTTCGAGAAATCACACATCCAGTAAATTTGTTACGCAATAGAGCCATTGTTTCACTAGCTATGTGGAATGTGGCACCGTCCTGCTGGAAATAAACATCGTCGACGTCCGTAGCATCAATTTCAGGCAAAAAAAGGCCAGTCAACATCGTTCGGTAACGCAATCCATTCACTGAAACGGTCGCACCAGCATCAAAAATCGCAGCCCAAAACCGCAACAAACTGTCACTCGTTGTGGATGGAGAGGTTGTTCCACTATTTGTCTTGGGTTTTCGGAGCCCCAAATGCGACAGTTTTGTTTGTTTACGTACCCAGATAAATGGAATGATTTTGTGTAAAAAAAAATCATGATCTTGTTCATTCATTTCCAGCACCCAATTAGTGAAAGTACGGCTTTGTGCGTGGTCTGTTGGCTTCAATTCTTGTGTCAACTGGACCTTATGAGCATGTAAGGCAAGATTTTTATGCAATGCAAAATGCGGTGCAAAGTAGTTGCGGATAGGCACAATTCCCGTGATCGTCTCGAAATGGACACACCTGGGTTTTCAGTCACACTCTCAGCTTCGGCGGCAATATTTTCAGCTGACCTTGCAAGACGAACACGAGTTGGAGTTTTCCAAACCTGTCCGAAACGTTCAAATTTATCGATTAAATTCACCATAGCTGTGCGAGAAGACGCTTGATGATGACTAAAAGCAGTGCGAACTTTACGAAATGTTTCCGCGATATTTTCACCGTTTTTGTAGTGAATTTTGACTATTTTAGCACGTTGTGCGAGTGTGTATCGATCCATATTTAATAACCTCCTAGTTTTCACATCGCAATGACAGTTTAATGTTGACAGTTTAATTTCTTCTTCTTCTTACGGCGAAGTTATGATCCGGAGTAGAAGGATCACAACCCTCCCACTTTACTGCATCCCTACTGTTCCGCCTGTGGGGTTTGCCGGTTTGACCTCAGAAAGTACCGGCAGGCTTCCCGGTTTCGGATCACTTCGTCACTGAGGCCAATCGAATGCTGGTGTTTTTGCATTTGTGTGATCCAGTTGTTTTTTGGTCTGCCTTTTTTGCGCGATTGCGTAGGAACGATGATCGATATTGCCTTTTTGACGGGGTTCGAAGGATCTCTCCTTTGAACATGACAATACCAACTGAGTCGGTCGTGCTCTATCTTGCTTGTGATGGGTCATTTCTTCAAGCTCGTAGCTGCGACCTTTCATACTTCCAAGGTTCCAACTCGCGACTCTTAGGTTACGCCTAAGCCGTTGCATTATTTTGCTATCCCCCGGAAACCGAATAGCTTTGACCCGAGCATTTCTGCTCGTCCCAGGATCACAGTCATGCGTAGCATTGATAGTGCCTGGCGGGGTAGTGCTTTTCTTCTTAGCGTACTTTTCCATAATGCTAGGGTTTAAGCGTTTTTTTTTTTTGGTTTTGACACGTGCATGCTCCTGATTTTTTGATTTATGTTTGATCTTACTTTTACAACACCGGTGATCTCCAGTCGTGTCAACCCACGGATTCGCATGCACACTTGCGGGACAGTTTTAAGATGACATATGTGTCGCTAGGCTCACCTGGATATTTTAAAAATTGCCTAGATGTTGTCGCAGTTGACAGTTTAACAATGGCGCGAAATTTAAAATGACACCTCTTGGTGGATGACCCTACTATACCAGGCAGAACTCCTTTTGGTGTAGTGGTTGGAGAAACTTAGATGTTATTCGTTTCTTTTTTATGCTCGGGTGGCTGTGGTTTCTATTCCCCGTTCGGACTCGAACCTACACAGTTCGGGTCACAAGCGAATACACTACCGTCAATTTAAATAAATTTGAAAATTTTCTGCAATTCTATAAATAAATTCAACAGCGTTCATTTAACATATTTTTTTGTTTGTTTTTATTTTTCATTAAATTATTTACAAATTGTATATATATGTTGTTGTTTTTTTTTTTTTTTTGTAAATTCTGTAGTACAATTAATTTTTTTATTTTTAATATTTATACTGTATATTTGTTGTCAAATAAATATTTGTAATTGTTATTTTCTTTTTGTTAAACAATAGTTATATAATCTATTTTTTTTTATGTATATATAATAAGTATGTATAATTATTAAGATACATTTAACACTTTGCATTCACGTTCACAATTAATTTGCATTTATATTTAACAGAAGAGAATAGTTCAATAAAATTTAAGTACTCGTACACTAACTAATATTTTTTTTTTTAATTTTCATTTTGTATAATATATTTATAAATAAAATATTACATACTTTGTATATAAACATTTATAAAAAATTACAACTTTGATCGTATATATATATATATTCATTTATTATTTAATAATTGTTTCGTATAATTTTTTATTTATTTTTGTTTGTCACACAAGAGAAAACACATTAATTTTTTTTTTAAATTTTTTTTTTTAATGCTTCAGTCATTTTCTTTTGAATTGAATTTAATTGTTTAAGATTCTAGCTAATTAGTATTTTAATATATAAAATATATGTTTATTAGGCTGAGTTGTATACATTGTTATAATAATATTATATTCATCACCTGTTTTGTGTTTTGTTTATTAATTTTTGTTTTTATGGTTAAATTTTACAATAATTTGCCATAAATCTTTGAACAAAGGCAGTTAAGTTTGTATGCTGGGCGATTTTTTTGTTTTTATATTCAATAAAATCTTTATTTAAAAAATGATTACGATTTGACTTTCGATTAAATTTCGAGAAGGACAACTAAACATTTAGAAAGAACAATAAAGTTTTAGATACATAGAAGAAAAGCTGCATTCGTCCGAAATGAATGCTCTTTATCATCAAGACTTCAACTGAAACCATAGATAAGCTAACGAAAGCCATGAAAGTTTGACCTGTAAATGAAAACCAGGATGTAGGCTACCAATGAGCTCTTTGGGTTTAAACATATGAGTCGTTAGATTAGGAGGGCTGTATGCATCTCGGAGGCCAGTTGGCCCATTATGATTGCCCTTAGAGTAAATAGAAGACAAGTGATTACCAAAACCATTTGGATCTGTTAATAAAGTGTTTAAGGTCAGTTAGAGGTAACTTTGTCAGGTCGACCAGGCTATAGAAGAATCTTGTGCCTTAGGCGACGTTCCTGGGCAGTGGCATAGGATGTGTTTTACTGATTCAATCTCTTTTCCGTCCCTAGAGCTTCTACATAAGTCATTACTGAAGCTACCTAGTCTGCGTCGATTGAGAGCCATAAGCTGCGGGTTATTGCACAGCCACCAGTATGCTGCCATTGTCCCATAGTCATATTTATGGTGATACTGTCTATAATATTCTTAGCTGCATTGAAGGCCGGTAGAACCTGCCTGTCTGAAAGCAGTGTATCCATGATAGAGCTGTTCCTGGCCAGTATGTCTGCCGTGTCGTACCTTTCTATTTCTGTGTGTCCAGAGACCCAGCAGAGAGAGAGGGTGTGTGGTGATTTATAACTCTAAGTGCCGTAAGGCAGTCCTTTACACATTTTGAGTTTACCAGATCCGAGTTCAGCGCTTTGAGTTCTGCTTGGCTGTCCACACAGATGATTATATCCATGGCTGGTAGTTCCATTGCTAGGACAGTTTGTTCCACCTTTTTAACCGCGTAGATCTCAGCTTGGAAAACACTGCAGTAGTCAGTTAGTCTGTATGACTTGTTAATACTCAGTGCCTCTGCGAAAAGTCCTGCTTCCGTCCCTATCTCCGTCTTCGAGCCACCTGTGAAGATGGCTTTACCTTTAATGATAGACTTATTCCAGTCTTGTCAATCGGATAAAGATACCGTGAAGCTCTTATTGAAGTCATACTGGGGTTTCTTGTAAACCGTGTAGGGCATGAGTCCTGCTTGATTAAAGATGTCCAGCTTCCAAATTTTGTTCTCTCTCAGTTTGAGAGCCCATTTGGCTGCAACGTTCTTTGTGTAAAATTCTAGAAGTTGAAGGTGCAGTAGTGTTTCCAGACCGGATTGCAGTGTGGATTTTATTACAGATGTTATGCCTAGACGGGGTATTCTTTGCACAATACAACAGAACCGTAGGTTATAATGGGTCTAACAATCGCTTTGTACAACCAGTCTACGATGTGTGGTTGCCGGCCCTATTTCTTTCCGCGTAAAATACATTGAGACCTTTTTTTCATCCTGTCTTCCATATTCCGTTTCCAGTTTAATTTGGAGTCGAATACTACCCCCAAGTACTTAGTGGAGAGGCTTAGTCGAGTAGCTTTCAGCTTTATGGGATTCCATTTCGGTACTATATATCTTCTGGTGAACAGGACTAGTGAGCCTGTTGAAAACAAGGATCTCGTTGTCTAGTCATACTAAATTCTATGGCATTAGCTTCATTTAGGCTAACTCATTTAGAGAGGAGAACAGCGATAACACAAAAGATTATTTTTGAAAGCTCATTGAGAAATAGTAGACACGATCTGTCCTTGAAGATTTCAACGTTGAAACATGAAATAAGGTACAACTAGACTATCAGGAAACTCAGAATGCGCTTCAGCCATCATCTCCAGAAATGAATTCGATATGATAGATTTAGAAGCCCGACAAAATATGGTAACATACGAGTAAGACAACATAGCAATCGCCAACCGCAGCGTATAATCTCGCAATTCTAGATATAATTCAATTGAGGTCGTTGGAACTTTCACTGTGGTATGTAAAATGAGTCTGCTACTAGCCTTCGATGAGCCAACAGTTGGAGAATGGATGTTAGTCTCTGTATTCTGTGGTGCAGATGAAATAAATGTGTTGGAGCTGAACTCCAAAGTGAGAACAATACTCTTGTCGCAGTTTAGATCCTGCATTGTTCAGAAGAAGGAATTGTTTCGCTGTAAAGTATCTGTAAAGTATGCTTTAAACAAGTACTAGGTGGAGTGAAAAGTAACCTCCTTGACCGCCAGAAGGCGCTGCTACTGCAAAAAAGGTTATGGTGCCTTGAAGTCCATTCATATTTAGGCAGACATGCCAAATTTCAGTGCGATACTGTCTTTAGTTTTGTTTTTACAGCTGATTGTTGTTGACGTGTTTGGCATCATGTTGAGTATTGCCAAAAACGATTTTCGTTCTGTCATAAAACATTATTTTTTGAGAGGCAAAACGGCGAAGGAAACAAAAGAAAAGTTGGATAAATATTATGGGGCTAATGCTCCGTCAGATTACACCGTCAAATATTGGTTTCGAGAGTTTCGTGGTAACCGCAACTCCACTACCGATCAAGTCCGCAGCGGCAGGCCCTCCGATGCGGTTACAGAGGAGTAGCTAATCTTCATGAGCATCAATTTTGCGCTGTTGGATATGTGGTCTGGTCATGCCATAGAAGATGCATGTTTTCCTTGATTTGGGTAATTTGGACGTCCATTTGAAGCTGTGGTACAGTAGACTTGTTCCAGAAAGGAAGAGGCGGTGAATTGGATTTTCTTCACATTGAAGTCTACTAGATTTGCTTTTCCTTTGAAGTATTTGCATTTGCAGGCATGTTGTTTGTGAAAGGTGATATTAAGGTCCGGTCATCGGCAAGTAAAAGACCTTGTTGTTTGTGACTCTAGTAAGTCGATAACATGGATGAGAAACAGTGTTAATGATATTATACATCACTGAGGCACTCCAGCGTTTACAGCAAAGATATCGGAAGACACTCCACCAACCACAATAGATTTGTCCTGAAGAAAGCGCTAGAATCAAGTTTCATCAGATCTGAAACAGTCAGTATATGATGCGAAATGCTTGAGGTATTATGACAGAAGGTAGAACCTATGTTGGGTGCATTGACTTGGACACTGTGGTATGGAGGGAAATTAACTTGGCGACGATTTGGCAAAAAATAACCATCTTCGTGCGTATTATAGGCAATTATTCCACAGGAAACATGGGGTAATCCAAGGCCCAATGGCGGGCATTAGGTAGCAAGGGGACAATGGATGTTCTTTAACTACGGGCTAGGTAAGTTAAGAAAAGTAATAGGAAGTCCACTGCGTTCTTAGAAAGCACGCCAATATGCAGCGACTTATAGACGTGGACGTATGGAGTGGAGATACTAAAACGAGATACATATGTTTCACAGAAATACAGAATTTACTTTTTCAGTAACCTAGACGAACCAGGTTTCATCAACTTCAACACAATCATTAAATTTTGCAGGAGGATCAAGTGTTTCGAAGAATATGTTTCTGTACCCTCATGAAGGTTCTCCAAGCATTGCGATATACCTTCATAACTCTAGCTAGCCTTCACAACGACGACATTTAAAATAAAGGGTCTACCACTCGAAAAACGAAAAACAAATCGATTCACAACACAAAACAAGTTAAAGATATATGTAGCTTACCAAAGCCTAATATACAATTAATAGACATGTAAGTACGTTAAGTTCTATAAATGAGTTACGTATACATATTAACACAGCAAATCACCTGCCAACCTTATCTTTCAATCAAGCTAACTACCCTACCTAGTATCTATCTATGTAGTATACGTATCTATATGCACAGTAACAGATAAAGCGTCCACATATATATATATTTTTTTGTTTATATTTTTACAACAAAGCACATCGAATCCTGTCTGCACGTCTATCTCCTATGTCTGGACCCGCCAATACCTTTTTAACCCCTTAATTCCATTGCCATCCTAGTATACCCGTCTAAAAGTCACCCCATCTCCGTCATTTATTTACCAGACACCATTCAAGCTCGTTCTGGCCAAAGTAAATTAGTCATATGTCGGTGGATCCTGTGGGGAGGCATAACCACCCCCCGAACTGCTGCCTATTAATTATGTACTTTGTGCACATTATATCAATTTATGCATCGGCATTCAGTGTTTGCACGTTGCTGGTTGTACTACCATCGTTACTACTGGTACTACTCGTACTTTCACTGCAGCAGCTACTACTGCTGCAACCAGTGGCGGTCTCCTCTGTTGTCATGAGCATAGAGCCGGAGCCACATCCACCTTCTGTCTGGGTTTTGTCGGAATCAATGCAATCGTCGACGGAGATGTTAATGAGTCTATCATCGGCAACGTCGGTGGTGATGGTGGTGGTAATGGTATCTGGAGGGTTCAAGGGTTCACCACCCCCTTGGTGTCATCTGGCGGGACTGGTATCCGATTTTAAAAGTCATACATTCAGGTCAGACATCATTTTGCGGAAATCATTTAGTGAACCATACGTATCGAAGTCTTCCATTTCGCGTCGCGCCGGCATCATTGTATTCGGCCGTGGCAATGACAGTGGAACGGGCAAAAGTTCCGGCATCACAGAGTGGTGTGTAATTAGCGCTCGTAACGAGGAAAACTCCTTTGTGAATCCCTGCGGTAGTCAAATGGTTTCATATTAATTGCGAAATTTAATTATGCACCGATGCGAGACTTACTTTGATTTTATAGCCTCGCGGTGTCCGTAGGATCAAGTAGTGGGCTACCTTTGGTGCTGGTGGTGGGACACGGAGTGACAACGCGAAGCAACCCGGCTTCGTGCTACTCTGTCGTACGAGAAATGCACCGGGATTCTGGCGCGATAGCACTTCAAGGGATATCTCACGGGGTATGCCGGCCTGAAACCAGGCGGCACCTTTTAATTCGGTTTGTTCGGAGAGGCTGAGGCTGTCTATCCGTAGGGGCGCTGTTGGAGCGAACATCTTCGGACTTGAATTTGCTTTAAAAAAAAAAAACAAAAAAATTATATAAATAAATAGTAGTTAGTGAAGCAGTTGAATACTGAGGCTGTGACTCACCACTACTGGTCTCCCTAAGGTATTTCTTTTTGAAACTAAATTCGTTATTATCCTTAAGGCGATGGGACTCCAGCGATGGGATCGCCGTAAGCGATTGTCGGCAGGAGTCACCAAATTTGCTAGAGATTAATTTGTCTGGTTCACAGATACCTTCGTTCACATAACCATCAGAGATGGTCTGCGACGAGCCTGAGTTAAGGGAGGACGATGTAGTATGCACCAGTGGTCTGCTGTCTTCAGTGTTGCGCAGGAGGCCCATGGTAAGGCGTTTGACCTGGAAGAAAATAAATTATTAAGAGGTTGATACGTTTTAAATAGAAAAAGATGATAATAATGATAGTGGATATTGCAGGAAACATAAAATTATCAAGGGTTACGAATAGAGAATTCGAAGTACTTCGAGTTTTCCTGCTAAAATTTAATTCAAAGTTCCCGGAGGCGCTTAAAATAAACTCAAGAGTGTTTTACTGAATTAAGTATTGCCAACAAAATGCCGCCTTATGGGACTTAATATGGCCGTTAATATATTTAAGTAGGTAACAGGACACAAGGATAAAGGATAGTTCAGTGCGAAGGAAACCCTTATCCAGAAAGAACACGTTTTCTATACCGCAACAACCATGCATTTTCTTGGCGATACAATCAACTCTGGTGTAACAGGATATGACCACATATCCAAATCGGCATTAAGTTTACGACTTGTGAAAGAATCTGATGGGTGCTAACATTCAAGTGGTATCCAAATATAAACATTCTAGCGTTGCATTTAATCCTACAACCCATCAAAAAGGAGAGAGCTCATTAGTCGTAAGGTTGGTGAATGTTAGAAGGAAAGTCGTAACTCAGTCGGTAATGGTAGAACTCTGGACTGGTCCAGTCTTTTCCTAGCCTCTTAGGAACGAAATTCAAAAACAGGAACAACAAAAGCATAAATGAAATGAAAGCAAAGCAAAAAAACATGACAAAAACATAGACCTTGAAGTTGAACACAGACTTCTTTTCGGCGCAGACCTATCAGCGTCTTAGTATGATGCCCAGACCAACCTTTTTGACGAGAGTGCGTTACCCAGTGCGACAATAGACAAGTTGGAGTCGCAAAGGACTGTCGGTTTTCGAATAGTTTAGCAGAATTAAAGGCAACTAGGGTCTTCAGCTGTTTTTCAGAATGTAGAACTCTACCGTCAGGAAGGAGATGGCGGCGTCCTCAAAACAGTTGACAGAGAAAGATGACGAAATTCCAATAAACACAACGGATAAGATTGAGGAGACCTGGCCTCCGGTAATAAAGGCGAACATCGAACGAGACATAGAGAAAGACGAGACGTTACATTAATCGACGACAACTTTTAGCGCAAGACACAACGCGAAGAGATTCATCCTTCGTTTAAGGGACAATATATTCGCAAAGTTAGAGAAAGATCAGTTTAAAGATCATGCCCGCCTTAATTAATAGGGATCCGGATACTCCTACGGGCAAGCCTACGATTGCAGAAGGTAATCCAACAGGTCTATCTGAAATCTGATGACTCAATACCTCAAACAGACATTAGTACAGTTTCCAAATTGCAACCGGAGTCTGCCACCGGATGCTCAAAGAGGGGTAGGTTAGATGATAATAAAGGAAAATGCACAAAGGGCATCTCCTTGCAAAGGAAATTAAAGAGGTGGACAGGAGTTTTCTCTAGTCTTCCAGGTCGGTGCAGTTGAAAGGCATTCTTGAAACGATTGGCTTTGTTGGAATGGAATGTATTCTCTAGCCGAGGACTGTATCTCATATCATCACGAACAGCCAGATTGAAATAAAGTATCTGGAATTGATTTCTTCTTCAAGGAAGACTGTCCCTCATCTCTGAATGTGATGGTTGAAAGCCCCGGCAAAGGGCTGATGAGCTAGCTAGATATGGTCCAACTTTACAGATTTTATCGGGGAAGGGGAATTTAGTACTGTCGTTCGCTATATTTTTCTGAACCTGGAAGCAATCCGTAAAACAGCAGGTGAGCAAATTATACTACGTTTTCTAGCAGTATGATTGCAGAGTAGTAGATGTTTATCATAGAACGGACTTATCCTTTTCCAAGTGACTTTTAATTAGGATTTGCGGCTAGAACTGGGTTACCCCAGGATCATGCAGAATCATAAAGAACCTACTCGAACTGAGTCTAACTGAGTGTAAGTATACCACTAGAGGCATAAGTAGCGTATACACAAGATGGTGCGTCAGGCAATTTTTTCCGTTCCAATGCTAAACTCTGGCTATTCTCACCACCTCATCAAAGCTATCCTTAGAAGCTTTTTCGGAGTGGGTACCTATTTGTTATGTATTCTTGAGACTGTCACTATCGAACCTTTTCTATTTTAAGTATTTGTTTCAGTTTGCTGCTTCTATTAGCACTTTTACCCTGATTCTGTTTAAGGTAGCAAGCCCTATAGCTTCACCAGAAGAGTGTCTTGGGTTCCCTCAACTTTGGGAGTACTCTTGAGAGCTCAAGTCTTTTGATTATTATACATTTACCATTTAATACGCCCAGCAAATCCCACAGAAACGATCGGGCCCGTTCCTTTGCTAGCTTGTCTGCTGCCTCATTACTCTCCACTTCAATATGACGAAAATATAACGTATTGTGGATTCATTCTTATTACTCAGTTCCGTAGTGAAGTTCCTAGTGAGTTATTTTGATTTATAGAAATTTTAAGAGGAGCTGTTTTTTAGGGGACTGAATTTTGTTTTCTTGGTCAATGTACTTCTCCATCCATATACCCTTTTCAGGGTTCCGTAACTAAATCATGGAACACTTTTGCTCTCGCTAGCGCACCTGTCCGTTACATTGATTTCACACAAGTCTGCTGAACAATGACCCAAATAAAATGCCGGTACAAATACCTGCTCTGGGACTGCCCAAATCTCCACAACGTTCGCCTCCTCCATATGGAAGAAAGATTCTTGGGAGAACTGGGTGAATTGGCACATGCATCGCTGATGGACTTAACGAGATTCATAAGGAGCACATGCTGGTTCGAGTAAGAACTAGCCAACTAAAAACAGTGTTAGATGCGGTAACATAATCCAAGGGGAACCACAGTGGACCAATAGGCCCCCGTGTAACAACGTTTTGATGTGCACAGCCCCCCAAACTAACCTAACCAAACAATGCCGGTGGCAATATCACATTTTTTAGATTAGTACCAGATAACTTGTCTCATATCACCTTGAGGCTTTCCAAGGAGCTCCTCTACCAACAAACAAATTTCACCGTAATCGGTTCAATAATTCAGATGTTATACAAGAAAGAGCTCTGTCTGCTACATTTTTTAATACCTTCATTAAAGGAACCCTCTATGTGTGAACGGTTGCGGATCGCACTTGACGACTTTTTTGCGATCATCATGATTGCTCCTCAAGCATCTCCCACAATACCATTTAAAAAGATAAACTACAGACGATTACGCTCATAGCTGATGCTCCCGTAATACGAAAACAAAAATTTAACTGCTACAATGAAAATGCTGTATACAACTGTTGGTTTCGCGATTTTCCACAAGTGGAAGCATTGTTAACATTTTAAGCAGCCCTTACACGGTCAATCGATTGACGTAAAATTTTTAGTTTTTGAAAGTTTACGTGGTGTACGGATGTGCGATGAGTGAAACGTATGATTGTATTGCATATATTGCTCTTGCACTTTGCATAAAGTGACATCCGCTTTTGTGCATCAGGATACTTTTTTTTATATTTTGTAGTAAAACTTCATATCGTTGCTATTTTTTTGTTGCGGTCGCTGTCATCTTTCCTTTGCACATCCCATAAGTTTCACCGATAAGTTTCAATTAAATCCCATACAAATGCTCGGTCCTCATAGTCCCTCAATTTTCCGCTAGCGACAGACACGTTTCCTCTTCCGCGAAACCACACATAATGAAATAATTATATCAATCCAACCCTTATACACATCAATCAGCATGATGCTGGTCATGAAAAATCAAAAATGTTTTGATTTTCGTCAATCAGACGTCACCTACTCGTAATGTGTGTGACGTATACAAATACATTTTCAGAAACACATGTAAGCGGTTGATGTCAATCGATTGACCGTGTAAGGCCGCTTTAGGCTTTGACATTTTTCAAAATGAACGGAAATCGATTTTCAGTGCGAATATCTCGAAAACGGTGCAACCTATGAAACAAATTGCAGTAATCTAAATCGTAGGTTTTGGAAATCTTTAAATAATGATATTTTCCAAAATGTTTTTAAACGATATTTTCTAAAATGTGTCAAGTTTATGAAAAAACTATTTTGGGTGTGAAGTTCTCACAAACGGTGAGTGATACCAAACGAATTGTTGCTGTAGAAATTTTAGGTTTCGGAGATTCCTAGAACGTGCCAAGTTTTTCTAAGTTTTCCTAAATTTTGAGAAATCTTTGTATTTTAAAAAAAAGTTAAAGAAAAATGTTTTGAGAGCTAATACCTTGAAAAATATATGTGCGGTCTTACGAACAAAATGATTGCGATCGAAATGTTAGGTTTTGAAAACCTCTACAAGATGAGTGGTAATTTTTGAAAGTGTGAGCCAATGAGGTGCTTCCATCTGCTCTATACTTCAGAGTCTTTATCAAAGTTGAATGAAAGCACTCTTGTAGTCTTCGAGAAAAATATTTTTTATACGATTTATGATCCTGCCTGCATATGTAAGAGAAGAATATCCAACCACTAACTATACGGACTATACGTCGACATCGACTTGGTGAAGAGGATAGTGCTTCATCGCTTAAGACGTTTAGGTGTGGATGAACACCAACATTCCACTACAGAGAGTATTCGAATCCATCGCAGAGAGACTACGTACACGACTCAGAGACGGTGATGTGCACATGTGGAGGGGGACTTTTTTTAAAAATGTTTTTCATGTCTTAGAACTGTCTTCGTTGAAGTTTGCAAGACCCAGTATTGGAGTGAAAGGAAAAAAGTATAGGGAAAAGTTAAAGAGTGGACAGATAGGGAGAGAGAATGAGGTAACAATGCGCGTTAATTTTAAATCTTTGCATTTTGTAGGTTTCTGAAAATACTAAGGCAAATTAATCCACATTCGTGTTGAATGACTAAAAACGATCGCCTACGGTGATCAGTGCGCGCGAAACTAGGCTCTAAAGTACATGCATGTGCAGAATGGGCTACACGTGTATTATGATTAAACAGACGAACAGTTGTAACACAACTATGTATATATTTCTTTCGAATATTTGTTGTAGAAATACCGATATACGAGCGTTAAGCATACATCCTTCCGACAGTGTTCGAGCGAAGGAATTTGGATGTTTGATGCTTTTTGGTTGAGCCCCAGGCCCACCCCGGACTGTTGTTTCATCAAGTAAGCACTTCCATGCAATAGCCTTCAGTTTCTACAAACTTTATTCTTCAACCTCAAACTGCAATTACACGATACCTTTCTATTGAATTCAACTAAACCTGATTCAACTAAAATCTTAAATATTGACAACATTGACGAGAACTCAATATTCCATTTCAATTCCAATTGCCCTCATTTACATGCATGTTTTGCTCTCCCGTCACATGTTCCCAATGGCAACATTCCCAACAATCAGACAACATCTCTCAAGCAATTGCACTCAAAGACACAAAAAAAAAAGAAGAGAAACTACAAATAGAAACGAAACGAAACGACATCAGCAACTGAAACTTGCGGCCACAGAATATTCAATTAGTAAACCAACATTCGCTCCAAGGACTAATGCCACATGCACTTGTGCTTTGCCTTCATCTATCCCATCCGCATCGATGAAGGAGCCACAGAGCACCACAACCAGAGCAAAAGAGCCAAAAACTCGACAACACATGTTGCGAAAATCGTTTTCGAAATCCTTTCTGATTGCAACTTAATTCGTTGAGAAATTCTATCGCAGGAAAAGGTCATGCCATGGATCGCATTCGGGTATGAAAACCCGCCCTTAATCATCTGTATGTGAAACAGATGATTAAGGACGAAATTAAGGGAGAGTGGGTTACAAAAACCGAGTAAAACTTTTAATTCCGTTTTTGCCAAAGTTGAAAGTTCTTCCTGCAGTTTATTCTGAATCCTTCTTTTTGTTCATGAACAGCAGGAATGTGAGGATTTTCTTTTTCGATTTGGAAGAAATCCAACGATTAGTCGTAGTTTGGTGGGTGGCACAACAGAGTCTTCCCATCTTGTAAAAGTTCATTAAAAGCTAATTAGGCTCGATGGATTGCGGGTGGATCAGAAGATTCTGGTGGGAATCCTGAGACGACACCTGCTTGTCTCAATTAAAGATTTAAGTCGTGGTTCATGAATCAATGCATTGGGACTGGAAGTTGAAGTTATTTTGTTCGTTTTGTTGAGATCTACGAATTTGATATGAGAATATAAAGAATAAGGAGTACCACAAGGATGCATATTATCGCCTATACATATTTAACTACTTGTCTAGGCAGACGGATGAACTCAATTAATTTTTGAATTGTAGACTAAAACCAAATTGTTACTTCCTGGAAACCTGCAACAACATGTCAATCTCAAATGGTTCCAGAAGTGCAAGCTCGTACTCAGCAACCAGTAATGCCAACTGTAGCTATAAATCAAAGTTTACATATTTATTACAAAATGTTAATTACCCATTAATAAATTGTAGATGTGCCCGAACTCCTGAAAATGCATAAAATTCATTACAATCCAATTGAATTTCCCTAAACTAACTGCTAATATCCGCAAGTCGCAAGCAGATTCGTGTCAATTTGTCATGTGTTTTAACATTTGTGCGAAAAAATGAATAAGAATTTACCATAATAACTATTATTTTCAAGTTGGCATCACTGTCAGCATCGTCGCACCTACGATGCGCCAGAAGTCGCTTGCGGCAATTCCGAATTCAGTTGCAAGCCTGTCGATAACACTGTGTTTTACTAGGAGTCCTATAAGGGTGGTTTGATACACCCTACACGTTATATTTATTTATTGGAGGACAGGTGGAAAAAACATTTACTATTTCTTTGTTTATCATAGTTGTGCTTAGCTACCTCAATTCACTGTTTTCGTTTTAGCGGTTTTGTTGCTAGATCTAGCGGTTTTCTAATACCCTTAGCGATTTTAATCACCGCTGAACCAAAAAGTGGTAACTCCATCCTATTTGAATACATTTACGCAGAATATGCAGTTATGGTGGTTCCCCGACATACTTAAATATTTTGCAACCACTTGTGCCAACTTTACCAACTTTGTCGCTGGATCTAGCGGATTTTTAGATCCTTAGCAACATTTAATGCACAAGTAATTTATCGTTAAAATAAAATTTTCCAAAGTATTTGTATTGTAAAACTATTAACCGTCCAGTGGATTCTGCCTTCAGATATAAAGGGTGGGCCATCTTTTGGTTTCTTTCTAAAATTACTAAAAAAACGTCCATTAAATAGTTTCTTGCTTTATTGAAGAGAGTACGCCATCCTGTCAACCCAATTTTGCAGTATATTTTCAATAGTTCGGAGCACTATTTCACGAATAACTCGATTAATATTGTGCTTAAGAGCTTGAATCGTTTCCGGATTGTTACCATAATATTGATCTTTAACAAACAAAAGTCCAATGGCGTCAAATCACACCTGCGCGGAGGCCAAGTAACATCACCAAAACGGCTAATTTTACGATTATTGAACTTGGTGAGCAAAAGATCAATTGTTGGACGACTTGTATGACACGTAACGTCATCTTGCTGGAAGTACAGATCGTCCAAGTAAGTCATTTTCTCAGTAACCTCATAACTTGTGTTATTAATTAGCGTTCCGATCTCACGAACTTTCTTCATAAACCTGCGTACAGTAGGCACGGTTGGTGAATTATTTCGACCGATATTTCTTTTCAAAATTCGCACTGCTTCGGCAACACAGCACTCACTTTGGAAATAAATTTTCAATATTTCCCAACTTTGTTCAAGCGTAAATTGTTTCATTTCGTACCGCGGAGACACGATACTAAGTTTCTGTCATTTTCTTGAGCGCGAAAAATCTGTCAGTGTCAAAATAACATGTAATTTAAAAAAAATCCAGCAGATGGCCCACCCGTTATAAGAAACTAGCTGTAGTCCGCTACCTTGCTCGAGTCGTGTATTTCGCTATTAAAAAAAGATGGTCATACCTTTTTTGGCAGTTTTTAATTTTTTGATTTTTATCGAAACCTGATGAAGTAAAAATAAGGAAACTATATATTTTTGCAATCAGTACATCGTTGCCTTTCATTGTATACCCCATATTTTATTGAAAAAAGATAGCTTTTTAATCTAACTTTCAAACTTTTCCCTTTTTAGAGCTGCTTGCGGGTTAGTAAACCTAAATTTTGGTCCAAATTTCGAACTTCTAAGGCTTAAGGTTTAAAATGTATCAGGCAGACTCTCACTACAAGGGTTTCGTTCTTACTTTTTCGTTGTAAGCATCGGAACTTTGAAAATGCTTTGAGACAAAGTTTAAAAGAGATAAAAATAAGTGGATCATGTCCATTCAAAGAATATAAGAATACCAGACTCGACCTACCTACGGGCAAATTCATTTTAGGCTTTCTTTTGTTTAAAAAATATAAATTTCCAAATCCCAGAGCACTTAGATTCGATTTTCGGTCCAATATACTACCAAGTAGATGGTGTAATGGTTGGGAAAGCTTAGATTCTATTCGTTTCTTTTTTTATGGCAGTGGCTGTTGGTTGCTGTTCCCCGTTTGGGCTCGAACCTGCCCCGTTCGGGTCTCAAGAATTTTAAACTTACTCCGAATGTATATTTCTTCTAGCATTTCTAGCCTCTTTAGTCCAAGCGAGTTAAGACTTTAGGTGCGAAGTACTTTGTAGTGGTATGACTGGGATTACTGGCTTTTGATTTAAAGACAGCCCTTGGTATCCCCTCAGTCAGTTAATATACATAACTCTCTACTAAACCATTCTACCAACAACTAGCACACATCAGACCATGTCAGGCAAAATGACACAAAAACTATTGCACCCGGCATTACCGACAAATCCCCTTTTTTGCATCTTTGTCTATTTCATACACCAATTGAGACACTGTCACTGATTGAATTGAAACATTCTAAAACTAAATTGCATAGTTACTAACTTCCCAACATAAAAACGGCTGTTTCAGATTTCAAAGAAATCTACCCTCTGAAGGCAACAAGCTGAACATCCTTCAGCAAACTCCCACTCACCCAACTGTTCTCTAAATGAAGCCAAATGGTATACTCTAAGTATCCCACCCCTCACAGTAAATGCAAATTTGAGCATTTTGCGTCTAACAATTCTAACAAATCACTGAGAACGCCAAGCCATAAACTTTCAACTTTTAACTTTCAACATTCAACATTCAACGTTCAACGTTCTCCAACATCTGTTTTTAATCATCATCCTTGAGAACTATTTCTACTCCACCCTCGATTGCATCTCTGACGGAGGATGCAAAACTACAACTCTCCTCGTTTGCTTTTGTCCTTACTTACTACTGACTTTGTGACACATAAATATCTGGCATCCGACACACAATGGTGCTGCGTTGGAAAGGAATTTCTATTCCACAGAGACGAACACTCACACACAGATACTCGTATACCGCCTTGGTCTTTAAAATGTCATACATTTTAACCAGAAACAAGGACACGAATACAAGCTGCGATTGAAGATGGGAAGACGACTGCCTCGCCTCCCCGTAGCGGAAGGAGAATACAGAAAAGGAATGCATGAAATGGCAGATAAAGGTAGAGTTGACAAATGTGTTTTCGCATTCTTGTCTGTGACTCCTTCCCGCCAGCCCGCGTTCCGGCCCCACCAGTCTCATCGTATTGCGATTGCATACAAAAGTTCAAAGAACGATAGAAACACACAAAGCAGAGACAGTGCAACGATGAGGAATCCTTTTAAAAGGACTTTCCAACACCTAAACAGCAGTCCTATTCCTAGCCATTTGCCACGCAACCGCCCGCACCACTCTTCTGGCCATTCGTCCACCCTGTAGTGCTCCTCCGCTCCACCCCACCAGTTAGTGTGTTGAAAATGGAAATACCGCACTGTCGTGTAATTGTGGGAAACAATGCCGACAACGACTTTGTTTGGAATGGAATGGATTCATTCGTTCCGGATGTGAACCAAGCTAAAAGGACCGAGGGAAGGACAAAAAAAAAAAAATCAAGTGAATGGTTACGGTAGCGTACCCTGCTTGCATTTACCATCTGCAAACCTAGACCTTCAGGGGTGTTTTTTTTTCCTTTTGCACAGGCATCGGATTGGCTTTGACCATTAAGGGATTTTTAGTGTTTTTATTTTCTTGTTCGTTGTTCTTACCATTTGCAAGGATAATAAATTTTAAATATCCGACCACAAAAGAGTGTGGAGGCGACAGTTTGTAGAAGAAGAACGGTTACGAAAGGACTTCCTTTAACTTGCTTCTGAAATTAAATTATTTTCGGAAGAATGGCTTTGTTGGTCAGTGCTTGCATTGAAAATGTTCGGACCCATATGATGAGAGATTATTTTAAACCTCATGGTGGTGGATACAAATAATACTAGAAGGTGTGCTTTGATTGACTTTAAACCTGTCTTAATAGCCTGATAAGAAATTGCCAGAGAAATTGTATGAAAAATTTCAGATACTTCATCAGAAGTTTGAACTTATAGGTAAAGTAAAGAAAAAACAACTTTACCCCGAATACCTAAACCGCGGGTATTCAAATAGTCGGAGTGAAATGGCTGAGTTAGATTAGAGACTCTTGGGATTATGTTCAACAGATGAGATCCGTAACCAAGAGGCAGCCAAACCCTGATCTAAATAAAGTTATCATAGCCGATAATCAACCTGACTTAGAGCCCACTAAGAATAGCTCGGTTGTCATATATTTGGCATTCTTTGGATCAGGCATTTGCAGACAATCTTTTTGCAGATGGACCGTTTGTGAATCCAAAAACAAAGTTTTCCAAAATGGAATAGCACATCATTTAAATGGTCGCCTTGGCTTCGCTGGCAGTGCTTTAAGCGGTCAGTTCAGTTTTTGATGACTCGGTCCAATATGTGCGACGTTATTCCGGCAATAGCATCTCGAATGTTGGCTTCGAGCTCATCCAAAGTGGTTGACTTGCTAGCGTATACTAAGGACTCGACGTAGCCCAAGAGAAAATAATCGAGGGGTGTCAAGTCACATGGTCGCGGCGGCCAATTGATGAACGCTCGCCGTGAGATGACCCTGTCGCCAAATTTCTCCTTCACCACTTCGAGCATTGCGTCGCTTGTATGGCATGTAGCACCGTGTTGTTGGAACCACAGCTCGAATATATCGATGTTGTCGGGCTCTGTCCACAGAAAGTCGGTTAACATCGCTCTATTCCGAGGACCATTAACGGTAACTGTGTCTCCTTCCTCATTTCGAAAGAAATAAGGTCCGATGATGCTGCCGTGCCATAAACCGCACCAAACAGTCAATCTTTGTGGATGTATTGATGCTTGGCCGAACACTTGTGGATTGTGGTCGCTCCAATAATGGTGGATGAGCCAAAAATAGGGCTCGTCTGAGAAGATGGTTTTTTGGCCAGTGTCTATGGTCGTCCGCCTGCAATTCTTGCATCAGCACAATCTTGTATGGATGTAGGCCCAAATTCAACCGCAAAATAAGCCTGGTTGACTCTCTGGCGATGCTCAGTTCAGCTGATCGGCGCCGTATCGACATTTCTGGGTCTTCTTCGATACTGACCGCTAAGGCAACTATGTTTTCTTCACTTCGCACCGATCTCTGTCTGGTTGTTGGCTTAAGGTCCAAAAGAGTGTACTCATGCTCAAACTTTTCCAACTGTGCGACGAATTGCCCGCGCACTGAAGCCATGATGACGACCGACCTCACGACGAAATTCACGTTGCGTATTTACAACTGAGCCGGAACTTCGATAATATATTTTAATAATTTCCACACGTTTTCGGGAAGTGCCAAACAATGCATGATGGAATGGTGAACCTTATTGAATATTTTGACAGCTGGATGTCACTGGTAACTTTGACAGCTGCTGAAACATAAAAATTGAAAAAACTATCATTGCTATCTGATCACCCTTTACACAAACATAACTATTGCCTCTGAGCCCGTTTCCGTCGGCGCTTTTGAAATGTAAGGACATCGATAATTAAACCTGGTGACCGCAGCACCAGAACCCACATTGAATGGATGGGTAATTCCTCGGCACCTCAGAGGCGGTACATCGTTTGGGCATGCTGCAAACTAGTCTCTTCAAAATAATCTATAGGTAGAGCCAAATTTGCGGGTGTTGTGTGGCACGTAACCCTGTCCTGTTGGAACCACATGTCGCTCACATCAATGTTTTTAATTTAAGGCCAAAAGACAGTGGCGTTTTCGTCGTTTAAAAAAAAAATACGCGCGATCACGCCGCTGGTCCACAGCTCCACAGCGAACACCAAACTGTCACGGGTTAGCTTCTCAACGATCACATTTCGATTATCAGAACCCCGATTTTTAATCGCAATACACAAATATTACATAACTGTTATTTTTGTAGTCAGATACAACAATTATAATGCGTTGAGCAGTGGTTAAACGATCCATATTGTAAAATGATAAGAGAAGTACTAACTACCTGTCACTGCGGATGACAGATGGATTTGACAGATGCCACATGGCAGGGATGCGAAATTCCAACTTTATTTCGTATGTGGTCTGATTTTTTTTAAACTCTGGAATGTACTTTGCTGCTGCTAATTGGATTATGTCATTTAGGTGGGCAATAGCACTTTAAAGCTCGTTTGGTATTTTAAGTGAGACTTGGAGTTCTATTCTCTCATCTCGTCAGTCAGGCACGATTTTACTGTCAAAAAGGTCGAGTTAACGCTTTTAATTATACAAAAATCTATGAGGTCTGGGATTTTTCTAGTGTCAGTAGGCATTCCAAGGAAGAAAATTTATAGGTCGTGCACCTCTAGTTGTTTTTCAAAAAGTGTTCACACTAAATCTCCTCCGCTAAACGTCAAAAGTTCAAGGAAAGTTACCTAGGTAATTCCTCAGTGAAACAACTCTAATCTGTATTTTCCAAAATGCAACTGCAACCAGGATAAATCAGCATTCCACAAGGGATTCAAATCCCGAAAATACCACCCGTATCCACTCGACAGTAGTAAACAAAATTTAGGGGGAACAAAATATCCTCGTCAACTTACCAATGGCGGCTTATCAACTAATCGTCTACAGTTATTCATTTCCGTTGGTGAATTATCCTCCTCGGAACTGGGAGACCTTGGTATATGCGGGTCGTTATCATTGCAACTGTAAATAGAAATTATATAAATCAAAAGAAAAGAAAAAAAAAAATATTGAAATTCTAGGTAGGCAGAGCAGGATTAGCACAGGGAATGGGAAAACTTTTCCATTCCCCAAAGATGATTGATAATTTGCAAGACATTCAATTTAGATTGATAAGGGATACACTGGGCACACAGAGGATGGCAACAAAAAAGAGAGGATAACTCACGATAAACTTATTTGCGGGAGAAGATGAATTGGTCGTCGTTGGCTGCTGGGTGAGCCATGTGTTGTTGGCTGTTCAACTCGGATCCGAACGTCTTGCATGTCTTTTAGTTAGTTTTCTAGTTATCCTGTTTTCTCTCGTTTCTTTTTTCTTTTCTTTTGGTCCTGCTCACTTCAAAGGCGCCTTATAAATTATTGTCCTGCGAGGGAGGTGAGTTCCAATGAATAAATCATGGTATGTTGTTGAAAAAGTTTACCTCTAGAAAGTTTCGGTGTTTCGGTTTGGGTATGGAGAAATTCCTAATTCAATTCCCGTTTAAGGCGACAATTGCCTGATGGTTATCTAGAGGAAGAAAAGTTTTTTTTATTTAGTTTTTTCTTCTTCCGCTGATTTTGGCCATCAAATTATTTTCAAATTCGAATTTATGTTGGTACCAAACGATCCGATTGCGATGGGGTTGCATCACTACTCCTGAAAAGACAAATAAATAGAAATTTAGTTAGTGAAAGGTGGGACTTTGTTATTAGATAGTTTTTAGTAGTTAAGCTATACGATAGAAACAAAGACCGATCAAAGACAAACCGACCGACTGATCAGATGATTGCAGTAGATAGCAGTATGTAATCCCTTCCATCCATCAAAAATGTTTAGATAAAGATTTTGACGACTTTTTACAATCTTATCAAAGCAAAGGGTGGACAGATGAATGTATAAATTACTAATCGCCCAATTATCTACTTACTTAGCCATCTCACTTCAGATGACAAGGCATAGAACAGGTGGTTGGACAGATTTCTTACTAGGATGCAATGTTTCTTTTTTTTTGTACAAAATCAAGGCTTTAATGGACGAACTCTCTCGAGCTGGACTCCATTCAGAGACAAGTGGAGTGAAGTAGAGAGTACATACCTATTCCATGAAACTGTCGGTAATCTTTACAGACTTGACCACGTAGGTGTCCACATACATGAAAAAGAAGAGGGACGCTCTAGCCAGATATCCCCACTATAATTATTAAATGGTAAAATTGCTGCGACTATAATACTGTCATGGGCTTAGCACTAAATAGTTAGACAGTCCAAAGGAAAACAGAGCTGGATTTCTATATTTTTTTATTTTTTATAATTTGCACGTGTTAAAGGGGATATGAATACCCTTATACTAATTTTTAGAACACGTGCGTTTTGTGAAAAGGGGAAGAGACAGAGAGAAAGACAGAGTGGTGTAGTTTGAAACTCAAGTGGTATTAAGTTTCTGTAAACTCCAAGGGTGGCTGTCCAGACAACTGGGGAGTATTTTGTTTTGTTTTCGCTATTATTGTCGTTGCTTATGATTCACAGTATTTTTTTCCGTCCTCCTGATGTCATCATCACGATCAAGTTGCATTTTAGCCATATAACCACCCTACTGCCAGTGTTATGCCTTCATAGTAGAGTTGACTTAACTTTTCCCAAGTGATCGACTTTTTTATTTATTTCATTCGAAATAAATATAGTTTAAGAAGAAGTATGTTGTTGTTATGTATGGGATGCACCATGGAAGATCACTTAAGTAACTTCATATCATGGGATAACGAACCGAATGAGCTCAATTTCGCATACATCCTGCGCTGGCCAGTCTTGGGGCGAACGTCAGTTGTAGTAATTTATCTGTTTTTCTTCTCAAGACTCTACAGAGTTCTGCTAGAAAATCCACATTTTTATTGAAAAGTTTGGCTGTCCATGGTTTTATATAACATTCCAACACAACTTCTTGATAAACTCCGGCGTTATTTTTCACTCTAGCCGGCACAAAAATGAGCGGAGTGCGTTCACTCTTGTAATCCGACCTAAACCATCACTGACTCTTTTTTGACGACGAAATGCTCGACCATCAGCCTGTGCCGGTGTCCTGATATCGTTTTATGGTTCGGTAGATGAAGATATGATTTACGTTTAGATGCTGCAACTCGCGAACTATCTTTCCCAATTAAAGTATGATCACTGAATCACTTTTCATTTGTAAGTCCATGGCGTGCCTCAGTTGGTGTTGTTTATTTCTCAAAAGGTTATTTGTGTTTGACAGGCAATTGAATGACAAATATACGCTGAAGAGAGTTTGACATTTCGATTTGACGTTCCAAACACACAGTCTGAAGTTGGTTATACTTCAATCGAAGTATTTATTTATAACACTTTTCCCAAGATTATTTTCGGTTCAGAATTCGATGTAGAATTTTCGCTCTAAAGTTCAAAAGTTGTACGCATGTGACAGACAGAGACCCCGAGCTTTATTCAAAAATATTAAACTTTTCCAGTTCGGCCTGAAACACTAAAATTTAAGGCTAAGTGAAGATGCATTCTGAAGGGGCTGCGGCGATGAAAAAGTAGGAACGCGAGGATACGTTTTTCTTCTCTGTCAATACCAAGGTATCTGCCACAAATTCCTCAGAAGACATTTCCAGGATATTAAAGAACTATCTGGTAAAATAGTGAACCCAAAATAATGGGTATTATTCTGGGCAGTATAGCTCCGCGAGCAAGAAATATTATCCCCCCGATGGACATCGAAATGGTTCTAATTGTCCAGGTGTGACGTATAGGAGACTATTTCTCCAAACCTAACTTACTGCAGCACTTCGGTTGGGCCCTTAACTCACAAAAGTCTTAAGTCTGATTCCCTTTGTCGTTTTTTGACGATTGTCGTTTTATTCAGCCTTATTGCTTTCAAAAAAACACTCTAAGCCCTCATCTTCTCCTTCTCCACAATTCTGTTTCAAAAATCCAAAAAAATTAAATTCTTTCAAAGAGTAACAAAAGCAAGAGTACTTCATTTATGCTTACGCTGGAGTTTCTCAGAATAATTTCAAAATAAATGCACACTTCTGAAAAAAATTGGTTCAATTGGTCCTTTCCTACTTTAAGTATTCAAAATTTCTATAAACCCCCGCATGCCCGCTTTCATAGTTCTTTTCTTAAAAAACTATGCCAACTCAAGTGCTAGTACTTCTCTGAATTATTATGCTCGAATATAATTGCTAACATTTTCCCACCGCCTGGCTCCCCCCCTATATCCTTGTGAAACATAACAACTTTACCCTGAAGGATCTTCACCTTCTCACACCCTCTATCCATTCTGCAACATTGTTGACACTTCTCAACTTTTAGGTAACGTCTTTGTATAATGTAGGCACTTTTAGTACCCTTTGCTGCGTTACGGAGGCAGAGGTGTACATGAGCAGCACAAGTCAAGGACAAAGAAGCAATTTAAATTTTCTACCCTTAAGGATGTTTTTTTTTGTGTTTTACACTCTCTCCTCTTTATCACCCACCATCTTTGTGGATGTTGTTCTCTGTTTTGGTTGGTAACTAACTAACTACCTGTCATATGGCAGTTTGTTTTGATAGTGCAACATGAAAGAAGAAAAACAAGTCCTGCGGCAAGAAGGAGATTCGGATGAATGGGGGCGTCGTCGTCAACGTAAAATAGGCCACCCGTATCCTGCGTACGGTGGCATAATGAAACCATAATTTGAATTTGTAATTTAATAGTTGCGAATGAATCCGAGCAGAGGTATCCGTAGGAGGATGACAATTTCACTTTATTTTATTTTTTTTTTCATTTAAATGTGCGATTATGAGGTGAATTGTGAGCTGCTCGAAAGCGGATGAAGTGAGATCAGGACGATTCCGTGCAGTCATTAAGCGTTAATTTGGGGGAAGATGTTTTGCAATTTTGCATTAATTTTTTATTTCGAAAGTGGGTTGCGTACGAGTGGAAGTCAGAGAGATGTCTTAATTAAAATTTATCTGAATGCGAACAAAATTGTGCAATCAGCATGGAGGAAGGAAGGCGTTTTAATTTAAGCTCACAATAAAATCTGGGTGAATCCTTGTTAGGAAAAGTTATTCATATGAATTTGTAAAGATTTATTCAGGTACCGGATCAGAGTATAATTGACATACAATTAGAGAGAAGGAGTGATGTTTAAACGCGTCGATGTTTCGAGACTACCTGTGTTTCCTAGAATTGAATGAAATCTGTTCAAGACGTACTAAATGTCGGTAGATTGCAGTCGAAAGAGAAATAATAGGTAATAGTTACAGTTTTACTAGTATTATTGTGGCACAACTTGTGGCATAAGGTTCCTGATTTTTTTTTCTTGATCCATGAATAGAGCTGATTCTCTTAAAGCTTGGATGAAGACGGAACTTAGTTATTGGGTGGGCCACGTACAAAGTAAGCGCACAACTCATTAGGAAAGGGATTAAATTTGCTATGAAAAACTCAGGATAGTCTGATAGTACTAAGAGGATACCCTGATAGTACATGAAATCCACCACTGAAGCGTCTCCCCAGAGGAAAGGTCAAAGCAACAACCTTGACTTCTATTAGTAGAGCTGGTCTGACATGAGGAGATCCTGGTCACCCATTTCTTCAGGCTGATATCTAAATACGGTCCATTTATCGGTTCAACTATAAGTACAAAAGGCGAGGAGAAAAGAGCCCTGAAACTTGAAACTTTTTTCTCAGGTAATCTGCCAATGAACAGCAGAGAAATAGCAGTGCCAATAAACAAGCCAACCAAGGAGGATGGCGGTAACCATCTGTACAGAACGAATTGGCTTCGTCTTCGCTCAGTTCTTCTAAGAATAACTCACTTAGGTACAGACCAAGTTCCTGGAGATGAGCAAAGAATGGGTTACTTTCATTCCTAAGTCTTCGGAACCTTTCAGTCTCATAGTTACCCTCGAGTTAACCTCGACAAAACTATCGCAAGCAAAATATTGCAACTCAGCCAAGCTGACATCGAAGCTTCAAAATCAGCTCTAAGAAGATTATCGAATACTAAGACAAACTCAACAATCAACGACGTTACTTTGGAATTATCTATGATATAAGACGGATGCCGAATGTACGCAATCTTTCAAAATGTTCGACTTTACCTGGAAGTTAATGACGAAAACGTTTTTGAGTGCGAATAATGCCAAGTTTTGTTAGGTTTTCGAAACGCTTAGATGCGCAATCTTCCAAAAGTTAATGGAATTCGTTTTGGAGTACAAATATCTCGAAAAATATTATTAAGATTGTAACTTTCTTTCGGCGATGTTCAAGATTTCTTGAGATAAAAAAAATAAAAAAATACACGAGTTTTCTGCGTGGCTGTTTGTTCTAGAATGTTTTTTATTCTTCCTTCTTTTCGGCAAAAAATACAAAAAAAAAAAAACCTCAAAAATATTCTGGTATACTACTGAACGCAATTGTTCAGGCTACTAGTAGAGACATAGTCGTTCAGCTAACCTAACGACTGTGGTTTTGAACATTGCTAAAAGTATATAGTTTACAAGATCCAAATTTTTGGTCCTGGATTTTCGATGTTTTAATGTTTTCCAAAAACTATTCGAAATTCTCGAAAATGTCAGACTTTACCACGAACTTTACATGGCGAATATTCCTAAATAGTTTTTATGACCAGAGCTCTTTTGCGGGATGGAGCGGTACATTTTAGGGTAGACCCCAAACTTGAACTGAAATGGGTCTTTAGTATCAATAAGCTACACATATATGTGGGCACACTGTAAGTTCGGAAAACATCTTAGAAAGACAGCCCTAGAAAGAGCTGCACTGTTCAGTTTAAGAGATGGAGCAGTAGAACCGATACATATTCTAAGGAATTGTTATCCATCGGCTGGCAATAACATAAGCTGTCTGCGAGCCTGGTGTGTAGGAATATTTCAGGTACGATCTGTACACCATGATGGTCATGCAGGTTATTACGGAGTCTGAAGAACCAAACTGACCATTGAAAAAGTGGAAATGTTGACTTGCATATGAATTACAGGGGCTATCTTACACCTATCTACCTATTTCGTGCTAGAAAGAATCGCCAAAGAAATCGTTCGAAGAATAATGAAATAATATAGAGAGCGAGAAATACTTTTCAAATCAGTTTCGTTTTGAAATTAGCCCAGAGATATCACGGTCAAAAGATTTGCTTTGAGAGAAGATTTAAGTTGAAAGCAAGCAAAGGAAAATGAAGCAGTAAATCCGAGAAGTACCAATTCAAAGAAAACACCATCAAATGGTACATGGACTAATCCGTATACTAGCCCAGACCAAAGTACTTGGAAGCACTTGAA
Source organism: Pocota personata (assembly GCA_963082735.1). Classification (NCBI taxonomy): domain Eukaryota; kingdom Metazoa; phylum Arthropoda; class Insecta; order Diptera; family Syrphidae; genus Pocota; species Pocota personata. The sequence continues at coordinate 31,557,683 of OY720431.1, read as the reverse complement.
ACGTCCCAAAGTATGGGTTCTTTTAATGGAAAGATGGGCCTCGATTGGAATTAAAGTGGGCAATACATCCCGACATTGTCGGAGAGACAGGCAGCCATCAAGGCACTGAGCTCTCATGAAATCAGGTCTGAAATGGTGTGGGAGTGTCTTGGCCACCCTCTATTGGGTACCAGGTCATGTAAACTAGCAAGAAAGACGTCGGAGATTACTTTCGTCGGATCAGAACCATTTAAGGGAGGAAGATAGTTGCAAAAGGGTTGGAAGGAACTCCATAAGCTGAGACAAACCTAGGAATTTCTCCGGATCTATAACCGGAAATGAAGTAAGATCTGCATAAATATCAATAAAAGCTGAACTCGCATTCTTACAGGCTTCCTAATGGATCACTGTAGACTTGAGGAATATCTCAAGCAATAGAGCAAAACGGAGACTGCAGATGTTGAGGAAACCATAGAGCACCTATTTAAGGAATGTGGAATACTGATCAATGAAGGAAGGAACCACCTGGATGCCTATCAACTATCAGAAGAAGATAAAACATCGGTGGGTCCACTCCAGATACACCGGTTCATCAAACTGGAAGAAGTGCTCTAGGTCGAATATATCATCGATTTGAGAGGAGCACAACAGATCTACAAATCAACATACAATCTGCAATCTACGTATTACACTCAAAGCTCGAATGGTAGTAGTAGAGAGAATCGAGCTCGGAGCTGCGTACCGCCATGCAGAGTAGAGCCTTACATGACAAATGAATTCGCATCAACGCTCTTGCTTCATAAGCTAAGAAAGCAGAAAATTGATGTGACTTGTAGGATTGTGCATAAAGTCATGAAGGAGTTGATAGGATATGTGGTCAGAACCCTAAACAATTTCTAGTAAAGAAAGAGTATTCACGGGTCTTTGATAATATTGACTAGAAGTCAGCTAATAGGTTAGATTGGAAAGGTTGTGTGATTGTACAACGCAACATTTCCACTCGGAGACCCTAAGGTCCAACGTGAATCCCTGCATGTTTCCAGTTTGTACTCTTAATAATTTTAAGAAGATCCAATATCTTTGAATTCCCTAGGTCTGCTATGCTATCTTGTAGAGAGGGACGGTGTCTAAGAGATGTTTAATCGATTCGGTTTCGTTAGACTTGGCTTCCTGTTTTCAGAGCAAATCCGGTGATAACTCCGGTCAGTACGCGGATGGAGGATCTGTCCAGGAAACATGAACGAGATGTTGTCGTACTTTTAGAGTCACAAAGCTTTGGTCTTATTTTCTATTATGTCGTCGATCGTGTTACACAATTCTCTAAACGCTGACAGTGTAGAAGTGTTAGCCTCGCTGTTCCCAGTCTCGTTAGTGCGTCCGCTTTTTTGATCCCTTCAATATTGCTATGTTCGGGAATCCAGCACACTCTGACTTTTTGGTGGCTAAGTGGAATTTAGTTCATTGCAACATTTCTTGACTGCCTTATGAATATATTTGATGCTGTAAATTTGAGAGCAGCCTGACTGTCCACCAAGTTGGCTATCTCCACTGCAGGGAGGTTTGCTAACTTGTATGGATACTGCAGCTTTCTGCCTAGAAAACACTCTATGCGTTCGGTAGTCTGAAGGATCCGCATTTAATGAGTGCTTCTGTGCAGAAAACAGTTCCAGTTTGACTGTCAGTGTTGAAATTATAGTGCGGAGTTATATAGTCTGAAGTTGTGGTTAGACTTTCAGGGTTACCTCTCCTTCCCATGTTCTGAACTGCTCCTAGTATCGCCGTGTGTCCATCGTGGTCTGCTTCCACAAAACGAATTGCGAGCTCCCTTTGCTGCTGAGCCTTTGATGAATAAGTTCAGCGGTAGATAGTTAAGAATCATGTCCATCCCTGCCTGCGGTGTATTTCTCAATGCTTTCGTGGTATCAAGTGCTGCTACGAGGAGACATTGTAGATTGGTGAGCTTCCTCACGTAGTCCACCACCACTTTTGTAGTAGTCCACCAGAGTATGATGATAGGTCTGATAGGCAGTCTCAATCTTTTTCCGAAAGTCCGTTTATAAAAAGCATTAAGTCTTCAACATTTTGCCTCGAAGACAGCTCATAAGGTTCAAGGAACTTTTCGTCGCATACTAAACTGTTTAAGACCTACGCGTTGAATCCTACTTTCAATTGTTCCGTACGAGTTAGAACTGAGTCATCGGAAACACCTGTTCGTCCTTTAGCCGTCTCTTCTAACAGAGTGACGTTGTATTCTAAGTCGAGGATTGTCAATGCTGAGAAAACGAGTAACTACTCTGACTGTAAATGAGAAGGCTTTTATCGCATCTAGACTATCTGCAAGCATTTGAAAAAGTATCCTACATACATACATGAAAACCCATCATTTGCAGCTGAATTGTATGAAAAGAAACATGCGAAACTGAGTGAGAACTATTGCTACCATCATGATTTAATGAGCATCTATCTTCAATATAACTGGTAAACTGAGTCCCGCGAGTACAACAAGCATCAAATTACAATAACAGAACAGAATGATTCTACCCGTACATACTGCCAATTAAAGGAAAGAATGTACCCAAACAGAGACCACAAGAGCCCTTACTAACAATTTGTTGACACACTTAAATGAAACTTGCAGTTAATTGAAAACCCAAATGAAAAATTAATGAATGTGAAGTATACGCATGCTGTCCAACAACCCAATAGCCGCCGGCAGGCAGATACTAAAGATCAAAATTTATATCCAATTTTTGTCTTTCTTCGAATAAGAAAACCATCTCCTTACGAGTATATCCTTTCTAAGTAACCCAACTAAACCTCTACCCAATCCACTTACTGTCCCACCTAATTAGATGGGACAAATATTGGTCCCTTGTTAGTTCATAACGTTCCATGTCATTTAATACGATATACCGTTCTAATAGGATAACCCAAACAGAACAAAAAAAAAAAAAAACTCTTTTTACAAAAAAAATACCCACAGCAGTATCCCTTTTCCCTAGTTAGCCACTATCAGGGGACATGTATGACAAAACACAGACAAAGATGAGAAAAAAAAGGGATAGGCAAACTCCGACCGAACAAAAGCAATCTTATCTCTTCCACAGAGGTGAACACAAGGAATATGAATATCCTCCAAAGTCCTTTACTTTTATGAGCTGCTTTTCCTCTCTACGAGTATACCCACATTTCATCCGATATTCCTCCTATAAACGTCAGCTTTTCTCCTCTGAAAGTGTGTTTACTCATCTGGATACGTTAGTCGTCGAATGGGTGATCAACTGAGAGAAGAAAATTCGCCTTCATCTGACGAAAAAGGATTTCGTTGACTCCTTCATAATTTGTTAGCGTGTCGTCGCGAACGTTTGCCAAAATGAACGCTCGCATGGTTCCCGCACATGATTTCCATTTAAATAATTTACGTTGCATAATTTTGATGGCATTATCCTCATTATCTTTATCCTTACACGGGAACACAGTACATCCTACACAGAGCAATCATCATAATCGTTCACAATGGAATGACTTTTCCAGTTGGTTACGTTGTTTCCATTTCATCATCATTACATGTCCTGTAACAGGATGCTTCATGGTCGCGCGGCGAATATGCTTACAAAAAAACACCTTCCTTCTCGGCTCCCATGCTCCATCTCCTTCCGAAGGATATTTTGCATTCCCAACTTGATATTATCATCCATCATACCACTCGTCATTGTGTCGTGTTGAAATGTGAACATTTTTGAAATTCTAATGAAATTTAAACGGATCACATTAGACTGACGGTAGTGAGAGACTCCTGATGACCCCAGGCATCCCAACCTATACCTTCTTCAGGTGAAGACCCACAAACTCAGTTGTGTTGAATTTTCTATCTTAATTTGCATACAATTCCGAGTCGAAACAGAAATGAAGACTTTCGTTTGTGGGTCGCGCATCGCCTTGTGTGGAGTGTGTCATTCTTATTTTCTGTCATGGTTTTGAGGTTATGTGAGAGGAGGTTGTTTTGTATTTGTTCGTTCTTTCAGTTGTGCAGTCGTCTTTGCGAGCGGAAGAGGAGATTAAATTGAAGAAAAAACGGGGGAAAAAAAAAAAATATAATTAATACGGGAGGTGAATCGTAAATTCGATAAAGTCACGGTCCACATGAGGTTATGTCGAATTTGTTGAGTGGAACGAAACACAAAAGGAGACATTCATGTTGCGTTGGAGACATATGTACATATCGTATGGACCGTGGTTCCTTTTGGGGTATGGCAGGTTATTGTGTTTCTTTAGTTGGTGGTGTACTCAAAGATTTAGTTCAATCTGCAGATACTTAAAAATAAACATGTACATGTGGTTTAGATTTGAAAAGTAATCGACTTAAGGGCTTATTGTCTGTTCTTTGAAATTTTGGGTTAGTACGTTGGCCTCTATACACTCAATTTCTTCTGGGAAACCTACCGAGTTAAGTGCATGATATACAGCATGTTCCAGAGAAACGTGTCCCTAATTGCTTCTTTTGTTTTAGTTCAGTTTCATTCAGTATAGGTTCATACAAACATCATTTCAATGTTTTTAAAACTGCGTTTTGAAAGTGTTTTTTTGATAACTCTACAAAAGGGCCGAAAATGAGTGTCAAATCGGTGGCAAAATATATAAGAACATCAGAAGCATTTGGGAAAAAAGTGGATAAAGAGATATAAAAACGTGGCAATGTCGATGATGGCGCTGGTAGGTGTTTCATCAAAGCCACGTTGGTAAAGGATAATAAAGTGATTTGTGAATTCCAGAAAAACCTAACAATAAGTCTGAGGAAGGTAAAGGACATATTATCTTGAAGAGAAGTTAGAGTGTGCATCAACACTATAAGACTCCGCTTGACAGAATCTGGGTTAAAAAAAAAGAGGCAGCAACCCTAAACCGCTACTGACCCTAGAAGATATCTAAAAAAAGGCTGAGTTGGGTAACTTGAACCGTGATTAGAGCAACATTAGATTTACGGATGAATCATTTTTCTCTCCGCCAATAATTTTTGTAGCAAAGATTGGACAAAAAAGTGAAAAGTTCCTACAACGTACAGTAAAACATCCAACAAAGGTTCATGTCTATGGGTGCCTCTCGGATTCGGAAAGCTAATAGTGTTCATAAGGAATCTCGATGATCATTTCATGGACAGATTATATCAAAAGGGTCTTGCAAGAGGATAAAGATCCAAAGCCCTAGTAGGAAACAGGAAAATGGTATAACAATGTTAGATTGGCCGTGTTGAAGTACCCCTGATCCGAATCCAATAGAGAATGTAGGGTCAATAATAAAGCAGAAGCTTAGATGAAAGAAAATATCTACAACATTATAAGTTACATGGTTGTTGAAGGAGATTTAGAGAGCAAAAATGAGTGAAAGTTGCACAAGAAGATGCGAGGCAATAATCAACAATAACGGGGACTGAACTCCTATGTAATATGTATAAATGCGCAATGTGTTTTAATGTGTTAATCAAATTGTGGCATTTTTCATATTTTTTTTTTTTTATTAGCGACACGTTTCTCTGGAACAGGCTGTATATTTGTTGGCAGTTTTTTTTTTTTAATTTCTGTAGTTTAGTAAAACGGTTCAAAAGTTATGAAGCTATGTGAGACAGACAAACAGACGGACAGACAATTGACAATTGATTTTCACTATAAGGGTTCTGTTCTCCCTTCTTTGTTTTTATTTGTAAGTGACGGAACCCTGCAAAATCATTTTTACAGTGTGGCACAAAAGTCCTAACTCGATTTCCTAAAGCAGTAACTCTGTTTGTATGTAAAAACAATTGGTTTTGTTTTTTGATGTTTAAATGTTATAGTATTCCATTAAGTCGAGAAGATAATATCTGTCAAGTGGTCGCCGCTAAGGTTGATGAATATTCGGGCTCGCTCTATAGCATTTTTCGTGACTTTTCTTAAAACTTCTGGCGATAAATTCTCAACTTCTTGTCGGATGTTCTCCTTTAGGACCGCCAAGGTTTGCGGATTGTTCGTATAGATCCGTAACTTCAAAAAACCTCAAAGGAAGAAATCTGGAACGGGTAGATTGGGCTATCTTGCGGGCTAGTGCCGGAAATGCTTGCTGCAGAATGTCCACTGTCGCTCGTGTTAAACGTCGCAGTGTTTGACCAGTTGGTGTCCGCGGCCAGGGAGTCGATGACGAAATTCACGTTGAGCCAAAACACTGACTGATTATTTTTCAAAAAACATTGTCACAATCATTCTGCGTTCTTGAAGAGTATAGCAATCCATAGTTTATGTAAGTACGAGTATATTCAGCTTCTGTTTACTTCACAAATATCAAAGTTGCGACATACTCGTAAGACGCCATTTGCAAACATGAGAGCATCTTCCGATACGGTGATGACTTTTGTGACACCTCGTACATGACTGGGTCGCACATACTTACTGCATATGTAACGTTCGTTTGTAAATTGTTATGTTATGCCATGCCCTGTCGAAAGTGCCCTAGATATCAATTTTAAAGGAAGTCGTCTTAGCCATGTCCGAGATATAGCCGCTAATAAGTAAAATACCGTTAATCTAATGTTTAGCCAAAAACTGAGTTTTAGTCTTATTGAAAACATTCATATTTCATTAGATAAGAATTTTTATCGAAACCATTGGAGCCGTTTTCGAGAAAATTGCATTTTTTTTCAAAATTGGTATGCAAAGTACCATTAATTTTGAGTCTGAAAGGAAAATTCCCTTTTGGTATCGGGGTATGAGTCCATAGATCCCAGATAGTTTGAAGCAAATCAGTCCAGCCGTTTAGGCTGAAGTCGGAAGTACAGACTGATAGATAGACACAGTTTAAATCTTAGACTTTTATATCTCTCTTCATTGTTATTTGTCTATCTGTCTGCGTAACAGTTTATAGCTGTAGATCTACAAAAAGTCTGCGAGAGCATAAATCTCAGCAATCGAACAGCACGGGGAATCAAGAGCAGGGTTCTATACTCGTACTTTCACAAATTCTGTTTCTACTCTATATCAACGACCTTCTAGACACAACATGATCTTAAGATTTGCATGCATCACATCGTCAGAGAAGCAGAGCAAACTTAGTTGACTTTAATGTGAAGAAAACAGCTGCAAATGTACGACCAAATTATTCATCCCTGGGATGAAACATGCATCTTCTTGCTGTCACAATCAATTCTGGCGTAACAAGGCAGGACCACATATCCAACATTGCAAAAACGTTTAGCCACTTATTTAGAGAACAGAGATACTTTACAGCGCAACAGCCTCTACTCCAGTACAAAGCACAAGTTAAATCAGGACAAAGCATTCTCTTCATCTGATGGACAGTATACAGAGACGAGCAGTTCGATTAATAGAAGATCCAGCATTAGCTTCCAATATCCAACCGTTAGCTCATCGAAGACTGATGGCAAACCTATGCATATACTATAGATACTATTATGGTAGATGTTCCGAAGATGTCAATGGAATGATCCCTAGAAATGAGATACTTGAGCCAGTGCACATCACCTCTACGTCTACCTAGCAATCGCGCAGACATCCCTTTATCAAAACTCCTTCTGCTACAGAATAAGTAAGATTTGGAATTCGGGCAGGAGACATATTTTCAGAATCCTGTAATCTCTAATAATTCAAGAGCAGGCATCTATTGTATAGGGTGACCAGATAAGAACGATAGGAAAAGAAATTTAAATAAAACAACAACGGTGTGAGATATCATGCCATTCTGTATGGAATAGCACATCATTTAAATGGCCGCCTCGCAGTGGCAGTGCTTCAAGCAGTCGGTCCAATTTTTGATGACTCAGTCCAATATGTGTGGCGTTATTCTGGCAATAGCATATCGAATGTTGGCCTCGAGCTCGTTCAAAGCGGTTGGCTTGTTAGCGTAGACTAAGGACTTGACGTAGCCCTAGAGAAAATAATCGAGGGGTGTCAAGTCGCATGATCGCGGCGGCCAATTGACGACCGCTCGCCGTGAGTTGACCCAAACTCTCCTTCAACACTTCGAGCGTTGTGTCACTTGTATGGCATGTAGCGCCGTCTTGTTGGAACCACAGCTCGAATATTTCAATGTTGTCGGGCTCTGGCCACAGAAAGTCGGTTAACATCGCTCTATACCGAGGACCATTGACGGTAATGGTGTCTCCTTCCTCATTTCGAAAGAAATAAGGTCCGATGATGCCGCCGTGCCATAAACCGCACCAAACAGTCAATCTCTGTGGATGCATTGATGCTTGGTCGAACACTTGTGGATTGTGGTTGCTCTAGTAATGGCAATTTTGGTTGTTAACATAGCCGCTGAGCCAAAAATGGGCCTCATCAGAGAAGATGATTTTTTGGCCAAAATCCGGATCTCCGGCCAACATTTTCAGCGCCCAATTAGCGAACTTACGGTGTTGTCTATGGTCGTCTGGCTCCAATTCTTGCACCAGCACAATCTTATACGGATGCAGCCTGGTTCACTCTCTGGCGATTCCCAATTCAGCTGATCGGCGCCGAATCGACATTTCTGGGTCTTCTTCGATACTGGCCGCTACCGCGGCTATGTTTTCTTCACTTCGCACTCGTTGGTGTCTTAAGGTCCAAAAGAGTGTATTCACGCTCAAACTTTTCCATGGTGCGACGAATTGCCTGTGCACTGAAGCCATGATGACCGACATCACGACGAAATTCACGTTGCGCATTTACAACTGAGCCGGAGTTTCGATAATATTTTTTAATAATTTCCACACGTTCGGGAAGCTTCAAACGATAATGAAATGGCAAATCTTGCTGTATATTTTGACAGCTGGATGTCATTGGTAACTTTGACGCTGCTGAAATATAACAATTGGAAAAACTATCATTGCTATCTGGACACCCTTTACAAGCATCTCGGGGTGCTGGCTCAGCGTTATGGGTCCGGTCATTTTTTATTATTTAGAAAAGATTTTAAGCTATAAATGACCACTGGACATCATCTGGGACTTGCGCCGCGAGCATGTACTTTTATTAAATTTTATTCAGCAAAGTGTTCATTACATACAAACTATTTGGTTAAATACTCTCAAAGTACTGTCATACACTCTACTTCACCCCTGGACTTTGCAATTTTTTCGGTCAGTACGTCTTCTCACTATTTGAATATTTAGTAGTCCTTTCCTCTTATATGACCAAGAATAATAGTCTACATATTTCAATTACGTTGAAGTTCCTCTAAGCATATTTCTATTCACAGTCACAGATCTTTGCGAGAGAATATTAAGGAATCCGTGTGAGTGGCAGTGAATCAAAAGAGAACTCGCTCATTTCCCGTATATTTCTCTCACGACAACACTAATACTATTAAACTTATTATTAGTAATCACAATATTTGCGTTCAGTGAGAATATATCGATGGGTGGTATTCGTGAATACGAAGTACTCTTATTTTTATCCGAATACTTTCGGATATGTAACGAATGAGTACGATTAGTCAGAAGTATTCACATTTTACACCACTAAACTGTTCTATTTATGTCCAATGCAAGTTAAGTCATTAAGAGATATAGTCTAAAATCTTAAAACTTGGTTTTTTGTGGATTAGTTCTTAATGGATGGACTTTGAACTATAAAAACTAAAACTTTACAAATTAGGGAAATTAGAGGACTTCTGTCATACTGTGTCGCTTTGTTTGTAACATTTGAGGGAACTACTTTGTCAACGAATTCGATCCCCTTGAAGAAACCAATAAAAAAAATTTTTACCCGAGAAGTGGTGCTGTTTGTAAAGCACAAGCTATCAGTCAGGAGCACTTTCTTACATACACACATTTGGCTATAGCAAACCCCTGTTTTGTACAGTGTCTGTGCATTGTGCTATTGCAAGGACCACCCAGGCCACTTACTTAAAAACTTTCATTCAACCAACTTTCCTGCAAGTCTTAATCTAAGAAGGATAATCCGTTGTTGTTGCCTGCGGCCCACTTTCATTCGCGAATGTAAGTAAAACAGTAAATGGCTTATTTTCTTAGTCCCTCTAACCCGCCTTCGAGGGTGTCTTACGTCACAATCAATATTATCCATCCATTCGCTGTATCCGTTCCAACGTAAAATCCCACATAAATAACTAAACAGTGCTAAAAACAAACAAAGTAATCAAACTTTGCACTAAGACAATGTTTACTAATTATTCGATAAGAGCTAAACTCCTAAAAGTCCATCCGCTCCACGCGTAAACATAACCTCTCATCTGCGACTTAACAAGACAAAAAAAAAAAAAAAAACAACACACAGTGTGTACTTAAGACACCTTCTCTTAATGCTACTTTCACAGTCTTCTAAACGATTAAAGTTTTGCCGTAAAAACAACGCCCCCCCGTCCGACAAATAGAGCAAAATAACTCTTCTTCCAAGTCCGCTTTTATGTCCTCCATAACAATCAAAGTAATGTCCCGGCATAAGCTGAAAATAAGTTCCCAAATACCCATCGTCCCAGATAGCTGGGGTAGAGGATGAAGGTTGCTTTGTTGAATCCTTCTTCTATTGTCCCTCAATGAAAATAACTTAAACTTCCGATCGACGACAAGTAAAATTTCCCACCCCATCTCCGAGGTTCCAAGTTTGTCAGAGTAAAACAAGAACCGTCGACAAAGAAGACCAGAAACTCCTGTTATTACCTCAGGTAAAAACCCCCAAATAAAACCTCATCCACAAGAACGAACATCATAAAACCACATTAAACTTTTTCCAGGAAGGAAGGAGCACCGACTCAACTCACACACAGGGAAAATCGGAAATTATCAAATTACCACAGTCGTGTTGACAAGAAAACTGAATTTAAGTATGAGATAGCGGGAGGCCTTAAAGTTTCCTTCTTCTTCGGCAAGCGTGGTTACTAAAATGTTCGATGAACTTGTCAGGATGAGAAAGGTTGGTCAATAAATGATTTTGCATTGTGTGCTGATGTTGACCATACTCGTACTCGTAGCATATGGTGACTTTTTGAAACTTGAAACCTTTTAAATCGTCTTTGGTAGCGTTCTGGAATGAATTTACAGTTGAGTTGGCATCGGCTTAGAGGTAATGTTTGTCTATGGGGTTATGCCGATTAAGAGCTTCCCCAAGGATACGTTCATGAGGCCACCTATTAACCCCATGGCCATGGGAGTGTGAGACTGGAGTTGGATATTAAATACCACAAAAGTCATTGTTGTTGTTAGCCAAATTGGATAGAGTCGTTTTTATATTGATTTCAGTATTGAAACTCATGTGGATACGAAAAGAGAAATGGGTATCTGCATTGTATACTACTGCACGAGGATTACGGATATCGAATGTTTAAACATCGGCTTTTGGACATATCGTGACTGATGAAGAAAGAGATCAATGAGGCTTTCGATTCCCAGACAATTTGTTAAAGAACCTTCGAACAAACAGGTACGAGTGAACAAGCTTTTAGATAGTAGTAGTACTCGTAGTTTTGGGATACAAATATGTTTGCTTGGATTTTCGCTTTTTTTTTCCTTTTTTGTGCTCAAGAAAGGGTAGTGGTTACGTTAGGTTGAGTGGAATGAAAAGTTGGAAAAAGAAAAGACAGATAGGTTATTAGACTGATGGGGGTTTGCTGATATATTTTCCCAAACCGTAGTCTTATTCAATAAATGTTGTGGGATATGCCAGGCAGTAGTTCTTTAGAATATCTATTCCTTTGGTAGAGTTTGCTATTGAAGATAATCATTTTTGGAAATGGGTGCCTATTAATATTTCGAGGGTTTCTACCAATCTTTGCATATTTGTTACAAACCAGCCTGCGCTCTTTATGAAGCCTTTCATGTTCCTAAGTGGTACTTGTACGAGATCCCCTAGTTCGTCAAAACGACTTTTTCCCATATGACGGAGGCTGCGGTTTGAAGATTTGAGCAATCACATAACAAGTGTTTGATGGTTTCTGTCTCCTCTATATCTTGACAGCTCCTGCAATGTCGGGTGTGTTGATGCCTAGTCTGGCAGCCATTTTCCCTATCGCACAGTTCCTGTTAGCACTCCTATCAAGATTCGAATTTCTTTTTTATTCATCGCCAATAGGCTTTTTGTTCGGTTTTCATCGACTGTCGGCCATAAGCTGCGAGATATGACACAGTCACTTCTGGCGGACCATGCCGAGTTAATCAGTTCTCTTGCTTTCAGGTCTATTTTTCTTTTTAGTTCACCTATTGGAGTTTCTACTGATGTCCAAGTATGTTGAAAGTCCAATGCTGATCCCTTTTTAGCTACTTCATCTGCTGTCTAGTTTCCTTTTATATTGCTATGCCCAGGAACCCAGCAGAGAGTTACGTCATGGGTGTTGCATATTCTGTTCAACGTATTACGGCATCTGGAAAATGTTTTCGATCTGACTTCTACGCACTCTAGTATCCACGAAAATTGTAATCTTTAAGGGATTTAGTTTTTTGCTATGTATAGTCTGTGCAGCCTTATCAATGGCGAAGACCTCAGACTGAAAGATGCTACAATCATCCGGGAGTTTGTACGAGTGGTTGATTTTAAGTGACTCGCAAAAACCTCCGAAGCCGGTTTCGATATCCTTTTTAGACCCATCGGTGTAGAGCTGAATGTCCTGTACATTAATTAATGTGTTGGAGTCCCCCACTCTTGTCTTTTTTTTTTCCTGCCACTTCATCCACCCGACGCTTACGCGATGATTGATCTCATCACCATAAGTTGCCTCGCTATTGATAATAGATCCCAGATATTTGAACTTTTCGTGCTTGCAAGCACTTTTCCATTCAAGTAAATGTCTGGAATATTCGCGTGTGGATTAGAGAATGGGCAGCACAGATACTCTGTCTTTTTTGAACTAATACGGTACCCATTTCCCTCCAAAACATCCACCCATACATCAAGTTATCATTGCAGGGACGTTTGATCTTCACTTATAATAGCTGCATTGTCAGCAAAGAATAAGTGATGCACTTTGGGGTGCAATAAATAACAAAGGACTGATGGTGTACATCGACTTTGATTTGGAAGTCTTCGGTGACTCCTGCGGGACATCTTACTCTTGTTCTTGCTCCCTCATACATGTCCATCTGGAACTCCTCGTTGTCTTAGCGCCACCCATAAGAGATCTCTTGGTTGTCTATCAAAGGCTTTTTCAAAGTCAACCAACACCGTATGCAAGTCCTTTAAGGAATCACGATGTTTTTCCATTATGATCCTTATACTTTGGATTGCATCTGTTGTTGGTTTACCCGAGACAAACCCGCATTGGTCATCAGATAGCCGTATTATTTTCCGCAGTCGGCCATCTAATACCCGCTCTACGATCTTCGTGGTGTGTGACATCAGCTTGACGGAACGGTAGTTATCGCAGTTTCGCTTATCGGCCTTTCCCTTCCCTTTCTCCCATCTTTTTCCAGAACTCAGAGGGTATCTCATCTGTCCCAACCGCTTTTCTTTTTCTTTTCTTTTCGTTTACCCTTTACCTCGGGCCTATGATCGAGAAAATCCTATCTATACATTGAATCATTGAATCTCCTAGAATCCTTGAGAGATTCTAAGGCTGTACGTTCCCTAGAAAGGATCTTCTTCAGCCTCGTGGGGTCCATAATGTTATTACAGAAATGTTGCCATGGACGATGTTTGGCTGTCCGTGTTTCATTTTTGAACTTCCTCTAACTATCTTTGTAAAACTCCCAGTCTTCATTGAAGTTCGTTCTTTTAACCACATTCAGCATGCACGATTCGCATACTCGATTACTCAATTCCAGGAATGCCTACGTACTAATCCACACCCAGCTCACTTCTACCACTCTCCCCGCGGAACTGCCCTTAGGTATTACTTCGCGGGGCTGGTTAGCAATTCATGCTATGCTTCTGTATTGCTGCTTCTGCTCCCCTTGCTTTCTCAATTATACGAAGCTCTTTTTGCACATTCGTTACGAGTGCGCAAATTTCCATCCAGTTCTCCTCTGATCACAACATGTAGTCTATAGCTCCTTATAGACTCGGCAAGTTATTTCTCCATTCTGCGAAGCGACTGCAATGGAACACTACTTGTTCTGTGTCGTCCTCTTGATCTTGACAGTCTGGACAGAAAGGTGAGCTATCGTGCCCAAATATGTATAAATACTTCCGATACCTACCGTGACCCGATAGGAACTGTGTTAGGTGGTCGTCTTCTCAACGCCTCTATGGTGGGTATCAGCTTGTAGGTCCATCTGCATTTTGTACTGTTTTCCCACCTAGCTTGCCACATAGCTATTGATATTGCCTTTTCTTTCTCTTTCATTTTCTTGACAATTCCTGCTTCTTGATTGCTCAAGCTTCTCCTTTCGTAGATCCTTACCATCTCGTTTGCAAGGATGTCGATAGGGAATGATCCCTAGCTATAACACAGGCTGCTTCGTCCGATATTATTCGGAAACCGCTGAATGTTCTTATCGCGCAGAGCCTGTATATTGCCGACAGTTTTCTCCGTGTCTCCATCGTCGCTAACGCCATCGCCCAAACCGGGTCAGCATACAGGAGAACCGAGCTGACGACTTTGGATAGTAAAATCCGTCTAGCGTACCCAGGTCCTTCGATGTTTGGTACTATTCGAGAGAGGGCCGCATGCATAGGAAGCTTTCTTGCTCGAGTATTCTACGTGGGCTTTAAACTTCAATCTATTATCAAGTATTACTCTTAATAAGAACAGTCTCAGTTTTGTGGTGTACTAATTCTAGACCGGCGGATACTAGCCAGTCTTTGATTTTTGTGATTGCTTCGTTTGTGGCTGACTCTATTTCGTGGATGTGTTTGGCCACGGTAACTACGGCGATGTCATCAGCGAACCCGATTATCCTAGTGTTAGTGTTAGGCGCAGGACTCCGTCGTACATAATATTCCATAGAACAGGGCCTACTACCGATCCTTGTGGGACTCCCGCAGTGACGTTGTAGTACTTTACCCCCTCGTCAGTTTGGTACCTCAATTTCTTGTTTGTGAAGTAATTTGTGATTATCCTCCACATCTATGGAGTATCCATTCTTGCCAGTGATCTCCTTATAAACGACCAATCTGCCGAGTTGAAGGCATTTTTAATGTCCAGAGTCACTACTGCAATCGGATCGCTTCAGCTGCTGTATCAGGCAGTGCTCCTTTCTACTCTGCTACCACGAGCAGTCTGTTATATATTATTCGTTCGAGGATCTTTCCCAAAGTGTCGAGTAGAAATATTGTGCGATATCACCTGGCGGCTTGTTTCCTTTTGGTAGCAGCACCAATTGTTGGAGCTTCAATGGATCAGGAAAAACTCCTTCGTCTAGACACTTTTGCATTGTCGATGTAAAGATATCGGGCCTCCTTTGAACAGCCACTTTCGCTGCTTTATTAGGGATACTATCCTGTCCGGGGGCTTTATTGTTGCCTATCTTCTTGCATTCCTCGAATAGTTAGTCCCGAGTAATAACGGGGATGTGCTCTGTGTTGGTCTCTCTGATTATGTTACACAGAGTAGGTGGTCTATGGGCGAATAGATGCTCTATTATGGATCGTAACATAGCTGGACAAGTTATCTGTGGAGACCTATCAGCTTTGTAATCACCATTCTATACGCCATACCCCAAGGGTTTATGTTTGCTTCGTTACAGAGTCGTTTGAAACATATCGTCTTATTCCGTGTGATCGCCTTTTTTAGATCGTGTCGCGCCAGCTTAAATGTGTCTAAGACGCTCCTGAAAATCGACTCTTCCTTTGCATCGTTGGAGTCTGCGTCGGGCTTATAAACACTTTGCCCTGAGTGTTTTTATTTCCTCGTTCCACCAATAGCATGGTGCACCTCTTCTACTGGCTATTCTTCTGGGCATTTCCGCATCACACGTTGTGGTGATAGTGCGGGTGAGCTGGTGCGAGAGGGTCAATCAACATCAATCTTTCTCGACTGGTTTAAAAAAGAGTTTATTCCAAGTGTCATGAATCACCTTCATGTTAGCAATCTAGAAGAACAAGCTGTCCTTTTATTGGACAATACCCCTGGGCATCCATCAGAAGAAGAATTGCAAAGTGAAGATGGAAAAATCTTCAGCCTTTTTTTACCACCAAATTGCACTGCGTTGATACAACCTATGGACCAAAACTCCGTTACAGGAAGTCATTGCTATCTAAAATTTTAGCAGATGATAACACTGAAGGTATCATGGAGAAACTTAAGAAGTTTAATAGGACGTGTCTCGAAATCTTATACAAAAATCATGGACTAAACTACTCTCAGATCCCAATATGTCTGCTGATGCTGATGCAGAGTTTGAATTGGAAGGTTCTATTCCAAAGTATATCTGGAAATGAACATCTTAGTTAGGAAGGGGCTCGAGAATGGGCAGAAGGTGGTGCAGATGCAGACTTGAAAGGACAAATGCTTACAGATGAGGATATAATTTCACTAGAATTGCAAAACAACAATGAAGAACTAGAAGAGGAAACTATACCAGCAAAGAAAAGTCACAAATAGGTTGCAGAGGCTTTCGACACAAGCTTGCAGTGGGCGGAGGAGAAAAACATGAATACTCAAGACATTGTTCTGCTTCGAGGAATGCGTTTTGAAGCATTTTCTCGAAAATTAGCTTGCAGTTCTCAGAAATCTATTACGGACTATCTAAATCGTAGAACAAACATTTAAATGTTACGTTGGTTTTATAAATTACGTAGTATGTAGTCGATTACATTTATGTGTTTATGTGTAATAATAAAGGACCATGCTACTTTAAACTGGGGTTTCATTTTGATTTATAAATCGGAATTTTTCTCTCACATTGTCTAATCCGGACACCTCGTTAATCCGGAACCTTGCTTGTTGTCCGGATTAACGAGGCTGCACTGTAATACGCTTTCGGTTTTTGGTTCTTTTATTTTCCAGATACACTGTATGTACCTGTCTGTGACACCCTTAAATTTCTTTGCTGCAACCATTCTTCATAGCTAGATACGAGGCTGGGTCAATAAACATGAAATAAGGAACACTCTTTTCGGTAAAAAAAACATTTTACTTTTCAACATAGTCTCCTTTTAGCGCTATACACTTCATTCCAAAAAATACGATTTCTTGAGTCCCTCAAAATAAGCGTTTGTTTCAGTGATGATCAGTTCCTCATGTTTGGAAACAAGAAATAGTCGCAGGGGGCTAAATCTGGGGAATATGCTGGATGAGGGAGCAGTTCGTAGCCTAACTTATGCAATTTCGTCATTGCGACTGCGGACTTGTCCTGGTGAAAAATAACTTTTTTCTTTGCCAAATGCGGCCGTGTTTGCTTCAAATCGGCATGGAATAGATCCAGCAGCTCTGCGTAATATGCGCCGGTGATCGTTTTACCCTTTTCCAGGTAATCGATGTGAATAACACTGCGCGCATCCCAAAAAACTGTCGCCATGACCTTGTTCGCTGACAAACCCGCCTTCTTCGGCTTCGATTCACCAGGAGAAGTCCATTGTTTTAAGTGTTCCTTGGTTTCTGGTGTATTGTGGTGAATCCAGGTTTCATCCACGGTTACGAAACGGCGCAAAAACTAAGCCGAATTTTTCTGGAATATCGCCAAACACACCTTTGAAGTTGTCAAACGAATGCGTTTGTTGTCGATTGGTGAGCAAACGCTGCACCCATCTTGCGGAAAGCTTTTTCATGTCCAAATATTTATGTAAAATCGAAATCACTGAGCCATATGATAAGCCTGTGGCCTCTTCAAGCTCGCGCACTTTCACTCGCTGATCAAACCATGGATTTTGTCGACCATTTCTGGTGTGGTTACCTCAATAACCTCAATAATAAATAAGTCTATTAGAGTACTCGGTGTTGCGGTGTGATAGTACTAGTCGTCATACAGGTGGTGTGGTTCTATATGTCAAAAAAGGATTACAGTATAGATTAATAAATCAAGTAGATATTGAGATGAAAATTTGGAGTTTGTGTGTTGAAATCTATTCAAATTCCTTTCGAGAAATGGTGGCAGTGTTCTACAGATCACCTAGTAGCTCTGAACGCGAATTCTGTACTCTTTTTTCTGAATGGATTGATATGGCTCTGCACACAAATCTTAATATAATAGTGTTTGGAGATTTTAATATTAATTTGCTATCTACTAATAATACGTATACAAAGGCTATCAACGAAATTCTAATAAAAAACAATTGTAAACAAATAATTAACAAACCAACCAGGATTTTAGAATCGACAAGATCTTTAGTTGATTTTGTAATAACACCTATTGAGAGAAATATTTGGGCAGATACAATCCCTGAACTAAAAATTAGTGATCACGAATCAATTGTAATAAAAGTAAATGTGGCTGACAAACAAATTAGAAAAGTTAACAAATATATCGATATATTTAAGTATAAGAAAGCTGAATTCCGGAGTCTAATTAGTGATAAGTGCGCCCAAATGACTGATCAGACTGACTTTAATGTGTTATCTGAAGTATTACAAAATAGTTTAATGTATTGTGTAAAAAAACAGACTATTCGTAAGAAAATCGCGCTTTGTGAGGACAAATGGTTCACCAATGAACTTAGAACTCTAAAACACAAAAAAATTCAATATTTTCAAAAGGCGACTATATTTAATTTTGCATCAGACTGGGAAAGTTATAGAAGTATACGAAACATGTACAAAAATAAATTACATTTTGCTAAAAAGAACTATATATGTAATAAAATCGGATCATGTGAAACCCAAAAGTCTATGTGGAAAGCTATAAAAGACTTGGTGTTAAAGCAGAAAAAAGTAGAAATCAGTGAAGTTCGGTTCGGTGATAGATTGGAAAGTATAGCTCTATAATTGCCAACAAGTTTAATTCATACTTTATAGAAAGTGTAAACGCTATCAGTAATTCCATAGCGACAAATAATACCTCTTCGATTTTTAATTTAACGGAACATCAAACGATATTTAAGTTTAGACAAATAGATTTGAGTGAACTACGGTTAATATGCAAAAAGATTAACAATAAAAATGCGTTACATCTAAATATAAAAATTATTTTGAATTGTTTTGATATTATTGGTCCAATAATACTTCAAATCGTAAACGAGTCGTTTAATCGTGGTGAATTTCCTAGAAACTTAAAAGAATCGATAGTTGTTCCAATACCCAAGGAGTCCGGTACAAAAATGTGTGACAAATTTAGGCCCATTAACATGATGCCCATTCTAGAGAAAATAGTGGAAAAGTGTGCTCATCAACAATTTTATAAATATGTGTGTGATAATAAATTATTGATCGACAACCAATCGGGCTTTCGTCATGATCACTCCTGTGAAACATCCCTAAATTGGTTAGTGATGACCTTTAAAGAACAAAGACACAGTGGTAACAAAATTATAGCATTATTTTTAGATTTTCAGAGAGCATTTGAAACAATTGATAGAGATATATTAATACAAAAGCTGTCAAAATATGGTGTCAAAGGTAACGAGCTTATGTGGTTTAAGTCTTATTTGTTTGATCGTACTCAAAAAACTAGTGTAAACTGTGCAATGTCTAGTGCCAAAAACACATGTTTCAGTGTACCGCAAGGAACTATACTCGGTCCCTTATTATTTTTAATTTACATAAATGATATCTGTAAAGTGTTAAGAAACAGTCAAATGTCCCTGTTCGCTGATGATGCCTTAATGTTTGTAAGTGGTAAAGCTTTAAATGACCTTAAAGAGCATATTGAGAATGACTTAAAAAACCTTTGTGTATGGCTGCAACAAAACAAACTAAAGATTAATGTAAACAAAACTAAATGTATGGTTATAAATAGTGACGAATGTATTAATTTAAAAATATATGGTGAAGAGATTGAACAAGTTCCTGAAATAAAGTACCTCGGTGTAATATTAGACAGTAAAATGAATTTTAATAGCCATATGATGTACATAACTAAAAAAATTTCCAAAAAAGTGTCCTTTCTTGCAAGAATAAGAAAACATATAACAACCATTTGTGCAATTAACATATATAATACTATAATTAAACCACACTTTGAGTTCTGCTCTACTATTTTGTTTATGGGGAATAATGAACACGTAGATCAACTGCAGGTGCTGCAGAATAAAGCGATGAGAACAATTCTTCGATGTAGCTATTATACCTCGAGTAGATGGATGCTATCTTGTTTGAAATGGCTAAACATTAAGCAGCGTATCATCTTCAATGTACTAACATTTGTATTTAAGATGAAATTCAACATGGTGCCACAATACTTGACCACAAATTTAATATATACAAGGGACGCTCAACCATATAACTTAAGATCCAACTACGATTTTAGACTACAGTTGTATAGGGATTCTAGAACACAGAATATGCTCTTATATCGCGGATTAAAATTATTTAACGAACTACCTAATGAAATAGAGAATGAAACTGTTTTAAGAAGATTTAAAAATTTGTTAATATCACATATAAGAAATACAGTAACTTAAAAGTAAAACTTAAAAGTAAATTTAAAGATTGTTATATAAATTAAGATATACCAAATGAATTGTAATAGTAACTGATACTAAATAAATAAAATACATACATACATACATACAATTGGTCGACCAGAACGTTCGGCGTCACTTGTGCTTGAACGACCGCACCGAAATTGAGTAAACCAGTGGTGAATGGTTCCAATCGATGGTGAAGTGTCCTCATAATATTTGTCAAGCTTTTGTTTGGTTTGCGTGATAGTTTTTTCTCGCAAAAAATAGTGTTTAATGAGCACTCGAAATTCACTTTTTTCCATTTTAACGAAAATGCTAGTAGGCGTCTATATAAAATGGCTGCCACAACAAAACTATTTGACAGATCTGTCTGAAAATTTGGGTGCGTTCTTTTGAAAGATGATTCTTGACAAAAAAAAAAAAAAATTAAATTTATGGTGACGACACAATTTGTGTAAATTTTCAGGGACTTATTGACCCACCCTCGTATGTAGATATTAAGAGAATATTTAGAATGTTAGCTCTTCGGCAAAAAGAAACCAAACATATTCTCCATATGGAGATAGGAAGGGCGGGAAGAAACAATTTTAGCGATTTTTTTAATTGGAATTCAGAAGGCAAATGAATGTTCTCCACTCCATATCCATCTTCGTTCAGTGCCAACCTCTGCATTATTCTCGTTCTTCATTATTTCGTTTTGCATGTTTGGTAATTGTGGAAAAAGTTGAATAGTGATGGGGAAATGAAAAATAGAAATGCAAAGATGAATTATTTGCAGAATGCAATTAATCTTCGGGCTCTGCAAAATATATAAAAAGTTTTAATGGCAGAGAAAGAATTGGCATCTTTGCATTTAGCCGCAGTGTCAGTTTTAATCAACTGAATTTTGCTATGAAATGCTGTCATCGTTGTTGGAATTTGACATGGTCGGGTCATTTGCTCTTAATCTTTGAACCCATTTATGAATTATTTTGCCATCATGCCTGCAGGACTGGAGTTTTAGGATGATTTAACATCTCATGCTTCTGTTTACATTGCTTACAGCCGGTTGAATCAAACCTCCTCGTGGCATACTCGAAGATATTTTTTTTCCAATTAAATTGGTATCGCGTAATGTTCCACTTAGTGACTATGCATTACCAAATCGTGACAATGGGATACGGGATACCAAATTGAGTGTCTCTTTGTGCGATTTTCCTTTCATAAGTCTCAAATATCATGGGGTCGGGTTTGGCCAAGTGAATAGTTTGGTTTCATTATAAATGACCAATAAGCAAGATATATTGCCGCTGTTTGCAGTTTATTGCTTGTGTTTTGCGGTTAAATGCTTTTTTTTTCGCCAAGTTAAGGTTGATTAAGGTCGATGGTATAGATAAATACATGAGTAGATACATTCATGTTCGCTGAATCGCATGTGACAATCTCGTTGCGGCATACTTTCCACGCCTAATACTGTGTCCAACTGTACAATAATTTAACAGAAATGACATCTGTCAGGTGTTATTGTTTAATAAGTTTGAATTTATTCGGATAACTTTGCGAACAGACTGCCTTTATCACTTCAGGTCTGAATGGTAATCCGTTTCCGTGGCGAAAACCTTTACCAACATCATTATCAGCAGCAGGAGCATTTTGCACTCATAAATTAAATACAATTTTTGGGCATCCAGTCAGCGAGATGCCCCACAGGACGATGGACCTAGACAAATACCAACCATCAACAAGTGGAAGGGAATTTAATTAATTTCTTAAAAATACCCGGGCTGCACATACCTACTCTCATATGTTAACCTTTGCGGAATCTAGCTATGGAATTCTCCCCAAAAAAAGGTGGTCAGTCACCAGCAAACAATTAATTGCTTATGCTGTCTGCATCCACTTCAAGTTTGGTTGGTATTTGTTGTGGGCTCTCGTTCAAAAATCCACGAGTTAACCCCTCTGGTTTTGTGAATATGTGAAATGTCTCTGATTGGAGTCTCAGTACAAATGCAGGTGCTTCCATTGGATACATGAACACTCTGTGGTTCTATCTTTCTGGAGTTATAACGTCCAGGCACTCCAGACGTCAAATTAATTCAAATTGAGGTATACACACAGGAGTTATGGCTTTTGCACAAAACGATACGATGACAGGATGCAGGAGGTACCTACTACCTCATAACCAGCGACTGTATCATTGAAGAGGGTCAAGTTTTGTGGTTAATTTGCTGCTGCTTTGTGAGGTTTTTGCACTTTTGTCTGAATTTGATTTGCTGAAAGAGCTGGGAGTCGTTGGTGGAATGATGGTATTGTAACCACAAACATTTTATTGCTCTGAGTGCTGTGGATTGAAGATGGAGTTGCACTTTGTTTTTTTTTTTTGATATATGTTGTATATTTTAGACGAGAGAGACCACAATCCTTCGTAATTGATGTTGCTTAGCCACAGAAGACTTATGTCTAATTCTGGTTTCAGTGAAATTTATGACTGCTACAATGTGAGTTGAATTTATAAAATTTAATACACCCTGTACCTGTACCTGTATTCTTATACTTTGCAAAACATAACCACTCTTATCTTAAAACCTCAATCGAGTTGATAATGGAACAAATCAAAATTGGTATCTTAAGTATTTCAAAAGTTACGAGTATTTAACATGAATTAAACTTATTAACGTGAACTTTTAAGGCCTGACGCACTGTTATCGTTTCGCCGATCTGCCCTGTCATACCGCCTGAATGCGTGCTGCATATCAACCTTCATGTAAAGGGTTTTTCAATAAGGACATAACAATTTTGTATTTAAATAAAACACAGAATAATTGGCATATCGTGCTGAAATTTATTCCAGGTATAGTACACATGTTAAATTTAAGTATGAAGTTCGATCTTATTCATATGACCACCGCGAGCACGTTTGCAGCGATCGATCGATCTTTGGAGGCAATTTTCCACCACTCTTCCACACATATCGGCCAGAACGTTGGCAATTTCGCGGTCGATATTGTTCCTAAGCCCCACTAGCGTTATTGGCATAAACCAACGACTTAACGTAACCCCATAAGAATAAATCCATCGGCGTTAAATCGCATGAGCGAGCTGTCCACTCGACCGGACCATTTCTCGAGATTACACGATTACCGAACTTTTCCTTCAATAGATCAATTGTTTGACTAGCTGTGTGGTATGTGGCACCATCTTTTTGGAACCACATACGTATCACTAATGTCAAGTCCATCCAATTCTGGCCAAAAATAGTCTTCCAACATGGCACGATAGCGAACTCCATTGACCGTAACATGGCGTAGAAATACGGTCCAATCACACCTCCGCCGGCTTGAAATCCACACCACACGGCCACTTTTTGTGGATGCAATGGAGTCTCTTGAAGCACATGTGAGTTTGTTGCTGTCCTTTAACGCATGTATTCAGCTTAAAAAAAAAAACTCAAGACAACATTTTTCACCTTTGGGCACTGAATGATCAACTTGATTGAGGTTCTAAGTTAAGGATGAGGAATACTAAGTATAGCACACATTTTTCAGTCCACGTTAAATTAAATTCACCTTCGATATAACCCAAGATCTCGTTTAATTAATGTTTAACTCGGGATTGTGAAGTTACCTTAACACCCTAAAAAGTTAGAAACTACCTACCTAAAAGATTATAAGGGATAACTACAGGCAGCCGTCCGATCAAGAGGTCTTTTAACTGGAGTTGAAAGGATTGTTGGGAAGATCACAAATAAGATATAACCAGCACGTGGTTTTCGGCAAATACGGGCTGGGGCAAAAGTAATGTCATAATGTGAATGTGCCATAATTTTTGCAAATGGCGTCAAATGTCATTGTGCTTTGACATTTATGTTTTAGACAGAATTAGAATTATGAATTATGCCCGATTCACAATGCAGCATGAGAACGAGACGAGTCTAGCGCGAGTTTTCAAAAAAAAGTTTCGATCTATGCAAATGTATGAAACAATACACAACGATGCGAGACTCGTTCTATTGCGACGAGATAGCCTGTCAGCAGGCTGATGCGACTTTGTTATGTACCCAGAAAGAAAAAGGTGGTGTGTTCCCGTTGTTGCTTTTTCACTTTAACACAGATAATACAGACTCGCTGTCAAAAGTATCGCCTTCAATGTGAACTGGGAAACGATTTTATGAGGACGAAGATTTCTCGTCTCGCTCTAGTCTCGCTCTCACGCTGCATTGTGAATCTGGCATTAGTTGACTGCAAGCAATGGACCGATACACACCTCGGGCAACGATGGAGATTTTGAATCACCAATTACCGGGCTGTGGGATCTCCCGTTTTGGCGGGTGGGGCAAAGGTAATGTCATAATGTGAATGTATATTGTACTATATATACGCCAACAATACGATCTAAGTTGGTAAAGCAATGCCCCAGGTCTCTTAATGAGATCGCTGACAGTTGGTAAAACAATGCCCCAGGTCTCTTAATAACATCGCTGACAGTTGTGACATTTCCCTGTGCTGGGTTCCAGAACACAGCGACTTTCCGGGTAACTGCAGTGCGGATGAGCTGGCAAAGAGGATGTGTGTCGGAACTTTACTGAAAATAGAGAGGAACCGTCTGCTCCCTTAGAATCGATAAAGTTCTGCCTTGATACTGAAGCCAGAAAATTGTACATCAGGTCGAATAGTATCTGGAGTACCTAGATCTGAAGAGAACGGAAAGACTTCTGTTCATAAGTAGAAAACGCATTAGTATAATAATAAAAGCTCTCACGGGGCACTGCTTGATAGTTTAGAATGGGTGTCCCCTCTAACAATTTCTTTAGAAGCTGTAGAGACGAGGAGAAGGAGGAAACTATTATTCACATCGCACTTGCCTTGTCTTATGAATGCTGAGAATAAAAACCCTAGGGGAATACTTCTATGAAGATCTTAACGCAATGGTCAGGATTGATATTTACAAAATAAACAGTTTTGTCTTTGGATCTAGATAGTTCTGCACATAGATGCGGAGCAGAGAAGGGTTAACTCCGCAACGGTTACCCATTCTTATCTTCCTTCAGGAAGAAATTAGTCGACGAGGGTTCCTGGTGCCAATAATCCGGTTTTTCTTGTGGTATCAGAATGAACCCATATTTGGTCTAAGTGTGTTCCTGCCTGAGCGGGGGCAGCCACCTAACCTAACCTAACCTAAAGAAGTAATCCGAGATCTCACCCGATAACCTTATTAATGATTTTGTAATTGAATTTTTTTAGAATTTGTCGATCCAAGGACATCTTGCTTCTTCCAACTATTTCGTTGACAATATTCCAACTCGGATTCCCTCTGGTTATTGAAAAAGTTATTTTATAAAGAGTGGGCCATCTGTTGGTTTCTTTTTCAATTACGAAAAAAAAAAAAAATCCATTTAGTGTTTTTCAAAGTTTTTTACTTTATCGAAGGGAGTACACTTTCCGATTATTTACAGAAAATAATTTCATTTAAGTGGCTGACCTATCCTGTCAACCCAATTTTGCAGTATATTTTCGATGGTTCAGGGAACTATTTCACGGATGGCTCGATCAGGATTGAGCTTAAGTGCCAGAATCGTTTCTGAATTGTCAGCATAACAACGATCTGTAAGGGCATTCCACAAAAAAAAAAGTCCAACGGCGTCAAATCACACCTCCGCCGATGGCCAAGCAACATCACCAAACTAGCTGATTACACGATTACTGAGCTTAGTGCACAAAAGATCGATTGTTGGACTTTTATGGCACGTAGTGCCGTCTTGCTGGAACTAGAGATTATCCAAGTTATCATGCCTCTATAATGCTACCCGGTGATCGTAACGTTGTTGACATCTTGATCTTCGAAGATAAATGGGCAAATCTGTAGCGAGTTGAGGTTCTCAGTTTCAAGTGCACATTTACGGCTAAAGCAGAAATATTCTCGGCTGAGCGCACAGGGCGAACACGAGGATAACTTGTGGATAGGATTGCTTGGCTTGAAAATTCCTCCACCACAAGGTGAAGAGGAGTTAAGGACGAATTATAATAGAAGAATGGTTTCGTACGACTATTTCTGAAAAAGTGCGAATACAAAGGATTTGTATTGTGTGACCATAATAGCATTTTGCTTCGATTCGTTAAGTTTTCGTTCACTTTTGCTCACTTACGAAAGAGTGAATCCATTCGCTCTTTTATACGAAAATTTGACACAACAGCTCAAATGACAGGCAAAGCGATTTGACAGTTGCTTCCGAACACATACGCCTATTATGGGCTAATTGAGCAATTGTCAGTACTGAAGGAAACTTAACGTAGAATTATGACATTAGCTTCCGATTGCTGCCGACTATTATAGTTCAGCTTTTAGTTACAGAAGTACCTTCATGGCTGCGATTGGGCATGTTCGCATGGCTCTAGCAATGCAGAGTGTCTTCTTCGTTGTGGTCAGACTGGTTTGATTTGTCCATGCTGTTGCTCTATTCGTGATCATTGGCCTTACAATGGCTACATAAATGTTCGAACATAGGATGTTCGGACTGCATCCAAGCTAGCCTCCTACATTTCATAAGAGCAAGGGTCGTATTTTCTCTTGCCTACTACAAAAGTCTTACAATTCCAAACGATACGTGAGGATTTTGACCTTTTAAAAGGGATAATTATGCAAGCAATGAAAAAAACTTTTCAAGTAAAACTCTGTTTTTATAACCTTTTGTGGCCCTACCACAAAATTTTACAAACATTAAAAAAAAAAATTGACATTTAAAACCGTCTGCAGAGGGGCAAGAATCAATAAAACCGAATTATTCCCACAGAAGTTGTAAGTCGTAAAATCATTGCCATGCTAACCATTCCAAATCAAAGTCCCATTAGTTATTGTAATTGTTTACGCCATTGCTTCTGTCCGGACCGAAAAAAAAGTAACTTTTCCAATTTGTCCACTTTTCGTCGTTTTAATGCTGCTTTAAAAAAATTCAACCACACAACTGGACACAGGTGAGTGCCACCATTACCGCCACCGATAGTGTTTCCAACAAAATAGCCATAAAAATTTTTTTTATGGCCATCAACTTTTGGCCACACAGGGTACTGATGGTAGTTTCAATAGAAATTCTGGTGAACTCCTCAACCGCAATTGAAGTTTTCTACTATATCGTCGAAGCCAAAACAGTTTCGGTAGTATCTGCTGGGGTTCCTCATAAATTCAGTCTGAAACAGATGCACAGGGATGCAAGGAAAAAAAAAAAAACTCCTCTTTTCATTGTTCCAGAGCATTGAAAGCAAATCTGAATCGACCTCAACTATCTTAACCGGGGATGTGTCCAAAGGACACATTCGCCAAAGCATTAGGACAATAAACCATGTCTAGTGCAAAAGCTCGAGCAATTAAACTCTCCAACCGGTACGTTATGGTCTGTGAAGTTAACTCAACTAGCTGATCCTATGAGTGGGAACAGGTTGTGTCCTTTCGAGATGGTCCTCGGATTTGGTAGTCTGGCCAAAAAGCAATGGATTAAGCGTATAGAGACCGTTCGCTAAATAATTATGCAAACGACACATCTCGTAGATGGAATTTTATTGGAACTGATCCAAGAGCAACTGTCTGGTGGTACGTTGTGTATTGTGTCCCAACATTCTTTGTTTCCTTTGGTGGCAAAGGCATCGGTTGTCGTGATCATAAAATGGACAAGAATATGGAGGAAGTGGTTGTTGGGAAGGAAACGAAAATTGAATAGGCTCGAATCGAGCGAGTGAGCATGTAACATGTTCATTAAAATGTGTAGTTTGTGTATTCTCTGGATGTCACCCGGTCTGGTGGATGACAAACGGTCCGAGGCTCCCCATGGCGGATGTCGTAAATATTTCACGAAATGCGTGCACTGCCCTATGAAATACAACATTGTGTGTGTGCATTCCGTGATCTGGTATTAAAACAATTAAAATAAAAACAATGGACCTTATAAACTCCTTCGTGGAATATTTTCCTGGTAGTGGTGGTGGTGCTGGTGGTTGGACATTTTTGAACAATGTGACGCAGCGGGATTTTGTTGTACAGTGTCACTCACTGCCCCTCGGGGGTTTCCATTTATCTATTCTATTTGTCTAATATGAGTTAACGAGTTATTGTTGTTATTTGTGTTTCATTACATAAATCTGTCATCATAACATTTGGTTTTAATTAGAGTCTAACGAGTTTTCTTGGCAACAGTTCAAGAAGAAACTAGACACTTGGCAAATTAGTCAGCGTGATAATTTTAAACTACAGGGTGGCGCAAAATTTCCTTTATGGTTTGAATTCGTTATAACTTTTTTATTTCAGAGTAAATTATACATATATTTTTTTTAAGTACCTATACAGTGTACAAATGGGGAATTTTATTGACCTAAACGTAAAAGATTGCTTCTCGCAAATTCGTGCTCTATCCAGCACATTTTCCATCGTCTTTCGCTAAGTTTGGTGTCTAGACACGGATTTCACTGCGAATATTAGTTTTCAGCGGCTGGCTTATTAACGTACAGTCGTTCTTTCAAATAGGCCCAAAGAAAACAGTCGGGGGCGGTTAGACCCGGTAAACACGACAGCCAATTGAAGTCGCTACTACGCTTGTCGAAGTGTCCCGTAACAGAGCCATTGCGTCCCTTGCAGTCTGTGGATGGCTTTGCACAGCTGACCCTAAAAAATGTTTCCAACATCGTCCAGCATTAATGGTAACTGCGACACTGACTTCATTTCGTTGCGACAAAAAGCAGAGCAAAATCCCCCTACAATTTGATATTGAGCGATGAAGCCCATTTCAAATTCAATGGCTTCGTTAACAAGCAAAACTGTATGGGCTACGGAAAAATACACGATAGCCCGAACTGAGTTGAACTTCTCCTTGTTGATGTTTGTGTACTATCCTGCACACTCTTCAGTATACGTTGAATATTTTTATCCGTGCGCCGTACGTGGTCTTCCACTACTTTACTAACCCTTCTTACCGAAAACGTGCAACCAGACAATTTATTGTCAGCACTGTGGGTGCGATCCGACAATAAAATATCGACGATATGCACGTTGCGTCAAAACAACTGACCGTTGGTTTTCAAAATAAAATTCGATGATTTTTGTTCGTTGTTCTGTTGTGCATCGTTCCATATTAAATTCTGAAAGTCTTGTTTGCATAATCCTTAAAAAAAAGAATATTTAAATGTTATAACGAATTTAAACCATAAACGTAATTTTGTGTCTCCCTGTATTGGAACTTTTTACAGCATAGGACTCAATAATTAGGTTAGGTTAGTTTTTGGGTTGCGTTACAAATATATCATGCATTCAATGACATTAATGGTGAAAAATAATGTCGGATAATGGCCACCTTTAGCACTGGCACAAACGAGTGCCCTTTCAATCAAATTTTTCATGACATTCTGCAGCATGTCATCCGGAATATCTGCAATTGTGTTGCGTGTATTGTCTTCCAATTGTTGCAATTTTGTTGATTTGGTAGCGTCCACCCGGTTCTTCAAGTAAACCTCGGAGAAAGAAGTCGACGGCTGTTAAATCTAGTGAACGCGGCGGGCAATTGATATCCCCAAATTTCGATACGACCCTGCCTGGAAATGCACGTTTTACAATTTTCATTGTTAATCTGGCGGTATGACATGAAGCACGGTATTGTTGAAACCACTTGTTTTGGAAACGAAGCAAAAAAAAAAAAATTGTAACAGTAAGAGTTTCGCCATCGTAATTTTCGAAAT
Organism: Pocota personata; assembly: GCA_963082735.1. Classification (NCBI taxonomy): domain Eukaryota; kingdom Metazoa; phylum Arthropoda; class Insecta; order Diptera; family Syrphidae; genus Pocota; species Pocota personata. Next base: position 31,527,607 of record OY720431.1, on the reverse strand, counting down.
AAAATGGTCCAAATACCCCATCAGACTAAATGGTCACTCTACGAGGATGTTCGTGGGTTTTCCGCTCCCCATATCCTGTTATTCTCAAGTAAAAATGCACCTCGTACTCATAATCAATTTTTGAAAAAATCAAGGGTTATCTCTATTCAATTGGTAAATTTTTGCACTCCAGTTCCGTTGTCCCTGGTGGCCATTTTCTTGAAGTTCTTGAGTCACATAAATTTTGTACGGAAAGAAAGCTCGCGATGCATAATTGTCCAAACGTTGGAAAAATCCCAAATTGTTGAGCACCACCACAAATCGAAGTTTCCGGACTTTCACTCATATTGTCCCTCACTACATTAATGTTTTATTGTGTACGCGCTTTACGACGTGCTTAAGCTTCGGAAAATCACTTATTGTGTAAAGGTCTCGAAATTGTGGATAATTTATTAAATAGTGTTCTTTACAGGCACTCCACGTTGACCAAAAAACACTGTGTTGCAATAATTGATGAACCATTTTGATAAAATGTTTTAATCACTAAAACACGTTGTTGTGGCGTCAAAATCTCCATGATGAAATTGTATTGACAGCTAAACACTACTGCCAACTTTTACATAATAAAACTTTCTGTGAGATAAGGATGGCGCCAATTTCAAATCGATCGGAATCCCAAAAAACATGCTGTATATGGATTCATTGCAAAGCCAGAAAAAAAAGAATTTGATTAACTCTGGAACTTAACTCCTTGAAACATCCTGAGCTCAAAATGCCTTTTATGTCTTTACTGACAATTCATCCAATTCTCTAAAGAAATGTCCTCCGATTGCTGCCTTTCTGATGATGAGGCTTGTGAATTCACAGAGGAACTGGGACTGCTACGTCTGTGTGCTCTTCAAAGGTATTCAAGTTAATGAGGGTGAGGCGGTCTTGATAGGAAGGCAAGATGACAGGGTCGTTCCAAGGTAGACTTCGAAGAGTAAATCAAAAGAAATCGACGTTGAATATTCTCGATTAACTGACGTATTCGAGGAGGGGGCGAACAAAGGTAATGTAAAGGGATCTGGTTACGTAAGGATTGAAGAATTTTTTCAACCATCGTTTGACAAAACCAAGTTAGCTTTAAGGATATCTCATCGATATGTGAACGAAAATTTAGCTCCCTGTTGTATAATATGCCAAGATCGGGAAGAGATTGAACGAGGGATATAAAATGACATTGTGTGGGGTGAGGTCTTGTTGCACTTACGAGACAAGGTAATAGATTGGCATTTTTCGATGTTGAGCTCAAACCAATTTTTTAAGCACCAAATCGAAAAACTATCCAAGTCTTGTTGAAAGAGAGTAGAGTGTTGGGGTGAAGAAATGGTGATTAATGATCCTCTCAAGATCGTTTATATTTAGGATGAAGAGAAGGGGACCCAGATGATTGTGGAACACCGGAGGCCACCAAAAAGGGAACCGAGAGGGCGGACCTGAAGCGAACAGTATAAGAACGGTTTTCCAGGTAAAAAGATATCCATTTTAACAATATGGGTTCAAAGCCTAGGGCAAACAGTTTGAAAAGAATTAGTTAATGAGATATCTTATCAAAATTTTTGCTAAAATCGGTTGCAATAACATCGGCTTCATTTCCATTCTCTAAGGCAGAGATGGCAAAGGAGACGAATTCGACGAGATTTGTAGTAGTTGATCTAACTTGCAGGAAGGCATGTTGACAAGGGTAAATAAGAGACTTGCACTGAAAACTTAAGATTTTATTTAAAATACTTTCGAAGATTTTGGGTATGTGAGAAAATTTTGCAATAAGACGATAATTAGTTCTAATTAATAATTCTTTGATCCATTTTTGTGTATCGGTGTTATGAATGTGATCTTCCAAACCTGTGAAAGGAATAGACGAAAAAGGTAAGAAAGGGGGAGGGAAAGGTTGGAAGACCATCTGGTCCGGGTACAATTTCATCATTAAGTTTTTGTAACTTCTTTTCGATAAGAATAGGATTAAAAGTTTGAGAGAGAAAATGGCCAATGGAGAAGTTAAGTAGGAAATTAAAGTAAGAGGGGTCCGGCATGAAAGAGTTGTCGGTAAAAGATTATTTAAAAAAGTTGGCAATGGTATGTGGATCGGTTGACGATTTGTTTTCGGAAGAAAGGGAAGTGGGATAACCGTCAGATTTTCTTTTATAGTTGACGACTTGGGGTTGTTTATAAGATTGACTTCCACCTTAAATAGGTTAGAGAGAGTTATAAGAAGGTAAGTACCGAGATAGTTGGAAAAGTCGGAAAAAGGAATTGGTGCGAAGGAATACTGCTAATAATTTGTTTCCTTTGTTACGTAAGGTGGGAAGTTTATGATTATACCAAGGAGCAGATGTAGATGAAGTTTTAAGCGAGAAAAAGGGACATAAAGAGAAACATAATTAAATATTTCTCTGTAAAAAATGGAAAGGGCATCATTTAAAGATAGATTGGTAAACTCGAAGGAAGACCTGCTAAGATAAGCATTCATTTTGCCAAAAATTGTTTTGTGAAAGTCGTAAGAAGAGAGATCTGTGGATGGAGGAGACTGGAAGAGTTGTGGGAAAATAAAAGAAGAAGGGGAGGGTGGAAGTTATCAGTCGTTGATGGAGACAATGGGATCCGTTGTAAAAATATGGTCTAATTGCCTAGTCATAGTCATGTAGTTTGAGACACCACTAACTTGGCAAAGACTTGAGTCTGTTAAGCGATCTATAAACAGACATTTCTTAGTCGAGTTGGCATTTGAAGCAATGAAAAAGAATAGGTCATCTGATGGAGTTCACTGCAAGCGAAGCAGATTAAAGGCGTCAAAAATATGGAATCAATTACTCGTATTATGTCAATAGCATTGTTAGCAAGTTGGTAAGATTCGATAGGTTGGGACGGTTAAATGTAACACATAACGAACATGGACCTATGGGGGAGTGCTATTATTATTGAAACAAAGTCCAGTTTAGAAGAAGGAGAGACAGCAATGAGAGAAGAGTCAAGTCAAGGTTAGGTGGGGTAAGATCGTCATCTCACAAAATTTTGAAAGTATTGGGGAATAACTCTTGGTTCTTTATATCGGGGATTAGATTGGTTTCAATTAGTGCTTAGATATCAAAAGGGAGAGCATGAGATTGGGACAAAACAGTACAGGTTTTCGAGCGAAGGCCTTATACGATTAAAAGGTGATAGGAACTTTGTTATGAGGGTGGTTTAAGTGCTGGCAAAGATGGCAATTTAAGTACGAACAAATTTGTGGTGGTCCTCTGGGCTCCGCTGAAGGTTTGAGACTCTTTTAGAGTGTACATACGAGTAATTACCGAAAGCAGTAAGCTTGTCCGCCACTTTAAAGACGCCAATGTAGTCTTCTTGTGCAGGAGAAGTCCTGAGTGGGCAGTAGATTGCTGCTATTTTAAATTTCTTGATTTTAGTTTCGATGCTGATTGCAGTTACTTGCATTAAATTATTTGTGATTTCATCTACTTTGTAGTGCTGCAGGTTACTCCTAACAACAACAGATGTTCTCCTCTAACTCTATCAGCTAGATGTGGAGTGTGATAGCACATAGGAGTACTCGTATAGTTAGCGAATCGAATATGGGATGCTTGTGTAAGATGGGTCTCTGAAATGAGGCATACACTTCTGTGCATATTTGATAAATATAAAAACAAAGATTAGCCTCCATGACGATTTCCCGATAAAAACCCAAAATAAAATATCTAATTGTATAGTTACTCGTATGTTTTATTAAAACTTGAAAAACAGTATTCAACCCTGACAGAACTTTTTGTTCTCTTTTGCTAAAAGTCGTTGCCAAATATTCAATTTAAAGACTTGACATTGAGTGCACAGTTGTAAGAAGAAACCCTTAATCGCTTTTATATGATCAAGGAACCAATGGCTGCAACTTTAAACTGTCATACTTAATTGATTTCAATCCACCATTCACCCAACTGTGCCAAAAATAATCTTTTCCTTGACTGCTCTACTGCCAAAACCGATTTATCGATCTACCACATACGAAGCCACTTGCTGCATCAGCAAAAATCAGTATCAATAGGTGCTACCGCTCCTCAGAGCCCACTATTCACCTTGGACTTAGTGCAGCTGTTTCTCCCAAGTTCTTCGTCTTGTGGGTGCTTCGTCTCTATGTAAATCCCAATCCTATTAGAGAGAAAAAAAAAACACACACACTGACACCAAATGAAATATCCTAAACTTTTGACATTCGACAGTATGCCTCAGTGCTCTTGCTGGCAGCAGTGAGAAATAGTCGGAGAGTAAAGTATTTTTGAAATGGAAAAACCATGTTCCTATGGCACTCAGTGGATTCCAGAGACCAACCGACATTTTTTTTTCCATTTTTTTGTCGCTCTCCATATGCTTGGATGAAGTACTTGTACTATACGGCTGAAGGTTGAGAGCATATACTCGTAAGCCTCCCACTCATTCATAGACTCAATGTGTGCAACTTCCAGTACATTTCGTGTACTCGTTGGATGCTGGATTTGACCCAGTTCTTTGGGCTTTGTTTAGAGATTTTAATTTTATTTTATTTTTTCCTTTTCCTGCCTTCTCCCAGTAGTCTCATAAAGATCGAACGTTTTGTGGCAGCATCAGCCACAGCACAGTCACTTGGATATGTGGCATTGAGTCGGGAATTAAATGCAGCTTGCCACAGTTTACGGCGCGCGGGGGGTTTTTCAATTGCCAGTACTCAATCTGTCATCACATGAGTTTCTATTATTTGCTTGGAGTGCATAGTCAGACTCGCTTTATACTAGTACGAGTACTCGTATATTGCAAAGTCACATTCCTCCGGTGGTGGAGCATTGAGGTATTGAGATTCAATTGAATGGAAATTTGAATGCTAGGCAAATGCAATTCTTAAATGTGGTCAATAAAGTTACTCATACTAGGGCATGGACGGATAGCAACTATTATTTGCCGGTTAGCACAAATTCTTTGGATTCCTTTGGAAAGGTTTTCTGATTCTGACATTCTAATATGGGAGTTGCTAAAAGGCTTAACTGACAGGAAACTGAATGGAATGCATTATCGCAGAGAGAGTAATTTAAAATGGTCCGATGAAGCAGATGCTTGCCAGTGCCTCAACCTGATAAAATTAAAGAAAAGAATTTATTGTATTAAATAAATATATTTTGGCGCTAACAGGGCCTATGACACACGACTGGTAAGGAGCTACAGCTTTATGCCTTCCAAGGGGCAGTTTTTTCGATTGAGAAAAGTTTCTCATGACAATTTGTCTCTTGGGTGTTTGTCAGACTTCCGTAAGAGGTTGGACCGTAAAATTTGTTATTCCGGGCCTCGAGACGTGCTGATAATCGTGTCTCCATACATCTATAAAGAAACCCGGGAAAATTTGTTTTACTGATGCGGATCGGTCCGGAGCTATTCTGTTTTGCACTTGTCAGGCCCTGCAGCAGGGTGGGTATGAAGGAAGAGTTCCCAAGCAGAGATTAGTGACGTTCACTCAAGTTATGGTTCCTAATGAGAATTAAGCTACATTTACTTAAGCATTGATACAGGAAGTGAAAGGTGTCTTCCTCCACCTTCGGGTTTCTACAACCTCTGTAGACGTACTATCCGTTCGTTATTCCCATCCGCCCTGGTATCCCCTATGGATATCAAGAAATTATTGAAAGACAGTAGTTTCTTTGTTTTACTGCCATCAATATTTGGCCATAGAGCTTTTGCGGCGCTGCAAGTTTGAATGTTTTTCCATCTACTCTTTGATATAGTCAGGGGTTTTCCCGCTATTGCATCTGCTAGTGATGCACATCGGTCGGACCCCATTCTGGCCAGAACTTAACACATTCTCGAAAATGGTTACAGAGAGAGAATTTTGTTGGTAAAATAGCGTGTCACGAACATCTGTGCGATTTGACAAACCGTTAGCAAGCTAGACCGCCTCGAATTAAAAAATGTACATTTTTTCCCCGAATTTTTACTTCGAATCTGAATAGTTTAAAAAGTTGTGCCATAATTTCTTTGTACCACTGATCCGCAAATAATTTTTTATAAACGACTCAAACAAAGTTATTATCTCCGAATAACAGGAATGTATCTAAAGGTCATCATTGTTTAACAGGAAGTTAATAAATTGCGCGACTAGATAGCACCTAGTTGCACCTAGGTGCCGTACAAATTGCAAATCACTTAAATTTGAGATTTCAGTGAAATTGTTAAAATGTGACCCGTTCCTTCAAGTTATTGCTGACGCTGGATCTTTTGCCTGATGAACTGTAGTAATCTCGCAGGTCGCAGTTGTCAACAACTTCATGAGTTGGTTATGGTCTGCACCGTCATTGAACGGCAAGTACAGGGGCGCCATAGCACTGACCTTTTATTTTTAAATTAATTTGAAACAAGGCGAACGAGCATCTCTTTCTTCCGCTAAATTAATTTTAGAAAACCGACGCGACACGCAACCGTCCAACTGCATCGCATGATGTCTCACACGCACAGTAGGTACATATCAATCTGCATAACTGCACTCACTACATCTATCTATTAGCTAAACCGCTTTAAACGAGTTTCATTTGATAAATTATCCAAGTAATAGACAAATCTTATGCTACCTACCAGGACATCTTTTCTGTCGACTTCTGGTACTCGCATTGATTGCATCATTAGATGCGTCATTAGACACTTGCACCATTTAGCTGAGCATAACTCATAATTAACTGAGACTAACTACCACAAGGTGCCAACTGCAGTGTACATCATCTTTCGTGTGGCTAAGCCATTCCCATGATTACCAACCGGAATGCGGATGAACTTCAATCCGACATCCGTTCCATTGATACTATAATTGAATATTTCTTCGCTCAGTTGTAGAAGAGAGCCGTGGGGTGCTGGTGGTAAATGGCTAATTTAACACGAATCACGACCAAACGTCACCTGAATCATCTCGGGAATCACTTGGCTTCGTCGCATGTGTACTCACAATAATTACCAGAACTGGTAATCCGCACATGGGACATGAAAGTCCACAAAGCGGAGACAAAGAGATTCGTTTTGACAGCCATCATGTGAGCGCGCGGTCTTTTTGAAGGAAAAAGACTTCCGCGCGCGGCAACCGGTTAGAGATACATAGATTCAAATCCAGCGGCCTGCGGTTAGACCTTTAACAGAGCGGATCAAAAGCGTTACGCGAGGTCGTCGTGTCCATGCCAAACCGAGAGAGCTCTAGCTTACTTCGACAGTTTGCTTTGTCTTATGGACGGCCACCCGAAGATGGATGGCCTCCATCCGCTGGCGGTTAGATACACTGTGGATACCATCGAAATACTCGTATCTTGCGAATGCAATTCTCCATTTGTTTTATACATGTGGAATGTTTGCGGTCTCGTCTTGTTGCTGGGCAATGTTTCTCTTCATGATAAATGGGTGACTTGCAGGAGAGGGTAGGCATGCACCACAGCACAGTGTACTTGTCCTCCGAATGATGAGGATGCGGATTGCGGATAATGCTGATGATAGGTTGTGCGAGAGTAATCAAACAGTAGCATCAGTTCCAGGCAGTTGTCATGGGTTTTGTGGTTAGTTTGGTTAGTTTGGTTGCGGTGTGGAACAGCATTAGGATGATTATGTTGGCAGAGCGGTGGTGTATAGTGGTGATGCAGAGGTACGATTTGACGCTGTGGCCTCCCAACGACCAACTTGAGCAGATGATAATCAGAAAGTGTGGTTTTCCAGTGTGGAATTTTCATATTTACATCGGTGTCTAGTAAAATATAGGTGGGTAGTTATGAAGTTGATGGATGTTGGTCTTCGATGTTTGCTTTTGTGGACTTTGAAAGTTTTAAATTGCTATTCGTAGTCGATAGACTTCAAGGTTTTGAAATTGAACTCTCACTTTTGGTGAAGGTTTTTTTTTTTCATTGTTTGTCTTACATGAAGTACTAGCAAGAGTGTGTATTCAAAAGGAAGGGAGTGCTTTACCAAAGATACTTACAGTGACATGTAGTCCCATTCAGAGTTTTAAAGCAATAAGTTATACGGAATATCTACCAAGGTAGTATCTATGTAAGGCCAACGATTCTTAGTTCGGGATCATCTCTTAAGGCCCATTCAAAACTCAACGACCGGCGAATGGGCGAACTGCGAACGAACCATTTTTAGTATTCAAAGGCACACAATTGACAACTTTACTATTCCAAAAGAACAGAGCTTAATTTATCTATCGATTAATAGGAAAAAAAGTTAAATTTTAATTAGTGTCTGCGAAGAAATTAACAATTCGCTAATTTTTCCGCGAATAAACTTCTTGCGAACTGTCAAATTTGATTCACATTCCACAGATGTGGAACGTAATCCACATTCGCGCGACCAAAACATTCGCGAGAGTTTAACCTCACAATTATTTTGTTTTGTTTATGGTGGTAACGAATGACAAGTGAAATTCGCACATTGTTGCGACAGAAAAAAAAAAGTTAAATTTGCGAATATTCGCTCGTTTGTATTCGTAAGTCGCTGAGCTCTGAATGGACCTTTAAGCGAATTACTCGTCTGTGTATACTTTTGTTTGTTATAAGCCACTTGGAATGGGTGACATTGAACGAATGATATTGCAAAAGTCAGAGTAAATTTATGTTCTGTAGCTTAATCAGATCTAGACGTGGCGACTTAAATTTGCAGAAAGTGTTAATCGCATTACCTTTAAGAACTGATAATTCTGGAGAAACTATTTATCTGCATCACAACATCCGCAGATTAATGGTAGATCAGACTGCTCTATTATTTAGTAGTATCCACAAAAGAAATATATTTGCAACATTATGAATTCGTTTTAGAAGCCTTTCTCCGTATTAGTGCCAAAACTATACCTCAGCACAATGTTCTTCTACTTCTCATACCTATGGCTTCTTTCCTTGCTATTGATGAGGTTCATAACATGTTGCCAGGAGGAAGTACGTACGTTCTTCTGTTTCTAAATTATTACGTCGACGGTCGAGGTTTGAGAATCTCCTCTTGAAAGACCAAGATCATGCTGTTCATTAAGCTCCACAATTTGGTGGGGTTGATTTGCAAATTTCGGTATAACTCTATATTTTTGTTCGTCACTCCGCACCCTTCTAACCCAATCTTAGTATTTTAAAGTCCCTCTAAGAGTTAAATTTGAGAATTCCAAGAGCCAAATAACTTTCGAACTAATTCTTTCTTGAGAGAGATACTTCTTGTCGTCCTAATGCGAAATAACTCAAAGAAATAAGGTTTCATAAGAATGATTGTACAAGGTGGCACAAAAGTCATCACCCTATCGGAAGATGGTCTCATTTTTGCAAATGGCGTCTTATGTCATCGCGACTTTGACATTTGTAAAGTAAACAGAAGAAGAATACACGTAGACAAACATGGATTGATATACTCTAACTCAATGTTTTTGACAAATAATCTATCGGTGGTTTTGGCTCAACGTGAATTTCGTCGTCGATTCCCTGGTCGTGTGGAACAAACTGGGCAAACACTGTGGAATATCGCTGCTGTGGCTACAAATGTTCAAGAGGACCCTCAAACATCTACCAGACGACAGACCATGCAATTGGGTATCAGTAGACGGTTTTACAGCGAATTTTGGTGAAGACTTGAATATGTACTCGAAACGTACAAGCCCTCCCCCCGGCCGCATAATCTCTTTTGGCGATTTGCATTAGCCCGCAAGATCGCCCGAGTTTTTTTGAAGTCACGGGTCTATACGAATAAGCCAAAGACCTTGGCGACCCTAAAAGGAGAATATCCGACAAGAAGTGAAGAATTTTTCGCCAAAAGTTTTGAGAAAAGTCATGGCAAATGTTGTGGATCGAGCATGAATGTGCACCAACTCTAGCGGCGGCCACTTAACCGATATTATCTTCGCGAGTTAATGGAACAACATTTGAACGTCCATATGAACATAATCAAGGACTTTTGCGCCACCATGATACTAAACTATATCCGAAAGGTTTCCTACAATATTCTGTATGCGTCCAAGCCTATTTTAGGCTTTTGTTGTAATATTCGACATTTCAAGATAATAATACGAGTTGTTCTAAACTTTCTATTATACTCGTACCAGCACCAATCTCTGTTCCTTTTTTTTGCTAAGTCATTTATCAAAGCAACCCACGAATACTCGTACCTTCACTATAATCATCAATTAATCAGTCTTACACCTACCAGTTTTCTCAAGATTGCTGGTATTTCCCAATTTCTGTCAATTTGTTACCATATTTTCTAAACTTATTTATTGATATTGATTGGCTGTCATAAATGTTTATTCATTCATTGAACTCACATAGAAGATCGCAGATACATTCACATATTATCGCGTCATTAAAAAATCCTCCTACAAGCTACATACATATATTATATGCCCTGTGGCCCTACGTGCCGATCACAGAACTAATAAATCCATTAGGCAAACATAATGACATGTGAAATGTCAAACCATCTAATCCCAGACGATATGTGAACAAAACAAACAGACCATCACACCGCTCACAATTTAGTGTCAATCGGCGCGACAACAAATCGAACATGAGTCCAAGTCGACTCGATGTTTACATGCCACTCGAACTTAACGGCGTATTAATTTCGATTTCTAGACGCGATGGTGAGGTCAGAGGAGGTATAGGCACTCTACATAGTGACAAAATGGGCCACAGAACAACAACAATGCAGTGGGGATTTATAAAAAGAATAAAAAGTAAAATAGCTGATGCCGCGGATATTTTTTTAATGATCTGCAGTTTTATGATCCGGATGGGGTAATAAGATACGAAAAACTGGAGAAGCGTTAGTTTTTTATTTTTATTTTTATTTTTGTTTTTGTTTATAGGGTGCGCGTAGGACTTACTTTGTAATTTGAAGTGCCAAGAGCTGTGATGAAGTGTTTCGGGGAATTGCAAACTGTAAGCAATAGAATTTGAACGAACAATCGAGAAGAAAATAAAAAAAAAATTTATGATTTCTGAATGGGATCACTGATCAATTTGAAAATTTCCACCGAATATAGTATAGCTCATCTTGTTGGGGATTTACTTCAATGTAAGCACATACCTCATGACAGAGACATGAAGGAATACACACATAAAGCATGTTTATTGCGACATCTATAGCGAGTTTGTTACTTCCTCTACTACCTTTGACAGCTCAAAATCCAGCTGGCGATCCAATTTTGTTATCTATGTTTTGAAACAACCTACATACGAGTACGTCATTGGCCTAGTTTACATCGCCGAATTAGGTCCGGACCAGTACTAAAATTTAGTCTAAGTAGTTTTAGTTTATACCGGACGATATGAGGCTCTAGTCCATGCATTGATCAGCATCTATTTTTCCATAGATGTCACTGTAGCCTATGACGGCCTGCTATTGATTTTCATAGCACAATATTAACGTTTCATCATTTGTTCAATTACAAACTCTTTTGTTCGTCTCTGTTATGGTTTATCATTGCAAAATAAACTACTAAGAGCTCACAAGCGGCAAATTTAGTTCGACAATAAAATGTGGTAATTCGAAATGACATTTTGACAATCCTCTAAAAAGCGCCATCTTAGGAATGCTAGAAAACTTAAGAGTTCGAAGTGTTTACATGCCGTAGAATATAACTATGGTCATATAACTGAACTAGTATAGTGCTGTATTCAAAGCGTTTACACCGATGACATTTGCACAACACCTGGTCTTAGTCCCAGACCACATCAGCGGTGTACATTAAGCCACTGTATTATACACAAGCCGTTGGAAAGGTTTTGAGTCTCAAACTAAAGATGGCGTTACTCGTCAAAACTATTCTAGTACTACAATTGTACATGCTTTGTAAAGACACCTATGAAAGTGTCAGCCATTTTGGATGCTCAGTTGTTGTTTCACTGTCGTTTGTATCAGTCTATGTCTGCGTTTTTGTAAAAAGTTAAAAAAAAAAAACCAAATATTGTTGTATTCTTGCATTTAAAAGGTAATACGCCTGCGCAAATTAAAGCCAAATTGGATCTATTTACGGGAACTCTGCTCCATCATTTGCCACCGTGAAAAGATGGGCAGCTGATTTAAACGTGATCGTACCAGCTTGGTTGATGATAGTCGTTTCGGACGTCCAACAAGTGCGACCACCACCGATAAAGGATAAAGACATGGCAGAGTATATGGGCATATCGAAGCAACGCTTTCATCACATTTTACATGAAGAATTGAGCATGCGAAATCTGTCCGCAACTTCGACGGCCGTCATGGCCAAAATTAACGAATAGCTGTTCGAACTGATAGACTATCCACCATATTCACCAGATCTGGACCCCTGTGAGTTTTTCCGTTTCCTAAGCTCAGAGTTTGGCTCAGAGTTTGGCTCGGAGGACAAACAATTTTATCGAATAACGAAGTCACCGCATCTGTAAACCCCTAATTTTCATAGCTAGTTGCCAACTACTATTTGGACGGCAATTGTATGTTGTAGCATCGCTGGAAATAGTGTATCGAATTGCAAGGAGGTGCTTGTACAATAGGAACTAGTTTTTCTGTTAGGTTCAAACCTTTTTAATCAACCTGTAGATGCAAATTATTCAGCTGTTACCGATTATTTCAGGAGGCGACGTTTGTCAAATCAGGCGAGACGCTAGAGTGGTCCAATTTCTCCATGAATCTTACTTTACAAATCTAGTTCTTTTAAAATTTTAGATACTTTTCGCCTCAGCGAGATTCAACTCAAACAATCTGTGCGTACCTGCATAGTGGACAGTTCTTTCTCTCGAGCCACTGGTCGGGCAGGATCTCTCGAGCTTGTGAGTTCACTGGTTCGAACCTTGGCTACATCGCCTTGCATTACATATACCATCAAAGCTTCGTATTTTCCGCAGAATCTCTTCTGGCTGCAGCTGTGCTTAGAAAGACTCGGCGAAATATTCAAGATCCTTTCATTGTTTTTTTTACCGCAATTCAGTAGATTAATCGTGACTTAAATTGAATCCAGTTTGTCCTCAATTTGTCCATCATATTGGTCCTCTCTATTTCCGAATCCCACTTCTGACACCAAATACATTCACACAAATGGTAGGAAATAAATTGAACTGTTTTGACAGCTGTCACTACTCTTTATCAAAATTACTTCCTTAGTTCTTGAGTTGCGTTCGCGAATGTTTAGAACCAAACAATGGCATTTTAATGACTTTTCTATTTCATTCCACATCTGTGTAATAAATCGAATTCAACTTTAAATTGAAAAAAAAATAAAGTGATGAAAATAATGTTTATTGCTCAAAATAGCGACTCCAAAGACTCATTATCGTTTTGGGAGTCAGAGCTGAAAATTCGCACAGCTGGTGATAAACATATCTAATTTCTTCACACGTGCAAATTATTCACTATGGAAAAGTAATAAATAAACCCCAATGCAATCGCTACCAATAAGAACAAATACAATGGCGAATGGGCAAAAGGAGACAAAGAGAAGGCGGATTTACTTGCGTGCACCTGGAAGAAACGTTTAATCCATTTGACGGACAGGCGCTAACAGAAGACCTTGGTAGTACGATTACGACACCTCAAACTTTAAAATAAAGAGCGTGTCGTTGGTCGAACTTTGCCAGATAATAAAAAATCTTAAAAATAACAAGGCCCCTGGATATCATTTAATAAACGAACAGATCCTCAAGGAGTTGCCAAAGAAAGCCCTGATCAAGCTTCCGCATATTATAAATGCAGCGCTAAGATTATTATACGTTCCAAGGCAATGGAAAGTCGCTGAAGTTATAATGGTTCCAAAACCGGGAAAGTCTCAAAACGACAAAAAATCGTGCGAACCGATATCGCTTCTACCGATAGTATCTAAGGTTCTTGAAAAGCTTTTGTTAAAGCGCCTACAACCGGTCATTGAAGAAAGTCGTTTAATTCCTGACTATCAATTCAACTTCAGAACAAAGCATTCCACAATTGATCAGGTTTTTAGAATAACAAATGAAATAGAGAAAACCTTAGAGGAGAAAAAGATATGTTCTATCGCTTTTCTGGACGTCTCTCAAGCCCTCGACAAGGTATGGCATGAAGACTTGAAGTTTAAGTAAAGACAGATTCTTCCGGAACAATTACAGTGTATGTGATTGAATCCTTCGTGTTAAACACGGATCGGAATACTTTCAATTTAAGGAAGTCGTTGCCGGAGTACCGCAAGGAAGAGTTCTTGGTCCGGTCTTGTTCTTACTGTACACTGGAGATACACTTTCGTAGCTACGTTCGCGGACGATACGGCTATATTAACAACAGATAAATCAGTCTAGCCAGCAACTGTAAAGCTCCAACGAGCTTTGGACAAAATTTGCGAGTGGACAAAGATTTGCATTGCTTTTAACGAGACCAAATCAACTTATGTTAACTTTTCTTATAATAAAATTAACGGTACAAATACCGTTGCATACGAGGCAAAGTATCTAGGAATGGACACTAGACGCGAAACTCGAATGGAAGTCGCAGGTTAAAAAGAAACGCGACTATTCAATATTACTCAATATTTATTGAGATGGTCCACATGCAATCAATGACAGAGCGTGGAACGGTTTGTGACATCCTGCAACTAAGCCAACTAGAGAAAAGGGATTTCTTATCACCGTACGAGTACTTACCACAATCTTGTCGGCGCTTCGGTAGCAGAGGGAACAGTGTGGTCTTGTCAGCTTGTTTATAGTCTAAGACACTATTTACTTGCAAATTTATCAGTCTTTTTATTGCCATATATGCTCTCTTGACCAGAAGACTCTGGCATACACGGTATACAAATCTAATCTGGCAGCATTGCTATAATTTCTTTTATCCAGCTATGATTTTTTTTTTAGGATATGGTTATGATTTGATCAAACTTCCATTTAACACCTTACCTCTACAATTAATACTCCACAACTACCCACTGTGCTTACTGCTCTAATGCCTACAATATTACATTATTTATGGTTTGTTAGGTTCGCATTTTATACCTTAAGCTTAGTTTAAAAAATAAAAAAAAAAAATATCGACTCATTCCTACAAGCATTTATAACGGCAGTGTGACAATCGTGACTCTAATGACGTATCTATCTAACTATTTCTGGTGTTGTAGTTAATTGTCTTGATGTCTAAAGAAACATCTATACCTTGCGGCGCTCTCTGTTCTAAATTTCATTAGTCTCTATATCCAGTTTTAATGAGTATAATTATGTAGTTGCGTGTATCTATCATATATAAATGCTGTCTTCACTTATCACATTTAATTTTGAACCTCAAAACGTTTATCCAAATATCTAACTGACCATTTATTTTTTCAACTTCTTCCTATATTTGTATAATCCATGAACCTCTTCTGTGTATTTGCCCTTAAATAGGCATTAGTCTGTGGTCCGTTTTTAAACAAACACAAATTTCTTATGTAAAACACCGATAAAAACCGATCTCGACGGATCTTGACAGCCGCTCTCCAGCCAACTCCAGAAGCAGATAAGTAAACAAATCTTTAGATTCCATCGTCGGATACCGGTTTCATCTACTTCATCATCATCGTTTTCGGTTCACAGATATCGTTTATCACGACGATGCCGACAAACTCCTCACATTTTAATCATCTCATCGAAGACGAGTTCACAGGCATACTCGTATACTCGTTCGTATGTGTGCACCCCAACTCTAGAGTGCACTCAACGGCTTGTTTGCTTGTCCGAAATTTAAGATGAAGATTAATACCCAGCCGGATGGTCATCTCAGGGAAAGAGACAAAAACAAAAAACCGAAAAAAAAACTTCAATTAAAATGTCCTTGAGAACTCACTCAGTTTCACTCTTTGTGTGTCCTTATCAATCATCGCCGATCTGAAGAACAATAAAGCAGCATCAACGAAAAAAAAAAAAAAAAAAAATATAAAATTACCGAAATTTATTAAACAAATCAAATATCTAATCAGATCGTTGATTGAATTTAATAGACCATCAATCTGAGTATCCGATGAAACCATAAAAGCTTAGGCATTTATGGCCTAAACACTTGTCTCGTCTCTCTTGTTTCTCGTCGCCCGGCCTGTCCGTCACCAACGATGGAGGCGAACAATTTGAATATTTTTGTACGCGGGGGAATCATAAAAAAAAAAAGATACAAAAGTATCTCTTCCTACTTGAAATTGAAAACCCATTTACAGATAACAAAAAAAGCACCGAATATTTATTTATGGAAATTGACCATCATCAGTGTTTTCAGTGTTTTTGGTATTTTCGGAGTTTTTGTCGAAGTTTTCGGCAGCAGGTGGGGCAAACAAGTTTTTTTTTTTTTTTTAGCCAAAGAAATGCAAATTTTTTTTTTCTTGACTGCGCTGTCTGAGGGTTCTTCTATCCCCTAATTCTGAAGAAATATAAAACAATGTTCCACCTGTTTAACATTTATTGTTGAGATTTTCTTTCTCTGGAAATTAAATTTTATTTTTATTACTCGATGGGAAAGAAATGTAGAAAGGTTATACTCTGACGAAGATGAGATAGAAGATAGCCTAGGAAGGGTAAACCATCGATATAGGATTGACTTTGGTGTAAGTGCTTATGGTTAGGAGTTTTTCAATTTAATTGACGCATTAAGCTAACAGGCGTTTTGATACTTACTCGTAATGTGGAAGAGTACGTGATGGCTGCTTGTCAGATGTATGAGTTTAAGGTGAATTCGGCAGAGTGGGTGAGTTAGAATAAAGTTCAGGTAACGTACATACATTCGAATCAAGTTGAGGTTAAGCCAGAACCTAGTTTAAACAAAGTTTATTATTGAACCAGTCGATATTGAAGATCTAATTCTGAAGGATTAGAGCTGCAGTTTACACAGTGAGGTGGGAAATACGAGTATCCTTCCACTAATTATCTGGAATGATTAGAATGGCATGTGCTCATCCCAGCTTAAGGTAAACATAAAGTGCGTGTGTATCTGAAAATATGTAACGGGTGGGCCATCTGTCGGTTTCTTTTTAAATTGCATGTTATTTTGACACTGACAGCTGTTGCACGCTCAAAAATTGAGAATCACATTTCCGCAGTACAAAATGAATTGATTTGCTCTTGAACAACGTTGGGAAATATTGAAAACTTATTTCCAAAGTGAGTGCTGTATTGCCGAAACAATGCAAATTTTGAAGATAGTTCGGTCGAAATAATGCAAAATGTACGCAAGTTTCTGAAGTTTCATGTTCTTCATGTGCGTTCAGCCGATAATATACAAGGTGGGGCAAAAGTAATGCCATAATTGTGAATGTGTCATAATTTTTGCAAATGGCGTCAAATGTCATTGCGCTTTGACATTTATGTTGCAGACAGATAGAGAATTAGTTGACAACAAGCAATGGAGCGATACACACCTGAAGAACGCGGAATTATTGTTACTGCTTATTTGACCAATTTTCGGTCTGTTGTTTTAACGCAGCGTGAATTTTGTCGTCGTTTTCCTCGTCGTCCTGCACTATGTGCGCGAACAATCAAACGTTTGGCTGAGCGTCTCGTGCAAACTGGGTCCACTAGAGATGTTGCAAGAAGTGGTCGACCCCGTATTGCTCGTTCGGCCGAGAATATCACAGCTGTGGTCGGGGACATCCGGGAGAGTCCAGAAACATCGACGAGAGGACGATGCACACAATTTGGCATCAGCAGACGTTCGTTGCGTCGTATTTTGGTGAAAGACCTGAAGGTGTTCCCTTATAAAGTGCAAATGGTTCACCAATTGCTGCCTGCTGACCGTCAAGTGAGGTTAACTTACTCCCATGCTCTGTTAAACTTGGTGCAAGAATAGGATGATTTCGTATCCAAAATCATAATCAGCGACGAAACCCATTTTCACTTAAGTGGTTATCTGCATAAACAAAATTTGCATTCCTGGAGCACGGAGAATCCACATAAAATGCACGAAAAGCTATTGCATCCCCTCGAACTAACTGTTTGGTGCGGCATTTGCAGTGAAAAAGTGATTGGCCATTATTTTTTGGAGGACGCCGACGCACGTCACAACCGTAACCGTAACTGGTGAGCGCTACAGACAGATGTTAAACGAGTTCTTTTGCCGCAAGTTGTTGAATTAGGTCTCGAGCTTTGTTGGTTCCAGCAGGACGAAACAACCGCTCGCACAGCTAGGGCAACGATGGAGATTTTGAATCTGGCCGGCGAGATGGCCAGACTTCTTCAAGTCTTGAAAGCCAACATTGAAGAAGAAATTATCAATTTGGAGCCAGATGTTTTGCGAGCAACAATTCAAAATGTCGTAAAACGAGCACAAATGTGCATATCCTCAAGAGGTGGTCATTTAACCGATATAATTTTTTCAACGTGATGTCATCAATTTTACACCTTCAACTAAACTTTTCGAGAAAACAGAGCTAAATTTTTTTTATTTCTAACAAAATGGCAGCCAATTCAAATTGTGACATTCCTTTTGCCCCACCTTGTACATTCCTGCTGCTGTCGAAAGTGTGCGCCTAAATCCGAGAACCCATTATTGTCTCATTTTTCTTCGAAGATGAAGATGACAATAACGTTACGGTCAACGAAGAGTGCTACAGTAGCATGATAACCGATTTTCCAGCAGATGGCGCTACGTGCCGTATAAGCCGTCCGGCAAACGATCTCTTGCGCAATAAGTTCAATAGTCGTGTAATCAGCCGTTCGACTTTTTTTGTGAGGTGCGGTTGAAGATTGATGTTATGCTGACAATCAAGAAATGATTTAGGTACTTAAGCATAGTATGGATCGAGCTATTCATGAAATAGGGCCCCATACCATTGAAAGTATACAGCAAAACTGAGTTGACAACATGGACTACTGCCAAACCAGTCGTGGCAGACATTTAAATGAAATAATTTTCCACATGTAATTGGAAAGTGCAATATTAAATTATTTTTTTTTACAGAAATTTTAAGAAGAAACCAACAGATGGCAGCCGACCCTTTACATTTCATAGCTACTTTGTTTCTAGATGAAAAGGAATTGTGCACAAAAAAAGTGTGCCTAAGGCATAATTCTCATAATGTAATTCACTTAAGCATTTGGAAATTGCAGCGCTTTTTTCAAGTTCCGCTATATAAACAACTTTTTAGCTGTAGCGAAATTCGAGTATGATATAGCGTTGACAGAATATTTTGCAATTTGACATTTAAGGTGTGTAAAGGGTGACCAGATAGCAATGATAGTTTTTCCAATTGTTATGTTTCCGCAGCTGTTAAAGTTACCAATGACATCCAGCTGTCAAAATATTCGGTAGGGTTTGCAATTTCATCATGCACCGCTTGACACTGTAAATACGCAACGTGAGACAGAGATCGGTGTGAAGTTAAGTAAACATAGCCGCCGTAGCGGCCAGTATCGAAGAAGACCCAGAAATGTCGATTCGGCGCCGATCAGCTGGATTGGGCATCGCCAGAGAGTCAACCAGGCTTATTTTGCGATTTGGGCCTACATCCGTACAAGATTGTGCTGACGCTAGAATTGAAGCCGGACGACCATAGACAATGTCGTGAGTTTGCTAATTGGGCGCTGGAAATGTTGGCCGGAGAACCGGATTTTGGCCAAAAAATCATCCTCTCGGCCGAGACCCATTTTTGGCTCA
The DNA here is from genome assembly GCA_963082735.1 of Pocota personata. Lineage (NCBI taxonomy): Eukaryota > Metazoa > Arthropoda > Insecta > Diptera > Syrphidae > Pocota > Pocota personata. The sequence goes on along the minus strand of OY720431.1, from coordinate 31,508,032 downwards.
GCGACTATGTCAACGAGAAAAATTGCCGTTTTTGGAGCGACCACAATCTACAAGTGTTCGACCAAGCATCAATGTATCCAGAAAGATTGACTGTTTGGTGCGGTTTATGGCACGGCGGCATCATCGGACCTTATTTCTTTCGAAATAAGGAAGGAGACACCGTTAGAGCGATGTTAACCGACTTTCTGTGGTCAGAGCTCGACATCGATATATCCGAGCTGTGTTTTTTGTTCCAACAAGACGACGCTACATGCCATATAAGCGACGCAACGCTCGAAGTGGTGAAGGAGAAATTTGGCGACTGGGTCATCTCATGGCGAACGTTCATCAATTTGCCGCCACGATCATGCGACTTGACACCCCTCGATTATTTTTTCTGGGGCTACGTCAAGTCCTTAGTCTACGCTAAGAAGCCAACCACTTTGGATGAGCTCGAGACCAGCATTCGAGACGCTAACGCCGCAAATATTGGACCGAGTCATCAAAAATTGGACAGACCGCTTGAAGCACTGCAAGCGAAGCCGAGGCAGCCATTTAAATGATGTGATATTCCATACACAATGATATGAATATAGCTTCAAGATAAAGCCGGTATCAATTTGATATCTCACACAGTTTTTGTTTAAATTTATTTTCCTATCGTTCTTATCTGGTCACCCTATACTTTCGGATGGCAGTCAATAGAAATAGTTTTTAACTGCGAATATCACGATTGCGTCCAGAAGAAAAAAAATTAATACGGTTTGTTTGCTGAAATTTTGATTCGAAAATTGTAGGTAGGTTTGGTATTGTTCCAAAATATTCGGTTTTACACGGAAGTTAATGGAAATCGCTTTTGTGTAGGGGTGATTAGGGCTAGTTATCCACTGGGGTATTTTTATTGATCTTCTTTCTTTTCTACTGTATTATACGGAAAGGAATACTACTTTGACAGGCCTCCATTTTGGTTAGGTTAGTTTTGACAGTTTTCATTTCACATTCGTGAAGTGTAAACGTGAAAAATTGATCATGAAACGATATTCGATAAATCAACGTATCTTAGTCGTTAAAAGGTTCTTTTTTCAAAAATAGTCGTCGATTATGGTAACCAAGAGCAACCTATCTACCATTTAGCGTGTGAATTTGAAGAAAGAGGTACTGTTGCAGATAGACCGAAGACTGGCCCACGTCGAACTCTAATAACATTGCCAACATCTAATACCATTGCTACTGATCGAGGCAGCATGTCCGAATCAATTTGACACCATTCTCAGGAACTTGAAACTAGTCCAAATGTTTTATGGCGAATTCTTCAAGTCAGTTTCAAGTCAACCTCTCGAACATACGAGTACGCTCACTTTGCCTTCATAATTACATATATCATCCCTCGGCAAAAGTTTCACAGAATCACCATTAAAACTCTTTAATTGTACTCGAGTACCTGCTCATCAATTTGAGGGTAAAAGGTAGATCTATGTATTTTGTGGTAACCTGCTTCGCGAATTTATACACACAAACATCTCACCTCTTCTTCCTCACTAACGTCCACGGCTAGTAAATTGAGAGGAAAATTGCATTAATGAACGAGTAACTTGTTTGTGCAAAAAGTATCTCCTCCATCGTCCTCCTTTGTTTTCTTTTTCATTAAAACTCCCAAAGGATGATTGCATTGCGAAACAGAATGGCAAATGGGGTGGAAGGATGGTGAGGGGGTTTACAATAAATTGCCGCACACACAGGCTATGTACGGTAAGAAACTACTCAAACATCTTAAATCCATTAGAGAGAGGTATTCGTATAGGAGAAAAAGAACAAAATAAAAGATAGAAAAAAAAAATCTGTAATAAGTGGTTTTATAGATACTCTAAAACACATACCCTTAGTGAGAGGAAATTAAACGTTTGTCTGGGATTTTTTTTCGCTCCTCCTCTCCGTTGGTAATAGTTGTAGTAATCCTTGGCAATAATCCTTTGGTAAATTTAGTTTGTTTTTGTTTTTTTTTTTTTGTTTAAATCCGTATTTCCTTTGTTAGTTAGCTGAGATACATTTTGTTTTTTTTTTTGTTAAATTTCTTGTTCACTGCACTGATTGTGGAAGGGATTTGTTGCACTTTTAATAATTTCTTTTTTTTTCTTTCATATAATTCACCGACATTCACATATAGAGATACAGATACTCGTACATAGATACACGACGGGAAAACGAGTATTTCGCGCAAAACTTGTTTTGTTACCACTGCTGCGACTGCACATCTGAACGATGAGTATGCTGCGCAGTGCATGCACTGCAATCGCGACGAAGTGCAATTGAGAGTTTTGAACCCCACACACACGTTATGAGGCGATCCGATGATGATTCGTAGAATTGGAACCGATGCGTTCCCCCAACCATGTGTGTCCGTGATGGAGTAAAGTATCTTTAGATTTGTTGAACGTACTCTTTAGCAGCGGCCTGTACGAGTATGTGGTGTCTCTCGATCTACCAACTGATCGTGGTGGTATCTTCGCCCACTTTCTTAACGTGCGGGCGCCCCCTACCGGCTTGATTTGTGGACTTTTCTGCAAACAAGTATCCCCGGTCGGATTGGATTTTTTTTTTTTTTTTTTTTATTACGTGAAGGTGTGTAACATGTGTGTTTCCAGTTGTGCCACTCGAAGGAGTAACTGTTATTTCAGGTGAGTTTTATTTTTATTTTATTTTTTCACTTTTTTTTACTTTTAACCGGAAAGGTTAGGTATAGCAAAGGGTCCATTTGTTTAGAGAGTATTTCTTAAATTTTTTATCATGTTTGTGGATAGAAAATGTATCTATTTTAGCACTTGATGGTGATGAACCTTTTTTTCTGTAAAAGAGAGAGAGGGTTACGGTTTTCTTGTTGTATCTTTGTCCATTAAAGATGTGACCATTGACATATGATGACTATGAAAAGCAAGAGTATGTCAACCCACGCGTAAGACAATATACTGCAGTGATTCGTACAAGCGCAAGTAATTGAACATCCCACACAACAAAGAAACATATCTGCAATAGGTTATCCATGGACGTGTACAGATTGCTTGAATGAGGAGTTTCTGTGAGGAATACTTGTACTGCTGCACTCGCCTTCTTTGTCTTATAAGTGGACATGTGATCCGCGCTGCCTGTTAGGATAATTGAATTCTCGCTGATCTTTGTCGATGCGACTAACGTTAATTTGAGATGCAAAAAAAAACATGTACGAAACCTCTCGTATTGCGTAAGACTGTACAGATTTGAACGGTTTTTGGACGTATGTGCATTTCCAAGAAAAAGAAGTACTTACCTACGTGTATCTTGAACCGGTAATTCTTTGCTTAGAAGAGTATCTAAGGTAATAAAATTCATAGACACTGATGAATTTGCATATTCTTTTGTTGAGAGTAAACTGAGAGGACTCAGAGACGGCTGGAATGTTCCAAGGAATGAAATCGTCTCAGAATTTCCCCTACCGGATGAGCGTGGTTGCTGGGAAAATGTGTAGCAATGCAGATTGATAAACGACGAAACTTACGAACACAACCGGCTTAGTATCAGATAAAGTTTCGGCTATTAAGTTAAATTAGGGTTGGAAAATAAAAGTGTAGTCATTATAACTAAAGCTAGCCATAGATACACACAGTTTTCCTGACAGCAACGAATTATGAAAACATTACCATTCACTTTTTGTTAATGGGGAGACAGGTGGTAATGATTTCACTGTAAGGAAAAATGTGTGTGTGTATAACTATCATTACAACATATAATTGAGTAGTACATTTCCTTGTTTTTACGTTGTAACGCAGTAACTTTTGAAAACCTTTACCGATTTCCATGCCGATTATGGTGTTGTGTAGACAATTTTTCAAGGAAGGTTTAGAGGTATTTAAATATCATATTCGGGTCTGTGATAGCTGAGCAAACCTCACGAAATTGCTGTTATGAATCGAGTAATGTAAGATGTTCAGTCATGTGCTCACTTTATTGGTGGCAAACTTTCGAGGCAGCGCTCCAAGTGGACCAGATCGATAGAAGATAGGTGCAAACCGTTTGTTGGTCCAATTTAATTAGGATTCGTGACTTAAGTATTCCACAGTAGAGGGGGCTTCTTACATGAGTAGATACGTTTTGAATTAGTAGCCTAGTGCAGACTTGCTCTGGATAGTTAAGCAAGTCCGACGTCATTAGACTTCAGTAAATTCTTGTAGTTACCTCTGATGAAACCACAAGATGGTTCAAGACTGATATAGGGAGATTAGAGTACAATATTCAAAAATCGAGTCAGCCCTTTCATTTCACAAAGATCTTCAGAACGTGCTTAGATTTAACAAGAGCGAATCATCAGGTGTACCAGGTAAGGTAGTACTTTAATAAATGAGACTTAGTCCTCCATAGAAGGGACGGAATATCTTTGCTCGAAAGTTTCCGATGTCCCAATTATCTTAGCAAATAATTCGGGGGAGGTAGCCTACTAGAAGAAGAGGAGGGAATTAAGAAACTCAGTTTGACTATGTCGTGCAGGGAATCTCACTCAGCTTTAAAGCAACAGTTTGCTATACGGTCAAAGGCTCACGCGCCCACCCTGGTGGAACGCAATGATTACGGAGTTCATTCACAGCTCTCGGGCGAGTTGCAAACTCACTAAGAATGAGTTATCGAGTGGTCCACGTACAAAGAAAGATTCACAAAGAAGGCATTGCGTTCATCGTATAGCAGCATTTTCATGACCTGACCAACGCCTTTCCTTTAGAGAATCGATTAAAGCTCAGTCTAGACGCATGACAGGATATTGAACATTCTGCCGATCACCTATTTCCCTTGGTGGCGAGAGTGGTTGTAAATAAAATCAACAATATTGTGAGTAATAAAATCAGTTGCTCCTTATAAGCCATTGGAGTGGATGGCATTCAACCGGTGATGGTACAAGAGTCAGAGGAAGTTGATGTTCCAAGGCACGCATGATATATTTTCTAGAAACTTGTAATTTTTGGAACGGAAGTCAAGGCGTCAGGAAGTTTAAGTATCTAGGAGTATACATTCAAGGCCAAAAAGCATTATGCTAGTATGAAAGATTAAGTGAATGGAGGTGGGGAAGTTCGCCTGGGTCAGCATACTGGTGATATTCAGACCTATTACCACGCCTTGGCTGCACGGTACCATAAAACATTATAAACAATAAAGCCCGTGAAAGGCGCTAGGAACAGTGACTGACATGTATGGGGATTATAGGTAACATGTAAGTGATTCTTATAATTCAGCCTCTGGATTTATTCAAAAAGAAGGCAGAAGAATCCATGGTGCGGTGCCATGTATGGAAATAAGAAGGTCCTGAGAGGTATTACAAAACTCTAATTGACGATGGATCTCTTCCGGATAAGAAGACCGGAAAAATAGCTATATGCACGAATGGAACCATGATGGATTGCAGAGCTAGAGCAGGTCGGAGAAACTTAATTTAGTATGTTACCTTAGTCTGAGAACAGAAACCCGAGTGTATCAAGCCGAGATAGTACGTGTTGGATAGGTCGCTAGAGTGCCAGGTGGTCGGAAAAATAAAGTGATAGTACCGAGGGAATGAAAATTAATACGATCACTGGTGATGGAATGTATTCAGAAACTTAAGGAATGTGCGGCTTGGGTGAAGGCGCACCTAAGGATCAAAGGAAATTAAAGGGCGGGCGTCATTGGAAAACAGGAGTCAGCCTACGATTTTCCGTGTCCTGAACTATTTGAGAAATGGTCCACTAATGCGGATTGCAAAAATTACAATTTAGAGAAGCAGCGAGGAAAGCTCAAATGGATAACAGTTACATATATCCACAGTACATGGTATCCGTAACTTTTGGTATCATCTGAAGAAGATGAGACTTGTGTATGACAATACATGCAGCTTTTGTTTGGAGGATATGAAGATGGCAGCATGTATATTGTCATTCTCAGGCAAAACGTTTAAAACCTCTAACTTTGTACTCACTCTGGGCTTCTATCTGTAGTGGCTTCGTTAGGCTTTATCCAGCAAACATTAACTCTCAGTTAAGAATACTTTATTTCATTCATATTATTTATGATTTAGTAGTTACTTACACACAATGACTTTGTAAATTAGGAGCAGACTTAGTCTATTTACCCATTTGATAAGCATGTTAATATATAGCAATAACTTTCAAGAAATCCCAGCATTCAAAACTCCAAAACTCTCCGTCCAATTATAAATAACTGAACAGAGTAGCAATGTTGAAATAATTTTCTTTTTTTTTCTACTGGAGATATCCAAAGAATACCGTCAATAAAACCTTTCAAAAATTGGTGTTCTTGTCTTGTAAACTGAATAGATTAAGGTAGATCAAGGTAAGGGGGCATTAGCCTTTTGATGCCCAAGATTGATTGTGTTACCTTTACCGTTCATTATATCTGATTTTCATCCAAAGAAAGTGAGATTAGTTACGGCTGTTGAACAGTTAAATTCTTTATTAATTCATCTGTATTCGATTTTCTTTTGGGAAAATAATTTATTCAGAATGTAGCCAGCTTATATTAAAATCAATCGAATGAAGTTGTAATTTCTACTTGGAGCGTCTGATTGAAATAAAGCAATTAATTATCAGATTTGTTTAAAATCAAAAACTAATGGTATTTATTGTCAGATAGTCTAAAGATTATCATTATCAGCACAAAAGAAAAAGGTGTGCTTAGAGGTGACTTTTCTAATGATTCAACGCGCTTTGTTAAAGCTTTTAAAATCTTTAACTTCTGGTTAATTCCATTCAATTCAATATTAATCGTTTGCGGATTTCTCTTTTGTTTGACCTCAATTGTGCATATATATTTGCAGGAAATATAGTGTGTGATGATCCAAATATATACATATGCCTTGCCTTTTGATTTCTGTGCAAATCGTTTTATTTTGTTGCAGAAGTTCTTGCGCCATGACATTCAAAGCACCATATGTATCTGTCACGTTTTAGCTAAGCATAATAGTATTTTGAAAGAATTTATGCTACAAATCGCTGCTATAAGTGATAAACTCTTCCAGTATCATCTATTGCAGTATCTACAGCTCTGAAAAGAATTAAGTAAGGAAGATTCGGTGAAAAACTTTCCATGTATCTATAGATATTGTTTCAGATTCACGATCTGTAAGGTACATACGAGTATGTATGTATTTTAGATCGCCTGTTGAATAACTCCGTAATGAAAATGGTCGCTAAGAAAGTGAAGGTATTTTGAAAAATCCTAAAAGTAACTCTATATCTGAAGTTATTGGGGCCAGTGATTACGAATTTTCAGCAAACCTAGTGACAAAACCGTTGACCATCAACGTTCATTTACAAACTCGTTAATTTTTTTAAATACAAATAGACTAAGGCTATCTGGAATAATATCGCAACTTGTGCTCTAAGCTGCGATAAAAAAGTGCTGACAAACGCCATTGAAAATCAACAAGGGACAGAAATAATGGAAAATCATTCAATGTCTCGAACAAACAGGTTAGGTGCATCCTCTCTTTTTAGTATTACATTTTATTATTATTTTGTAAATAAATTACTTTTTCCAGTTCTAATAAAGAACTGATTGCTAAATTATCATTGAGATGCCTGTGCTGCCAAGTTTCGGATTCCTTTTAAGCTTATTTAGGACAGTTGTAATAACAAAAACCTGTTTGGGATTTAAGGGGTCTTACGTGACACATTTTGTCATCATAAATCGGCCCGAATCCAAATGAAACCTAGCAGCCCTCAGGATTTACTGATAAAGGCTTGAAAAATTATAGAAAGCAAACTTATTGGCGACTGCTTTTGCGATATTCACTTAGTATAAGTTGGATATTACAGTATATAGATATTTGGACACGTGAAGTACTAAAGGGACTATACATCACGACATCACTTATTACAATACTTTTATTGTTGGTAGCACTGAATCAAAATATTTCCGCATCAGAATATCCCATCAACAGAGCACAATTTAGTGTTAATGATTATGATTTTAATCGATATAATATACTTCACGATAACATCAAAACTAAAAATGAATTGGTGGGAGTTCAGTGTGCGACAGTAAAAAAAATAAAAAAAACGTACCGAAGAGCGCAAAACTTCTGTAGCGAGTGAAGCGAGCCATCCACCTCAAAATGAATGTACCTGTACACATCCCCTATATTAAATGAAAAACACTTCTTACAGGTTTTTGTATGGAAGACAGGAATAAAACCTGGAGCATCAAAATCTCAAATTGGCTACTTTGACATATGTTGATCAAAGTGAGCGAAGCAAGCAAAGCGACCCGCGTCTTAATACTTGATTGATATCGTAATGCGAGTGTGTGCATTTTTAAATATGGTCGGAACGGAACGAATACCTATTCTCGAGTCAGGGACAATGTTTATGCTTAAGGTGAACGAACCAGTCCAATATTTTCTGTTTTGCTAAATCTGAGCCTTCTATGTCGTTCGTTCTTTTTTAAAATTTGGTGATATACTTTGAATCGGAGTTTGGGGCTATTTTGATTAAGGGTTAGGTATTTTAAGTGGTGGATATTTTAATTCGGTGCTATTTCAATTAGGCTATTTTGATTCGGAGATACTATCGTTGGATATTTTCATATGTATACGGCAGTTTCGAATTCCCTAAAATTTGATGTACATACAAATACCGCACTACATGCTATGATTGAAATTTGTCGTGTAATTTTGCCAGCATGAAATTTTACATCGGAAACATATTCAAAAATGCGTATGACGTGGACCGTATTTAAGAGAAGCCGTCGCCAAAAAACTCGTAAGGAAAACATAGCAAAGTCAAAAGTATATTTTTTAAAGATAGCTTTAGTAAATTTTACGCTATGGACCGTATTCATGACCGCATTTGGTTGGAGATACTTTTGACCGTATTGCACGTAGACAATTCTGTGACCATGCTGGTGACTCTTTGGAGTCTCTGCTCTCTTTTTCTTTGCTCAAACTGTATTGATAAAAAGTGGTAGTGTGGACTTTTGCAATAAGACTGCGTACTAAATTTTTCGTTAAAACTCGAATAAAGGTACTTTCCTTGTTAGCGGAATTAGATACCTAAATTGGCCATTTATGGGTTAAAGCTTTAAAGATTTTTTTCAAAACTGATAGCTTAGTCACTTAGTCAAGACATAGCAAGATGTGTTTAGTCTTCATGGCAAGATTTGTTTTTTTAGAAACAAACGCTGTTCGCAGCCGAATATTCTGGGTCACAACCTTTGGACGGGAGGCTTGATGTTTATTTTAGGACTTTAAGGCAACATCTGCATATTTTTAACGGTTTTTCTCAAAGGAAAAGATACATTTGAACGATTTTGCTCAAATCTACAATCTGACTGTTTTGCCAATTAACGTGCGACACAGTTGTACACTTTGTACACGAACTGTCGTCGCTTACAACGCTGTACATTACTCGTATTTAAAACTACAGACGGTAGGAATTTTCGTTTACTAATGTAAAGTCAGCATTAAATTTTGTATCAGAAACATATTTAAAATGTGACCCGTTTTTAAGATGAATCGATAATAAAAAGCCTAAAAAGGCAAAAACAAAAGTCGCACATAAGACAAGTTATAACTGGAAAACGGTAGGTACACAGGTTGTCCTAAAATTTGATTTAAAAAATTTATTTGATGCAGAAAAGGAGTGTTATGTTGTGAACCAAAAAAAAAAATACGATTTTTAAATTTATTCAACTATAGAAATAAAAGTTCTGAGCCTATTTTTTTCAAGAAAGTATTTGTGATTACATTTGGTGCGATCTGTCTGTGAGAGTCTACCTATATTCCTTGGGGTCTCAGCCCTCTTTTTACTTGCTCCTATACCTATAGGGCAAGTATTGTTTTCGTGAAAATTTCCAATCGCGAAATGTTGAACAATCTTGATATTATTACAGGGTGGCCAAAAATATAAAAAAAAAAAAATATTTGGCGCAACAGCTCTTTAAGTGCCAGGGCCTAGCTTCTCGCAACCACTCTTGTTGTGTGCGTTATATTTTTCACACGAATGGAAGCGACCTACAGTTTAGTGCCGTATCCGAACGGCAATTTGTTTTGAGAAGCTTTCTCGTGACAAGAATACTCTCGGATGTTTGTCAGACATTCGCGAGAGGTGGGATCGTGAAAAAAACTTTTTGGTGTTTTCTGGGATTCGAACTTGGAACCTCTTGCGTAGTGATCCGACACACTAATCACTACGCCACGACGCCCGCCAAAAATATTAAGTGAATTTTAAAAACTCATAACTTTGGAACGAAGCAATATTTTTCAACAATTTTTATTTTTTTTTTATTTTTCTCTTTTAGATTAAATATTAAAATTTTGAATAATGGTACACTGGACGATCCAACAACGGATTTTCTCTGTCGAACTTTAGATTCGGCACATCTTCGGAATTGTAAGGACACAGCGAGAATTTTGCAGTCATTTTAATGTAACAAGTGCTCCATCGTGCTTTTTGTTGCCAGTTTTTGGCGAGAAGGGACTGTGTTAAATCGTAGACAAACTGCGTCTGGACGTTCCCGCGACAACATAAGCCACGTACAGGCATCCTTCGATAGCGATATCCCACGGACGACCTTGCAGAGAATTTTAAAAAGGGATTTGCATTATTTCCCACATAAAAATCAATTTAGTTAGTAACTGCTGACTACGCAAAACGGTTATTATTGACCCTCACACTGCTTGAAAAACTAAATTAAAATCGCTATTTTTTGGAGAAATTAATTATGTCAGACGAAGCCCCCAATGGCCCTCAATGGCTTCGTTAATAAACAATATTGGAAAACCCTCCAATAATTCAGGAGCGGCAGATGCATCCACTTCGAGTCACGGTTTGGTGTTGTCTCGGTTGAAAAGGTCATAGAGCCCTATTCCTTTGAAGACGCAAATGGGGACGAGCATAGAACAATGCTCCAAAACTTTTACAACGCAGCTGTAAGTTTCAACAAAATGGCGCAACTACCCATACAGCCAGAGATAGAATATTCTTCGAGAAATATTCCCAGGTCGAATAATCTCAAAAAATTGGAGACATTGGTTGGCTGACTAGTTATCCGGAATTAACAGCTACAGACTTCTTCCTATGGGGTTATCTGAAAGGAAAGGTTTACGAAAATAATACCCTGTCTCTTGCAGACCTTAAAAAGAACATTAAGTCTCATATGTTGGTCTTGACTCCACAAACTTTTTCAAAGTGATGGAAAATTTCATCAAAAGATTGAAGTTTTGCGAAAACCAAAATGGCTGCCACCTAAAGGATATTATTTTCCATTCTTAACATCATAAAAACTAGCAAAGACTAAGCTTCAATATTCTTCTGGTTTTATTAAAGTTAATCAAATTTAAAATCCACCCAATATTTTAGGGACACCCTGTATAAAAGAGGAACTCATAAAAGTAGGTTTCGCAATTCTGTCGGTTTGTGCTTCGGCTAGTAGGATTTTTTTCAAGCTTCATATCTGGGGTCTGTGAGATAATGCTCAGTGGTGAAATTCGAATTTTCATTCTAGCCTTAAAATTAACGGTACTTTACTTAAGGCCAGTTTTGAAAAATTGCAATTTTCTCGAAAGCGGCTCCAACGAATGCTCATATCTCGAGCAAAGTGAACTTTCGAAACAAGACTGCAAACTCACTTTTGCTTCAAAAATTCGAATAACGGTGCTTTACTTATTAGCGGTCTTGGGAAAATTGGCAATTTATCTGATATCGCTAAGTTATTTCTGATACATAACAAAAATGAACAAAGAAGTTTTTAGATTCTTAACGCATTTTACGAAAAAACCCATTTCTTCTTCCATTTTTTCTAAATTTAAGATCTGAACAATTTACAAACGAATAGCACATAATGAAGGAAGTACGTGCGACCCAGTCGTGTCCTTTATTTTGTAGTGCTTTTGTCGAATTATTCATACGAGTACATGTAGATAAATAAATAAATTCAAAAGGATAATAATCACCCTTATTACCGATATCACAGTGACAATCTGTCACCTAACCTTATTCTCGTAATTTTTGTGAAATTTACGCGAGTTTTCAAGACGGCAACAAGTCTTTCGTGGCCTCATTCCGTTTTGTATTCCCATAGTCACTTTAGATGTCACTTGAATGAACTAATGCGAAGAAATAGCCATTTGTACTGGTCACTTCACTTTTTTGTGACACGACTAAGAGAATAAGAAAGAATATTGAAAATTGGGTCAATGAGACAATACGTGGCAGAATAGATATAAATTCACAAAATAACCAGCATTTATTAATTTGGAACTATCATCTATCTAACATAAGATATACAAAAATTCATTCACCCTAGCAGGCAGCACTGATACATATTTATGCAAAAAAAATCTGCAAAAATTTTTAACTAAAACTTGTTCTGTGGAATAACTTAAACCGTGGTACAGGAATGTTGTTCTTATATCTTTTTTTGGATTTGTGTATCTACCTACATTATAGCAACTCAAAATTCGCTAATGTTAATCATAACACATTGGACAATAAATTCTCTTCGTAATTAGATAGTATTTGATCAGAACTGAAACGATTTATGCTGGTGCGGGCCATTCCAGTTGCCCTTATATGAACACCAACTTCCGTTGCAATAGGCACTTGAATGCGTCCGGTTCTTGTTTAAATTTTTATTGGTCACTAGTAGGTACTCAGTTTGTAAATGTCCACAAAATTGAAATATTCCAATTTATGTGTTCCACATTCTAGTTGTCACATTTGCAATTCACAAAAATCTTAAATTATTCCACTTTCACCGGATCGAGTACAATATTCTGTATCCCCAATCGAGTTACGTCCGCAAAACAGGAAGAAACTCGTTTCTTTTAAAATGTCAATGTGCCACCTAATACTCAGTTCTTAAAATATTCTCCTTTTTTTCACGAAAAATGGTAATAAAAACATTAAATACGAAAATAAATTACACACTATTCCAGTTGAATAATTAAATATTCCTTAATTCACTCGAAATACAAGTCGTTTGGCGTTTATTTTTTTTTTATAATTTTAACACCCCGACGAAGAAGATATAAAACTACTACCACCACTCGCACGCGTACATTTCCGACCGCTCGTCGTTATAAACTGGCCTGACTGCCAAAGAAAGAACATAAATCTAATGCACAACGAAAAACCGACAGAAAATAAAAAAAAAAAAAAAATCTCAGCGAGAGCGAATCCATCGTCTTCGTCCATCGATGGAATGCATTCAGTATCATAGATACACAGATACGAAATCCACCACCACCATCCTCAGCAAATGGCCATCATATATGAGAAACATAAACGAAGCGAAGCCCATAAAAGTACCATTAGACAATTGGAACGAGCGATTGGAACATGGTGGAGCAGCACAAGAGCCAACAAAATTCACACATACTCCAATTTGAATCTTTTTTTTTTGTTATGTTAGTTTAGCGGCAATTTCCCCAGTTGAAACGCTCAAAGATACTTGTAGAACGCGTCGTGTTCATGTAATGTGTCGTGCAGTACAGTGCACCAGTTGGATTGGAAGCACTTGAATCTGTTGCATTTTTAAGAAGAGAGAGAGCAATGGTGGAGAGTGCAGCCAGGTTCAGAGAGAAACTAGACTTTTCCCCTTAATTTGTTGTGGAGGGTTTTATTTCTCTGAGATACACACAGCCAGAGAGATATAACGAGGGAGAGACTTTAATATCAAATCAACTGGTGGTTCGTTTCATTTCATGTCATTCCGATAGATTTTAATAAAGTGTCTCTATAGGGTAAGGTGTGGTTGTTTGACGGCACTTGAATAGTTAGACTCATTCGGGTACTTTTTGTGGAAAAACTTGACAAATGTCAAATTTCAAAACTTTTGTAGAGTTTATTAAACATGTCCTGTGGAAGTAACATACCTCTTAAAATTATTTGCATTATTAGATGAAGTACCTACCTATAGTGGTGGTAGTTCTAAAAAAAACAAACACTGTCACCAGCTTTGAGTTCATATCACCCTCACTAACTGCGGCATTAAGTAAGGTATCGTTGTTTATGGGGTTAGAATGAGAATTCCGATTCGATCTAAGATTGATGAAAATCTGTCAAGCCGTTTAGGATGCAGTCGGTTATACATACACACAGTCAGACAGACAGACAGACAGACAGATAGCCCGAAAGACGGACAGACAAACAGACAGAATTAAGAGACAATTTTTTAAGATTCTCTATAGTAGTAATACCAAGATTGAATATAGATCTCGAGATCTAAAACTTTCATGAAACCAATGCTGTGTACATACGTATATGTATATAGTCCGTGCGGACCACTCAAATAAGCGTCTGTCGTGCGGAATACGATACGACAAGCATCCCAAAGGTTATAAGATCACCTGTGGATGCTGTGTCTGCTTTTTCGGGTGTCCGGTTTTTGCACGTCCGTTGGTTTCTTATCGGTTCCAAGGAAACGACAATGCAACTTTGCACATGCTTTGGCTGGATTAGCATGTCAGAGTCGCATTGTCTTTTTCTGTCTCCGTTCAGCAACCACTCAAACATCTCGTTTTTAACTATATACTCGTACTTGTAGGTGGAAGTGACTTGATCGGATCAGCCAGTCACATCTGTTAATAATAAATAGGAGATAGGCCAATTTTCGCTGGAACTCGTGGGACTCACTTTACCTAACTGATAATAAAAACAGGAACCTGGAAAACAAAATTTCAGAGCCCGGGGGTACGTTATAAAAAATGGTAGGCAGCAATACCTCTGATGTCTGGTACCCTTTCTCGAAAAATCTCATGAAGTGCTGACAGCAATAAACCTTGCCCTCGCAACGCCAAAAGCGGTAAGGTAATATCTGCCTCAAGTTTCTATTGAGAACATTTCGTAGTACAGAAAGTCAAAAAAGAGTGAGCCACCAAGATCGCTGCCCAATATTTGTGTAACCGATTCAGCAGATACTTCATATCCAAACGACAAAAGTCACTGAATGATTCTTCCAGGATTGCAGAGACTTGCCAACTCTTAGGGCTAGCAAGCAGCTTCATTCAAATCCCGCAGTATTATCTTAGTTCTGTTACCTCCTGCGAAGCCAGTGGATGGCATTGGGGACACGTGGAAACTGGTAAGATGGACGATGTAGATGGGGGCACTACATGAGCAGATATTATGATCAATAATAGTCGCTTACGTAGCCATCGTTGTGCATATTGTAACATAAACGTGGCTGGTCTGGTAGTTGCCTATCTAAAAGCTATTGGTTTGGTTTGGTTTGAAAGGGTGAGCTTATGCTCTTCACTTAAGCCTCCATTGGGCCCGTTGTGTTCCCCTCATCTGCGTAACTGTAAGGAATAGTGATGTGTTTTGGGGGGATGAGAGGATTTAGGTCTAGGGATCATGGGTAGTATCAACTATATCGTATAGTGATCGGGGAATCGTAGTGTTCGTCTGGCGAACTCCAGTATATCCCCGATTTCTTTCTTATTGAGGTGTGTAATATCCTTGGAGATCCCAGAATTTTCAGTCTTAGCCTCGCTGTAGCGGGGCAGTGACAGAGGAAGTGTTCTATATCTTCCTCCTCCTCTTCACAGTTGGCACAGATTGCTGTATCAGCTATCCCGAGTCTGAACGAATGTTTCTTGAGATTGATGTGCCCTGTTAAAAGTCCCACCATCAATCTCAATTGTGTTCTGCTTGAGTTAAGAGCTCTTTTTCCTGAGTTGTTACTCGGTTTGGTTATTACAGATCTAGCCACTTTGCACGTGTCTAGATTCGTCCAGTAGTTATTGAACTCCTGTCGTATCTTATCATTGATTATTGTTTTAATAGTTGTCAGAGGGACCCCTATTGTACTATCCGGGTTCGGTTCTGTATTGCCTGCTCCTTTCCTTGCTAGTTCGCCTGCCTTTTCGTTGCCCGGTATACCCTCGTGCCCCGGTACCCATGTGAGATGGACTCTATTGCGTCTGGCAAGTAAGTTCAATTTAGTTTTGCACTCCCTTACTAGTAGTGATTTCGACATGGGGTTTGTGATCGCGCTAATTGCTGCTTTGCTGTCCGAGCAGATGTCAATTTGCCTTTCTTCGCTGGTGTCTTCTGCGAGTATTTCGGTTGCCTTCATAATTGCATAGACTTCTGCTTGGAACACCGATACAAATGGTTCTAGGTGAATAGCAACTTCAATCGGTGGGTTAGCACTAAAGATGCCAGCCCCTGATTCCCCTGATATGTTAGAGCCATCTGTATAAACCGATATCCCATTGGAGTTTCTTGTCGTTCTTTCATACGTCCAATATTCTCTTGCGGGAAAAATTGTTTCGAAGTTGTTGGAGAATGTGTACGATTTCCCAACAACATCACTGGGGCAATCGATGAGTGGTGTCATTACTCTTATCATTTCGGTGATTTTTCGATGTCCCGTATTTGCACCACCGGTGAAATGGCCGATAGTTTTAAGCCGTGAGGCTAAAATACCGGCAATATTCTTCGCTTCGAGGTACACTGGTGGAATGTTAAGTATCGCTTTAACCAATCTAAAAGCTATTAGGAAGACCCAACGATTAACTTGCGTCCGAATAACCAGCACCGACGGAAGCCATAGAAAAGATAGTTATGCTAACAGCAGTTGATCTGCATGCATACCTATGTATACAGATATACCAATGTATATATGAAAGAAAAAACAGCACGAAAAGAGTCCTACGTCTCCAGCTATCCAACATACATAGGTCGCAGTCTTATCGCCAGATGGATGAGCTTAGTAGGTACGTTATCTAACCGCGGAGTTGATAATAACCATTTTTGAGTGCGAATATTTCAAAATTTTAGATTTTAAAAATGTCTACAAGAAGGAAGCCGAATTTTTTAAATATTCGAAATTTTAAGGTACATAGTCTTCCAAGATGTTCAACCTTACACCAAAGATGGAAACCTCTTTTCTCCATTGATTTACATACAGGATTCTTCCTGAATGAATTAACGAAATCATTCGGTAGTTGGAATCATTCAGTTACCAACTATCGATAGTCGAATTCATTCGATAGTGCTCAACAGTAATTATTACGGCACATTTTCTTTCAAAGCCTTATAGCATAACCAGGACCAATATTCTGAAGATTGAAGATTACCTGGAAACACACGAAGGAAACAGGGTATGTTATATCCTGAAACTGTTTCTGTAGTAGAAGCTTGCCCCAGTCCCAGACCTTCAGACCTCAATCTAATCAAACATGTAGCCACCTTTAAGTAAAGACGACCTATTGTCAGACACAGAAAATGGTATACGGGAAGTAGAGGGCTTTCAGATTTCGCTTCGAGGAATTGTAATTGCAGTGCCAGAGCTACAACCAGGTATTGAAAGCAAAAATATCAGTTGATAGTGCAAATGGGGAGGATTTTGTTTTGGTTCAAAAAACTTGAGTCGTTGGTGGAATGGTGGTAACTATATACTCATCTGCATACTACTTCGTTTGCTCTCCTTAAGGCCCCGATCCATAGAATCCGGCGACGTCGTCCCGTTGAAGGTTGACGGTGACGTTCACGTATTGCCGGAAAGAAGAGTCCCATACAATCCGTCGCATACCTTCGTTGACAGATTGAAATGTCAACCTAGTGTCAACGGCTATGACAGTTTCTCTTCTCTCTCAATGCTTCTATCAATGAAAGTACTTACTCTCAATTGCCGACTGCCAACGGATCAACGGACTAAAAAAGTAGAAAGCAAACCTATAATACTTTGTCCGGTTATGTCGGTTATGGGCCACCTTCCATAAGAATACGTGTATTCTATCTATGTGTCAGTTAAAAACAACTTAGCAACTGATCAGCGGATTCTATGGGTCGGGGCCTTTATCAAATAGCACTTCTTGGACAGTGAAGTGACGCTAATGTACACTTGTTATTAGCCCAGGGCCTCCGGTAATTATTTGGCTGTACGTAGCCTGTGAAGAGCCCGGTCATTGTCCTTATTTCATTTGCTTGGAAGATCAACTGTAATGTCATCAAAGCTTGAAAAGTGTTTTCGTTTCTACCCAACAACCAACTCCAATTTATAAGAATCCCTTCCTGCAAGGATTTGAATAAATGTTGAAATTTCCACCACCTAACTCTACAAACTTCAGAAACACCATGCCACCAAGAAAAAACCTGTTTCTCTGGAAAATCTCATACGCATTGTCACTGTTCCGCTCAGAGCTCACCTACGGTCATGTTAACCCAGGTGATGGTATGTGGATTTCTCTGTACCTAGGTAGTATCTATGGCATGTGGTGAGAAAGATTTTTCTTTCTTTAATCTTTTGGAATGAGTGTTTTTTTTTTCTCCTTTTGTGCCTGCGGATTGATAGTGCATTTCTCACCTTCTCGTCTAGCATTGCATGCATGCGATGCATCTATCTGCCTGCATTTGTTGATTTTACATTGTGCAAACTGTTTGGGTGCACTAAGGTGCTGTGGTGGTGGTCATGTGAAACTTGGTTATTGCGGATTATGTTGGTTTATGGTGTAGATTCTGTTGGGGCAGGTTGTGGGGCATCGTACGTCTGGACGTGTGAATTACCACAGTTGCACATTCACCATTGCTTAGGTGTAATTACCTCATACGTTTCTGAAGAGGATACATGAATGAAATAGGTGAGGACTTAAGTGAGGTTACGTTTCTGTTGTATTTGGATATGTATGGTAGCTACTATGAAGTAAATATTGAATCAGAGCGAATAAATTGTACTAGGGATGCTTATGATCTTAAACAAATGTTACATGCTTTGGGATAAAGGGTCAGGGGTGTTTTGCATAAGTGTTTATTGTGAAACCTTATTTAGAAACGAAGCAGGTGCCCGCATAAATTTGGTGCAAACTGTGCGAAAACGTGATGATATCAGTTCTCCTCATCCAGCATAGTCGCAACAATATATCTTGGACGGAATTCTTTCAGAATCGGACAAATCGCGTTTAATATAGTCTGGCATCGAGGACTAGAATTTAAGCTGCAAAGAGATCTCCCCGAAGAGTTCTACTTGATTTCTTATATCGCAGTTCGTTACTTTTGAGTATGATATGAAGATGAATACTCTAAAAATAAAGAAAATGTCTGCAGAAGAGATACAAGAGACCTTCCTCAGCACAAGAGACCTTCCTCAGCACAAGAGACCTTCCTCAGCAGTAAAAAGCTAGTTTAGCGACTTTCGCTGATGAAACCGCAATTATGACTATTGGCGACAATGCTGATGAAGCAGCGAAAAAATTACATAATGCCATCAAATCTGTGATTGAACAAAAATGGAGAAACTAAATCTATCCATATTATCTTTACTAAAAGAAGAATAAATACTGTAAGAGTTAATATGGATGGAAAAGAAGTTCCGTACCCAAATACTGGTAAATATTTGGGTATAACACTTGACGCCAAACTCAGATGGAAGGAGCATGTCAAAATGAAAAAAAGAGGAGCTCAGATACATGCATTGGTTAATGGGAAGGAATTTCTAGCTCTCAATTGACAAAAAACTGCTATTATACAAGCAAGTTCTGAGACCTTTATGGACGAATGGGATACAGCTTTGGGGCTATACTAAAAAGACAAATCTAAGAATGATACAAACATTCCAATAAGAGGCATTGTTAATGCACCCTGGTATATAAGAAATGACAACCTACACAGGAATTTACAAGTGAAGAATGTTACTGAAATTATTAGCAATACAACCTCTCCAAACTGAAAGAGATTGTAGCTTTTGCTACCGATAACTTTGCTTTAAGACACACCTTTTCATATTGAGATTGTGCGGATATCAGAACTCCTAGGTCGCTTACTATTTCAATAGGTTCACCTTGAAAAATTGACTTTTCGTTGCGCAAATACGAGTACCTTCCGCCTCTACTTTTGAAAACGATCATCTTTGACTTATCGAGATTAAAAATCAAGTTCCATAGATAGTTTGTTTATCATTAACTGCATCCAGTCGATTGAATCAGAAAGGAAAACAATGTCGTCCGCAAACATAAATTTGGGAAAAATAAAAGGGCACTCAGTATACACCCCTGCTTCAAGCCTATTGATGTATTAAATTCATCAGAGTCAAATTCAACACCCCAGAGGTAAGCCACATTACGAGTATTGCCATCCATTGCCCTTCAAATATTTATGACTTTATGACTTTTATTCCAATTACGTGGAATTTTTAAAATAATTTCTCGCGTACTATTGAATCTCGTACCTTTTTACGTTGCCGTTTGTAAATTGCCGCGATGTTACTCGTAATAAGCGAAAATATTTTATCATTACTCGTAGTTGAATATTTCTTTCTAAATTAGGTTTGATATTCGAGAAGAATTTTTGAATTAGAGATTCACTGATTGAGTCTTCTATACAATAAGGTTCCGAACAGCTTGGCTAACACCACGGGAAAATAATTGATCTCTAGAAGATATTTGGAACATCTGCTGTTTCAAAAATTCTGTTGAAGCTTTTCGAATCGTTGATGACTTGCATGACTCGTTGGCTCTGCCGAGCCGCATATTGAAAAGCTAACGAAATTTGGGCAGGATTTAAAAGACTGCTGCAATGCTTCTTCAACTGTTGCGCCTGTAATTTGGATTCGATAATGTTAGTTTACCGTCTACATATTTTACTGCCTTCCAGAGTTCTGCTGAGGATCTCGAGCTCATAATTATCTCAATGGTCTGCTCATTGAAGGCTATTTGTTTCCTATAGTAGATGCGGCTAAAATCTTTTATCGCTTCGCCATAGAAGACTGCTGTTGTATTTGCGCAGTGGCCTAGCATGCTTCATTAAGACACTCCTCCTTGTTGACACGTACGGTCTAGCCTGCTTAATTTTTTTCTGTCAGGTTGTTAACATTTATTGGATTACTTGATACTTTTAGACTCTTAAGATCTTCGTTTAGATTGATCTGGAATTAAGTGGAATTAAGATGTCTTTCAAATTCAGTTTTGGAAACAGAGTAAGTGATTTTGTATTTTCTTCAGGTGCTGTATTTGGTACCTGTACCTTGCACGGTTTATGAAGATGCATGCAATCTGAAAAAGTCTTTATCGCTATATTGAAGTGAGATATCAGCTGGAACCTATTACCAGAAACAAGGCAGTAATCGATTACGGAGCAAGCTGTTCCTCGGATAAATGTGTATTCACCTTCACAACTCCATTTAAAATTCGACAATCGAATGCATCTAGAATATCAGGGATCGGGTTATATTCAATAGTTGAACTCTTAAACCACCAAGCTGTTTTGTGAAAGTTCAATTCTTCCATTAAAATCGCCAACAAGCACAAGTCAGTAGAACCAAGTTTATCGTAATTCATTTGCCAATCGTTACTATTAATAATGGTAATGGGTATATGAATAGGGGTGTGTTGTTAACTTTTATATCTAATATGTATGTAAAGGGTGTTCCAAAATTTACGCAAGAAGTAGTTTTGAATGTTGTATTGATTGGCACATACGCACACTTTTGCCGAAATTTTCCATGACCGTTTTACATAAATGTGACTGAATCTGAATTTTGTTGATACAGCGGTCAATTTGCTCCTTCAAGGTGTCAGTGGTTGTGGGCGTATTAACATAAACCTTAGACTTCAAAAAACCCCAAAGAAGAAAGTCCAACGGCGTTAAATCGCATGATCTGGGCGGCCAATTCTGATAACTCATGCAGTAATTGAATTTTTTCTCGGGCTGTATTGCATGTGGCAGCGTTTTGTTGAAACCACATATCGTCCACATCCATATCTTGCAATTTAGGCACACAAAACTGGATTATCATATCGCGATAGCTTGCACCATTAACTGTTATTGACTTACCAACCGCATTTTCAAATAAGAATGGTCCGATGATGCCTCCAGGCCAAAATTCGTACCAAACAGTGACACCTTCTAGATGCATGATGTAATCACTCGTGGATTTTCTGAACCCCAAATTCGACAATTTTGACGATTAACAAAGCCATCAAGTTGAAAATGAGCCTTATCGCTGAAGATGATTTTGTCACAGCTGATGAAGTTTGTATATTTTGTACGAAAATTGCGAAAAGTATCTGCCAAAACTTCATTATTTTTAAAATATTGCTCAACAATGAAAACGCGTTGATTTTTCATGTAGCACTCCATTTTTAATAACCCTGAACTGTCAGCTGTCACGCTGTCTTTTTTTTTTTTTTTTTTCGTTGGCAACACTTTACCGCACAAGTGGCGCAAAATTCAAGTCTTGCTTGAATTTTCTTCAAACTTCACGAATTTTACATCTACGCACTTCAGTGTCCTGCGATATCCAAATAAGTCTCCACCTTCACTGCGTGTATCCATTTCAGTTCATAATTAGAGAATATACGAGCATTGGTGTAGGTATTTCTAAATTTAACTATTCATGCAATCTTAGTTGTTTCGTGCGAACGCATACTTAAGTTTTCAATCAAATCGGGTACAACAGCTGTTTTTTGTTGAGGGTGATTTGGCCCGCTTCTAACTGCAGTTGACGTTGAGTTTAACAATTGATTTGGGTTTGACACTTCATACGCATAATTTCCATTATCCGCGTGTTTAATTTCATTCATTAAAAATTCAACATTAGAAGGGAACTCTCCAATTACAGCATCACATCACTCACATCAGCCATGCAGATAAGTTCCTGGAGAATATTTTTCTAGAAATGAGGAGTTTATTGATTTTACCTGCGGCTTCTTCTCACTTCTCACATCTTCATAATTTTCACTTGTTTGTTTGCCTTGTCTTTTTGCAGGGCAAATCTTTATGAACTCTGAACTTTGTTCCTTTGAGCTGTTCGTGCGTCTTGCCCGCAACACTATTTGAAATACGCAAGATTATGACATGTCAAGTTTTGAAAAATTGTTAAAATGTATCTTTTTAGATGTTTTAAGTGATTTTTCAAAATAAATATTTATTTTATCGATATTCGAAGATGAGATGTGGCCACGGTGTAGTGGGTAGTGTGTTCGCTTGTGACCCGAACTGTGCAGGTTCAAGCCCGGACGGGGAACAGCAACCACAGCCACACGAACATAAAATCTTAGTTTCTCCAACCACTACACCAAAAGGAGTTGGTAGTACAATGGCAACAGTAAATTGAGTCTGAGTGCTCCGGGATTTGGAAATTTACTTTTTATAAAAACAAAAAAGGATGAAGATGAACCGAATTTGTACTCGTTGAGGTTTGATGTTTCCCTTCGACCTTCGTCCGCCATACTAGTCGTATTGATGAGTGTATTACATATAATTGATCTAAAAATCATTTTCAAGCAACAAATATGAAATTTATAAGAAGGAAAACCAGAAGGGACAAAAGTAAGACAAAAGAAGTCGATTATAACACAGGTGGAAGAAAAATTTCTAAAATGTTTCGGACACATACAAC
This sequence comes from Pocota personata, assembly GCA_963082735.1. NCBI lineage: Eukaryota > Metazoa > Arthropoda > Insecta > Diptera > Syrphidae > Pocota > Pocota personata. The sequence goes on along the minus strand of OY720431.1, from coordinate 31,484,701 downwards.
GAATGGAAGACTCAAGGATACCCAAAGAAATACACGAAATGAAAGTAACCGGTCCAACCTCACGAGGTATACCACGAAACCAGTGGGAGCATCGTATCCAAACAATAGATCGAAAGGGGGAAGTCAATCATGGAAATGAAGAGGATCAGTATGAACAGAGAAGAGTGGGGAAGACGAAGCACATACGGGTATATAAAGGGTTATTCATTTAATGCTGTAGGATTTTAATTTAAAATAAAATAAAAAGTATTGAAAATTTCAACGAAATCTTTTCACTGTTTTAAATTGTGAACCATGCCATTATGTTTTTGGAAACTTTGGTTCTTGCGAAGTAGTTTTCGATGACTTTCAACCACATTTTTGGCTGTATTGCAGCCATAACTTTACGGATGTTGGTTTTTAAGTACTCCACAGTTTGGAAATTCTCTGTATAGCCACGATCTTTATCATAGCCCCACAAAAAGAACTTCAACGGGGTCAGATCATACGCGATCTTGGTTACTAATTGATGTCGAAATTAAACGGCCTGGGAATTTTTCGTAAAGCTAAAGTTGTCTGTGTTGTGTGACATGTAGCTCCGTCCTGTTGGAACCACATGTCCTTCACATCAATGTCTTCAATCTCAGGTCAAAAAAAGTTCATTATTATTTAACAATAATGCAGAGAATTAACGGCAACAGTGGCGCCTTCGTCGTTTAAAAAAAAAAAAATGCGACCCGATTACGCAGCCGGTCCAGAGCGCGCACCAAACTGTCATCCTTGGTGGATGCAATGGCCTCTCAACGATCACACTTGGATTCCTTAAATTCTGCAATTTTATTTGTTCCCATAGCCGCCGAGCGAGAAAAATCGTAAAATCGGAGTCAACTTGTTAATTTTCCAGCACCCAATCGGTGTATGTTCTGCGCATTCTATGGTCATCCTATGGTAAGATGAAACAATTTTATCCGTTGAGCGGTGGTTAAGCGATCCATATTGTAAAATGGCAAAGGCGAGAACTAACTACATGTCACTATGGATGACAGATGGATTTGACAGATGCCATATGGCAGGAATGTGAAATCCCAACCCCGATATGAATAACCCTTTACCTTTAGTCAAATCATGGAAAGTGCTCTGGATAAGGTACACTCTTGGGCTACGAGACGTGGCCTTGAAGTAAATCCACTTAAAGACCGAAATGATGCTATTCACCACAAAAACCAAGCTACAGGAATTCACTCCCCCCAAGCTAGACAGTCAACCACTCTCACTACCTAGGCACGATTCTAGATCCAAAACTTAATTGGAAACTTAACATAGAGCAGCGGGTTAAGAAAGCAAGTGTGGCTTTCTATGCCTACAGCAAAACGTTCGACAAAAAATGGGGTCTCCAGCCAAAGATGACCCTATGGACGTACACAGCCGTTGTGCGTCCAATTCTTAGTATGGTGGCCCGCCTTACATAAAAAATATAACATCAATAGAATCAAAAAAGTACAAAGATCGGCGCATGTAGGCATCACAGGAGCATTGAGATCTTGCCCAACAGATGCTCTAAGTGTGATCCTGCATCTGATACCCATTGACCTTCATATTAAATTTTCGCCGTCTGGCTCAGGGAAACTGTCCTGGAGACGATACCAAGGTCCTGGAGACGATACCAAGTGGACCCCCACGCTGTAGTTCCCTACCAGAGCAGAAAGGAAGAACGGAATGGTAATCAATGACTTTGATATCTGTATATATAGGGATGGTTCGAAAATGGACTGCGGAGTTGGCGCAGGCATTTTCTCGGACCAAGTGAATATATCGAGATCCTTCCGTCTCCCAGACTCTGCTAGTGTCTTTCAATCTGAGCTTCTCGCCATTTGAGGAGCCTGCCGCATGCTAAAAAAAATCTCCCAACGTCCAACTTAAATATAGGTATCTTCTCTGATAGCCAAGCCGCAATCAAGGCCATTGATTCGGTTACCATATCCTCAAAACTCTCATTTGGCTCCCAGGACATAGTAATTATGAGGATAACGAGCGAGCAGACTAGCTGGCAAGCGAGGGTCAGCCCTTAATGGCTCGCTAGCGGTAAGAGTCAATATTCCAATAGAAGTCGTTAAGGGCAATTTACACCTTCACTTCCTGCAGCTAGCCAATCTCGGGTGGAACAACGTTACCAGTTGTGCCATATCAAGAAAGACATGGCCCAGTTTCAACAGACCTAAATGAAATGAGCTACTAGGCAGATCAAGGCCTGATATTGACAAAATTGTAGCCATTATTACATGCCACTGGTCTATAGGGGACCACGAGGCCAAGCTTAACATTCCACATAACACTTTCTGTCGCAGCTGCAAAGACAGCAAAGAGAGGGAAAATCTTTTCCACTTTCTTTGCAGTTGTTCTGCCCTAGCAAGGATCAGACAACGGACGTCAGGTAAACCCTTCTTTGACGATTTCAGAGAGATTGCCTCTAAACGGATTGGAGAATTAATCCTGTTTCTGAACTCCATGGGCTGGATTTAATTATATCCTTCTATTTCCAATAACATATGTAAACACACACGGTACACGAGTTTTTGTGGTACAAAATGGCGCACTTGGCGCTAATTGGGTTCTTTTCCGAACCACCTACCTATCCCTTTACCTATACAACATATCACATTTGAGGACAGACACCATGTTCTGCTGTATATAAGATGATGTCATGATCATGGTTACTAGGTCATAGCATCATAACCTAGATTTCCAAGATTTATTTGTAGTTTATCTATGACGGGTGACCACAACAGGAGCAGTAATGAGAGCCACAGCTATTTCGCCGTAACTAAGTTTGATTTAAGTACCGCTCTAGCTCATCTATTCAGTTTATCAATAACAGGTTAAGAATGATGTTAACAGACTTTCATAGACATTACATTACTTCAGATCTACACAGTAAGGATAGGTTTACTTTGAGAATCGCCAACATTTCCATTTATTAAAATTCAATTATGTGTTCACCAATTCTATGTGAAGCACCTTCCATCAATCATCAGCAAATCGAATCCATAACTAACAATCAGTCGAAAACAAATATCTGCTTAGAATCGATTTCATAACTCAAGACCATCTCAAAGAATCCATTATTGGTCTGGGAAAACAATCAACATAACTTCTCCATCCAAGCATCTGCCACTTCAGCATTTCTCATTTCCAACATTCATGAAAGACGGGGCAAAAAAAAAACAAAAAACATCTCCCCACCGAATCGAATACAAAAAAGAAAAAAAAATAATCTCTCTGGGAATTCCTGATATGGTCAATGATCTTTGCGATACCGTGGTGTGGTGATCATCTTCATTCGCCAGATAATCTTTGTTATGCGGACGGAATGCTCGAAAACTCCTGTGCCAAACATAATCCGTTCGTTTAACATGGCTAACTGCGACATCCTGCAGAAAAAAAAGGGTCAAGAGTCACTGCCAACAAAAAGGGACGCACATAACAGGTTACAAATTGGAACGTTTTCGGGAGAGAAAACATCATTTGGACATGGAGGGCACCTCTTTTGTACTCGTATTGTTGCTGCTGCGTTGCAGTTCTTTTTTTTTTGCGGGCATTTTGGTGAACATTCCACCTTGCCCTTCGCAGCTTTCAACGGATCGCGGCGGTCGATTCAATGATTTGTGACTACGATCGACAAGCAATTTGCGGTCTTCATTGTTTGGCCTCAAATCGAAGCGATCATCTGCAAGCGAGAGGTTGATTTATTGCCCCCTAGGCGCGGGCGGTGTATTTTTACGGCTTTGACGTTTGACAGCCGGTATTAGAAAATTATGATGTTGTTTGAGCCGACGAGGAAGGGTGGAGCTAGTGGGCTTGGCCATTCGAACGAGGTGAGGGTCAATGGTTATATATAGGTATACAATCACTTTTACTATTATGTGGGGGAGTTGGTATTCAGTGTTGGCGGATTAACAGTTACCGGATCGTGTTACAGTTTGTCTAACAGATTAGTGTACATATGGTGGGTTTTTGAAAGTCAGCTGCATATAGTCGTTTACTTGGGGATCAAGTCGATCAAGCGTATGTAGCGTTAGAGATGAAAGAAAGTAACTAATCTACAGCGGTTCAAGGCTTTTTTTTTATAATTTGCACGTGATAAAGGGGATATGAATACCCTTATACTAATTTTTAGGACACGGGCGTTTTTTGTGGAAAGGGGGAGAGACAGAGAGAAAGACAGATTGGTGTAGTTGGTTTCAAACTCAGGTGGTAGTTAAGTTTCAGTGAACTCCAAGGGTGGCTGTCCAGATAACTGGGGAGTATTTTTTTTTTGTTTTCGCTGTTATTGTTGTTGCTTATGATTCACAGAATTTTTTTTTTCGTCCTCCTGATGTCATCATCACGATCAAGTTGCATTTTAGCCTTATGACCACCCTACTGCCAGTGTTATGCCTTCACAGTAGAGTGGACTTAGCATTCGCAAGTGATCGAATTTTTATTTATTTCATGCGAAATAAATAGATGATCCTTGACATCAGGATTCGAACCGTGAACCGTGAACCAACAGCGTGACAAGCGATGATGTTACCACTACACCAAGGCTGTTCCTGCCCAAGCAACGACGTCGATAGAAATAAAGTACACGACTGGATCGCACGTATTTGCTCCTCTATACCGTAACCTTTGTTGTCAATTCAGGCTATGACTCGTCTTCTATTGCGATGTGATGCATTTTTGGGCATCCATATTAAAATAATACTAAAAAGGTTTTCAATAGGCACATAACAATTTTGTATTTTAATGAAAAAGGCACCCTTAAAGTTTTTTTATGATCTGTTAATGTCAAAACGTCAGTCACGAACGTACAACATTTGGAAATTATTAAAAATTACTATTGAAATTCTGAGTCGGTGGTCGCAACTTTAAGAGCGCTTTCTCCAATTTTTGGTCGTAATAATCGTCCCATCAGACATGCTGTGCGTGTTATAGTGGATAAATTCGAATCAACATATTCACTATTGAATGTTTCTGTGCCAGTGAGACAACGCACCGGTCGAAGTACTGAAAATATCGCAGCCGTAAGTGCTTCAGTTCAATATGATCAAAATCAGTTGATTCCATGGCGTTCACAGGAATTGGGAGTAGATCTTTGGGTAAAGATCTTGGCGTAGACCCTTGCACGATCAAATCACCTCAAGAACTGAAGCCTCTTGATCATTTGAAATTCCGAAACTTCTCCGATTGGGCTCTGCAAAAGTTTGAAGGAAATCCTGAATTTCATCGAAAAATCATCTTCAGCGATGAAGCTCATTTTTGGCTTAATGGCTTTGTCAATAAGCAAAATATGCGGACAGCAAGAAACCCACACGGGCTTCAAGAGACTCCATTGCATCCACAAAAAGTGGCCGTGTGGTGTGGATTTCATGCCGGAGGTGTGATTGGACCGTATTTCTTAATGAAGTTCGCTATCGTGTCATGTTGGAAGACTATTTTTGGCCAGAATTGGATGGACTTGTCATCAGTGACATGTGGTTCCAACAAAATGGTGCCACATGCGGTCAAACAATTGATCTATTGAAGGCGAAGTTCGGTAATGGTGTACTCGTAATCTCGAGATATGATCCGGTCGAATGGCCAGCTCTCTCTTGCGATTTAACGCCGATGGATTTATTTTTATTCGGTTACGTTAGGTCGTTGGTTTATGCCAACAAGCCAACAATGTTAGAGGAGCGCAGGAACAATATTAAACGCGAAATTATCAAAGTTCCGGCCGATATACGAGGGTGGGTCAATAAGTCCCTGAAAAATTAAATAAGGAACACTCTTTTCGGTATAAAAACATTTTATTTTTCAACATAGTCTCCTTTTAGCTCTATAACTTCATCCAACGTTTTTCCAATTTTTTGGTGCAATCCAAATAATACGATTTCTCGAGCTCCTCAAAATAAGCGTTTGTTTCAGTGATGACCTCTTCATTCGACCCAAATCTCTTACCTCCGAGCCATTTCTTTATGTTTCGAAACAAGAAATAGTCGCAGGGGGCTAAATCTGGGGAATATGCTGGATGAGGGTGGAGTTCGTAGCCTAACTCATGCAATTTTGCCATTGCGACTGCGGACTTGTGCGCCGGTGAGTTGTCCTAGTGAAAAAGGACTCTTTTTTTGCCAAATGCGGCCGTTTTTGCTTCAAATCGGCTTGGAATCGATCCAGCAGCTCTGCGTAATATGCGCCGGTGATCATTTTACTCTTTTCAAGGTAATCGATGTGAATAACACCGCGCGCATCCCAAAAAACTGTCGCCATGACCTTGGTTGCTGACAAACCCGCCTTGGCCTTCTTCGGCGTCGATTCACCAGGAGAAGTCCATTGTTTTGACTGTTCCTTGGTTTCTGGTGTGTTGTGGTGAATCCAAGTTTCATCCATGGTTACGAAACGGCGCAAAAACTCAGCCGAATTTTTCTGGAACATCGCCAAACACACCTTTGAAGTTGTCAAACGAATGCGTTTGTTGTCGATTGTGAGCAAACGCGGCACCCATCTTGCGGAAAGCTTTTTCATGTCCAAATATTTATGTAAAATCGAAATCACTGAGCCATGTGATAAGCCTGTGGCCTCTTCAAGCTCGCGCACTTTCACTCGCTTATCGCCCATTATCAAACCATGGATTTTATCGACCACGTTGTGCTTGAACGACCGCACCGAAATTGAGTAAACCACTGGTGAATGGTTGCAATCGATGGTGAAGTGTCCTCATAATATTTGTCAAGCTTTTGTTTGGTTTGCGTGATAGTTTTTTCTCCCAAAAAATAGTGTTTAATGAGCACTCAAAATTCACTTTTTTCCATTTTAACGAAAATGCTAGTAGGCGTCTATATAAAATGGCTGCCACAACGGAACTATTTGACAGATCTGTCTGAAAATTTGGGTGCGTTCTTTTGAGAGATGATTCTTGACAAAAAAAAATAAATTTAAGGTGACGACACAATTTGTGTTAATTTTCAGAGACTTATTGACCCACCTCGTATGTATGTATACAAGGTTATGTTGCTCTTTGTAAGCGGGAGTTTGTATTATTATTATTATTTGTGTAGGGTTATCTTTCATCATTTTCATTTTATCATTTTCAAACGAAAACTGTTATTTTCAGAACGAATAACCATTTGAAAACAAATCATTTGTGCAATTTTTTTTTTAATCTAAAATTGACCAAACTGAAGAAATCCCGGAAAATCCGTAAATGTACAGAATATATCTGGGATTTTCAGAGATATTGAAATTTCTGGATTCTGTAAGCCAGAACATTCTCTTCCGGGAATTTATAGTTTCGAACCTTTCAAAGCTGTGATAAATTTGAGTGCGCTATTTTCTTTTCCGGGATTTTGTAATCCGGGATTATTTGCCGCTCCCAGGGAGATTATTCGGCCAGATTCAGACGTATCCAAATCCATACTCATTGCGTACTCATACGAGTGTTCATACCAATTAACTCTTTTCTTATACAGGGTCTTCCAATAGGGACTTCCGAACTTTGACAGTTGATAGCGGCCATATTGTTGAAGCTACATCTATCAAATTGGCTGTCATTTATTCAGTCTGTTTAGCCAAATCACCATAGCGTTCAACAATACGTGCAAATAATGAAATTATTTTATCAAAATGGGTGTTCTGTTCGGGCAACGTTCCGCGCGCTTCGCCCATTTTACGGTCGCCATAATCGTCCTTCCGAGAGGACTATTCGCACTGTGGTGGATAAATTTGAGTCTATTGGTTCAGTAAACGATCAACCAACATCCGTACGTCGACGAAATGCAAGATCTGCTGAAAACATCGCCGCTATCCGTGAGAGTGTGCAGGAGAATCCGAGGCAGTCGATTGCGCGTCGCTCACAAGAACTCGGCCTTTCGCAGACCACAACTTGGCAAATTTTGCGTCGTGACTTGGGCCTGCACCCGTACAAAATTCAACTGACCCAGGAGCTGAAGGTAAATGACCATAGACAATGACGTGTGTTCGCAGAATGGGCTCTGGAGCATTTGGAAACTGACCCTAATTTTCATCGAAAAATCATCTTCAGTATTGAGACCCATTTCTGGATGAATGGGTACGTCAACAAACAAAATTATCGAATTTGGGACGATAATAATCCACATGAGATCTAAGAGCGTCCAATGCATCCCGAAAAAGTCACTGTTTGGTTTGGATTTTGGGCTGGCGGCGTCATCGGTCCATATTACTTTGAGAACGACGTTGGCCAGGCCACTACCGTCGACGGCGAGCTCTATACGTCGATGATTACCAACTTCTTTTGGCCTGAATTGGATCATATGGACACCAACGACATGTGGTTTCAACAGGACGGCGCTACGTGCCACTCAGCTCACGCCACATTGGAAATTCTGCACGAGCGATTCGAGGGCATGGTCATCTCAAGTGGAGGTGATGTGAACTGGCCACCGAGATCGTGCAATTTGACTCCGTTTGACTTTTTCTTGTGGGTCGCAGGTCTATGCGAATAAGCCACAAACCACAGCGGCCCTCAAAGCCAACATAACCCATGCCATCGTTCAAATTCCGTCTGATTTATGCGCCAGAGTTATGGAAAATTGGTCATTTCGGATGCGTGCCACCCAGAGAAGCCGCGGCGGATATTTGAACGATGTTATATTCCATACATAATGGCATTAATAGTCCTTTCAAACAAATAGAAAATGTTGGTGATATCTCACACACACTTTGTTTTATTTAAATTTAAAGATAGGAAGCGCTTAAATAAAGACCCTTTACTTATGTAAGTATTTACCTGTCACTGTAGATGACAGATGGATTTGACAGATTCCGTATGACAGGGATGTGAAATCCCAACCTCAAAATGAATAACCCTTTATTTTAAATTTACCCGCCAGATAGTATTTAGGCACTACATACTCGTATGCATAGATACATATTGATTGCTGTTTTACGTAAGAGGCAATCCACGTTTGTGCCTAGGTCTTGTTTTTTACTCAAATTATAGCAAATATCGAGGAAAGAAAACATACTTTGACATTTTACAGTTTTTTGTCAGTTTCAGCTAATTAACTTAAGACATCTCCCAGTCGTACGAGTATATGTTATGTCGTACATCATGCCACTTCCTCAATCCATTAAGGTGAACATGTAGCACTTTCCTTATGTCTGGCATCTACACAGCGATAGTACCAGAGCTACATGTCGATTATTGAATTAAAAACACACATTCACGCAGAGATACTCGTAGACCCCTCGCTCTTCCATGTGGGATACGTGGAAATCTTTCATTAATTCAAATTGCCCATGCAACAATGTTGATAGTATAATTAATTTTATTACAAACCCTAGTCACCGTCATCATCGCCGCCATCATCATCATCATCATCATCTTCACCGGGGTGTCTGCTTCATCATTGCGGATGCAAACGAGAATATCAACGGAACTGCATATTGGAGAAGGTACGGATAGAGGTAGAGTCTAGCGAATGACGACATCCGAATGTGGCTATAAATTTTCTTTTCTGGGGGGAAATTGCTGAACCCAGTCCCAAAGTCTTGATTTCAGTTCTCCCATGTGCAGGAGGTGCGCCTGACGATAAATAACCGCATATTGCAGGAAAATTCACACAAACATATGTATATGGGGAGTGCATTCGGGAAGCAGGTGCAGCGTCGTCGCTTCTTAACGTCTTCATCAGGGAATCTCATCTCCGGTCGGTGTTGCCGGTCCCAAAGGTGAGGAGACGAACTTATTCCTTTATATCATCATCATCATCACAGGGGATGATGCTCGCATTGCACCGCTTTGACATGAACAGATATGCAAATTGGTTTCCAGAATTCCAGAAATGGAAGCGGTACGCGGGTGGTCAGAGATGATTTTCGGTGGAAAGAGTTTAAGTTAAATGGTATCCTGTCATTTTTTGCCGATGACATGGCCCCGGATATTTGCTGTTGCACATGAAGTAAGGAAATTGGCAAAGTTCCATGGGGGTTTTAAAGGTAATTACGCAGATGTGGAGGTTTATAGATTATACGATAAATTGCGAAAGATTATCAGTTATTTTATTGCTTTGGCGGGAGGCCACTACTTGGAAAGACTTAAAATATGTTGGCTACAAGAACAATATGCATCCTCATGAGGAGCGTAATAAAGTTTTATTCTACTCGAAAAGACCACAAGTCTTCGACTTTTGCTAGTTTTCCATTATCTTCAGATTAAAGTCGGGTATTTTGGAAAACATTATAGAAAATTTCAAAACATAAATTTTCGATCTTAATCATTTTTCACATATGACACATCGTTTTCGAGACATTCATACTCAAAAACTATTTCCACTGTTAACATCGAGGTTATGTCGAACAATTTGGAAGATTGTGTACCTAGAATATTCAAAAATTTTATTAAATTCTTGGTCCATCTTATAGAGAATATTGAAACCTAAACCCTTGGTTATAATAACTGTTTTCCGTAAGATGCACCGTTTTCGAGATACTAGCGCTCAAAAACGATTTCCACCATTAGCTTCGGGCAAAATTCTGACATTTTGGAAAACTATCTACATACGATTTTAAAAAGTTTGTCATTTATCTTGTAGAAAATTTAAAAACCTAAAATTTCGGTCACAATAATTTTTTTTTCGCAGGATGCACTGTTTTCGAGATATTCACACTCAAAAATGGTTTTCATTAACTTCGGACTGTAGTCAGTTATTTTAAAGAATTGCGTACATACAACTATGAAAAATGCAACATATTTCAGAGAATTTCAGAACCTAAAAACTAGAAATTCATAGTTTTTCGCATATGGCGTAACGTTTTCGAGTTAAACGATTTTCACTACTAACTTCGAGGCAATGTCGGTCATTTTGGAAGATTGCGTACTTAAAAATGTTTTATAAAATTCGGGATACATCTTACGAGTATAGAGAATCTCAAAACGTTAAATTCTGGTTCTAATATTTTCGTTTTCATACAATGCACCGTTTTTGAGATACTCGCACTCAAAAATAGTTTTCGTTAACTTCGCCGTAAAGGCGGACATTTTGGAAGACTGTAACTTACTTAGCTCATTCAGCGAATTTTTGAATAAAGTAAACTGAACGAAAGAACAATTTAACGAATGAAAATAGTACTGGAGGAATTCGAATAACAGCCGATTGAATATTTCGATATTATCGAATATGTCGATAGTTCTCATAACTAATGGAAACCACTTACCCAAGACTACAAGTCCTACTTCAGTCGCTCCCAATAGACATACATATATGGTTTCCAATTGGACATACAAATTTGTTTCTCTGCAGATCTACAGCACACTGAATTCGACTTTAATCAGAGTTTCAAGTCCCTCACTTCCAAACGTCCTTTAAATTGATTCAATATCGATCTCCAGGGATGTTTGGAAAACACACGAGAGAATTGGTGCTGGTGTCTCTTCAATGCACCTAGAATTACACCCATCATTCAACCTGCCGAGCCAGTACAGTGTTTTCAACCTAAAGGCGGAACTATTCTCTAGGCTCCTTTTTGTTGCCGATGAATCTAATATCACGGGCTGAAATTGCCATCTACAATACATTTATAGACAGGCAGCCATCAGATCCCTCGCAGCAAAATCAGTGAAATCTATGGCAGTGATGAAAGTCTGCCTCTTTACAAAATAGTTTAATGGTTTAATATAATTTCCTGTTGTTTCCTGTATAGATGCAAAGATGACTGACTATTAAGCAACACCTGTAGCATGCACCTGACAGGGCCGCAAAGGCAATCGCTACCCTGACAGGGATCTTAACAAACATCGGCTAGCAAAAATATAGGAGAAGGCTACTCTTAACAAGAGTTCCGGCATCGATAATGCTCTGTGAGTGTCTAATATGGGCCGGTTCCATGAAGACGAAATCTTACAGGACGAAGAAGGAGGCATCATTCAAAATTAACGCGTTGAGAATATATAGCGCCTTCAGAACAATTTCCTATGACGCGATGTGTCGAACTTCTTGCGAAAGAAGGTCAAAAGAAGTACCTGGCTAGCAGAACAATACCATCAACAAGGATCAACAAGTTTGCAAGAATGGCAGCAAGCATGGGATACACTCTAATAAAGGCAAGTGAACGAACAGGGTGATTCACAACATTGACGCATGGATCAACAGGCAGCATGGTGTACATGCTATTGACTCAAATGCTTAAGGCCATGGTTGCTTTAGGGCTAATCTTCACAGATTTTGGGGACGGCGACAACCCCTATTGCCTAATCTGCCGGGAAGGAGTAGAAGATGCGGAACACGTCATGTTTTATTGCCGGGTGAGGATTGAACCCCAGACCAGGCAGATGTCTGGAATGCAGTTAACGATACTGTAGCAAACATTATGAAGAGGCAGCGTCGAGAGGATCGACAAAGAAACGCAGTGCAGGAGCCCTCCTCTCGATAAAATGCTTGACGGCAGTCCCGCTAGGCCAAATGACAGAAAGTGGGAGATGGTTTTAGTGGGTGGAAATCCCACACTGTTACTGAGTACGGGCGCAGTTTCGTCTTTGAAAGATTCCCACCTTTCAAGGCAAATAAAAAAAAAAAGAAAATGCCTTTAGGCTACATACTGCGAACTTCTTTAAGGATCTATAAATAAGTGATAGGTTCGTGCTCCCAAGGTTATTAGAACGATATTGTGTTCATTGTTAGTCGATAAAATCCGAGCAGTTCAGAGTGATGTGTTCGTATGCTTTTTCTACGTATCCTAATCGCGGAATATGGAGAATTCTATGAAAGTCAAGTTTCAGTCCTGAACAAGTAGCAGTTATTGGATAAGCATGGAAAACTCTGCAAGTTGGCTTTATAATTTCCTAAGAAAAACTACATATACCTGTCGAACAGATGCCGCCTTCAAACAAGCAACTAGTCAAGATCTTCTCCGCAGCGTCTAATCTAAAATGCACAGCTACGTACAGCGTCTGTATATACCCTCACCTCTCTCTTCAACTTTAAAGGGCATGTCAAGTGTCATGAATGTTAAAAAAGCCATGTGCTGCAGTCTACTGGCGTTTTTTACATCACTCCCTGGTCATTTCAATATCCAGAGAAACTGCGGCTTAGCTTTGAAAGATTCCCTCGAGACAAACAGCAGGCATTTAGAGAATGTCAACGTGTTGATGTCATCTGTCAAGTGCGTGACTCTGGCTGTTGCATTCGAAAAAGCGAAACATAGGTGATCATATCTTTATAACTACAAGACTGCTAGACTTCAGCAGGTCAAAGGTATTGCTGAGTCACCGTAGAGACAATACCTTCTATAACTCACAAACGTCATTATCTGTGTCATCGGCAGATATGAACAAAAACTGCAATAATTTCTGCATAAGTTACAAGGACGAGAGTTAGAAAGAGAATTCTTACTTCCTTTGTTCATGTCATTCCTTGCTCGTGTCAGAAGGGCTAAGAGTATACTTTTTCAATGATCTAAATAAAACATGCACTGCCAAAATCAATGATTTTATCAAAAGGAGTAGATGGTCCCAATACTAGATAGGGATCGTAGTCTCGGCTCTTCGAGTGATTTTTGGTTCCGTTTATATCAACATATTTCATCGATTTTAAGGTTGCCTGTGATAGGATTTATAGAGACGAGCTATACAGAGCCATGTCTGGTAATAGCCTCCGAGTAAATTTTGTCCCCGAGACGAAGATATAACAACAAACTATACCGGTTGCACAGAGACATCGACTTAGTCAGAATGATCCGAATTCATCATTTGAGGTGGCTAGGACACATGTAGAGCGAGTGGACATCAACGCTCCGATCTGAAAAGTCTTCGAATTCTTTCCAGATCGACGATGCAGTAAAGGAAGACCTCACCTAAGGTAGCGCATACTCGTACAAGTGGAAAGCGACCTCTACCAACTTCGTGTGCAAAACTGAAGGAGGCTAGCTTCACAACGCTTATTAGGGATAAGTTGGAGCATTTCCACTGAAGAGAAACCGTTTTTACTCGCGATATTTGTAAGACATTCACAAAATGTGGGACTGTGTAAAAACATCTCTTTATTGTTCTCTGGGATTCGAGCATAGAGTCTTCAGTTCAGTGATCACGTACTTAACCACTGAGTCACGAACCCCCCTTAAAAGTTGTACTTTGTCACAAAAGCCTCTCCAGGGCTTCAATGCTTTATCCAACAGCGTTCACTATTCGGTCATTAGACTGCAAATGAAGTTAAGTTAAACTGAGTCGTTAGGATGCAAATGGGTTTCTTAAAATTTATTAAAACCGATTTCAAAGGAGTTCCTTAGACTTATCTCCAACAAAAGTTTGCATAAGTTAAAGACTTTGCAAGTCATTTGCTTATTAATTCCAGCAGTATATTACTAGTGTCATTGTCATGGCTACCTCCAGGGAAATATGAAGAAAAACTGCCATTAAATGCACCCATCCTAGGTGCACACCATCTTTCCACAGATTATCTCATTACTTTCATAATTCCCGACCTACCCACAATCAGTTTCGCACCGCCTTGAACTTGTTGCATTAATTTTCCACAATTGGAACAAAAGATCATATCCCCCGACAACGTACAGTAAACCATTTTTCTTCCCACATCGAGTAAATGTGCAACGCAAAGACCATGCCAACTAATATTTTCATTAAATCCACAAAAAAAAAAGTATCTATGTAAATTATATGCACTTCCTATCTCTGTGGAGCGAATACTACTCCCACTCACCCCAACTCTTTTGTTAACCCCACTCGCGTAATAATTCTTGCGCGCCAAAGAAGCTGGAAACGTTCACTCCAACAGTGCCAGAAGGAAGACGATGTGATATCTCACCTCACAACAATGGTGTTGGCTTGGATGTTAGTAGCTTTTTACAAGCGTTCCTAAGCGGATTTACATTTTTATTACCGTGGAAATGTTTCAGCACAGAGTGAGGTTACGTCTTCTCATGCTACTCGCATCCGTATGGTTGTTAGCTATACTCGTAGCTGGAGGTTGAAGAGATGTTGTAACCCGTCGGATGCGGCTACCTTGGCAATGGTAGTGGCGGTGATACCACAATTGATGCAGGTGGAACAATTTTAATGCTCGTGTAATTTTAATGAAGTTATGAATTCCCGAAAGCTGGCAGAGATAGAGAGAAGGAGGCGAAAGATAAGTGAAAATGGGTGGTAAACGATTCAAGTGGGAGAGGGCATATTGGTTAGACTGGTGGCTATTGTGAAAGTAGCATTGTCTAGCTACCGTATGTACTTTGGTCTCTTATTATTTTAGCTTCATCGCCAGGTCTTGGAAATTGTGCAGAACATGTAACGTTTAAGGAGTCCCATTATGAACAGTGAACTAGGACTTAACATTCTGTGAGAATTTTGGAACGAATTGTTGTTGGTGACATCATTGTCAATTTTTTTTCATACTCATTGTTTTTTGTAAACACTGTCCCGGCTCCTTAGAACAGATCCTCAATGATGGGGGGGTCTTTATTGCATTCATATGTCAAGGTGTGCAAAGGCGATTTCGAAAGAAGTCAGCGTTCATCCGTTGGAACTGGTATCCCCGTGTCGTGGGAACTGTAGCCATGTAACTGTAGCCATGTAACGATGGACAATTGACGAGGCAACGTCAATATTATCAAAAATATTGGGTAAAGCCTATCAAAACGCCTGTCCGCTGCGGACAAGGAAACAAAAGAATACACCTCCATGGTGGTCTAAAGAACTGTCTAACATTAGGAAAGAAACTAGGAAACTTTTCAATATGGCTAACAGAACAAGGTTAGACGAAGACTGGGAAATTTATAAATCCAGTCAAAGAAAATTTAAAACAGAGACACAGCGCTCTATGCACAATTCTTGGCAAGCCTTCTGTAGCGAAATAGAAAGTACCGCTAAATCAGCAAGGCTCAGAAGGGTTCTTTCCAAAGAGCCGGTAGCATTAGGCTCCATAAAAGACACGTCTGGCAATTGGACTGACTCCAATGAAAGGACATTAGAAACTCTACTGGGTGCTCATTTTCTAGGATGTATACTAGTTAGAGATGACATCCCTGGCAGCAGCAGTAGTAGGCACGAAATATCGCCGTCTGAATTGGTTACGGAAGAAAAAATTGAGTGGGCAATATGCTCCTTCTTACCGTACAAGTCCCCAGGCACGGACGGAATTTTCCCGATGATGCCACAAACAACCAAAAAAGACATAACGCCGTTTCTAAAGAGACTGTTCCTTGTTAGCTTTGAATGGGGTCATGTACCAAACGAATGGAGGGAAGTTAATTGTTCTCATCCCCAAAGCAGGTAAAGCTAGTCATACCTGCGCTGGTGACTTTAGACCAATAAGCTTAACATCCTTTATTCTGAAAACCTTTGAAAGACTTATTGACATACACATTCGCAGCAAGCTGAACCCCAGTATCATATCTCCGGCACAGCATGCTTATACGGAAGGTAAAAGTGTTGAAACTGCACTTCATAGTGTTGTCAGTACAATTGAAAAATCATTGAATGATAAAGAGTACACCCTGGCTGCATTCTTAGACATTAAAGGTGCCTTTAACAATGTCACGGCAGATTCAGTCGAAGGTGCCTTAAAAACCTGAATATTGAGGACAATCTAATCAGATGGATAGTTTCCATGCTAAGAAATAGGTTCATAAACTCAGAACTAGGTGATGCGAGACTAAGAGTATCAGCTGGTAGAGGCACTCCGCAAGGAGGTGTTCTCTCCCCTCTACTCTGGGCACTCCTCTTAAAATTTCTGATAGAGCTAAATATTTAGGGTTAATACTAGACCAGAAACTAAACTGGGGACTAAACACAAGGGAGAGAGCAAGGAAAGCTATGATAGCTCTCTATACTTCTAGCAGAATATTTGGAAAAACTTGGGGGCCTAAACCAAAAGTCATTTTCTGGCTCTACACAGCAGTTGTGAGACCTATATTGACATACGGCAGCCTAGTATGGTGGCCAGCCGCAAGTAAGGGCACAAACCTCAAGATACTAACCAGAGTACAAAGAATGGAGTGCATTGGTGTCACAGGAGCTATGAGAACCACACCAACTGCAGGATTAGAGACCATACTCAATCTATTACCTTTAGACCTATTTGTGCAGGAATCTGCAGCTAGAAGTGCTCTAAGATTAAGCCAATCTGAAGGTTTGAGGTCAAGCCTGACGGGGCATGCACAGATTTTACGCAAATACATAGGCGGAGATGTTAGCACAGAGATGTTTTCTGAAAAACTCAATCTGAACAAGTCAATTCGGCTTCCAGACTATAGCAGTGTTTTTCAAGCGGAGGTCTTGGCGGTGGCAACTGCTGCCCGGGACGCTGCAATGAAAGCTATACCACCAGATGATATTACATTTTTCACTGACAGCCAGGCAGCGATAAAAGGGATTTCCGCCACGAACTGCGGGTTCTTGGTACGCAACACAATGTAAAGCTCTGCTGGGTACCTGGACATAATGGCGTTTCAGGAAATGAGAAAGCTGCCAAGCTGGCAAGGGAGGGTTCAGCTCTAAATCCTGAACGAGCTGACCCGTCAGTTAAGACACCACCCTGCAACATGAACCTAGAAGTTAGAAATAAAATAATTGCCATAGCAAATAGTAGATGGAGATCCTTAGAATCCTGTATAATTACAAGAAACTCTGGCCGCTCTACGATAAAAATCGTACAGAGCAAATCCTACACTTCAACAGATATATCTTATCTAGTTTAGTGGGGATGATAACTGGACACAACTTTTAACGTTATCACACAAAGAAATTGGCAATGAGGACGTACACGAAGATACACCTCACTTCATGTGCCATTGTCAAGGACTCTACCACCTTAGATTCAAAATACTAGGGAAATATTTCTTCCAAGACTTAGAAGAACTTTCAAATGTATCGGTAAATAAGATTACCAAATTTATAAATGCATCGGGTTGGTTTAAGAACCCATAGAGTTCATGAGTGTGGAAGCTTCACTCCTTGGGCATCACAATGGATCTATACTGGTCTAAGTGTGGCGTAGTTTGTTTCACACTCTACGTCAACCCATCAAACCTAACCTAACCTAACGATGGACATGAGCTTTCAATTACATGGAGGAACCGTCAGATAAACAATTTAAAAATGCGCACCTAAAACGTGCTGATAGGTGCATAGGTGAATTTAAATTGAATGTTGACTATGACCAGATTCGCGAGTGTATATATCTGAGCCCATCCTATGACACAATTGAAATGGTTGTCTGTACCAATGCTCATGAGATAGCCACAGCCTCGACTGATTTGGAACCTTTATGGTCGCAGATCAATCTTTATTTTGAAGGAAAATGTAGTGAGTTCCTGTCTATCTCACTGAATGACACTTATCTGGTGAAACTCCACTTCAGACAAATATTCCGGTTCAGAAATATCTTAAGACTTTCAAATGTAAATACTTTTGTATGTATAGCCCCGAGATTCCTGCTGATCTTAATGCATTTCTTAAGGAGCCACAAACTTTTCAAGAAGATCGAAACCTACTTTAACAATAGCGTGACCAGATAAGAACGATAGGAAAAGAAATTTAAATAAAGCAACAGCGGTGTGAGATATCAAATAGATTCTGACTTTATTTTAAAGCTATATTTATGCCATTATGTATGGAATAGCACATCATTTATATAGCCGCCTGGACCTCGCTGACAGTGCTTCAAGCGGTCGGTCCAATTTTTGATGACTCGGTCCAATATGTGCGGCGTTATTCCGGCAATAGCGTCTCGAATATTGGCCTCGAGCTCATCCAAAGTGGTTGGCTTGTTAGCGTAGACTAAGGACTTGACGTAGCCCCAGAGAAAATAATCGAGGGGTGTCAAGTCGCATGTTCGCAGCGGCCAATTAATGAAAGCTCGCCGTGACCCAGTCGCCAAATTTCTCCTTCACCACTTCGAGCGTTGCGTCGCTTGTATGGCATGTAGCGCCGTCTTATTGGAACCACAGCTCGAATATATCGATGTTGTCGGGCTCTGTCCACAGAAAGTCGGTTAACATCGCTCTATTCCGAGGACCATTAACGGTAACTGTGTCGCCTTCCTCATTTCACAGCTCGCCGTGAGTTGACCCAAACTCTCCTTCAACACATCGAGCGTTGTGTCACTTGTATGGCATGTAGCGCCGTCTTGTTGGAACCACAGCTCGGATATATCGACGTAGTCGAGCTCTGGCAACAGAAAGTCGGTTTACATCGCTCCATACCGAGGACTATTGACGAGAAGATGATTTTTTGGCCAGAATCTGGATTTCCGGCCAACATTTCCAGCGTCCAATTAGCGAACTCACGACGTTGTCTATGGTCGTCGGGCTTCAATTCTTGCGTCAGCTTAATCTTATACGGATGTAGGCTCAAATCCAACCCCAAAATAAGCCTGGTTGACTCTCTGGCGATGCCCAATTCAGCTGATCGAACCAAAAGAGTGTACTCACGCTCAAACTTTTCCACCGAGGTGGCCATTTAAACGATGTGCTATTCCATACATAATGGCATGAATGTAGCTTCAAAATAAAGCCAGAATCAAGTTGATATCTTCTTTTCCTATCTTTCTTATCTAGTCACTCTATATGTAACGGCGTACGACATCAGATACACATATCAAGTCAGTGGGTGTAGTCATAAAACGCCAAAACCCGATGACTACATTGGCTCGGCCAATAGATATTCGAAGCCCAAAGTGTACATTAAAATGTAACGAAGTCCAAGCCTTATAACCAGTAATTATTCTCAATCTCCATTGACTACTATTTTAAATGAATTCCTCCACCACTGAACAAATCCACTTCGAGGAACCTAATCACATCAGCAACTCATAAATTTTTCTCTTCATTTTTTCTTTGCAAGCAAACAACATCCACTACATACCACTGTTCTACTCGATTCCTGTCTATCCTGCCATTCTCAGGAGGATGTTAAATTTAATTTAATGAAAATCATTTTGTTTGAATTTCACAAGGATGCACATTCAAAAGCAGCAACAGCGCAGCATACACCGAAGAAGATCCTCCTCAAAGGCAGACCTCAATTTCATTTGTTTGCTTCTTTGGCGCGAGATAGCTCCCCCACATCATTCGCTTATCCCAACAAAAGTTCAACGGCTCAACTTGCATTTTCATCACTCATGCACGACGGGAAATTGGAAATGCAGAAAGCAAAAAGAAGGCTGCAGTTCTTTAGGGATGGATACCGTCGTAGGGGGTATGCAATAAAATGCGGATTGGAAATGGAAGTTTGAATCACTTTCACGTAGCGGAGTTGAGTGTGGAGCTGGGAACTCAATCCAATCGAATACTCGTACCAGAGCTGCTAGTATCCCTCTTAAGTGCTACTCTTTCAACTGAAGTCATCACTCGGGCTTGTCATTGTTATTGCATAAAACTGGATCATCAGTTGAGCTCCAGTGTATACGTATCTCTCAGTAGGAAAATTGAATAAAATATGAAAAGCAAGTAGGTATACGAATGCACTGCGATACGGGTCAATGGGATACTTTTATTGTAACACATTTCCACAAATGGATTGCAGAAATATGAAATGAGGTGTGAAGCAGACAGTAAGCCGAGTTATGTACACACCTATGTATGGATAGTGATTCTTGTAGAAGAAGATGTACATAGGAGGGATTAAGGATTTAAACTATTAAAAAATGCAGATAGTATCGAAACTGACTTCAAATTTAGTATAAATTTGGGAAGCTGGTTTAACATTCGAGTTCACCTTGAAGTAGTAAACTGATACGGATTGAGAGTGGAACTAAGTGTTAACAGTGTTGTAGTCACACAATGGTGTAGAGAATAACCAAAGCCTGAAGCGTAGGTTCTACCAGTGCCATAAAACGCCACGCTCTCCTCTACAAGAGCCAATAATATTGTTACTACATTTGTTGCACCCATTGCGCGGTCAAAAGTTAGGCGTACCCAGAGATTGACATAAAAGTCGGCTTATAAAAGTCTTCGGGGATACAGAGGATACGGCGATCTGGTCGTTCTCGTACAGAAAGAACGCCACAAGTCATTAATACCTTTAAGTCACGAAACCGTCTGTAAAATAAAATTCAGGTGTGTCTTTCACACAATGTTAGTGTTTGAGGAACTGCTGCTTCATACACAGGTGGTAGACATGAACCTTGCTAATGGTTACGTTTTGGAGCTTAGCAAATGGGACGGTACTACGTGCATCTCGCAGCGCTGTCAAGCGTTATAGATTCACCTTTGCTTAACAGAAATTTAACAAAAAAAAAAAATACCTTCGAGAGTCCTGTCCCTATCGCCTATTGTCGGTAGCGCAAAGTCTGGGATGGACCTCCTATAAGTGAGGAGAACTAGTTCAGTCTTGGTCGGGTTTACCCTCTTTGCCGCTGTCCTTATTCCATTTAATGTACTTTGTAGAATCTCTGATAATCTTTTTCTCAGCACACGAAGTATCATCGATCTCCGAATATAGTCAAAGTAACCACGAAGGGGGCGTTACCAATACCTCTCGTCACAGCAGCAGAAGTCCTACAAGTCTGCAAAAAGGATCAAAAAGCACCTAGTGTTGATGGAATCCCAAACATTGCGCCAATTAATTGGCGCCCACATATCTTTGCAGACGTATATAACGCCTGCCTTAAGGAAGGAGTATTCCCCGATTAGTGGAAGAAGCAAAGAGAGATCCACCGCAGGATCCCTCATCTTATAGGCCTCTGTGCATGCTGGACACCATGGGCAAAATACTGGAGCGCATAATAAGTGACAGATTGGAAAGTGCGATCGATGAAGCGGGAGCCCTTGCAGACCGCCAGTATGGCTTCCGTAAGGCACGTTCTACGATTGATGCCATCGACGAGCGAAGGAAGCCGTCAAAGGAAGACGATGGAAGGGCGGAAGTAAACAGTACTGCACAATCATAACGGTGGATGTTAAAAATGCATTCAACACCGCAAACTGGAGTACTATTCTTCGAGCACTTACCGCCAAGAGAATACCACCGGACTACCTGCCGAAAATAATGGCTGACTATTTTAGAAATAGAATACTGGACTATTGCACCGACGACGGAATAAGGCAGTATAACGTCACAGGCGGTGTTCCCCAAGGCTCCGTACTAGGTCCACTACTGTGGAACCTAATGTATGACGACGTCATCAGACTTCGAATCCCGAGGTCCTCAAAAATAATTGGCTTCGCAGACAACATAACGATCGTTGTAGTGACCAAATTGCTTGAGGAGTTGGAGCATGACTGTAATGAAGCTATTGGGATGGTACAGGACTGGCTAGTAAGCATGGACCTAAAACTAGCAGAGGAAAAGGCCGAAGTAGTGCGCATCAGCAGCAAACGAGTTATAAAGACTAAAAGAGTAACCGTGAGCGATCACGTTGTAGTTTCCAAATCAGAGCTGAAGTACCTTGGCGCTACTATAGATGCAAGTTTGACTTTTAAGCAACATGCAGCTGAGAAGGCAGCAAGAACAACGGCTGCCCTGGTAAGGATCATGCCAAATATTGGAGGAACTAAACAGAAGAAGAGACTGCTCTTAGCAAGAGTTGCGACGTCGATGATGCTTTACGGCTCCCAAAAATATTGGAAAGTGCCGTGAAGACAGAATCGTACAGAAGGAAGATGGAAGCGGTCTACAGAACCAATGCCATGAGAGTATGCAGTAATGCCATGAGAGTATGCCTTTCGAACAACCTCCTACCAATAACCTCCTCGTTAAAGAAGCCGAACGGAAATATCGTGCCAACAGGACATTGGTATCAACATCGACGAATCGAAGTGACATCGAAGTATCGCCAAGAACAAGCCTCGATGAATAAATAGCAAGAGAAATGGAACCTTTCTGACAAAGGCAGATGGACGCAGATTGAATAAATAGGAAGCATGGAGAGCTGAACTTCTATCTGACCCAAATGCTTACTGGTCATGGATGTTTCAAAGCCTACCTCCATAGATTTGGAGACGAGGACAACCCTTATTGCCCAACGTGAACAGAAGCAGTCGAGGATGCAGAACACATCATGTTCCATTGTGCACGATATCAGTAAGAACGTACCTTGCTGGCAAACAAACTGGGTGTGGACTTAACACCAGAGAACACCACCAGACAGATGACGAACACGCAAGAAGCTTGGGAAGCAGTAAGCGAAATTGTGGCTACCATCATGAAAGAACAACGAAGACAGGAGCGACAGCGAAACGTCGCGCAGGCTGACGAGTATGTAAGGCTGAAGGCCCCCTCGCGATGAAATGCTTGACGGCAGTACCGCGAAGACCAGGGGTAGGAGGGGGGTGGGTTTAATGGGTGGAAATCCCACACTACTGTTACTGGGTACGTGCTCAGTTTCGTCTTCGAAAGATTACCACCTCCCAACCCAAAAAAAAGACAGAAATAGCATAACACTTCATTTCATAATAATAGGGATGCAGTTACCAGAAATGTTAAAGCCATCGTTTGTTGTTAGACTTAATTATTGCCGCAGTTGTATGGTACTTTGTCAATCAGTTCTTTAGGCCTGGTGATTAGCAACATGACCTCACGTTCCTTTTGTATGAAACCCCATTTCAATCTACATAACTAATCCATGGAAAACCTGTATATTCTATTTTTCTAAATTCCCTTGTGGCAGTGTTACAACTACCAACTTCATTTAATGTCCAACAACCAACTTCACAATGTACTACATCCCATCACTGTCAACTACATTACATTCAATAGAAACTAGAAAAAAAAAATAGAAAAATAGAAAACCCCTCTAGCCAGAGACGTTAAAGAACTTTTTAATTAAAATAAAAATGCCAACTCTCAAACAAAGCAGCAGCGCCGACCCTTTTTAAACACAAATAAAACCCTAATCCGGCTAACGGTTTCCGGTCCAACTCCTCTGTCCCTGTCCTGAATGTTTCCGCTCCAATTGCACTCGCACCCGTCCCATTGCATCGCTTGTCCTGAGGGAGATCAAATTAAATTTGCATCTAAAAAAAAAAGTGGGAACGCCACCACCTCCACCACCTCGGACTATCGCGTTCAAGTCAAATAAAATGTTTCAAACAATGCCCGCCTGAGTTGCAACTATTGCAATTTAGAAATGGACGCACGGAATTCGCGATGTACAGGACGAAAAAAAAAAAAGAAAAACTAAACCCACACATAGAATATTTAGAAAGGATTTTGGTTGCGCAAAACTAAAATCCCGCACAAAAAAAAAACAAAACAGGATGCTTGCAATGAGTGGAATTGGAAGAGGAAAAAAAACCCCCCTCCCCAACTTTTGGTTCACTTAAAAGCCAGTATCTCGTCATCAGTGAAGTTGCTCATTTATCACTCATTCGGGCATGCATCAGGATACGAGTACACACCAACAACAACAGTGATGGCAGCATCACAGTGACGATGTGCAACAAAATCGTCCTTTTGTGTCGTTGCCGTTGCAATTGCACGTTCGGGTACTTAGGTATTTGATGTTCCAGTGTCTGTGCAAACATGTAAACAAATATCCCGCCACAGCAGAATTCCACACGGATCCTTTGGCAGGGTTACGAGTATTTCGCAGATAGTTTGCGTCTACGTGGTATGAGGTGTTTGCAAAATAGTTTCTGCGGATTTAAAATGGAAGAAAGACCAAAACGTGGATAAGTAAAAAAAAAAAAAGAAGAAATGAAATGAAATGAATAAAATAACGAATCACGAGGAAGATATATTTTATTTGTTTGCAGAGCACCACCGAGATGATGATGATGCAACAAATACTCGTAGATACGGATTAGAGGGCATTCGCTGTCAGTGGATACCACGTTTTTAGGTCAGCTAATTGGATTAAAGTTTCGAAGGGGAAAAGCTGGATTTGAATGATTGTGAGACCGTATCTCACGAATGGTGCCCTCGATGTTGGCTTTTAAGGCTGAAATCGTTGTTGGTTTGTTCGCATAGACCAACGACTTCAAATACCCCCATAGAAAATTGTCCCGCGGCGTCAAATCACACGATCTTGGAGGACAGGCTAAAGGTCCATTTCTGGAGATAATGTTGTCATCGAACACTTCCTTCAATAACTGGATGGTTTCGCAGGCATTATGGCATGTGGCACCATCCTGTTGAAACCAAATGTCCTGCAGATCATATTCTCGCACTTTTGGAAACAAAAAATTGTTGAACATAGCTCTGTACCGGGCGCCATTGACGGTGACATTTCGATTTTTTTCATTTTTAACAAAGGCATTGAGACAGAAGTGACCATCAGCACTGGAAAAGTGGTTCGACTTCCAACTGTTCAAGCGCTCAATCAGTGAACTCACGACGCAGTGGATGGCCAGTTTTTGGTACCAATGAAAAAGGTACATTTTTCAGGAGCCAGATATGGGTAGTTTCGGACTTATGGGCTGGAGCAAGATCTTACTGGAATGTCCTTTCCTTTTTTTTTTTGAATAGGATATGGTTTAGAGGTTTCAAAGATTGTCCTACAATGTTCTGTTGGAACACTTCGGCCGATGTTTCCACTCTTTCTTCGCAAAAAATGCAGGTTAGTGTCTCTGTCAGAAGAGAAACTCCAGCACACCATGTCCGACTCTGGGAGATGTCGTTTTTGGATGTGTGGCACCAGCTCAAATGCTTCCTTGGGTAACCGTGCATAGACTCTATCATTTCGTTTGTTTAATTTTTTCTACACCGTGAAGATTTTGTCATCGGTAAACAGAATTTTTCTGTGCAGCGTATTCCACAAAGTGTCGCATCTATTATTGGACCCAATTTTTGTAAAGGCCACATTTAGCAATTTTTCAGGACGGCATTTGAAGGCCCACGGCCTCAAGCTTATCTTGATATGCGACTCATTGATCAATGTTTTCTATTTCAGTTTCAGCTCCCAACTATGACCTAACTGATTAGGGAAATCCTGCCAGGGTGAGTATTGCTCATAGGATGAAAGTTGCTTCCTCTAAATGGATTTTAGTTGCCTCGTACGACCGGCATAACTTATCTCAGTGCCTACAGTGATCAAGAGCTGCAAGCTAAATATGGAGGCGAGAGTGAAGAACTCCTCAACGGCTAAAAACTGAGGACCATCCCCTAAAACTAGCCTTAGTGTGGTGGTCGAGAGTGATTAAATCCGGAATCTGTTCGTTGAGATCTAAGCTCAACACCTACCGTAGGCCTAGAAACCATACTTGACCTAATGCCCCTCGATTTACCATAAGGTAAACTGCAGCTAAATGCGGGGTATACCTCAAAAAGACCAGCAGAATACAGCTCAATCCTAAAAGCAACTGCAGATGAGAGTTTTCAGATTGACTAGAAAGAATGGGCCACGAACACCATCGTTTCCAGCTCAGAAATCTCAATCTACATAGATGGATGGTGACTCCACCCCCAGCGTAAAGGGCGAGGGTACAGGACAATATCTCCATTTACGTAGACAATATAGAAGCCATTAAGTTGAAATAGTTGATCTCCGGTGGCCCTCACATAAGTAGATTTCGATTAACTTTCCTTAGGAGCCCGACATTCGGGGAGTGATACGAAGTGGTAGATATACTCGTACAACTCACATAAATTCAGCAATAAGAGAATTGTTTGAAAAGTTCTAAGCCTAACAAGGAAGCAAATACCTTTCAATCAAATTCGATTTTATTGTTCAACTTAATCTTGGTACTCCAACCTCTTTAACCCATCAAAGTAATACGAGTAGTTGGCGTCTTGCTCTGCAAAATAGGCGTTCACAGATACGATGACCTGCTCTGTTCTCCAAGTCAAACTTTGAGCTTAGAAAACAGAAAAAAGTCGCAGGAAGGCAGATCTGGTGAATACGATGGGTGGTCCATCAGTTAGGTCGAACCGCAAATTGTGAATTTTGGCCATGTCTGGCCAGGTTCAGTTGAATCGAATTTTTAGTTCAAAGTGAGCAAGCACGGCACCCAACGGGCAGACAGCCTATGCTCGCTTTATCATGTTGTGAATGAGTTTCTTCAATATGCCCACAGCCTCTACCTTGATTTGCTTGAGTCGACGGTCACCCAATATCATTTGGTGGTCGTAATTGTTGCACGTTCCGAATGATCATCATCAAGGAAGCTGGTACGACCATTTTTAAGTTCAGCAATCCATCTTTTCACAAATCACGGTGGCAAATGACGGAACAGGGTTCCCGTAAACATCCGCATCTATTGCTCTTTTATGTCACAATACTCTCGCAAAAACTGCTAGTGCTAGCCTTGCGGATTTGAATCTGTTGAAGTTCTCCCTTCTTTTGCAGTTAAAAGTGTTACGTGGGCTTAACTACAATGCAGACAATGCAATTACGTCCTAATAACGATGGCCTCATTTGTCTTTGCTACGTCTGAAGCAGCTGACTTAAGGCAGATTAGTGGGGCTAGTTCATGGTCATCGTATGGAAGTTATCTTGATGTCAGCCAGACGTTAGCTTAGGCAGCTGTGGGGAGAAGGGAAAGCTTCTTTTAACATGAGACTGTTGGAGATTGATATACAACAGTTTTAGCAGTACTGCAATCTGGTATAGATGCGATGGTAGCATCCAGTTTCTCGGGTGATGATGGTTCTTCATCATCTGAGAGATATGTACTATGTAAGACAGGACCTAAACACCTCTAAAAAGAACTTGGCCTGTAAGTTCCTAGGACTAAGCAAGGGTAGGATCTCTGCGGAGAGGGATCGTCCCTTTTCATGGATTCCCCCGGCGAATTACCCTTCTTGGGTCTCATTGTATTTATCGCCTATAAACTTCCGGTCTTTTACTGAGATATCAGGGTTCACTTGGTTTTAGAGGAATCTAGATCCTTGCACTCGGACTGTAGGGGATCTGACTCCTTCCCACTGCCTTGAGTTTAACTTCTGGCAAAACTTCACGAATACTTTCGACAGCAATCTCGACGATGTCTACAGATGTTTGGTTCTCGCATACGAAACGTTACGGTTAAGAAAAGCCCATCCTCTAAGGTGATCAGAGAGGTTCTCCTATTCATCATGAAACATGTGTCATTGCCCTAACCTAAGTCCCACACCGCGTCAAGGTAGATATTCTTGTGAGGATGAATGTTAAAATCACCAGACCCATAGCATAGTACAATTACAAAGACTTTCCATTCTCCCCACAGGATGCAGTCACATTATTACTCATAATCTTGCCCAAGAAATACATTTTCCTAGCTTCCCCCTTCAAGTTCTTTTCAAAATGCAGTAAAGACCATTTAGTTCAGAAATTCCTTCGCACATATTTCCATGGTACTTTTCCATTCTTTTAAATTCGTAATTAGTTGAATCCTTTCCGAGAAGCTGCCACAGTTCTTCCCCTCATCTTTATTCAAAGCACAAAATGTGGGTTAACACTGCTACGTACTTGAGCGTCAAACTTCTCTGCTCCATGCAAAAGTATCCCCTGCAGCAGTCATACCTCCCTCAAAAAGGATCTCGGCACTCGTTCGCACAACAAGTAATAATTCTTAATTCACTTTGTGTCGGCAAGAAGGAGCGAGTGTTGTTTCTTATTTATCTTTGCGCTTGTGTATTCTGTAGATACGTTACCTAAGGTTAGGATAACAATTACAAAGCATACAATTAACATAAACGAATTCATTTCTGTTTGTTGTTGTTTATTTAGAAGGGAGAATGGTGAAAGCCAAAATGCTTTGTGTAGTGTAAAGTTGAAGTTGGTTAGTGGCTGGGAACCGTTTGATCTCCTTCGCATCCGCTCCATTGGTTCTAGGATTGTATTGTGTCGCTTGGTAATGGATTCTTGTTTAAAGTTAACCCTTTCAAAGGTAAATGAGATACGGCATAGGTACGAACGTACTTTGCATTTGCAATTGTATGCATATCGTTAGTGTTTAGGTACTGAAAAGGAAGCACTTCAACAAGGTGTTTGTCATAAGCCTGAATCTTTCTAAAACTTTGATGAGAAGGAATGAAACTTCCCAGATGCAGCCATGGGCAAACAGAGACTGGAAATTGCCGATTGATTCAGTAGTAACACATCTTACTACGACTTTCCAAAAACCCTTCGAAGGGTCATGCCCTCTTAGGAGGGCTAAACTACCAACCCTACGACAACACACAAGAAGGCTTTACAGTATCCCGAAAAGGACTACAGATCCCCTATATTAGGACAGATAAAGGTAGGTTCAAAAATAGAACTGTCTGGAAAAACTTTTGTATCGAAATCGAATTTACCAAAGATGCTTTCAGGCTAAAAAAGATTCTATCAAAGGAGCATGGAGAAATCCGCGGCTTTCTTGCTATCTCTTAGCAGAAAAGAATGCAGACAACTTACTGACGTTTTTACGGGCCACTTCGCCTTTGCTAAGCACTCCATGTACTAGGTTTGAGCGTTACCCCTGTCTGCGACTCTTGTGGAGAGGGCGATGACACAGCGTCCTGCCTTTGCTCGGATTAGGTGACAAATTTTCGGTGCTGATGTGGTGAGTACTGATGACCTAAGCTCTTCATCACTGAAGCGTCTACTCGTCTTTCTACAAAAGACGAAAAAAACACATTAAAATGGTGTTCTCTGCCTGGTTGTACAATGGACATGTTTTTGAATCTGAGTGCTCCAGCAGGGTGTACCCGACCCGACAAAAAAAAAATTGAGTTCTAGGGACAGAATGGCTCATGGATAGAATCGTGTTCCGAAATGCTGTCTTCTTAACGCGGCTGGAACTGAGGATAGAGGTCAAAGCTCAATTGACGGTGCCACAATTGAATTGTCATTGAATCCCTATGATGCTAAAGAACACTAAGGAATATACCGTCCCGTGGCACGTACAGACCTTTATAGGTCGTCTTACCTTCAGGTATATACTGCTTGCATGGAGGTAAGTAAAAGTCATCTTTATACCCAAAGCAGGGAAGGCCAACCACACACATCCCCAAAGGACTTTAGGTCAATCAGCCTTACATCATTCCTTCTCAAGTCTGTAGAACGATTAATAGACAAGTATATCCACTCCAAAATAAATCAAAGGGACATCTTGACAGCCCAATCAATCGGTAGAGACACCATTTCACGAAGTGGTAACAACTTTTGAAAACTCACTCTACCACAAGGAATTTACCCTCGCACTATTCCCGGACATCGAGGGAGCCTTCAACAATGTAGAAGTCTATGTCATAAGGCAAGTTTTAGATTCTATGAACATGGATCCACTACTCTCAGATTGGGTGGAGTGCAACATCAAAAAGAGAAGCATCACCTCTGAACTGGGAGGATACCAAGGACATGCTCTGGACCACAGCGGTATCTCTCAGGGAAGGGTCCTATCCCCACTACTTTGGATCATAGACGCAAATTAAATTTTACTGAAACTAGGGAAGTGTGGCCTAAAGGATTCAGCATACGCTGATAACATAGTTATAGCGGCTACAGGAAAATTCCTGCCAACTATATCAAACTTGTCACAATCGGCCCACACTACACCGAATAACTGGGCCAAGAACTGCGACTTGAGTGCCAATCCACAAAAAGGTAAATTTGTTGAGACAAGTACCGCCATTTGAACCCCCAGGGACCCGCTACCAAAGCTTTCAAACCACAGCAGTGTGTTCCAAGTCGAAGTCTTAGCTATCGAGCTATCGAGCTACCGAGGCCTCTCGAGAACTTTTCGCACTAGCACCTCCTCAAAAAAATATAGACATTTACATAGATAGTCAAGCTGCAATCAAAGCTATCTCATCCACGGTGATAAGGTCAAACCAATTAAAAAGATGCGGGAACGAGCTTAGGACTTCAGCGCACGGCGCAATTTTGGGTCGCGGATCATAGTAGCATCCCCTGAAACGAGAAGGCCGATGAATTGGCTAGAATAGGTTCCAAACTTGACTAAATTAGGACAAATCAATCAATCCTAGTCCTAGTCTAGTGGAACTTAACAAATCTAGTATGGACAAACGTCCTAAAGATGGCCGATGAAGGATGGGACACACTTCCATTATGTTGCACCTCAAGGTAGTTATGAACGCAGCATAAAAAATGAAAAAGCAGAAGATCTCCTCACACGTAGCGAATCACATTTAAGAATTCTAATAGGTCTATTAACATGTCCACGGAAGACATCGATAAGGTGGTAGTTAATCTTTCCAGTAAACTCAACCGGGCCTATCCTGTCAGACGTGCCAGCGAAAGAAATCACCCACCCTGGTGGAATTCCAAAATAGCAGAGCGTTTGCGCACCTCAAGACATAGCTTGAACCTCGCTAAAGACGAAGCTATTGAGTGGTCAACACATAAGGAAAACTTTAAACTTCTCAAAAAGGAAATAAGATACGCTAAGAAAAATTCCTGGAGAAGCTTTTGTGACTCCATTGCGGCTCGATTGAGGAAGGTTCTCACCAAAGCTCCATTACATGTGTCTTCTATTAAAAACTGTGATGGCAGCTGGACAGACTCTTACGAGAATATGCTTGAAGCTCTCCTGAAATGTCGCTGGGTCAAAGGCAGGGGTCTGGAAGTGAATCCAGCGAAAACTGAGTTAGTGCTGTTTACGAGGAGAAGATCGATACCAGAATACAATTACCCTCGTATGAATGGTATCTAGCTGATACCTAAAGTAACTGCAAAATATCTCGGCGTAATACAGGATTCCAAATTAAAATGGAAAGCTAACATTGACAATTGAATCAAGAAGGCATATGTTGCACTATACGCCTTCGGGAAATTTTGGGGTTTTAAGCTTAAAGTGGTACACAGGCTCACTGCGGTTGTAAGACCCATTTTGACCTATGGTTCGATTGTCTGGTGGAAAACGCTTGAGAAGAAATACCAACTTGAAAGCGTTACAAAGATACAACGGGCAGGGTGTCTGGGGATGACAGGATCGATGAGATCAACACCGACAGCAGCTCTGGAAACTATACTGAATCTTCTTCCACTTGACATATACTGCGGGAACACGGCAGCCAAAACTGCTCTAAGACTAAGGGAAGCCGCTCTATGGAAAGCTAAACCCTAGATGGAATACATTGAGACTCCGAACGGAAACAGACTACATCATCCCCATGCCAAACTGCAACCGAAAGTTCTCTATTAGAATTCCTAGCAGGGAGGAATGGGATGAGGGAAGAGCCTGTTTCGAGAATGAACTGGCCATCTCTGCCGGCGTCTACTGTGAGTCTCGAAATATACATCGCTCGTTTAGACTTAAGGATGGTTGCACTGTTTTCCAAGCCGAAATTGCTGCAATAAAACAAGCTGTGAATATGATTATTGAGGAACACATTTCAGGGCAAATAATCAATATCTATGTTGATTGCCAAGCGGCCATTAAGGCGTTACAGTCAACATCAGATCGGAACTCGTAAAAAATTGCAAAAAACAACTGGATGTTATCTTAGCAGCCAACACAGTGACCCTGTGCTGACATGGATATCTACGGTAACGAAAAAGCGGACGTACTAGCCGGAGAAGGTTCACTTATAGCCCTTCGCGGGCACTTTCTGAGGCTAGTGTACCGCTTAGCACCCTATACAGGGAGATAGACATCGAGTCTAATGAAGAAGCTAACAAACGCTGGTGTCGATTAAATACATGCGCTACAGCCAGTCTACGACAAAAAGAGATCTATCAATCTTATAAAACTAAGTCGAAGGGATATCCGCATAGCTGTTGGCGTCGTGACAGGATACTGTGTGTTAGGTAATCACGCAGCACGGCTAGGGTTACCTCATAACGACTACTCTAGAAGCTGCAGGGACGTAGAGGTAATAGATTCCGTTCATCATCTCCTGTGTGACTATCCAGCTCTAGCCAACAAAAGAAGCCTTGCCTTCGGCAGATACTTCTTTTGAGAGCTGGATGAGCTAGGTAGCATTGAGCTAAGAAACTCCTGAGATTCATACATTTATCTCGGTAGTTTAGCCTAGCGGTCGAAAGTTTAAATTTTTAGGTTCCCAGGGTTCTAAATATTGGACACAATAGACTCTTAGTGGTCTAAGTGAGCTGTTGACTACCCTGTCAACAAGGGCACCCAATTACCTAACCTAACCTAACACCTAAAAATGAAGCGCTTAAGTACCACTGAATTATGCATACCATGTGATGGATCGAAAATAGTCAAGAAACTAAGGTGGGGCCAATATCAGTTTCTGGAATATGAGGAGAGGATATTACAGATTTTTCCAATTTGAACGATAGCTGATGCGACTTAATTGATTGTGCGGAAAAATATGCAACGCGAAACACTGTGCTACTCTATATATATACCGGTAAGACGCCCGCGAATATACGAAAATGAATTCGACACCTAAAAAATACTTATTACATACAAGTACATGGTGTAGATATCTATCAATCGTTCCAGACACTTCAACAAGAGACGACAGACTATTGATGCGATTCCGTCTGGTTTACAGCAACTTTCTCAGTCAGCATTAGTATTTTGCCCATGTTATTACTTTCATCAGGTGAGGCTCTCCTGTGGTAGAGAAAATGACGTTCACAAATGCAACTAACATCAACCAACCCGGCTGTAGTTGAAAAGCATAAATTCAAGTTCCATCCAAGGACCCTCAACTTTCTTACAGTAGCTCGACGATGCGACGACATCACTCCGCCCTTCTAGCGCTCTTAACTCTAGATAAACGACTAAAGAAAAGAAATGAATTCAACTACAATTCTCCTCCATTTAACGACACAAATTCAATTAAGCCCGACAAGATTTTTGCTTGCGCCTGCCATAAGTATCCCATAAGTTCCTTTGGTCTACGATCATTCTCCACTGTGTAGGTCCTCAGCAGATTTTTTTTCTACCATCTTCCAGCACGTGCCAAATCAAATTCTCTCCAATTCAAGGTAATTGCGGATTCCAGGCACGTACCCGTAAATCACCGGAATGTCACACTCAATGTGAAAACGACCCTCTTAACCGGGTGATGGAACTCCCGAAAGCTATTGAGCGACAAACGAAGATGAAACTTCATCCATTGTGATTCCGAGTGCAAACATCACACTCGACGAGGATTACTTCTGCTTGCTATTGCTACTGTGAGATAGTGTATCTACTTTTTGTTGTCGTGCGCTCCCCATGAATGAGAAGATGATTCCCAATTCTTTGTGCAAATATTTGCCCATTTAGACGGCGAGATGAGAAACCTGTCGGTCGGTCGGGACAAAAGATCAAAGCAGGGAACATGCGTTGTGCATCATGCTCGCTGTCATGTTGCAACTCGCGCGGCAATGATTTACACCAGAATTAGCCAATTATCCATTAGGAATCTCAAGGAAGCACAAAAATAGAATTCAACCAGGAGGAGGAAGATTGTGATATGCGACAGGAGGCGGTGCGGCGTCGAATCCATTTAGATTCGGAGACAGAACGCACGCTGCATGCCAGTCAATTTGTTAAATCTCTAAAATGGAACAGCGACTGCTTTGCTCGTCGTAATGAATCTATTTACGCTCGATTTCAAATGGGGGATTTAATTCAAATTCAGTTGTAGCGCACTGCTCAGCATGCAGAATGAGTGTAGGGATGAAAAAAAAAAAAAGCGCGAAACTTCTTTCAATTTGCATGGAGGATATTTTTGGAATCACCACGACATTGGTAGAAACTCCTCAGCGCAGCTGCTGCAGTTTGCTTGGCATTGCAATCCATTAGGGGGATTCGCTCAAGGAGTCGAGGCGGGGAATCTTTTTTTCTCTGTTTCCTCTTAATGTTTGCCTGTCAACTTTCGATTGTCGTGCGGTCCATTAAAACCGGATGTGGAAGAATGCTTTTTGCGTTTCATTAATCGTGGTCCAATTTGATTTGGGATTCTATTTCGACATTGAAAGGGGTTAGTACGAGTAGCCGTGTGGTGGGCAGACGCTCATTGAAAGGTCAAACGATACGGTATGTGTTTGACTTTAATAGTAGCAATTATAAGAAATGAGTTATGTGAGAGAAGGGGTTGAACGAGCACGAAAACATTTTGTCATTTGAGCTGCCAAAAAGATGCGAACGAAATTCTAAAGGACTGTTGAATTTACTTAGACAGGCAGCTGCTCCAACTAGATGATTGAACATCAATTTCGTACAACATTAAAATTCAGACTGATAAATTGTAAAATCTATAACAACTTACCAACCATTGTCATCGAGTCTTCAAAAATTGTTATGTGTTTATATCCTATATCGACAGATAGTGGTTTGTAACATAGAAAAATAATAAAGATACACCCTGTAAAATATATGAATGAGACTGTCGTCCCGTCGAAATGCAAATCATAGTTGGGCGTAATCAACTACTTTTGTAATCAGATTAATAATCTGATTAAATGTAATCATAATTACTTTTAATCAGATTAAAGTAGCCAAGATTACTTTTAAAGAAGATTTCAAATGTAATTTTGATTACAATAGTTAGAAATCAAGATTACATTTAATTCAATTTAATTTATTTATTTATTCATACATTCATTACATTAATAAATCAGTTGTAAAAAAGCCATTGGGTGACAATTTTGGTGGTAAACAACACGTGCTTGACGTTTAACCGTTACAGTTTTTACGACATAAAGTTATACTTTAAAAAAAAATAAAAAAATAATAATAATTAGGGTAATTCGAGGTTCACTTTCATGAAAAGGAAATGTGTGCGCAGGAGGTATTTAAATCTTTTCGGAATGGACAACACAGTTTTTCTAAAATTGCGTTGAACCTCATATTTTGCATGCTTAACATGGAAAGTAAAACAATAAAAGAATTGACAATTACATTGCGGTTTACACACGCAACACCCGTTATCCTTCCAATTCAAGTTATGGAACAACTGATAACAATCCAACTCCAGCCCGCCTTTAAAAATATGGGAAATCCTCATTTATGTATCTTACGCATAGAGCCGTAATGGATCGTGCTGGCAAATTGTGTTGTGTGCTCTTTTTATTATAAGAGATCGCACATAAGGGTTAAAAGCTTTTTACTTCTTTTCGCTTATTGTACGTTTTTTTTTTTTTTTTAGGTTTTTCTTGTGTTAGTAGCATTTGCATATATGTGGAGAGTGTCCCTAATTACTGTAAGTAGATATACTGTGGTTTATTTCTAGAAGGCCAAGTCGTGGTGGCGTTATATGTAAGCAAGTGTCGCAAGAAGACAAACGTCATTTTAGTATCGTTACCAAAAAAGTGCAATTTTGTTTTTAATTTTGATTATTAACTCGTGTGAAAGGGCATCAAGTTTTTTTCCCTCATTGTCTAATAGTTCTGAATCGGAAATTGTGCAGAATGAAGATGAAGGAGCGCAGAGATTTTACCTTGCATTCTTGACGGCAATTCTAAAACGGAATCCACAAATACTAAAAAGGTTGCAATTGTACATCTTGTGGAGCAAAAGAAGTGAAAATAAGCGGTTTTAACAATTCAACATAAAATTTTGTTACTCATCTCAAACGAAGACACGGAGAAGATATATACAAAGAGTATCAGAGTCACTTGAAAAATGTAAAAAAAAAAAACAAACAAAATTTGAGAACATCTAACTTTCGTCGGTCAGAAATAAGCGATCAACTATTTAAGCGATCAACTATTTCACAAGAGCAATTTAATGAAGATATTTTGAAATTTTTTATTAATTCTATGATTCCTTTGCAAGGCATAGATGACCCATTTTTTAAGAAAATCTTTGACAATTTGAATATCACTACAAAAGGACTGACCGTTGTCAGCAGAAGAACTTTGGGACGCTTGATCGAAGACTTTCAGGGACGCACAGCTATGACCGAATAGCTCTTTTAGTTGAAGCAATACATGCTGATTTTGGTCTAGACTCACAAAAAGTACTAGCCACGGTCACTGATAATGGCAGTAATTTCGTCAAAGTGTTTAAAGAATTTGGCATACATATGGATACTGAAAGTGATAGTGATAGCATTGCTGAAAACTTAGATACCGAGCATATTTTTCATCAGTCAACAAACCTAGAATTGCCCGTACATTTAAGATGTTCTGCCCACAATCTCAATCTATGTGCCACTACGGACGCTAATAAGGTATTACGAAATACTGGAACAATTATTGCTGATATTCACGACCAAATTATTAAAAAATGCAACAATTTATGGAAATGTGCCGGGCGCCCTAAATCAGCTGAAATAATACATGGCATTGTTGGACATACCCTTTCCAAACCGGGAATCACTAGATGGACTAAAACAAATTGCATCTATACAGGATAAGAGTGCACAGTCGCACGTGGCACTGGGACTGACGAATGTTTTACGTACCAATGATTTTCAATACATAAATGAATACTTGCGCTGTTCAAAACCAATAGCAGAGGCCCTGGACATATTACAAGGCGAAAAGGATATGTATTATGGTATTTTATTGCCATGTTTAGTATTTCTGCGAAAAAAATTGCAAAAGCTTAACAGAGAATCACTAGTTTTTTGCCAAACGCTGGCAGAGAATTATTTAGAAAACGTGGAAGTGCGACTTTCTGAATTCTTTGACATTTCTTCGAAGGTAGCTCAAAATGCAGCAGTTGCTGCAATGTCTTATCCCAGGTTCAAGGACAATTGGATGGCTTGTATAAATTTAGAACACTATTCCAGAATCAAATAAGTTTTCAAAGGAGCTGTGATCAAAGAAATCCATGAGGCACCTGGAACTTTTCAAGAAACACCTAGTGAAAGTTATAAAGACTGTATCAATCAGAAAAAGTAATCTGGATTACGATTACAAATTACTAGCCATTAATCGTCGAATATGATTACTTTTTTTCATTAATTTCATTAATCTGTAATCATGATTAAAGATTACATTTTGTAATCATAATCTTTAATCATCAATCTAATTACATTTTGCCCAACACTGTCTTAAATGTAGCGCTAGATGAATCGATCTTAATACATATATACCCTATGTCTTAGATTTAATAGGGTGTTCCAATTTCTAAAAACGCCCACTACCACGCCCACAATCTTTATATACTAGTTTTCAATACATTCATGTGCAAATAACGACAAATTACGTCAACCGTTACGTCTAAAATTATTAAAAATTAAATCTATCTATTTTGCTGTGGGGCAGAAACTTAGCGTGACGTCAAAGGAATTTACAAAAGTTTTGTTTAAACTAAAATCACTTTAAAAAAAAAAAAGAGTAAAGTGCACTACGGGGTCACACGAACTTGAGCTTATATACTGTTTACCTGCAAATACTCAGATTTGAATCAGATTTTTTCAATCCGTTAAAATTCCAAACAAAATTTTCCATAACTTAGTATGCCATAATCTTGTATTATATATGTCAAATATTCTCAAAATTCACTCAAGAATATCTTTTGGAATGTTCTGCCATTCATTCTTCAGTGACGTCATAAGTGAGTTTTTAGATGTGGCCCACAAGTTCTCGATAGAGTTTAAGTCGGGCGATTGAGAGGGCCATTCCAGCATAACAACATTTTTCTCCGCAAACCACTCCTTAACCAACTTTGAAGAATGTTTAGGGTCATTATCGTGTTGATAAATCCAACGCAGTGGCATCTCCTCTTCAGCGTATGCTAACATTACGGATTCCAGTATATCCCTATACATTCATACGAGTAATACCACTTCATGTAGTGGAGCACATCGTTCACCAGAAACACGTCCCCACACCATAACAGAGCCTCCTCCATGCTTTACAGTTAGACGACAATGTCGTGGCTGAAGACGTGTTCCCTTCTTTCGCCTAACATGAATACTTCCATCAGAAGCAATCAAGTTAAACACACTCTCATCGCTAAAGAGTATATTTTTCCACTTCATTGTTGACTAATTCAAATGTTTTCTTGCAAATTCCAGTCTACGAAACGATTACCGTTAGTAAATTAATCAAAGACTTGTTAGAAGACTAAAATGGTACCTTTGGTATCTATGCTAAGAGTAAGTAGATGCTTTTTTGCTGGTCGAAAAGAACAAAAATCAGCTTCTTTTAATCGCCTGCGTACGGTGCTTGCTACAATTGAAAGATTGAGCTCGCTAACAATCTTTCTTGAAGACAAGAAAGGATCTTTAAGGATCATTCGCTTCGGTTCGGGCATCCGTTTTTCTCGGACGTCCTCCACAGTGAATAGTTTCGACCGGTTTTCCATTCCGAAACTTTATTATAATGTCACACACTTTCTATGATGGCTTTTTGTACTTTTTGGCTATACATTTTTGTTTTAGCCCTGCCTTGCAATCTGCCACGACCTGGGGTCGAATTACGATATCAGTTAACGAGTGAGTGAAATCCATACGCTACCGAGTGATCGAGTAACTGCATTGGGATGATCACATAAGAATGGTCACGTATCGAGTGGACTTTGAAATTTGTACTAGATGCCTGAAAAATGTCAAAAGTATTTATTTTTGTGTGTGCAAAAGTTTTGTATCTATCGTCTCCTTGTCTTTACAAGACTCTGCGTACGTATACAAAACTATGATATAATTTTCTGAAAATATCTTTCACAACATATACTTTTGATTGCAATTTTATCAAAAGATTCAGGATTTTAGACGATGCACCTAAACCGCCGTCCCAGCTCATAAAATTTGCCAAAATCTCCCTTTGCAGAGGGTTGGTTTTATTTACACTCGACCTGAAATAAATTTTAAATGATAAATTTAAAAAAAAAAACCCAAAAATAACAATAAACACAGATATTCTTACTTATTTTCTCCCAAATGCACCTCAGCTCGTCAGCAGAAACCATATCGAATAAATAATCACACGATCACTGATGACAGAATGCCAAATTTCGATACTCGATACTCGATCTCTTAAGCGGTCATGCCAAGTCAACATTTATCAGTCACGTGTTGCTCGATAACTGATGCGGTAATTCGACCCCTGATTTTTAATCACACCGCTGTATTTATTTTTGGCCATTTTAATAAAGGGTGGTTAAGTTTTAAGGGCCGATGTTGATTTTGAATAAAACACAAATTATTTAGGAAATTACTGTCATTTCTTTTTATTATGATAATATTGGTATGGTTCAATTATGTATGGAACAAAATATAGGCCAAATGGCCGCCGCGACCTCGGCGGCACACCTCCATCCGATGGTCCAAATTGTCGATGACGCTGAGGCATAATTGAGGTTCTATGCCGTTAATGTGCCGAATTATCTCATCCTTTAGCTCTTGAATTGTTGCTGGCTTATCGACGTACACTTTTTCTTTCAAATAACCCCAAAGAAAGAAGTCCAACGGTGTCAAATCACATGATCTTGGCGGTCAATTGACATCGCCACCACGTGAGATAACACGGCCATTGAATTTGTCGCGCAAAAGAGCCATTGTTTCGTTAGCTGTGTGGTAAGTGGCACCATCCTGTTGAAACCACATATCGTCCACATCCATATCTTCCAATTCGGGCCATAAAAAGTTCGTTATCATCTCACGATAGCGAACACCATTCCCAGTAACTGCCTGACCGGCCTCATTTTGGAAAAAATACGGCCCGATGATGCCGCCAGCCCATAAACCGCACCAAACAGTCACTCTTTGTGGGTGCATTGGTTTTTCGACAATCACTCTTGGATTATCATTCGCCCAAATGCGGCAATTCTGCTTATTGACGAATCCACTGAGGTGAAAATGTGCCTCATCACTGAAGATGATTTTCTTCGAAAATTGATCATCCACTGTTGCCATTTCTTGCCACCATTGTGACCATTGACGACGTTTGAAATGGTCAAGAGGCTTTAGTTCTTGAGTCAATTGCACCTTGTAAGTGCGTAAATGCAAGTCTTTATGCATAATGTTCATCAACGACGAGCGTGAGAGGTGCAATTGTTGGGCACGACGACGAGTTGAGATGGACGGCTCTTCAGCCACACTATCGCGAACAGCAGCAATATTTTCTGCAGTACGAGCTGTACGAGCATGCACTGGTATTTTCACATCTCCTACAGACCCGGTTTGCACAAAGTTTTGCACGATTTTTCCGATTGTACGCACATTTGGACGATTAAATTGACCGAAAGAATCACGAAATGCACGATATGCATTTTGATTTGAACGCCCATTTTCATAATAAGCCTGAATAACTTTAACGCGTTGCTCGATTGTGTATCTTTCCATGGTTCAAATTGAGTTAGTCTGAAATTGAGAAATGTCAAATGAAATGCAGAAAAAAACTTGACGTTTAGGTGTGGTTCACATTCAACATCGGCCCTTAAAATTTAACCACCCTTTAGTAAACAATGTTTTTTTTTTTGGTTTTGTTCAGTCTATAACTCATTTGGACAGCCAAACTGTTATCAGTAAGATGTAGAGCAAGAAAATATGGTACTTTTAAAAATCCGGTATGTTTCGCACAGGCATGGCATTGAGTTGAATTAAAGTTTTGGATAAAACTTTAAAAATTATGACAGCAAGGCATTGTTTTTTTTTGTATTTGTAAACTTATGTAATAGGTTTTCTTAAATTGACAAACAAGTTTACCAACTGTATTCCTATGCTCTAGAGTTCGTCAATGAAAAATATTAAAAAAAAATCCGGTATGTTTTTCACAACACTGTATATTGTTTACCTGCAAAACTGAGATTTGAATTTTTTTTTTCAATCCGTTAAAATTCCAAACAAAATTTTCCAAAACTTGGTATGGTATAATCTTGTATATGTCAAATACAGTAGTGTCCGCTTATAACGAACTCGAAAGGACCGACCAAATTGGTTCGTTATAACCAAAGTTCGTTATAAGTGATATGCTAAAAAAAATCATCAACTTTTGTTTCGAAAATCAAAAAAATAAAAGAAAAAGTGTTCAAACCAATTTTTGAACACATAAAAAACAAGTATTTTAATTTTTTTATTTGAAAAAGTCAAGAATTTTAGTTTGTTTTGTTTGAGAAGATTTCAATTGGTTTAAAAACAATTCGACGTCTGCAAATCTATTGGAAATTCTTTGGGGAGTGTTTTGTGATTGAAGAAAAGCACGAAGGCCCTCAGCAAAGCGTAACGCGTCAGATATAGGTGCTGGAGCTGCTACAAATTCATCATTCTCACTTGCTTCGACGTCTTCATTCTCGTCAACATCTGCCCTACCGCTTACAGAATCCACAATTGCATCATCATCCAGAAGTTCTACACTTATAATGTTGTCATCAAAGTGCACATATTCTTCAAAAGCATCGCTTTCGATAACTGTTGTTAATGCGTTTTGAGAACCTATGTCTTCATCGTGGTTAAGTCTCAGCCAGTAAACTAAGGGTATGTCGTCCTGTAAATCGAAATTGTCCTCACTTCTGATGAATCCGCCATGTCGAAAACTATTAAAAATGGTTTTTTGTGTAACTTTTTGCCATGCCATATGAATTAAATTTATTGCATCTAGTAGGTTTGGTGTAAAGTTTTCTTCTTTTTTTTCAATTGAATTTATCATTTTCATGAGAAGCAAATGCCGATAATTGCTCTTTAAACTGTGAATGATGCCTTGGTCCATAGGTTGCAGCCTCGAGCTTGTATTAGGAGGCATGAAAACTAACTTAATTGACATCAAATCCTTTACCTCAGGATGTGCCGGGCAGTTATCCACTAGTAATAAAATTTTCCTATCTTTACGACATAATTCATTGTCCCACTGCCTTAACTCATTTAAAAAAATTTCGGAAGTCATCCAAGCCCTCTGATTATTTTTTTAGTTCACCGGCAATTGTTTGATGTTCTTAAAGCACCTGGGATTTTTTGGTTTTCCTATGACCAGCAGTCTTCTTTTTTCTGTACCCAACAAATTTGCAACCACCAATACGGTTATACGTTCTTTTGATAGTTTTCCACTAACGCATGTCTCTCCTTTAAAATGCAATGTTCTATTAGGGGTCAGTTTATAGAATAAGCCAGTCTCGTCGCCGTTGAAAATGTCCTCATCCTTAGAGTTTCCCTTAATACTTGACCATTTGTTTTGCAACCAATCATCGACAATACCCATATCAACTACTG
Source organism: Pocota personata (assembly GCA_963082735.1). Taxonomy (NCBI): domain Eukaryota; kingdom Metazoa; phylum Arthropoda; class Insecta; order Diptera; family Syrphidae; genus Pocota; species Pocota personata. The sequence continues at coordinate 31,441,848 of OY720431.1, read as the reverse complement.
CCGCTTCCCCAACAATTTTTCCGGTGCTAATATCATGCCGTTTTTTAAATCTATTTAACCAACTCTTGCTAAGACTGCATTCCTGATTCGTAAATTTCCGACCAAACTGTTCGGCTTTTTTTTTGTAGAATCGCACTACTCACGGTCACATTGTTAGCCCTTTGTTGGCTAAACCACTTCAACAATCCACTATTCACCTTCTCGTTTGTAGGTTTTTTTTACTTTTTTTTACCTTTGAATTTGTTTGATTGAAGTGGTCCAGGATCTCCTCCCTTTTCTTCCAAATTGTGCCAACAGTCGATTTACTTAGACTCATTTCCTTGCATATATCGCTTTGCTTTACACCTTGTTGTAAACGCTTTATTAAATCGTATTTGTCTTTTAATGTGAAACATTTTATTTTTTTATTTGATACCAGATCTCCCATTTTACTTAAATGTCCTTTCTCTGTGCAGAATGTAACTCAACTAATTTGTGCTGCCTTTCGTTTGTAAACATATCGTTACTCGGGGAAGTACTGAAAAAGTTATATTGAAGGACAGAATGTTGACGTTTGAGAATGTTGGTACGTATGCAGCTATACAGTTTTCGGGGAAGTCCCGAAAAGTTGGGAAAATCCGAATGACAAATTTTTGGTTCGTTATAATCGGACATTTTCTTTATTTGACGCGCAAAATACGTTCGTTATATGCGAAAGTTCGCTTTAGGCGGGTTCGCTATATGCGAAATTTTAATTCATTATTCTTATGGGGCATTGATTGGGACTTCATGAAATGGTTCGTTATAACCGAAAGTTCGCTTTAACCGGGTTCGCTATAAACGATTACTACTGTATTATTAAAATATTGATTTCGAATAAAATTGGACCAGTCATAACTGAGAAATAGCAAATTAAAAAAAATAAATAGCTAATACTCGTAAGTAAAGTGCGATTTTTTGGTAAAACCTGGTACGCCATCTGTTGGCATCGCTGAAGATGATTTTATGTGAAAAATCAGCATCCACTTGTTGTTGTTCCATAATCCATTCAACGAACTCTCTTCGCTGTGCGCGGTGAGTAGGCTTCAGTTCTTGAGTCAATTGCACTTTATATGCATGAAGATGCAAATCTTCTGTGAGAATACGCTGTAGAGACCTTCCCGAAATGTCCAATTCTTTACCACGGTGCCGAATTGTTGTTCCTGGACTCTCAACAACACTCTCACGAACTTAGATGTTTGTGTTGAACGACTTGTTGAGATCACTAATTGTTACAGTCTCCCTGAATTTTTGAATTAATCTCTTCCCAGTTGATGAAGTTAAATCAATATTCCGACCATATTTTGTACGAAAATTCCGAACTGTAGCTGCCAAACCTTCATTATTTTTAAAATATTGCTCAACAATGAAAACGCGTTGTTCTTTCGTGTAGCACTCCATTTTTAATAACCCTGAACTGTCAGCTGTCACGCCGTCTTTTTTTTTTTTTGTTGGCAACACTAACGCACAAATGGCGCAAAATTCAAATCTTGCTTGAATTTTGAGACACCCTTTACTGGCGTATCAGACTATATGCCAAATTCCATCAAAATGTGTTCACGTCTTGAATCAGGCGGCTCACAAAGCTGATTTAAAAACTTTTGAAATTCCGCGCATGAAACATTTCCAACTGATACTTGATCCGATTTAGAAATTTTTCAGACAAAATTAACTACGTATCAGTTGTACATACACACTGCCGTATGAGGACAAACATACTCGTATCATACATTTAAAACAATGGTACGGAGCGAGGCCCGACTCGCACTTGACTTATTTTTTTTTTTTTTTCATGCATTAAATTCGAGGTAAACTTTGTTGAAATTAGTTGCACGTAAGAGATGAATGCAAATGGTAACCTCTTCTGCATCGCCCTATTCGCAATGAATTTCACTGCCAACCCTCTGTTCAAATTCCAATTAGGAAAACAAAAATAGAAAAATAATCATCGCACAAATTTATGGAACGCTGCATACGAGTAACAGCAAATTAATGATCTGTGAGTAAGCGAACAAATAAATGCGACAACAAAATTGTTTGGGGGTGCATCATAATAGCCTTCAAAACGCCAAATAACAGTCATAGGGGTTGGGAACTGCCTGTTTTCTAGGAGGTGGCTCGTAAAGCATCAGACCGAAAAGAGTTTTACGTTAAAGTGCTCCATCAAAAATGCAAGAAGCAAAAAACAAAAGTTCCAACGGCTAAAAAAATAACGCGACAAAGTACAGAAATTCACCCCCCCAAAAGGAATGCATCATGAAAATGAATATTAAACTCAAATTCGAATTCAACCCTCGTTGCGTTAAGCACAGAATAATAAGAGGATTCAGAAACACGTTAAAATGCCTCGTTACGTCGCAGACATAGTACAAGGGATCAAAGCCCTTCTGGTAACACTGCACTATGTGCTGAGTTGTGGGGTCCGGTATTGCGAAATTTACGCAAAACATCCCTCAGTACTCGTATCTAATGGGGATGGGGCGGAGATTTTCCCTAGTAATGGTTATAACAAGTTTTTGGATTTTGTGGTTGATTGTGGGTGCGTGCGGATGCTTTATGGCCAACAGGTTAAGGGTTACAACAGTGGGCTATGTTTTTGGGAGAACTTTTCCTATAGGGTGACTTTTTCTCCTCGCATTTTTTTTTTTTTTTTTTTTTTTGTTTTCAGGGCCAGACAGAACCCTGAGTGGAAGCCCAGTCGACTGTAAGAGATTATTTCGAATTGGTTGGCAAGACAGGAAATAATAAAATTTAAATTATGACTTGAAGGTGCGCTAGAGGGCGGTAAATATTTTGCGATAATAGAATTTAAGCATTTTATGGACCATCGGGCTTGTAAACAGCTTTATACTGATTTAATATGAAATAGGATAATTGGTGAATATCAAGTGATTTTCGTTTAAATAAAACTGTTTAAGTGGTACTGCGATAAAGAAGTTACTACTTCCCAGTGCTTTCCTAGGGACCTTTAACAATGGTCTCAGTATACCTATGAGCTGTGGAGTATGTTCCGCTGATTCATGGAGCAGCAAATGGCAAATTGGATGATGCTCACAAGAAACCCGAGCTGACTCGGTAACAACCGATGGGCGCCGTGGAGAACACGTGCCGGCTTTCACGCCATCTGACAAATATCCGAAAGTGAAATTGTTATGAGAAGCTTTTTTCAATGGCAAAACGTCGGAAACGTCTGAAGGTTGGTTAAAATGGCTACGAGAAGCAAACAGCAGTAGATACTAGCCGAAAGAGTTTTTGTTACTGCCAATCACTCGCATCGTATTACAACTGGGAAGACCATTCATCTGTAAAGGTGTTTCTGTTGAAGTTATTCGGTCATTCGGGCCAGAAGTTTTGAGCCAATTATCTTACTAATCGTAACTAACTTCGGTTTCGCTATCAAGACCTGTTCAAATATAAACTTGCAATCTGGAATGAAAGGTGCTGCTATACACATACTCACTGGTAGCCAAATGGCGCTTAAAGCACTGATCTCCCACCTGATCAGTTCAAAATCAGTTCTAAGCTGCTTCAACAGTTTACAAAATTTGGCCCGATACAATAAATTAAAATTGTGGTGGGTACAGATCTGCTAGCCAGAAAAGGTTCCTCTGAGTTGTTCATTAGACCTGAAGCCTTTTGCAGAATATCTGATTCTGCCTTCAAACTGACCTTAAACAATTGGGAACGCAACATGTTCCCACTGGAATGGACACAAGAAGTCCTGTGAGTTTCCTTACTGGTCACTGCCAATTACTCTACCACCTAAGCAAAATGAGAATTTCAGAGGATATCACCTGCCGCCTCTGCCTAAAAGAGGACGAAACTGCAGAACACATATTATGTGAGTGTGTAGCTCTGTGTAGAAGTAGGAGAAGCTCTTTCTTAAGGAGATAATATCTCCATTAGACCTAAGGACCTCCTCCGCAGCCGTAATCAGTAAGTACTGCTGCCCTAAAAAGTGGTCTCTGGCACAATAGATCTTTTTGTTCGCAGTGCCTTCACGCCATTTGAGCGTGGCCACACTCCTGTTAAAAAATGAAAATTTCGGTTTCATATTGACAGCTTTTTTATATTTCCGCGAAGAGCATCTGAGGAAGAAAACCAACTTCATAATTCACATAGAGGAGACATCATCATTTGGGCAGGCCATCTGGATACCAGTCATTCCGATATGACCTAGGTGACAGCAGTGACAATTCTGAAGCATATGTGATGATTTAAAGCATTTCTTACCAACTCGTTCTCTGTATGAATTTCAGTAGTTTCAGTTCTGCTATGCTTTCAAAAAATCTGGAGCCGATAGTTGCCATTCTTGCAAATCGGGGTAGTAGCATAGTAGATGTTGCATCGATTCTGATTCCTAATCATCTCCGCAAATCTTGCAGTTTTCGTAGGACTCAGTTTGTCACTTGCAGAACATAGCTCCAATGGCACATTGTTCATGATCACTCCGGTTAAGCGTGCCTCATGGCAAAAAACAAATTCGTCCACGTACTGGCATCCTAAAGAGCAACAAGTAGATGCTTTAGCAGAACTATGTACAGGGTCACCAAAGTGCTGATTGATATGCAGAGTTTGAGTCAATGCTCGGCAAAGAGTTTAGATGGTTCTGAGCAGGTTTTGAAAGCGAATCAAAAAGGTTGTGGGAGGTTTTTTCCATGTTTTAAATAGAAGTACTTAAACATGTACATGTCTCATAGACGATGCCCAAAATTCCAGGATGCGATAAGACAATCGGCAGACTTTCTGCATCGACTGGTATAATAGTCTGGGATTCCGAGACCTTCCCTGATGATTGGGAGAAGGGAAAGATTGTGAAACTCTTAAAGACGTGCAATCTAAGTATCGAAAGCATCGTCTAGAAGCCATGCCTTAAGCAGGAGGATCATTTAGGAAAAATGTGTGCCTATTATCAAGGCAAGCTATGAAAGCGCGAAATGAAACATGCTGTTCAGGTGTAGAATGTCAGAGTAATTTCAGATTCGAAATGTTGCCTGTATACGACGAGTATTTACTAATTTTCCTGGTAATAATCAATTACAAACTTCAGAGTGTCTCCTCGGTGTGAAATGGTTGAGTCCAAAGGAGTCTTACAACCGATAAAGCGCGAGCTTTATTTATTTTGCTTTTAACGTCTAGGTCCGTTCCGCCATCAGTTGATACAAAACTTCCCAGGTAGTTAAACTGTTCGACCTCCTCAATTGTCGTCTGCTTCAAAATAATACGCTGATGTGTGAAGCGGCCTGTGGGCATTATTTTTATCTTTTTGCCTTGATCCTTAACCTACCGACTCTCCATCGATACATCTCTTTTAGTCTGCTGATGGTACTTGCCAGGAAATAGATATTATACTCATAGCCCAAATGACTTGGCCTTTCAAACGGTTCCCATTGGATGCGATGTGATAGTCAGTACATCGTCTATCGGCAATAGAAAGAGGATTGGCGACATGTAGAACGTACTTACATGCACTTGTATGTTATATACTCGTATATACACGACGATGTTCGTCTTCCATCTCGTAGAGCTATAAATTTGCATCAAATGTCCACCGCTTTGATGATAGGGTCAAACCTAGAGGGGCTGAAGACAAACCATAAAAAAAAAAACAAGCGGACAAGCCATCATCCATAAGTATATACTTCCACTATCTTGGAAGTATTGTCTAGGTTGACGCCGGTACTGAATTTAATGTCAGCAGTCGTATCGTAAAGATACGACTGTTTAGCTCAAACAATACACGGCAAGTGACCATAGATTTCACAAGGAAGCTGCAAACTTTTGCTACTTATTTTCTCAGAAATATACTGCGGGTTTTCTGACCAAATTGTATCTCGAACGAAGACCTTTATGAGAGAACATGAAAGGAGCGTATAATGCAAAAGTAGCATTAGGCTAGTCACACCCTATGAAAGGATAATAATTGCTGATCCCGCCAGGTCATGCTATAGAACCCACCTAACCAAGACGGAAAAGAGCGGGTAGGCCCCGAAATACATGACACACAACAGTCGAAGAAAAATCTCGACAAATGGGGAAGAGGTGGTTGGAGCTGTATCACATAGTCATGTATACGATGGCTCATGAGGATGGTAAAAGACCTAAGGGAAAGCATAAGCGAGTTTTGTCCTGATCTTAGCTAGAAAACTCATTAATTCTACTTCCACAAGTTCTAGGATCTTATTATGGCGATAAATGATACTGCGCCAGTTCCATTTAGCATTTGGTTCATAGTTTCCAACAAAACTAAGCTTAAACCTCATTTGTATGCTCCAAAGTCTCCTAACGAGTTTAACTTCACAAACTGGATCTCTAGAAAATATCATTTGAATATCCTGGAGGTATGCTCTGTATAATCAAGCGGGGGTAGCTCCACGGCTAACACGTAGAGGTTTCTTTAACTCTTTGCTTTATCCCATGTTTTTGGTTCTTCCTTTCATGGTACTCTTCATCACCTGCATCTTTGGGTATATAGTTCCCTACAATACTAAGAATTAGGGTCTTGTTTCCGGCATGCGTCTTCAACAGCTGTTTACAAATACTTCAGCTGTTATTCTCTATGTTGAGTGGTTTGTTATGCCTAGGGTTAGATGGTAACATAATTGATGAGCATTTGCATAGTAGATACAGTCTTTAGAAGCTCTAATAAGGAGGTTCAGTGAATAATATAGAAGATAGTATGCAGAGGCTGTCACAAAAGTGCCAACTGCTGCCACACTACCACAATTTCTGAAGTACTCGGTATGGCAGACATCGAGCCGAATGCAAACCTCTGTGTTACATTAGAGTTCGACTTGGTATGTGGAGGGATTTAATTGACAGACTCTATTGGACTCATATTAATCCCACATATACTTAGTCTTCCCTGCTGTTTTAAAGAAGGCATAGTTCAACCCTTATCCGCTTCTTCTCATCAGATAGTCAGCACTTTGCCGCCTGCCACTGTGTGTGTCTTCCATTAAGAAGTGTCTTTGACGCTGGGTGACATAACTTGTCCAGGATGCCATCTTTGCTCTGAATTTTCCGGGAACATTTCTAATCAGGTCCTCCATAAGCCAGTCATCTCCTCGCGATTTTACACAAGTGCAACGATTCCTTTCTCCAAGGTGACTGCCTTACACCGATATCACCACCATCTTGCCTTTGGGAGTCCAGGTTTTTCAAAAGAATGAAACGATTTTAGTCCTCCTTCACTTCTCATGACAGCAACACAAATTCGGAAGTCAATTGTCATCGCTAGGGCAAAGGTGTGTTAGTACAACTGCCAACGTTGCGTTGCTTTCTTTTCCTTAGCTTGGATCTTGTATCTCTTCTCCATTCCTCCCTCAGGTCGATACATAGTCAAGAAAGCTCTCGCACTTAATTGACTGATCCTATCCGCTCTTCATCAACTCATCAGATTTGAACCGATTCGTAGGTCCTTTCTCTTCTGGAATCGATGTGGGAGTTGCCATTCTCGCAATCAATGATTAATTTGATTTTGCTACTTTCTCGTTCCCTTTTGCTTCAGCTGGTTATTTAGACTCTGCCTCGGGTCCAAGTTCGAGTCTTTCTTTCGTGTGGCTTCCGCAGCTTCATTGCTGTATAGCTAGCTGACTACGTACTAGAAACAGGGTACCTACTTTACTCAGTTGACTGTTTTACAATAGTGAACTGCCACCAGTAGCGGTCCACTTTCTCGTCGCCATGTAGTCCAGTAGTACTGATTCTACTGACCTATCCTCAGTTTATTTTTCCACAGTCTCCCTCGGCATGGCGTCTACAACGTTGTTGTTCGGGTACTCGGTACTTAGTTCGTGAGCCATATTCAGATAACCTCATAGTGGTTTTAGCTACTTGATCTTGCTCTCCCATCGACGACAAGATGGCCAACATGAAAGGGAATTCCTACATTACTTCGGCATATATTTCCAAGGCAAACCTTCTTACAGCAAAATGGGAACACTGTAGCTTTCGATTCCTTCAATTTTTTCTACTTAAATCCTTCAGAGGACTTAAGGCCAATTTCGAAAGACATACTATTCTACCGAATAGACTTGTAAAATGGGAATAGAATATACACCCGATGTCACCGCTTAAGGGTTACTTACTGTGCCTACCATAAATGCGCGTCCTTCAAGCAAAAGTGGGTTGCTTTAAGTTGAAAGGATGCTAAACCGACCGTAAATTCCCTATCCTAATTAACTATCACACGCGTAACACCAGTCCACTTTCTTTGATTTACACTGAAGAACTTTCTCAGAAAACCCTTTCATACCTCCCAAGAGTCTATTCAGTTTAATTAGCCACGTTTTGTTCCTTTCTTGCAAAAAAAGTGTGCCAGGCCAGGTCGTCTTTTATGAGCACGTTTTACAGCCCATCAAACTGTGTACATCATCGATTTTCCCAAGTTCTATGCTAGTATTATACACCACCATAAAACCAGACTGTTTTACTGCTCCACATTTTTTGGAGAGTTATTTGTAGATCAGGTTCTTTTTGTTTTGCTCCCTCCACAGTTTAATGCCCAAAGATAGTGGCTAATTGTGTGCACATGTAATAAGTCCTTATACAGATAGAAGAGGCTCTACTTTGGTCCTTAATAAAATAAAAATGTGCAATCTAGGTTAAAGATACTCGACAGGGGTATCTGAATAAGGATATACTTCCCAATCTCTTCGCCTAGTATTTTCTCCAAAAGTGTTCTTATCTAGATCTCAACTTTCAAAGGAAAGTACTCCTCGTCTCGTGCAGTTGAGTTACAAGTAATTAAGATAACCGATTCCAGGTGAATGGTTGGATGGAGAGATAGGTGTGCTTAGCCGGAGGCTTCAAAGTTGAAAAAAGGACTCACACCCTCACACATATGCGAAGAGTAAACATCATTACTAGGAGTGTGCTTGCCCCACGGCAATGACGAGAGAAGGGAAGAACAAAAGAGGAGCTAACGAAAAAAAAAGGATAAAATCACTTATGCCAGGATAATGGTATGCATGTGGGATAAATGAACTCATGCAAAGGGTGGGCGGTGAGGACTGGGAAAAATCAAATGTGGCATTATGTTATCGGAATCATCCTGTAGGCTGTTGGGTAGAGTATCTACAGCTAGTGGATATGATATGTTCCTTCTGACTTTGTCATATTCAAGAGGATGTGAGAAACGCAGGAAATTAACGCCTTGAGGCTGCGAATGCTGCTATTGTTTAGTCTCTCCATTGATGGTTGGATGGATTCAGACAGTGGAGGGATGAACTCTACTCTTAAATGGAACTGGAAGCCATGTTGATTAAAGCGTTAAAGGTTAGTCTAGTGACGGTGTTTAACCTTGAACACAGCACATCATCATTTGATTTCACTCAATTTAATACATCTACGCTGAAATTTCACGTCTTCAAGTGAGGTTCAACGGTTAATCCTTGTAGGTGCACTTCATCTGTTTTTGCGACATTCAATGCCAGAACAATGAAATATACTCCTCATCATCCTTTGGGAATGTGTGCTTTCTGGTTTGGAATTTCCTGATATCCTTAGCAGGTTATCATCACTAACTCGAATTAACTGTGAAAGCATTTTCACATTCCATTGATTGCATTGTAATTGTACCCTGCTCCTTCGAAGCAAACACACACACACAGTACTCATTTAAAAGGGACGAATCCCCTACGCAACCTTTCCACATCCAACACCATCTTTCGGATTGGGTTGAGTAATTAAATGCTGCTTTCGTGTAAGGATACGCTTCCACAACAGAGATATCTGGATAACAAAGCAAACACTGACGAAATTTTGAGTGCCTTCGCATCCCAATAGTGTCGATGTTTTTTTTTTTTTTTTTTTATTGAATCCTTTCAACATCAACCTTCCATTATCCAAATTAGTCTGCTTTTCAACTTCTATGCATACATCAGCCTATCACCCTACCAGATCTCTTGTAATCGGATTTAAAAAAAAAAAAATCATATATCTTCTACGAAAAACCCCTTTCATGTCCTTGCAGGACAGAGATAAACCACAGTCCTTGCAAAATTTATAGACATACCTGGATGTTGGATGCAACCAGAGGATGGAGACAAAAAAAAAAAAAAAAAAGAATTCCCCGCTTCAACAATGTGGTGGTTTTAGTTGGATATCCTTAAAACAATGCGCGCATCCTTTTAGCAGACGTTAACAAGAGAAAAGCATACCAAACGGCAGGGAATCGAGCATGGACTGAAAAGCGAATGTAGGCCGTTCTGTAAACAAAGGCGGAGTGCTCGGTCGTGTGCGTATACATGGATGTTCGAATGTAAATTACTACGCCTAGGACCTGGAGATAGTTAGATCAACCACAGCAGATGCAAAAACATGTGGTGGAGCTGAAAAAAAAAATCACTGAACATCGATAAGGGTAGGGCGTTGTTTACGAGTACTAGTGTTGGAGTCAAGGCAAATGATGAAGGCATGTTGCATGCCATTTTAAACCTTATGGGGTACGACCTAATTAAAAAATAGTTTTTTTTATTTTTTGGTTTCAACATTCACAGGACTTTTCAAGGGGAGATTAATTAGTCCTTTTTTTAAAAAGGAAAATGGAAATTGTGTCAGGAAAATGAATTGCGAATCCGGATTTGCAATTAATTAATTATAGCCAAGAGAATAGGAGATACATAGGATGCTTAATAAAGTGGATTTTGAAAACCAGTGTAACTACTTCAAGCGCTGCTTCATTCAATTTTAGAAACGAATTAATGATTGTGGGTTAATCTATTGTCCTGGAATATATGAAAGGTATTTGTAGACCCATTTAAGAGCTACAAATCTATCGTATGACTTTAGATGTATCTCGTACAGTGTTTGCAACGCCTTAAGTTGATCGTTTTTTAAAAGGATTTTTTTTTTACAACTTGCTGTATGCTTGTATTTACCACACGAGAACCGTTTTTGAGGGCGAACAGGGAAAGGTTATGAAAGTCTCTACTTTATGCGTGCCGAATTTTTCAAAATTGTATGAACAAACGCATCACGTACGTAATCCTCCGAAATGTCCTTCTTTAGCCTGAAGCTAATGGTGGGAATCGTATCTCGAAAACGGTTCGTCCTATGAAAAAAAAAAATGTTTTGACCGAAACTTTAGGTTTTGAATTTTTAATATAAGATGCCTATTTCTTTAAAATCTTCGAAAATAGCGTACCTTGTCAACATAACTGATGGCGAATTTTTTAGAATTGTAAGTACGCGCAACCTTCCGAAATGACCGATTTTACTGCGGAGTTATTGAAAACCGTTTTCGAGTGGAAATATTCTGAAATATCCATCTTACGAAAAAATTGTTAAAATCGAAATCTAAGCTTTTGAAATTCTCAACAAGATGAATGCCGAATTTTTCAATATTATCGAAAATTGTACTCGTAAGTACGCAGCCTCAACCTCAAATAATATCTATCCAGGAGCCTTGGGTGCGGAACAAGCGCATTTGTGGCCTTGGAGGTATGCGTGATATCACGGTACTTTATGATGAGCGATCCGAAAGGCCTAGGGCTTGTCTTATTGTACCAAATTCCCTCTCAGCAACTAAATTTGGACAGTTTTGTGGCCAGGACTTAGTCGCTGCAGCTATAAGCTACACGACGAACGGTAAATAGGAAACCTACGTCCTTGCGTCTGCTTACTTCCCATATGACTCGATACTGCCCCCACCACCAAATGCAGTGGTCGAGCTCATAGAATATTGTGATACCAGAAAGATAGGTCTTGTCATATGTTGCGATGCTAATGCTCAAAACTCTGTTCGGGGCAGCAGCAAATGCAATGCACGGGGAGTTCATCTTCTGATCGACAATGTTGGCTCACAACCAACATTTGTTACGGTGCAAAGATAGGAAGTGATTGACTTGACCCTGTCCAACAGGTATTTCAAGCCTATTACCAACTGGAGAGTTTCGCCCGAAATTTCCCTCCCAGACCATAGATACATTGAATTCAAAATCGAATGCGAAGCTACACCTTTGCAGGAGAGGAGGAATCCGAGAAAAACCAACTGGATTCGGTTTAAGGAAGAGTTAGGCAAATCTATCAAAGATCTACCTAAACTTAGAATGAGGCAAAAGGTAGAGGAAGCCGTTCAAGACCTGAACAGCACCCTTACCAGATGTTTTGAACTAACGTGTCCGCTGACAAAAAACCCCTGCAGAAGGGCAGTTCCGTGGCGGAACTCAGATCTGCAACGAATTCGTAAGGAAACCAGAAAACTTCTAAATAAGTCACTCAAGACAAATTCGGAGGAGGACTGGAATCTTTACCGATCGAAGCAAAGAGAATATAAGAGGTTAATTCGAACTTCGAAAAGTACCTCGTATAGAGATTATTGTGGCAAGATCGAAACTCTCGGTGAAACCCGTAGGTTGGTCAAAGTTCTCAAAAATCGAAAACCAATCAAGCCGGAATCACTCAGGAAACCTGCTGGTACTTTCACTGAGTCGAAAGCGAATGCTTTCAATCTTCTGCTGGAGACTCACTTCCCAGGAAATCAGGTCACCAGCGGTTCGCAACCGGTTTCAACTAGTGGGGCTGTTAGCGGGCTGAGACGAACAACTCGGCGCAGCTGGTATACTGCATCGGGCGTGGCGACGGTTGAAGCTATCAAATATGCTGTCGCATCTTTTGACAGCTTCAAGTCACCTGGCACTGACGGAATATACCCAGCTATGCTGAGACAAGGTATTAGTCAGTTGCTGCCAACTCTGAAGAGAATTTTCACTGCTGGCTTGGCACTGGCATATATACCAACCCCCTGGCGAACTGTTAGAGTAGCTTTCATACCGAAAATCGGCAAAGATGACTACTTTCTCGCCAAGAGCTTCAGACCTATTAGTCTGACGTCCTTCCTGCTGAAAAGCATAGAAAGGCTGGTTGAGCTGCATGTGCGCAAAGTTGCTTTGAGGGTACATCCTCTATCAGAGATGCAACATGCCTATCAACGCGGAAAATCCTGCGAGACTGCTCTTCAAAATTTGGTTAGCAGAATGAATGTGCTCTTGACGGGAAAGAATACGCGATAGGCGTTTTCATAGACATTGAGGGTGCCTTTGACAATGCGACTTTTGACAGCATGTGTAGCTCCGCCAGAAGTCACGGCGTAGAAGAATCACTAGTGTTGTGGATAAAAGCAATGCTGGTGAACAGAACATTGACTGTAGATGCAGATTGTGGCTGGCGTGTCATGGCAGGTGTAAATATGAGCTGCCCACAAGGCGGTGTTCTGTCTCCACTGCATGCTGGTTGACTCCCTGTTGAACACACTCAATAGTTCTAACGTTTACGCTCAAGCATATGCAGATGATGTCGCCGTTCTGTCTGTCGGATCGTGCCTAGCGACTGTTTACTCTAAGGTGCAGATGGCCCTAGACGCAATCGATTGGTGCGCTAGAAATGGGCTTTCAGTTAATCCTCTCAAAACCGAGGTGGTTCTCTTTACGAGAAGGAGGAAATTGACTGGTCTGACTCAGCCAGTGCTAGAAGGCGTCACTATCGAACTCTCCAACGAAGCCGAATATTTAGGAGTAATCTTAGATAGCAAGCTTCTTTGGAAGAAACATGTCGAGCTGAAAACTTCCAAACCTCTGTTAGTCTTTCGGCAATGCAAAGGTGTTTTCAGCAAGACATGGGGCTTGTCGTCAATGAAAGTCCTTTGGATCTACACGGCAATGATAAGACCCTTCCTCATATGCGTCAGTTGTTTGGTGAAATAAACTCTCACGTAAATACGTTACTGCTGCTTTCGCCAAACTCCAAAGAACGGTCTGTCTCGGCTACTTGGGAGTTTTCCGCAATACGCCTGGCTCTGCTCTAGACGCCTTGATGAAATGACAAAAAAAAAAAAAAAGGTCGCAGCCTTCCGAAATTTTTTATTTTTTTTTATAATTTGCGCGCGTCAAAGGGGATATGAATACCCTTATACTATTACAGGACACGGGCTTTTCGTGTAAAAGAAAATAGATAGAGAGAAGACAGATTAGTGTAATTGGTTTGAAACTAAGGTATTATTAAGTTTCAGTGAACTCCAAGGGTGGTGTCTAGATAACTGGGGAGTATTTTTGTATTGTCATTGCTTATGATTCACAGTATTTTTTCCGTCCTCCTGAGTTGCATTTTAGCCTTATGACGACCCTACTGCCAGTGTTATGCCTTAGCAGTAGAGTTGACTAACTTTTCGCAACTGATCTACTTTTTTATTTATTTCATGCGAAATAAATAGATGATTCTTGACATCAGGATTCGAACCGTGAACCTGCAGCGTGACAATCGATGATGTTACCACTACACCATGACTGCATGAAAATTGCTTTATTCGTTCACAAGATTAGGACATTCATATGTCTGTCAGACGTAGCGTCACTTCTTTGTATGGAAAAGCAATGAAACATTGCATACTTGGTTAGTTAAGTCCCCTTTCGACTTGTGCATGTCTCTATAGGTGAGGTCTTTCTTTACCATATTGACCCTCTGAGGCTGGAATACTCAGGGAGAGAAAAGGTCAGACATGAAAGTGCCGAGGTTTTCGGAACAAATTTAACAAATATATTACCAAATATTAAACGAATAGTGTTAAACATTATACGAGTACTTCACATTATGTACACCATTTGACCCGTTCTTAATTGTTTATTGTTTTAACCAACTACGGCCAAGCCGAACATTGATGAACTGCTGATATTTTAATATCAATATAATGTTGAGACATCGATATTAAACATGAAAAATGTTATCGGCGAAATGGACGACACGGCTGGCCTTGCAGATTTCCACCCTTTTGATGAAATTTTCCGGCATAAATCCTGCGGTAATAACGTTCACCATTGACTGTTACAGCAGCACCATGAGAGTTTTCGAAGAAGTGACTTTTGGTGGATACATTGGTTGTTGTTGAATGACCAGTAGATTTTCATGACTCCAAATGCCAAATATTCTTTGTGTTTATGTAGCCATTCAGTTGAAAGTGAGTTTGTTCAAAAAATCGCTATCAACTCGGCAGTTCCCTAACACCCAATCAATTAAGTCACGATGCTGTTCATGGTTGCTGGCTTCAATTCTTGAGTCAATTGGATCTTGTAAGCATGCAGGTGCAATTTTTGTGTTAAAAATGCGTTGCGTGGATCTATAGGAAAGGTTAAGTTACTGGGAACGATGTTGAATGGATTTTGACGGATTGACGTGAACACTGTGGCTATAATTTCGCGTAACCGGCCACTACGAGGACGCACTGGCTTTTGCACATCCAACACTGATCCGTTTAGATCGAATTTTTCCATTAATTTCTTAACCGCGGGACGAGATGGACGGTTATGTTGTTACTTTGTTGGTTTTTACTGTTGGAACTGGTTAGTAATGTTACTGCATGTTAGTAAGGCGACACCTCTACGTAAGGTATAACCTCCCCATCTATTTTGTCAAATAATTCCAGGCTTTCATTCGTCATTGTAGGTTGAAAAGGTTTAAAAATATTCGTCAAGTGTTAAGCAAAGTTAACACTAACTTTTCATTTTGGGTTTCCGATCCATTTCTCATCAGATGGTGCGAACCATTCGTGTACTTTATTACCGTTGTCTATACACGAAATACTATTCCTGTACCAAATTTGAATTCACCCCAAAAGGCTTGGGTTTTTCTCTAATGACTTTTGTGGAAGCTGTAGGGACGAGGAGAAGAAGGAGACAATTCTTCATCTCCTCTACACTTGTCTGGGTCTATCTGTCAGAAGAAGGCTTCACTTGGGAGCTTACTTCTACGACTGACTCTGTGAACTGGCTAACTCGAACGTTAGGAAGCTCCATCGAAACGGGAGAAATCCCCTGATCTGGTCCCGGTGTGTCTGTGCTTGGGAAGAACCCAATAGGCTTTGATGATCAGTGAGTCAGTCAGTCAGTCGATCAATCCCAAATAAGGGCTTTTTGAAGTCTTGTATCAAGAGTGATTGTTGGCTTTATCTCTGCGCTGATGATGACGGAAATCCATGATAATCCAGATGAATGGAAATCCAGCTTAAATTCACTGAACTTCTATTATGTACGAGTATATATAATTTTTCCTTAGGATATTCATGAATTTTATGACACTTGCATTTGCATTTGAACTTCTCTGGTTAGGGAGTCCGTCAGTGCATTACACTCGATTTCCAAGTGCTAGCAATAAAAATTTCAAAGAAATTAAACATTTTTGTTTACGACTGTGCAACAGAACTTTTACAAAGTCAAACAAAGGGAGTCCACTGTCTGTCCTTTGGTTGAATTGGATTTTTACAGATTGGAAGATTAGTGGGTGTGGTTTAAAGTGCCAAAGTTTTTCTTAACTACATTCAGACCAGACATCTCTCATTGCCATCGCATGAAGTTTAATTCATTTCCCTTCGAGGGTAGCGAACTGACTCATAGACGCCTTTTTTTTCTACCAAAAAAAACTTAAGAGACTGCAGGACATTTCTTCATTCAGATTATGAATTATTTTGTGAGAGATAAAAAATTAATTACTTGAGATAAAGATCTAAATGGGGATACCACTCAAGAATCCCAAAAAATGAAAAGAAGAAATTCAAGTTGATCCTTGAATTAAATATTCATCCTGTCATGAATCACAACAGCCCTCGCAGCTAATCGTGATGGAAGAACATCAAAACTATTGATCGCCACCGGCATGGCAGTCGATAAGAGGCCGGAGGAAATCTCCAATTGAATCTTTAGAAAATTTAATGAAAGTTCCTTTTATCGCTTCCTTGTCATGTCCTTTTATTCTCGACCCAGTTTGCGATGAGCGCGCGTTTACATTTTGTCATTGTGGTGCTTAACGTCCGGATGCTACGGAAGCACGTAGTTGGAATTATCGTGTCACTTGATGGGCAAATGACAAGGAACTACACTGTGCGAAGCCTGAAGGTGAGCGTAGAAAATAAAAGAGGATATTCGAGTGCTTCCATTGTGTCCATATCACGTTCCGGTGAAGTGACGGTAACAGATTGAAAGCTATTAAGACGGAACACTGCTAACCCAGATGTTAATGTAAATTCAATTTAAATTGATGCCATTGACATCAACCAACCGGTGTATAGAGTCAGGAGAGAATAAGAAATTTTATGACAGGACAACGGCTCATGGGGACATCCCTAGATCTTATACATAGTCTTCTAGACCTAATCAACTAGGCGCTCAAGTTAGGTAAGTATTTCAATAAAATACCTGGAAACAAAAAAAACTTCAAAATTCTTTATCACTTCAACTTCATCCGCAAATCCAATTAATCGATAAGATTCATATGCACAGCAGACAACATAAATCTACGGAACGGTTATTATCTGTCATGAATTTCAATAAACCTCATCCTATCTGGTATCCGCTGAACTCAGAGATTCAATAAATCTCTTTAAAATCTGATTTACGTAATGTTAATCATCTACCGCCCCACCCCACCCACACGTAAACAACTATCTACGGCCAGGATCTGTCATCTCCTAGAGAAGGAGCAACCGTCAATCCCACCCCTGTGGCTGCTTCATTCCCTTCCACGTGAATTGGCAGCAAACCTGAGGTGAAATAATTGCGTTCGTGTTCATAAATGGAAAATTATTATAATTCCGCGTGATGGCTCTGAGATAATGTCAGGGGCATGGGCAATGAAATAATCTCTAAAAAAAAAAAAAGATATTTTTTGCATCAATGTTTTAAATTTACATATTTTTTTTTATTTTAATCTTTTTCGCTTGAAAATTAAATAAATATTTTCATTTGTTTGTAAAAAAAAAAGAAAATCCTTTGCGGATTCCGCTCGGATAAGTGGCCTTCTATTAGAGAATTGATTTAATTAAAATGTCTGCACGTGAATTAATGAAATTCCAAATGGAAAACGTAGTTTTGAATTAACTCAGGGGTTGAGCAATTAATGCCAGGCAAGTGTAGTGGTTTGCTGTTTCACTGACAATTTTGTTTTCCCATGATGTTGGCGTTGTCAGAAATTTGATAGACATTATCAGATTGAAATGGAAAATGAAACAATTGCGACAAAGAAAACACGCCATTATCTCTTCGAGGTGCCTGCTGCATACCTGTTTTATAGAGGATGGGCGTTGGATTCATTGAATTTCCTTCTCCGGTAAGAGGGGTTTAAGTAAAGAAGTGACCTAAAAAGTCAGGCTAGGAACATGTTTAAAATCCGCCCTCAGACAACGCCCACTTTTCAAAAGAATATAACTTTTCTCAATGTTTTTGCTAAGTAAAATATGTAAACAATGAGTTTATACATGACCACGTCCATTTTTGGGGCGTTTTCTTAAAAAAAGAACACATATTGCTTTTTCAAAGCTATTTACGGTGATGGTTGAGTTTTATTGTTAATATTTCATCTGAATCCATGAACGGTCACAAATTTTGGCAACCAAGTTGTAGCAACAGTTCTATGATAAAATTTCTTAAAAATTGCGGAAATATCCTCCGAATAGAAAGATATCATTGCATCACTACGACGTCAACATGCGAACATGCCCATTTTATGGAGTGCACTTTCGTGACATTTCCTTTTATGACACTTCTTTCGGAACACTTCCTTTTATGTCATTCTGGCATAATGAGAGTCATCGTTTCCGGTTCCACATATTAAGGCTGAACTATAATAGTAGAATGCTTTCGTACGACCACTTCCGAAACAGAGCGAATACACAGGATTTGTATTGTGTGATCATAATAGCTTTTTGCTTCGATTCGTTAAGTTTTCATTCACTTTTGCTCACTTACGAAAGAGTGAATCCATTCGCTCTTTCATACGAAAATTTGACACAACAGTTCAAATGACAGGCAAAACGATTTGACAGTTGACAGTACTGAAGGAAACTCAACGTAGAATTATGACATTAGCTTCCGATTGCTTCCGACTATTATAGTTCAGCCTTTAGACTCGATCCCTTTCTCCTGCGGTTGGCATTCGGTGCGGTGGCATTCTCTTCGACTTAATTGGCATTGAGGTGATGCAATTAGTTTAAGAACTACATATGTAATATATTAAATAAAGTAAAATAAAAGTATCCTCGTGATGTCATCAGTAACAACAAACAAACATCTGTTTTAAGAATTCCCAAAGCTACGCTCACTTTATTAGTGATGAGTTGTAAGATGGGGGATCGGGGATCATACGATTCGTTCTAGATGGATTGTAGCTCTCATTGCGTCTAAATTCTGTTTTTTCAAATTAGCGCTTTTTTGTCGGAAGTTATTGAACGTGGTAGCAAAACAAATAAAGGGAAAAGGGAGAGCAGTAGCAATTTGTTCTATTAATGTTATAGGATGCTGACCAAAACCTTTTAGTACGTGACTTTATTTTCCGTTACGGAGCGCTACAGAACCATGATCAATGACTACTCGCTGCCGCAAATTAACGCATTGGGTTTGGAGAATATGTTGTTTCAGCGGGACGGTGCAAATGCACAACCAGCACGAGCAGCACGTGTTTCCCGGCTGCTTCATTTCTCGTTTTACTCGTTTTAATGATTTAACTGTATGATTTGACTGTACCAGACTTCTTTCTTTGGGGTTTTTTTAAGTCACGAACAAACTACAGACCTTGCTGGCCCGAAAGGAGAACATCTGACAAGAAGGGGAGAATTTATCACCAGAATTCTTGAGAAAAGTCATGAAACATGCTGTGGAATGAGCCCAAATGTGCATCAACTGTGGCGGTGGACACTTGACCGATATTATCTTAGCGACTTTATGGAAATGAAAATCTAAATGTCTAAAGAAACATAATCAACAACCAGAACCAATTCTTTTTATTTACAATGTTGCTGCCCCAGGAAATCGAGGGAGGACTTTTACGCCACCTATCATAAACACTAATCACAGTACTCATTCCTACTTAAAGAATTTGGAGCATCACAAAAGAAGGAACACCTAATCTACCAACTATCAGAGGAAGATCTATCATCGTTGGATCCACTCAAGATACTCCGGTTCATCGATGCAATTGGACTGGAGGAGGTGCCTATGTCGAGTATATAACCGACTTGAGCTCCAAGTCGGAGAAGCACAATAGATCTATAAAAGTCGCAGTGCACGTACAGTCCTGTAACCAATCTACAATCTACCCATTCCACGTCAGGGTGGAACAGTCACTACTCGGTAATTAATTTGATTGCACTGATTCTCCACACTTTTGACTACAAACCGAATGCCAACCATCACAGGATTCAGAAAAATTGATCTAGATACATCTAATTTGGTAGATACGAGTAGATACCACTTTCAACAGAGACCGTGTCACCAAGATTTAACTTGTTATTTAGCAATGCTTACTTGTGAGGTTTAAGGATTGTTAGTAAGTAGTGGTTTAATTCTGTCACCAAACTAGCGATCATTGGATACAAAAGTTCACTAGTTTGACCCATACAGCGCTTGGCCTGGTAGGGACTCACAGTCCCATGCCGTTTACGAATGGCAATTTTTTCGGTTGAAAGAAGAGTCTACAGACAAATTTTACTCTCGAATGTTTGTTAGACGTTCACGACAGGTGGCACCGTGAAAAAACTTTTTTGTATTCTCGAACCCTGAATCTCTCGCTCAGTTATCTCGCGATTAACCACTGAGCCTCCGCGCCCACAATGATCATTGGATGCAAGCCCATAATTTTATGCAATATGAGGCAAACTTCGTCGACATACTAAATTTTTTGTTATTAATTTCTTTACTGTAAGCTGTCCTTACAATTCGATTGAAAATTTTTTTTGTTTGACAGCTATAGCTAGAACACGCCTAGATTAAAATTAAAGCGCGGTTTATTCAGAAGAGTAAAGTGTAGGTAGATACACATATCGTTCGGCTTAAAGAAGACGGACTTGCCTTTTAGCTTTTCAATTCAATTAAGTGAGCTATTTTCGTGCCAAAAGTCCAATAGAAGGGTGTGCTATCTCTGTCACAACATTTTATCTTATTCTTATGCTTATATGTCCAAAGCTGTCCATTTGAATTTTACGACACCCTCCAAAAGGTCCACCTTCCCGTCTTTAAATAATAAATCAAACTTCTCTTTATAAACTTCTCAACTGGCGAGTCTCCTATTCCATCCATCAGTAGGTACCTTGAATATATTTCTAACAGCATTAAACTTACTTGACAGGAAGCAATCAGTAAGTAATTGGATTTGAACCGCTTATTAGAGAGGTGTTCCACCGGAGCAGACAAACATTCAACTCCATGACGCCATTCGGATTACAAGGGAAATCAGTTGGAAAATCGAGTCACAACAAACGGGTGTGGAGAGAAGGCGAAAACCTCAAAAGCAACTTGTCAATACGGGTTAATTGCGACCGAAAGGGGAGGGCTATCGAATGTCAACAAGATTAATGTGTCCATCAAGACCGCAAGGATTGATTGAATACGTAGTTACTCTTGTTCTTCTAACTAAACCAAAAGAAATTCAAGGTCTCTATATGTTTAATTTATTGAAAACGAATTTTCGAGATATCCTTTCCCAAATGGATGTGGATTAGATAGCCTGTCACATTCTCTGATCGATGAATTCTAAAATAAGCGAAGCGAAGAAGAAATTTAATTCAATTTGTGTGCTACATTCATTTCCATTTCGGATACTGAAAACAGATTAAAATGATTTCCCAATGAAATAGTATGCCAGCCAGGACTAATTACAACTGAATGCATGCAGAATGATTAAATTTATTATGCGTAGGGCTTGGTTAGGACAGTGGACTGGTGGTTACAGACCAGCTATTTTTGATTTCTTACATTCATTAGAATTCTGTATTACAGTTCTCGTGTACTACAGGGTGGCTGACATAAACTGTTACCAACTTCACGTCGCTGTCTGCCAAACTATAAATGACAATCAAAACAAAATTTGACAGTTGTTAATTCATTTCATTGTTGATAAGTGTGTGGTTTTTTTTTATCGCGTATTTAGTTTTTGTTCTATCGACAATGGAATTCAAACGTAATAGTGTTATTGCCCTCTTTTTGGCTGGAAAATCACAACCCACACAGTTCGTGAGCTGAAACATTTGAAAGTGAACAAAATGTTTGTGTATCGCACCATATCGCGTTACAATGAAACCAGCAGCATTGCAAAACGCTATGGAGGTGGCCCAAGAAAGACAGCAATATCGTCAACAGTGATTCAGAGTATGAAGGCTAGAATCGAACGAAATCCTAGGCATAGCGGAAGAAAAATGACTTCTGATATCCAGAAAACGGATGCAACACATTTTAAAAAATGGGCTCGAACTCAAGGCCTTAAAGTTCCAAAAAGTACACGATCTCACACCTGACCAAAAATAAAAAGTTATTATGGAAAGAGCAAAGGAGTTGATCCGCTTGCACGCAAGTGGCCAATTGCCAAACATTGTCTTCTCTTATGAAGCACCATTTCCAATTGAGCAACTTGTCAACAAGCAAAATGATCGAGTTTACCTGTCAGAGAGGATAATTTCGACCAAAGAATGGCCACTAGGAAGCAAGCGCAACCGTTTTTAATGGTTTGGACCGCAGTGACTCCCGATGGTCTGTCTCCGCTTCATATTTGGACCGCGGCGTTAAGATAAACGCGATAGATTATCATGAAACTGTCTTGGAAGCTGTGTTGAAGCCATGGGCATGCAAACATTTCGGCCAAAGATCCTGGACATTCCAACAGGACTCTGCAAATTCCCACAAAGCCTGAGCATATTAAGAATGGCATATCGACATAATGCCTATCGAATTCCCCCGATGCCAAACAACGGACACGTTCAAGTTAGCGCTTCGCCGGCAATGGAAGCGCATTCCACAGACACACTTGCATTAACTGTTACCAACTTCACGTCGCTGTGTCTGCCAAACTACTAATGACAGCGCGCTGAAAATTTGACAGTTGTTAATTAATTTCATTGTTGATAAGCACAGACACACTTGCGTGCAGCGTGCGATTAATTTATTGACGGTCTCAAGGAAATTGTTCGTGCCAAAGGTGACCATATCGAAAATATTAATTAAATCCTTGAACTTGAATAAATTTCCAAAATTTTTGCAATAAAAAATATTCACAATTAAAAAAAATACAGCTATTTGAATTAGTAACAGTTCATGTCAGCCGCCCTGTAGAATTGATGCGAATTAAGGATTCGCATGACTTACCTTCGAAAGTGTTTGAAGATTTCTTGGCTACCAAAAATTCTCTGAGACCGAATAGAAGACAACCTAATTTTGATATTAAATTGTAAGTGAACACAATTCAACCAAAGGCACAATTTCTTCCAGTATCCTGTCAACAGTTCATCTCCGTTTAAATTAAATAAATCCTGGCTTACATTGCATAACTAAAAATAAACATTAAATGTTCATTTAATGCTATACAAATTGACAAACCAAATCGAAAGAAAATCGCAAGGACATTTAACAAGAGCAAACAACAACACAATGACGAAACAGGAGGAGAACAAAAGAAAACACATAAAACACCATCGACTCTTGTCGTTCTACTTTTCAGGATCTGTTTTTATTTTTATTGTTCTTCAGGAAAAAGTTAATCAAAAAGTCCTTCAAAGTGCATTTCTTAAGAGTCCCTTTCATCACCTCCGTTCAGTTGTAGTTGTGGACCAGTTTTCTTCTCTGTTTTCCTCCAACTGCCATTGCAAGTTTATCTCAAGTAAACAACAAATGCATCTGCATATAATAGCATAAAAGGATCTCGACCTACTTGTGAAGAAGTTGAAATTAATTTTTAACAAAGCTGCAAATTACAGAACGCGAATGGAGAACAACAATTTGAGTAGGGTTTCTTAACGACAGCAACAAGGATACACGGCAAATTGGGTCGTTGGATATTTTGTTTTGAATGAGTGATGTCCTGTTTTGACATTGCCAGAAGGAATCACTGGATTATTGAGGGCAGTGTTATTTTACAAAATACGGTTAAGTGGCATCTCTATTCTCTATTCAATTCATTGTTTTAAGAACTTTAAGCCTCAAGTGGTTGTTGAGTCATTTATATGGATTTTGAGTTGTCAAAAGGACATCCGGGGTCAATGGATTCTAATGCATAAACAGTGAGCGGCCTTCCGCAGAGTAAAATCAATGCACTGTCCACTGTTCATTCAGAAATCAGTGCACCCAGCGTACATCTTTCACAACATACCAAACGCCGGATATGGCAGAAGTATTTTAGGGTTTCCCTAGAACTTTCTTTTTGCTGAATTCAGAATTATTTTTCAAGTCATTGGTATTGAAAACCAGCCATCGCCGGTAAAATCAGATTTGCACATTTTTAAAAATTCCTTTAAACAGTTTTTGAGGAAAGTTGATACTGTTAAAACGAAAACTCAAAGTCTCTTTTCGATTTCACTTTTTGGACACCTAATTCATATCTTTTCTTGTTCTACTAGAGATGATGATTATGAAAGTCGACGTCTGACAGCTTTTTATTTATGTCTCGGGTCACAATGCGTCCCTCAATGCAGAACAAAAATTGTGAAATATAACCATAGCGCCAAAGCTAATTTTTTACACGAATAATGTATAATAAGCCATAGGAAACCATCGCCAGACGTTTTGGTTGTCCAAGGAGTTGCCAGATGGCATTAAACCAGCAGAATGCCAATTTTCAAAAGCAATTTTCAGCAAGTTTAACTACCTTGATTTTTTCGTAAGCATCTTTGCATTACGTTAGATTCTATCACCCCCCGAGGGTCTTAGGGCATCAACTACGCCTGGGCGTTTTGCAATGGAATTATCTTCACGTAAGGCAAGGTGGAAAGTTCCCGGCCTGACAATGAAAGACTGCGATTTTCAGTTAAAAAATGATTTTATTTTTCTACATAATCCCCCTTGACTTCAACACATTTGATCCAGCGTTTCTCCAACATCAGTATTCCTTCTCGGAAGTTAGAGTCTGGAAGGCTGTGAAAATATTCATCTACGGCCCTCTCAACTTCTCCATTGGATACGAAGTGCATCCCAGAAATAAATTTCTTCAAGTTTGGGAACAGATGGAAGTCTGAGGGTGCCAAATCATGTCCTCCTGAAAGATGATTTTTTTCTTCTTCAAGCCAGGCCTCTTCTCGCGAATTTTGGCATCCAGCTGGTCAAGAAGGTTGGAGTAATATTCGCCTGTAATTGTTCTGCCTTTCTCAAAGTAATCAATTAACAGGATCCCTTTTGGACCCCAAAACACACTGGCCATGACCTTTCCGGCAGATGCGATTTCGCTTTCTTTGGCGCAGAACCACCGGCTTCCACCAACTGCTTCGACTGCTGTTTCGTTTCTGGCGTGTAGTGGTGGACCCATATCTCATCCATGGTGACAAATCACCGCCCAAAATCGGTCGGATTCCTATTGGATCAGTCCAAAGATTGCCGCGAAAATCGTTTGCCCATTTGCTTTTGATCGGCATTCAGCAAATGCGGCACCCATCTTGCGCAGAGCACCCTTTCACCCCTTCACGTGGGTCATCTTCAAGGGACGTGCCGCACGTTTAAATTCAGCTGCCCATTTTTTAACGGTTGACATGGAAGCAGCAGAGTCCCCGTAAACTTTTGTCAACTTTGGTTGAATTTCCTTAGGGGTTAACCCATCCAAAAGGAAGAATTTTATCACCGCACGATGTTCAAGTTTATCCATTTTAACGAAAAACACGCAAGACGTCTACTGCAAAAATTCGTGTAACGAAACTACTTGAGAGAACAAGTTGAAACTTGTCATACGAACTAATGAGAAGTACATCCAGGCAGGAAACATAAATTTTTGCTGATTGGCCTGACGCAGACCGAGAACTTTTCACCTTGCCCTCGTAAGGTCTGACAGATTTCCACTTTCTCCTCCTAATGGAGATGTCTATAAGTTCTTGACCCATTCACTGATAAGGCAGTGCATTAAGGGTACGTAGTCACCTATTTACGAAGGCTTGCAGATTTCGTGTGAGAATGATGGTCACCTTCCAAGTACTACAACCATACAGCCGTACTGATTCGACATATTTTTGTGATGTAAACAATATTTTTCCAGTCTTCTGATAGCATTCCGAGCGAAGTTTTAGCTTTTCCGGTTCTGCTGCCCACACTCAGTTCGAAGCCACCATCGGCCGAGCCAATGCTTCCTAAATATACGAAGGTGTTTGCTTTCTCGACCTGCTGTCCGGCAATGTTGAGTTGAGTGTTAGAGTTGGAAATTCTCATTTATCTTTAGCCGAACTTTGCTGGCTTTAGCTTATAAACTGCAGGTCAATATCATATGTGAAAGCAGGCAAACATCGCCCGCGTAGTCAAGGTGTTTACGGTAGGATGTCGTTGCCCATTTTAATCCGTGGTGTCCCTCTGCTAGGGCTGCTCGAAGTACATTGTTGATAACCACTAAGAACAGCAGTTAAGAGAGTATGCAACCCCGTCGTACCTCAATTTAGACTTCGAAGTCTTCTGACACCTAAGCATTATGCAAAACGTGAAACTTCCCACCATAATACGTAGCCTTTATAATAGCTATGCATTTTTCTGGGATATTTCTCCCGCGGAAGGTCAACCAGATAGCATCTCGATTCAAGCTATTGAAAGCCTTCTCGAAGTTGAACAATAGTTGCAAAGGGAGAACTGTACTCGATGCATTATTCTATAAAGATCCGGAAGCAAATGTGTTCGCACCACGCCTACTTTACTATGGGACGGGAACTTAAAATGACGTATTTTCAACAAATTTGTTTGAGATGGAAAAAAAAAATCTTAATGCTCTCTACAGTTCTGCCATACAATAATTGCATTTGCGCCCATCTTTTGCGGGTCATCTAGTTTGTCCGTCCGTTCTTATGTTACTACTTTTTGGGCCTTAAATTTTGAACACTTTACAATTGTAAACATATTTGAAATTCGACACTTTTCAAAAAACTTCGTTTTTCTCAATACTTTTGCTAGAAACTGAAAAATATTGTCTAAGTAGAATATGTAGACGTTGACTTTCTGTACATTTCGTCCCTACATTTTGCATGTCCATGCCCACTTTTTGGGGGCGTTTTATTAAAAACCTATGTATTGTATTTTCAAAGCCATCTACGGTGATGGTTAAGTCTTGTTGTGAATATCTCATAAGAATTCGTGAAATTCGGTTACAAATTTTGGGATCCACGCCCACTTTGTTCTAGGAAAAAGTCCTAACAGCTGTTTTGTGATAAAATTTCTTAAATATCACGCAAATATTCCCTGTATAGAAAGTTATCATTGCATCTGTGAGTTAGAAGATAGGGGATAAGGGTAACATACGATTCGTTCTAGACTGATTGTAACTTTCATGTTAGCGCACAATTTATGAGAATCACATAGATTCGAATATGTGTGTGGACACGTTGAAGCACTACGTATTTACTTGCTCGAAAAAACATTCAGCGCTATTTAGGTAGAGGGGTTGATTTTCACCGAAGTGAAATATAAGATAAAGTACACGACTGGGTCGCATGTACTCGTACTTGCACTTAAGGGGTGACTAAATTGGAGGTTACAATTTATATCTAGCAATACCGGGGTTCTGTCAAAGATAAACAGCTGAATTTTGACATCTGGCGTTATACGAGAGAACAACGCATTTTTTACGGTTAAGACCCATCTCCAAAATCGGGAATATTTAACCAACATGATTCGTATATAACCGTCCATCTCGTCCCGCAGTTAAGAAATTAATGGAAGAATTCAATCCACCCGGATCAGTGTTGGATATGCAAAGACCATTGCGACCTCGCGAGAAACAATGCTATGATATTCGATGCGTTATTTATGAACTACCGCAGGTTTTATGCGGAAATGTAATGGAAAATTTCATCAAAAGAGTGGAAATCTGCAAGGCTATAATTTTTCGTTTTTAATATAAATGTCTCAACATTGTATTGACATAGAAATATCAAGGACCAATGTGTTTTATTTCAAATTTAAATTGTAACCTCCAATTGAATCACCCTGTATATGTTCTTTATCAACATAAACTCAATTTTTTTAATTTTTTTGTTCAAGAAACTTTTTCAAAAAAAAAAATCCTTGGAAGTTCAGTTTTAATTTGATATGCCACGTGATAGGGTGTAAACAAATTTCCATAATACCCCCACCAAAACTTTTTCGTGATTATTTGTGGTCTATCACGTACTATTTCTGTGTAGATTTCCAGCTCTCTAGGTAAAACAGTTCAAAAGTTACAAACGTGTAAAACACCGTGTTGAATCCATTAGTGTTCCGTTTACACCATTCTGGTATGGATCACTAAAAATGACTAACAAAAGTGAAAACAAGTTGGATCTTAGGGTCAACTAACAAAAGTCTGCTTCAGAGTAGCCTTTAAAAATTTTAATTCCTAAGGATATCGTTAAAATGGTTTTCGACAATAATTTTTAATTGAAAATTCAAATTTTTCAAAAACTAAATTTCGGTCGCCCCTTTTCAACTTTGAATAAATTTTAAATCTGAACAATCTACGACAAAGAGCACATATGTAAATGGTTATTAATTTCATCTGTCAAATCCATCTGTCATCATTGTCAGTGACAGATAGTTAATTCTTGCCTTGCCATTTGGCAATATGGATTATTTGACCACCCCTCAAAGCATTGCTTCTTAATACAAAAATAACAGCTCTATAATATCAACCATAACAACCATTTCTCGCTCTGCAACTACGTTAGCAAATGAGAGACCATTGACACGGGTGACAGTTTGATGCTTGTTATGGATCGGCGGCTAATCGGGCCTTTTTTTTTGTTGAAAACGATGAAGGCACTACTGTTACGGTGAATTCTCTGAGGTATGCTCAAATGATAACCAATTTTTTTTTTTGGCCTGAGACTAAAAAGCGACATTTAGTCCCAACAGGACGGGCTTATGTGCCACACAAAACAGGCAAATTTGGCTCTACTGCACGAAAAGTTCACTTGCCGCTTAATTTCGAGATTTGGCGACATCAGTTGGCCACCAATATCGTGTGATCTTACCTAATTGGGTTTATTTTTGTGGGGCTATGATAATGGTCGTATCTACGCAGACAATCTGCAAACTTTAGAGCACTTGAAAACCAACATTCGTTAGGTTATGGCGGCAAAACAATCGAAGAATCGAAGTTTGCAAAAACTCCCACGGTGGCCATTTAACCGATGCTGTATATAATGGCATAGTCCAGAATTAAAAACAGTAAACAAATTTCATTGAAATATTTAATATTTTTTATTCTATTTCAAATTAAAATCCTGAAGCACAAAATGAATAACCCTGTATGAAGTAAGCATGTGCGACCCAGTCTACCATTTATTTTTTATTTAACTCGTTGTAAAGTAGGTACAACATTAATTTTGAGGCTTAAGCCACTAGATCTAAAGTGTGAAGTAAATCTGTCAAACTATTTTGGCTGAGATACTCAAGGACAGACATTGCGAGACCCACTTTCTTAAGTCATTTTATTTTAAAGGGTGTTTTTTTTTTAAAGGTTTAGAAGTTCAAAATTAAATAAAACACATAAAAATTGTGCTAATGGTCATAGTGTTGGCTTTATTGGAAAGATAATTTTATGCCATTATGATTTCGGGCGCTGCGGTTGGCTCGAATAAAGCGAAATCTGGAAGTCCAATTTTCAATTTTCAGCCACTTTCGAGCAACTGGGGCCGTATATTAGCAATATCGCTGTCTCTGGTTTATTGGCATAGACTAGCGACTTCACATATCCTCACAGAAAATAATCCAAAGGTTTTAAATCACACGAACTTGGAGGCCAATTCACAGGTCCATTACACGAAATTATGAGCTCTTCGAATGTTTCCTTCAATAAATTGATTTTAGCGCACTCTGTGTGGTCGTCTTCTTGAAACCGCAGCTCTTCCACATTAATACCATTCAATTGGGGAATGAAAAAGTCAGTAATCATGGATCTATAGAGCTCTCCATTGACTGTAACGTTCTGGCCGGCATCACTTTTGAAGAAATGTGGACCAATGATTCCACCTTCCCATAAAGCACAGCAAGCACTGACTTTTTGTGGAAGTATCGGCGTCCCAATAGTGGCTTGTGGATTTTCTTCACTCCAAATGCGGCAATTTTGCTTATTGACGTAGCCATTCAACGAAAAATAAGCCTCATCACTGAAGAAAATTTTGTGGTGAAAATGAGGATCAACAGCAATCTCGTTTACGGCCCATTCACCTAACGTTGGACGCATACGATGGTCAAACGGCTTCAATTCTTGCACGAGCTGGATCTTGAAAGATCGTAAACCAAGATCTTTCCGCAAAATCTGCCATGGATGGACACAACTCCAATTGCTGTGCACGATGCCGAATCGATTCATTTGGGTGCTCCTCAATAATAAGCTCCACAGCAACAACTGTTTCCTCGCTGCGCACTGTACGACATCTCTGCGGATGCATATTATCAATTAGATTATGCGTGGTGTGAAAACGATTCATGGTTATTCGAATTACTTGCTCGGATGGATAATTTCGGCAACTGACCACGATTTTCGAAATAAATTTGCATAATTCCCAAGTGTTGTTCCGCTGTAAGTCTATTCATGGTGAAATGTCAAACCAAACTGAGCATAAATTAGCTGTCAACTGTCAAATTGACTGTCGCTGAAATAAGTATTGCCAATTCAAAAAACAAACCTCTAAATAAAAACACCTTTTATTACGAGTAACACTGGGATGTTTTAAAATGCAAAGATTGCAAATTTTCACTGAAACAATAATTTACTTTTGAAAATAGCACAGTACTTGCGTATTCATAAAAATCGAATGCACACAAGAGGATCAAAGCTGAATTTAATTTTGCCTGAATACGGCCAGACCACAACCACAACGGAAACATTTCGAACTTCATCTAACCTTAGGACAGGACACGTGCTCAGTATATTACCTCTTGTTTCAAATCTTCTGTTACCAGAGTTACCTGGGGACCTCATGACATGACAGGAATTCCCCAATCCCTTAGCGCCATCGCCCACCTCAACATAACCACAGTTCAATGTTTATTTATTCGCCTTATTGAAAAAATAAAACAAAACCTCAAACAAATACATATAAACGTACACACATCCTTTTATGGTTTCCTGATTTTCACCAGATCTCACAGTAATAAAAAAAAATAAAAGACGCACAAATAGAAAGGACTGCTCCAAAGGAACGACAAGCCACTTGAACTCTCTGTACCGTGCAATAAGCGAAGAGCTTCCATCCACCATACCCTGTGTCACATACACATTCTTCTGCATCGCATAAAAGGACTCTACGTTATTATATCTTTCTATGGAGATGCGGAGTACACCTACACGTACACGCGACCAAGTCGTAGTCAACGGAAATTCAATTCCTTGTTATTTCTTGACAGAGTACACAATTGGAAAATATAGAAATTGAAGTCAAGCATTATTTTGCACAAATAACGGTAAATGATTTGTAGACATTTTGTTTTTCTCCATTTCTTACTGGATCTAGGCAACCATTGTGGGTGTGTCACTGGTAATGATGGTTGGTGTCATATTTCTAAGGATCCTTTGAAGCAATTAAGTTTGATGAGTTCGAAATGCCTAATTAAAGACTTGGATTTAAGAAACAAAGAAAACCCTCAAAATCATTCCTTAAAGGACTAAAGAGGTAATGAATTGATAAATCAGGATTCTCCTTACACAACAAATCTCAAGTTTCCTTGAGCACCATTCTCATATCTTTTACTCTAATTTCCCCATGTCTGCACGCGCAATGTTTAGTAAAATAAAAAGGGCATTCCTTAAAGGATCCTTGAGCGCGAGTTATTTATTAATAAGCACTCAATAGGTCAACTTATTCCACAGATCCTTCGACGAAGGTTGAAATTGTTAATTCTACAAAGTGGCAAAATATTTAAAGGTCCATTTACCAGACCTTTGCTTGACAGCCGATTTGTCTAATTCTCTGACGCAATAACCTCCTTTTCGAAAAAAAAGGACTCAAAAAAAAAAAAAAACAGGCGGCAAACTTTTACCAACAGAATTTTCCTATTTTCCGCAATTACACCGAACCTATTACTATGAAAAGTTGAACGGCTCAGTAATAGGATTTTTCACTAGCAACACACACTCACACCATTGCGACGCACAAGTGGGAAAGGATCAAAAGAAAACTCGTTAAAAGTTTTCCTCCAGTACTTTGTCGGCCTCTGATGGTAGTTGGAAAGCTTTTTCCTGTTCCTGAGGAAAGGCAAAAAAAAAAAAAAACGAACCTACTTTTTTCCCATCTGGAGCGGTTCGAGTGCAATTTCAATCCTATGAACGTTTCACTGCCTCTCGACACTATAACAACGCTGCAGGTTACATATATTACACCCTCTCAGGAAGAGAGAGGCGTAGGAGGCATACAATTTCGCCATCAACGATGTAAAATTTGTTCGATGCCATTGTAATATCCTTTTTGATTTGTACGCGGGTTTTATGATTGTGGCTTTTGATCTTCTGGTAACTTTGAGTCAAAGTGAGTGATTGCATAGTTTCGCCGAAAGGATATTGCAACTGCAGGTGTTTTTTTTTTTTTTTTTGTACTTTGTTGCGGTCTCGGACAAAGCCAGAGTGAAATCATTTTAACGTTTTCATTTACAAATCGCTATGCGGTTTGTTTGATTTGATATTTGCTGTAGCTGCATGGCGAAGGATACTGAGATGAACGCAATAACGCTAAATTAAAAAATAAAATTATTGATGGAGCGTGAAAGTCTTGTATTGTAAGCAGGTTAGGTTAGGTCATATATTTTCCAGTAAGGAGGGGTTACCTAAGAGATACCAACGTTGTTTGGATCCCCAATGCTTAGGCTATGGGATTGGCATAGGTAGAGTGGAATATGTTTTTCACTATCTGCTAATATGATTTACATCCGCCCTGAGTTTTTTCCTACGAAGCTGTGCTCAGTTTTCACCCACCACGCCAGATCTGTCGTAGATTTGAAATTTTACGCTTTTTGATTTATTTCCATCTACTTTTAGCCACAGGGCTTTTGTGTTGTTGCAGGTCGGAATGCTCTCATAGCTTTCTGCTGTGGATAGGTAATATTACTTCAACAAACAATTCCGTTGAGTTTGTCAACTGGAGAGTGTCTGACGAAGAGTGCTTATTAGACCATTGTTGGATAATTTTCAGTTTACAGTTGAGCACTGCAGGAAAGAATATCTTTAGAAATCTACGAAAAGCAAACAGGCTAAGATACTATGGGAAACTGAAAATTTCCCTGCATAGGATCCCAATGTACTCTTACCCGCTCCTTTGAAAGATCCTTCTCGGTTAATGACTCAAGCGGGGGCTATTCACAGCCCCACAAGTTGTTATCCCGCAAAGGAGAGTATTGTTGAGTGATCCACTTAAAAAGAGAAAAAGATTTTTGCTGGTCAAAAACTACTAAAGGGTTTCGTCTAAGGAAAGTCCTGGCCAAAGCAATGACTCCGGAGTCTTCTATTAAGAAAAGTGACGATATATGCAGTGACTAGCATGAAGTGGCACTGGGCATTCTGTTGAGTCCATATTTCCACGGCTGTATGGAGGAGGATCCTATGTCGGAAATAGATGCGGTTACAACCGGAAAGATCATGGATGAACGCAAGATAGCTTGGATAATGAAATCATTTGATCCATATACCAGGAATGGATAACATTTGACTAGTGATGCTGCAAGGGTCATATTGAAGTGATATTCCGTGGCTCGAGCGGATTACGTATTCAAAATATGGCGGGAGGTGTGTGTTATTTCCACTACCAGAGTGAAGGACTAAAAGGACTGTGAATCCATCAGTAGCACTCAGGCTATGTGACAGAACTATGGTCACCAGTACCATACGGTCACGCTTACATTTTGTCTTGTTGAAAGCCTGCGATTAAGCAGAGAAACCGATTATATTACCACGATACCAGCAGCTGATAAGGCTTTGGAGTTAGCTGTAATCAGACCAAGACTAGTACTGTTCAGTGGTGCATAAATGAGATATCTAAGACCGATATGGTGAACCTATACTGGTTGATGAATTTGCAAGGCAAAGATCAGAGTAGCATCTTTTTCATGCTCTTTAATTTGTAAGGATTCAAATCAGCGTTGTAAGCAAGTTAAATGACGAATAAACCGCAAGCACAGGAAATTCACGCTAGATTCACTAGATGTACTCGTATGCGCAACTGCAAGAATGAATGTAGCTGGAAGAGTTTTGAAGTGCCATTTTTTTCCAATCAGTACTTAAAATTAAAAGTAATGATAGAAAAACTTTTGCCGTGAATTTACTATTTTTGTCCTGAACTTGGAAACAATTTTTGACATTTCCATTTCAAACCAACACAATGAACCAATTTACGAGGGTGGGTCAATAAGTCCCTGAAAATTAACACAAATTGTGTCATCACCTTAAATTCATTTTTTTTGTCAAGAATCATCTTTCAAAAGAACGCACCCAAATTTGCGAACAGATCTGTCAAATAGTTTTGTTGTGGCAGCCATTTTGTATAGACGCCTACTAGCATTTTCGTTACGAGTAAAATGGAAAAAAGTGAATTTCGAGTGCTCATTAAACACTATTTTTTGCGAGAAAAAACTATCACGCAAACCAAACAAAAGCTTGACAAATATTATGGGGACTCTCCAACATCGATTGGAACCATTCACCACTGGTTTACTCAATTTCGGTGCGGTCGTTCAAGCACAAATGACGCCGAACGTTCTGGTCACCCAATTGAGGTCACCACACCAGAAATGGTCGATTATATCCACGGTTTGATAATGGACGATCGGCGAGTAAAAGTGCGTAAACTTGAAGAGGCCACAGGCTTATCACATGGCTCAGTGATTTTGATTTTACATAAATATTTGAACATGAAAAAACTTTCCGCAAGATGGGTGCCGCGTTTGCTCACAATCGACAACAAACGCATTCGTTTGACAACTTCAAAGGTGTGTTTGGCGATGTTCCAGAAAAATTCGGCTGAGTTTTTGCGCCGTTTCGTAACCGTGGATAAAACCTGGATTCACCACAACACACCAGAAACCAAAAAACAGTCAAAACAATGGACTTTTACTGGTGAATCGAAGCCAAAGTTGGCCAAGGCGGGTTTGTCAGCAAACAAGGTCATGGCGACAGTTTTTTGATATGCACGCGGTGTTATTCACATCGATTACCTTGAAAAGGGTAAAACGATCACCGGCGCATATTACGCAGAGCTGCTGGATCGGTTTCCAGTCGATTTGAAGCAAAAACGGCCGCATTTGGCGAAGAAAAAAGTTCTTTTCACCAGGACAACGCACCGATAATATCGTATCAGTTAAATTCTCGTACTCCGACCACTCAGTTAAAGAAAAAACTCCTAAAAGAAAAGTATGTAAATAAGAGAAAGCGAACTGGAGCGGCCTTAATACTTTCTTTGGGAGTTTTAACTGATATGATCACCGACACTATCCTCTTAGGTATGAATGGCTTTATTCCTAACAGAATAAAGAGCATTAGAGCAAACTCGTGGTTTGACCAGAGTTGTAAAGAGGCATTAGGTTGAGAGAAATAAGTTTTCGGTCTTATAAAGCCAACAAATCTGAGGAAAACCGAAAGAAGTTTTCAACCACAAAGATACTGCGAATGAGAACCCGTACTCCGATCTCGCAAGTTTTGCCATTAATAGTGCTCCCTTTATCTAATGAATCAGAATGGATTTAAACGCTTTGCGTATATTATTCGTACTACTATTTTTGTTTTTTATATTTTTAGGCATTATTTAAGTTCTTAAATTAAACTGTATGTATATATATATACATACCTACATAATATGAAAGTAAATGGATTCTGTGTTATTTTTATTTCGAACATAATATTGGTTGTTATCTTGGCTGAATTTTTGTGTGGACTCTTTTTTTGACTGGATTTTAGTTTGTTGACTATTTTTTTTTCAGTCAAATCTAACTGACGAAACTCCAGGCATAAAAAGGACTAAATTGGCATCCCTGTTCATCTTCAATAATATAAGGTAACCCTTTCCCTTCTGAGATACCCCAAAATAATATTTCTTTGGTATTATAATTCTTTTTCACTTTTTAACGTTTTAGGAGAAATATGAAAAAAATAAAAAAAAGTATGGGATGTCCTTGAAATAGGACACTCACATATGTGAGCTTCAGGATTGCAACTATCTCAATAGGCACATATAATGAAAATATACATATATATAAAATTTTTTATTTTTCACAAAAAACATTTTATTTTTCATAAATAATATTAAGTTATAAATATTTACAATTTAATTTTTTAATTGCTTTAATTCTTTGCATAGAATTGCTTGAAACAATTGGAGTCTTTGGTAAGGCAAAGGTAGACATTGCACTTCTCACATTTTGTTCGCGACCGACTTGGGCAACTTGGTATGCGACACTTTAGCGGTGCTTTAAGTATTTCAACAATTGGCCAGTGATTAAAACAATCAAAGCGCTTATCTTGTCCAGGCATTGAAGCAACCCTCTTTCGTTTGGCTCTGAATATTCGGCATTATTTTTCATATTTCTTACACCATATAATAAATACTCTCCTACTTCCAACCTAAACTGAAGTAAATCCATTTGATCTTTCCTTGGGATATTATTGAGCTTGTAGTCGTGTTTACGCATGCGGGACATGGAACGTTAATTCGCGCCTTCGCTGTTTTATCCCAGCGTTTGACAGTAGTAACTGGTTGACTGCCAACCAGAATCGAAGTTAAGTTTTATTGTCCTTCCATTTAACTATACATAAAGAATCGTCATTTACGCATATTTCTTCGAACTCACCCCTTTTCATCTTCGAATCTTTCATAAATGTATAGCTCTTCTGTCAATTGTTCATTAGAGTTCCTGTGGCAAATATTTCATTTTCTTTAAGCTTTTGGAGGAGGGTGAGTGTAGTGAAGTATCTATCGAAATAGACGCAAGAATTCTTTGGTAAAGTTTCGGTTAGCCGCAAAACTACAGCTTATCCTAAGCCGAGACTTCTGTCCTTAAGAGGCGTTGTTTCACCTTGATATATTTCAAAGTCTAGAACCATTCCGCAAGATGATGTTAGCACAAAGTTCTTTAGTCCTACCGGTCGTGGATTAGTTTTGACGTATTGACGAACAGCGCATCGACCCATAAATGGTATCATTTGTTCGTCTATAGAAAATTCCTGAAACATGTTTCTATTAATTTTCAAACATCTAGCCCGTACACAGTCAATTATACTGGCTGCATCTTCCACAGTAGATTTGCCTTTTTAGCATCTTCAGACACAGCGTTTACGTCTACAAAATGGATATTGACTCGAAGTGCATAAAACCTGTCACGAGGTGTAGCCTGAGCAATTAAGTCAAAGCGAAACTTTGTACTCCAGTACATATGTATGCGTGGGAATTTAATATATCCTATTATGGCGTGCATTCCAAAAAATATTGACATCACTTCGAATGTTTTTTTAACCTCACGACCAGTTGTTGCCAGATAGTATTCCGACGTACCTATGCATAACTGCATTTTCTATCAAATCAACCGTAAAATACTGCGAGAAATATTCTTACGGTGTTTTAACAGAATAAGAAAAATAATACATCCTATAAATTGAAGAAAATAACGGTTCTCTTAAACTATACCGGTTTCTCATCTGGAATATGATTGGACAATGATCCATCCTTTTGAAATGGCCTTTTGATCCACTTCATCGGGAACTTAAAGTCGCTGAATTTGAAGTAGAAGCTTCCTGACCCGAGAGTTGAGGATGTTGAGCCAATGGAATCTCATCTTCGGAGTCAAATTTTGCAGATTCCATATCATCTTCAACTTCATCAACCATTTTCCATTGGTAAAA
Source organism: Pocota personata (assembly GCA_963082735.1). Taxonomy (NCBI): domain Eukaryota; kingdom Metazoa; phylum Arthropoda; class Insecta; order Diptera; family Syrphidae; genus Pocota; species Pocota personata. The sequence goes on along the minus strand of OY720431.1, from coordinate 31,404,051 downwards.
CATCATCTTCCACTAGCATTTGAAAAATAATTCAAAGTCGACAGATGAACGAAATTTCAAATTTGAGCACCACATAGAACTGGAGCTCACAATTGTGAATATCCAAGACACTCATTAACTGTAAAATTTGCTTAAATATTACTTTTAAACTAGTAACTCACATTTAAAGTCGAGGATTTGCTGATACAACTTTTAAGAAAATGGTTCATTCAAGAAATAAAGGGTGGTTAAATTTTAAGGGCCGATGTTGAATGTGAACCACACCTAAACGTCAAGTTTTTTTCTGCATTTCATTTGACATTTCTCAATTTCAGACTAACTCAATTTGAACCATGGAAAGATACACAATCGAGCAACGCGTTAAAGTTATTCAGCCTTATTATGAAAATGGGCGTTCAAATCAAAATGCATATCGTGCATTTCGTGATTCTTTCGGTCAATTTAATCGTCAAAATGTGCGTACAATCGGAAAAATCGTGCAAAAATTTGTGCAAACCGGGTCTGTAGGAGATGTGAAAATACCAGTGCATGCTCGTACAGCTCGTACTGCAGAAAATATTGCTGCTGTTCGCGATAGTGTGGCTGAAGAGCCGTCCACCTCAACTCGTCGTCGTGCCCAACAATTGCACCTCTCACGCTCGTCGTTGATGAACATTATGCATAAAGACTTGCATTTACGCGCTTACAAGGTGCAATTGACTCAAGAACTAAAGCCTCTTGACCATTTCAAGCGTCGTCAATGGTCACAATGGTGGCAAGAAATGGCAACAGTGGATGATCAATTTTCGAAGAAAATCATCTTCAGTGATGAGGCATATTTTCACCTCAGTGGATTCGTCAATAAGCAGAATTGCCGCATTTGGGCGAATGATAATCCAAGAGTGATTGTCGAAAAACCAATGCACCCACAAAGAGTGACTGTTTGGTGCGGTTTATGGGCTGGCGGCATCATCGGGCCGTATTTTTTCCAAAATGAGGCCGGTCAGGCAGTTACTGGGAATGGTGTTCGCTATCGTGAGATGATAACGAACTTTTTATGGCCCGAATTGGAAGATATGGATGTGGACGATATGTGGTTTCAACAGGATGGTGCCACTTGCCACACAGCTAACGAAACAATGGCTCTTTTGCGCGACAAATTCAATGGCCGTGTTATCTCACGTGGTGGCGATGTCAATTGACCGCCAAGATCATGTGATTTGACACCGTTGGACTTCTTTCTTTGGGGTTATTTGAAAGAAAAGGTGTACGTCGATAAGACAGCAACAATTCAAGACCTAAAGGATGAGATAATTCGGCACATTAACGGCATAGAACCTCAATTATGCCTCAGCGTCATCGACAATTTGGACCATCGGATGGAGGTGTGCCGCCGAGGTCGCGGCGGCCATTTGGCCTATATTTTGTTCCATACATAATTGAACCATACCAATATTATCATAATAAAAAGAAATGACAGTAATTTCCTAAATAATTTGTGTTTTATTCAAAATCAACATCGGCCCTTAAAACTTAACCACCCTTTATAAATAATTACTGATGGACAAGACGTATCTGCCTCGAACTACACTTTTGACAGATTGAATAACACATACATTCACACCGCGATGGTGTCGATGAGACATAAAATGAAACTACGATGATTACACCACAATTGTGTTGTGGTGCAGGAGTCAACCAAGAATTTAATTTCACTTCATTTTATAGGGAAAACTGGGAAACTCACAATTGAGAGCCAGTAGAGGGAAAAAGCGTTATAAAACAGAACTGTAATAATCAAACTTCTACAAAACTAACGGCATTTTAATTAGGTCCAGCTTTCGCCAGACCATTTCAAAAAATTTCAATTTAGACTCATTAGAGTGCCCCTCTCCACGGAAATCTTTAGTAAAAGGCGAAAGATTTATTCGACACTGAAGAGAAGCCAGAGTAAGAGTTGTTGCTATGCGAAGATATACTAGTGAAATATATCACAAAAAGTGGATGTGAATTATAAGAAATATATAAATACTATAAGATTTCAAAGGAAATAGGAATATCCGATTGCCCGCAGGACAAAAGTTGGATGCACCATTCATACTTCTTCCAGTATTTCAATATTCGGATAATGAAAGATCAAATGTCGTTATCAACGTCTATGTGGTCCTGAAAATTTTTGCCTTGAGAGCTTCATCTCTTTCTGACAATGTAGTCCAAAAGCTCCTTATTTCTTGTTCAGCATATGTAAGTTGATCTTTCACGATCGTCAGTGGTGCATAAATTATTTTCACTATCCCAAACGCCATCTGGCTGTATAAAACCACATCAAGTGACCACGATTTTGCTACAAATGTCTCGCATGTAATCAGGCAACAATATTTTTGGGAGAGCACCAGAAAAATAGCCCAGTTTCATCGGCATTAATTGTAGTGTTTCCAATTGATAGTTTCCTCAAGATATATGGCAGCACCTTCTCCATTTAAAACTTTTCCCACAATACCGTACCTAGTTTTAAATCTATTAAACCATCCTCCACTAGCTTGGCTATGTATGTCCCAATCTCTGGGCAAATTGAATTGCTTTGCTTTTTATTATAGGACCGCTTGTGGATATCAAATTTTTAATCGAGCAGATTGGCACCACTGAAAAACAGCTGCGTCAACGTTTTCAAAAATGCAAGCTCGCGCCCTCCTTAATTTTCCATTGTGTCACAAGCTAACTTTTCTTTGGACATCGGTTCAAGGTTAGGGGTGTAGAACTTGAAAATTAAATAAAACACATAAAAATTGTGCTAATGGTCATAGTGTTGGCTTTATTAGAAAGATAATTTGATGCCATTAGAGTTTAAATATGATTTCGGGCATATGGGAGTACGGCTGGCTTGAATTTTTTTAATCGAGTAGATTGGCACCACTGAAAAAGAGCTGCGTCAACGTTTTCAAAAATGCAAGCTCGCGCCCTCCTTAATCTCTTCTACATTAATGCCATTTAATTGAGGAACGAAAAAGTCAGTAAAATGGATCTTTAGCGTTCTCCATTGACTGTAACGTTCTGTCCGGCATCACTTTTGAGGAAATGTGGACCAATGATTCCACCTTACCATAAAGCGGCAATTTTGCTTGTTGACGTAGCCATTCAACCAAAAATAAGATTCTTCCCTGAACAACATTTTGTGGTGAAAATGAGGATCAAGAGCAGTCTCGTTTTCAGTCCATTCACCGAACGTATGACGCACACGATGGTCAAGCGGCTTCAATCCTTGCACGAGTTGGACCCTGTAAGCTCGTAAACCAAGATCATTTTGCAAAATCTTCCATTAAGAGCGTGGACACAACTCCAATTGCTGTGCACGATGTCGAATCGACTTATTCGGGTCCTCCTCAATACTACGCTCCACAATAGCAACAGCTTCTTCGGTGCGCACTGTGTCTCTGCGGTTCGCACCTCGCGTACAAAAAGAGTATGGGTGTTGCGAACGAACCAAGATTTTCGAAATAAATTTGCACAATTTGCAAGCGTTGTTCTGGCGCAAGTCTATTCTTGGTGAAATGTCAAACCAAATTGAGCACAAATCAGCTGACAGCTGTCAAATTGGTTATCGCTGGAAAAGTATTGCCAATTCGAAAAACCAACTCTCAAAAGACAAACAAGTCTCTTTGCAAAGCTTTTGTGTGGGACTTGAAGTTATTCTCTGAAGAAACTCGTCCGAGTGGTTCAATGAAAGCCTACAAACATTACTCGAAAACGCGTAAGTCCTTACACCACGCTAAAATAATTGAATTACTCTTCACTTATTCAACATGAAAATCCACACCATACCAAAGCTTCTTCTAACTGGAAAATCCTTATTTTAAAAACCACAAGCAACTCATAAAAACCAAAGCACAATTTTGAAAGTAACCAAACTGCCTCGCAGGCAGTTTAAAATTATCTCCCTCCTCTTTCTGTCTTTTTTTGTTCCTCCATGGATGGTAATAAAAGTTTTTGTCCAACTCCACAGAATATGTGTAAGCTTCATGAACTTTTGCCTCTATTTTCAACCACATTAAAGTGATACAAGAATACAGTATGCCCATCTAAAGGACAAGACGGCCAAAAATTACATAAAAAAAAAAAAATTGCAAACAACTTTTTTTCAACATCCTGGGAATAGGCACATCCACGAGACCATTAACAGATCTAAGAAGAAGCAAAAGATTGGGAACCATCAGCAGCCACTTCACCATAAATATTTGTCTCGTCATCATCATAATATTTTCCCTTCGTTTCCGTCCTGGATCCTGACGACGTCTTCCAGCTCTCATTCTACCCGATAACAAGTTGCACGTACCTACACGCATAGAAGTATAGAGAAACATTGAAATTTTTACAGGGAGGGGAGCTGACAACCAAACTGTTTTCCTTATCAATGGTGACTTTTCATATCCTGACAGGATGCCTATTTTTTTTATAAAAAAAAAAAAAAAACTTTTTTTCCCTCTAATGTCATCATTTCGAGCGGATGTGCGGAAAGGAGATGAGTTCCGTTTTACATTACACTTTTGCATTCAGAATATGTATGTACGGTTCACCATCCCCCCAAAAAAAAGGACGAATAGCAACGAAATCCATTATGTATTTGGTTTTCGGAGAAAATTAGCAAGAACTTCAAAATGTTTATCATCATCATCATCATCGCTGTATTCGTCCTTTTTTTTCTCGATAGACTCGTGTTTGCAGTTCTAGCTGGAAAATTCATTAAAAATTATTTTCTGTAAAGGAAATTCCATGCAATACAATAAGGAAAGGACTTCCCCTGTGGACGACATATTTCGCCGGAGGCAATTTTTGCAAAGGAAGGACATTCCGGATTTGATTTTTTGTTTCTTCTGTTTCTGTTTTCACTTTTTTCTGAGTTTTATTGGTATTCATATTGGTCAGAGTGAAGCGGGCATCTGAATAGGGAATCCTGCAAAATAATGTATCCTTATCAGATTGGTAAGTTAGAAAGTGATTCGATAAATTGAAAAGTTAGTGGAGATACTTTAGATGTCGCTACAGTCCAGGATGGAGGATAAATAAAAATTTTAATTTACATTATATGTCTTTTCTTTTGAGAATATTTGCACAGATTTCACAATTTATTAAATGGATGGACATGTTTTGAAAAAGGCAGGTCGATATTTCTAATCTGGTAATGGTCCCGCGTTGGGCGCCAGTTGTTGGCAGTACAATTTGCTGTTGTATTCTTCTGTCCATAACCCACTTTTAGGGAAAAAGAAACAGTTCTGCACCTTAAATACATCGGGCAACTGTAAGTTTTATACAATGAGTTACAAGCCGTACGTATCCAAGCTCGGAGCTGAAAACGGATGTGTGTTTCTCATAGAGGGCCGCCACGTTCGAAAGAAGCTGCTCCAGAGAATCACTTGAACCCTTGGATTTTATCAACGGTCAACTTCAAGACTTTCAGGTTTGCAACTCCTTTTATTGGCAGAGACACATTGACACATACTTTGAGTACACACGAGATTGACTAAATCTTCACGCAATATAACTATCTATAGCCGCAGAGTCGTTAGAACGTCTATGTCATGAGATGACGATTCACCACTAACCTCACGAGCATCTTTGGGAGTATTTTTGTAAAATTAAAACCTATTTTGCTTTCTCAAAGCTATCTACGGTGATGGTTAAAACTTATTGTGAATATTTCACCAGAATCTGTGACTGTTGGTTACAAATTGCGACAGCTACCTCCACTTTTATGGAAAGATTTAAGCAAGAAATTATGTGGGAAAATCTCTTTAAAGTCGCGAGAATATTCTCTGAGTAGAAAGATGTCATTAAATTTAAATTAAAAAGTTCACAGAGATAGGGTATCATACGATCCGTTCCAGATGGATTGTATCTTTTCTGTATTTTTTTCTTTTTTTTGGTCCTCGAAAATAATACCAAATTTTACCAACATCTTCCAGACGAAAATGATAACAATCCTTGGAGCTCGTCGTGCGCTTAGTAGCAGGTACAGGTATGCATGCAGATGTCCCAAACACCATAATATCAAAGAAATTCTGTGAGAAAATTTAACATCCAACGGCTGCAATCCCAAGAGACTTTCATAGCCTTCGCCTATCCAATACCACCAACTTAAGCGCATATGAGCAATGGTATCATTGTCAGCAAGCCATCAAGAACACCGCCTCTGATGTGCTGGATTTCTCCCATCCACCACAAAAAAAAAACCCTGGTTTGATGACCAGTGTCGCCAAGCACACTCAAGAGGCTTTTAAAGCAACGTTGCATAGGGTGATAAGAAGAGCTTACGACATCTACAAATAGAAATGAAGGGCAAAACACCAGCTTCTAAAAAAAAAGGAAGAAAAAATATGAAAACGCGAGTTCTAGTCAATGGAGAGGTGTTATACCAGGATGATGTTCGAAAGTTTTACCAGAAGGTAAGAAGTGTTTGCCAAGGCTAAAAAGCTTTAACAGAAGCTTGTGGGGATAAAGAAGGAAATCTAGTAATAGAGTCACAGTCAGTCCTGACAATTTGGAGAGATCACTTCCGTCGACTGTTAAACGGTGGTGACTATCAAAACTCCGCTGTCAGGCAGAATGCTCAATTCAACTCGGACGATGACGATCAACAATTCCATTCCCTCGACCAAAGTGATGTAAAGATAGCAACATCTAAGCTTTAATCCAACAATTCTGCTGGAGCTGACGGTCTATTCACATTGCGGCAGATCTTTGAAAAATCCAAATCAACACTCACCGCCATTTCTTCGATTTTAAAATAGCCTATTATAGCGTCTGTAGAGAAAAGCTATAGAAAACCATGTTTAGTTTTGGCATCCCTGCTAAAATCGTTCGTCTGTGTAGGATGCACGAATGGAGAATGCACGCTGCACCATCAAGATCGGTAACAACATCACCGAGGCTTTTGATGTCAGAAAAGGACTACGACAAGGTGACGCGCTGCGATGTGATTTCTTTAACATCATACTTGAACGGATTGTACAAAATTTTCAAGTTAACATCAGGGGTGCGATCTTTCAAAAGTCTGTACTAGTACTCACGTACACTGACGACACTGACATAATGGGAAGAACTCAGAGGGCTGTCAGTAGTGCTTTCGGGAGTATTGAAGCAGAAGCGGCTAAAATGGATTTAGCGAAACAAAATATATGCAGTCAACATCGATGACTTGGACAGAACGTCACTATAGACAGTTACAATTTTGAGATAGCGAAGGACTTTGTCTAATAGGCTCTGCCTAAACACCAGCCAGAAGAATCACTCTTGCCAACCGCTGTTTCATTGGGCTGCAAAGGTAAAGCATTCTCACGGACAACTAAGGTGACTTTATATAAGACCCTCATCACTCCAGTCCTATTAACGGCATAGAAACATGGACGTTATCAAAGGCGGATGAGAACTCCCTTGGTTGTTTTTAAAGAATAATTCTTCGACTGATTTTTGGTCCAGTTTGTATCGACGGGGAATGGAGGCGAGGATACAACAACGAACTAAACTGGTTGAACAGAGACATTGACCTAGACAGAAGGGTCTAGGATATGTAGAGCGAATGGACATCAACGCTCCGATTCGAAAAGTCTTCGAAAAAATCCCGGAGGGACAACGCGGTAAAGGAAACCTCACTTAAGTGACGCATACAGCTTCGTGTGCAAACTAGAGGCGGTTAGCACAAGATCGAGCTGGCTGGAGACGCTTGTTAGTTGAGGCCCAGATCCATCCCGTACTGTAACGCCTCTAAAGTAATGTAAAAGTATTTAATTGTATCTGCTAAAAACATAAAATATTGGACGTCAGCTAAACACAAAAAAAAAAAAAAACAACGATGAGCCATTTAGTGAGCAAAGCAAAATAACCCCAACAAATATCCGTTTATCATTATTTGTTTGGTATCTAGAAATATTTTTATTAGAATTGTTCGGGAACCCTCGGCATGTGTTTGACCGCTACCTCGAGTGGGAATGGTAATTATTAAACGATCATAGATATTTGTTTGAGTGCCGGTAACGTATCGTTTATTGCTATTCCTCGTAAAATCATCCCTAATGGCAACAAAGACTACACGGCGGACTAAAGGTGAATAACAATTACATTGATGTACATGTTAGATACATAGTTCTAATTTTTCTAAGGGTGTTTATCAAATCATTTTTATAATTCACATTCAATTCCTGTAGTGTTTCCACCCAAGTATCACCCCTAAAATACGGAACAGTTATCGCTTCTCGGCCTTATGGCTAAGATCAAAGTGTAGTATCTGTTCTTATCAGCTTAACATCTGATAGATCCTCCATCGGGGGACAACAAATGTTAAACTGATTTTTGGAATTAGACGGAGTGCTAGGAGCTTGCTCCACCTCTGTCACGGGTTGGCCCGGTATTGCAGTACCGCCGGGATCGGCCCAATAAATATTTTTTGCGTTCATATAAGTTAAATAGAAGTTCTAATAATACACGTGTGCTTTGTGTATTTGTATTGTTTAAAGTCTTGCTTTTGCTCAGAGTTACCAGGGTGCATTACAATTTTATATAATTGTAATGACTGTCCAAAATTCACACAAGATGTAATTTTGGTAGAAAACACAGGTTTATAATAATTAGAAGGAGGGCTTTAACCATAATTGGACTTCAGTGGGATTAACCTTATGTCAAAACCGAACGAAAAGCTCACTCAATTTCTGTCAAACTCTGTAGTTACCCATAATGTATGTACTTGAGCAAACTTATAGTATGTCAAATTGTTTACATTCAGTTTGGTTTCAGTGCAAGGAAAAAGAAAATGGAAAATAAACTAAAAACAATTACAAAAATTACTGTATCTTTCAATGGAAGGGATAAATCCTGTCAAAAATAAATGATTTGGATTTTTTTTCTTTTTTTGTCAACTGTCAAATTTCCGTACTGAACGTCTCATTTCATTGAGACATACCGTAAGCCCACAGAAGTTAAAGAAACCGAGCATAATCCCATTATAGTCATGCCATATTTGCATTTACATTTCATTAAGCTGGCGTAAGCTCATTCAAGTCCATTATGGTTGGCTCTTAAGAATTGTAAATGTCTTATTATACAGTATAGGCTTTACTCGTATGTATGTAAATAGCGAATATATCGGGTAAATGACTTACACGGCTTTGCTGGCACATACGCACTCTTTTGTCGAAATTATCTATTACCGTTTTGCATAAATGTGGGTCATCGTGATTGATGATTGATCCAGTGCTCAATTTGCTCCTTCAAGGCGCCAAGGTCTTGGGCTTATTAGCACAAACCTTAGACTCCAAAAGACCCCTAAGAAAAAAAGTCCACCGGCGTTAAATCTGGGCGGCCAATTCTGATCACCAAAACGGAAAATTACACAACCAGGAAATGACTCATGCAGTAATTGAATTATTTCTCGGGCTGTATGGCATGTGGCACCGTCTTGTTGAAGCCACCATTTACTGTTATTGCGTGACCAGCCGCATTTTCCAAGAAGAATGGTCTCCAGCCCAAAATCTGTACCAAACAGTGACAGTGTTTCTCAACAATCACTCATGGATTTTTTGGACCCCAAATTCGACAAAAGTCATCAAGATGGAAATGAGTATCCACTTGTTGTCGTTCAATAATCCATTCAATGAACTCTCTTCGCTGTGTGTGGTCAGTAGGCTTCAGTGAAGATGCAAATCTCTCGTGAGAATACGGTGCCAAATTGATGTTCCTCGACTCTCAACAACACTCTCATGAACTGCTCCACTCTCTTGAACTCTCATGAACTTGCTCCACCTCTGTCGCGGTACTGCAGTATCGCCGTGATCGGCCCAATAAATATTTTCATAAGAAGTAGAATAATAATTTTGTTTGAACGTTGGGTACGTGAATTTTTAGGCCGGGGATTTTTATTATTTAACGTTTTTCATTTCTTAATTAATTTGAACAATCGTTTGTTCCATCGTTTGGCGAACTGTGGAAGAAGCCGGGGTCCTTGCGAGGAGACTACACTTCAAAAATTATCTATTTTGTGTAATGTATTTCGTATTATTGCATTTCTTCCCTCATTTGCTACTAAAATCTGCATTATTTTCAGGGATCAGTAATTATTATAAGACAATCTTGTCTAGATGTCACCTAATTTCTTCCTCCTAAATTGTAAAAACTGTAAGGATTTACCAATAAGCACGTCAGATCTTTGAAATGTCACAGCGGCAACAGTGATTGGAAAATCAAAGCCAAACTTTTAGCAGTTCTGGTTCAGTAGTATTTATGTTTCAAATTATACTCGGAAGTAGAATTTCGGTTTTATCGTAGGGAAAAATAAGAAAAATTCCAATTATCTCCGCTAACACTTTACACCAGAGTACTGCTTTGGTTTTTTACCATTCGTAAATTATTTAAAATGCCAAACTTTTTAGAGAAATGACAATCTCAACTGTCCGCCAAGATCATGTGATGTCACATCCCTGGATTTGTTTCCATGGGGTTATCTGAAATCTCTGGTCTACGAGAATAAGCCAGAAACCATTCACGACCTTAAACAGAACATCTCCATTCCAAGTAGTCGAAAATTAGGTCTCAAGAATACATTCAATCAAAGGAAATCGAGGAGGACATTTAAATGATATTATTTTCAGAACATAATGCCATCGATGTAATTAGTAATAAGTAATTAAAGCGTATAAAAAATGCGCTGATATTTTGTTTGGAAATTTAAGCAATAAAAAGCGCATTTTCTCTTGTTGATTATTCGGCATTCAACCATCGGTGCATGGCGTGTATTCGTTAGACTATTTCATTTGATGTGAAAATCATACTTTGGGGAATTTATTGAATGGATAATTTACAAAAAGAGGTATGAAATTATAACATAGTTGATTATATTTGTGGAACATCATTTAATAATTCAAATTACATATTTTATGTCGAGTGCTTGGTTCCTCCAGTGAGGAGGAATCTGAAATCTTTGAAAACTTTTTCGAAAATACTTCGACCTCCGAAGATTCAGCAAAAGAGATGAAAAAGCATGCATCAATTACTAATTTTCAACTATAGACCACACATATAAGTTTTTGTTATATTCTTTACTAGGAGCAGGTATTATTTTTATCCGTGTATTTCAGTATCCTACACTTAATCTGGATTTTCTCCAAATTGGAGGCAAATGTAGGATTGGTTCAAGGAGAGAGTTCTACATGCAAATTGTGTGGTATATTAGCAATACCATCACTTTCAGACAACTGGGGAACTTGTTTGGAGTACCAAAGTCTTCCGCGTGGATAGTTGTTCGTAGTGTTTGCAACTGGCTTTATGGAGAACAGAAGACAGTATGTTAAATGGCCTCAAGGGGATGCTGTGGCATACAACTGCAGTAAATTTGGGGCAAAAAATAAAATTCTACGTGTAATCGATTGCACGCACATCGCGATTACAGCTCCAAAATTGAATAAAAAGTGCTACTACAACCGAAAGCACAACTTCACAATAATTCTGCAAGCAGTCGTTGATGCAGACAAAAAATTCATCGACATTTTTTGTGGTGAACCTGGATCCTTGTATGACCAGAGTGCTGAAGATCAGCCTTATACAGAATAACCGACTCACATTATACGCAGCTGTTTCCTTCAAATACTTTGATCCTGGGTGACTCAGCGTATCCTGCTATTAACTGGTTAGTGCCACCATTTAAAGAAAATGGAAGACTTACGGAGCAACAAGGGTCTTTTAACTGTCTGCATTCTGGAACGCGAATTGTAGTGGAGAATGCTTTTGGGTTGCTGAAAGGAAGATTCAGAAGATTTTTAAAGTTTACTGAACAAATGGACTTGCGTTCGGTGACAAAAATTGTTTTAAGTGCATGTATTATGCACAACATATGCATCACAATGGACGATGAATACTCAGCAGAAGTTTCTGAAGAAAATATTATTGCTGTCGAAATTAATTTAGAAGATTCTGTACCTGGGTATAACTAGAAAATCCGTTTTTTATTGCCCAAATTCCCAAAACAAAATATCATTATATACGCTTTAATTACTTATTACTTGATGCCTTAAAATAATTAGGGTAATTCGAGGTTCATTTCCATGTAAAGGAAATGTGTGAGCCGGAGTTAATTAAATCTTTTCGGAATGGATATTATAATACAGTTTTTCTAAAAATGAGTTGAACCTCCTATTTTGCATGCTTAACATGCAAAGTGATATAACTAAAATAAAACAATAAAAGAATTCACAGCATTTATTAAATTAATACGATATTAAATCAAATTTATTTTTCGGCCAATCAGGAGCATTTCATGCATTACACATAGCTTTACGAACACATCCCTACGGAACCGAATGATTTCGCAGTGGCACCAACATCTATAAAATTCCTAGCCCGTCGCATTTGACTGCGGAGAAAATCAAGAGTTGTATGCAGTCGGTTGTTGTATTTGTTTGGCGTGCGAAATTCGACTTTACTGCCAACTACTGCCCAGCTAGCTTTCAAAAAAACACAGCTCATATTGTTTGATTTCCTATAATTTGTAGGACCTCCCCAGTAAATCTTAAGGATTGAGGCCAGATAAAAGTGTTCCGGAGGGACGTTATGTGCTGCCCCATACCGAGTTATGACCTATGTACTATGATTTGACTTACATCAGATGCCTAAATTTTCAAACAAGATTTCATGTTACAATGTTTTCAGTATTTCTGGAACGGAATGAAATGGTGTTTTAAATCCAATTTTTCGATGTAGATCCAAAGGTAACACTGGTTTTGCCATAAACCCATTCATAAACCATTTGTTGACTCTTAGTACGACTAATCTTCTCCAAAGCTAACAATACACACGCAAATACATACATTGTTGCGTTTGTCACTCAGAGACCGCAAATCCTTACCACAATCAAACTCCCATCAAATTATGTTTCCCCCACGCTATTAATCTGAAGATGAAATATGGATTTACCCCCAAAGCCCATATCAGATTTCTAACGAGGTTTCAACAAAAACCGCAACATTATGTCAACCGCATTTCACCAACGCTACACATAATTCCACCACAAAGGATGACAACAGGATAATGAAAGGCAAACTAAGCGAACCACGTCAAAAGCAATTCAGCCAAGAACTACACTCCTGCAGTAGTGTAGCAGAACAAGTGATACAAAGTGTCTTCTAGATGTGGATTTCAATTACCAAAACAGGTGCGGGTGGAGTGGGCTTGAAATTTGTCACATACACGTCATCTGTCATTAAGTGAGTACGTGTGACTCAAAAATCTGTTCTGATTTTGAATTCCTTTTAAAGTTCGGAGAAGCCTTAACGAGAGTTTGTTATGTTGGGTGGGGGTGTAAGGATTTAATTAAGAGCATAAAACATTTCTACGTGGTTGTGGGGGAGGTGTGAAACTAGGCCATCTTTCAATTCTGCAATGGAACAGTATAATTAGACAGGCATATGTGACAAGGTTTCATTTGATGAAATATTAGCAGTCCTAGGTGAAGCCATCCCTTCGGGATATACGAGTATCATTGACACCGTTCCTTTGTTTAATGGGTGAGTCTTTATTTTGTCAAATGTGTCATGGTTACTGAACACATTTCGTTCAGAAAAATAATCCTTAAAAGCCTCACGAAAATGCACTCCGCAAGGACACTCCCTATCGCGAGCTATAAATTATCTATTTCGCATCTGCGAACGGATTGTGAGGACGAAAATATCAACTTCCGTATATGGGTAGAGGCCAGCACCATTAAAGGCTCTCATGTTGATGCGGAGGATTTCGCTTTCACTCTTATTAAATTTATTATGATAATTAATCCCGTTACAGTATTAATGTCCACAAGCCTGTTATTGTAACACATTCGAAATAGGAGCCATTTTTGGAGGCGGTCGGTCGACGAGAATAATCATCAGGCAAGTCAGCCATCCAGAAACAAAACCGCAACCCGATATACGAGTATTGCGCGTGAGTGGGCCATTGGAAGGATATGTGTGCATGGGGGACAGCGAAAAAGGACGATAAGTCCTTTTGTTTGATACGTTTCTCGTAATAATCGGTTCAGGGTTCGCCGTCGTAATGCGCATAATGAAAACGGCGAAGCTCATTATGTTCGCATGTGGTAGTCGTAAGCATCGGATTAAAAGTGAATAAATGGTTGAGTGAGTTAAGGCGGCCAAGATAAAATATTTCACGGCCGTAAATAAGGGTGGACAGCATTTAAGTTTAATGCGCAATAAGGGGTACTTTTGTGAGAGTTATATCGTGCCCAGATGCAGTCATGTTTTTGGCTGAGAAAGAACATTGCTATTGGGGTTTGAATTTCGATATTTGTGCGTACATTTTATCAGAAGAATTCGAAATAACGAGCTATCTTATTTTATATCACACAGCTTCCATCGAAGTGGAAACAAAATTCCTACTATCGACGGATGAGAAGTTAAGTTCCTATTATGTGTTAATTAGCAAGAAAACGCCGAAAGGAATAGCACAGTGGTGCGAGTTGTTCGAAAATAAATCAAAAGAGAAATGGTACCACTGCTCAACAGTTTATGATTTCTATTAAATATTTATTAGGTCGATACTGGCAGCACTGCGTCAACCCTTGACAGAGGGTGAGGCTTTTTGTCAAAATCAAAATTTTAAATAAAATACATACGTAATTGCGTTCGGATCGTAGTTGTATCCAAGCATTGTAAAATAAAGTGCATTATTTACACATTTTTTTTTTTTTTTATAATTTGCACGTGTTAAAGGGGATATGAATACCCTTATACTAATTTCTAGAGTACGTAGGTTTTTTTTTTTTTTTGTGGAAAGGGGAAGAGGCAGAGAGAAAGACAGAGTGGTGTGGTTTGAAACTCAGGTGGTATTAAGTTTCTGTAAACTTCAAGGGTGGCTGTCCAGATAACTGGGGAGAATTTTGTTTGTTTTTGCTGTTATTGTCGTTGCTTATGATTCACAGTATTTTTTCCGTCCTCCTGATGTCATCATCACGATCAAGTTGCATTTTAGCCATATGACCACCCTACTGCCAGTGTTATGCCTTCACAGTAGAGTTGTCTTAGCTTTAGTAAGTGATCGACTGTTTTATTTATTTCATGCGAAATAAATAGATGATTCCTTGACATCAGGATTCGAACCGTGAATCAACAGCGTGACAAGCGATGATGTTACCACTACACCACGGCCACCCTTAAAATAAATGCGGGGCAAACAAAATGATAGAAATTTTGCATCACGGCGGCAAAGACACAGTCATGAGAACCAGTTTATTGACGAAGCTATAAAAAAATGACATAAAGCTTTAAAAAAAATGTACAATGGTATAGATTTGTGTGAAATTCCTTTTACAAGGGAAGTGCAAGATAAGATAATTAATTTGGGAGAACCGTACAAAAAAATTGTCATTTTCATTGGAAAAACTGGAAAGTTGGATAGAAGACAAAAAAAATTGACAAATCCAGTTTCAACTGAGAATATGGCAACAGTGGGAAAAACTGACATTCGATTGCTTCGTGTTCGAGGAAACCGCATGCGAATTGTCAATCTAATTACTGATCAAGACTAGCATCCGTTTCATTTGTTAAGTCTAATTTTATTCGTCGTGTATAACGTGGTTTGACAGTTCCCTATAGTAATGTTGATACAGGGCTACCGCTGAAGAAATTGAAAAAGTCTCCATAAAGAATATGGTCCCTCCAGTTCTTACTTCTTGTTCTTAGGTTTAAAATTTACCGATGCCATAATTTAATTCATAACGTCTTAATCCTGAAAACATTTTTTTTTTAAAAGGTGGGTGGTCGTCCTATTTTTCGCAGATATTGCTAATTTTAAAATGTTAAGTTTGAAAAAAATATTTTTAAATTCTGACAAAAAAAAGAGTCCAACAACTCTGGCTTGTGCTGTAACTACTTCGTTCAAAATTCACAATTTAAAAGGAGCCCCAAAATTCACGCAAGATTTGAATTTTGCGCCATTTGTGCGGTAAAGTGTTGCCAACAAAAAAAAAAAAAAAACAGCGTGACAGCTGACAGTTCAGGGTTATTAAAAATGGAGTGCTACACGAAAGAACAACGCATTTTCATTTTTGAGTAATACTTTAAAAATAATGAAGGTTTGGCAGCTACAGTTCGCAATTTTCGTACAAAATATGGTCGGAATATTGATTTAACTTCATCAACTGTGAAGAGATTAATTCAAAAATTCACGAAGACTGAATCAATTAGTGATCTTAGACGCTCTAGCCATCCTTCAACTTGTCGTTCAATAGAAAAACAAATCGAAGCAGTCCTTGAGAGTCCATTTAGAGGTTAAGAATTAGATATTTCGACCTCTCTACAGCTTATTCTCACCAAAGATTTGCATCTTCATACATACAAAGTGCAATTGACTAAAGAACTGAAGCCTACTGACCGCGCACAGCGAAGAGAGTTCGTTGAATGGATAATGGAACAACAAGTGGATGCTGATTTTTTAAACAAAATCATCTTCGGCGATTAGGTTCATTTTCATTTTGATGGCAATGTTAATTGTCAAAATTTTGGAATTTAGGGTTCAGAAAATCCACGAGTGATTGTTGAGAAACGCTGTCACTGTTTTTTGCGGATTTTGGGCTGGGGGCATCATCGGACCATTCTTCTTTGAAAATGCGGCTGGTCAGGCAATAACAGTCAATGGTGTGCTCGCTATCGCGACATTTTGTGCCTAAATTGCAAGACATGGATGTGGACGACACGTGGTTTCAACAAGACATGCCATACAGCCCGAGAATGAATTCAATTACTGCATAAGTCATTTGTTAATGTAATTTCCCGTTTTGGTGATCAAAATTGGCCGCCCAGATCATGCGATTAACGCCGTTGGACTTTTTTCCTTGGGGTTTTTTGAAGTTCATGCCAATGCCAACAAGCCCCCACTCCTCGATGTAGCAGCAAATTGAGCGAATCAACGAAATTCAGATATTCAGCCACATTTATGCAAAACGGTCATGGAAAATTTCGACAAAAGAGTACCGGAAGTGCCCAGCAAAGTCGTGGAGAGGCCATTTACTCGATATTCATGTTATTTCATACATAACCCTATTACTCGTATACCACACTACTTTATGAATATTTTTTTTTTTTTTCCGAGGGTAGGTAAAAAATTTTCATGAAGACACTATGAGGATCGGTAGCGCGTGCTCATAGTAGTGTGAGATTTTTACTCACTAAAAAAACCTCCCTTCGTAATAAATTTCTTTGATTACATACTACAACTAAGTTTTGACTTATCCAGCAGTTTTTCTTTCACGTATTGAGATCGTTTGGCAGGTCCCTTTCCATTGAAAGTTCCTGCTTGTTCCGCAAATTAGGCGCGGTTTCTTGCTATCGCGTTAAATCGAAAGGTTTAGTCCTTTGTAGACGACGCAGTAGATTCCTCTCATCTAGAATTCGAAGGACTTCATTGTTAACGTGTCCTTGTAATCTGTCTTTATGCTTACGCGCGAAGTTTTTGATTTCATATTCGACTGTCGCAATTCCTAAATCTCTATGGATATCGCTATTTCTAATAAACCACGGTGCATTAACTATTGATCTTAGCACTTTATTTTCAAAAGTTTGTAAAATATTGACATTACTTATTTTGGTACAACCCCAAAGTTGTATTCCATATGTCCATATCGGCTTTAGCACTTGCTTGTATAAAAGCAGTTTGTTCTCTACATTAAGCTTGGAATGTTTTCCAAGTAACCAGTACATTTCTCTGTATTTGGTTTCGAGTTCTTTACGTTTTTTCTTCACGTGCGATTTCCACTTCAGCTTAGCATCAAGTGTCATTCCAAGATACTTAGCCTCGTTTGCAAACGGAATTTGAACCGAGTTTGAAAAGATGGGCAAATTATTTATTTTCTTATAAGTAAAATTGACATGAACAGATTTGTTTTCGTTTAAAGCTAGTCGCCAAATCTTTGTTCATTCAGTGTTGTCGGCAAATGTAGCTAAGACGGTGCCTTCTTCTTGCGGTATATCGCGAGTATATAATAGGTACAAAAGCGGTCCAAGGACACTTCCCTGCGGCACCCCAGCCCTTATTTCTTTAAATTCCGAATATTCGTTTCCGTGTTTGACTCGGAAAAGTCGATTCGTCAAGTATTTTTCTAGAATATTATATAAGTGTTTCGGCAGAACTTGTCGTAATTTATATTTCAAGCCTTCATGCCAGACCTTGTCAAAAGCTTGAGAAACATCAAGGAATATGCTTGAGCAAATCTTTTTTTCTTCGTAAGCTTTTCAATTAAATCAGTTATTCTATGCACTTGGTCTATTGTTGAGTGCTTGGTTCTAAACCCAAACTGATGATTGGGAATAAGAGATCTTTCTTCTATAACCGGCTGTAATCGCTTAAGTACTATTCTTTCGAAAACTTTAGACATAATCGGCAGCAGCGAAATAGGTCTATACGATTTTTTATCATTCGGTGGTTTTCCAGGCTTCAGAATCATTATTACTTCCGCGACTTTCCATTGACTCGGAACATATTCTAATCTTATCGCTGCGTTTATAATGTAAAGAAACTTAACTAACGCTTTTCTAGGTAACGATTTAAGAAGCTCTCCTGTGATTAGGTCGTATCCAGGAGCTTTATTCGGTTTCAGTTTCTTTATTTCTTGTTGAAGTTCGGTCAGCCTTGCATTTCTTACTGTGTAATTGTGAAATGCTATATCCGACGCATTATCATTTTCAACAAGCGTTTGCCCATCAAATGGTTTAAATGTTTCTTCTAAATGGGCGGCAAAGACTTCTGCTTTGTCTTTATCATTCTTGGCCCATTCGTTGTCATTTTTCTTGATTGGGGCCGCTTGTATTTTCGGTTTTTTAATGCCTTTTATAGCTTTCCAGAGCGAATAATTGGAATCTTTGTCCGCTGTTAAGCTTTCAATGCTGGTTTGTATTGTCCGGTTTTTAAAATCAATAATGGCCTTTTTTAGCAAGTTACACAAGCGATTCAAATGCGATTTATGTTGCGGAGCACGAGTTTGTTGCCATTTTTTACGCGCTTTTCTCTTCTCCCTTACCATTTCTTTTATTTCCGGTGGATATTTTTGGGCATGATTGATTGGCGTTTTCCTTTGATAGGGAGTATTTTTCCACGCGGCGCGCTGCAGAACTTCAACAAAACGATCAATTTCGATTTCGAGTTCAGAAAACGTCCTAAGTGATACTCTCAGTTCGGTATGTTCTTCAACGTCTTTTTTAAAGCCTTCCCAATCAGTTTTTCTGCTAGTTAGTCTAGCAGGTACATCTTTTTTAATTAGGCGTTCGCTCATCGTTAGAATGATAGGGGAATGATCGGAAGAGAGATCAAAACTTTCATCAATTTTAATACATTTGTCTGGTATTCCTTTTACAACAAAGAAATCGATCAGATCGGGTATTTTGTTGTTATCAGTCGGCCAATATGTTGGTTTACCAGTCGAGTGAAAGTCGCATCTGTGTTGCATGCAGGCGTTGTAGAGTGCTCTGCCTTTTTGTGAGACACATCTTGAACCCCAGAAGGTGTGTTTAGCATTAAAATCACCGCCAATAATAAAATTCGGTCCAAGAGAGTTGAAAATATTTGTAAAATCATTTTTTTCAAGCCTGCAACGCAGTGGACAATAAATAGACGAGACATTGAAAGAGTAATGTCCATTTTTCACGAGTACAGTGCTCACTTGCATTGTTTCAAGCTCTATCATAATCTCTTCAGAGTGTTCGATGCAATCTTTTATGATTAAAGACGACCCGCCTCTGGCTCTTTCCGACGGGTGATAAGCGTGATAGGTACTGTATCCAGTAATGTTTACACGCGATAGTTTCATCAGGTGAGTTTCACATATCAAACATATGTCAATGTCCTTTTCCCATAGAAATATTTCTAGCTCTTCTAGTCTTTGTATGAGACCGTTGGCATTCCATGCAACAATTTTAAGAAGTTTCGTCATGTTCGCTTTGAAATGCTCCTATTGTTAAGCTTATATTCAAGCTTCTCCAACCTGTCGACAATTAGCGTGTTTGTTTTTGTTTGCTCCTCAAGCCTCGCAAGGATAATAGAAAAGACGTGAGATACGGGGTTTTCCGAATTATCAGTGTTCGTTTTTATTGATGTTGATGCTTGAGCACGCGTCTGCATGTCAGAATCTGATGGCTTTTCTTTAGGCGCTTTTACCTTAACGCGGTGTGGAATTTGATCGGCGTTTGATGTCGCAGCTTGAGCGTACGTAAGCGCGCCAGGGTCGGCTCGGTTGTCTCTAGTCACCTTTCTTGCAGCAGTTTTCGACTTTTCCTTATTTACCGGTTTTGAGGGTGGGTTTTCCGGCTTCATAAGTCGATCTCTTCTTTTTTGTAATTCTTTGGCTACTTCACAGCCTCTGTAATTAGCCGGATGCTTACCATTGCAGTTAATACACGCTGCAGGGGTTTTTTTGTTTACACCACACTCTTGACTAAGATGTTTACCGGCGCATTTGACACATCGCGGTTCTTTTCGGCAATATGTTTGCGTATGGTTGAATCCTTGGCATCGCTTGCACTGAGGTATCAACCTTGTATTCTTGCGCATGGGTTCGATTTTGACTACGACATTCAGAATTGTTCTTATTTCGTAAATCTTTTCTAAACTCTCAGCCTTATCAAAGGTTAGCATAAAAAGAGGAAGCTCGCGCTTAACCATCGTTTCCTCGCCTTCCAATTTTTGCTTTTCCCGTTTAATTAAGTTTACCGCATCGACGATTTTAAAGTTTTTGTTCTTCAAATCGTGAACAACGTCTTCCCTTCGGCATGAGGCATGAAGTCCTCTAGCTACGACTCGTATCGGTCTTTCAGATTTATTTTCATAAGTTACCCACTGGATTTTTTCAGTATTCAGTTTATTAGATACTGAGCGGTAACTGTCTGAGTCCTTTACGTTTTACTTTCCATTTGTTGTTGTTGAGCGATGTTACTTCAAAATCGGATAGCAACAAAGGTTTGAGAAAAGAATGCAGTTTATGTTTAGTTTGTAGTCGTCTTTATGAATATATGCCATTCACGATTTTTATAAACCTGTTTTTCTACCAAAATTACTTTGCATGAATTTTGGAACACCCCTTACAATTATTATAAAATTGTAGTAACATTATATGTATTACGCTAATCATTGTCAAAATATTTATTGGGCCGATCCCGGCGGTACTGCAATACCGGGCCAACCCGTGACAGAGGTGGAGCAAGCTCCTAGCACTCCGTCTGATTCCAAAAATCAGTTTAACATTTGTTGTCCCCCGATGGAGGATCTATCAGATGTTAAGCTGATAAGAACAGATACTACACTTTGATCTTAGCCATAAGGCCGAGAAGCGATAACTGTTCCGTTTTTTAGGGGTGATACTTGGGTGGAAACACTACAGGAATTGAATGTGAATTATAAAAGAGAATTGAAAACCACCCTTAAAAAATTAAAGTTGTACAGGGTTAGTCATTTTTAATTTAAAATAAAATAAAAAGTACGAGTATTCCAGATTTCAATTAAATCTTTTCACTGTTTTAAATTTTGGACTTCTTGTGGGTTAATTGTCGATGACTTTTCGGTACATTTTTGGCTGTATTGCGGCCATAACTTCACGGATGTTGGTTTTTAAGTGCATCGAAGTTTGGGGATTGTCTACATTTTTATTTGTTTACGCAGCCGCCGAACTAAAAATGGACGTCAACTTACAGATACTTCTGCAACCTGAAAAACTTGTGGTTATTATCAAAGGAAGCTACGAGGGTGAAGGTAACGTGCTATATAGGAGTAGGTTGTCAGAGGAATTTGAGATTCAAAAGCTATATACTGTCACCATTACTATTTCTAGTGGTTATCAGTTGAAAACAGTGGAATGTAATGGAGTCTTACATTCTATCTTAAACATCTTGTTTAGTTAGTTAGTTATATCCTCTGACCCCTCGTGGGACATAGGGCGTCAACAACGCCTGCGCGCCATCCCGTTTGGAGTTCTACAACGCGCTTGAGATCCCTCCAAGTCATCCCCAATGATCCGGATTCCTTCTCGACTGCCCTCTTCTCCATGACTGCCTAGGGCGTTCCACTCGTCTGCCTGGTTGGGTAAGTGGATTCTATTGCGCCGTAAGGTGTAACCACTTTCTCCTTCGTATTTTGATGTCTATTGGCTCCTGGCCCGTTATCGGATGTAGTTGGTCATTCGCAATAACATTTCGGCCAGAAGATCCTTAGGGTCTTGCGAAGACATCTATTTATGAAGGTTTGCAACTTCCTTGTGCCAGTGTTGGTCACTTTCCAAGTACTACACCCACTAAGTAGCAATGATTCCATGTTTGATCGGAACAGTCTCACCTTGGTTTTTAGACAGCGTACCGAACGTAGCCTTTGTTTTACGAATTCTGCTGTCCACATTCAGTTCGGTACTGTGGCCATACTTCCTAAATATAGGGGGTGGGGGCTTTAACGTTTTAATTTCTATGAAAATAGTATGAAATTTTTGTCCTACACACACTCTCTCTTTAGACATCTGTCCATACATAAGCCGTCCCCCGTCTCATAGCCACAGAAGATTGTAAGAAGGCGAGGATAAATCATCGAAAGACAAGCGAGGGGAGTTTTAAACCCAATCTAACAATCTCTCCCGAATCTGCCGTCAAACAATCGGATCCACCATACAGATGGAGTGTTACAAATAATAATGGAGAAACAAAAGTTGGCAAAAGATACGTATATAATGATATTTATTGGTCCAGCTTTCGCCAGACCCTCTCAAAAATTTCAATTTAGACTCATTAGAGTGCCCCTCTCCACGGAAATCTTTAGTAAAAGGCGAAAGATTTATTCGACATTGAAGAGAAGCCAGAGTGAGTTTTGTCATAATTCAAACATGTACTAGTGAAATATGTTGCAGAAAGTGGATATGAATTCGGAGAAAGAGTGAAATTCGAGATATTTTATACGTTGTGGTATTTTAAAAACTCATTCATCATTAGTCGTACGAATAACTAACTTCCTGCCTGTATTCCTTTCCGATTTAAGTGAATTCAACTGAAGGCGAAAAAAAAACCCAAATAAATTACTTAACGTATCCCGCAATGAAGTTCATGTAAATTGAATACAGTTGCTAAAAGGGTAACAGATAGACAGAGGCATTTAGCAAGAAAAGAGTTTAACTCCAGTAAGTCTTGAAGCAGTGGTGGGCAGCTACTAAATAACAAAGTTACATATCTAAACACTAAGGCGATGTTTTGATAGAACGTACATATGCGCCAAATCATGAATCAGATATGGGTGGACGAAAGTTAACCTGATGAATGGAATACCAGCTCTATATGTCACTTCTACAAAAAAACCCAACATATATGTTTTGGGCACCGAAAACAATGCAATTTCTTCAATCATCTGCTAGAACAGATAATGTGAAGGTGTACTCGTATGGTGTCATCAACACGGAAGTCATCATCTTCAATAGGTCCGTTCAACTCGTATTGCCATCATCTGTCGTCCTAAGGCGAAACAAGTACAAAATCAAAGACATGATGCCAACTTCGACCAGAAGAGATCTTTGCGTTATTCCCTTGGGCTTATGGCTTGTTACATAGGATTTTGATCCTGCAAAAGGTTCATTTCCTGAAGGAACCTGAGTATGCTTTTTACAGGTAAGTTTTGGATTACGAAAGGGAAGATGAATCCCCTTCCGAGTAGTCTGTGTCTACTGCCAGCCACGACTGGGCATTCGCATAGAATATGTTCTGACATTTCTTGATCTTCCAGGCATAGATGGCAGAGATCTGACGATGATAATTGAGCGAGCAGTGACCCGTAAGGTAGGCTGATAAGATTTACCATTTTTTTCCCCGAGAGACAATGTTTTGAAAAATTTATTAATTTATTGGCCTGTGGAAGGCCCGTGTTGCGATTTTATTCAAATATTGATGTAAGTTTTTCTCAGGAGTTCAGTTCCAGTTTCAGGTGGCTAACATGTAGACCACACAAAGGTAATGGCCCTCTGAATGGTAGTGCTCAGCCGCGTCTTGAAAGTTCATCTGCACCAGGAGCCAGGAACACAAATGATTCTGATGTTATTGTGAGCAGGTAGCTGATTTTAGGTGTTTAGGCAATTCCAGGCCAGCTTAGACCTAAAGTCGAAGTAGTATAGAGCTTTAATAACCGCTTGGCTGTCAGGCAGGATGTTAATATTGAATCTACTGAGATTGCGCCTAATGCATTTTCTGGCACACAATTCTATGCCATAGATTTCGGCCTGGAAAATGGAATGCAATTGGGAATTAGGGCCGAACACTTCCGCATCTACTCCGTGTGAACATCACATCTTTGATCCGTCGGTGAACTATGTTGAGTAAGGTTAGTTCAGGGGAGGAGGACCCCCGTTGTTCCATTTATCACGCTCTATGATCATTATTTTAGAAGGACGGTAAAGATTTATATCTAGGGGCATGAGGAAGCAGTCTTGGACTCCAAAAAGCTACCAAGCGTCGAATAAAAAATTATTAAACGCCTTATGGTTATCCTATCCGGACATAGGTTGGTTTCTGGAATGTGTCCTCCCTGACTCTGGCAGAGAAGGTCCTCAAAACGACAACTGAAGAACGAGTTCACCGTGTGAATTAGCTAGAAGTCGTAGGATTAAGTGAAATAAGATGGTTAGAGGCGGGTTAGTTCCAATCTCCAACGCGTGTGTTACTTTATTCGGGAAAACCGTCTGGTAGTGCACATTTGCCTGGAATATGGTCTACTTTTAGCTCCTGACACATGCAGCGGCATCTTATCGATACTGGCATTCAGATTTAGGACAAGTGTAGGGAGCGTTACCATCATCCAGCGCAGCGCTCCGGCGAAGCCACCGTTTGAGAAGAAAAGTGACGATTGAAGGAAATGGAGACATCGTCATTTTGAGGGAGGGACTTCAATACGAAACGGGGACTACACTGGCTGAACAAGCCGGAGGAGAAACGCTTACAGAGTTGCCGAAGAAGTGATAAGTAGCCACAGCCTACGTAAACACCTGGTGAAAAATTTGGATAGTTCTCTTCTGGTTTCGGATGAAGATCAGCTGAGAGAAGGAGAAATCATTGATCTATCCTTTTAAGCCGGGATGAGCTGCCCAAAACACTAGGATGCTCATCGTTCCTCACAGTAAGAAAGAGCTCAGTACTCTCTCCGATCCTCTTTCTGATTTGCATTAATAAACTCCTTTCTATGACTCGTAATCCTATCCATTCCTTCGTAGACACTGCTTGGTTCTCCTTTGCCGGTACTTCAACCACAAATGTTTAGTTGTGTCCCGCCTGTCAATCTGTTTATTCATGTACTTTAGATGCTCTCCTTTGCATGCACCGATTGTCGTAGGGGCATAGATGATCATTTTTTAACCGTTCAACACGAATGTGGAAGAATTTGCCTTCCTCAGTATTGCCAGAAACCTATAATTTGGAAGGATTTACATTTTGCATTTACAATTCTCAAACAATTCATTTCTATGCTTTCGAGAACATCTCAGGCCTAGACTCTTCATGGATCGGGAGCCCAATAAGTAAGCATGTTCTTCCTTTTGTACTAGAGGCGTAAAAATAGAAATGAAAAACACTGATAATATCGCCACTCGAATATCGATATCGATAGTAGACCATGGAACATCGAAGTGCTCGATACATCGAAAGTTCGATACCCCACGATATATCTCGTAGATACAGAGATACACGAGTAAGATATTGAAAAATGCGTCACTATTCCTGGCTTGCCTTGGCAATCCCTGGCTGATATGCATCAGAATCCCAAAAACTACTGAATTCAATAAAAATAAATCTGTAGCCTGCTTTTAGGATCAAACTAAAATTTGGACACAAACCATATTAGCTTGGACGGAAATCAGTTCATCAAAACAGTATTGCCATCACTTGCTATGTTTGATTCAGAAAAACTGCAAGGAAGTCCTTAAAAGTTTGATGGCCTCAGTTAATTTGTATTTTCCCTTACGATGAGATATAACTCTTCCCAGTTTTTTTTGTTTAAAATTGGTCTCCCTCCACAAACCGACCAGAACTTTGTCAATAATAAATTATGAAACAAAAATAGAAATCGTTCTATGTCCCAATCGCTACCGTTCCCTAATTGCGGATGCAATTCACATCCGTCCAGAGCACCTCCTTATTACACTCCCAACCAAACAAAAGCGTGCTAGTGTACTCCATTTACAGTGTTCCCGCTACGGACCTTCGAGATCCTTTTTCTCGAACGTGTTCAGAATGCAATAACAAGCTGAGATTTTTATTTGCAAAGTGGAGCACGAATCTCTTTTCTGCTGCCTTTCGTATGTCTCCGTCTTTCAACCCAATTCCTTTGGAGAATTCCTTAAAGCTTGAGAATATTTTCTGGGCAATTTCACTGCTTCACACAAGGGATAAAGAAGCGACAAACAATTTCGAGAAAAAAAATGTTGCAAAGCTAAAATAAAATCTGTCACGATTGAAGGAATTCATTTATCATAGTGTCACAGGATGAAACATCGTATTCGACAAAAAAAAGGACACTCTCGCCAACACATGAGTCAATGGAGGCATCCAACATCCTTCAACTCTGCTGTTTCACACTTTGTAACGAATGTCGATGCTTGCTGTGGTGCTGAGAGCGACAGTAGTGTCAACTAACAGCATCCTCGCAAGGACACTCACTCTCATATATCACGCAAATGGATTATCCTTTGTATCGTTTGTGCGATGGATCTAAATGAGAAGTTTAAATCAATCGAGATGTACGAGTAGGTATTCGCTTTTCATTTTTCTTTTATGACATGTGTTCAATTCTAAACTCTTCACTTTGGAACCCGCCTTCAATCTACTCGTGTGTGCACAGGGACATGCACTTCACTTAAGCTGAAGAAGCGGTATACACTTGATTTCGTCCTCCATTAATCGAATTAAATACCATCGACTGGGGTAATTTTGAGTGAACTCGTATGGTTAAGTGGATTTGTTGTTTTTTGGATTTGGTGGGTGACGCAAGTCCTTGGGTAAATGCATTTAAATATATTTCGGATAGGCTTGAAGAGATCCTTGATACATTTTTGTTTTCTCCATGTGGGTGTATGGTACTTTTGCCGAATTACACTTCAGAATCGTAACAGTTGTTGGCAGAACCAGCAAAGGATGTTGAAAGGACTCTTTGCGTGGAGAACTCAATGATCACTTGGATGTATTTCAAATTTGCTGTTCCCAATGGTTGTGGAATACTGTTTTTTTTTTGGTTGAAATGGAGTCATTACTTCAATGGATGAAGGATAATTAGGCCGTTGATATTGAGACGAATTGAATGGCCTATGACAGGATGCCTGATTAGCTTTGTTTCTTTAAATGAAATTACATTAATCTCGATGAATATCGATGATGCGTAGTTGCCTATGAGAATTTTCAATGATTTTGTTTAGAAGGAACTCTTTTGGTAGTATTATGAGTAGCGGATGGTAGCTCCAACATTTTTGACTAGTCTGCATTCGACGATACTGCGCATTGTATCATTTTATGACATCGGTCAACCCTAAGTACATTTTCGTGGTCTAATCTGAGCTGAGTATAAATTTAAAAATTGAAGCCAGAAAGTCAAGATGGCAAAGAGAAAGATCCGAACATAGTGTATCTCTGTTAGTAAGTCCTACTGCCACCAACATTTGTTAGCGAATGGCGTATTCTCTGCGTCAAATAACAGCACAAGTTTCGGTTTAGTTGTGGAAAACAATGTCTTCGAAATGGAAAAATACTTCGTTGATGATCGTTGAGAGTGATGGTCTCCCAATAGCCAGAACAGTGCGATATGGTCATGGGATTAAGTGAAATATGATGGAACTATGCGTGGGAGATGGAACTATGCAACAAGAAGCACTACCTTGATCTACTACGCATATATATTGTAATATGCTGGCTACGGCTCGAGTAGATAAAACGATATTCTGTGAAATTTATTTCTTTATTTTCTAGTCTATAGAACAATTCAAGTTCACACTATACTATTCTTTGCAAATTCTTTTCTTACAAGGTCTCTTTCCTCTCAAATCACTTTATCTCCTTTCAATTACTTAATTCACAAATCCAAACTAATTACTTTTTCTTGTTTACTCTCAACTTTCAATTTATCACCAAATTACAACTTCGCCCATCATCACTTTTCCAATCTCTTCGCCACGGTTCTAAACCAACTGTCTTTTTTTGATCGCCATCTGTCCTTATATAGCAGAAGTTTCTGATAGCCAGAAACTTCTAGCAAATTCTTCGACCACTGGAACAAGAGAAATAATTCTTGCAGTTATAATTCCCTTTTATCCCTGATATTATTCGTCTCTTTCGTTGACATGAGCTGTGGAGACTTCGTCCCAGACACGAACCTCGAATGAAAGGACAGTTCGAACCAAAATTCTGCCAGAATGAAGTCACTTCGGAATTTGTTGCGTCATATTTTTAGGGGGCGTAGTTATTATTATGCTACACTGCCCCCCTCTTAGACATGTTCGTCCCGAACAAGTGCATCCTCATTTCGGCCTTTGTATCGACTCAGTCGGTCCACATGAACCACTTTCATTTTGGCCCTCGGTCCTCGCTGGATGCGGTAGACAACATCGTTGATGCGGGTTACTATTCTGTAGGGACCTTCCCAGTTCCGCTGTAATTTAGGTGATTTCCCCTTTTGGCGATGGGGATTATACAGCCACACCAGATCTCCTTCCTGGAATCCTGACGTTGTTGCCTTGGCATCATACCTGGTCTTCATGCGGTCGCTCGTCATCTTAATCTGGCTTCTGGTCCTTTGGTGTATGTCCCTAAGCCTTTCCCTAAGGTCCGCCACGTACTCTTCTTCATTTCTGGGCTCATTGGTAGGAGATCCAAATTTCACCTCACTGGGTAAACGAGCTATTCCACCAAATAAGATTTCGAACGGCGTATGTCGAGTAGTGCTATGCACGGCACTTCTATAGGCCATCAAAAACAAGGGAATCTGCCGGTCCCAATCCCGTTGGTAGTCACCTACGACCTTCGAGAGATGTTCGTCCAAAGTCCTATTGAAACGCTCCACCATACCGTCCGACTGTGGATGAAGCGGGGTTGTCCTTGTCTTTTTGATTCCGAGTAGTTGACACATCTCTTGGAAGATTCTTGACTCGAAGTTCCGCCCTTGGTCAGAATGCAATTCCAAGGGCACACCGAATCTGCTAACCCAATTGTAGACGATCTGCTCCGCCACGGTTCTGGCTTCCTGGTTAGGGATCGGAAACGCTTCCGGCCACTTACTGAAGTAGTCCATCACTACGAGGATATACCGATTACCATTGTCGGTTTCCGGAAAGGGTCCTGCGATGTCAATGGCGATTCGTTCAAAAGGTGCTCCCACGTTGTATTGGTGCATCTTACCTCGAGTTTTGATTCTCGGACCCTTGCTAGCTGCACACACGTCGCATTTTCTGCACCAGTCTTCGATATCTTCCTTCGCTTTTAACCAATAAAAACGTTCTCGTACCTTTTCTAGCGTCTTATTCACTCCCAAGTGGCCTCCGGTCGCCCCGCCATGCATTTCCTGTAACACCTCCTTGACCCTCGTCCGCGGTACGACAAGCTGCATTACAAACGACTTTCCGTCGGAGGATTCCCATTTTCTTCTCAGAACACCTTCTTGGACATGGAGGGAGTCCCACTGCGCAAAATATGCCTTTAAGGTCGGGCTTCTGTGAGAGATGTCCTGATGATCCGGTTTCTCCATGTTCTCCTTCCAGGCCAGAATCGGCTCGATATCCGGGTCTTCCTTCTGAGCGTTCCGGATCTCATCTACGCTCCAGCCGGCGATAGGTTCGGCTCTCATTCTTTGGGTGGAAACCAGCTCCCGTTCTTCCTGACGCGCACAATGTTTACAATCCGTTCTGCATGGTCTCCGGGACAGTGCATCCGCATTAGAGTGGAGTTTTCGTTTACGATGCTGTATTTCGTAGTCGTAGATTTGCAGCCTTTCGATCCATCTTGCGACCTGACCCTCAGGACTCTTGAACTGTAATAGCCATTTTAAGGCTGCATGGTCTGTGCGAAGAACGAACTTCCTCCCGTAGAGGTATTTGTGAAAATGCTTCGTAGCCAAGATCAAAGCTAGAAGTTCCCGCCTTGTCACGCAGTAGTTCCTTTCTGGCTTAGAGAGCACCTTGCTGAAGTACGCAACCACCTTCTCTTGGCCGTCATGCACCTGGGAGAGTACGGCTCCTACCCCGACATTACTAGCATCTGCATCCACAACGAACGTTTCCCCGGGAGTGGGGTAAGCCAGTATCGGGGCATCGCATAGCCGTTGTTTAAGTGCCTTGAAGCTCTTCTCGCACTCAATTGACCATTTGAATTGTTTTCCCTTTTCCGTCAACTGGTGCAGGTTCTTTGCGATCCCGGCAAAATCCTTCACGAACCGTCTGTAGTAGGTGGCTAGGCCCAGGAAGCTCCTTAGTTGGTGTTTGTCTTTGGGGACTGGCCAGTTTTTCACCGCTTCGACCTTCTCCGGATCGGTTCTCACTCCTTTCGCTGAAATTATGTGTCCCAGGTACTTGACTTCCGCTCTAAACAGGGCGCACTTCTTGGGGTTGAGCTTCAGGTGGGCACTTCGAAGCCTTTGAAACACATCCCTTAGATTGTCTCGGTGTTGCGCAAACGTTTTTCCTACGACGATGACATCATCCAAGTATACCAAACAGGTTTTCCATGTTAACCCTTGCAGGACACATTCCATCAATCGCTCGAAAGTCGCCGGAGCATTGCACAGCCCGAATGGCATTACCGTGAATTGCCATAGCCCATTTCCTGCGGTGAAGGCGGTTTTCTCCCGGTCTTCTGGATGGATCTGTACCTGCCAGTAGCCACTCTTCAAGTCGAGAGTGGAAAACCATCGGGCTCCTGATAGTGTGTCTAGCGTGTCGTCAATCCGTGGCAGAGGGTAGCTGTCTTTCTTGGTGACGTAATTGAGCTGCCGATAGTCCACGCAGAACCGCGTGCTGCCATCTTTCTTCTTAACCAGTACAACCGGTGATGCCCACGGACTTTTGGAACTTTCAATCAGACCTTCTTTCTCCATTGCCGACACCATCTCTGCAACTTCTGTCTGCTTTGCCAATGGAAGGCGCCTAGCAGGCTGACGAATTGGTCTAGTATCACCAGTGTCTATTCGATGTTGTACCAGGTGTGTTCGGCCGTATTCTCCGTCCTGTGAGGCAAATACATCAGCGTACTCATTGATAAGATTCTCTGCCATAGTTCGCTGCTCCTGATTCAGCTCACTAGACTGGAGAATCGTCTCTCTCACTTCCGCTGTCCAAGGTGATGGGAGAAGTTTTGGAGCATCACGTTCAGATATTGTTGCGACGGCGGTAATCGGCGTGCATTTTCCAGTCACCTCCCCTCGCCTTAGTTTGACAGTGTGTGGTCTTGCGTTCAAAACCCTCACTGGAACCATGGTGTTCTTTGGTTCGACTAACGTCTTTCCCACGATGTAGTCTTGAGAATTCTTCTCTGGGTCTGGTTCTACTATGTAGAATCGGTGGCTCCCAAGATCACCTTCCAGCTTCGTCCAAATGATTGTCTCTGAAGACGGCGGCAAAACTTCGTCTTTGCTGATGACTGTCCTGAGAGTTACGGCATTCTCATTTCCGTACACCATCGGAATCTCCACATTTCGATACCTCAGTACTTGCATCCCGATGTCCAAGATTACTTCATTTGCTTTCATGAAATCTACTCCGATGATGCACTCGTCGCATATATCTGCCACCAGAAACGCATGGGAGAACGTCAGTCCTGCCAGAGTAATCGTAAGACGAACTTCTCCAAATACCTTCGCCATTTCCCCTGTTGCAGTCTTCAGGCAGTAGCTGTTGGTGTTGTGCAGCCAGGAGCTTTTGACGATATCTCTTCTTACAATGGAGGCAGTGGCACCTGTGTCGATGGTGGCTACGCACTTCTTCTCGTTGATTAGTGCCTCCACTGTCAGGCTCTTGTTACCCCGTTTGGTTTGCGAAACTTGAATGGTGGTCCTGGGGGCCTCCCAGGTCCTTACGCATTTCCCGACTGTTGGTTTTGGGAAGTCTGACTGACAGGATGGATGTTATCACCTCCAGATGCTTCCTCTCTGCTTCTCCTACTTCCGCAATGTGAACAATTTCCTCGTCTAGGTGCACTCCTGCACTGCCGTTGTAGGTGTCCGGTTTGGTTGCAATTCCAGCAACGGATTTGACTTCCGCGAGCTCTGTCTTCATCCATGACGGCTGTTCTCTGGCATGAGCATTCCACGACGGACATTTCCCTGACAGGGTGTATTCCCTGGTATGCTTGGTCCGCAGCCTTCATTGACAAAGCGAATGCCAATGCCTCGGGGAGTGTTCGCTTTTCAGCCATCCTTACAGCCATTTGCAGTTGTCTGTCCTCTATGGCCTGAATAAAAGCTTCCACCGCCATTTCGTTGATAAGCTCCTCACCGGCTTTAGGGTATGAAAGATGGGCTAGTCGCTCTATATCCGCTTGCAACTGTTGGAGCGTTTCCCCCCTTTTCTGGACTCGACTACGCAGCTGAACCCTGTACACCTGCTGCATGTGTTCATCCCCAAACCGCATCTCGATAGCCTGAACCAGAGAGTCGTAGTTCTGCTGTTTATCTTCCGGGATGGTCTGCAAGAGCTCCGCAGCTGGACCCCTCAGTGCAAGCGTGAGTGCAATAGACTTCTCTTCATCGTCCCAGCTATTGGTCATTGCGGCCGCTTCGAATTGCCTCTTATAAATTGGCCATGATGTTTGACCATCGAAGATAGGAGGCTGCATCTCCTTTCTTCTCAGACCGTCAGTGGAATATTCCCGTGCTTTCTGTCTCTTCACGTTGCTGAGCTCCTTAGCAAGATTTTCGACTTGCTTTTCTACTTTTTCAAACTGAGTCTCTATCTTCCCGAACTGAGTTTCATGTTTCTCAAAATTTTCATCGAATCTAGTTTCGACTTTTTCGAGTTGCGTCTCGACCTTCTCGATTTTCTCTTCGATCACTTCGAATTTGGATTCCAAGTTCTTGTTTTGCTCATCAAGTTTACTTTCCAGAGCATCTAGAGAATTCTTTTGTTCGTCTATAGCTTTCTTTTGTTCGTCCATTGCTTTCTTTTGTTCGTCCAGCTTAAGTTCTAGAGAATTCCTCTGGTCGTCCATTGCTTTCTTTTGTTCGTCCATCTTAAGTTCTAGAGAGTTCTTTTGGTCGTCCATTGCTTTCTTTTGGTCGTCCATTGCTTTCTTTTGGTCGTCCATTGCTTTCTTTTGGTCGTCCATTGCTTTCTTTTGTTCGTCCAGCTTAAGTTCTATAGAATTCCTTTGGTCTTCTATTGCTTTCTTTTGTTCGTCCATGACTAACTTAAGTTGCAGGAGCAGACTTGTTATACCCGGGTCGGCTGCTGTACTTGCTGGTTCCTCTTCCACGTCAAACTCTACGTCGTGCGGATTTTCACCTTCCTGCATTACTGCTTCTTCCAGACGAATCAGCAGGGCATCTTTTCCCCCAGTTGTGTCGAGGTTCCGCTTACTGAGTTCTGCCTTTAGTTGAGTTATAGTTAGTTTTCCCAATTTGCGACCCATTTTGCGCAACTAATTAACTCAACACAGAAATCGTTTTTTTTTTTTTTTTTTTGTGCAATTTCACACCACGGAAATAGTTATTCACAGAATAAGTTTTATCCCGCTTCTGACACCAATGTAATATGCTGGCTACGGCTCGAGTAGATAAAACGATATTCTGTGAAATTTATTTCTTTATTTTCTAGTCTATAGAACAATTCAAGTTCACACTATACTATTCTTTGCAAATTCTTTTCTTACAAGGTCTCTTTCCTCTCAAATCACTTTATCTCCTTTCAATTACTTAATTCACAAATCCAAACTAATTACTTTTTCTTGTTTACTCTCAACTTTCAATTTATCACCAAATTACAACTTCGCCCATCATCACTTTTCCAATCTCTTCGCCACGGTTCTAAACCAACTGTCTTTTTTTGATCGCCATCTGTCCTTATATAGCAGAAGTTTCTGATAGCCAGAAACTTCTAGCAAATTCTTCGACCACTGGAACAAGAGAAATAATTCTTGCAGTTATAATTCCCTTTTATCCCTGATATTATTCGTCTCTTTCGTTGACATGAGCTGTGGAGACTTCGTCCCAGACACGAACCTCGAATGAAAGGACAGTTCGAACCAAAATTCTGCCAGAATGAAGTCACTTCGGAATTTGTTGCGTCATATTTTTAGGGGGCGTAGTTATTATTATGCTACAATATATATTTTTTTGGTTGCGCCTGGAGGTGCAGGAATCTTCAAAAGATACCAATGGCCCGTACCATTGGTTATGCCTGATTCATATATCTGACCTGATGATTCATAAGCGTCTGCCAGTATATGCCTACGGGCTAAACCTCACCCCCCAGAGAGGCACTATGAGAACCGGCCGCTCGTGCTCATAGTAGTAGGAGATTCGTTCCTCTCATTTTTTCGTTTTGTGGTGACTACGACTAAGTTACCTTAACAAGTAGTTTATGCTTCTGTAGTGTTAATCGCGTTAGGTAGGGAGCTTTCCAGCGAAGGCACCTACTAATACCGTCATTACATGCGGTTTTCCCTTACTACGGTCTTGTTCTTTGTAGTCGGCGCTCGAGGTTTGTCACGTCCAGAGTACAGATTATTTCATTATTGCAATGATCATGAAGGCGAGTACGAAGTTTGTGAGCAAAGTTTGTTACTTCATCCCTCACGGTAGCAATTCCTAGATCTCTGTGAATATCACTATTCCTTATATACCATGGAGCATTCACAATTGCTCTTAGTGTTTTGTTTTGGAATGTTTGCAGAACAGTCATATTGCTTGGCTTGGTACAACCCCAAAGTTGTATACCATATATCCAAGATGGTTTTAGCACTTGCTTGTACAGAAGCAGTTTGTTGTATACGCTTAACTTCGAGTATCTCCCGAGTAGCCAGTACATTTCTCTAAGTCTGATTTCGAGCTCGTCGCGCTTCTTTTTAACAGGTGGCTTCCACTTAAGTTTTGCGTCTAGTGTCATTCTTAGATATTTTGCCTCGTTTGCGTACGGTATTTGTACCGAGTTAATGGAAATAGGTAAGTAGTTTATCTTTTTGTACGTAAAATTGACATGCGTTGACTTGGTCTCGTTAAGGACGATTCTCCAGGTCTTTGTCCACTCGCATACTTTGTTTAAAGCTCGTTGGAGTTTTCCAGTTGATGATTCGACTGACTCATCTGTCTGCGAACGTTGCTACGACAGTCCCTAGATCTTGTAGTATATCTCTCGTGTAGAGGAGGAACAGGATTGGGCCGAGAACGCTTCCTTGCGGAACACCGGCATGGATTTCTTTGAATTTCGAATATTCTGCCCCATGTTTAACACGAAAGAGTCTGTTATTAAGGTAAGATTCCAATATTCTGTAGAGTTTATCTGGTAAGATTACCCTTAGCTTATATCTCAGGCCTTCGTGCCACACCTTGTCGAACGCTTGCGATACGTCGAGAAAAGCGGTAGAGCATATCTTTTTCCCTTCTAGAGCTTTTTCAATTTCATTTGCAATTCGATACACCTGATCGATTGTGGAATGTTTAACCCGAAACCCGAATTGATGATCCGGGATCAATCGCCTTTCTTCAATTACTGGGTGCAATCTTTTTAGCAGAAGTTTCTCAAAGACTTTAGATATTATCGGCAGAAGCGAAATGGGTCTATATGATTTCTTGTCGTTTGCACATTTCCCCGGTTTCGGAACCATTATTACTTCGGCGACTTTCCATTGCCTTGGAACATATAGAAGTCTCAATAAAGCATTTATAATGTAGAGTAACTTAACTAACGCTTTTTTCGGTAGCTCCTTCAAAACTTCGCCAGTGATTAAATCATATCCTGGAGCCTTGTTATTTTTCAGTTTTCTTATTGTCATTCGATGTTCGGACAGGGATACAGTTTTTAATTTAAAGTTGTCGGGTGCCGTATTTGCATTCGGATCTTCGATCAATGGTTGTCCATCGAATGGCTTGAACGTTTCCTCTAAATGTTCGGCAAATAATTCCGCTTTATCTTTGTCTCCTTTTGCCCATTCGCCGTTAGCTTTTCTTATTGGTGGCGAGTGCATTACAGGTTTCCTTATGGACTTTAAGGCTTTCCATAGAGAGACTTATCGGCGGTCAAGCTCTCGAGGTAAGTAGAAGTCTCGCGATTTCTTAAGTCCTGCAGCACATTTTTTAGCTTGTTGCAAAGGTGGTTAAGATAAGTTTTATGCGGTGGCGCGCGGGATTGTTGCCATCTCTTGCGCGCTCTTCTCTTTTCTCGTATGAGGTCTTCGATATCAGGCTGGTATTTGACTTTGCTGTTCCGTGTTGCTGTTTTTCGAAAAGGAGTATTTTTCCATACTGTGCACTGAATGGCTTCCACGAGCTTGTCAATTTCGTCTTCTATTTCAAGTGGTGTCTTTAGCGGCACATTTAGAGCAATATTTTCCTTGCAGTCTTTTCTGAAAACGTCCCAGTTTGTTTTGTTACTAGTTAACTTAGGCGGTCCTTCTTTTTTTTGCTAGAATTCCACCGATTTTCAGAGTGACTGCTGAGTGGTCTGAACATAAATCATAACATTCTTCTACTTCCGTTAGATTTTTAGTTAGCGCTTTTGCGATAAAGAAATCGACGAGGTCAGGGATTTTATTATTGTCAGTTGGCCAATACGTTGGCTTTCCCGTCGAAAAAAAATTCCAAACCACGTTTCATATTGGCTTTGTACAATAATCTGCCTTTCATTGAATTACATCTTGAACCCCAGAAAGTGTCTACGCATATAGAGTTTTTTTTTTTGTTTTTACTTCGGAAGGGTTTTACAGCCACTAAACCCACCTCCCCTCCTACCACTGGTCCGCACTGTACTGCCGTTAAGCATTTCATCGCAAGTAGGGGCCTTCAGCCTTAGGTGCTTGGGTCATTCGTCTGCCTGCCTGCTGCCCTACGATTCGTTATCGCTCCTGTTTTCGCTGCTTCTTCATAATGGTTGCCAAAGTGTCGCTAACTGCTTCCCAAGCCCCTTCCCTGCTTATCATCTGTCTGGTGATGTTGTCTGGGGTTAGCTACTCACCCAGTTTTTTCTCCAGCAGGTGCCATTCTTCATAATGAAAAAATTCTCCAGCGAAATAGCCAGTTCCAATCCTCCCCTTCAAAATTTCATTTTAAGCCCAACTTCGGTCGTACTGTCAAATATAGGGATTCGTTTATAAGCCGAACGACACGAATGTGAAATGATTTACCGGGCTCTGTAGTTCCCCATCACTACACCCTTCAAACACTTAAAGCCAACGTGCACAGATTCCTCCTCTGTTCCAATTCCCCATTTTCCTAAACGCCGGTGCCCTGAAACAATTTAAGGGTATTTATATTCCCTTTGGCGCGCAAATTATAAAAAAAAAAAAATGAATATTACCAGATGACTGACTGTACTGTAGTGTATTTCGCAGATATTACGACAGAAAGAGAAGCTGCAGCTAGCTGAATGAGATTGCTGACAGTTGCGAAGTTTTTTCTGTATATGTTCTTGTAACTGTCAGGATATCTCAAGCAGGCTACAGCACATAGTGTAGTATCGGATAAAGTGGAGGTAATTGGGATTCCATCTCAGTTTTGAATATAATAATTTCCTAAGTAGTTTCGTAATGTGCGGATGACCTTTAAGGTTATAACTTCGACATACAGGGTGTTGCAGTAAACATATATCTTGTGGCATATAGACAATTTCGTTTTATGTGTGCCTCTAGGTGACCTAGAAAGCTGAAACTATGTAAACTTATATCAGAACCTGAGAAGAACAATAAAATGGAGTCGAGTGTCAGACATTCTGTGTTGTACACAATTTTGCTACTTATATACAGCTTCCCATAATTACTCCCCTAGAAGTCCTAGTGCGATTTAAAAATCGTCCCGCAAACTTCTCAGCTTAGAACTTAGCAATTTTATAGCACGAAGAATATGGAATTTTTGAATTTCGAAATACGGGAACTTGCACAAAAAATGTTTCTCCTGATTGTATACAATTTTCCCAAAGGTTTTCCCATACCCATCCAGATGTTCTCGATCTGAAACTTAGCAGACTTATAGTGCAGATCACGCAAAAGAATATAGTGTGACCTATTTATTAATTTTTGAAATGTAGAGCTTTGTACGACATATTGTTCTTTTGATTTATATTCGTGACTTTCCGCACTCCACCAAAAGTTCCCGCATGATATCAAAGGTTCTTGCTCTGCAAACTTTTACAAAATACGATTCAAAACTAGAAAATAGACCCAAGGTTTTGATTTTAGAAATGCAGGGTGTTATAGCGAATATTTTTATTCTGATTTAAATACCTAGTCCTGCCATAAGTTCTGTTATAAATATAAAAAGCCTTTTGCTTTAACACAAGCTTCCAAACGGTGTGTCCATTGGGCTATAGCGGCACGTACGGTTTCCATGGAGATCGTGGACGCTGCTCTGGTTAATTATGTTCTAAGGCTTTCCAAATTTCTGTGGGGAGTCTCGCAGGCCATGTTCTCCAATTCTGACCACAAACAATAATTCATTTTGGACCCAGATCTGGCCCCCCCGACAGCCAATCTTCTGCTGCTATAAAGCCAGGAATATTGAATCTGAGCCACTCCTGCGTGGTTTTGGCTTTGTGCGCTGGAGCAGAGTTGGAAGATCCATCTGTATCCATTGATCGAACCCTTCACAACACCCTCTAGCACATCTTCTTGGTAAACCTTTGCACCAGTTTTTACGCCTTTTCCACAAAAATGGAGGGATGTGACACCATGGTAAGAGACCCCCCACCAAACCATTACGGAAGCGGGATGATGGCCACGTTGAACCCTTGGAACAACTCTTTTCGCTTCCTTAGATGAAGTGGCATCAATTTTGTCATTTTGTTTATTGAAAACAGAATGATGTAAATAGAATGTTTTCATGGCCATTGTCTGCGTGCCACAGCCTAATTTTTTTAATTGAGGAGTTAGAAGATCACCCGTGGACCGACGATAGCCTAGATATGGATCTGGTTGATATATCTAATTCCTTTAACATGATCTTCTGCTTCCTAAGGGGATTTTTCCGAATTCGTTCACGCACTGCCTTTACTACCGCACTCGCGACCACTTCTTGGCCTGTCCTCTACTCCAGACAATTCGCCGAGGCGAGCAATAGCCCGATAAATGAATATTCTCGATATTCTGAGTGGTTTTAGCAACTCGAAAATTTGGCCAGCACTCTTTCCGCACTTATGCAACGCTATTACCGCGACTCGATTCTCTTTAACGCCCCACTCCATGTTAATAGTTTGCAAACTGAAACCAAACTGACTAGTATTCTTCACTGATCAGTGTATGTGTTCTGAAAAAAATGTTAACGGTTCTATTCCCGCAAGAAGTTTTGAACGATAAGCGCTGGAAATTGTGTAACAAAACTTATGACAGGACTAGGTACAATTTTCCAATGTGAATGAGTTTATCAGCACCTCTCCAGAAGCTCCTGGATAACTTACGAAGCTGGACCATACACACTTATAACCTAAATCTTAGAAAAAAAAAAATTAAAGGAGCCACATTATTGAATTTCGAAGTACAAGGTGTTGGAGGACTTTTTTTATTTCTCTTCGGACTTATACATACTTATGTAAAGGGTCTTTCATTAAGCGCTTCCTATCTTTAAATTTAAATAAAACAAAGTATGTGTGAGATATCTTCGAAATTTTTTATTCGTTTGAAAGGCTTATCGATGCCATTATGTATGGAATATAACACCGTTCAAATGTCCGCCGCGGCTTCTCTGGTGGCGCGTATCCGAAATATCCAATTTTCCATGACTTTAGCGCATAAATCAGGCTGAATTTGACCGATGGCATGGGTTATGTTGGCTTCGAGAGCCGCTGTGGTTTGTGGCTTATTCGCATAGACCTGCGGCTTCAGAAAACCCTATAAGAAAAAGTCTAACGGGGTCAAATCGCACGATCTCAGTGCCCAGTTCACATCACCTCCACGTGAGATGACCATGCCCTGGAATCGCTCGTGCAGAATTTCCAATGTAGCGTGAGCTGTGTGGCACGTAGCGCCGTGTTGAAACCACATGTCGTTGGTGTCCATATGATCCAATTCAGGTCAAAAGAAGTTGGTAATCATCGACCTATAGCGCTCGCCGTCGACCTGTGATGGCCTGGCCAACGTCGTTCTCAAAGAAATATGGACCGATGACTTCGCCAGCCCAAAATCCACACCAAACAGTGACTTGTTTGGGATGCATTAGACGCTCTTGGATCTCATGTGGATTGGTATCGTCCCAAATTCGACAATTGTGTTTGTTGACGTACCCATTCATCCAGAAATGGGCCTCATCGCTGAAGATGATATTTCGATGAATATTAGGGTCAGTTTACAACTGCTCCAGAGCTCATTCTGCGAACACACGTCGTTGTCTATGGTCATTTACCTTCAGCACCTGGGTCAGTTGAATTTTGTACGGGTGCAGGCCCAAGTCACGATGCAAAATTCGCCAAGTTGTGGTCTGCGAAAGGCCGAGTTCTTGTGAGCGACGCGAAATCGACTGCCTCTGATTCTCCTGCAAACTCTCACGGATAGCGGATATGTTTTCAGCAGATCTGGCGTTTCGTCGACGTACGGGTGTTGGTTGATCGTTTACTGAACCAGTGGATTCAAATTTATCCATCACTGCGAATACTCCTTTCGGAAGGACGATTATGGCGACTGTAAAATGGGCGAAGCGCCCGAACAGAACACCCACGTATTGTTGAACGCTATATCCATCCATGGTGATTTGGCAAGACACACTGAATAAATGACAGCCAATTTGACAGACGTAGCTTTAACAATATGGGCGCTATCATCTGTCAAAGTTCGGAAGTCCCTATTAGAAGACCCTGTATGTAAGGTGCGTTCTAAAGTGAACAGAACTTTTTAAAAATACGTATTTCTAGTGAGGCCATCTATTGGCAATTACATGCGTCGAAATGATGTACTGTCAAAATTGCATGAGATTTAGACGAATAGAAGCGGAGTTATTGCGTCTGAAGTGACAGTATGTTTGTATCATCAGTACAAAAATGAGCATCGAATAAAGAGCTAATATTACTCGTAAGTTTTGTTTTAAACTTTGTAAAACTTTTACCGAAACATTTTAACTGATAAACCAAGATTATGATGATGACTGTTTATCACTTGGCAGAGTTCATCATACGCGGTTTAAAAACGGTCGTGAGGACATAAATCATGAGCAAAATGTTGGCCAACTGAAATCCGCGATCACCGCAGATTCCATCAAAACTGTGCGTTAATTCATCAATGATAAGCCAAAACCTTCCTTGAAATTCATGGAATTAGAATTGAGCATCTCAAAAACATCAATTTATCACATTTTGACCGAACATTTGCACAAGTTGACTGACGACAAAAAATTGATCAGAATTCGACAAAAATCGCATTTTAACTGTCAACCATTCCCCGTATTCGCCTGATTTTGCAACGTGCGACTTTTACCTTTTCAGAAAAATACATTTGAAAGGAAAGCGTTTTATGGACATAGATGCCAAAAGGCTTGCACCGACACCCTGAAGGACATCCAGGCCGACGATCTCAAACACTCATTCCACATGCTTTTACACCATTTACAAATTGCTGTATTCAATCGGAAGGGAACTTGTTCTTATTTTTAAAAAGTCCTTCTTACTTTGGAACGCGCCTTATACTTTGCATAGATATTCAGATTTTCAATTCTCGTACATTAAGCCAATTTATAGACTTCCTGGCCATAATTAGTCAAACTTTAGCAAAAAAGAGGTTTTTCGAGGACAAAATCAGAACGCGTACATTGAAAATTGAGGGCTTTTAGTACGTTGCTTGAACGAGTATAGTATAAAAAAAAAAAAAAATGGAACGTGCTGTGTTGCGCATACTCGATTGATTCTGTGCACGTTGGACAATAGGGGCTGTCGTCGTGGAGGTAGGCTCTGAAGCATCCATGGCCAGTAAGCATATGGGTCGGGTAGAAATTCAGTTCCCCATGCTTCCGATTGTTCCAAGCGTCTATAATCGGGATCAATTTCTGCATCCACTTGCCTTTACCAGAGTGATACCATCTCTTTTCCAGACTTGTCCTTGGTGGTAGCTCCATATCACTTCGACTCTTCGCTCTTGATATCGCTATCCTGCTGGCACGATATTTTTGTTGGGCATCTTTAGCAGATCTATTGGTACCATGACGCGTCGTTGTTGCATACTCTGAAAGCATTGATTCTGTAAGCTATTCCCGTCTTATTTCTGTACGACTTCATATTCATGACACCAGCCAATATTTGGGAGCCGTACAGCATTATCGATGCCACAACTCTTGCTAAGAGCAATGTCTTCCTGTGTTTTGGTCAGTCAATATTTGGCATAGTTCTTGCCAGAACAGTCGTTGCCTTTGCTGTCTTCTTAGGTGCATGTTGCAAATGTTGTTTAAAGCTAAGGAGATACAACGTGATCCTTACTCTTATAGTCTTCATGACTCGCCTGATGCTGATAAGTATTACTTCTCTCTTTCCTTCTGCAAGTTGTAGGTCCATGCGCACTACCCAGTCCTGAACCCACCCTGAGCTTCATTGCTGTCATGCTCCAACTCCTCAAGGAGTTTGGTCACTACAACGATTGCTATATCTACGACGAAACGAATTATTTTCGAAGATCT
This sequence comes from Pocota personata, assembly GCA_963082735.1. Lineage (NCBI taxonomy): Eukaryota > Metazoa > Arthropoda > Insecta > Diptera > Syrphidae > Pocota > Pocota personata. The sequence continues at coordinate 31,361,286 of OY720431.1, read as the reverse complement.
CGGGATTCTAAGTATGAGGACGTTCCACAGTAGCGCACCTAGTATGGAACCTTAGGGAACACCGCCTGTGACATTATACTGCCTCGTTCTATCGTCGGTGTCGTAGTGCAGTATATTATTTCTAAAATAGTCCGTCATTATCTTCTGCAGGCAGTCTGGTACTCTCTTGGCGGTAAGTGCAGAATATTTCTTCAGTTTGCGGTGTTGAAGGTATTCTTGACATCCGTCGTGATGACTGCGCAGTACTGTTTACTCCCGCCCTTCCATCCTTCGATGGCTTTTTCACCGTATTCACGACTTTGTCGATGGCATCGACCGTAGAACACACGAGTACTTTACGGAAACTATACTGACGATCTGCGATCACTGTAGTGTATTTCAGGTGGAAATTCAGTCTGGGAAGTTGCGGCATGGCTTTCAATTAACCGGATAGAGGGAAGCGCTATTGTACTGTACATAGATAGTCAGGCAGCTGGAATCACCAACAGTACAATCCAAGTTGGTTAAGCAATGCAGCAGGTCTCTGAATGAGATCTCTGATATATGCGATGTTTCCCTACGCTGGGTTCCAGGACACAGGGGCTTTCCGGGGAACTGCAGAGCGGACGAGCTGGCAAAGGAAGGTGCGGGTTGGTACTTCTCTGAAAATAGGGATGTACCGTCTGCTCCTATAGAATCGATAAAGTTCTGCCTTGATACTGAAGCCAGAGAAATGGCAAGCAGCGGGTGCCCATAAATAGGAAATAGCTAAGCACTATAATAGCAGCCCCCATGGGGCACTTCTTCACAGGTAGGCGTGCTATTAGGTTGGGTGCCCCTTCAATTATTTCTGTAGAAGCTGCAGAGACGAGGAGGAGGAAGAAGCAATAACTCACCTTTTGTGCGCCTATGCCTTATCAATGTTGAGAAGGAAAACTCTCGACTTAGCCAGTCTCGATATCTATAAAATGAAAAACTTTGTCTCCGGATCTAAGTGGTTCTGCACATAAATCCGGAACAGGAAGAGCTAGGGGAAAATATATCATGTAAGGTGCCTGGTGCTGGTAATCCGGTACACTTCATGGTATCACAATGTCTCTGCCTAGGAGAATTGCTTCCAATACCGCTTTTGAGGCTGTTCTCTTCGCACCAGTTGTACTGATACATGCTACAATAGCTTTTGTGTCTTCGTTTTGGTGGCTAAGCTGCCGGCCTATGCCAGATAATTAGGTTGCCGTGTCCTATGTAAGAATTCGTCTAACATTCCAGGGTTTGGTCTTTCGTTAAAGGTAGACAAAGGTACACAGGTGTGATGTTTCAAATCATAGCAGTTACCGTCCCTGGGACGTATCTGATGATAGTTCTGTCAAATTGTTTGATAATTAGAAATAAAAATCAACCGATTACCTTTAGTTTTACATTTATTCTGTTTTATTACGACGTACTAGATACACTAAATCTTTAACAGACTGTAGTCCGTTGAAATCGCTTTCGGACACGTCTTCACCTTGATTTGAAACCAATCACTTTAACTCGGTTAATTTTGATTTTTCGTTCACTCAATGCTCCACTGAGCGTCGAGTGATTTGATATTCTTCAATTATTTGGAATGTTGTGCATGGGACGATTTATAAATCCGATCCTCTCGACAGATGTAAGCTTTCTTGCTCTATTAAGTAGGTTAAGTAGCCTAAAATTTGGCGTTCTCCCTCTGAACACACGACTTGAGTAGATCACTCAAGAAAATTCCAAATTTTTCGATTGCAAGAACTTCAAAATTCCAAGAATCTGCAATGACTCAAATGTATCGAAATCGTCTAAGTAGCGATGTGACGGCTTCTCATCGACGGTTCTAGGTAGGGCTAGGGTCACTGGCAACTGTTCTGCCATAACAGAATGATGCGTGACCAAAGCTTTTAGAGAGGAGAATTCCTTTTTTGCTCCCTAAATTGAAGAGAGAAATCAGTTAGATACAGTTTGGGGGCTTATGATTAGAGTGGACCTTACTTTTATTTTGTAGCACTTTGGGGAACCGAGAATCACAAACTTTTTCACCTTCGTCTCCATCCGTAGGCAGAGAATGAAATTCCCTGGCTTTACGCTGGAACTTTGTCGAATGATAAATGCTCCAGCGGTCTCCTTAGTCAGCCTCTCAGTGGCTGCTTTACCAGAGATGTTCGGTTGAAACCAGGGTGCATCTCTTAGTTCGGAAGGCAGTTCTATAGGCTTTCGTTTTGGACTTTTGCCAGCTAAAGGGTGAAAGAGTCAAAATGAGTCTTCAGATGAAATTAATATGCAATTAACTTACTTTTTTCTACCTTTGGAGAGCCGCCACTGGTCAGCAGCTGACAACAGTCCTTGATTCCAGCATCCGAATCCACATCATCACCCTCATCGGCATATATCCCATTATTTGGCCAGCATCCGCCATCAACTATGCGGTCACATCGTGACCTTGTTTGGTGATTTGAATCCACAACCAGAAGGCACTCGTCATCATCATCATCATCGTCCTCATCATCGTCGACATCCTTGATGTCATAGGATTCCATCATGCCCATATAATCGGCCTGGAAAGGGAAATAAAAGAAAAAACCCATTTAGAACAGAAGTCTATTTAATTTATTCACAGAAAAAAAGGACATCATTCAAAGGATATTTATTTACCTCATCATACTCAGCAGCTTCAGACTCCTCCGAGACAGTGTGCTGAAAGAATTTCTTCCTCAGGAAATCCCTCATGCAATCGTAGACTTTTGGTTTTCTCGGTGCCGCAGCCACCGCCGCCGCTGAGGCAATCATCTCACAATCGTCCTTTTCGTCGTCCTGGCTTTGTATTAAAAATTTAGACAGTTGATGATATTTCTTGATGGCGATTTCAACACTTTTTATTGTCGATTTAGTCCTTTTTGTCGTGTCCTCCTTTAGTGGAACATCATTGTCCGGATATAGCTCAGAGTATGCAGGACAAATAAGAGTTTCGTATTTCTGCGCTTTTGGTTTCGTCTGAGGACTCTGACTCTTCTGCATGAACTGTGAAAGGATAAGAGAAAATCAGGATTATAAACAGACGTTCCATCTAAAAAAAAGAAGAAGGTAAACAAGGTTATTGTTATTCTTCCATCTCCCTCAACATAAGTCACATTGTGATCGCTATCACAGAAGAAGAGAGGAAAAAGGTCCTTTCATCCATATTTCTCTCACACACTGTATCACATCAGAGACCAATTATTATGTAAGTGGATATACCCATTTCTTGAGCTATTTTCACGTTTAATCTTTAGTTCTGAGCAGAGATGAGTTCTGAAAAAGGTAGACATTTCGTACGGCATTGTGACCTAAGCCACTTAACACGTAGCCAGGGTTTTTTTTTTTTTTTTGGGGGGGAATTCCTTGAATTATACAATGTCACAGTGTGCAGTCCTTGAAATACAAGTAGTTCGCTCTGTCCATTTGACTGCACTAAGGGAATGAAAATGTCCTTGTTTGCTTCGAGAATTTGTTACGTGTGGTAATGTATGAATTTTTACTGGAACGTATTTTGGACAATGGAAGATTAATTGTGTGTCTTTCATGAAGACATGTACTTTATGAAGTACTATACAAGAGGAACGTTTATTAAAATGGGACACACCTATTTTTCTCCGTTGGAAAGTATTTATGTTGTTCGGTTTGGGGTGGACAGGCTTTTAGAAAAGTGTCACTGTTATGTGTTTTTCTATTATTTTGACATTTGTAAGGAGTGACTTCGTGTTCCAGTTTACAAATAGATCTAAAAAAGCCGATCTTGTCCTGCGAATTTCTTGGCACAAAGAAATGTGACATTTGTGTAAAAATATTCTCATCAAGTGGACTTAAATCGGTCACACGCTTTAAAATGGAAGAAGTTTTAGAGCAACTAAAGCGAGACTTCCGTGTATTTTTATTAAAAGTTGGAGAAAGGTGAAAAATACACAAAAAATACACATACTTGACCACTGTCTAATTGCATAAATTTTTCACCATTGTTTTGTTGAACAGAAGTAAAGGGTGACCAGAGAGCAATGATAGTTGCTGACAGCTGTCAAAGTTAAAAATGACATCCAGCTGTCAAAATATCCAGTAAGGTTTGCCATTTCATCATGCATCGCTTGACACTTCCCAAATGTGTGGAAATTATTAAAAAATATTATCGAAATTCCGGCTCAGTTGTAAATACGTAACGTGAATTTCGCTTCAGTGGGCAAGCAATTCTTCGCAACGTGGAAAAGTTTGAGCGTGAGTACACTCTTTTGGACCTTAAGCCACCAACCAGATAAAAGATCTGTGCGAAGTGAAGAAAATATAGCCGGCGTAGCGGCCAGTATCGAAGAAGACCCAGAAATGACAAGCGCCGATCAGCTGAATTGGGTATCGCCACAGAGTCAACCAGGCTTATTTTGCGGTTGAATTTGGGCCTACATTCATATAAGATTGTACTGACGCAAGAATTGAAGCCGGAAGACCATAGACAACGCCGTGAGTTCGCTAATTGATAAGTTGGCCGGAGATCCGGATTTTGGCCAAAAAATCATCTTATCGGACGAGGCCCATTTTTGGCTCAGCGGCTATATCAGCAAGCAAAATTGCCGTTATTGGAGCCACCACAATCCACAAGTATTCGACCAAGCATCAATGCATCCACAAAGATTGACTGTTTGGTGCGGTTTATTTCTTTCGAAATGAGGAAGGAGACACCATTACCGTCAATGGTCCTCGGTATAGAGCGATGTTAACCGACTTTCTGTGGCCAGAGCTCGGCAACATCGATATATCTGAGCTGTGGTTCCAACAAGATGGTGCTACATGCCATACAAGTGACGCAACGCTCAAAGTGGTAAAGGAGAAATTTGGTGACTGGGTCATCTCACGGCGAGTGTTCATCAATTGCCCGCCGCGATCATGCGACTTGACACCCCTCGATTATTTTCTCTGGGGCTACGTCAAGTCGTTAGTCTACGCTAAAAAGCCAACCACTTTGGACGAGCTCGAGGCCAACATTCGAGACGCTATTGCCAGAATAACGCCGCTCACATTGGTCCGACCGGATGAAGCACTGCCAGCGAAGCCGATTCGGCCATTTAAATGATGTGCTATTCCATACATAATGGCATAAATGTAGCTTCGAAATAAAGCCAGAATCAATTTGATATCTCACACCGTTGTTGTTTTATTTCCATTTTTTTTCCTATCGTTCTTCTCTGGTCACCCTATACTTGTAACAAATTCATAGGATGGGATGGAATTGTTCTATCTTTCAGTCAAATATTATACAGCATTTTTTATTTATCTTTGTTCAAAGGAAATTTTCAAATCCCCGATTTTCAGTCCATTGTACTACCAGGCAGAAACCCCTTTTTGTACAGCAATACTGGCAATATTTACAACTATCACAGATCTGCTATAGTCTGTGACAGGTCTGTTAGACCATATGACTTTGTAGGCACGACTGCTAGCCTAGGTATCGCACCTGATTTTGTTGGATTCTGCATAGAGTATACATGGCCATTTGTCAAAATCAGATAAATTCTGCTTGATATTACGTCTGATCTTATCAAATTGGCGTCAAATCATATCATTTGCAGGAAGAATTAAGAATTGCAGTAGAGTGCCATCTAGTTGTAGCTTCGGATGTTTGTATATGGTTGATGTACCTACTAACATTCTGCCGTGCCCAGCTATAAAAAATATTATATACAGGGTGGCACATAAACGACTTTTATGGTTTAAATTCGTTATAACTTTCTTATTTCAATATTTTTTTTTATTTCTTTTTTCAGAATTTTGCTAACAAGATTTGGAGAATTTAATATGGAAGGATATACAACAGAATTACGAACAAAAATCATTGAAATTTGTTTTGAAAACCAACGGGCAATTAGTTTGACGTGCATATCGTCGTTTTCGGCAAAAAGGGTCAGTAAAAGGGCCGGAAGACCACGTATGGCGCACACGGATGAAAATATTCAACGTGTACTGGAGAGTGTGCAGGATAGTCTAGAAAAATCAACAAGGAGACGTTCGGCTCGAGGAGATCTGTTCAGAGGATTTTGGCCACATTGCAAGAATTAAAGCCGATAAACTACCACGAATGGATTGATTATGTCATATCGTTATGGCAAAAAGCAGAGCGAATTTCCCAAGTTCATGCACAATTTGATAATGAGCGATGAAGCCCATTCTCAATTAAATGGCTTCGTTAATAAGCAAAGCCGGAAGAGCAGTTCATCAGCAACAATTACACCTACTTAAGTGTACCGTTTGGTGCGGTGTATCTTCCGAAAGGATCATTGGCCCATATTTCTTAGAAAATGAAGCCGGCGCCGCAGTTACCATCAACGATGCTTAATATCGAACGATGTTGGAGAATTTTTTGAGGCTAGCTATGCAAAACCATCCACAACTAAGGTTCCAACACGATGGAGGCACAGCGGATACTGCAAGGAACAGAATGGCTCTGTTACGGGACATCTTCGACGAGCGCATTATTTTTCGAGCGGTAGCAACTTCAATTGGCCGCTGCTTTCGCCGGATTTAAACACTCCCGACTGTTTTCTTTGGGCCTTTTGAAAGAACGAGTGTACGTCAATAAGCGACCACCCCCAACTGAAAACTATAATTCGCAATGAAATCTGTGTCATAACATTTGGAATTTTGCGAAAGGCGATGGAAAATGTGCTGAAAAGTTAACGATCGTGAGAAGAAGAAAGTGACTACCATTTGCGAAATGTAGTCTTTCACGTTTAGGTCAATAAAAATATAAAAGTTACAATATAAATTATAAAAGGAAATTTTGCGCCATCCTGTATAACTCTTTTGTGTTATTGCCAGGAGGTAAAATTAAAAAGAAAATACAACGTTCTCTTGTGAGGAGAAATGAGATGTCGGATAGGGCCCATTACAACCAGGAATTCCCTAACGAGAAGGTTCAATATCATCATCTTTCTAAAGTCTCATTGTGGACAACTCTACGATAGGCTAGCAAATTGTGGAGTTAGATATTATGACGACTTTGAACTGAAGGCTGAGGCAAATTCTAGGAAACGCTCAATGCCATCATACAGATAGACCAATGTTACAGATTTTTAGAGGAAAAGACTTTTACCACCATTACGTTCGCAAGAGTTTAAAAAGACCAGAAACGGTAGGTCAAACATACTCGTATCAAGGAGTCAAGGTTAGACTAGGTTAGGTAATTGCCCTCTCACAAGCAATGACACTCTTACACTAAAAGCCAGATCCATTGCGACATGAAATGGAAATACCGGACAGTGAACCCTACATGCCGATATTCCTCTTAAGAGAGGATATGCAACTCCTTTCTGGTCCACATTTGCGCGGGAAACAACTTTGTTCAACAGCGCTACATTCTACTGCGTAAATTGAAAGCCGAGACACAACGCCACCAAGCATGCTAACCTCTGATTTTTTTACAGAAAGACAGTATAACATTTCTTCTTTATTGCTGTCTACTAGATCAAGACTATGGACACCAGAATGCTTCTCACCAGAATGGTTTCGCTGAAGGCCAAATTTCGGCCCCAGAGCATGTCGACATGAATATAGGGGCAACAGTTTCAAACTTAGTTTCTTGTCTAGCATAGTCTGCCAGTTTCACAGAGCAAATTGCTTTGGAATAAGGTTGCAGCTGGATATACCTATGAATCAATCTGAGGACAACAAAAAAAGAGCAAAGGAAACGTATTGGAATGGGATGATGTAGTACAGTTTTATTAAAAATTATACCAACTGTACGAATCTAAAGAGAATAAACTGATATAAGGATCAATCGAATAGGAGTAATTGGGCCATCAACCAAATAGTCAATAGGTGTGTTCTCCAGTATCTTTCATCTGAAGGTATGCTCAATTCAACACAAACCATTTGAGAATGATACCAATAATGTAACCCAATACCAAGAAGCCGAAAAACTAGCAAAAGAACTGTAGACTACATCTTTCGTAGGCGTTAAATAGGAAGGTACTTCACTTGGGAAGACCCATGGAAAGAGAAAAAAATCGAAGGCGAATAAAATGAGAAGCTCAGCTGCTTATTCGAGGGACTCGCTTAAGGTCTTACCTTTCCTAGACAGCAATGGTAGCGCAAGACCCAGCATGACACTCAACCCCTATGAAAATATGCTAGAAACGGACAAACGTTACAGATTTTATCATATTAGTGCCTTCAAATTAGCTTCTGAAAGCACTGTAGGTAATCTTGCAATGGGGAAACGGAAACTTAGTCGACATTCAATGCGAAGAAAATCCAATTTACCACTTTTTCCAGAAAGAACTAGTCTACTATACTAGTACCTCAGTTTCAAATGAACTACCCATGGCAAAGAAACCATCTTCTTGGTGTCACAGTCAATTCTGGAGTAATGGCACGAATACATATCCAACATTGTAAAATCGTCATGAAATCGAGCTACCTGTTTAGAGCAAAGAGATACTTTAAAGCGCAACAGCTCCTTCTCCTGTACAAAACATAAGTTTTAACTGCCTGTAGTATAGATATGTGACATTAGAGCGGTCTACTAGGTAAGCCATCAGGTACTCGTACCATCACCTGGCGGACAAATTTTGGAATTCACTTCAAAACTGAGCACAAAAACGCGTACAAAGCTATGATAAATTCAAGAACTTACAGTGGAACCCCTTGGTTGTGGATGAAGCTAGCCTTATTAAAGACGAAAATGGGAAGATTATCTATAGCTTAACATATTCTTTAAGTAATACCGTAAAATAGCCGAAGTTTATACGTTTCGAACTAATTTTTGTGAGTTTTCTGTTGATCTGATCCAACAATTTAAGAGCAGAATCAACAGGTATCTACAAGTACGAGTATCTCGGGACGCTCACCTCTTCTAAGAGAAGATTGTAAAAAAAAAACCCATAAGTTACCCTAGGTAGATACTCAATGAAACATAAAGGTCCTCCGACTGCTGCTATTTATTAAATATTAGTCACTCTATGAAAAAGGGGTTTTAAGCGTCTCATTATTGTGAATAAAAACAGCCACTTTACCACATTCTGTAAGACTCCATCCATTTCTCAGCCACTCGCAGCAACAATGGATAGTCAAATAAACAGCCATCCATTGCGAATTGCCTGCGAAATTCCTACGAACCCCGTAACGAATTTTGACGAGTATACGATTTTTAAGGAGTCCTTTCGACATGAAAAGGATCATTCCACACTGCGAATGAATCACATTCACATTTTGCTCGTGAAAGTGAATAATGGAAAACTGATGAAGCGTAACCCAACTCGAGCAGACACCTCAGCGAGGAGCATCAATAAAACTGTGGATATGATGAGGCACTATAAAATGCCATCAATTCAACAAAAGGAAAGAAAAAAAAAAAAAAAAATAAACTCGGTTGCACATTTTGCCTTTGTTAAGTTCTCTCTTTTGGCTCGTCCTTATATACGATTTGTAGTCCTTTTTAAATATAATAAAAATGAATTTCAATGGATTCACAATTTTTACCCGTGCAACCGTTGTGTACGTCTCGTCTTCAACGCTGCACTCGAAGCGTTGTTATTTATGACTCCTGAGTGCATTTTATATTTTGTTATCCTTTTTTTCTGCTGGTTGTGTAGTGTATGGTGATTCTTTGTATGCGGTGGCATTTCTATTGGAAATTGAAAAATAATGAGAATCGAACTCGACAGAGTGCCGTGCCATGCCATGCCGCTTGTGTTGTGGTCCTTCCTTTCAGGTAAATATACTCGTAACTATGGCGGGCCATTTTTATCATTTGTATCGACGAGAGGATTCGATCAATCTAAAAATTGATGAACTCCTTGGCATGGCAGGTAGGCGACTGAATCGCTGCGATGCCATTAAAATTCTACAAGTAGGGATGCTGCAACTGGAATTGGAGATGATTTCCTCTTGCTTCAAGGATGTAGCGGGTTGTTAACTATTCCGATGCACGCACAGCCGTTCGATTTATCTATTCATCGGTTTGCACACCCTATTATCAAAGAAAATTTCATCGTCTAACATGTTATTATTGTGTCCTTCTTTGTTGTATGTTTGGGGGAACAAAATTTGTTACGAATTCCTTTCCACTTTTCCATCCTGAGGAGCGATAGGAATCAGTGGAGTGTGTATTTCAGACCTCCATTGGTCTGTTTTGAGTTGACAGTTTATTGGATTGTCGATTGGTTTGTACGCAATGCAGGGGATAAGGGATATGTGTCGCGACGTTGCGTCAATTGATTAGTAATTAAATTGTTAACCACTGACAGATGTTCACTTTAAAGTGGTGATATGAAATTGCAACTCAGCGAACAGATGTGAAAGCGTGGTTTGGCGCGAGCATTGAGATTTGAGGGTGGGGTATAAAAAAGTGCGGGCTGAAGACACACATCACACCGTGGCATATGGTGTCGAATCGGCTTATTAAACATTTGATTAATTTTTAATAGAGAGGGTTGAGTGTAGACTGACTGTTCATTTTCATCCTCCTGACAAAGATTGAGTTTTTAACTGAGCTAGTTCGGTGGCCAACACGAAGCATTTGCAAAACGGAACGACGTACATGAGTAGTAAGCCATTCAAATGCGTAAGGTGACCGAACTACTAGGTACATACATACATACATATGTAGTTAGTAATTGATGTTTTACGCATGTGACTTTTGAGAAATCTATGAGTAGCTCCGTAGTCGAATGGCCTGAACGTGCGCTTGGCAGTTCTGACTACGGATTTATTACTTTACGAAATGGATGTAGGTACACGTAGAAGAACTTATTGAGTGGAATTATGACCGGGGAAAACTGTACCAGAGAGAGCAAAGAACCATTCTCAGCAGGATTACTAATCAGAAATCGTTTCTATAAACCAACTACCTCCCGATATTAATGGTGCAGACGTCACAGAAGTTCACACACATTCATGAGTGATGTAAAAAATCAAATTCCAAATGATGGAAATGACTTTTTCCACATCCGCGATCCGAAGATTCCTAGGTAATTGTTAGGAGCCTTCTCCACCCCATTAGAGAATCTGCAAGTAGATAATGTCTCTTTTTAAACACAGTTCCCCAGTTGGCTTGCTCAGTTTTGAAAGAAGTTACTCCCCAGAGCCTAGCTCCTTTGAATTTCTCCTCTTTCCGTAGGTGAGCGCTGATGACTTGTGAAGAGATGCTCCTATATTGCAAGCTTGTCGGCTTCTTTTAAACTACAAACTGGTCAAGATATTATTTTTCTTGCGGTTGCCGTTCTTTCTATCGAATCATGCCTAGAAAATGCCCTAAACGTGATCGACGAATGGTGTACTTTAAATATGCTCTCGGTCAATCTCTAAAAACCACGGTTGTTATCTCTACCAAAAGAAGTAAGTTGATTGGCCTGACTCGACCAGTGCTTAAAGGCGTCACAATCAGACTCTTCAATGAAGGTAAGCATTTAGAAGTCATGCCGGGGAGTAGACTTCTTTGGTCAGATAGACCCAATGAATTCAAATTGTTCCAAGATTTTATGCAGTAGATTGGTAAAGAGTGGGTAGTGTGTTTGCTTCAGACCAGAGATGTGCAGGTTCGAGCCCAAACGGGGAACAGCAAACGCATAAAATCGAAGTTTCTCCAACCACTACACCGAAAAAGGGTTCCTGCTTGATATCCGTAGTACAATGGACCGGACATCGAGTCTGAGTACTTCTGGGATTTGGAAACTTTTTTGCTTAAAATTACTTCAGCTATGTATATGTGGTTTAAATTGTTCTCCACATCCCTTAAACACCCTGTATGTGTCTGTAGTTATAGTTAGGCTGCGCTTCCGAAATTTTTGAGAAATGCGGGACCTATCTGAAATCGGTTGCAAGCTTGAACTTACTAAGATTTATTTGAATGTAGATCAGAGTGGGATTATGGTAAATTAAATCTCCGATAAACTTGCTAGTCAAGGTTCAGAGGAAACTTCTCAGGACCTGAGTTTGGTCTTCCTTCGCCCTTGATCAGGGCTAACATTGATGGTTATTTTTCTTATGTACGAGTACGTAATCGTGGATACAGACAAGCAGCACTTTCGCTGAATTTCAGCACAAAAAGACTACAGACATACAACTTACTGGCGTTCTTACGGGCCACTATAGGATACAGACAAGCAGCACTTTCGCTGAATTTCAGCACAAAAAGACTACAGACATACAACTTACTGGCGTTCTTACGGGCCACTATAGTTTTTCAAGCACCTAAATGCACCTGTGACTGTGGGAGGATGACGATACTGCAGAACACTTCCTCTGTCACACGGTTGATTGTCCAAATCATCTGTCTAGTGGCAGATTTCTGTGGCTGATGTGGTGAGTGCTGATCACATATTTTTTTTGTAGGTAAGCTCCTCATCACTGTGCCTACTCGTTTTTCTATGAAAGACGAAGAAATTTCTTTAGCAGATGACTGGTTCAAATAATTGGCATTCTATGTGGTTCAAGCCACATTATGTGGATAGGAATCAATGGCAAGGTCTGATCGACAGTTGCGAATTCATTGGACACATTTGTTGAACTGAATTATACCACAGAATCGTGTCAGACTATGTTGGGCATCTGGACATTACGACATAGAGAGAAATGAACTTGCCGAAGAATTTACAAGGAAGCGGGGGAGAGAGTTGGAATTTGTTTGAATGAAATCACCAAAATGGATGGACATAGGAGGGGATAGGGTATCTAAGGCCATCTGGCAGAGAAAAACTGGAGAAAATCTTAAACTGAGCAGATTACAGCAATAGGAATCCTCTCGGGTCACTGTCTTCCTAAGAAACAAGTACGGATGTACGCAGATACTGTTCTTCTCTTCTTCTTCTTACGGCGAAGTTGTGATCCGGAGTAGAAGGATCACAACCCTCCCACTTTACTGCATCCCTATTGGTCTGCCTGTGGGGTTTGCCGGTTTGACCTCAGAAAGTACCGGCAGGCTCCCGGTTTCGGATCACTTCGTCACTGAGGCCAATCGAATGCTGGTGTTTTTGCATTTGTGTGATCCAGTTGTTTTTTGGTCTGCCTTTTTTGCGCGATTGCGTAGAAACGTTGATTGATATTGCCTTTTTGACGGGGTTCGAAGGATCTCTCCTTTGAACATGATAATACCAACTGAGCCGGTCGTGCTCTATCTTGCTTGTGATGGATTCTTTTACATGAAGGCTTCCTCGAATCTTTTAATTTCTTATTCTATCAATCTTCGTTACTCCTGCTGTCATGCGAAGCATCTTCATCTCAGCTGCCGTTAATTTGCCTCATACTTTTTGTACATTGTCCAGCATTGTGAACCGTATGTGAGCGCCGAACATACAACTACGGTGTAGAGCCTTCCTTTAAGCTTAGGGGGCATTTTTCGATCACAGAAGATAGCGGAGTTTTGCCGCCACTTCATCCACCCTACGCTTATGCGATGATTGATGTCATCATCACAAGTTGCTTCGCTATTGATCATAGATCCCAGATATTTGAACTTTTCACACTTGGGAAGCACTTTTCCATTCAAGTAAATGTCTGGAATAGGCCGGTGTGGATCAGAGAACGGGCAGCACAGATACTCTGTTTTTTTGGAACTAATACGGTACCCATTTCCCTCCAAAACATCCATACATCAAGTGCTCGTTGCAAGGCCATTTGATCTTCGCTTATGATAGCTCCATTGTCATCAAAGAATAACTGATGTACTTTGGGGTCCGTCACTGTTCCTTCAAGCAGATAATCAAGGACTGCAATAAATAGCAAAGGACTTAGGACGCTTCCCTGGTGTACACCGACTTTGATTGGGAACTCTTCGGTGACTCCTGCGGGACATCTTACTCTTGTCCTTGCTCCCTCATACATGTCCATGATCATGCGCACGTAGGTTTCTGGAACTCCTCGTTGTCTTAGCGCCACCCATAAGAAATCTCTTGGTTGTTTATCAAAGGCTTTTTCAAAATCAACCAACACCATATGCAAGTCCTTTAAGGAATCACGATGTTTTTCCATTATGATCCTTATACTTTGGATTGCATCTGTTGTTGATTTACCCGAGACAAACGCGCACTGGTCATCAGATAGCCGTATTATTTTCCGCAGTCGGCCATCTAATACCCGCTCAACGATCTTCATGGTGTGTGACATCAGCTTGACGGTAGTTATCGCAGTTTCGCATATCGCCCTTCCCTTAGTGCAAAGGAAGAAGATAACTTTCCCTCCACTGATTAGGCATTGGATCACCGCTCATGAGTTTGGAGATAAGAATCAGGAGCCATCTGGACCCGATGTCGCCCATCTTTTTCCAGAATTCAGAGGGTATCTCGTCTGGCCCAACCGCTTTTCTTTTTTTTTGGAGTATTTGACGGCATTCCTAACTTCTTCGACAGTAATGTCGGATATTTCGTCATGGTTAGGAGCGGCTCTTGGAAAGTATACCCGGGGAAACTGTTCGTTCGGAAGTCTTTCAGAATACTGTCGCCATCTGTGGAGAATTTTGTCGTCTTCCACAAGAAGCTGGCCTTGAGCATTGTTAATGAACTTTGGGGAACGAATCTCCTGAGCATTTCTTCTTCTCTGGGCGGCTATTTTGAAGATAGTTGCTCCCTTATTCAAGTTGTTTTATCGAAGCTCCTGGATAGCCTGGTTCCTATCAGACGCCGAAGACGATATTTCCTCCAACTCCCGATAGAGGCCTTCCATACCTTTTGCTTGAAATTGGGCGCACTTCTTCTTCGCGAGACCTTTGCAACATCTATATGTATATCACTTCAGATAGGTAATAAAATACGCAGATACTGTAATAAAGGATATATCACATATATTATGTAAATTTCAGGGAATTACCCATAGCTCTAGGAAGTATTGAAGCAGACAGTTTTTCAATGACAATGACAATGACAATAATATACTCAAAAATTTGCTGGGAAATTAAGTGCTTAAAGGAAAGTGTTCACCAGGGAACTCGATGGGCCCATTATGGTATTTAGTATTTTATGAAAGCCTATCTGCATAACCTTGTATAACAGAGCATCGAAAAGTGTAAAAATATTCTTTATTATTCAAATTACGCAGAGTTTTCTCGTCACGCATCCCGTCTCTAGTTGCGGCTTTCGAAAAAATTTGTCAGTGTACAATGCACGAGTATATGCTACATGGCTACATACAGATAACGCTAAAGGACACAGAGGATTTCAGAGGATGTCGCTGCAAAAGACTCAACATTAGTGGTACTTAGCATTTTTTTTTTTGATAAATCTGCATAAATCTAAACCCTTTTGTGCCAATGTGCCTGCCAATGTGTTTTAAGATTTTGCTGCTTCGAACGCAGTAGCTTCTAATTTCATTGATTTAATTTAACTCTCCTGTTTTCGGCGGCATTCTCTATCACCCTCCTTCGATTCACTGCGCCATCAATCAATCGCTGCGAGTTCTTAAATAAACACACTCGTACGAGTACTCGTACCTACCAAAAGCAAAAGAAAAGGAATTAAATCCTTTCATCAATCATTTAAGCAGAAACAAAATCCGAATGCGACATCGAATTTCAATTGTGGAAATTTTAAAACAAAAGAAGAACCAGGAAAAAAAGCATGTAAGGAGCTTAACAAATTGAAACCAGACTGGTTGACATTGCATTGGCTTCATAAACAATTAGGCCTAGAAAAACTGACGGACTTTTTGTATTTATCTTCCTCTTTGCCGTGTATTCGATTCTTTTTGTGTGACTGTAAAATAACTCTTTCGCATTACATTTGCCAGCAATGCCGCCCAGGATTATTTTCCATAGAAAGAGAAGTCCGTTCCCCCCACGCCACCCCATTAATGTGAGTGGTTTTTTTGACGGCAAATTGTCTGGCGACAAACGACAAGTCATTAAATTCAAAATCAATTAAACGTTAATAAAGTGAAAACAGCCAACAGAAATACCACCTCCACCCACTGTTGTTTATCTCTTAATAAAATGTGCGGATTAGGTTAAGTTTGTGAAGCAATTATCGGTATTTCCAGCAAAGACCCGGTAAAAGTGCTCATAAAATATATATTTTTTTTTCATCTCGATATTGGACAGGAAATTTATAATGATCATAAAGAGGCCGAAAATAAATGCTCACCTCTTACGCCCACATTAGTTGATGCAGGGGCTGCGAGAAGGTATAAATTAAAAATTTTATTTCATAAGGCTTTTTCCAATTCGATGATATATTTATCCATTTAAGAAGGAAAGAGATACAGAAGAACATACGAGAGTATCTAAGAAAGATCCCAGCATCCTACTGACACTCTTAATTGAATTGTTTTAGGATCGTGTCTGACACTAATTAATGCCGACACGTACGCGGTTCTGTTCACTCTTTACTGTCGGTTGGGGATTTGAAATATTTTTTTTATTTTCATCGCTTGTGCAGTAAAGTGTCGGTACGACATATGGGTGCGGCAGCGGATGAGGATCTGCTCCACTTAGAGAAATGAAAGTGTTTTGATCGGCTTGGGAGCATCTGTCAAATTCAATGAAATACGCACTAAAAGATGGAATAGATGGATTGCGTATCAAAAACTGTTGAAAGATCATTTTTTTTCTTTTTTTTTTTACATGTGGACTTAGTGAGAGTAGTATAGATACATTGAGAGAGTATTTATGTAAAGCTGTAGGAAAACTATTTTGTAAAAACGTTACAGAAATTAAATCAGCTTACTATTGCAAAGAAATCGCCCTTTGCGGATACCTTGACATAGAAGGTGCTTTTGATAACACTGGTTATGACGAACCTATTACCAGATGGGTTAGGAATATGATCGATAGCCGCATAATAACAACTTCGTCAGGAGAGGTCTCTACGACGTTTTCGGCGGCTAAAGGCTGCCCCCAGGTTGTACCGTTTACAAGAAGAAGAACACTGAACATTAGTTAAGTGATTCTAAATGGTACAACTATTCATTTTTCAGACGAGGTAAAATATCTAGGAATTGTCCTGGATAAGAAACTTAACTGGAACTCCCATGTTAAGCATAAAATTGCCAAGGCAACCAATGCCATGTGGATATGTCGCCGTATGTATGGCAGAACCTGGGGTCTGTCCAAAAACTTCATATTCTGGTTATATACCACGGTGGTTAGACCCATCCTTACATACGCGTCCGTTGTCTGGTGGACGAAAACCAAGGAGGTACACTTTATAGATTAGCTTGCCTCGGAATTACAGGTACTATGCACACCCTTCCCACCACAGCCATAGAAGCCATACTACTCCTTTACACATTTTCATAAAAAAAGTGACAATTCGCAGTGCAGCTAATCTTCGAAAGTCGGATGTTAACAGTACATGGGATTATGTGGATCTCATGGATCTATTAACCGACTTCCAACCCGATATGCTCAGCACGGTTTCTGACTTTACGCCCAAATCACTCTACTTTGGTAGAAGGTTTGAGATTGAGAACCCAGACCGTGATATATGGAATAATGGCGAATCGTTTGGTATACGAATGGATCAAAAATGGATTCAGGAGTTGGCGCCAGAGTGTATGGGCCCAATCACAAGATTACGAAATTACTTGGAAAAAGTGCTAGTGTTTTCCAGGCCGAGCTTTAAGCAACTGAGACCTGTGCAAATATCAACTTGCAATCAGGAATCAAAGGTGCCGGTATACACATTCTCACCGACAGCCAAGCGGCGCTTAAAGCACTGATCTCCCACCTGATCAGTTCAAAATCAGTTCTAAGCTGCTTCGACAGTTTACAAAATTTGGCCCGATACAATGAAGTAAAATTGTGGTGGATACCGGGCCATGTACGCGTTGACGGCAATGAAACTACAGATCTGCTAGCCAGAAAAGGTTCCTCTGAGTTGTTCATTGGACCTGAACCCTTTTGCAGAATATCTGATTCTGCCTTCAAACTAACCTTAAACATTTGGGTTACATGTGCATTTCCTACTGGAATAACTCCCAAGGCCTCAGACAAGCTAAAAGAGCTGTCTAACCCTTTCAAAAAAAAAGCAGCTGATATCCTAAAATATATCAGAAATGACATAAGAAGGCTTGTGAGCTTTCTTACTGGTCACTGCCAATTACTCTACCACCTAAATAAAATAAGAATTTCAGAGGATATTACCTGCCGCCTCTGCCTAGAAGAGGACGAATCTGCAGAATACATACTATGTGAGGGTGTAGCTCTGGGTAGAAGTATGAGAAGCTTCTTTCTTAAGGAGATAATATCTCCATTAGACCTAAGGAACTCTTCCGCAGCCGTAATCATAGCTTTCAGAAGGAAAGTTGAAGTACTGCTGCCCTAAATAGTGGTCTCTGGCACAATAGATCTCTCTGGTCGCAGTGCTTACACGCAATTTTGGCGTGGCCACACTACTGTTTATTAGAAATGAAAAAAATTGGGCTCTGTTTTCACGAAAAGTTTATTTGAAGGTGTAAAATTAATGACATTAAGTTGAAAAAATGATATCGGTTAAATGACCACCTCTTGAGGAGATGCTTATTTGTGTCGTTGAATTTTTGCTCGCTAAACATCTGGCTTCAAATTGGTGATTTCTTCTTCAATATTGTCCTTCAAGACTTGCAAGGTTTGTGGTTTGTTGTAGTAAACGCGAGATTTCAAAAAGGCCCAAAGGAAGAAGCACTTTTTCACTGCAAATGCCGCACCAAACAGTCACTTTGAGGGGATGCAATGGCTCTTCGTGCATTTCATGTGGATTCTCCGTGCTCCAGGAATGCAAATTTTGTTTATTCACATAACCACTTAAGTGAAAATGGGCTTCGTCGCTCATTATGATTTTGAATACGAAATCATCCTATTCTTGCACCAAGTTTAGCAGAGCATGGGAGTAAGTTAACCTCACTTGACGGTCAGCAGGCAGCAATTGGTGAACGGTTTGTACTTTATAAGGGAACATCTTCAGATCTTTCACCAAAATTCGACGCGACTAATGTCTACTGATGCCAAATTGTGTGTATCGTTGCCTCGTCGATGTTTATGAACTCTCTCTCGGCCGAACGAGCAATACGGGGCCGGCCACTTCTTGCTTAATTG
Source organism: Pocota personata (assembly GCA_963082735.1). Lineage (NCBI taxonomy): Eukaryota > Metazoa > Arthropoda > Insecta > Diptera > Syrphidae > Pocota > Pocota personata. Next base: position 31,342,277 of record OY720431.1, on the reverse strand, counting down.
TTCGCGCACATGGTGTAGGACGAAGAGGAAAACGACGACGAAATTCACGTTGCGTTAAAACAGCAGATCGGAAATAGGCCAAATAAGCAGTAACAATAATTCCGCGTTCTTCAGATGTGTATCGCTGCATTGCTTGTTGTCAACTAATTCTCTACCTGTCTACAACATAAATGTCAATGCACAATGACATTTGACGCCATTTGCTAAAATTATGGCACATTCACATTATGACATTACTTTTGCCCCACCTTGTATAAATCGATTTGTTGAATCGTCTCTATTAGAAGACAGATCAAGAAGTGGGCATTCGAGCGTTGCCCATACGAGTGCGGTTGAAAAAGCTGCACGCCAGCGAATCCCAAGAAACCGCCTTCAGTAAAAGGAAACTATGTCGCGTGAGATGGATACATCCACCAGATCCATGTCAAGGCTCATTCGGGTTGATCTCAACGAGAAAGCCTTTTGACAACCAACTGCACATCAATTGACGCCCAATTTAAAGCAAATTAGATTTGAAAGAAGCAAGCGACACTTGCACTCACATGCGAGCAACGGCCGCGAAAATATTATTTTTACGGATAAAAATATTTTCACTGTCGAGGAAGTTTTTAATAAACAAAACGATAAAATGTATGCAAGGACAACTAAAGAAGTAAAAAATGCAGTTCCTAGGGTTCAGCATGGCTATCATCCTGCGTCGAGAATATTTTATCAAGGAGTTACTGCTCTCGATATTTGTGAAAAAGGAGTCAAAATTGGGTAACATGTGTACCAAGAAGATGTCCTAGAAAGCGCTGTTGAAAGCTATACCATTTTTACATTTTTAATGGAGCAATTAATGTCTGCTCCAGCACATTAAGCCTATAATCAATATTCCTGCTTTTATCGCATCCGAGGATTGGCCTTCAGGAAGCCCAGATTTGAAACCTTTGGATTATTGTTTGTGGTCAGTGTTTGAGAGTATGGCCTGCAAGAGACCCTACCGAAATTTGAAGAGCCTCAAAACTACTTTAACTACAGCAGCGTTGTCCACGCCACTGAAACCCGTTTGTGCCGCTGTAGCCCAGTGGTAACACCTTTTAAGGGCCTGCGTAAAAGCAAAAAGGCGGTCACTTTGAATAAACCGCCTTTTTATTCCAAATGCTTTCTATTTAAGCTGTATGTATGTTAAGTGACATAAGGCGATTGAATGGCTGCAAGATATAATACTGTCGCCAAAAACGGCTGGAATTCTGAGTAAGTGTGGTTTACTGCTGCTTTTAGATTCCAATGCTTGAAAACGCCTCATGTTCGGGTCTTTTAATGACTGGATGAGAATACATTGGCAATTATGATACCAGCCTTCATACAGCCATCTGAAGCAGTGAAGACACAACACATCAAGGAGCCAAATAAAAAACTAGCATACTACGATATCCTATAGACTGCTAACCGTTTAGTGACCAAGGTTATGACCAGCAGTCTCATGCTGCTGATCATAGAAGACCACCAGAATATATGTAGTTCAGGTGATTGCAAGGTAGCTATACTTGGTGCTAGCTTGAGGCTCTGTGCAATGACAGAAGAAATCTCATTAGTGCCCTGCTCAAAGAGCTGTGTATAAGTAAGTTGGTCAAAACTCGTGTCAATAAACGTAGGAAAGTTTTGATTATTCTCTCTTTGTCTTGAGTCTTCTGATCGAACTGCAAGTGGCTATAAGAAAGCAACCGGGAATATTAAAAATTAATAAATTCGTGCTTTGCGATACACGACTTGTAGGGACCTACAGTTTCATGCCACTGATCGATTTAGAGAAACTTTTCAAGACAATTTTACTCCCGGGTGTCAGAGCCAGCAACTTATTTTTAATTTTGTTTATAATCTTCTCTCAGGACAGGCTATAACGCTAGGACCGAGATACCTGTGGATTCGGTTCTCGAATAGCTGAAGATTATTTCTGCTGGAAGTGATTTATTAAAATTGTTTGTTTTGTAGAATTTGTATAGAAAGATGTTGGCGATGTAACCAGGTGGACATGAAGGTGATCGGTCCAAGTGGCTTGCTTAGTAGAATGCTTAAATGTCGTAATTCTAGGAACCATTCCATTGAGGATTTGGTATGGCTATCATAGTAGTACCCATAGTATAACCGTTTGAGATTCGATGTTAGTGCAGGATCTCGCATTAAACGAGCTATCGTCTCTCAATAATACTCAAGCCCAGTGGCTTTGATCACTGTGAAAGGACCAGACAATCTAATGGAACCCACTCGGCCAAGACAAAAGTTTCGGTGTGACCGTGAAAAAACTGTGTGGTGTTTTGTTCGGTAGTCCAGCGCTTTAGGCATTTAGCCACTATGATAGATTTGGCCTAAACTAGATCAGAAACCGCCCTAGCAGCATAGTCTTGCTAAAGAAATTGCAGATCGGCACAAACAGTATGCATAATATCGGAACGCTTCGTTGGCAGGCACGCTAAGGGCTTTGGTCTCTTCCCAACTGATGATGGTCGATTTTTTAAGGACAAAGGGGATAAGAAAATCACTTTTCGTCATCCTGTCTATTAGACAAACGGTTTATTTTGGGACTTTCTTTGCGATAACCTCATCGATTTCAGAAATAGGACTGAGGTTCCCAAGAGCGTTGTGCCATCCTAATGAACGTTTTTTCTGATCGAAGTGTGTATGAACTGAGTGTACAGGCAGCTGCTTGATTATGCAAGAATGCGCCTGTTTTCCACTTGCAGTATCTATATATATATAAGCTGTATCGTTGATCACGCGGCATTGATGTAAGTGTCCCATCAGCCTACGCAAGATAGAATTTGGGTGCAAATATTGCACTGGGTCAAAGGTTTGACAAAAATGGAAACCAGCTATTGTAAAGTATTTGAAACATAGATCTGAAGATCATTCGTGTGATAGAAAGACCATTTCGCAATAATGTACGATCTAAAAAAAACAATTGGACCACCTACGCATCTACGCAAATATATGTGTAGTCGTATCCGTCTAGCTCTGAGCCACTCAGTGAGTCACTTTAGACAAAATGTTTTTGCCCTGCCGCTCTTTTTAATTAGTCCAATCAAAATCCTTTTGAGTCTGTGAGTACGCCACTTGTCGGCAATAAATTCTGAAAGAAAAACCATTCTTTTTGTTCTGAATGAAAAAAAAACTTTGGTCACACAATTCATGTCGAATAGACCGTTAACATTCATTAGGGGGTGGAATCAGTGGGGTACCAAAACGTTCTTAATATCCCAACAAAATCCACTACAAAGTGATCGTGCTTCCCCCTTAATTAGACGAAGAAACTGTGTAATCTATTTAAAAACTTTCTCGAAAACATTCTACCAAATTTGTATCAAAAGAGCAACAGCATACAGCGACATAGAAATGAAAAATCCTTTTTGAATGTGTGTAGCTCATTTATCATTGAGCACTTAAATGAAGGTTCCTTTACTGATCGTGCTGTAGCGTGTAAGATCGGCGAGTCTAGAAAAACCAAAGAAATCTTTATAGACAAAAGTTCTAATGACTCAAGTGCGTGTTTGTCGATGCAGTGGGTGAAGATCAGTGAGGATCCTCAAAGAATTTATTGAGATTCACCAAGATCAGAGAAGATCTTTCTTTTTTCTTTTTTTTTTGTGAAGATCACTCTTAAGTGGATAGTAGTTTCGAAGATAATGGAAGGAAATTAATTGTATATAATGTGGAGTATCTGTATCTTTTATTTTTGTCTACAAGTGCAGACAGACGTTACGACCAAATGTGCGTTTATCTCAATTTAATTGGAAAGATCTAAAGTATAGTAGATTGGAGGTCATTTCCAGTAATGAATTGAAGTTTGAAGTGGTGTTGGTCTGCGAAGAGATACCATATGAGTGGCGAGATATGATTATCTATTTCGATTCACAGGGGTTGTTATTCAATTTTAGGAATATGTTTTAGAATAACTGCACTGAATTTTAAAATGGGATACTTGAATGGGTTATCTGAATGTGGGCAGGTGATGCGCAACCAAATGTCAGATTATTTATGTAAATTTACATTTGATCTGAGTTGTGCATTTCTCTTTCAATTCGACTTCTAAGAAATTTGAAACATTCCTTCGGGAGTTCATGGATTGGCATTGAATTTGTAGATTTCAATAAATTTACGAAACAAAATTAATTCCCTTTACAGAGAAATGCATCTCATTTTTCATATTCAACAGGGAGTAACCTTACAAAGAAAATTAAAAAAAAAAGAAAAAGGAAAATAAATTCCAATCGAAAATGCAATACATTCATCCGAATCGATTTCAAGATATGTACATATCCGTAGATTTGAATCATTTCAAATCAAAACATGGGTAAATATCCCTCATGGTGTGTCCATATGAACTACACACATCATCCAATAGGGAATAGGTATACGTTCTTGGAAATGTATTCCTAAAGTAATTCATCATTCAATTCTAAATCCAAACCAAAGATAAGAGACACAAGACAAATATTCGAGTGGTAATCCTTTTCTGATGAATGTAAATATTTTTCGTTTACAGAGCTAAAGGGAATAACAATGACAACCCTTTGTTAAAAGTGACCAATTGAGATATGAAGGGTATGAAACGGAAGTCTTAATAATTTTGGTTGATGTTTTCTTGAGGTTTGCTACGAGTGTTTTAGAGATAAAGTTGTTGAAAATAAATGCTTGGACATATCCTGTTGCAATTTCAATCGGATGGAACAGATATTTCTAGACTTATCTTCTTTTACGCGCAGATTTTCTAGTAGGTTGTAGTTGATTTGATTTCTGAGTAACATTAAGGCTCAACTTTTGGAATGTGCACTGTGTTCAAATCTTGAACACCAGGGTAGCAAAAGTCTGCATTTTTATTGAAATTTCCTCATGAAAACTGCCTATCCATAGATTTTAAAACAAAATAAAGTTCCGTAAACCTCGTCAGAATACAATTAGAGAACCAGGACGTTGGGAAAAGCGCAGTTGGAAGACGGTTCCGTGTCAAGAATTTTTCACGTTGCAAAGAGTATTTCATTGATAATGACCCTGGTGGTACTCTACGAGTATTGTTGGCTTTCATTGAAGAGTCTCATCAGTCAGATCGATATTTAGTAAATTCCCGGTAGCAGAATATGGAGGCTGCAAGCTCCCACAACCACTATGATGGAACGGCTTTTAGATGTACATATTTCCAAATAAACAGTCTCGATCAAACAGCGGATACTGGGATAGGTTTAATCCATAAAAGCCAGAAGTCACGGCGTAGAAGAATCACTAGTGTTGTGGATCAAAGCAATGCTGGTGAACAGGACATTGACTGTAGATGCAGATTGTGGCCGGCGTGTAATGGCAGGTGTAAATACACCACAAGGCGGTGTTTTGTCTCCACTGCTTTGGAGCATGCTGGTTGACTTCCTGTTGAACACACTCAATAGTTCTAACATCTACGCTCAAGCATATGCAGATGATGTCGCCGTTCTGTCTGTCGGATCGTGCCTAGCGACTGTTCGCTCTAAGGTGCAGATGGCCGTAGACGTAGTCGACGATTGGTGCGCTAGGAATGGGCTTTCAGTCAAAACCGAGGTGGTTCTCTTTACGAGAAGGAGGAAATTGACTGGTCTGACTCAGTCAGTGCTAAAAGGCGTCACTATCGAACTCCCCAAGGAAGCCAAATATTTAGGAGTAATCTTAAATAGCAAGCTTCTTTGGACGAAACATGTCGAGCTGAAAACTTACAAAGCTCTTTCAGTCTTTCGGCAATGCAAAGGTGTTTTCGGCAAGACATGGAGCTTGTCGCCAAGGAAAGTCCTTTGGATCTGTCCGGCAATGATAAGACCCTTCCTCTCATACGCGTCAGTTGTTTGGTGGAATAAGCTCTCACGTAAATACGTTACTGCTGCTTTCGCCAAACTCCAAAGAACGGACTGTCTCGGCTGCTTGGGAGCTTTCCCCAGTACGCCTGACTCTGCTCTAGACACCTTGATATTTATATCATGGTGTGTACACTCAGAGCCATCGTCCGTTTAAAAAGAAGTGGTTTATGGCACGATTCGCACTGGAGTTTTGATGACGTGCGACGATCATCCTACGCCACCTGATGCAATGACACCTGAATTACGGCTGCGGTGCAAATTTGAAGTCAACTTTCCCAATGTTCAGGATTTGCTTTGGCCGGAGTCTGAGCCAGGAAAGGAATGTAGTCACATTTTAACGGACGGCTCTAAAACTGGACAGGGGTCTGGTGCTGGTGTTTTCGTGGAATGCGACAACATGAGGCTTCACTTCTCATTGGGAAAACGCACATCTGTCTTCCAGGCAGAAATATATGCTATCCTAATGGCTGCGGACCATATTGGTAAGAGCAGGTGGAAGGGGTGAAATCCTTTAACCACTTTCAAAATAGTTCAAGAATGCAAAACATCCATGAATTCGGTCGGAAGGCTGAACTCACTGAATCTTTTTTGGGTCCCAGGACACAAAGGGATAACAGGAAATGAAATCTCTGACGAGCTTGCTAGACAAGGCTCAGAAGAGAATTTCCCTGGATCTGAACCCACGTTTGGTTTGCCAGCGTCCTTGGTTAGGGCTTCAATTGACCACTGGGTTTTCAGTGAACACAATCGAAGGTGGCATGACTCTCCAGGAAGCAGGCAGACTAAACGAATGGTCCCCGTCGTCTGTAAGAAATCCGTGGCTTTCTTGCTATCTCTTAGCAAAAAAGACTGCAGACAACTTACTGGCGCTCTTACGGGCCACTTCGCCTTTGCCAAGCACCTCCATGTGCTAGGTTTGAGCGCTACCCCTGTCTGCGACACCTGTGGGGAGGGCGATGACACTGTGATTGTCCTGCCTGTGCTCGGATCAGGTGGCAGATTTTCGGTGCTGATGTAGTGAGTGCTGATGACCTAAGATCTTCATCACTGAAGCGTCTACTCGTCTTTTTACAAAAGACGAAAAAAAAAACACATTAAAATTTGGTTCTCTGCCTGGTTGTACAATGGACCTGTTTTTGAGTCTGAGTGCTCCAATTGTATGGTGGAAAGCAACAGATCAAATAAGTTATCTTTACAATTTAGCAAAGGTCTGCATTAGTTTAACAGAAGTGCAGAGATCAACAGCGTAGGAAGGGTTAGAAGCGATGCTATATCTTCTTTCCCTTGATGAGTACATACGATGCGCAGGAGCTAAAAGTGCGATTCACCTTAAACAATCAGATTCGTGGAAGCACAGTTCGTATGGACACGGATCTTTACTTCGTAGATACAGAACAATTGATTGCGATATAACAACAGACAAGTGTGTGAATCCAATACATTAACCAATGAACAAGATATCAGACTCCATACGGACGTGTCTAAAACGGATATAGGAACTGGTGCCGAAGTTTTCTATAAGTCACTCAAGATCAACGACTCATTCTAACTTCCGGATGACTGTAGTATTTTTTACGCTGAGAGGGAATTACAATCTTCGTAGATAGTCGAGTTGCCGACAAATCTTGAATAGAATATGTGCTACCCACAAGGTCAATAGTGATATAGTGATATAGAAGGGAATGAGAAGCAGACATTAATACAGAAAATACTCACACATCACTAGCAATCATTTCCGACCGGTCTACTGAAGAGATGGATAGACCTTAAGACAAATGAAGTAACAAACACCGCTTGATCTGCCAAAGGTGACTGTGTGATATCTCTTATTTTTGGGCCAGAATTGAACGAAAAAAGTACCAAGAGCCTACTGACAATGGATTCTTATCCTAACAGGTGTACTGACGGGACACTGTATGATATTGCAGGAGCTGTCACGATATATGGGAAGCAGAATACTCGTATTTGAAGAACTAAAGGACCTGGTGCAAGTTCCACTAACAAACATGTTGGCATCACTGCTGGCCGAGTCTATTTCTTCAGGTTCGGAGAGGCTGCAATTAGGAACCACCCTAGGGCTAGCACCGCATTTTAATTCACAAGACATAGCCTTGAGTTATGCTGAAAATTAAAAAAAAAAAATGTCTTTCTGTCAAGTTAGCGTAAGTCTATTCGCAACTACCTTTCCTACGTAGGCTCTCTACTTTAATTACCCATCTTATTCAATGAATTCGAACCATTTGAACAACCAACTGTCAATAAGATAGTTGACCAATTAATAGTCATCTAAGTATAGCTTCAAACTAAATAAAATTAGAATTTCAGGATTCCTTGAAGAGGTAAGCTTTTGGGCCACAAGTACTCGTATCCTATCTAAATTGTACGTCCTTTTGTGATGAACATATACTTATGTAAGTCATTGGGACTAATTAGAGAAAGATGTCACTGTTAGTATGTCGATTTCTCTCTGTGATAGAGTGAGACTAAGAATCTACCCTGTCGTACGTAAGCTTCAAAGTAGAGATTAGAATCAATCATTGCATTGTGCCTAAGCTTGCCATAGTGAAATGAACTACCGGCTGAAGACTGCCATAGGAAAAACGACGAAGGACTAGCGTCTTCCCAACGCATTTTGAGTAACCGACATAACCGATAAGTCGCAGGCAATCTTTGACACTGGTTCTATTTAGTTTAGCCAGTCTTAATAAATAGTTTGCAGGACTGCGTACATCACTGGAGAAAATATTAGTTGACGCTAAGTACACTATAGTTTTAGTGCGAGTTTTCAAAGTTTTAAAACTCTTTTTAGGTCCGGTTAGGATTCCTGAACGGTTGTAACAATTTGAATGAAATTGTAACTTGCTATGACTTATTTTTCTGACATCTGACAGCTATCCACGACATGACTGGATCAAGATTTTACAACAGCTTGTAGCTTCTGTGGATGCCAAATGGCACCACATTAACTCTTCGAGTTAAGTTCTACAATCAGGGACGATTCTAGACGGTTTTTGAAACCCCTTATCGCAATTCCATTACTTTTTGAAGACTCTCTGAGTTGAGCTTATGTCAAGTATTTAAGGACAGATACATACGGGGAGCATGTTCATCATGTTCATCAATGGATTTGTGTCTAGATACATCTAAATTGGAAAAATTCGACAATTGATGATCAAATGATCAAGCTTCAACCAATTCTATTTCTAGTTGTCACATTAAAAAACTGGCATCGTCGACTTATGTAGTTATTACTCTTTTCTCAAGAACGGGTAAGCAAAGAGACTAATAAACTTAAAGTAGATTTCTCACGCAGATTCTTATCTGCTCTAGGAGCAAATTAGAAAAGATAGATATTTAAAGGATCATCAAATTGCGTTACCATTCATTAAATAACGTTTTTTTTAAAATAAATCATTCAAGGGACTTAAAAGTATAGGCTGACATTATCTACATGCATCCATTGTTTAGTTACGAGTAACTACAGAACTGAGGTTATGTTTATTTAAAGTTTACCCTACCGCGATAGATAAGCTGCCCGTCATGTCTACTATATGTCGCCATAAATTACTGACTGGTTTCGAAACTGCAGCTACTATTACGAGTACATTACAAGCTTCTTTGTTGGTATCAAATATTTACAGTAATGTGCATTTGATAATAAACTTAGTGGCATAAGGGCAGAGACCTTAGCTGATAATTAAGTAAACATTTTCTAGCAATCATGCTGTAATTATGACAATAATTAAATGTAAACATGATTAGCTCCCGAGTTGATAGTGTAGAACGACCACATCATCGGCTTTTGTTTAAAAAGAAAATTAATTGATAATGGCTTTATTTATTGTTTTTTTTAGAACTTGAATCACTTGTCTTGGGGAGAGATCTAGCACGAGCCGAATTTAAGGAATATTGGGTGGTCTGGTCAGTGTCAGTATGAATCAGGAGGGGACTTACAGCTTCATATGTAAATAGACACACGTGCCTTGGAATGGAATCGTGACTTTGCATATTCGTACAGGTTCGGATAAAACTTTGTTTAATATTTATCAAAGAAATTGGATACTTAGACTGTGGGGCTTAAATCTTTATACCCTACCTATCCCATAGGGTACGAGTATACATACATATATTTGCGATCAGCATCGAAAGCTAAGTCGATCTAGTCATGCTCATCCGTCTGTCGGTTCGTTTGTCCGTCAGTCCGTATGACGCCAGTTTTTGGGCTTTAAATATTGAGCTAAGACGATGAAATTAGGTGTATAGGCTTTTTTAGAACCCAAAGTTGTACAAGTGTACACAGTTTTTTAATTCGCCCACAGACACTTCCATCAATATTTTTACTAGAAACTGAAAAGTATAGCCTTTGCAAAATATATAGACGTCCACATTCTCTACAAATCATCCATACGTTGAATAATGCTACTCCTATTTTCTAGATATTATCAAAATCCATGAACTTCGACAACAAATAGTTACAGCCGCGCCCACTTTCTTGGAAGAAGAAGCCGAAAAATCAGTTTTTCTGATAAAATCCCAGAAGTATATTCTGATTTGAATTTCAGAACGCCACGCCCACCTTATTACGGATGTTTTAGAAGATGAGGGATAGGGCATCATACGATCCATTCCAGACGGATTGCATCTTTCGTTTATGTTTTTGCCTGCATCTGAGTCGAAAGGGATATTATTTAAAAGTTCCTGATAAGTGTCCATAAAATAAAGTCCTCTGAAAGATTTCTTTAGAAAACGATACTTTAGCCAATCTTGTGAATTAAGGAAAAAAATTGGAAATATAACGTACTTATGTCAAAAATGTTGAATATGGTTACTCAGTCAGTGTCTTGATTCCCTGAGAGCATTGTATACAATCTACCAGATAATACAAATCAAAGGCAAGATTCAAGCTCTAATAAGCGATATTTAAAAGGCTAAAATCTTAGATTTATATTTGCTCAAATATCCAAAGCGAACGAATAACAACGGACAATTGGAAATAGCACTATTAGCTTACACTAGTATATGAAGATCTGAACCACTATCTAGTCATGTTCAGAGTCTGTTCATATCCATCACTAACTTAAGGCCTCGACAGATGGTGTATTGTTTCACTAGTTGACTTCATCCTTTTCTTATAAATGAATATATACCCCGACTGACGATTATAAATACCCACAACTTTTTCAATTATAAAAGATTCACCAGAATCGGTTCACTACACAGAAAATAAAATTCATTTTGTCCAAAAAATTGTTGTCTCCCATACCCGCTACAGCTATAATGGATTCCACATAACATGGTACAAAAAAAAAATAGATAAGAAAATACAAGAAAACCAAAAAGCGAGTCACCTGGACCTATACTCAGCACCCACAACCACACAATCCCATCCATTGTTGCACCACTGTTGGCACCAGAAACCAGGAACCTGTGTTAACCAACAGCGAAGCAAACTCACTAACAGAGCAAAGTGATATGACGCGTCAAGTAAACTCATACTGCTGTGGATTTCTACATAACACTAAGTGGACACAATCTTCGCAGATTTAAGCATGACAAATCTTCATACTCTCCGCATTACATTCAGGTTCAGGGAGATGTGGACATATGTTTTGTTTATTCTTCGCGGTTCGAAATCGAGAGGAAAACACTAAGGAATGACAAAGTACGAGTAGAATATATGACCCAATGCTGTGCAAAATTGTTATTGTGCAAAACAAATTGCGACACAGCTAAGCTACCTCGAACGAGAAAGGCGACAGAGTGACGAAATCTCAATAAGATTGTGAGCATACTGTGGTGTTCGCCTCCCCGTGAAAGATACTGTTTCGTCTTTGAAAGATTCTCACCTTCCAGCGCAAACAAAAAAAAAAAAAATCAGCAGACAGTACCTGCTTACTGTTTAAATTGATTCTGAAGTAAAATTTTATTTTACTATTGGTTAGCTTAAGGATAACTTACAAATGGCGTATGGCGTGAGTTCGTGATAATTACTCAGCCTTTCCACACTAAACCCAGATGTTTGACTATCCGTAGACTTTCCCTAAGAAATTGCCTAATGAGTAAAGTGAACACCAAAATCGGTTCAGTCGTTCTTGACTTGCAGCATTACAATGTACAAAACTGAGCAACGTTGCACTCAATTTTATATACTTTTTTGTGATATTTCTACGAAGAAAGGACTAGTAGCTCGCGGCAGTATTCTACTCTAAGAAATTATAATCCATAGATAGAAGTATTCATAGTCCTTCCTGCCCTATCATACGGAATGACTGTCACACATCTAAAAACTGATGTGTAATCTCGACTTTATTCATAAAAGAAAAACATGCAGGTAGGTTACAATCCGTCCAGAACGGATGGCATGATACCTTATCCTTCATCTTTTAACTCACCCCTAATAAGGTAAGCGCAGCGTTGCGATATAATAATGTTGTTCTATTCAGAGGATATTTCTACGATTTTTAAGAAATTTTATTACGAAACTCTTGTTACAACTTTTTCTTAGCAGTAAGTGGGCGTGGCTCCCAAAATTTGCAACCGAAGTTCATGGATTCTTGTGAGATATTCACAATAAGACTTAACTATCACCGTAAATAGCTTTGAAAAAGCAATACATTGTCTTCTTAAGAAAACGTCCCCGAAAAGTGGGCGTGGTTATATATAATACATGGACGAAATTTAAACATATTCTACCGAGACAACATGTTTCATTTTCTAGCAAAAATATTGAGAAAAACGATATTTTTTTTAAAGTGGGCGTGTCTCAGAACGGCTTTCAAAAATGTTTACACTTGTACTGCTTCGGATTCAAGAAAACTTACCAATTTATGTTTCTAGCGCAAAATTTAAGCCCCAAAAAGTGGTGACAAGCTGACAGACGGAAGGACCGAAATGGCTAGATCGACAGATGCTGATCACAAACCTTTGGAGGTGGTCTATCGTTATTATTTCTCTATGTAACAATCTATGTATCAAAATTAATATAGCCTGAGTAGGGTATAGCCGAACATGGCAGTTCGCATGCTGAGCATATATGAAGAGAGTGACGTTTTACCCCAACATATAAAAGAATTGTTTCAAGACCAAAGCAAAAATTCACATGGATTCTACCAACCAGCACTCAAGATCTCCAAAAGGTAGATGTACATATGTATGCTAGAGATGGTTTAGTCTTTATAAAGGAATTCACAAAAGGACGAACTTCTGACAAAACTCAGACAGTGTGACAATAGATTTAAGTTAATGATTAGTTAAGCCCTCTAAAATAGACGTCATTTCATCCCTTCATAATCCTCCTGCCTGTGTTCAGCTCTTGCTAAGTTTGAGCTAGCGATCTAATCTACCGATACAGTCTAAAGCCCTCCTGATTAAACTACTGAGATGCACAACATTAATCAACCCTATGACTAAATATTCGACCTCCATTTTTTTTTTCCAAATTTTGCGATTGTCTTGCATCTACAAAAATTTCCGCACCCAAAGGACAAAAGACCACACAAAGCGTATCAGATTGAATTTCGTGCAGATTCATACTACGAGTATTATCTACTCGACACTAATCTTGTAAAATTGTCGTTTTCTACATACCTCCTTCTGCTTGCAATCACTGGCACCAACAACATCCTTATTGATATCCTCATCGTTGTTAAAGCGGTTATATTCAAATAGTCGACCCATTATCACCACGTTTCGTTATCACACTTTTTAAAACAAAGATTTCCTTTAGAGGATCTCAACAACAATTTTATTCTGAATCACCACTTCTTTGACAGATAACACTTTCGAATGCGCACAGTGTAAACAACCAGAGTCCACTATCAGTTCAAGCAAATATGCAGAACTCACTTATTTTTTTTTTAATTTAAATATTCAGATTTATATAGAACTCTTAGCAACAGCCGACGATAACGTACGATCAGATCAAGCACCGAACATGAAATGTTTTCATTCACACTGTCGACAGTCGGGTCGGTTTCATATCAAATATATGAACACAAAAACGCCAGATATGCTCGTGTACTTCACTCAATCCCTCAGTTCTGGAGAAGCAACCCTCCTCATTCCACTCTCCCATCGTCGCACTTTTGAAATGCACTGCACTGAGTGTAATTTTTTCTCAATTACTGAGTGGAAGTTCTGTTAGTTTTTCCCTTTCCCGGTTTTTTTTTTTTTTTCATTTTATTTTTCCTTATTTAGTTTTTCACTCATCAGGCGAGAGCTCGACGGCAGGTCATGCATGTGCGACTTATGATACCCTCCTTCGTCTGTCCGATTGTCAATCTTTGGTAGCACGATAGTGCAGTATGCACATTGTGCGAATGGCGTTGCCAGTCAAAGAAGATACATACCTAGTCAAGTCATAAATACTGGTATACGCATTTTTTGTTGATCAAATAAAAAAACTAAATAAGATTTTAATTGTTTATTTAGGAAACAATATTTAAAAAATTCATTCGAAATAGCTGCCATTTGCATTTATACAGGCCTTGAGTCGCTCTAGCCAGTCATCGATCGCAGCTCGCAAGGTGGTCCATTGGAAAATTGTCCACATAAGTGTGCGCTTCAAGGACTCAATATTTGGGTGTCGAGTAGAACAAGCCATTGCCTCTAAAATAAACCACAGCTTATAATCCAAAGGATTGTGGATTATGGGTGGCCATGGTGTAGTGGCAACATCATCGCCTGTCATGCTGCAGGTTCACGGTTCGAATCCTGATGTCAAGAATCTTCTATTTATTTTGCATGAAATAATTAAAAAACTCGACCAATTGCGAAGGCTTATGTCAACTCTACTGCGAAGGCATAACACTGGCAGTAGGGTGGTCATATGGCTAAAATGCAACTTGATCGTGATGATGACATCAGGAGGACGGAAAAAAAATACTGTGGATCATAAGCAACGACAATAACAGCAAAACAAAAATTCTCCCCAGTTATCTGGACGCCACATTTGGAGTTCACTGAAACTTAATGCCACCTGAGTTTCAAACCAACTACACCAATCTGTCTTTTCTTTCCACAAAAAAAAAAAAACGCTGGTGTCCTAAAATTAGTATAAGGGTTTTCATATCCCCTATGACACGTACAAATTATAAAAAAAAAAACTGAGGTTTGGATTCGCTGATGGGAAATCGATTGCTGCTCTGAAGTTCAGCACAATGTTTTAGAGCCGCTCATGTGTTGTTTTTGAGCTGGCGCAAAGTCTTGTTGGAAAGTCCACTGGGCGTTTGAAACTATTGTTGGTTAAGTCTTTTCAGAACGCCTTCCAGAACTGGCTCCCCGTCAGACCATCATAGATGCTCGCGGAATGAGTGCTGATTGATTTTTTGAATTTTGCTCTTTGAACCATTACTCAATAGTGCCGGTACCGGCGGCGTAGAGCTTTTGATTTTTCATGCCGTTTTTTTTTTTTAATTGGGCTATGAGGTGGCCAATGCGTTGAGTATCAAATCTTGTTTGATAATGCAAGACATGTATCTTTATTTATCGTGATTTTATGCTTTCGCAGCGGTTTCTGATTAATTCTTTCCTGTGGAGTTCTGACAGTACGAGAGCATCCGGATCGTTGAAGGCCAGTTACTTCACAAGTGTCCTCAAATAATTTAACAGTTCGATACACAAAATTGCAAGTGATTCCAAGTGGATAATATCGCCTCTTTTCATATTACACTTGTAAAGGCCAATTACCACAACACGGTTTTCAATATCGCCCCACTCTATATTTACAAACGACTGTTGTTCAAATCTTTTTGCGCACCAACATAGTATAAATGTTATTCATTGAATATCTTTCAATATAGAATAGATATATCCAATACTAATTTCACGGTAAGTGCGTTTAAATGTGTACCAGTATTTATTACATGGCTAAGTACATATTGTTGATGATAAATAATTATTTTTTTTAAAACTCAGGTTCGAATCCCAGCAAAACTCCATAAAGTTCTTTTAGCGATCACGGTTCCGCCTCTCTCTTGAATGTGTGACAAACCTCCGAGAGTAAAATTATTATGTGAAGTTTCTCTATTAAGCCGTCCGGAACCGGCATAAAACTGTAGGTATCTTCAATTCGTGTGAAAATGTAATAAGCTAGGCTCTAGACCCCTATAAAGGCTATTTGCGTGGCACCAATACATAAAATCAAAATTTTAGGGAAATAAATCAGATACAACAGAAAGGCTGTCGAGGTTGTCATCACTGCCTAGGAGTGAAAATGAGAAGAAAACACAAAATTGAAAAAAAAAACTGAGTGCAAATAATAGATTGGATATTAATGCTTCAAAATTTCTATGTCGTTAGCTAAACCTTAGCTAACTCTCAGTCATTTAGCCATGAATTGCATTTTCATCGCCAAAAACCGAAAAACTTTTAATTCTTGGTCAAGAACCTTTTCTTAGAAGCTCCCAGAAACAGTTTAGATCATCTTATACGGCCGTTATAGGGTATATTTAAATTTATTCAATCTATGCAGTCTCCAAGACCTGTATAGGATCCTAAACGGTCAGTTTAAGCTCAAAATAGAACGAAATACGAGTGTAGCGAGTCTATAGGCTCACTCAAACATTCACTACTTCTTGCTGTCTTATCTCAGCAATACTCGTAAAAAAAAACTTTTGAGTGTGTCCTGTGATCAGGAGAGTACTCACCGATGGGATTAGGCCATACAAAATGTTATGGATTCGAAATATGGACCGTGAGATGCTCAACCTCAGTAGATACCGAATTTTCGCAAGGAGACTCGTTTTAATGTATTTTTTTCCATTTATTGATCAGCTATCTCGTAGTAAACATCAAACCAAAAAAAGGATTTTTTTTATAACCTCGAATCTATAACGCTGTGATAGCGCCCCGGGATACCTGTCTACTACTATGACTACTCCACGGAGCATGCAGCAAGAAGGAATGGTTCCATACCTACCATTTTGCATTATTCATTTCCCTTTTATACTTGGGTAACTGTGAGTCGCTGTCCCCTGATGGGACTCGAAACTGCACCATTCAACCTGCCGCTTTTATTGCATGAACAGATATCTTTGTCTTTATTTCTATAGAAAAATCTTTCTAGGGATATCAATTTTTACATACGAGAAGGGCGAACGGACGAGAAGATACAAACGAAAACTTTACGACTTGTACCAAGATGTGTTTGTAGTGAGTGCAAAAAGCCAAGGCCCGATGATACATTGACTCGGTCATATCGAGTGAATGAACAGCAATGCTCCGATACTCATCAAGACGATCTTTCCAGTCCACAGGTTCGAGAAAAATATCGAAATCTCAGGTCTATAGATGACCTTCATTTGTCGGGAGCCAGAGATGCAAGCGAATTGTCCATCCGGGATGGGTTGAAAGACTGTCTGTGCCCGAGTGTTGATGTTCGTTTGGAATCTATTCAAGTTCAAAGACTCGGTTTTCTGTAATAGCCGATGTCTAGCAGACTGAAAGACTCTTTGAGCCGGAGTGGAGGTGGAGGTGGTGTGCATATCTTTAGAACTCCTAGCTGATACGGCCCAATCAGTTAGAAATGAGTATATAATCCAGCACTCAAAATCTTATAAGCATTGTCGACGCGACCAATATCATGACTGAGGTTTCTAAAATGTTAGACTGGTAACACTACTACCCCACTCAGTGTAGAATTATTAGCCCGCGTATTTTCCTTCCTTCGTGCATGCACTGGCAGTCGCTTGCAAATAATGAGTACGTCTGTATGTAGTTCATCCCTTAGTACGATGTCTATTTACCTGAGTAGATTCGCCTCATTGCTTGAGTGCCTGCTAGTAGCCAGCGTTCCTGCACGCCTACCCTACGGACTCGGTCTTAATAGGCTTATTTATTATTTACATATTTGTTGTGCACATACCCGGTTCTGTAGGTCGGTATGTGCGCCTACCACGTATTTGCGCTGATTATAGTAGTTTCGTTCTTTTCCTCGTTCTGGATTACATTCGCATGGGTTCGTGGGGGGATGATTTTTATCTGCAGTATGTTGATATTGGTTGTGGTGTGCTGAAGACTACAGGCGGAAGGGCGGCCTGTGATCTCATTTCAATGCTCATGCGACTGCTGCTACTGTTGCAACGCAAACATTTATTTAATTATAACGAATCGGAATCAGAGGAACCGCTGCAGGCGCTGGAAGCTCATCGACGACAGCTCTTTATAGGGAATGACTTGTGCGTCATATTCAATCTGCAGCGACCTCAATCATACTGATGGAGCGAAATGAACACCGCGTCACAACAGAATATCATGATGCAGAAGTGGGCCATCTCATGACGCAGTGTATTGCCTGCGGCGACGACATATTGTGCCACTTTTTGGACCTCGAATTTCTGGAAAATTTATCATAGTACGGACTCCCAATCCACCCGCACCTTGAACACTTTCGGTGGGTGACATATATTTTGACAGGCTAGTTGCGTCTTTAGCTGACGCTTTGGGATGCAGTTTCATTTTCGTTGTCACTCCGTGTATGCTACACACATGGCGAGCACGATGACGCGGTGTAGAACACAGTGAGCAAGCAATATGTCACCGACAAGTCACATGTAGTTTTTGTTTGACATTGATGTGAATCATGCGGTTGAGTAGATTGCGATTAAACTTTTCGAGGGTTAATCCTCTGAGAGAGACCAAGGCGATTGTCGAATGATTTAAAAGCCGTTGACACGATTTGCCATGAGGGTGATACGAATCAAGTGGATTGCTGTTCGTGTGTTTTTTGTTTGAAAATTTCTTTGAAGTTGCGGTATGATTGCGATATGTGGAGAGGCTGTTATCTGACACGTAATAGTAATATCGTACTGATTATGGTAAAGGGGTTGCGAAAATGAATAGATGAGGTGCTCATTAAGTAGTTAAGCCTAAGCCTTCCGAAGGGAAAGTTAAAGTTGCCTATCATTGGCAACTATTCGGGTTGAAAACAACCGACCGATCGGGTGATTTCCAAACCGATCACACGGATGTAGTCTTAAACAAATGAGGTGCAAATTCATGGACAGAAAGGGAAAACTGTATGTACGTAGTCCGAAGGAGTTGCGAGCATCCTAGACATACGAGGGTGAGTCAATAAGTCTCTGAAAATTAACACAAATTGTGTCGTCACCTTAAATTTATTTTTTTTGTCAAGAATCATCTTTCAAAAGAACGCACCCAAATTTTCGAACAGATCTGTCAAATAGTTTTGTTGTGGCAGCCATTTTGTATAGACGCCGACTAATATTTTCGTTAAAATGGAAAAAAATGAATTTTGAGTGCTCATTAAACAATATTTTTTGCGAGGAAAAACTATCACGCAAACCAAACAAAAGCTTGACAAATATTATGGGGACTCTTCACCATCGATTGGAACCATTCATCACTGGTTTACTCAATTTCGGTGCGGTCGTTCAATCATAAGTGACGCCGAACGTTCTGGTCGCCCAATTGAGGTCACCACACCAGAAATGGTCGACAAAATCCATGATTTGATAATGGACGATGCGCGAGCTTGAAGGGGCCACCGGCTTATCAATTGGCTCAGTGATTTCGATTTTACATAAATATTTGGACATGAAAAAAGCTTTCCGCAAGATGGGTGCCGCGTTTGCTCACAATCAACAACAAACGCATTCGTTTGACAACTTCAAAGGTGTGTTTGGCGATGTTCCAGAAAAATTCGGCTGAGTTTTTGCGCCGTTTTGTAACCGTGGATGAAACCTGGATTCACCACAACACACCAGAAACCAAGGAACAGTCAAAATAATGGACTTCTCCTGGTGAATCTAAGCCGAAGAAGGCCAAAGCGGGTTTGTCAGCAAACAAGGTCATGGCGACAGTTTTTTGGGATGCGCGCGGTGTTATTCACATCGATTACCTGGAAAAGGGTAAAACGATCACCGGCGCATATTACGCGGAGCTACTGGATCGTTTCCAAGCCGATTTGAAGCAAAAACGGCCGCATTTGGCAAAGAAGTTCTTTTTCACCATTGCAGTCGCAATGGCAAAATTGCATGAGTTAGGCTACGAACTCCCCCCTCATCCAGCATATTCCCCAGATTTAGCCCCCTGCGGCTCGGAGGTAAGAGATTTGGGTCGAATGAAGAGGTCATCGCTGAAACAAACGCTTATTTTGAGGGGCTCGAGAAATCGTATTATTTGGAGGGCATCAACAAATTGGAGAAACGTTGGATGAAGTGTATAGGGCTAAAAGGAGACTACCCGTATGTTGAAAAATAAAATGTTTTTATACTGAAAAGAGTGTTCCTTATTTCATTTTCAGGGACTTATTGACCCACCACCATAGATTCGTTACTGCCATAGTTGGTGCGGTGAAAGTTAAGGCAAAAGATTGCGAGAGTTGGTGTTGAGGGATATTATTTGTAGAAGGGCAGGGCTGTCGATGTTTCCTGCTAATAGCTGATGCACATAGAGGGTATGTCGGCAATTTCACGGCGATTTTCGAGTGATTGTACGTTTATTAATTTTAAAGGATCCTTATAGGGGGGTGGGTTATATCTGTCGATGCAAGGAAGACCGCGTAGAGCAATGATGAATCTGCGTTGAACAGCTTCAATTCGAAGGGAATGGGTATCGTGATAGGGCGATCATACTTGGCTAGCATATCCAAGGATTGGTCTAACAAATGTAAAAAATAATTCCTTAGACCACCGTTTCATAAAACCGAGCGCGGAGTTAGCTCTGCTAATAGTGTTACGAGTATCAATATGACAGCGAAAATTTATTTCTCTGTCACAGATTACACCCAAATCATGCAATAAAGATACAACAGGCTCATCAGATAGGATCTAGGGACTGGTGGAAGATGCTGACGAGCATATGTTATGGCTTGGCATTTGCTGATATTGAGCTCAATGATTTTTTTTGGCACCAGTTTAAAAAGTTGTTCAAATCAGCTTGAAGTGGGCGAGAGTCAGCGGGGGATGATACATTTTCTTCAAAAAATTTGTTGAGTTTCGCAAGTGCAACTTTTTTTCTTTAATTTGCTTTTCATTAGAGCCCAAAAGTTCTCTATTGGACGCAGTTCCGGACAATTGATACAACATTGACATCATTTTGCTCGAAGAATTCCAGATTTTTTTTTGCATAGTGGTATGTAGCCAAATCAGGCCAAAACAATACAGCCTCTTCATGAGCTTGAATAAGCTTTAATAGCCTCTTTTGTAAACACTCTTTAATGTAGATATCAGCATTTATTGTACCGTGCGTTATGAACTCTTCGCTTTTTCTACCTCAATACCACCCACTAATGGTGCGACGTTACCTGTTATTTGTTCAAAATCTGCGACGCAGTACGTTTCATCATCCATAATGCAGCAATTAAATTTCGTTAAAAATTGTTCATATAGACGCCTTCCTTGCTTCCGGCTCGAACTTTTGCTCGTTGAATGGTAGTCGTCTATTCGAACATTTTTTTTGCTGCAGCTCGGACGGAAATATTGGGACAGTGCTTAAAGGTCCTTTCAATGTCCTTTTGAAGGGTGGAGTCCAAAGGTCCAGACTTCCGTCCCGAACCTTTCATTCTCTGAACTATGAGAGTAGTTTTGTACCGATTTATATCCGCGTTTAACGGTTTGGATGTATATTGCGGTGGTGCGCCCTGTACTTTCCTATGGATCGCTAGTTTGGTGGCCGTCGGTTAATAAAGCATACATTACCAAACTCATCAACAAAGTACAAAGGACTCTAGGTGCTACAGGGGGGATGAGAACATGCCCAACTGAAGCCTTGAACGTAATCCTTCACCTTATACCACTCGACCTTCATATAAAGTACATATCAGCATGTAGTGCGGTTTGATTAAGAGAAACAGGTAGCTGGTGCGATAGTCTCTACGGCCACAACAGCATCCTTAATCTGCTACCTCGGGAGTTGGCGGCAAATCCGACCGACTACTTAACTCCCAGGGTGAACTTTCGCAATGATGTCACGGTGAGATTCCCTTCCAGGGAGGAATGGAAATGTGGCACGGTGACTAACGAGTTTAAAACAACCATTTTCACTGACGGGTCGAAGGTGGACTGCGGAGGAGGGGCGGGAATCTTTTCTGAATCCCTCAATATCTCTAGTTCATTCCGTTTTCCCAACTCATGCAGCGTATTCCAGGCGTAAGTTCTTGCTGTACGAGAGGCGTGCCGTCTCCTCAAACATACATCGATACAACTTAACACCATAGCCATTTTCATTAATAGCCTGGCCGCTATCAAAGCCATCGTATCTGCGGCTTCCTCTTCCAAACTTGTTGAGCAATGCAAGGAGGAACTTGTAGCACTCGGTCATCGGTCTAGGATCAGCCTCATCTGGGTGCCTGGTCATAGTAACATTGACGGAAACGAAAGGGCTGATAAATTGGCGAGGCAGGGATCTGCCCTTGACTGCTCCCGTGCGGAGGATGTCAACATTCCGTTAGGGGCCCTTAAGGGTAGAATTTTTGTTCATTTCCTTGCAGATGCTGGTAATAGATGGCGAGGGTTGCAGAACTGTGTCATATCCAGGCAGATGTGGCTCAAGTATAACTGACGCAGAACATAAGAGCTATTAAACAGAAACCGGGAGCTAGAGCTCTGGCAATTAGCACTGGCCATTGGCCCATAGGGGTCCACGCAGCCAGACTGGGAATTATTTTGAATGCACATTGTCGTAGCTGCAATATGGCCAACGAGCCTGAAACAATCCTTCACTTCCTTTGTAAGTGTCCGGCCCTTAGCAGGGGCAGACACCTTTTTGATAATATTAGTGAGTTAGCGGAGATAAGCATCGGGACATCATCAGTTTCCTCAATGCCACGGGGTGGTTTTAAATAATCTTTTCTCTCCTTTCCCACAAGTCCAACGTCAGTCTCTACAACAATTTAGGTCACTTGAGTTGTGGTATTAAAACGGCGCCTCTGCGCTAATTATGTTTCAGTCTGTCACAACCACACCTACCTACCTACCTACCTACCTATAACGGTTATAAATCCCGATTTTTAATTTTTTTGCAATTTTATACGGTGGAGTTTCTGGATTTTCCAAGTATTTGTGCAAAATTACAATTCTTTGCTTCTCTTCTTCACTCGACATCTTTATAATCGCACAACTTACAAGAAACTGATATTCATCACTGTAAACAAACTTGAACGCAGAGTGAAATAAGCAAAAACCGTTAGTTTTTATTCACGAAGAATAAGAATTTACAGTGGTCGAACATTTCCCGATTTTCAACGTCACACATCTTATCTATGTGCCTGAAGATTTTCATGTCATTAGCGTAGAGTACTATGAATAAAAGTTTTCGATGACACAGTCAACGTCGTTAATAGAAAAAAATGAAAACCAGAGGACCAAGTTGGCTACCTTGAGGCACCCCGGATGTGGCAATAAAGGTCAGATACAGAGCATCTAAAGAGGACTACTATATATTGCCGTTCTTTAAGATACGGCAATTGTGTTGAAAGATAAGAGCTTTAAGTTTAAAAAGAATGTTGTCCTGCGAGATCTTATCGAAGTCTTTACGGTGGCAGTTACATCGACTTCTTTGCCATCCTCTAATGCGCACAGAGGGTTAAAAACAAATTCTTCCCTTAAGAAATCCATGTTGGTTTGGGGAAAAGATAGATTTGCAATGGAAGAACATTGTATCAAAAACAATGCTTTCAAAGAGCTTCGGTATGTAGCAGAGTTTAGCAATTGGTCGGTAGTTGAAAATTTAGTTCTTGGAACTCACTGCGATATAGAAATTTGGAAAAGAGCCATGGGGGGTTGGGTTAAATAGTTAAAACAATTGAGGGTAGGCCATCGGGACCGGGAGAATATTCGCACTTGAGTTTTTTTTTTTTTATCTATTCTTCTACGTGAGCCACGGATACATCAATTGAGTTTAATGAAGTTTGGGCACAGCGTCTCATGTAGGAGAAGTAATCACGATAAACTTCGAGCACGTGGTTGTTAAACAGTTGGCTGAAGTAATGTGCAATAAATTAGCGATAATTTTAGGAACACTCGACGAAGTACTCATATTAGGCAATTTCAAATTAGTGTTGATGAAGTGAACAAATTATTTGGGGTCGGAGATTATGCTATGTTGCCTGCGGTCTAGATATTCAAAGATAAAGAGATTCGCAGAGTTCGGGAAAGTGGGTGGCTGCGTGGAGGTTCTGCTTGGAATTGATCGAAATTAATTAGAGTGGGAGTGATTTAAAACATAAAATAGGGGTTTAAAATATTTTCGAATCATCTTTCTCACACGCCTAACTTAATAACCACCCAACGGATTTCGATGAGGCTTGGGTTTTGAGTTACGTCAGACATGTACATAGATATACACATATGTATAGTACATCTGCAAACAAAATCAGATGAAGATGGTATGAAATACGGTGGGGTGATATTTTTATTCCGATATTTTTCAAGAACTATTTATGCCAGAAGACTTTATAATTTTCGCTGTACCTACTCACAGATATAGATATACATATGCATATACAGTATTCTCAATTAATTTTTAAAATTTGTCCCATTAATTCGAAGATAGGGGGGCGAGGGAGACATCGCCCATGCCGAGGTTTTCAAGTTCTTTCGTTCAAGAAAATGTGTCACAAAAAAATATATTTTATATTAGGTGCGCAACTAAGTTCCCGCAGTTTTTTTTGATGAAAATGCAACTTTATTGTGAAAAAATGGTTACAAATGAATAATTCAAAGTATTGTCCATCCCTAGCTACAACTTTTTCCCATCTTTCTGGCAGAGCTGGAATACTGTTACGGTAAAAGTGTTCATCTTTTGAGGCTATCCACGAATCAAGCCATTTTTTGATGTCTTCATATGAGCGGAACTGCTGATCAGCCACACCATGTGCCATCGAACAGAACAAGTAATAATTGGATGGCGCAATATCTGGGGAATATGGCGGGTGGGGTAGGATTTTCCATTTGAGCGTTTCCAGGTAGGTTTTAACGGGTTTGGCAACGTAAGGCCGAGCGTTGTTATGCTGTAGAATCACTTTTTCGTGCCTCTGCTCGTAATTAATCCATTTTTCATCACCCGCCATGATGCGATGAAGAAAACCCTCTCTTTTTTGCTGCTGGAGCAGTTGTTCACAGGAGAAAAACGACGCTCAACATCCCTTGGCTTCAAATAAGGAACCCAAGTTCCTTGTTTTTGAATCATTCCAAACGCATGCAATCGCTTGGAAATGACTTGACGGGTAACTCCTAATGCTGAAGCAAGTTGTTCTTGCGTTTGGCACGGATCCTCATCGAGCAATGCCTCCGCCTGCGTCTTCGAAGGATACTCGCCTTTCTTCACGCGGACGGTCGTCAACGTCGAAATCACCGTCTTTGAAGCAACGAAACCAATAACGGCACGTTGTTTCACTTAGAGCAGCATCTCCGTAAACTTTTAGGAGTTCTCGAGGCGCTTCAGCTGCCGTTTTCTTTGAATGAAAGAAGAAAATCAACACTTCCCGCAAATGACGATTATTTGGCACAAAATCTGAAATTTTCACACAACCAAAAGTATATGACATATGTCTAAGCTCGGTTCATGAAGTTTTGGATATGTCAAAATCGACCAGCACTTATTGCTGGAGCCATCTATTGACAAACAGCGAGAACTTAGTTGCGCACCTAATATTATATTGGACTCCTTGGAAGTTCACCTTTAATTTGATATGTCGCATGATGGAGTCTAAATTTTTTTTTTTTTTCTTAGTGTACATTATGCCCACAAAAATATTTTTTTCAATATAAATTTTTTTCTCGATTCTTTGTGGTCTACCATGTTCTATTTGTGTGCTCTCTAGGTCAAATAGTTTTAAAGTTACAAGCCTGTGACACACGGACAGACAGCTGGACTGACGGACAGACGGACAAACATATACAGTGCTGAATCTATAAGTGTTCTATTGACTACGACCTAAAAGGTTCGACGCATTTACTTCAAACTTTTTATCTAGGGTCCGTGGGGTTACAATTCTAAGTGTAATCGGTATTTTGATTCTAACCTCAAAATCAACGGTACTTTACCTACTTAAGGCAAATTTTGAAAAAGTGAAATTTTCTCGAAAATAACTTCAACGATTTCGATAAGAAATTACATATATCTGAGGTAATATGGATATTTCCAATAGGCGTCTACTCACACACCACTTTACGGAACCAAAGGGTATTAGAGTGGTGGAAATCGTATGCTTCCCGCAACACGTTCCAATTTGCGCAGACAATTCTTCTCTTTCCATACCTTTATTATCATAATGTGTTTCAATTCACCTTCTTCCTTGACTACCCGATGACAGCTGAAGCAAATCACCCCATATTGAGCAAATAAGGGGAGGAGTTATGAAATTTGTCATAAAGACAGGTAAGGTCTAAAAGGCCCTCTACTCTACCTACGCTGCCGGGAGCTCTCATACACTGTTCTGCGCCATATTCTTCTCGGTCGACCTGATATTCTGCCGTCTAGGGTTAGCGGATTCCAATGCATCGCGTACTTTGCTATGGAACTGTCACGTTTTCGAAGTGTATGACCGATCTACTGCCGTTGAACTGTGATGCCCATACGTTCCTGACTAGTGCGCTGGTGAATGTGTTCATTTGAGATACAGTTCGGCAAGAAAAGCTTTAGAATGATAAACGTTTGCATCTTTCTTTTGATAGTAGCGGACAATTTCCATGTGCTGCGGAACAGTCTTAGCTTTGGTGTTTAAGCTAATAATACTGCTTTGGACTTCCAAAAGGTTGACATCGTTTTAGCGATTCGGTTTGCGACATCTACTTCAGTTCCTCCTGGCTGAGACAATATCCGTATTTCCAAGGTATCAGAAACTCTCAACTAGTTGTACAGCAATGCCCATTTGATCGGTAGAGTTACTTCCATGGCTGAGTATTTTAGTTTTCGAAGTGTTAATCTTCAGGCCCACGATATTGTTGTCATTTGATGGTTTTTTTAAAATCCAGTGACAAAGTAGGCACACGTCGTCAGCGTAGTGTAGATGCTTTAAGTGGGATGAAAGCGTCCATTGCGCATTCCTTCATTTCCCTACCACAAAGTACATCATTAATTACAAATAAAAAGAATATTAGCGATAGTACGCAACCTTGCCTGAGTCCACTCTGAATCTCGAACTTTTCTGACAGCTTTCGGCTGTGCAGGACGTGACACTTAGACCCATCGTAGGTTTCCTTGGTGATAGATATTAGTTTACCTGGAATGACACTCTGTGCAAGGCACGCCAAATAAACCGTCTGTTGACACTATCGAAAGCTTTTTCGAGATCGGTGAAAAGCAGGTGAAGTGGCGATTGATATTCCAAGCACTGATCAATTATAATTCGCAGGGTATTGATCTGGTCGACACAAGAGAATCGTGAGCGGAAATCTTCTTGTACATCATCGAGTGTGTCTTCAAGATGTTCCTTTGTTTGCCCCAGTACTATTTTAAATAAAGGGTGACCAGATAACAATGATAGTTTTACCAATTATTATGTTTCAGTAGCTGTCAGAGCTACCAATGACATCCAGCTGCCAAAAGATTTAGTAAGGTTTGCCATTTTATCATGCATCATTTTACGCTTCCCGAACGTGTGAAAATTATTAAAAGATATCGAAATTTCGGCTCAGTTGTAAATACGCAACGTGAATTTCGTCGTGAGGTCGGTTGTCATCATGGGTTCAGTGCGCAGGCAATTCATCGCACCGTGGAAAAGTTTGAGCATATGTACACTCATTTGGATCATAAGCTACCAATCATACAGAGATCGGTACGAAGTGAAGAAAATATAGCCGCCGTAGCGGCCAGTATCGAAGTAGACCCAGAAATGTCGATTCGGCGCCGATCAGCTGAATTGGGTATCACCAGAGAGTCAACCAGGCTTATTTTGCGATTGAATTTGGGCCTACATCCATATAAGAAGCCGGACGACCATAGACAACGCCGTGAGTTCGCTAATTGTGCGCTGGAAATGTTGGCCGGAGATCCGGATTTTGGCCAAAAAATCATCTTCTCGGACGAGATCCATTTTTGGCTCAGCGACTATGTCAACAAGAAAAATTGCCGTCTTTGGAGTGACCACAATCTACAAGTGTTCGACCAAGCATCAATGCATCCACAAATATTCACTGTTTGGTGCGGTTTATAGCACGGAGGCATCATCGGACCTTATTTCTTTCAAAATAATAAGGAAGGAGATACCGTTAGAGCGATGTTAACCGACTTTCTGTGGCCAGAGCTCGACAACATCGATATATCCGAGCTGTGTTTTTTGTTCCAACAAGACGGCGCTACATGCCATACAAGCGACGCAACACTCGAAGTGGTGAAGGAGAAATTTGGCGACTGAGTCATCTCACGGCGAACGTTCATCAATTGACCGCCACGATCATGCGACTTGACACCCCTCGATTATTTTCTCTGGGGCTACGTCAAGTCCTTAGTCTACCCTAATAAGCCAACCACTTTGGACGAGCTCGAGGCCAACATCCGAGACGCTATTTGGACCGACCGCTTGAAGCACTGGCAGCGAAGCCTAGGCGGCTTTTCTAATGAAGTGCTATTCCATACATAATGGCATGAATGTAACTTCAAAATAAAGCTAGAATCAATTCGATATCTCACACCGTTGTTATTTTATTTAAATTTATTTTCCTATCGTTCTTTTCTGGTCACCCTATCTTAGCCATCGCAGGAAGCACGCAAATACCTCACCAGTCTTTCCTTTCTTAAGAAGCTTGATGATTATTCCCCTCTTCTACTCATCAGCCTCCCTATCTCTCCCCACAAGTGGATGCAGTTGCTTCAATGCTGGTGCCACTTGGTTCCTAATTAATTCGCAATCCTCTGCTAGTGTAGTACTGAACCTACCTACCTATACTTATGTACCATGTAAATCCAAATGCGCGTGCCAGATCTTAGAGCACAACGACACTTTTGATTATCTAATGAAAAACTGAAACAAATTGCTTTGTCGATCAACTATGAGCTAAGACGTTTAGTCAATCAGACCCTGACCGTACTTTAATTTTTATATTAAATTTTGGATATAATAACAGATTTTATTCACTTCCTTCTTGTGTGCGTTCCCCTTCAATGCGTTAGTAAATGTAAATCAGTTCAAGCAAATAAATTCAAATAGCCACCGTCCTTTATCCATAATTTACGAACACAAAAGCCGCCGCCGCCCTCCCCCATAATCAAATCCAAACCATTTACCTTCTTCGCTTTTGTTCAAAGGCAAAGGACCTCTTCTCGTTCTCTCTAGGTTTCCAATGTAAAATTTAAAATTCTCATTTCATCTGCAGTAGGAAAAGAAATGAAAATATTTTGACGCCCCCCTGCTTGGAGTCGGCATTGTCTCAAGTGATGTTTTCCATTTATCATTTGAAAATAGTGTCGAGGTATAGTGAGGAACACCACGAAGATGAAGAAACCCTACGAGAAAATGAAAATTTGGTCATTGTCCCGAAAAAGTATTCAAAAGTATTCTCCACACCCGGACAATCGTAATGAAAATTAAATTTACATTTTCATTTCTTTGGTCTTGCGTCCACAAAAAGGATTTCTTAAATGGGACTTCTTGAGGCGATATTACATGTGTTTCTTGAGGGCTATAGGGAACGGGACTCTATCAAGCTCTAAGGGATACGTGATGGAATGCTGAACCCATTGAAATGCGTACCTTTTATCTTTGTCATCTACGGCGCTTAATTTTCCCAAAATTCAAGGTGTCCCGATACCGTAGCACCTTATCACAATTTCCCGATCAAAGGAACAAGGAAAAACACCCAAACAAAACACACATCTCACACTTTGGTAATTAATTCCGATTGCGTAGCGCCGATAGCTGAAACAGCCAGCAGATGTTTTCCAAAATGTTCCTTTCCATCTCGAGATGGAATCCAGGAACGAGTGGCCACTGTATATTTGCTGGTGACATTAATTAACATCTCACTTCAACTGAGATAGAGGTTATCCCGGAAAAAGTATCGAATTTCGTAGTTTCGGCTGTCCCCAAGTGCTTGCGACCCCATTTGCTAGGCCCAGAGAAGTGTCGCATTCGCTTGTTAACATCTCGGGTACCGGGTATTAGTTTGTAACCGAAAACTGCAAAGGATTTCCTGCTCGATTGAGATCTCATGGGATGGCCACATGTGTGTGAGGCAATGTCCTTCTCCTTCAGACCGTTTGTCGTTTTTAATTAGCTCAAGCAAAAGATATAATTAATGAGTCAATGTGTTACTCCGTGTCGCCGTCGTTATGGTGAAGAAGGTTGATTTGATTTAGGATCCGGAAGGTTACAATCCACCTGCTTGAGGCGGATTGAATTTCGTATCAGTTTTCGATGAAATTGGGTCGAGTAGGTATATTTTTGGGGCAGGATTTCAAGTGAACCGAGTATTAGCTATTTGTCATTTGATTTTGTGATGGCAGAGAAGGCTTGGGGAGATGAATATTAGAATGAGCTTAGAGATGCCACATGAAACATTAAAACAGTATTGGAATGGTGAACTCTACGTCCTCGCCAGTAGCTACGCATTTGACGAATATTTAAGCATCTGAACAATGATTGATTTGAAAACTACCCAACGAGTTCGTAATGGCCTTCAACTCTTAGTTTCTGACATTAAGCTTAAATGGGGGGTTTGGGATAGAATTCTGGTAATGGTTAGACGGTAGAACATAACAAACTGATTAGCCCGCAACAGTGTGATTTTAGGGCGGAAAACTGCTTCTGCAATGGAAACTAAGGTGGAATAAATGTAAATGTGAGTCCTATAAACGGACTAGAAACGGAGTACTTTGTGCGCTGATCTGTCAGACGGGTTTAGTGTATTGAGGAGGTACTCCACGTATTAATGCGTCATGATGTCCTCGTTCCAAACGATGTAGCTCATCTTTGGCCATAGTGATTTCTTTGAGATTATGCTCAGGGGAATTTCAATTAGGTCAAGAGTGAACTTGAAGTTGGCCGTCCTGCCTCCATCCAGCAATGGGATAACGATTTTAGGTAATGCCGCTCCTCACTTTCGCAGGTAGTTAGTTAATTTACAATATCTTTACTCTGTCCTATGGAATCAAAAAGGGACTTGACACATGTGTGAGAGGAGGGTTATGAAAAAGATGACTCTTTTTGAAACTCAACAGAGTCAAGAATATGGTCTGGATTTCCTGCTGTACTGGGGGCTGCCAGTGTGCGTGATCCTAGGAAGTAGCATAGAAGAAGACAGAAATACGAAATGCACAGCCACAGTATTCCTCTCAAAAGCTCCAATTCCATAATGTCGCCTGTGATAGGAGTCTGTAGAACCGAGCTACATAGGTCGTTTGAAAAGTTTTAAGCCTCAATTTGAAGATTACATAACTCATCGAAACTATTTCTAGTACTGCAATTCTACATGCTTTGAAAGGTACCTTTGAGAATTTCAGTCCTCAGCTTATGTCAGTATTTTTATAAAATCTAATAACGTGCCGCACTTAAATGCTTGCACTTAAAAGGCCCGTATGACTGTAATATTATATAATGCCAAGTTGGAGATGGACGCTTCTAAATCATTTACCACTGTGATAAGATGAGCAGCTGAGTTCAAACGTGGTCGTGCCAGCTTAGCCAACGACTGCGACTGCCAGTGAAAATATCGAAAAAGTTCACCAAATGATACTGGATGACCGTCTAGTCAAGGTTAGAGAAATGACAGAGTCCGTGGTCATATCGACGGAATGCATTCATCATATTTTACATGAAGAATGCAGCGTGAGAAAGCTGTCTGCTGGTTGGGTGCTTTTTGAACCAAAAACGCATCTCATACTTCTGCTGTCGCCCTTCATTCCTGTGAATTTTTTCATTTCCTAAGCTCAAAATTTGACTCGGAGAACAAAAATTTTCATCGAATGAGGAGGCATCACACCCTTAGACGAATAATTTGCAGAGCTACTACCCCAACTACTATTCGCTTGTGTTAAAGAGGTTGGAGCAGCGCTTAAAAAAATGTATCGAATTAAAAGGAGATTATATTGAAAAATGGTGGGCTCCGTTGCTAGGGGGTTAAGTGTGCCATCACTGAGCGGGAGACTCAAGATTGGAATCTAGCAAAACACAGAAAAAAAAGAAGAGTTTTCTCACCGTTCAACCTCTTGCGAATGTCTGAGAAACATCGAATTATCGTGAGAATCTTATCTCAATCGAAAAGAATTGGTCTTCGTAAACGGCATAAAACTGTAGGTCGCAATCATTCGTGTGGTAAACAGCTCGAGCGGTTGCGAGAAGCTAGGCCTGGACCTGTTTGGGCTATTAGGGCAAAAATATTTATTTATGTTAAAAATAAAACTGAATTTGGTTGAACTTCTTTCTCTGAAGTTAGCCTCACAACTTAACAGACAGGTGTATATAAATAAATAAATAGTTTTTTCATTAGTGCCAAACTCACTTTCTGAGCACTCATCTGCTCACCAGCTTTTTGGGGTGAAACGTGAAATGAACAATCTCTGGTTCTCTTTTTTTTTACAAACTTCTATGACAGCGCCCCGACATGCCTCTTGTACCGGCATAGCTGTCAAGCTCCAAAATTTAAACATAACTACTTCACGAAGCCTCTACGAAGATGTGGTGTTGTCTCATTGGGTGACAGGAGTGAGTCCCTGTTCGGAGAGTACACCAATCCACCTATCCATCCAGACCCGAGGCATGACAAGGGAATGAAAGCCTTAACATAAGAATCACGCAGAGTTAGTAAGGAACTTCAACCGACTTGATGTCCAAAAGCGAAGGTGTCTAACTAAGGATTAAGCTGACTGGACAGGCATGTTGGTCGACTTCGGATAGTATCACCTTTCGTATTGAGACTGCAACTGTTTTCCGAGTACTGTGGAAGTCAGAAAACAAATCATTTTCGTACTCTTATTCAGTGGACAGTACATCGCGTATTTTCCGCATAATTTCACATAATTGGATGAGTAAATCAGTTTTGTCCATACCCCGAAATCAACCATCGTCTTGTAGATTTGGTCCTCTTCTCCACATAGATGGGTGGTATAAAATCGATACAGAACAGGATAGGATAGTGCCGCATCATTGAGCAGGAATTTACCTCCATTTAGCTCCTTTTTTATTCTTTGTAGATGAGGCATATAGGCAGAACCCATATTCAGGCTTCGTCTTCAATATCGATTGTTTGGTACATCATTTTCAGATTTCAAAATCTTCGATGGCAGACTGTCGGAATCGGTGGTTTTTAATAGCTGCGTTGACCTTTGAGGTTTGAGGTTTCTCCGTAGTGTTTCTGTATTTACCTGATGCAAGTTTAATAGCTGCTGGTGACTAGTTTTTCTTCACTATCTGAAGCAGTCTTCTTTTCGTGCCAGCTTGGCTTACTTGTAAAATTTTCGGATGCTTTTTCGATCGCAAGACTATTCCATCTGCTTGAGCTATCAGGCTGCCTTTGTTCACTTCCTTGTTGTGAGTGTTTTCCTTTTCTCAATTCTGTCTTTGTATTTTTACTTCGCTGCTCTCTTTGTTCGTGGTAGCGCTTGTTTAGATCCCTCACCTTCCACCTTTCTTCGATGTGAATTCTTTTGATCAAACTGTAGGTTCTGGTAGTGGTAGCTTGATCTATCTCTTTAATTATGCTTCAATATTGAACACAGTGCATAGGCATGCCACGTCAAATTTCCTTTAATATCAGCGGGTCATAACTTCTTTTAAGTGGTCAATTCATAGTAATATAAGGATTGATAAGGATGATAGTGTGAACGATAGGAATAAATTGTCATCCACTGGTAAATCGGCAGGATTTCCATTTAAGACTATAAATGGGATTACTTTAGTTGGACTTCTGAACTCTGAACTGGGCTGCATTCATTATGTTGGAAGCTTTTCGTGCATCAATAAGCTCGTTTCTGCTGAAACATACGATTGTATGCAACCATTGTGCTACTTATGTATTCATCACCGAATTGTGGTTGGACTGCAAAATCTCTTATTCAGAAATCGTTGTCCTTGTATGAGAGTATACCAACTTGCCCACTAGAAACGTATTCCTTGCTGATTTTGGCATTGGAGCCATACTCTAGACAGACTCTTTCCAACTGATTGTAAGATTCATCCTTGGCAGTGGCAGATATTTTAGAATGTTATTTTGATTAGGATCGTCGCGATTATTTATCAGCGGACTCTTGACTGCTGGGGATCTACAACGATGAATTCGCATCTTGGTATGTATGTACGACGTGACAAGTGCAACTGCATCACTGCGCTGGCTACAGCAGCAGAGGGAGCTGCAAGCAGATGCGACAGTAGCACCGTCTACAGAATCACCAAAGAGCTGACAGGTGGTTGCAGCTCCAGCCAACACCCAGTGAAAAGCCTAGATAGTTATTTGCTCATATCGAATGAGGACCAGCTCAGTAGATGGAAAGTGCATTTTGCTATGGTTTTGAACCGTGTATTCGCTCCCGAATCAGACTGAGTTGCCCGAATATGCACCACAACCAGCAGTAAGGCAGAGATCACTGCTGCGATCAAAGCATTGAAAAGCAACAATGCGGTAGGACTTGACGGTAGCTCTTACGAGCAGCACCAACAACATTGTCTGAGTTACTGCTCCCACTTATAGAGAGAGCTTCGGAAGCTGAGATCTTTCGTGACGAGTGGAAGAAGGGAATGATTCCCAAAGTTCCTAGGAGGAGGAGTAGCTAAGATTATAGCTAAAATCATCCTGGAGCGAATCAAACAACTTCCCGAAGATACACTCGATGGCGAACAAGCAGGTTTCCGATCTGAATCCGATGAGAACCACATCATCACCCTGCCTGCATTGTTTCACCAATTGTTGGTGATTAGCGATGTGCTTCGTGAAGGAATTCGATGGACTTTTATATCCCAACTGAAATATCTTGTATGCTTGCTTTCTAACAGAAGTATGGACCTCCGCCAAATGACAGGAGAGGGAGGCAGGCGTCATCTGGCTGAAAATTAATACTACAAAAACTATGATAAAATGATCAGACTTGGAACAAACTCACAACTCAAAAATATGCATTGCTGGACAACCGGTAGAGGGAGTTGAGGATTTGCAGTATCTTGGTAGTATTGTCTCGACCGATGGTGGAACCGAACTGGATATAATCAACAGGAGCGCCAAAGCAAAGTCCACGTTCGGGATGTTGTCCAAAATATGTCTGTTCCGTTTCAACATTGTATACGTGCTGTTATATAGATGCAGTACGTGGAGAATGACCACTACTATCATGAGAAAACTACAAACGTTAGTCAATAGGTGCCTACGCCAAATCTTAAGGATTTTCTGGCCCAACCGTATCTCTAATGACAACCTCTCCCAGAGAACGGGCCAGGAAGTGGTGGTGGATTGGTCACACGTTTCGAAAAGGTGAGAGTTACATGGCTAACAAAGCTATGCAATGGAACTCTTTAACCAGAATACCTGGCGGTCCGAAGAGAACATGACGCAGAATAGTAGAGAAGGAGGCACGGCAGTTGGGAAAAAGTTGGGGAGGAAAGAGACACATTGTTAGAAACCGTACATGATGACGCGTAATCGTAGTAGAGACCCTAGAACCTACACGAGGATACAGGACATAAGTATAAGTATACAACAACGTGCGACGTGGCTCCCCAGGAAATGTTAGGAATCGCACAGAAATGTGTTACCTGGCAGTCAATGTGTTGCACTCATGATCCTATCCAACGTATCTAATGAACCGTAGTTATGGGTCGCACAGCTCCTAGCCTTAAGTGTAGATAATTAGGAGTAGGTTAGGTTAGGTTTGATGGGTTGACGTAGAGGTTGAAAGACCTAATACATTTCATTTCATTATGTCCTGTATCCCCTTGTGGGTCCTAGAGTCTCTACAACGCCTACGCGCCATCGTGTGCGATTTCTGGAAATGTGCCTCAGCTCTCCCCAACTCTTTCCCAGTTGCCGTGCTTCCTTCTCAACTGTTCTGCGCCACGTACTCCTAGGACCGCCGCGTATCCTGCCATCCTGGGTAAGCGGGTTCCATTGCATCGCTTGGTTAGCTATGGACCTGTCACCCTTTCGGAGAGTGTGACCGATCCACTGCCACTTTCGTCGTCGTATGGTTGTGCCTATAGGTTCATGGCCCGTTCTCTGATAAAGCTGTTCGTTAGAGATACGGTTTGGCCAGAATATCCTTAAGATGTAACGTAGACACCTATTGACAAACGTTTGCAGCTTCCTCGTGATAGTGACGGTCACTCTCCAGGTACCACATCCATATAGCAACACGGATTCAAAGTTGGAACGGAACAGTCGTAGCTTGGTGTTTAAGCTAATTGCATTACTTCGCCAAACTATGGATACCATCCCAAACGCAGATTTTGCTTTACCTATTCGGCTGGCTATATCCAGTTCGGTTCCGCCATCGGTTGAGACAATACTCCCAAGGTATTGGAAACTCTCTACTCTCTCAACCGTTTGTCCAGCAATGCATATATGAGTTGATGAGTTTGGTCCTAGGCTGATAATTTTTTGTTTTTGCCGAGTTAATTTTCAGCCCAACGACGTCTGCTTCCCTCTCCACATTTGCTGTCATTTGGTGAAGGTCCAATATTCTGTGAGACAGTAGGCATACATCGTCGGCGTAGTCGAGGTGTTTGAGTTCAGATGTAAGAGTCCATCGAATTCCTCCATTTCCTGTTGATAAGGCCGCATTCAGCACATCGCTAATCACCAATAAAAACAATATTGGTGAAAGTATGCAGCCTTGCCGAACCCCACTTTGGACTTCGAATTCCTCAGACAGCCTTCCTCTGTGCAAAACGTGACATGTGGACCCATCATATGTAGCTTTGATAATTGCTATTAATTTATCCGGAATGCCTCTCCTGCGCAATGCACGCCAAATAAATTCCCGATTGACACTATCAAACGCCTTTTCAAAATCGATGAACAACAGGTGAAGTGGTGATCGATATTCAACACATTGCTAGATGATGATCCGCAGGGTGTTGATGTGGTCGACACAGGAGGATCCAGAGCGGAAACCTGCTTGTTCGGCGTCAAGTGTGTCTTCAAGGTGTTCTTTGATTCGCTCCAGGATGATTCTAGCTATTATCTTGGCCACAGCAGGCAGCACGCAGATACCTCTCCAGTTTTCGCACTGCATTAGGTTGCCTTTTTTAGGGAGCTTGACAATCATTCCCTTTTTCCACTCATCTGGAAAACTCTCGGCTTCCCATGTTCTCCCGACAAGTGGGAACAGTAGCTCTGCCGATGTTGTTGGCGCAGCTTGAAAAAGCTCCGCGGGTATGCCGTCAAGTCCTACCGCCTTATTAGTTTTCAGTGCTTTGATTGCGGTAATAATCTCCTCTTTACTGGGGGTTGTGGTGCGAATTCGGGAACTTCTTTCTACGGACACTTCAGTCTGACTTGGGTGCATATTGCTGGCGAATACTCGGTTTAGAACCGAAGCAAAATGCTCCTTCCATCTCTTCAGTTGATCCTCATCCGATATTAGCAACGAACCGTCTAAGCCTTTCACTGGGTGTTGAGTAGAGCTTCGGCCACCTATAAGCTCGTTAGTGATTCTATAAACGGTTCTGCTGTCGCACCTCGCTGCTGCTTCTTCTGCTTCCGTAGCCAGCGCATTGATGTAATTGCGCTTGTCACGTCTCACGCTACGCTGTACTTCTCTCATCTTCATGCGATATAGGGAGTCAAGCTCGATCCTCCCTGCTGCTGGAGTTGCTGCAATTTGAGCTCTTAGCTATTTTCGTTCGTTGATCCTTCTCCAGGTATCCTCGGAAAGCCACGCCCTATGCTATGGTTTCCCTGTGATCGACCGACAATCCTTTCAGCACCTGATGTGAAAACAGTTTTCACAGCGCACCAATGGTCTTGGATGGTGGCGGGCAGGGAGCTGCTGATTGTTTCCACTCCACGTGAGAGATGGTCCCTTAATTCTTGGCGCACGGTGGGAACTCTCAGTCGGTCTACATTGAACCTAGGTATTCTTGTGTCGTTAGATCTACGAACGGCAGCAGTGCGTAGTCGGAGAGTAGCTATTATAAGATGGTGGATCTCGTACCAAACCCATGTCGGCACCTCGCCTGTTTCGGACGTCTAGGAGACTACTTCTAAAACGACGACTGATGGCAAAATGGTCAATTTGGTTGGAGGTTGCTTGCCTGTCAGTTGACACCCAACTGATTTTATGACAGGCTTTGTGCTCAAACATGGTGCAACCCAAGACCTAATACGCCACACTTAGATCAATGTAGATCCATTGTGATGCCCGTGACTGTAATTAGGAGTAAGAGGCCGGATATTCCCGTAACAGCAACACCATTAGGGTATCTTAGTCCTCTTTTTGGGAGAGTTCATCTGCCACCATAACTTCATTGAAACGAACTTACAGGCTTGACGACATGTTAATACAATTCTTGACACTGTCAAACGAAAAGAAAAACAAGGCCGTATATCGATATATAGGTACATATAGGGATAATATTTCAACGTTGACCATCAAGGATAATAATAATTTATTGACGCAACTACTCTGCAGGAGCACTGGCACAATTTTAACAGACAGTCCACTGTTTTTTTTTTTCAAACTAAACCCTCTCTGTTCCCAACTCAAAGTCAGTGCATACTTATGAAACCCAAGTAACACCGTGCATGCTACTAAAATAGAAAGACCCAAAAATAAATCAACCGAGTGTCAAGTGCACACGAAAGTGTCTAACGTCGCATAGATACTTTATATCCCAGTTACTGACTCATCCGCATAACTACAACGTAATCCACCCTTCATTTTTCGAAAGCAAGCCACTTCAGCTTTTGCTTCTTCTGCTGTTGCTACAACCGCAGCAGCATTGCAAATGTTTATATTTTACCCCTGTTACTAGTTTCACTGCCAGCTAAAGTAAACTACCATCCCTTCGACAAAATATATTGCAGGGAATTTTTTTTTTTTTTTTTTTTTTTTAGTTTTTTAAGCTGAACTAGACCACCATGTGTGTGGGTTTTGTAGCCACTAGTTCTTGTGTTGCTGCAAAAAGCATTTAAGGAAATTACTTTCCACTTTATATTGCACCCGAGCGAGAGACCGGGTGAGAATTTATTCACGGGAGTTTATGGTCCATGAACTACTTACGAGTACTACCCCCCAGAATGGAGGTCTGCACTTGATCAATTTACAACTTAGAGGAGGAATCATTTTTCCATGTGTCACTGTAGTGTATAACTTAACAATTAGGGGCGAATGTCATTTGCAGTGTGCGAGTAACCCTGACAATGTGTGCTGTTTTCGTTTCTGGTCTCTCGATTAGGGTTCATCATTTTGTTGGGCAAAGTTAAGTGCTTTTGATCGTTTTCGAGTGCAAATTTGTCTTTTGGGAGAGTGAATTGAGTGATTTCAACACTCACTAATGGAATCGATGAATCAGAGAATTCAATTTGTTAATGCAGAGTTAATGAAGCAATTATTTTGAAATCAATTGCAGGAATGCAGCACAGATGGTGAAAGCAATAGTTTCGGATGGAAGTCCGTGCAGCGTTAAGTGATTAAGAAGTTTTGACTTAAGAACTCAGGTTGAATGTAATGGGTGGGGAGTGAAACAAAACGAGTTAACATTTAGGACGCTAACGCGGCTATCAAATGGGGTAAAATCAAACTATCTATGCAGTATTCAGGTAGTCCACTGTATCTTACACACATATGTGTATGCAGTTTTCCAAAGATATTCCTAATATCCACTCTGCAGAAGTGTCGGGATGACTTAGAAAGTTGAAACTGAAAATGTAACTAAATTTCTCACGGCAGCACTGATTGTGAATTAAGTAAGAACACACGAAGAGGCAGACAGACTGCTTCTTCTTCTGTAGACTTCTGAAGACTTTCCTATATTTTATCCCATTTTTTAGACAAGACATAAGGTTTTAGACCTTACCTAGGTGAAGTATGGATATTATACTGAAGCTAAGAGGAATGTTTATAGACTAAAAGCGGCTAGATCAGAAGTTCTAAAGTGTTTTTGGGAGAGTTTACGAAAACTTAGATATTTCGCAAAGTTCTTCTGGTTTTGACAATTCAAATTCCATTCGTGACTTCTGTTCAATTCAGTTGAGTGAAAACTTCACTCTTTCAGCCTAACTAACAGCATTTCTGCCTCTTCGGATGCACCACGCATTTTTCTTTCTATTGATACGACAACCCGAGGGGCAGCAATAGCTCAAACTAGTATTTATCACGATCAGAGAGAAAAAGTAAAACCAGAGTAACCAAACATATAAACCTTCGGTCCAGAGATTTATCCGCAAAGGTCGGACACCTTGTGGATAAAGAGAAATGAAGAATGTCTTAAGCTTGCAACTGACAATAGGCCCCCTCCTTTTATTCATGAAAAATTGTTTAAGTCTGTCATAGTGAATCGAGATGCTATTTAGCTGGCCTTACGCAGGAGAGGCATCCCGGAAAAACTTATTGCTATTATCAAGGCTACATACGAGGGCGGTAAGTGTCACGTCTTACATAACGGTAAGGTGTCAGAGGAATTTAGTGTCCACAGTGGAGTACGTCAAGAATGCATTCTGTCGCCACTATTGTTCTTGGTGGTTATCAGCGATATACTCCGTGCAGCATTGACGGAAGGAAACAATGGAATTCGTTGGACTATGACATCTTACCTTAAACACCTAGACTACGCTGACGATGTTTGTCTACTTTCACATCAGATAATGGACCTTCATCTAATGGCCCATAATCTAGAAACTGAGGCAAACAAAGTGGGGCTCAAAATAAACACGGCCAAAACAAAAGTCCTCAGCACTTCCAACACTAACGCTCAACTTAACATTGCCGGACAGGAAGTCGAAAAAGTTGACAACTTTCTATATTTAGGAAGTGTGGTCTCGGCTAACGGTGCGTTGGCACCCAACTGGACGTATGCAGTAGAATCGGGAAGGTTAAAGCTGCATTCGGTATGCTATCCACAATCTGGAAAAATAATGTTATCAGCTTAAGAGCCAAGCTGCGACTGTTCCGCTGTACAGTAGAATCGGTACTGCTGTATGGGTACGGTACCTGGAAGGTGGACACCATTAACACACGCAGGCTGCAAGTCTTCGTAAATAAATGTTTAAGAATCATCTTGATGATTTTTTGGCCGAACCGGATCTCCAACGAACAGCTTTATATGAAAACGGGCGAAGGACCTTTAAACATTACTATACGCTATACGCTAGGCAAACATGGCGCAGAACAGTTGAGGAGGAATCGAGCTCTAAAGGAATGAGTTGGAGGCAGCTCAAACGCGTTGCAGAAGTACGAACAAGATGGCGCGCAGGCGTGGTTGACGCCCTATGCCCCCCGAGTGGTTAAGGGACCTAAGCAAATAGTTCAACTCTATCTGTTATTTTTCTTTATAGTTCGCGATCACCATTGAAAAGCTTCCCACACTAGCAGAGCGAACCACATTTTGAAAACCCCTGGTCTACAAGATAGAATGGATTAGGCAATTGTCTTTATTAGTAGATCCATTTGGTACCCAGAAACAAATCTGCTCACCTTGCAGTTTGCAAACGTCAATGGGTCCATAACAGGCTATTCTGGTATTTATTTGGGATTTTCCTGCTTAAAGGGAACATCTTCCACAGAAAGATTTGAAGAGTAGGCGCTACCATTCACTTTGCATGACTTGCTATCAAAGAATTCTGTTTGTCGTTCTCAAGTTCGACTTTGCTCAGATTTATTTTGACGAAGGGCAGATATTGATATTGCCACCAGTCATTCGCTATTTTTATAACTACGGCGCTTAGGTCGAGTTTAATTGTATCAAGGGAGTAGAGGGAACATCGCCAAGTTTAGTGAGAGCTGGTACCGCCTTTTGCTAACAATGTTTCTACTGCCGGGGACCCAAAATTCATCTTAAGTCGTCAAATTAAGGAATGCATAGGTTAGGTTGACGTAGAGGGTGAAAGACCTACTACGCCACACTTAGATCAATGTAGATCCATTGTGATGCCCAAGGAGTATAGCTTCCCCACTCCTGAATTCTATGGGTTCTTAAACCAACTCGATGCATTGGTTATCTTATTTACTGGTACATTTGATAGTTCTTCTAAGTCTTGAAAGAAATATTTCCCTTGAATTTTGAATCTAAGGTGGTAGAGTCCTTGACAATCGCACAGGAAGTCCAGTTATCATCCCCACTAAACTAGATAAGATAAATCTGTTAAAGTGTAGAATTTGCTCGGTACGATTTTTGTCGTGGAGCGGCCAGAGTTTTCTTGTAATTATACAGGATTCTAGTGATCTTCATTTGCTATGGCGATCATTTAATTTGTAAGTTCTAAGTTCAGGTCGCAGGGTGGTATCTTAATTGACGATTCAGCTCGTTCAGGATTTAGAGCTGAGCCCTCCCTTGCCAGCACGTTAGCCATTTTTTCCTGAAACGCCATTATGTCCGGGTATCCAGAAGAGCTTTACATTGTGTTGCGTACCAAGAACCAATAGCTCTTCGTGACAGCAACGCACAAGCTTCAATTTTATCTGTGTGGCGGAAATCGCCCATCTGGTGGTATAGCTTTCATTGCAGCGTCTCGGGCGGCTGTTGCCACCGCCAAGACCTCCGCTTGAAAAGCACTGCTATAGTCCCGAAGTCGAACTGACTTCTTCAAATTGAGTTTTCCAAAAACTCCTGCACCTACTACCACGTCCATCTTGGATCCATCAGTGTAGATGGAAATGGAGTGGCCATTTAGTTTCCCATTCATCCCGACTCGGAAATGAACTGGAAGACGGCTTATGAAAATCTAAATAAGGCACTATATAGTCTGTGTTAATATCTCCACCCATGTATTTACGTAAAATCTGCGCATGCCCCAACCTTCAGATTGGCTTAATCTTAGAGCACTTCTATGTAGCTGCAGATTCCTGTGCAAATAGATGTAAAGCTTGAGTATGGTCTCTAATCCTGCAGTTGGTGTGGTTCTCATAGTTCCTGTGACACCAATGCACGCCATTCTTTGTACTCTGGTTAGTATCTTGAGGTTTGTGGCCTTACTTGCGGCTGGTCAACATACTAGGCTGCCGTATGTCAATATAGGTCTCACAACTGCTGTGTAGAACCAGAAAATGACTTTTGGTTTAGGCCCCCAAGTTTTTCCAAATATTCTGCTACAAGTATAGAGACCTATCATAGCTGTTCTTGCTCTCTCCCTTGTATTAAGTCCCCAATTTAGTTTTTTGTTTAGCATTAACCCAGATAATTAGCTCTATCAGAAATTTTGAATTCCGGTATTTCCCCCTTGTTAGTAAATAGTGTCAGTTCCGTTTTTAGAATACAGAAATCAATAAGTTATTAACTGCTATTCAATCAGGTTTCCGCTTAGGACACAGTTGCATAACAGGTATAATAAAAGTATTTGGTGACATTCGGCAGGCAATTGATGAGGATAAAACTACTCTTTTGGCTTGGCTTGATTTTTGAAAAGCATTCGATTTTGTTAATCCGTCAATTCTCTGTAACAAACTGTCCACAAAATTTAACTTTTCTGTTCCTTCTAACAATCTTACTAATCGTGTCCAAGCTGTTTCTAAAAACTCCAAAATGTCATCCTTCCGTGCCGTTAATAGTGGTGTCCCGCAAGGTTCTATACTTGGTTCTTTACTATTTTCTATGTTTATTAATGACATTTGAACTGTGTTGTCTCATTGCAATTTCTATATATACGCAGAGAATGTCCAGCTTTAACTAAGCTCTCCGATTGGTTGATGGAAGATGCTGTAGCAAAAATTTGTGCATTTTGCATCTGAAAACAAAAACAAAGTCAGCCCTATCTCGTAGTATCAACATTGTCTTTCTAAATTTCATCTAATTGAGCTATACACCATCCATGTAGGATATGTCACCCAAGTAAGGAATCGTGGTATAACTTTTAACAGTGAGCTAACATGAAACAATCATATTTGTACTCAGAGGTTAG
This sequence comes from Pocota personata, assembly GCA_963082735.1. Taxonomy (NCBI): domain Eukaryota; kingdom Metazoa; phylum Arthropoda; class Insecta; order Diptera; family Syrphidae; genus Pocota; species Pocota personata. The sequence continues at coordinate 31,298,485 of OY720431.1, read as the reverse complement.
TTAGCAAAGCTATACCAGCTAAAGTTAAATTAAAATTTGCAAAAGCACTTATTGAGCCTATTATTTCCTTGGCTGTGTACTCTTTGCTGTACAGAACGACTGTACAGATTCCTAAGTCGTTTACTTTGCTTCTTTCTGCAAAAGTTAAGCACTTACCAGAAATTCATTGCGCTGACAAAGCCATATTCGATTTGATGTTTAGAGTTCCATACCAGAATGGTATAAAACGGAACACTAATGGATCCAATACGGTGTCTGTCTGTCTGTATGTCAGAAACAACTATCGTGTCAGTCTTATGAGCTATATTTTCTCAAACTCTGCCCAGAAATCCTTGTGTTAGGAGGCCAATAAATGTGATTTAAATATATATACACTGCCTCCCACATACGAGTATTACTCAAATTCGATACAGTTGAATTGAATACATGGAGAACGAGGCACTTGATTAGTTTTTAGTTTTCTATGGTAATAATCAGTGAATATTTGAGAAAATACGTACCAACACATGTATGTAGCACGTTTTCGTAAAACTAAGCAATTGGTAGCGCAGTAAAATGGAGTTTTTAGTTATATCATTCTCAATCTGTGGTTGAGGTTCTTCTGCCAACAGCGTTGCACCAGTGGATGGATTTGTGTTATGCGTGTTCTCAAAATAGGGAGTTACTTTTTTTTTTTACATTTTCCCAGCCTTGGACAGAACATCACTGTCGAGAGTTATATCTTATGACTGAGCGTTCACAAAACACCTACAGAATAGTGGTGTTCCGAAAAGGATTGCTTGGAATGGCAAAACGTTGGTAATTCGTTTTGGCAAAATAATTGAGTTTACCGTCTTTTAATGTCTATTGGCTCCAGGCAGCTATAAAATTTAGTATCCATTAATATGGTGTTAGGTTGCTCCTTCGTTTGATGTCTACTAACTACTCTTCCACACTAACAAAACCCAAATATGACTTTGTCGTAAATGACTACCCATTATAGATACTTCTCTACCTTTACCCGGTAATTCATTTGCCATCATTACCGCTGCTACCCACTCGCTGTACATCATTCAATTTTCTTTTTGTCAAACGAAAGCAAAAACAAAAGAATAAACAAACTTTTTGATAGAAAAGTTCCTCGACTGGTACTACCATGGCGTCGTCGTGGGGACTACCACTCACAGTCGCTGTCGCGCCCCACGCACTTGCACAATGTCAATCAATTTATTAGACATTGACAGGATACAGGCCCCGTGTGTGCGGTGGCTATATGTACCTATATGATCGATTTCATTTCCAAAACAAGGAATCCCTGTCCCCAGGGTGATACTGCCAAAGAAAACAAACTCCTTACCTACTACTCCTGCTCCTGTTTTGATTTATGGAATCCAAAGTGCGAATGTCCCTTTAATGGTAGGGATGCGTGGGGGATTTATATATGAAGAAATATTTTCCCCCAAAAACCGTTATCAATTTAAATTAATTTCACATTTTGCAAACAAATATGAAAAAAAAAAAAAAAAAATAAATAAAACGTTTCCATCTCCACGACAGGTAAGCAAGGCAAGCCATCAAAATAATTACTTTGCACAAATTTCCATCGCTAAATCATCATACATACTCGTACAGCTACCTTGCAACCCCCCACACGCAGGATGTAGTACCACTACGCATTAAAAAAAAAAAAAGGATCGCCATTAAATGTGTTTGAATTAAGCCTCGCTGGTTGCTTTGGGATTGGATGGGATAGGGATGGGGATGGGGATGGGGATGGGGATGGGGATGAAAATATTAAATGTTGCGAAATTTTTCTCGAACGTCTTTGCCTTACGCACGGTTGACATTTAACAGACTCTAAAGCGGAGACTACAGCAAAAAAAAAAAATAAATATTTAAAATTTCCACTAACGAAAAAAATTATAATTTATGACATAAATTTCAATCAGGTTGAGAGGGTGGCAATGGTTGGCTGTTTTTCATTCTCATTCTGTGCTCTGAGATTTATGCAGCAGAAAGGACATAAACATTTTTCGGCGTAAAAATGATGAGGACATGAGAGGCGCCTTAGGGATGATGTCCGTGGCTGGGTGGAAAAAGGTATTTAAATATATTTGCGTAAATTTGTTATTAAATTGAGAGATTTACTCTGCAGGGGTGGTGGTTATGAATCTCCATCGGTGCTTTTGTTAATGGTTTTGGGGTCTAAGAGGAATTTAATGAGCATATTTTTAGGATTTTTTTTTGTTCACTTTTTGACAGGTAGGCGTGTTTGGAATTTGAGAAAATTCTCAAGAAGATTGCTGACAGAATAAAATGAATAATAAGTGGCCATTAATTAGAGAAATAGGGGAAGGGGTTTTTGAAAGACAGCAATGAGTGAATATTTCTTTTGGAGATTCTTTTAAACTTTTTCGATTGGAAGGGCAACAAGTTAACGCTAGGTAAAGCCGTATTCTTAAAGTGGGTTGCCACATTCTTGTCAAGTCAGGTTGCGTCAATCTGTCATCCGTCGGAGTTCTAAAATGGGAGAATGGAAATGGTGTTTTCGAATCCTTCGGGATTTAGTCTGATAAACAAATATTCGTCAATTATCTATAGGTTGGTGGCTACTATTCTCCAACTTCGTATACGAGTATGATGCACTGAATGTCCTGCTTCACTTGGTTCAATCACCTAGCTCCATTGTATTACCATGAAGCAATCCTCTGTCAATGAAATTTCTTCGTCTTTACTAGAAAGACGAGCAAGAGCTTCAGTGATGAGGAGCTTATAGTATCAGCACTCACTAGATTGGCTCCAAAGATCAGACACTTAATACGAGCAAATGCCAGAGAGAAAGTGTTCCGCGTGGTGCCGCTTAAGACTTGCACATAGAGATGCTTGGGAAAAGTGAAGTAGCCCGTAAGATTATCAGTAAGTTGTGTACAATCTTTTTTACTGAGGAACAACAAGAATACCGGTGATTTTCTACAGTCATTCGGGGGCATTCATTTACACCCCGGGGAGTCTACGATTATGTTCATAGGAAACCCAAATGTCTACGGAAGCTCTGACCGAGGATGCAGGAAGACCCAATGTAAGTTTAGGTCCCGAGAAGTCTTTCTTCGAACCTTGATTAGCAAGTTCATAGGGAATCTCACTTCCAGTAATCCCATTATGACCTGGGACTCAAACAAGACTCACTGAGTTTAACCTTACGACCGAATTCAGAGAGTTCCTGCAATCTCAAACTATTTTAGAAGTGATTAAAGGGCTGAGCAAGACCTTATGGTGGGCTGAGCTCGTATTCAGTAACAGTATGGAATTTCCACCCACTAAACCCACCATCCCTCCTACCGCTGGTCTTCGTTTCACCCCGGTCTTTTCGCCAGCAAGTTACGTTCTTTGTGATATCGTGCACAGTGGAACATGATGTGTTCTGCATCCTCGACTGCTTCCATGCACTGTGGGCAATAAGGGTTGTCTGTGGAAGTAGGCTTTGAAACATTCATGACCAGTAAGCGTTTGGGTCAGATAGAAGTTCAGCTCTCCATGCTTCCTATTGATCAATCTTTGCGTCCATTTGCCTTTGGCATAAAAGTTCCATCTCTCTTGCCATTCTTCGAGGCTTGTTCTTGACATCACTGTCCTGGTGGCACGATATTTCCGTTCGGCTTCTTTAACGAGGAGGTCTATTGGCACCATTCCAGCCACTACGCATGCCGCGTCGTAGGAGGTTGTTAGAAAGGCCCTGCATACTCGGAAGACATTGGTTCTGTAGAACGCCTCCGTCTTTCTTTTGTACTATTTCGTCTTCATGGAACATGCCCATATTTGGGATTTGGTCGCAACTCTTGCTGAGAGCAGTCTCTTCTTCTGTTTAGGTCAGGTTTGGAAACTACAACGTGATGGTCCACGGTTACCCTTATAGTCTATATAACTCGTCTGCTGTTGATGAGCACTACTTAATAGCTAGTCTTGTACCATCTTGATAGCTTCATTACAGTCATGCTCCAACTTCTCAAGCAATTTGGTCACTATTCGTACAACGATCGCTATGTCGTCGGCGATGCCAATTATTTTCAAGGACCTCGGAATTCGAAGTCTGAGGACGTCGTCATACATTAGATTCTACAGTAGTGGACCTCGTGCGGAGCCTTGGGGGACACCGCCTGTGACGATATACTGCCTCATTCCGTCGTCGGTGCAATAGTACTGTATTCTATTTCCAAAATAGTGAGCCATTATTTTCTGCAAGTAGTCCGATACTCTCTTGGCGGTAAGTGCTCGCAGAATGTTACTCCAGTTTGCGGTGTTGAAGGCGTTTTTAACATCCAGCGTTATGATTGTGCAGTACTGTTTACTTCCGGCCTTCCATCGTCTTCCTTTGATGGCTTTTTCGCTGTATTTACGACTTCGGCGATGGCATCAATCGTAGAACGTGCCTTACGGAAGCCATACTGGCGGTCTGCTAGGGCTCCCACTTCATCGATCGCGCTTTCCAATCTGTCACTTATTATGCGCTCCAGTATTTTGCCCATGGTCTCCAGTATACATAGAGGCCTATACGACCCTGCGGTGGTTTATTACCTTTTGGTAAGAGGACAAGTCTTTGGTTCTTCCACTGATCGGGGAATACTCCTTTCTTGAGGCAGACATTGTATACGTCTGCAAAGATGTGTGGGCTCCAATTAATTGCTGCTTGCTGTAACGAGAGGTATTGGTAACGCCCCCGTCGTTGTTCTCTTCTCCGTTTGTTCCTCTATTCCCTGTTGTTGTGTAAAAAGCACAGATACCACGTTTTCGAGAAACACTGAGGACGTGGGCGAGGGTTTTCTGCCACCCTTCAACTTTATCATAACCACTTGGTAGGCTTTTCCCCATGGGTTTTGATTTTCTTCGTTGCACAGTTCTTCGAAGCTTCTCTTTTTACTGTTTTTAATTGCAGCTTTTAAGTTTCTTCGAGCAATTATAAATCTCTCGTGGAGTTCTCCATGGCTGCTGTGCTCCCCGGAACGCTGGTACAATCGGTGCGCAGTCTGGCGATCTCATCATTCCACGACTATACTGGGGCCGACGCAAGTTTCCTGTTTTCTGCTCCATGGAAGTGTCACAAGCTCTTGTCACTCCTCTCGAAAGCTGCTTCGCTTTATCGGCAGCAGGTCCGTAGAGGGATATATCCTCCGTCATCAGCTGGAGTACTTCGACGTCTAGGGTTTGAGGTTTCCACCCCTTATTCTGCATCTGTCTCCTCCGCTCTCCTCTATTTTCTGTATGTCTGCGTTGTAGATGGAACTTAATTGCCTGGTGATCGCTGTCCGTGTATGTTTTGCAGCTTCACGCAGCATCTCTTGCCAAACACGTACTCACAAAGGTGATGTCCACTATTGACCCTCTTCCGTTTTAGCTGAAGGTCAGCTCGTTTCCTGAGTTTAGGAGAACTAAGTCCAACGACGCAAACGCCTCCAGGAGAGTTCTACCTCTGGTGTTTGTGGTACGTGAGCTCCATTCCACCGCCCACGCGTTGAAGTCACTTGCAATGACGACACGACTGCGACCCCTCCACATATTGAAAGACAGATGCATGTCTGCCTAACGAGAAGTGAAGCCTAATGTTTCCGTCCTCTACGAAGGCACCAGTACCAGACGCTTGACTGACTTTAGAGCGATCCGTAAAAGTTGACTGCAAATCATTCCCGACTCAGATTTAAGCCAAATCTAATCCTATGGAGTTCTGATGTAATTGCGTCAGATGGCACATCCATAAGGCAAGAGTCGAAAGATGAGCGTGGCGCAAGTTCAAGGTTTGGTGATAAGCCCTGAGGCCGAAGGCATACTGCCAGAAAACTGAGAGCGCCTTGGCTATTTTTGACGCAACTTGTATTGCCCAACAAAGTTTACTATCCAGAATTATTCCTAAAGTCCCCTTAGTAATTCGAACGACTGCAATAAATCGCTCGATACTCTCACGCAACTTCCCACACCATCCAAAATTGCCTTAATAAGTCCGGTCAGTTTTCCTTGAAGCCATTCGCAGTATTGCTAACTCAATGCTCGTCTGTCTAGATGCCTCCATCTTTATCTCTGCATATTTCAGCATGTTACACGAAGTCAGCTTCTTGTGAAATGAACGTATTTCTCGAGACCGGCACGGGACTTCCATGTCTTCGCACTCACATAAAAGACGCATCTGTTATTTTCTCTCCACATGTTGACGAGTGGCTTATTGAAGCATCATCGCTTCAATAAGCCAGTCGCTTGACACTCTTCGTTCATGACTATGAATGCAGTCCTTAGCTCGTTTAATTTGTAACAGCTCTGGTAGATGGTATGAGCTCCACTGTCCATTGATCTTTTGTACAAAAGAACACGGATACTTCCAATGAAGTTAAGGGATTTTAAATTCCACGTTCTCAATTTCCAATCACTAGTCCCTTGTAGTTGCCTCGATCTCGATCAATTTCTCCGCTGATAGCTTGCAGGGCCTGCACCAACCCCCTGTGTCTTCAGATGACGATTGTGGCGGCTGTTTAGAGCCATACCTGGCACCAGAACGTTAACTCAGCCTCTCTTAGCATAGATAGCAGACCGTAAGCCTTGAGAGCAGACGCTTATTAAATTCTTCCCCGTATAATGTAGAGCTCCATTTCCTTTCACTCTTTGACCAAGGATCCCACCCGATCTTCACCACGGAAAGTAAGCTGTTATAGCCAAAATTAATAGTACTGATTGCTTGCACGGCTGTAAGTGAGTTGATCAAATTTGGGCTATTTCCACGCTGTGACACGGAGGGGTCTACGTGAAAGGAGACCAGGATTGGTGTCAAGGTTTATTGTCGAGTTCCATAAAAGACGTAATAGTAACTTGGGGACAAGGAACATGTTTCGATTAGACTGTGTCGTTACCAATTCTACGGTATTAATGGACCTTAAAGACTATTGAACTGAACACATTACTGATCACGCCTTTGGGATTCGCTGGACGGGCTGGAGACTTGTCGTTGATAACGGAAACGAAACCTCTAAAATCTCCTCTCGGCTCTTCTGAGCACAGTATCTTAGTGGTCAAGTGCGTGATTAAAGACTCAAGATTCGAGTCACAAAAAATACCAACAACGATTTTTTCGGGCCTATTTCTCTCGAACGAGCACCTCTAAATCGAAAAAATTACCCTCGGAAACGGCATAAAGCGTAGGTGGTACAGCAATAATAATGCTGCGAGAAGCTAGGCCATACTCGTACCTTATCTGGACTGTTAACCCCAAAAAATATTTATTTATTTATTTCATTCGAGAATTGTTGTCCCTTCGGAGTATTTTCACCTTGGGGTTAGAGGCTTCAGCTACTCTCCATGCGCCGGTTTTCGGTTGATTTTGAATCTAGTAATTCCCAACGTAGCGCTCTGAACCAAACTTCACTCAATCAAGATACCACGGTTTTGTAGCAGAGATATCTGCGCGGATATTGACTTTTACATGCCCCTGATGCAAGTCAGAGAGTCATCTGAATCGCTAAGGTCAATGAAAGCGATGTTCAAGTGCTCTTTGAAGACTTAGCTAAGCAGCTGAGTACCAGTATTGAGGATCACTACTTTCTTTTCGTTTGCAATTGTGGGTGACTCATTATATGATCTTTGGTAGCTGGACAATGAGTCCCTTTTTATGTAATCTTGTAGGAGCTGATTACTCTTAGTTGTCCAGCTTAAAGAGGTTGTTTGCTTTGTACTTAATGAAAAAAATTGACCACTGATCCTGGCAGGCGAAGTTGAAAGCCAAAGCTTCCCTGGGGATGTAATGGAGTTGCAGAGAAAAGTCTTAGCTCGAGACCAATCGTCCCATTTAGATATGCGTCGGGTGTGACTAGCACAAGATTTGGTTCTGAAATTCTTCATCAACATTACAGATGCGCAGGCAATATCCTCAGAACGTGGCACTGCCTGCAACTACCAAAGTATTTGCTGCTTGCACCTGCATAGAGGTCTGCTTCATACAGATAAGTCTGGCAAAACCGGAGTGTCGCCTATTCGTGACTAAACTATGATATATTTTGTTTCGGCACTCAGTCAGGATGATTATCAGTAAGGATCGTGTAACACGATGAGGGAGGAAGTGTAAAGCGAATTGGAGCTTACTACTTTCTCGTTTCAGGAACCATCTGATGAGTTAATATCTCGCAAATCGTTGTGACTCAGCACTTCAACACGACAAGGGCAATAGCCCATATTATCCTGAAGCATTACAAGACTAAAACTTTGCAATGTTTCTTTATTTTAATACTTTGTTCCCCCTTACAAATTGTACAGTTATGTAAGAGTATCTGATTACTTTGATATCCTCCCCTGTCTGTAAAAATTAAGAGGGCCCTCAATGTGGAGATAGCTCTGAGCACAATAGGATCAAATGTCTAGTTATCCATGATTAAATTAATACTGACCTCTGACCTTCTACTTCTTCTATTTCAGGAAGCAAACACAAAATAATTGTTGAATTAATGAATTAAATTAGAATTAAAGATATCCAACGAGTTCAACGCCCACTATTTTAAATGCTATACAAAGATCAATCAGACGATCATTTGTGATCTGCCATCGTGTGTCCGGCGAGAGACAGATACTCTCGGCTAGTGTTGTCCATCAAAAGCCACTATCGCATCAATCAATTTGAATGATGCCACTCAGTCACTTTCAATTGCCGGACGGACATCAGGGGGCTTCATCTAGATACAGATGAAAGGGATGTTGTCAAGTCATATATCCATGTATCCCATGGAGCAACTCAATATCAATTTTTCTACAACAATCGCTACTCCATTCACTTGAGACAAATTGAAGATTTGTTCTGGTTGCGGCGCGCTACGATGTTGATCATCTCTAAGAAACTGGCAAAGTTAAAAGGGATGCTACTGCGATTCATCTCCTCCAACTGAATGATGATAAATTGGATTTGAATAAACTTACAGAGAAGCCACTCAAGAAAGAAAACGAACTTTGTTCTATTCGTCGCCCATGGATTCAATCGACGAAAATAAAGAACTGTGACGACACATTTTTTTTTTTCGTTCTCCAGTCGAACGAGAAAAAAACGTGGAAAAATGGTGTGAGGTGGTGGAAAATACACCCAAAAATAAAATGAAAAATCTTTCAGTCGCGACGTCATCTATTTTGCAGAGTATACACCATTTGTTCAGGTTCACAGTGGACGGGTACAGTATTCTCGAAAAGAAACACTTCAGTATTGGATTACGGGAATGTGGACCGTATGAAATTAAAATTAAATTAAATATGCGTTCATACATTATTTAATGTCACGCCCACTTTTGGGGGGCGTTTTCTTCTATAAAAAAAAAACATATTTTGCTTTTTCAATGCTGTTTAAGGTGATTGTTAAGCCTTATTGTGAATATTTTACCAGAATTCTTGACCCTCGGTGACAAATGTCAACCGCCACGCCCACTTTTTCTTAGAAAAAATCTTCGCAACAAATTATGTAATAAACTCTCTTAAAAATCGTGAGAATGTTCCTTTGAGTAGAAAGATTTCACTGCATTTGCATTTGAACCAACAAATTCACAACGCCACGCCCACTTTATTAGAGATGAGTTAGAAGATAAAGGATAGGGTATCATTCGATCCGTTGCAAGAATGATGAATGTCTATGGTAGCCATCGTTATTCGTTTACTTTGTCTGTACAGCTAGTATTGCAAAAAATCACCACCTTGAAACGAACCGAGCCCTATTTCTTCCAGAATGAGAATAATCTTCGGCGATATTACTATCATCATTTCACTCTATAAAGTGCAATATAAATATTTTGAAATACAATGTCCGGTTACGACTTGATAAGCTTCCATGCTCATACTAAATTGAGTTTTTAAAGCTGTACGATAGACATAGCTAATTTGGTTTTCTGATTTAGAAATTTGTATTCCGTTCACGCATAAAGGGTTCCATTTGAACTATTATTCCATGCGAAAAACAAAGAGGACGCCTTCTTATATGTATGTATCTCTTTTGAATTTCTGAGCCGATTTTGGTGATTTTTTGGTTAGATGACTTTCTTGTGCAGTCTCAAGATAGCATTGTTGTTTTTTAGCTACCGAAGGACAATTTTGGAAGTGATATGAAGTAGACAATCCTTTACTTATTTGAATATTGTGATCGATAGGGTTTCTTCCTAACATTTTTGGGTCACGTACTTTGATAAATTGAGGGAGTGGACACACACTTTTCGCAGAGATTCCTTCAGTATGTTGAATACTACTCAAAGAGCTCTTTTCAACAATATGTCTGTATGCCTATGGTTAGGTTAGGCCAGGGTGGCTGCCTGACAAAATTAGACCAAAGGAGGTCCATTGTTATACCACGGGATCTATTGCTATTCTAACTACCTGGAGGTGAGTTGCACCAGCCGGAGCTTACTATGAAGCGAAGAATGCTTCTGACGTCAACATTCAACAGGTCGTCGAAGAATGGAGATCCTAAATGGAGCAGCCTCCTTTTGGGCAGGGCTGAACAGGTATATAGGAAATGGAGGATCGTTTCCTCCTCCTCCTCGTCCCTGCAGCTTCTACAGTAATCATTTGAAAAGAGGCCCAGCCTCTTACCGTGTAGACCGATAGGATAGTGCCTCGTGAGGACACCGATGACGATACTGATCTGCTATCGTTTTAGCAAAACCAATCTATCAGAGTATTCTTTATCAAGCTTGTGGCAGATTTGTCTAGAGACTCTGTAAGTAGTAAGAGTCTCCCATCTGTGATTTTCGTTTTTGATTGCATCCAGCATGAGTAAATATTTACATGTAGCGAGAAGCGCAAATAAATTTTGCCTTTCCGGCATAGTGCTGAGGGTTGTGCCTTTTTTAGGGAGCTAGTCAACCTTGCAGTTACCCGGTATGTCTCTGTGGCCTGTCACCCAGCTTAGGTGAATATTGAATTGCTCCATCATCTCCGTGAGAGATGAGCGGCGAACTTAAGCAGCCTTTGAAGTGAGTGAGCATGATACCAGGGACTTTATTGCGCTTGGCTATTCGTGAAAATGCTAATATCCCGAACAGATACTACATTACACTTCAGCCAGGATATGGTTTAATTAACCGCCTGAAATACGCTCAAATTGAGCTTTTTGGAGAAAACACCTCCACCTACCCCATTTCCGATTTTAGAACCGTCTGTATAGAAGTGAACTGAACTGCTATCGTTATCTGCAACGTGTTCCCACTCACTACGGGCGGGAATTGATGTCCGGAAGTTAGTATTAAATCTCAGATTCGGTGGAGTGTAGTCGATATTTTCGTATAATAAATTTTATGAATTAAGGATTGAGGAAAGTTCAGCTAAGAAGTTGGACCATATAGAGGAGTGTTTTAGACGGATGGCTCGCCTTATTGCAACAATAAACAAAAAGAAAACGCAGAAAAACCGTATAGCTAATAAAATAAGGTGCACGACTGGATAGCACATACGAGTAGTTGCACCTATCTCCAGAAACTCAGATTTAATTTTTTTTTTAAATGCGTTAAAATTTGCAGTTTCCAAAACTCGACATGTCATAACCTTACATATGTAAAATATTGTTTAGATATTAATTTCGAAAATTGATTTAGCCGTAGGCTCGAAATAGACAATTTATAAGAAACAGTTAATAATTGCAGTACCGTTATTTGTATTTTTTGCGAAAACCTGGTACACCATCCGATAGCATATGTACCATAACTCAAAATCGTTCCAGCCGTTTTTCAGAAAACTATTTTCAAAATCGGTCTTTAGTAAAGTACCGGTAATTTTGGGGTTAGAATTCAAATTCCGATTTCGCCTCGAATTGTGACTCCACTGATCCCAAAAATGAAGTTTGAGAAAATCCGTGCAGCCGTTTATGCTGCAGTCGTGCATACAGACACTTTATTGAGTTTCTCAATCATAGTAACCTAAATCACAGCTCAATGATGACTCGTAACTCACGGAGTCACAAGCTCATATTAACAAAACAAAAATCATTTGAAGAACAAATATTGAAAACTTTAAATTTTGATCCTAACAATTCGTGTTCTTAAGACACACCGTTTTTGACATATTCGCACTCAAAAACAGTTTTCAAAATTAGCTTTGGGGTTAAAGCGAATATTTGGAGGATTGCGTACTTAAAATTTTTGGAAATTTTGAGAAATCCGGTATCCTTCTTGCAGAGAATATCAAAGAATATTTTTTTTTTTTTTTTTTATAATTTGCACGTGTTAGGGGATATGAATACCCTTATACTAATTTTTAGAACACGTGCGTTTTTGTGGAAAGGGGAAGAGACAGAGAGAAAGACAGAGTGGTGTAGTTTGAAACTCAGGTGGTATTAAGTTTCTGTAAACTCCAAGGGTGGCTGTCCAGATAACTAGGGAGTATTTTGTTTGTTTTCGCTATTATTGTCGTTGCTTATGATTCACAGTATTTTTTTTCCGTCCTCCTGTTCGTACGATGCACCGTTTTATATATTATGCACTCAGAAAGTATTTCCACCATTAGCTTCGGGATAAATTCGAATATTTTGTAAGACTGCGTGCCTGCAATTGTAAAAAAAAATCGTTTTTAGATATTCGCATATTCATTTAACGAACTATCGCATGAATGAAAATTGTAATAAGCAAAAATTGTTATGAATAAATTTGTAGAACTATCGAATGAATGAATACAGGTATATCGATACAATCGAATAAGTCGATGATTTTTATTCGATAGTTCCCATCACTAACACTCAGTCGTTGAAGTTGTTCCCAAAATTTGGATGCACTCAGGATAGGTACAATTAAAACTTGCACCCTTCACTATTGTGCAGCTAACGATAGCTGTTTCGAGGTTGTTCTGAAGAATTTGAAGAAAAGAAAGTTCTTTCAATTATTATATATTTTAGTATTTCTAATGTACTCGTATTCTATGTAGGATTTAGCCTTGGAGAGCCCTTATTGCGGTTTGCAATGAGTTCTATGCTCTGCTTGATAGACTGAAATCTTACATATGTTGCTTTTCAATAAGTTCCAGAGTTTTAATCGAGTTTTTTTTCTCATGCAGAATGATGGCGTGTGTGGTAAAATAATATTGTGAGGTGAGATACTCCCATTCTCTTCGAATTCGGATAAAGTACGGAATAACTATCTCACAGATAAAAGTTATCTGTCAGATAACCAAATCTGTTTTTTTTTCGCTTCAAATGATCAGTAGCTATCTTCTGGATAGTAATTCCCTTCAATTTTATTTTTCGAAAATGTATTTAACTCATTTTTATCACTGCCAACTTAATTTTTGTTCATTTTGATAAAAGAAATACAAAAGTTTGAACAAGAGAGACGGCAAAAGGCAAGTCCGGCGAAAGTAGGACGCTAGACAAATTTTTATTTATTACTGAAAATAGTGTGAAAACAACGATTTCGTATTTAATCGCCACTTTATCTGTTAGCTAACTTGTTTGGAGCATCTCTGAAAGTGAAAAAAGCCAGCGATAAGACATTCATTTCTTTAGTCAGGAACACCAAAACCAAATACAATAGGCTTTGCCATAATCAAAATTAAAAAAAAAAGAAATTCAATACGTTTTGCCAATGCCCCTGGTATCAAATTAACAGATACGAAGAGAGTCGTATTTACCTAGTCAGATGGGGCCAAGATATACGGTTTGTTAGGCTAGAATTTGACGGAGCATGTTACGTAATACTTGATTGGAATATGTATTTGGCTGCTTTTCAGTTCGTTTTGAAATTTCGTCATTCAAATATAAAAAGACTTTTAGAGTTACCTAGTGTACAGTGCAAGAAACAAGCCTATTCTTCGTACCTTAAGGCTGTAACCCAGCGTTCTTTGAAAAATCAAATTACATTTTCATAGCCAAGTCATAGCGATTATTTGATTCATTCTACTCATGTTAAGTTGGAACGTGTGATTGTTTGATTGATTCGATCTATAGTAGCAGAAATTTGCTGGGTTCTTTTTTTTTTAACAATATTATTGGTTGTACTTATATGTATACATCGTTCGTATTCAATGTAGTTACTATGACCTGACACCCAAATATTTTGAACATTGTTCTGTCTGCTCAGAGCCCAAAGTTCTGCGCGACAGAGATGAACTACTTTCTATTGTCAGAGCCTTAATAGTTGCTTGGCTGTCCTCTCGGATATCTATGGGAGGCTTCCAGAATGTCCAAAACTTTCGCTTGAAAGACGCTGTAGGAATCCGAAAGACGTATGGAGGTGAAGATACAGTTTCTCTGAAAAGACACCTGCACCTGTTCCTTCCTTCATCGTTGATCCAGCAGTGTGTATGGCGATTTCTGAGGTAGAGTTGACGGTGTTCGTTACCCATTCCTCCCTATTGGGTATCGAGTACTCCCGGTTGAAGTCTAGGTAAGGAATCAAGTAGTCGGTTTCTAAGCATGCATCTACTGTTGCTTTAAGGATTGAGCTTCTCACGAATATATGTATTTATACATGTGTCATCTGCGAAGACTGCAGTAAGGCAGTCTAATGGCTGTGAAATGTCAGATGTGTAGATATTATATAGAATTGGGCCTAGCACGTATCCTTGGGGCACACCTTCTGGGGTGTAATGAGTATCAGACAATGTTATTTGACTTGGCAACTTTTGTCCGCCAGGAGGGATTGAATAATTTAAATCAAGCGAAGTGGAAGATTTAATTGGACCAGCTTGTCTGTTAATCGCTGGAACCAGACTGAATCAAAAAGCCTTTTCAACATCAAGTACTTTAAAACTCTCGCGAAGTTTTGATTGGTGTCATGTATCTGTAAGCTTGTACTACATACGAGTATTGATTTTAAAATACTAGACAATTTGACAACTCTATTTGGATGATTGCAATTGTGTCCACACTCTTCTACAACAGACTGCTGTAGCATATGGTTCATTTTAAAGCACCACGGAGGCGCATCCTCTTAGTCACACTCCATTATAACTTCTCTTCGAATTCGATTTCCATTATCCATCGCGATTTCACGCCAGCAGAAGCCGAACAACAACGACAATAATGAAACAGTAGTTGAATTATGAAGTAGGGGAGAGTGTGTACATTCAGAATACATGGTTCCAGGACTTCATCCTAGTCCCTTTAATTAATTTGTTGATTTTTCCATGCAGATAGAGGCAGCGTCAAAATATTCATTGTCATGAAGTGAATTAAAATTTTCCATAAATTTATGGAATGGAGCAACGCCCACAGTGATGAGTATCAAGGGTGCCACACCTCCACTCCAAAGAAAAATTATATTTTTTTATATTATATTCGATTTAGAAAAGAACACGGCTAGAGCTCCTACCCCAGATTGATTCACCCCAAGTGTGCTGTCATAGAAAACATGCTCGCATCGGTACATGAACAAATTGGTTTCCTTGTCCCATCGCGATGATAAGGCACGTGGCCGCATTTATCAAGAGGACTATACTCGTATACCGTGTAAACATTGGAAATGTTTTTTTTTTCCCCCCGGTTTTTCCTCTGTCTGTCCGTCTGTTTGTTCTCAATTTTTTGATTCGTATCTTGGAGAGGACCGTTTTTTGAATTCATTTGTGGAATTTTTCTGATTATGACAGGATAATAGTTCTCAAAGGATAACCGAGACAAGTTGAGTGCTCTAACACTGCCAACAACCAAAGTGAGATCGAAGGATAATGGAAATCATAAATGTGACGCTTTTCTGCAGTGGCATGGCACTCGAGTGCATTTGAAAGTTCAATTTATGCAGTTTAGGGTGCCGCTGAAGTAGTTTAGGGGGTGAATACGGATTCGATGCATGGGAAATTGGGAAAAATTATTCCATCATTATGATGGCTGTCACATGGGAAATAAAGTGACGTGGGTAGAAAAATATGATTTATTGAGATATCTGCGTCGAGGGTTCTGTCTTTTGTTTGCCATTCCCATGTAATTTGGGTAATAGTTGATTAATTTACAACAAATAGCCGCCGAGAGTCTCTTGACTTAATTAAGAATTTATTTATTATGAAATACTTCCTTGGCAAACCGACCTATTCCCATTCTCATCCTCATCCTGGGAGCTAGTACAAATAGCATCATCATCAACTTCATTGGAAATGAAGTCATCTGCCAAAGCAAAGCAAATCACATTAAAATCCAATTTCTTTGTCCTTAAGTGGTTTATGTGATAAAAGCGAATTATTAGCAGGACCTATTCCACAAAAACAGGTACATAATGCATTGCCCCAAAGGAATGAATCTAGGACCCTAGTTCATATGTTTTCCTACTCACCTTTCATTGCAAGTGACTGCGATTGCGGTTCGTAAAAAAAATGGTGAGCAATTTTTCTCCTTTCATTGTCACAGATAAAGGACAAATCCTTTTTATTCTTCTGCATGTGCATTCTCTTGTGGCATTTCTATTAATGACCGTTGCATTCGCTTCGTCCTTATGTGTATGTGCCTTCTACATCTGCTCAGTTTGGCTCGCCAGGATGTCTAGTGGGATACTTGAAAATGCGAATAGGTATCATGCGGTGGTCCTTGAAGCACATCTTCAAAATCATAGTCTTCTCAGGACACATGCAGAAGGTCCTTTGTTACCTTTTTCGTTCTGCATGTACGTATGTAGTTTTTGCTCGATTTCGCATCTATTATTTTTTTTTTTTGTAAGGATTTCATGATAGAAATTGAAAATGAAATTACGTACGGCCATTGTTTTGGTTACCATGGTACTCCAACGGTCCTTTTGCTAGGATATACACAGGATACCTATGTACTCACAAAAGAATCTTTGCTTTTTACTGCGCGCAACATTAAAAGATTTTCGGATTTTCATTTGATGACATTTTGATGAAGGACGAATGAGAATGAATGACTTTTTCAAAAGGGCGCATTGTAGAAGAGTCCTTATGAGAAATGTGATAAATGTGAAATGTCAGTATAACATGACCACATGTACTATAGTGGATTTGTAATGTAATCTTTTAGAAGATAATAAAATTGACTTCAACAAGGACTAGCTTGAAGGACAATCAAATTTAAATTTACTGCTGAGTTTTATTAAAAAAAGAAAGTAAAATGAACTTCCACCTGAAATCATTATTTTTAATTTTCGAAAGAGAAAACATTCTCGTAGACAAGGATTCAACTTGCACCTGGAATCGGAAGTAAACCAGGTACACACAGAATAATAGAATTATGCAGTCAGCATAAAAAAAAAGAAAGAAAACAGAGGCGGGAATGTTTAAAATTCAACTCGAATTGAAGAAGGATAATTAATTTTGGTCTTAAAATTCTTTTATTTCCTTTTTCCGGAGAGAAAGTGGGTCCTTAGAATCGGTTTGCGTTAACAATCGAAGATCCTGGATTAATTTATGGTTTGCCGTTAGTTTTCTAACGTTAATGCAATTTTCTGTATGGTCGGGTCAGGGAGAAAGGAATACGTAACCGCCTTCGGTGTCATTGGTGCACCTTCATCGTTATTTCTATGCGGGGTGGATTTATGGGAAATTTATAGAAATTTAATCAAGCTGACTTTATAGGGGGTCTAACAAGATACTGAACATTTTGAGATTTAGCAGATGTTCAACCGAAGTCCTTAAGGAATGTGTAGTATGCCAGTTAAGAAATACTTGATACCTACTTCTGAAGTATTACTTACTTACTTATGTCCTATATCCCCTTGTGGGGCCTAGGGCCTCGACTACGCCTACGCGCCATCGTGTACGGTTTCTGGCAATGTGTCTCAGCTCTCCCCAGCTTTTCCCCAACTGCCGTGCTTCCTTCTCGACTGCTCTGCGCCTTGTTCTCCTTGGACCACCAGGTCTTCTGCCGTCCTGAGTTAAGGGGTTCCATTGCATAGCATGGTTCGCTATGGAGCTGTCACCCTTTCGGAGCGTGTGACCAATCCACTGCCACTTCCATCGTTGGATGGTTGTGCCTATTGGTTCCTAACCCGTTCTCTCGTAAAGATGTTCGTTAGAGATACGATTGGGCCAGAAAATCCTAAAAGATGTTGCGCAGGCACCTATTAACGAACGTTTGCAGCTTTCTGGTGATAGCGGTGGTCACTCTCCACGTGCGTTTTGCGGAAGAGGAAGAGACAGAGAGAAAGACAGAGTGGTGTAATTTGAAACTCAGGTGGTATTAAGTTTCTGTAAACTCCAAGGGTGGCTGTCCAGATAACTGGGGAGTATTTTGTTTGTTTTTTCGCTATTGTTGTCGTTACTTATGATTCACAGTATTTTTTTCCGCCCTCCTGATGTCATCACCACGATCAAGTTGCATTTTAGCCATACTGCCAGTGTTATGCCTTCACAGTAGAGTTGACTTAGCTTTAGCAAGTGATCGACTTTTTTATTTATTTCATGCGAAATAAATAGACGATTCTTGACATCAGGATTCGAACCGTGAATCAAAACTGTGACAAGCGATGATGTTACCACTACACCACGGCCACCCGGTTCCACTATCGGTCGAGACAATATTCCCAAGATACTGGAAATCCTCTACTCTCTCTACCGGTTGTCCAGCAATGCATATTTGAGCCGATGAGTTCGTTCCAAGACTGATAATTTTAGTTTTTGCGATATTAATTTTCAGCTCGACGACGCCAGCCTCCCTCTCCACATCTGCTTTCATTTGGTGGAGGTCCATAATTCTATGAGAGAGTAAGCATACGTCGTCAGCGTAGTCAAGATGTTTAAGTTGGGATGTAAGAGTCCATCGAATTCATCCGTTTCACATCGCTAATCACCAATAGGAATAGTATTGGTGAAAGAATGCAGCCTTGTCTTACCCCACTTTGGATCTCAAATTCCTCAGACAACCTTCCTCTGTGCAGAAAGTGACATTTGGACCCTTCGTATGTAGCTTTGACAATAGCAATTAATTTATCAGGAATACCTCTCCCGCGTAAGGCACGCCAAATAAACTCCCTGTTAACACTAACGAACGCCTTCTCAAAATCGATGAACAGCAGGTGAAGTGGCGATCGATATTCAGCGCACTGTTCGATGATAATCCGCAGGGTGTTGATGTGGTAGACACAGGAGGATCCAGAGCGGAAACCTGCTTGTTCGGCATCGAGTGTGTCTTCGAGATGTTGTTTGATTCGCTCCAGGATGATTTTAGCTATTATCTTAGCTACAGCAGGCAGCACGCAGATACCTTTCCAGTTTCCGCACTCCATTAAACTACCTTTCTTAGGAAGCTTGACGATCATTCCCTTTTTAAACTCGTCAGGAAAGTTCTCGGCTTCCCAAGCTCTCTCTATAAGTGGAAGCAGAAGCTCAGCCGATGTTGTTGGCGCTGCTCGTAAGAGCTCTGCGGGAATACCGTCAAGTCCGACCGCCTTATTTTAAGTGGTTTGATCGCGGTAGTGATCTCATCCTTACTGGGAGGCGCGGTGCGTATTCGGGCATTTCTTACCTCGGACACATCATTCTGATTTGGGAACATGTCGCTAGCGAATACACGGTTTAAAACCGTAGCAAAATGCTCCTTCCATCTCTTAAGCTGGTCCTCATCCGAAATAAGCAAGGAACCGTCTAGGCTTTTCACTGGGTATTGACTGGAGCTGCGACCACCTATCAGCTCTTTAGTGATTCTGTAGACGGTCCTACTATCGTACTTTCGTGCAGCATCTTCTGCTTCTGTAGCCAGCGCGTTGATGTAGTTGCGCCTGTCACGTCGCACTCTACGCTGAACTTCTCTCATCTTCATGCGATATAGAGACTCTAGCTCATTACTCCCTGCTGCTGGAGCGGCTGCAATGTGAGCTTTCAGCTGTTTCCGTTCGTCAATCCGTCTCCAGGTATCCTCGGAAAGCCACGCCCTATGCCTTTCCTGTGATCGACCGACAATTCTTTCAGCACCAGATGTAAAAACATTTTTCACAGCACACCAATGGTCTTGGATGGTTGTGGGCAGTATTCTGATTGCTTCCAAACCTTGCGAAATGTGCTCCCCTAATTGTTGGCGCACTGAGGGATCACTAAGTCTATCGATGTTGAACCTGGGCATTCTTGTATTGTCGTGGGATCTTCGAACGGCAGTAGTGCGTAGTTGAAGAGTAGCTATCATAAGATGTGATCTCGTACTATCCCCACATCTGCTCCTCGCCTGTTTCGGACGTCCAGGAGACTACTTCTAAAGCGGCGGCTGATAGCAAAATGGTCAATTTGATTGGAAGTCGTTGGAAACTCAGCTGACTTTGTCGCAGGTCTTGTGCTCAAACATGGTGCCACCTATCACAAGGCGGTTGGCATTGCAGAAATCCAGAAACCTTTCGCCATTGTCATTGCGGTTGCCTAGTCCATTCTTCCCGATTACATGTTTGAGCCCTTCGTTGTCGTTGCCTACCTTGGCATTCAAATCCCCCATCACTATGACAATGCCTCGATTTGCTCTTGTATTGAAGACGGCGCTTAAGAGATTGTAGAGGCTCTCCTTCTCGTCCTCAGACGAGCCCTCCGTTGGGGCATAACACTGTATGATGGTGCCGCGTCGTACTCTAGTCCGGAATCTGGCCGACATAATCCTATCACCATAAGGTTGCCAGGAAATTAGGCCTTTGCGTGCTGTTGGTGTTAGCAGCAGTCCGACTCCATATTCCCGCGGACTTCCAGATGGTCTTCCGGTGTAGAGTAATACAGTGTTACGCATTGGGGATTGGTACTCACCAACTTCTAACCATCTGATGTCGCTTACCCCCAAAATGTCCAGTCTATATCGCATGAATTCTTTTTCCAATTGAAGGAATTTGGCATTGTGAGGTCCTTCACTTCCCGAGTCGAGGAGCGTCTTCACCATTCCAGAAACCTATCCTTGTCCGGGTACAATAGCCAAAAATCGTCAACATGTGATCATTCCTTATCCGAGGCATAGTGTCGGTTTCTGTAGCGATCAGGGTTCGATAACGCAGGTTGCTCGCCCACGTTACGTAGTCTAGAATCAAGGCCCTAGACAACTCGCACTTGCAATTTTAGCCTACACGCATAAAGGATTATACGTATAGTTACCCGGGGACCACCACTAGGAGGTAAAGCAAGCACTTCATCACGAACTTGATTGTTGCGCTACTGGCCCAAACCAAGTTTTGAGCAGTCAGTAGTTTCCCGATCAATCGCAATGCAGATCCCCCCTACGACTAACAAAGATGTCATTGAAGTGGTATCGCCAGAAAGATATAAGTTAGAGAGGTATCCCCAAAAACGTGTAGTGATTTTCAAGATTACTAGGGTACTAAGTTATTATGAATTACACAACGGTAGGATGATGAAAAACTTTGCAGTTCAAACCAGTTCTTAAGGTGATAAGAGAGGAACATTTTTGAGGAGCATTTTGCAGTTAGTTTTACTAGCACCCCGACTTATTAGGAGTTCGCAAAAAGGGATAAAGGTTCCCAAAACTCCAGATTTCTCCAGCTTCAATGTGACCTTATTTTTTTTTTTTTATTATTTCAGAAAATATTTTACATTGGTTATATATTTCCGCGAAGCCTTATAAAGGCTTTTCTGCAGAAGATCGAGTTTCAAAAACTTGTAATGAATTTTAGATAGCAAGCTTAGTTTAACTACATTTCTACATTTCATTAATTGTATTGAGGACCTCTGGTACACTGAATTTCAGCTGCATTTTCCCGTAGTTATTGCAGAAACGGGGTTCTTGAAGCATACCTTGTGTCCGCCTTCTGGTGTTGATCCCATGTTGAATTGGTGTCATAGTACTCCAGTATAAGGGTCATCTTAAAAATATCTTCTACTGGAAGAACTTTAAAGCGTTCTTGTTCAGGAACATTTCGCCGATTATCTGCACTGATCTTTTTCAATGGGGTGTTTTGTAGTTTTTTTAGTTTTTCTATGTGTGTTTTAGAAGCATAACCCCATGCAAGTACTTCATACCTCAGCTTCGATTCCAGTAGCGCATAGTAGACTTGTCTCAACATGGACGTCGTGGCATGAAAATTTAGATGGGTTAGCGTTTTTAAGGCTCATGCGCAACTCATTGATATGCGTACCCAACAGAAAATTTGTGTCAGTGGTTACTCCCAGATATTTGTAGCTCTCCACTATCTTAATCGGACAGCTAGTTGAGCTACTGCAGGAATCATTTCTAAAAAGAATTTATTGTTGAGTAGCCTTAAAGTGCGTACTTCGTATGTGCGTCATTTTTGTTTTTATTGCGTTGATCGTTAGACCGTGATCATGACACCATTTCACCACATTATCGAATTTCTCCTGCATAATTGCTGTTGCCGTATCCAAAGATCTGTGGCGCACCACTATCGCCGTATCGTCTGCATACGCAAATGGAATGACCTGCTTGAATACTCGTAACAGCTCGTTGGTATATAAAATAAAAAGTATTGGACCCAATTCTGATCCTTGAGGGACTCCATATTGCACGCGTTCCTTTTGACTACATGTCTGGTTAATTTTTATACAGAAATGTCTGTTATTCTTTTAGCCAATCTGCCATCATACCTCTTATACCAATGTTTTCCAGTGCATCTATTAGCTTATCATGGTTCAGTGTGTCAAAAGCCTTACTGAAATCCACCAACACCACTATTATATGGTAGCTTTTGTTTAGGCTTTCATTGATCCAATTGGCAAATTCCCCTAACAGTTCACCAGTACCTTTATTTTTCTGAAATCCGTACTGGCTTGAGTTTATAAGGGAATTTTTGGCGATGAAATATTGAAGCCTCTTTGTTACGACCTCTTCAAGACACTTTTCAACGAAACTAACGAATGATGACAAGTTACATTATTCGTCACTATTTGAGACCCACAAGTAGTGAAAATTTGCGTCCAACAGCTTCTGTGGTGCCAAGTTTGCAGTATGATGGGGTCAGTCACTATCCAAAAAAAAACTTTCCCAGCAACTAAGATTAGATAAAAAAGCACGATGGCAATGTAAAAAGTGTGCGCAAACTTTATGCGTTGAAAGAGAATGCATTGAAATTTTCCATACTGCTTAAGCCCAGTGATTTGTAAAAAATCATAACCCAGGCTCACATTTACTAATTTCTACGGCATCCAGGCATCGTACGTTCATCCAATTTTCCTTTATACACATTCCAACCGTGCCATTCCATTATTATTTGCAAAAAGCGTTTCAAATCCACCATACGCCCATTTCACACCATTCGCGTATTCTTTAAATGACCATTAACGCATGTAGGGCGTATGGACATCCGACACCGCGACCAATTTCCCAAAACACTAATGCCTCCATTAGCCGCTAATGCTAACAGTCCAATTTAATTGCATGCAACACCCAATATGCGGACCTCTTGTCCTTGTTGACACTCAAAAACACACATGAAGTGCATATGTGCGCATACCGCGCACATGTGCGTATGTGTGTAATTGGCAAACAGCCCAAATGTTGACACGATCTCATCAAGTGTTCATTCCTGGAATGAAATGCTGCATCGGGCTGACCAAACCCATCCATTCACTGTAACTGCCACACACCGCATGTGGTAGTGGACACAATGTCTGTCCTGTTCACATTCACGTCACAGGGAGTCCTCCAATTTCTTTACAAATGGGAACAACTCATGAATATTCAATCTTCGTGCCTCAGTGGTTGGTCAAGGGTTAATCGCATTCA
The DNA here is from genome assembly GCA_963082735.1 of Pocota personata. Lineage (NCBI taxonomy): Eukaryota > Metazoa > Arthropoda > Insecta > Diptera > Syrphidae > Pocota > Pocota personata. The sequence continues at coordinate 31,274,931 of OY720431.1, read as the reverse complement.
TTGCAGATCTCAACACGGTCCAGCTAACCATGATTCGAAAAAAAAATAAAAATAAAAATTCGAAGAAAGGAACAAATTTCCATATGCCTTTGTGTGTTCCCAGGGTGTGGAGAAATGTTATCCTGCCACTAGGGCACATAGTGGCACTCTGCTGGAATTTACGATTTCACGGTCACATGGTAGACGATAAAGATAAAGCATTTTACGATCGGTCCGAACGCAATCGTCATCGTAAAGCAATTGTATACAACTAGTATGCACTTTGGGGTAGGGTTTCGGTTTTATTTCAGTTTTTGGCGGCATAATTCAATTATTTTCGAACTTTTTTACGGGCCTCCCATTTGACTGTGTTGTGGGATTACGTGCCATATGTGCGCGTAAAGTGCACACATTCTAGGACGCGGCCTTAATACAAAGCCTTTCGGTGCGCGACTTTGTTTATTCGGTGATTTGGTATGCACGTCACTTTGAAGGCGGATTTGATGTGGTTGGGAAATTTTGTTTATCGGAAATGGCTGGATACTATTTTTTTTATGGGTGCCTTATGAGGGATCTATTAGTGCGACTGACGGAAATGTAATTGAGTTGGTGGCTGACAAAAATGATGGAGGGTTCGACTGCGGGAGATTGTCTCTTCTTCGTTCTTCCGTCACCATAAAGCGGTGTTTATGTCAAGTCTGGCGACGATGTAAAATACGAATTGAACGAGTGCTGAGTGACATGGAGTTCTAGGGAAAATGACTCAAATGGTAATTAGTTGGTGAGTGAAACGCTAATGACAGTGTTAGTGAATAGAAAACAAAGCACAGTGGTGATTCATTAATTTGGACAATTATATCACGTCACACTGAAATGTATTTTATTCTATTTAAACAAATTATAATGCTTCACACGTCACACATTAAGGAAGTAGTTTGTTTTTTCCACAGGAAAGTGGAACTTCTATGTGTTGTGGTCGCTCGTCTCTCATGGAGATGGCTGAACAATTCAACTTATGCAGGGTGCCTGACCACAGAGAAATATCAGGCAGACGAACTCGCCAGGAAATACACTACAATTAGTATTTTGCGAGAAAAGCAATATTTAGGTATGCCTCTCGTTTTATGGGTGGCCATGGTGTAGTGGGTACTCTATTCGCTTGTGACCCGAACTGTGCAGGTTCCAGCCCGAAGAGCAACTACAGCCACCCGAGCATAAAAGAGAAACGAATAAAATCTAAGTTTCTCCTACCACTACACCAAAAAGAGTTCTGCTTAGGGGTTTGGAAACTTCCTTTAAAAAAAATGCCTCTCGCTACATGTATCAGCAAAGCCAACCACAGATGGGACCATGGTACAACTTGTCTGGTATCCAATCAGATCTGGCCTAAGCTAGATCAAAAACCCTCGTTGGTAATGCTTAAATGGTAGCAAATCAGCTTCTTCATCGGTGTCCTCAAGGGGCCCTGTCCTATAGGTTCACATGCTTAAATGCTGTGCCCTTTTTTAAATGATTTTTGCAGTAGCTGCAGAGACAATGAGGAGGAAGAATCATTCCTCCACTTTCATCCTGTTAAGCAGTAAATCAATAACAGATGCAATCCAAAGTATAAGGATCATAAATGGAAAAACATCGTGATTCCTTAAAGGACTTGCATATCGTGTTTTGGCTTAGAAGAGTACTTCGACCAAGCCTTGAAAGTCGTTTTCTTTTCCAGTATCACTACTTTAGATTCATCTGTCTACCACCATGTTTCTTTGGCGTGTTGACAGGGACCTTTCGACGTTCCAAGCAGTGATTTGACTCTCTCCAAGCAAGATCGCTGTAGGGAATAACACATATCTTGTGCTCTACTCTCTTCATCACCGACCTCATCGATGATGGTAAAAAGGCAATTTGTCATGCTGGTAATAAAAGCTTCGCCTTTTCCTTTGTCCAGCTTGTACCAATTGATTTTGTTTCTTCCCCGTCTCCATAAAAATTTCTGTCAGGAGGAGATGGTGTTGCTGGGCGATCGACTTTTCCAGGATCACTTTGCAATCTTTAATCCGAGGCTTCATGAAACTGGCTATCAAACGGTAGTCAATCTGGGTTTCATTTCCGCCACTGCGGTTGTTTTGTTTGACGAACATGGAGACCGTATGACTTGCACATGCTTAGGATGTTTTCACCTGGAAAATTCCTGGTGCCGTACCCCAGTCCTCCATGGCAGTCTTCATAGTCTTCGTTTGTCTTCCCGACATGTCCATTCAAATCTCCGCCAACAAATAAAAGCTCTTTCTTTGGGATGCTTTTGAAGAGGTTGTGGAAATCCAGCCAGAATGCATCTTTTTCTCTGTGTTCGCTTACAATATTCAACACCTCACCCTGTCTCACCAATTTGAGAGACATCAAACGGTCACTGGACTTTGAAATGGTCAAGATGTGGCCAAGTAGCTCTGCCGCGAGTATGATAACAATTCCGTTTTTACCTTGTTCCGAACCAGAAGACTCTTTATAATTTTCGCTTACCTACTCATAAATATAAATAGGTACTCTAATTTTAATTTAAGGTGGAGGGGACATTTCCAATGCCGGGGTTTTCGAGTTTTCTTTTGTTGAAGGGAGTTTATCACAGAAAATATATTTTAGATTCTATCTAAATTTGTTTTCTCTATTCTTTTTGGCGCACAAGATTCTATTTTTCAAAAGTTACAAGCTTGTGACAAACAAACAGACAGACAGATGAACAGGCAGACACCGTGTTGAATCCGTTAGTGTTTTGTTCATACCATTCTGGCACGCAAAAAAACTTATTTATTAGTTTACCAGCATTGCGTTTGCATAGTATTTGACTGTTTTTGTGCCGTCATTTGAAATAAATTTCAAAAGTATCTTGCGTTTTACAACACCAAACTGTAATGTCGATGTGTTTTGCTCACGAGGCAGCTGTAAAACACTGCATTTCGAAAATCAGAAATCCATCTACCTAGTAAGGACAATAGTACTGTTACACACATATATTGCTTTTAAACAAAGATAATCTAATGAAACTTTCAGGATTTATTCAGACATATATTCTGGAAAAGGACTTCTCTTGGCCTTAATGCAAGTCTCATCAATTAGAATACGCACTTCATTAATTGGCAAATTGGCCACAGCTTCGGTGAGAGCTCGCTTTAACAGTTCCATGTTAGGTTATCTTTTATGGTAATGTCCTTTAAGACAGTCCACAATTTGTAATCAAGTGGATTAAGGTCTAGGGTTGTGGAAGGCTAATCTTTGTACCAATAAAACGGGGTACATTTCTCTGGAGCCGTTTATGGGTAGTTTTCGCCTTATGAGCTGGCGCACTATCTTGCTGGAATGTTCTTTCCTTTTTTTTGGTATAGAGTATGGTTTAGAGGTTTTACAAAGGGTCCTTAAATGGTTTGGCCTATGTCTCGATACTTTTTTCGCAAAAATGCAGGTTAGTGACCGCGTCATAAGAGACTACCCAGCACACCATGCCTAACTCTGGGGGGTGTCCTTTTCGGACCCTTGAGACTGGCTCGAACACTTCCCTAGACAACCGTGCACATACCCAATCACTTTATTTGTTTAATTTCTTCTGCACCGTGAAGACTTTCTCATCGGTAAACACAATTTTTTTTGGACAGAACAGCAGTGTATTCCACCAAGAGTAGCTTTGAGTTTTGGACCCAATTTTTGTTATAACCATAGCCAGCATTTTTATAGTATGGCGTTTGAAGGTCCCATTCTCAAGCCTGTCTTGATATATGAATCATTGACTTTTGTGTTACATTCATCTCGCGTACCAGTGTTTTCTGCTTTTAGGGACCTTTTTGAGCCTTAAAGGTTTTGATGACTTGTAGCATTCTTACCGTGCGAGGAGGACCAGACGGCAGGCGGCCTTTAATGTCACCCGTATCCCCGAAGAATTTTATACACCGATTAGCAAACATTAGGCTAATACCTATCTACTGCACTGTCTTGAAAATCAAACCTTTTTTCACATCGCACTTATGACGTACAGACGTACTTTTTTGGTTCGTACTAGATTCGATTGATTCGCAAATTCAGCCAACATCTCACGGAAGTCTACACGGGCCCTTAGGGTTAACCTTAATTACACATGAAAAGAGAGAACAATCAAAGTTTGTTGTGGGAATATGTTTCTGCAGGTTTGAATGTTTGCCCACGTAATTTCTGCTCTGGATAGGTATGTAGTTTCTAAGCTAAAGGCCCCGACCCATAGAATCCGTCGACGTCTTTCCGTTGAAGGTTGATGGTGACGTTCACGTATTGCCGTATTCGTTGACAGATTAAAATGTCAACCGATTGTCAAAGGCGATGACAGTTTCTCTTCTTTCTCAATGCTTCCACCAATGAAAATGCTTACTCCCACTTTGCCGACTGTCAACAGATCAATGGACTAAAAAAGTATCATAGCCTACTTTATCCGTCGAAGTCCATACATGCGTCGGTTATGGGGGCCACGTTTCATAAGAACACATGTATTCTATCTATGTGTCAGTTAAAAACGACGCAGCAACGGATCAACGGATTCTATGGGTCGGGGCCTAAGTCATGGAGGCACAGTGTCCATTTCTCTCATTCCCCCTCAACTCTATATGTTTTGGCCTTGGCCTCGGAGTTTTGCACGTCAAAAGCTATGAAATTCTTCTCCGTAGTTACTCTCTGGTGAAACATAGACGCAGATTCTTCTTAACTCTACATTAACCTGCGGCGCAATTGCATACTTTAATAAATATTTCTTATCTCTAAACAGGACCATAAACTTCTTTGGTTTACAATAAAAATCAGGTCCATGAACCAACTTTATTTACTGTTAAACTATTTATTTACAAATGCTTCCTCGGAAAAATCAAGTCAACAGGATGCATCTGCGATATAGTGAAGATATCAAGATGTCAGCACAGGTGATAAAACATAGTTCCTCACAGCGTACCTCTGAGTATAGAAACATTTTTATCACGAAGACATCACCTCGTAAAAAAGGACCTTGAATGCAAATATCTACGTCAGGTAAAAAATTCCTTGTAACTCAATTCCAGTATCATCTGGCTCTATGCAAATATTTATTCCCTCTACCGAGGAACACATATACGAGTACCACATGTGTATATTCATCTGCACCCAGCATCGTCATTGAAAGTATTTTTAAAACTGCCCACGTTAGCAGTGACTACATACACTGCATGCGTCCTCAGCCAAAGTAAATCCATTAAGCGCCAGTTAGCTGTGCCGCCTTCAACACATTCACTCCATATGGCCTCGTCGCGGGCTACCCTCGTCGAAAATCCATTTATCTGTCATGGACAAACAAACATCACAGATCGCACGTTGAATGACAGCCCTGGAAATGACACCTCCAATTCTGGAATTGATTTTCTATTTTTGCTGCAGCAATACAGTGAGTGGTGATGGTACATCACCGTAATGCTACCCCAGCTACGGAACTGGGATTGACAGTGTGCATCTAGATGGGCGGGTGGATGGAAAGCAACTTCATATCTTGCAACAAAGTACTCTCGCTGGTCATGATAGTTTGTCTGTCATGTATATAACGATGAATTGTGTTAAATGTCCTTCGAGACATTAACCATTCCCCCACCCTCCAGTAGTAGCTGACAATGCAACTGAAAACTCTTAGCACCATTTTCATCCATTTGTATGTGTGCCTTTGTGTATGTTTGCATTTTTAAAAGGCCATTAACCATGAGGGTGTGGAGAAAATATCCTTAAACTGTATCAGTGCCACTGCTACTCCTCCTCCTTCTGGCCGTGACAATTGAGTGAGACACTCCTTTGAATTGGATCCTTTTTCTCCTTTCCCAGCTTTTTAGATACTTGTTCCTTTTCATTTATGTTACGGAGCTGTCTGTCATGAAAGGGACACGCTCGCAGTGGAACATATCATTTAGGATTCAGCTGAAGTTTGAATTGTAATGTTGGTTGTCACGAGTTGACGAGTGTGTCTGGGCGTAGAATGTCTGTGCTTTTGAAGGACATACCGACGCAGGAAATTAAAATGTGATAAATTCTGGAATAAGTCGAGGGGATGCTACAATGAGCAAGATTGACAGATAAGGGTGGGCGGAATGGTTTAACGAACGTTTATGATCGATCTGTGAACACGATTGTCATGGTGATGAGGGAGATCAATTTATCATGGTGAGAGCTCAGGATAAAATGAATAGTTACGGATTTCATCGAGTTGCTGTGACCCTTATAGAAGATTGTTTCACGTTGTCACTTCTTAGATACCCACTTTGATGCAGACTTAGGATTAGTAAGAACGGTTTCGACATAGTCAGTTGCGGTTAGACCCTCCAATTCGAATAGTTTCCGGATGAGACCACAACTTAGAATTGAAACCATGTACGGAGCCGTGATCAAGGCCACAGTTTGAAAGGCGGTTTGAAGAATCAGGAGGACACAGAAGGGAGACTTCCTAATACAACTCAAGGAGAGTGAATTTAGAGGCGTCATTAGTGAAACCTTAGCGAAGCAGGCGAATGTAAGGACACTCACGCAGCGTACAAAGTCCAGTTTGGAGTAGAAGTTTCACCGGCAGATATCTTATGTCTGCGAAAGGCGTATGTGGGAACTCAAACAGCAACGAGCAGCCTCCCCGCAGAAGATGTAAGAAAGCTGTTAGAAGCCGGCATACGCGAGCGGACCCTGATTAAAAAATGCTTTAGGTGTCTAGTACAGCGGATTCGTTTCAGAGAGCTCCAGTGGTTATAGGAGGCGATAATGGGGCAGCAGACTTACCAACACCAGAGGGCATGCCTTACTGGAAACATTCGCTCCCTTAGCGATAAGCATCGCTAACAAGGGCCGAGCAAACACTTACCGGAAGGCTGGAGTAGGTTCAATCATCGACATCACCCTCGCGAGCAATTCCAGCCTGAGAACAATAGAGTGGAAGGTCAATGAGGAATACTCACATAGCGATCATCAGGTGACAATAATCGAAATAAAAGAAATAAAGAGAAGAGATCAACGGTGACTTAACTTTAAGTGGAACAGCGGAGACACTTGAGCACAGCCTTACAGGCACCATCAACACGGCATGCGATGGATCAATGCCTAGAAGGACAAATAGCAGGAAGACATTACCATTCCATGTGGTGGAACGAGGAAGTAAGGACACTTCGGGCACAATGCCTACTAGCCCGTTTCAAAGTCCAACGATCAAGAATGACACCCTTCGACTGACGAGACGCAACTTAAATACAGCCATCAAGGAGAGCAAAACCGCATGCTTCAAACGTCTTTGTCAAGAAGCTGACATTAACCCATTGCACTCGGCATACAGAATAGTGATGACGAAACTGAAGGGTTGTAAGGCCCCCCCAATAACATGTCCAATAATGCTGAGATCCATAAAAGAGCATATTTTCTCCGAAAGATCAGCTACTATGTGCAACATCATAAGGGAAGTCAATGCAGTGGATATAGCATTGAAGGCGTGCGGCGAGGTAGGCGACCATAAGGCGCCCGGACCCGACGGCATCCCAAATAAGGCACTAATAGCGGCCATAAAAAAAAGACCAGATCTCTTCATAGCGACAATGCAGCAGTGTCTCGAAGAAGGAACCTTTCCTCAAAAGTGGAAAGTACAGCATTTGGTCTTGCTGTACTGAAGCCTCCAGGAGAACCATCGTCTTACCGCCCAATATGCCTATTTGTTATGGGAAAGATCCTTGAGAAGATAATTAGATAAATTAGTCGCAGTAGCAGAAGAAAAAGGAGCTCTCTCAGACCGCCAATTTGGGTTCAGAAAAGCATGGTCTACAGTTGATGTCATAAGAGCGGTAGTTGATATAGCAGAAGGAGATATCGAAGGAAAAAGATGTGCAGTGGTAACGCTGGTCGTTAAAAATGCATTTAATTCTTCGAACTGGTCGTTGATTAGAAGATCACCCGCCAGGATGGATACATCATATCACTTGCTGCGTATAGTCACGAACTATTTCAAAAACAGAAAGCTGAGGTATAATACCGATGAAGGGGTAAAATAATACAACGTCACTGCGGGAGTCCCACAGGGATCGGTCTTAGGACCGCTACTGTACAACGGAGTCTTACGGAGTCTTACGAGCCTCAAAATAGATCTGTACAGTCGAATCAGCTACAAATGAAGCAATTCCTCGGACAAGAGATTGGCTAGTTTCCGCCGAACTAGAACTAGCCGACCATAAAACAGAAGCTGTCCTTATCACCAGTCGAAAAACCGTAGAATTCGCGAGTTTTCAGGTTGATAACCAAACAATCAGGTCCAAAGAAGTAGTTAAATACCTTGGAGTAATGCTGGACAACAAACTGCAGTTCAAAAAGGACGTTGATTATTCATCAAGAAAAGCACTGAAAATACAGGGAGTTCTCTCGCGTATACTGCCTAACATCGGTGAACCTGGATACTCTAGAAAGAAACTGCTCTCCAGAGTTGGTTCTTTTATATGCCGCCCCAGTCTAGGTACAGTGACTAAGAGTGAAGGAGACAAAAAGGAGATTATCCTCAAGAGCTACGGACAATCAGTGGCTTCCGAACCATCACAGACGAGGTCGCCTTTGTTATAGTTGGAATGGTCGTCATCGACATCATCGCAGACGAGATGCTCAGAGTATGCAATAGAAGAGCCCTAATCCAACACGATGCCAATGACATCAAGGTAATCAAAATGGAAGAACAAGCAGCGTCAGCAGCTGTATGGCAAACTCCGTGGCCAATACAATAAGGCAGGTGGACATATAAACTAATGCCGACAATCCAAGACTGGATAAGCCGAAAACATGGGGAATGTAACTATGTACCACCTTACATAGTTCCTGTCTGGTCACAGCGGTTATCGCAAATACCTCCACCGATTTAGACACGACAGTTCACCATCCTGTCCCGAATGCCAGGATGAAGATGATGCCCAGTCCGTCGTTACTCCTCGACCAAATGAGCTGCGGAGAATAGAAAAGCTAAGAAGAGCAGCAGAAGCAACAGAAGCAACAGGAGCAACAGAAGCAACAGAAGCAACAGGAGCAATAGAAGCAACAGAAGCAACATGAGCATCAGAAGCAGCTGACACAAGACGTATAGCATGATTTGTTAACCAGCCCCGCGGAGTAATTTAGAAGAGTGCTGGATGTGGATTAGCATGTAGGCGCATTCCTTGCATCGATTATTCGTGCTTGCGAATCGTGCATGCTAGTAGCCCGTGTTACTAGGATCTTTAGAGGACAATTAGTGGAAGGATTTTTCGCGAATTTGTTTCATTCTTGAAAAAGTATTTTCAGAAATCAAATGCTTAAGCTTATATCGAATTTTTTAAAACGGGATCGGGTGTTCAAGAGTTCATGTGCTTCTATGCCAATCTATCAGTCAATCGTGTATCCTTTGTACAGTCACACAATATCAGTACCAAAATCTTGTCGGATTCCCTCAACAGTATCACTGTCACTGTCACACAGTTGCATGCATTCCAGATGCCGTATACGCCCCTACTCAGATTTCATTTTTCCTTTTTCTGATCTCACCGAACGCCTTCTCTTGCACGCAACACTGACACCACCTTCAATCGGATAATTGAAAAATCCACCTCCTCTAAGGACATTACTTTCCTCATTTTTACAAAATTTTCGCTTCGCTGACTTTTTGAGTTTGCTATGCCAAAGCCTATAATCCAAAGTAACATTGTGTCTCCATTTCGAATGCGGTATCCTTGTTTATGTTCACCATTCTCGCACTTACAATCGACACAATGGAGACAGTAAGAGGATTTTCGGGCAGCATCACCGTTCACATAGTCCTGGAGTATTATCTACCGCTGTCCCATAATGCACAACGCGTATGCTGTAACAAGGATTATTGTCTTACTCTGGGCTAAGTGCACACACATTGGGAAACAATGGTTCGTTACAATCCGAGCACTCAATGATTTCTATCTCAGTTAAGATGGCCTTTCGTGTTTCCAAGTCCCTACTATTAGACCCTGTGATACCTGAATGTGGATTTTTTTAAGAAGATACGAGTAAGCAATGTGGAATTTTAGGGACAAACAAATGATAAAAAGGGATTTAGAGACGTAGAGCACTCTCTGATCGGCGACAAAGTGATTTGCTTCGCGACTGTCTCGGTTGGGAAGTGGGTGCTGATAAGGACATAATACTGTTCAGAGTGGATTCATAGACAATGGCTTTATCTAGTTGTTGGTGTGAAGGAAATTTATGTGGCCTAATTAATGAAGTGATAACGATGACACCTAAATATGAAGCAATTTGTGTTATGAGCGTAGAAAGATAAACAACTTATGTAAATGTGAAGCTAGTATGAATGAATGGATTGGAAGTATGAACGTTGTCAGTTTTCTCGTCGTCTCTAAAGAACCGAATATGATTATGTTGACGGTATGTTATAGTTTTATTTTCTTTGAATTCATTTTGAGCCTTGAGTAACGACAAAATTGGGGAAAAGAAGAGCAAAGCAACTGCTAAGAGCAGGTACTCAATTTTCTGTTTGGTGGAGAAGAATATTGGCAGATTCATCCCTGGAACTTTTACGGTAGGTTTTTTTTTTATGGATGCGCCAATGGAAAGATACTAGAAGCCTAATAGTATGCACGATTTACATACTCGATTTATCGATTCCAGCAGTGCGCTTACTTACAAATCCACACAAAGCTCACTTCTACCACTCTCCCCTCGAGACTGTCGTTAGGTATTACTTCACGAGGCTGGTTAGCAATTCATGCTATGCTTCTTGTATTGCTGCTTCTGCTCTCCTTGCTTCCTCAATTATACGAAGCCCTTTTTGCACATTCCTTACGAGTCCATCCAGTTCTCCTCTGATCGCAACATGTGGTCTATAAGGAGCGGTGGACTCGGCAAGTTATTTCTCCATTCTGTGAAGCGACTGCAATGGAACACTGCTTGTTCTGTGTCTTCCTCTTGATCTTGACAATCTGGACAGAAAGGTGAGCTATTGTGCCCAAATCTGTGTAAATACTTCCGATAGTCACCGTGACCCGATAGGAACTGTGTAAGGTGGTCGTCTTCTCAACGCCTCGATGGTGGGGATCAGCTTGTACTGTTTTCCCACCTAGCTTGCCACATAGCTATTGATATTGCCTTCTCTTCCTCTTTCATTTTCTTGACAATTCCTGCTTCTTGATTACTCGAGCTTCTCCTTTCGTAGATCCTTACCATCTCGTTTGCGAGGATGTCGATAGGGATCAGTCCAGCTATGACACAGGCTGCTTCGTCCGATATTGTTCGAAAACCGCTGAATGTTCTTATCGCGCAGAGCCTGTATGTTGCCGACAGTTTTCTCCGTGTCTCCATCGTTGCTAACGTCGCCCCCCAAACCGGGTCAGCATACAGGAGAACCGAGCTGACGACTCTGGATAATAAAATCCGTCTAGCGTACCCAGGTCCTCCGATGTTTGGTACTATTCGATAGAGGGCCGCATGCAGTAGGGAAGCTTTCTTGCTTGAGTATTCTACATGGGCTTTAAACTTCAATTTATCATCAAGCATTACTCCTAAATATTCAACTGTTTCTTTTGATCTTATAGTCTGGCTGCCGACTCGAATATTCGCATATTCAACAGCCTTTCGATTTGTTATAAGAACAGTCTCGGTTTTGTGGTCTGCGAATACTCGCCGGTCTTTGATTTTTGCGATTGCTTCGTTTGTGGCTGACACTATTTCGTGGATGTGTTTGGCCACGGTAACTACGGCGATGTCATCAGCGAACCCGATTATCCTAGTGTTGGTGATAGGCGCAGGACTTCGTCGTACATAATATTCCATAGAACAGGGCCTAGTACCGATCCTTGTGGGACCCCCGCAGTGACATTGTAGTACTTTACCCCCTCGTCAGTTCGGTACCTCAATTTCCTGTTTGTGAAGTAGTTTGTGATTGTCCTTAACTTTCTGGCTAGCGATCTCCTTATAAACAACCATTCTGCCGTATTGAAGGTATTTTTAATGTCCAGAGTCAATACTGCACAGTATTTCTTTGTCCCCTCTCGCCATCTTTTCTCCTAGATCGCTTCAGCTGCTGCATCGACTACCACTTTTATGGCATCAGAACGCGATTTTCTGAATCCGAATTGCTGATCTGACAGTGGTTTTTTCTCCTCTGCTACCACGATTAAGTCATACGTGCGTGGACTTAAATCCGTTCACCGTCTTAGCGCACTAAAGGTAGTCAGTGCGTTTCGAACTGTCTCGAACAATGCTATACTCGTCGTATCTTCAATGCTACCCATCGACTTACTCGCTGAAGAAAAGACAAGAATAAAAAGCGATCGAGTTCTAAATGGCCCGGTAGACAACGAAAGAAGAAAATACAAAAGAATCCGCAGTATCGCAACCTGGCAACAATAGTGGAACGTATCCGTAAAGGGGGGATGGGCGCATCGCCTTATACCAGCGATCGATGTGTCTATCTATACTATCCCAAACTGTCCATATTGTGAAAATGTTCCGGAAAACGTGGAACATTTTCTTAATGGTAGTCCCGCAGGGAGAGTGGTTCGAAGTGTACAGGGTGTGGTTTAGTGCGTAGGCGTATTCCTGGCATCGATCATTCAGGCTTGCGAATTGTGCATGCCATTACCCCGGGCTACTGGTATCTATAAAGATTACACACACTTTGGCGCAACTATAAAAAAAAAACTCCTCCCCAGTCTTCGAATCCATCCCGGAGGAACGACGGGGTAAAGGAAGATCTCTCCTTATGTCCACACAAGTGGAACTTCGTGTACAAAACTGGTCGAGCTAGCTGGAGACGCTTGTTTGTTGAGACCCAGTCCCGTAATGTAGCTCCACCTAAAGTGAAGTAAAGTAAAAAGAATAGTGTGCCGTCTATAATACTTATGTATATATCCGTATGTATAGCTTTTGCTTTTTAGCACTCCTGTTCCTATCCATGGCGATATTTTCCAGGATTTGAGTAGCTCCCGGTTTTTACACAAGATGCAGGTCATAAACTTTGTGCTCTGTGTCTCCATTTGTTTCACCTTAATAAATCATACTTATGTAGCATACATACGAAACCGAAATCGAAATGAAAAGGGAGTTAGATTAGAATTAAATGGTACCGTGTGTTGCAGGGCTTAGTACAAGTGTAAAGGGTAACGCAGCAGGAACTAACTAATTAAGTCATCAGTTTGCCACAAATCACAAAGTCCGTTTGCACCTGACACCATTCTGTCATAACCTCAACAGTTCAATAGCTTATTAACTTTTCCTCTCGTCAATACAATCATTACATCCACCTTCCCCATTTGCAATAAATGACCATCATCGCAACAACTTACAAAATCACTTGTTCCAAGGTGGCTCCAAGAAAATTGCATTAATCCAGCATATGCTGCAAATCCTTTTCTATCTCTCCCCCCAACACTGCTCCCAGTTTAATCCATGGGTAATGGAATTTCCAACCAACCCCACCCTCGGCGAGTGTCAAAGTGGGTCACACTCCAGTGTCCCCTGTTAAATAACTAAAAATTTGATTAAATCAATTCCAATTGAAAATGTAAACCTTTGGAGATTTGTATTATTTTTTTTCTCGCCCCCCTGTCATTTCCCTGTTGTTCGTCCCTTCCGATTAAATTTCACAGGACATATGCTACAGAAATACGAGTATACCGGGAACGTGATGTCCTTAAGGTGTTCATCGCCCCTTTAGCTTTAAAGGGTGCATTGACTGTGTGCAATTGGGTGGTTGGGTGGTGCGATACTGACTATTGGAAATGGTGTTGCGTAGCAGCCACTAGTTGCTCTTTGTGATGAACCTCCAGCTGGTGATGGTGGTGGTGGTAGAGAATTCCTAGAGAGAAAGTTTAGCGCATGTCCTTTTGTGGATCCTGTTTGGTATAGTATTTGTGACTTACCCCACCATTGGTTTTTTTTTTTTTTTATTTTCTTTTACCAAGTTTTAGCTGCTATGGACCAGTAGGGGTGTAGCAAGTGTGGGTTTGTTTACAATGAAATTCAGTTCCTTTCGTGACGAGTTCAGAAGTGAACGCTTTTACGGTAATGAATTTTCGGAAAATCCTCCTTCGATATAAAATTCGAGAATTTCGTTAGTAAAATCATTCCTAGTGGTTGCGAGTCTCGGCAGTCTGTGTTGTGATTACGAATTGATAACACGTGCTATTGTTAGATTTGCGGGGTGAAGTTTTTTTTTTAAGCCGATTTCTATGACAAATGGTGAATCTATTGGTAGAAGTTGGAGAGATTAGCTAAATTAATGGTGCACTAATTATTGTGAGTGGTGGGTTTTTAAACATATCTGAGTGAAACATTGTCAAGTGCAAGGATTATAGACGGTTTTTTTTTTTTCTTAATTTATGTAAGTAAATATCTAATTATTTTCAAAATACTTACTTAGATGACTTTTGCAATAGGTCAGGTACACCATGTGAATGTATCTATTGTAGTATTGCTTTGAGTTTTTAAGATGATACTGTATACCCTAAGACTTGTATTTAGTGGAGTTGACAATGTTATGTTGTTCACTCAGGAGTGTTTTTTCTTTGAGCATTTTTATGACTTTACTTAATAACGCTTAAATAATTGCAAAAGTTAAGTTCGATTTTTTGGAGATAGGAGCCCATGAATGTCTTGAGTAACTTCTGTCTATTTCTTCGATTGTACTGGAATAAATAAAATAAAAGTCGACAACATTTTAGCGCCCAAACTGGCGCGTTTTGAATATGATCTTTGCTACGACATTCTCGTTTCAAATTAACAAATTGCAAACAATGGTGCAAGTCAAAGGATATAATCCTTAACTGTACTGGAGGTACAATGTTAAGCCAGTTTTTTTCCAGGAAAGTGTGAAGATCAATTGCCGAAATTTACATAAGATAACTAATTACTTTGTTATTTAACGAAATTGTTCCAAGCGAATCTTCAGACTTTACGCAGAGTAACTTTACTTATAAAAAACCCTCCTTAAATTATTTTACCTGGGTCAAAATAACCCAACGACAAGATTCACTTACTCGGGCATTGTTCTATATTTTTTCATGAAATTATATTTTTAAGTTTAAGAAGAATAAGTACAATTAATATTTAAAAGCAGCGCCCTCTATATACCGCATTTGAAAAAAAGTAATAGATACTAATGGCTCAAAAGTTGCCCAATACGGGTAAGATTTTTGCAACGAAGCTACGTACTGTTCGTTAGTAAGTTGTTTAGATTTCAAATTTAGGGAAAATCGATAAGAAGTGAAATAACTGGGGTTTTTGGAAAAAACTTAACGGAAAATAGCTTTAAAAAAATTTGTTGGATCATATGTCCAAAATTTAATTGCCATATCCTTGTTAATATCCGAAAAGACTTGGATATAAATTTTGAACAAATTTGTCTTAGCCATATCTGAGAAATTGCCAATTTTCGCAAGTCCGCTAATAAGTAAAGTACCGTTATTCGAATCTTTAGCGAAAAAGTGAGTAAAAACATTGATATTCCACACAATGTTACTTACGGTTTTCCAGTTACGATCCATGTTGTTACGAGCAAATTCCACTCTCTATTCCTTTTGAGCTGTTGTTAGGCATGGAGCAGGCACTATTTTGATCGGACGATTAATCCGCAGAGTTTTATAGTACGCGAAACTGTCGAAACCGAAACATCTAAATCTAATTCACTCCGAATATCTGACATTGAACGCACTGAATTGGACGAAGCCTTTATTATTTGCCTTTGATCGCGACTTGGAAGCTTTTGTGGACGGCCAGGTCGGATTGCTGTGCCATAAGACTCCGGGTCTTGTAAAAAATTTCGAATGACACCCATCTTTATATTTTTTTTGCAATTGCTCTAAAGCCCAGACCATCCTCGCGAAAAGCCAGAATTTTTTCCCTTTTCTACTTCGGTCAAATGCGTACCACACCACGTACCATTTGTCAAAATCACAATAAAAACTGAATGAAAATTGCAGTTTTTATATCATGCGGCTATATTTCTCTAAGCTAGACAAAACTGATTTTTTTTTGCTGGAAATCCCAAAAGAAAATATCGGGGATTTTTTTTTTTGCTCTAATTACTTGTTAATTGATGCTAATTTTCCTGTATCCTGGAAAAGACCTTTTACAGGGTGCGGTTCTACTTTTGCAAAGCGCTGTAGTATAGTACCGTTAATGTTGAGGTTAGTATGAAAATTTTCAATTCGTCTAGGGGTAGATGCTCACAAAAAATTACAACATAAAGGGAAGGGAACCAACAGAGTCGCATATCATAATGATATGACTTTTGGAAGACCGAAGTTAGTGGTTGGCACGTAGTTTCACCTACATACGAGTATGTACGAGAAATATTATCGTAAAAATTATTGAAAAAAATCAGTTGAAATTGAAAAAAAAAAAAAAAATTTTGATAATTTTCCAAAACTTTATATGCTATAACCTAGCATATAACAAATATTGTTGCGATACCTATTCTGAACAAAATCGATCAAGTCATTGCCGAGAAGTAGAAAATTTTCAAAAACCGGGTAAAAAGTAAAGTACCGTTATACGCGATTTCTGCCCAAAATGAGGTACGCCATCTATTAACAGCCATTTTAGAGAATTTTTTTTTGAATCGGCCATTAGTAAAGTGTTTTTTTTTTTTTTTATAATTCGCGTGCGCCAAAAGGAATATGAATACCTTTATACTGTTAATTTCGGGGTTAAAATAAAAATTTCAAATTTTTTGCCTCGTATTGTGATCCTACAGATGACAGATATAAAGTTTGAAGACATTAGGACTGCAGTCGGTCATACGTACAGACAGACAGAATTGAGAGACTCACTTTTTCAAGATAATCTGTTATACTAGTACCAAGATTGATCAAAATCCCGATATAGAAAATTTTCACGAAACCAATACTTGTCCTTTTAGCTGCACCTAAAATTGTGAAGTAAATTTGATTCAGTACGAGTAGATTGAAAAATAGTGAAGCAGATTTTGAAATTAGAAAATATTTTATAATAATTTTACTTCATTGGAAAACTATAGAAACAAATTCTAACTCAATCTCTCGTCGACTAGTTTACTAAATATTGTATCTCTAACAATAGACTTTAAAGAGGAGTTATTTGGCTTCCGAGAAAGAATTGGGAGCACTTATTTCTGTGTTTTATTTTATTCCATTTTAGTCTATAATTTAAATTTGAAATAAAACTGATAAACTGTTGATATTTTGAGACATTGACATTAAACATGAAAAGTGATATCGTGCAAATGGTCACCACAGCTGGCCTTGCAGACTTCCGCCATTTTGATGAAATTTTCCATTACTTTTCGGCATAAATTCTGTGGTAATTCATAAATAATGCATCGAATCTCATCATTTAGGTCTGAGGGTCATTGACATATAGTATCCCTTCTGGTTCACATAACCCCAAAGAAGGCTAATTTTAATCGCCGAAGTGATAGGTGACGCAGTCGGCAAACTTTGTGTGCAATAACTACATTGTTTCTCGCGCTGGGTGGCAGGTGGCTCCATTTTGTTGAAACCACATGTCATCCACATCAATATCTTTGAATTGGTGCCAAAAATAATTTATTATCATGCCCCGAAAACGTTTACCATTTCTATTACAGCAGCACCACGAGAATTCTCGAAGAAGTGCCGCCCAAAATCCGCACCAAAAAATGACTTTTGTGAATGCATTGGTTGTTCGTGAATGGCTTGTGGATTTTCATGACCAACCATTCATTTGAAAGTGAGCCTCATAGGTGAAGATGATTTTGTTGGAAAATCGCCATTTACTTGGTAGTTTTCGAACACCCAATCAACGAAGTCACGACGCTGTTCGTAGTCTGCTGAGTCAATTGGATCCTGTGCAGATGCAGATCTTTTGTTAAAATGCACTACGTGAAGTTGTAGAAAAGATTCAATTCCAGGGAACGATGGCAATGGGATTGTGACGGATTGTAACTCATTGACCAGCCACTACGAGGACGCACTGGTCTTTGCACATCGATTGAATTTTTCCATTAATTTCTTAACGGCGGCACAAGATGTACGAGTACACCAACAATATTTCGCAATACGCGAAACGTGTTGGGTAAATTTCCCCCCTTTCGGAGGGTTTTAACAATTATAATATGTTGCTCTCTCGTATATCGTTCCATAATCACAAATGTCACTGCTAAGTATTTATAGATGTCAAATATCAGCTGTTTATCTTTGACAGAACCACAGTAGTGCCGGATTTAAATTGTAACCACCAATTGAACCACCATTTGCATCCGTTTGGCTGACAGGACAGTTCCATAGAAATAAACTATCAGCAAAAAATGCGTTAAAAACCAAAAATAAAATAAAAATATATTTTGACAATTTTTTCAAAATTTGGTATGCCATGTCCTATGTAAAGTATTGAATCATATTCAACAGAGACATTTTCTAAAATTTGTTAATATTTTCCAAAATTTCTTACGTCATTTAGTGACATATGTCTAGCTCAACTCAAGTATTAGACGTGAACAAAATTGTTGAACATGTTATTGAGAAAATCTGTCATTAGTAAAGGATTGTTACTTTTGGGGTTATTCTAACCCCATTGCATTCTGCAAATTTCGAATTTCGGCTGAAATTGTAATGCTGAACAAAATCAGCCGAACAATTTAGGCTGCAGTTGTGTGCACATACAAATATACAGACAGAATTGGCTGGCCCAATTTTCAAGTTCCCCTGAACTAAAAATACCAGAATTGATGAAAATCTTGAGATCTTTGCAACCCACTGCATTTCGAAAATCAAAAAATTAGATTTTCTACAGTATCTAGTGTCGTATTATGTCAATCATTGATGTTTTTTCCTTCGATATACATCTCTAACTTAGCTCCGGTTCACACATATCCGTCGTCGGATATCCGGCGCCAGAAATGTGTAGACTATCATATGTTTTTAAACACTTCGAGGCGAATATTCGTCAGCGTATATCCGATGTGGGATATGTGTGAAACGGGTCTAAGTTAGGGATGTGTATCGAAGCAGAAAACATCGATGATTGACATCGATTCCTAAACATAAATGTAGGAAATAATATCGGATTCAAAGTATCGATATATCGATACATCGATTAAAATAAAAAAAATTCAAAGCATTCAGAAACGTAGAATGTTGAAATAATAATAACGCATTGACCAAAATCAAATTGAAATTACAACTCTTACGAGTATATGTCAAAATTGATCGACGGTTCGTATCTACCCTCGATAAACTTGTCAAGAACTACGATTTGTTGTCAGAATTTCAAATCTAAAGCAGTTCTAGGCCAATTTAAGCACAGCTTAATTGATAAATTAGCTAGAAGTGAATAACATTTAGATGAAAAAAAAAAAAAAAAAAATCCATTAGCCCGATAATATCGGCATGATAATAGACCTCGAAACATCGATGTATCCGATATCGAAAGTTCGATACCCATCCCTGAAAACGAAAAATAGGCAGGGATAAGAATGTGCAAACTATGTCGTTGAGGGAAACAAATACATATTTCAATTTATCCCACATACAGGGTATATTGTATCTTCCAGGCCGATGTTTTCTTTGACTAACTATAAAATGAAACACAATTTTTGAATTTTTTTTTATTGACCTATCTAGCCTCTGGCCGCGGTGCAGATGCGGGCTCTTTCAACCATATTTTGCATAATATTTTGGCACATTTCGGGTGTTATGTTGTCCTTTAGCATGGGGATTGTGGTTGACTTGTTGCCGTAGACCTCTTCCTTCAGGTACACATAAAGAAACAAGTCGGGGGAGGTCAAATCAGGGGATATAGGGCTCCAATCGATATCACCTCTGTTTGACGTTATGAGGAAAAATTTCTCTCAAAATATCCGTCGTGTCGTTAACTGTGTGTGATGTGGCACCATTCTTTTAGAACCACATCTGTTCTTCCACAAAAAGTTTTGCAACATGTCACGATAGCGATCACCAGCATTGCCGCTTATGTCTTCAAAAAAATATGGCCCAATGATGCATCTGCACCAAGTGGCGCACCATAGATTAATTCTATGTGCGTGTAAAGGTCATTGGGGTTGAAGATTTTCAGTACCCCAATAGCGGATTTTATTTTTATTAGCAAAGCCAGATAACTTGAAATGATCTTCGTCAGTCGCGATAGTTGGGGTTGTCAATATGGAGCTGCGGAACGTTTTCACTCCACTCTCGCCGTTTTCGATTAGTTGTTGAGTCAATTGATTTTTATACGGGAACAAATGTAAATCTTTATCAATTATTTCAAACAAACTTGCTAAATTCTTGTGCACAGCGTCTAACGGAGGTACCCGGACTTTCATCAATATTGTCTCCCTCTACAGCAATATTATGTGCCGGATGTTCGCTACGAACTCGGACGCAGTTCATTTTACCTGCCCGTGTATATTAAATTGCAAAGTTATTCATTATACGCTGAATAGTTGACTTGCTAGGTACATGATTTAAACCAAAGAAATTACGCACATAATATTTTGTTATTGACAGCTCTTCACGACCGTCAAAAGCAAACTGACAATCAAACCAGAATGGCAAGAAAAAACACAAAAAAAATAATAAAAATTTGTTATGAAAAAACGGCATAAAATTGTAGTTTCTAACCATTCGTACAAGTAAGGTGCACAGCACGAGTGTCTGCGAAAAGCTAGGCCAGACATTGGACCGTGGACTGCGCCAAAAATATTTATTTTATTTTAGAAAAATGAGACTTATGTGGACTTTGTTTCATCATTTATTATCACGTGTCCATCAAATTGCAATTGATTATTGGGATTCTTGTTACTGCTGATTCAAAAAAATTTTCATTGGGGTTTCGTCAATATATTTCGACTCCACATCATTAAATACTAGTCTTCCGTTAGAATAGCGTACAACTTCAACACATGGAAAAACTACACTCAATCTCAAATTCTTGTTACTAAATCCGATTTTCAAGTTATAACATATCATCATAACTTCTGCGAATAGACCCCGGATCTGTATTGTTCTCGCTAGTACATCTGTCTCTTCAAGAAAATCTGCATAACCCACCAATAGATTGAATAGACACCTATGATCCACACAAACACAAACCTTCGGTGGTTTTCTGCTCTCATCTCAAATCAATGATTGCAAGGATATTTTTCCTAAAATGCATCTTATTACTTTAGGTAAGATACATTGGGCCAATAATGGGGCAATTTGGCATGAGTTCTTTGCAAATTTGGGCCCCATTGGGCACTTTAGCACAACTCTGAGCAAAAGTAGGCAAAAGTTCGAATGACGGTATGGAACACTGACGGAGCGAGACCCGTCGATAACACAGAGCATTTTATTCTTTTCACGAAAGCCCAAAAATATGCACTGTGTTTTCAGATACTTCAGTATGTGTTGCCTTACTTTTTGGTATCTCTACTGAGATATTAGCATATTTTAAGGCGACATTGCAGTCGTACAAACTTCGGTTTTTCTTAGACGCTACAACGCATAAGAATCTTATTTTTTCCGTACAGTTCGGATTGAAATCGAATCAAAGGCCTTGGGCTTACTAATTTGCTTGGAAATAAGGATTATCTCACAGAATGTATGACGATTGGTCACTTAACCTTTGCAGCGACATTACCATAGATAAATCGACATTACTACAGATATGGAAGTTCTTGTATATGAACCTATCAGAACAGAAAAAATTGGTCGTAAACGGTCCACGCCGTATTTCAAATATTGACTTTGAATCTAAACGTAAAACTGGAGTTTTTATAAGAAACAATAAAACTTCGGGAGACGTTTTAAATAAATCTGCGAAGTCTGTATCTCTACGCACGGATGGATTGAAGGATTTATGGTACGGAAACGAGTTTTTTTTTTTCTCAGCTTTCGGTTCATTGTCGTACGGGTGCGCCATCTGCTGGTTTCTTTTTAATTGGCATGTTATTCTGACACTGACAGCTCTTTCGTGCTTAAAAAATTGACAGATGCGGTACTATTTAAGCTTGAACAACGTTGGGAAATATTGAAAACTTATTTCCAAAGTGAGTGCTGTGCTGCAGCAGCAGTGCGAATTTTAAAAAATAAATTCTTGAAGAAAATTCGTGAGATTGGCATGCTAATTGGTAACACAAGTTAGCCGAGAATATTGTTGCTGTTGCCGAAAATGTGCGCCTAAACCCGAGAACCTGAACTCGCTACAGATCACAGCAAGTGAACATTAGCCGCACTAGCCTGAAGAGAATTATACATAAAAACCTCGCAATATTCCCTTACAGGATCCAACTGACTCAGGAAATGAAGCAAAATAACCAACCGCTTCGTTATCGTTTCTCTGAGCAGCTGGAAATTAACGTCAATTTCGGATTTAATTTCATTTCCATCTCGATAGCTACTCGCGTGTGACTGTTGGGTGTGGTTTGTGGAATGGCGGCATTATTGGCCCATTTTTCTTCGAAAATGAAGTTGGCAACAATGTTAGGGTCAACGGAGAGCGCTACAGAGTCATGATAACCAATTTTTTTTTAAAGCCAGAAACTGAGGAAATGAACTTGGAGGATCTCTGGTTCCAGCAAGAACCGTCCAAAAATCGATCTTTTGGTGCAATTAGTTCAATAATTGTTCAATGAGTTGCATTTTGGTGATGTTGCATGGCCTCTGTGGAGATGCGATTTGACGCCGTTGGACTGTTTTTTTGTGGGCTGCGGTTAAAGATCGATATCACGCTGACAATCCAGAAATGAGTCAGGCAATTAAGCACAATACTGATCGAGCTGTTCGTAAAATAGATCCCCAAACCATACTGCAAAATTGGGTAGACAGGATGCGCTACCGCCAAGCCAACCGTGGTAACAAATTTAAATGAAATTATTTCGATAAATAATCGGAAAGTGTACGAGTACTCTTTTCAATAAAGCGAGAAACTTTTGAAAAATATTAAATATATTTTTTTTTATTACAATTTTAAAAAGAAACCAACAAATGGCCCACCCTTTACTTAATTTGCAGGCGAAAATGTCAGTGGTCTGAGAATCTGTGGCTTTGATTTAAACGTTGGAATGGCCCAACAATATGTTCCAATTTGATGAAGACAGATTCCTATGCCATCTAAGTTCAGTTAACTGCAGAGCTTATCGATAAAGAGGACACAGTTACTTTTAGGAAAAATCTCATCATCAGACACCGACACGACACCGAAATTAAAACAAAACTTCAAGTCATCCCAGTTTCGGTTTAATATAACCATTTACTCGTGAGCTTTAAAAGGGATGTCAAAATACATACAAACACCGACTATTCACATCTGTATGAATGACAATAAAAAGATACCACACACTGCATACAAAGAGCCGGGTAAACATTTTCATTTACCATTCCCAGGACAGTAGTTCTCACTTCGAAAACAGAACCCAAACTCGACTGCCCATATCTCAAACCATAAATCTCATCATCATTATTCAGGGTATCCTTTCAGACTAAAGCACGTGCGGTAATTTGACGTTATCCTTTGACGTATGTTTCTTCATTGGCACACTCTAGCTCTGGGTAATAATTCCAGTTGACGCATTATCACGCGCCACCGCTGAGACACAACAAAAGCATCGAACAACAACAGAACTTTAATAAGTTGTCCCTTGTTTTTTTTTTTTTTTTTTTTTTTTTTTTTTGTTAAAAGTAAAACCATATTGTATATCCTGTCGCATTAAATCACAAAAACACACAGGGTGGGTGGTTGGCTGGTGGCTACACATGAACACTTCGCATCCACATCTGGAATATAAATGTCGCCGAAAAATCCCAACTCACTGGGTGCACATAAAATATGAAACAAATCCCGAAATCCCGACAAGTTCCCTGTGTGTTTGTGTGTCCTTTTTTTTCCACTTGTTTTTGTCTTGCCTCGGTTGGTTGTGTGTGCTGTTGTTTTGTCGGAGATGACACGAGAACCGTGTAGTAAACACGTTCGTCGTAGGACTCATTACTATATCAAGGACAGAATTGTGGGTGGCCTTTCAGACACAGAGGCAGTAGCAGCAGAAGCAGCAGCATGGATAAACTCTTTTAAGGACGATGTATGACTGTGCATGCATCGTTGTCGTTGTCATTGTTGTCGTTTGCCTAGTCGTCAGTGTGTCTCTATGTAGTTGTGTATTTAATTTATATTTAGTGAAAATAATGAAGTATCTAACGGTATTTAAGAAGATTAGAACACCAGCCAGCTCACACTCCATTCGAGACATATCCTCCAACCCACCCCCAATTGTCGCCGGTCGGAGGGTGGTTTAACGTAATTCTGAACATTTTGCTGTCGTCCTTGGTGGTAATGGTGGTGGCAGAATGTGATAGGGATACTTGGGTCGCTTCGAAACGTACATACTCGTATCTCTGACATGATATGCTAGAAAAGGATTTTCTATTTTTAACCGGGATAGCTTGAGAGAGTGTTGCTTGCGGGTGGCTGAGTGGTAGTATAGGACGGGGTGGAATAGATGAGTGAGAGTATGACATTTCACAAGCCATTTGGTAATTTTCTGCACGTAAGAATGTTACGCTTTGTTTGTGTTTCTTCTTATTTTTGTGTCGTTTTTGTGTTTTAATCAACCCACATGTGCAATGAGAGATAATTCCAAGGATATAAATAAAGTTGGATGAGCATATGTAGGACGGAAGCAGACCAAGTTCGGTTGTATGTGCGATGGCAGTTTAGTGGAAATGATCAAATTAGTGTCGAGTAATATGGAATAATTATCTCGATTGATCAAAAGGAGACCATAAAGGATATCATGGTTGAGATGGCTAGTGTGGAAGTAGTTTTTTTTTTTTTTTTTTGAGATAAATGAGAAGAAATAAGAGGTTCAATGCTTTGTAAAGTTTACCAGTAGAATGGTGTTTGCGTGGATTTAAGTCGATTAACTGTGTTCAATCTCGTTTAGGACTATCTAGCTCTAAAATGAGGATAAAATTCATAGGACCAATGGTGTGTTATATTAATCATTCTAGTCCAGGGATATTTCTTGTAATTGCCTTAGCCCCAAATATTTATTTTTTTTTCATAACTTCTTCCCAGTAGTAGGTCTCAGATGCCTCCAGATGTCTCCTCCTATATTGAAAAGTTCCGGAAACATGCCTCCTGGGAGTGGATTTCAATTGAAATGATTTTTGAGCTGTTACCAGATTGACATTAAATAGGCTAGGGCCTAGCAGTCATCCAGGCGGACGTCCATTGAGTTCAACATCTGCCATTGTCGTAGAGGCCTAAGTCTTCTATGAGCTAAAGATGTTAGTTCTTCTAAAGACACCCTAAGGCCCGACCGCGCGTGCTTATGGTAGTGTGAGATTTTTACTCAATAAAAAAACAACTCTCTTCAAGATTAATACTACAACTAAGCTGACGCTTATCCAGCAGTTTTGTTTTCGCTTACGAGACTCGTGATTTTTAGAAAAAGATGTTCTACATACGAACAACTTTTTAAAAGAATGTAGCACTTTAGGCAGGTTAAATTTCAATGAAAGTTCCTGCGGTTTTCACGACCGGCATATAAAGGGTGGTTAAATTTTAAGGGCCGATGTTGAATGTGAACAACACCTAAACGTCAAGTTTTTTTCTGCATTTCATTTGACATTTCTCAATTTCAGACTAACTCAATTTGAACCATGGAAAGATACACGATCGAGCAACACGTTAAAGTTATTCAGGCTTATTATGAAAATGGGCGTTCAAATCAAAATGCATATCGTGCATTTCGTGATTCTTTCGGTCAATTTAATCGTCAAAATGTGCGTACAATCGGAAAAATCGTGCAAAAATTTGTGCAAACCGGGTCTGTAGGAGATGTGAAAACACCAGTGCATGCTCGTACAGCTCGTACTGCAGAAAATATTGCTGCTGTTCGCGATGTGTGGCTGAAGAGCCGTCCACCTCAACTCGTCGTCGTGCCCAACAATTGCACCTCTCACGCTCGTTGTTGATGAACATTATGCATAAAGACTTGCATTTACGCGCTTACAAGGTGCAATTGACTCAAGAACTAAAGCCTCTTGACCATTTCAAGCGTCGTCAATGGTCACAATGGTGGCAAGAAATGGCAACAGTGGATGATCAATTTCCGAAGAAAATCATCTTCAGTGATGAGGCACATTTTCACCTCAGTGGATTCGTCAATAAGCAGAATTGCCGCATTTGGGCGAATGATAATCCAAGAGTGATTGTCGAAAAACCAATGCACCCACAAAGAGTGACTGTTTGGTGCGGTTTATGGGCTGGCGGCATCATCGGGCCGTATTTTTTCCAAAATGAGGCCGGTCAGGCAGTTATTGTGAATGGTGTTCGCTATCGTGAGATGATAACGAACTTTTTATGGCCCGAATTGGAAGATATGGTTGTGGACGATATGTGGTTTCAACAGGATGGTGCCACTTGCCACACAGCTAACGAAACAATGGCTCTTTTGCGCGACAAATTCAATGGCCGTGTTATCTCACGTGGTGGCGATGTTAATTGGCCGCCAAGATCATGTGATTTGACACCGTTGGACTTCTTGCTTTGGGGTTATTTGAAAGAAAAGGTGTACGTCGATAAGCCAGCAACAATTCAAGAGCTAAAGGATGAGATAATTCGGCACATTAACGGCATAGAACCTCAATTATGCCTCAGCGTCATCGAAAATTTGGACCATCGGATGGAGGTGTGCCGCCGAGGTCGCGGCGGCCATTTGGCCGATATTTTGTTCCATTTATAATTGAACCATACCAATATTATCATAATAAAAAGAAATGACAGTAATTTCCTAAATAATTTGTGTTTTATTCAAAATCAACATCGGCCCTTAAAACTTAACCACCCTTTACTACGACGCGAGGTCAAAAGGTTTTGTCCTTTGCAGACGACGAATTCAATTGTTCATGTCAAGTAGATGAATGACTGTACAGTTACAATGGCAGTGAACGCGATCTTTGTGTTTACGAGCAAATTTTGCTATCTTTTCGACGACGCTGGCAATTCCCAGATCCCGATGAATATCGTCGTTACGTACGTACCATGGTGCACTAACGATAGTTCTAAGAACTTTATTTTCAAAAGTTTGTAGGATGTTTCTATTGCTTTTCCTGGTACAACCCCATAGTTATAGAATAGAAGCGGGCCAAGGACACTTCCTTGTGGGACTCCTTGAATGATTACATTTCCGTGCTTAACACGAAAAAAGTCTTTCGATGAGGTACGATCGTAAGATTAGAAAGAGGTGTCGTGGTAGTAGTCGTTACAATTTATACTCCAAGCCTTCGTGCCAAACCTTATCGAAACGTCAAGAAATACACCACAACAAATCCTTTCTTCTTCGAGAGTTTTCTCAATCACGTCAGTTTTTTTGTGGACTTGGTCGATTGTAGAATGTTTGATTCTAAATCCAGACGCCTTTCGTCGATTACGGGTTGTAGTCGTTTAGAAAGTAGTTTTTCAAATATTTTAGAGATAATCGGCAATAGGGAAATAGGCCCATATAAGTTCTTCTCATTCAGAGGTTTGCCTGGTTTCGGGACAATAATTATAATCTCTGCGACTTTCTATTGTCTCGGAACGTAGAGCAATCTGAACGAAGCGTTAAGCAAATATAGCTGTTTGATAAGAGCTTATTCGGCAATTCCTTGACCCCCTGCACCGTTATCAAGTCGTAACCCGGTTCTTTTTCGTCTTTAGATTTCTAATCACTTGCTTCAGTTCAATCAATGCAACTTGTTTTACTTTAAAGTTGTCAGATGTCGTGACTGGGGAGTCGGGCGTTATCAAAGGGCCGTCGAATGGCTTAAACGTATCTTCTAAGTGCAAAGCAAAAAGTTCTGCCTTGGTCAAGTTCTATCGTTTTTCCGAATTGGTGGCGTTTGCATTTGAGGTTTCCGGATGCCTTCTAGCGTTTTCCAAAGTGAATAATTTGAATCTGTTTCAACGGAGAGATTTTTAAGGTAGGTCGCTATCTTTAAAATTCCCGAATACTATTTTTAAGGTGATTGCATAGTCGGTTAAGGACTTTTTTATACTGCGGTGCACGAGTGATTTCTTTCGTGCTTTTCTTTTCTCCCTCACCAGTTCAATGATTTCCCTGGGATACTTTTCATTGCGGTTAATCTTATAGCTTTTAGAAGGACTGTTTCTCCATGCCGCTCTTTGGATTGCTTCCACGAAACGATCAACTTTGTCCTCCAGTTCACAAGGTGATACATTTAAGGTGATATTTGTTTCGCAATCTTTTCTAAAGCCCTACCAGTTTTTTCTATTGCTAGTAAGTGTAGGATGTCCTTCTTTCTTGATGAACACTTCACCAAGTAATAAAATTACCGGAGAGTGGTCAGAAGACAGTAAATGCCTTTTGAAACGAAAAAATCGAAAAGATCGTCGATTTTTTTGGCCAATATGTGGGTTTTCCTGTCGAAGTAGATGAATAGAATGTTTTGCTGTCATACTCAAAATGTATGAACAATACTCCAGCTCTGATCTAGCCTGGGCTTTTTTCTTGTGGGTCCCAGGACTTTACGTAGATATTAGCTTGAGCTCTCTTATAAGTATTACACATTTTTGACTGAGTTTCTCTTTATAGGTAGCTTGGAAATCAAGAATCTTCTCAGGGTGCAAAGGTTTCTCTTAGGAAAACTTTCTAAGACGGAAAAAGTTTGTCAGGAGACAGTGGATATGTTGCTTGATTTAAGCCTTGCATAGATCGAATCTTGTGTTCCGATTATCGATCCGGGTACAGTTTTTCTTGCGGTTAATGTGGTCAGTGTGCCGAATTCAATGACAGATATCGCTTTTAGCAACAGCTTTTAGTTACAGGATTCCCATGTTTTGTCCAAGGAGAAATCATCACAACGTATGTTTTGTGGGTGCTTGACACCTCCTGAGGCCTATCCAGATTCACCTGACGGTTGGATGTGTCTAGTATAGGCCTGAACTGAAATAGTTGGCCAGACCCAGCGTTTTTAATTACGCCACTGAATGGTTCAGGTA
Organism: Pocota personata; assembly: GCA_963082735.1. NCBI lineage: Eukaryota > Metazoa > Arthropoda > Insecta > Diptera > Syrphidae > Pocota > Pocota personata. The sequence goes on along the minus strand of OY720431.1, from coordinate 31,245,972 downwards.
CAATCAGGGTCTTTGACATATCAGTCTTGTTCGGCGAAACACCCATTTCATTTCCACAGTAGCCGCAGTAGCCAGTAACCGAGAGCAATTTTGTTACGGATGCGTCAATGGCTTTGAGTGCAGCCTATCTGTCTGAGAAGATGAGTATATACTTTTCTCTAGTACTAGTGCAAAGGTTGATTAGTGCGCACTGCCTGCTGATTCAAGAGATTTGTACAATAAGATCTTTCCATCTTGGATTCAACCGTGTATGAGATATGGTCGTGGTAACAAGGATGTATGGACAATAAGAAATTTTAAGTTTAAGACTACATTTTTCCCCAGATTTACTTACGTCTGCATATCCTCTACCTATAGGAACTATTCCTTGATTTGTCAGGGAATGAAGCAGGCTATTTACAACAAGAGACCAGAGAAGGGGCGATAGGACACCCGTTGGCGTATAGTAAATACTTTTACATCGTCGATGCTGGTCTGGATTATTCTTCAGTTGAGCATGGACATGATCCATCTACTTATAGATACGAGTAGCTTAAGAGCCAAAGGAAAGTTGTACAGTATCTCCATGCAGCTGATCTCCAGTATTGGGCTGAGCTCTGTGTCATCTCTTCTAAAGGTTTTAATAATTTAATTTTTACTATCAAATAAATTCAAGAAATACTTGCTACTTGAAAACATGACAGTCACTGCAACTTTTGGGGTTCTTCTTGATCTCCAACCAAAGCTGGTTCATGTAATAGTCTCACGAATGGCATCGTAGATTGAAATGGTCAAGGCAAGTCAACAACATCCGAAGAATTCTCAAATAAGGAGGTGCCAGAAATTTAAGTAAAAATAAATACCACGCAAGGATGCAAACCGTAGGTACAACTTAAAGAATCACAGGAGTTATCGGGTGCAGAGTTTCACATATCGCACGTGGATCATTTAAAGCAAGTTCATGCATCTCACTGGTGATAGCATTTTTCATTCCACTATTTTTTGATGTACAAACTCCAGGTTACCGCTATGGACTTTTTCTGTATTCTAAATTCCTGCTGGATCACTGTTATTTGCTATCGATACTTGTATCTTTATGATGATTGCTGACACAGGGCTATGAAATCCTTCCTCCCTCTTTTTAGATAAAGAGCTCTTGCACATAACCAATGCATCTAAAGGGTTTTTCAATAAGGACGTAACAATTTTTGAGATATCGGGTATAGTACACATGTTAGACATAAGTACGGAATTCGATCTTGTTCATAGGACCACCGCCAGCACGTTTGTAGTGATCGATTCTTCGGAGCCAATGTTCCACCACACTTCCACACATATCGGCCGGAACGTTGGCAATTTAGCTTTCGATATTGTTCCTGAGCTCCTCTAATGCTGTTGGCTTGTTGACATAAACCAACGACTTAACGTAACCCCATAAAAAGAAATCCATCGACGGTCACTTTTCGGTGATGTAATGGAGTCTCTTGAAGCCCATGTGGGTTTGTTGCTGAAGATGAAGCGGACTGAGAGATTCCTGTGAACGGCGTGGAATCGTCTGATTTGGCTCATTTTAACTGAAGCACTTACGGCAGCGATATTTTCGATACTTCGACCGTTGCGTTATCTCACTGGCACAGGAACATTTAATAGTGAATATGTTGACTCGAATTTATCCACTACAGCACGCACAGCCTGTCTCTTGGGACGATTAGTGCTCTTAAAGTTGCGAGAAATTCGGTAGTAATTTTTCATAATTTCTAAACATTGCTCGTTCGTGAATTTCACCATAATAAAATCGTAAACCTTGACTGACGTTCTGACATTAACAGATCATAAAAAAATATTTAAGGGTGCGTTTGTATTAAAATACAAAATTGTTATGTCTCTATTGAAAAACGCTTTAGTATAGATAGATTATAGGTTGACGCAGAGCCTCGTATACTGGATGAAACTGAAGAATCAGCAAAGCATTCTTTACATCTGAGGTTCCCTTGGCCTCCTACCCAGAAACAAAGAGCAATGGAAGTAATTGTTTCATTAGCTTTCTCTAAGATCCCTAAGCAACCTTACATACCTTCAAACTTGTTAACCAGTTGTCAACAGTGGGAAGACCATATCTCGAAATAAACTTATCCCTTCAAAAACTTTTATTTGAACCGATTTAAGCTGCAATGTTTATAGTAACTATTTTGTTAAATCCCCTAACCGTATCGAAATCAGTTGAACTATATATCACCACGTCCCACTTTACAACAAAACACACATTTGCATTTTTTTAAAACCTCAACTTCCGGTTGCCGCAATTTCAAACTCAACCTCTTGGAAAAGTATGCTAAGAGAGCGAATGCACAATCGTTCATCGTGCACTGTTTACCACCGAACCGTACACAAATATACACAAGTAAGGACATGTTATCCTCCACACAATTTACACTATTACAACAGCATCATAAGGAGCGTGAGTGGAGAAAAGAAATAAAAATGTAACTACTGCTCTACTGCTGGTGCTACTTTGCAAGTCATGTAATGTAAAACATCCTTAAAGGATTTTTATCCCCACCCATTGGCTCCACCTCTGCAAACAACAACTATAAGAAGGTTTTTCCACTCCAATCCACTGCTACACTTCTTGAGAAAAGAAATATTAATGCTTTTTGAAAATATGTTTACCACTTCAGGATCCCAAAAAGGATGCAGTTTTTCGGGTCACATCTACGTGCAGTATACTCGTAGGTGCATAACATTTTAATACCCACCTTCAGCCGGAAGGCATAACTTGCATTGTTTCACAGTGTTTTGCATTCGCAAAACAAAAATTGTCAACAGGTCCAAAGTCCTGCCTCTCTTGGTCACCGTTAAGTTAAAAGTTTCCAAATAAATTTCCCCACAGAAAACTCTCGAAAATGTTCAACCATATCGAGGTAAAGTTTAAATGTCCTCTCTATAAATGTACAGGACGAGGGGCGGGGGTGTTAGTAAAAAGTTAAATCGGCAAAATTGTTGGGAAAATAATGCACGAACACAGAGAGACCGACTGATCCTTTTTCCTGTTTTTGTTTTTCTTGTCCCCATTTTTATTTTTGGGTCATACATTTCGCTTGAGTGTTTTTTTCGTTTTGTTGTCCTTTTTGTTGCTTTAATGAAAATTTATTGCGGAATTTCCGGTTTGAAAAAAAAAAAGGACGTTCGTGCCTGAAATTATGCAAGCATTTTGCCATTTTCCATATCCGCCCGATGGGCACTTGACTGTGATGCCTTAATTAACCGCAGGAGCGCGTCTGTGTTGTGAGGTGAGTTTTTCTACGGTTGATTGAGCGCCTATAAATATGCAAATAAGGATCTGCTCTGGTGTGGTGGATATTTCATTGGAGGTTTTTTGATTTCATTTTTTCTTTGCAGGAAACATTGCCAAGTGTGATGAAATTTTACACGCAATTATGGGGTTGTCCTTGCTTTTTAAACGAAAAAAAATATCCACTTTTAAAAGGAGAGTGGTGCAAAACGAAGAAGTAATTAAAAGTCATTAAAATTTTGACGTGAAAAGGTACAAAGAAAATTTGGAGCGTCTGTTAATTCAGGACGAATTTAGAGGGTTTTTTTTGTGCAGTATTAAAGCAGGCACAGTAGAAACTGTAGAGTGCCAACAAGGTCCATGAATGTGTTTAAAACTGAGGTTACAAAAATCAATTGGAAATTTGGATTAATTCTCATATACAGGGTGCGCCATCTTTTATGTCGGTATGTAAACATTGAATAACTTTGACAATTTGAACCATGAATAGTCGTTCAGTTGTATTAACTCAACGTGCATATCGTCGAAAATATCGTGACCAACAAGCACCGTCTGACAACACTATTCGTCGTTTGGTGTCGAATTTTGTTGAGCATGAGTGAACCCAGTGTCGTAACGTCACCGCGCTCAGCAATTTGACGTCAGTGGAAGCAAAATTGCCGCATTTGAGGAACGGAGAATCCACACGAGATCCATGAAACACCATTGCGTGACCAAAAAGTGACTGTTTGGGCCGGCGTTTGCGCCAAAACTATCATTGGGCCAATTTTCTTCAGAGAAGGCGAAACAGTCAATGAGAATCGATATCGGTGGATGTTGGCTCATTATGTCTGCCCACAAATGTGTGAATCTGCAGGCATAGCAAACTGTTGTATCACTTAAGCCTACCACACTGAGGTATTTAGCAAAAGCAATGTACCCCGCGAGAATACCGATAAGTTGTCTGCAGTATTTTCTGCTGAGGGACAGCAAGCATTCTTTTAAACTGTCCGCATCCTGAAGAACCGTGCGACACACAATTATGTTCATTAGAAACCCAATCGTCAATGGAGGTAATGACGAAAGACCCAACGCAGGTTCGGGTAATGAGAAAATCTCCTCTGAGCCTTACCTTGCATTCTCATCGGAGATTCCATTCCCCATGATTCCAGCGTGGCCTGGAACTCAGACAAGAATCACATAGGAAGTTCAGCTTTGCGACCCAATTCAGAAAGTTTTTGCATTCTAGAACTACTACTAGAACTACTCCGACCATTTCGGTTAAAGGGTTGAGCAAGGCCTTAAGCGCAACCTTACTGTCACTACAGACGCAAATACTCCAACCCTTCCGCCTATTCCTTACAATATAGTTCATGGCCATTAGGATTGCATAATTCTCCGTTTCGAAAACAGGCGCATATTAGCCTGATATTGGAGGACGCTCCAAGAAGACACCAGCACCGGACCCCTGACTGGATTTGGAGCCATTCATGAAGATTCGGCTACATTTCCTTCCTGGTTCAGATTCTGGACGAAGCCAGTCCTGAACACAAAGGAAGTCGACTTTAAATTTACGCAACAACCGAAGTTCTCGTGTCATTCCGTCAGAAGGCGTATCCATAATACAAGGGGTTGTAGGATAAGTGTCGCGCAAGGTCATCAAAACTCCAGTGTGGGTTGTACCAAAAGACACCTCGCCTAAGACGATAGATTTCTTTGATAGTACTGCGTAAGATGTAAGTATCAAGAGGAGGTAGATTCAGCTGTGTATCTAGAGGCCAGGCGTACTCGGAAAAGCTCTCTTGCAGCCGAGACTTGCTGTCCTTTGGAGTTTAGTGCAAGAGGTAGTCACATATTTAAGCGAAATCAACTTCTTACCATATCCGTATAGATCCAGAGAACCTTTTTCGGTGATAAGCCCCATGTCTTGCCGAAAGCACCCTTACACTGCCAGAAAACTGATAGCGCCTTGGTTGTCTTCGACTCCACATGTTTTCTGACCAAAGAAACTTTTTATCAAGGACTACTCCCAAATATTTGGTTTGACACCCCAAGATGATCGTGTAGAATTTTGAAACTTGTTGTTTCAGATATTTTGAACCTTTCTGCAATTTCTTTTAGTTTGAGTCGACTATCGTCCATGAGGTCATATTCGACTTTTAGAACCATATCATGTGTTGTGACATCAGCTCGTCATATCTAATGACTCCTCTACCTTGTTTAAATAAGCCTGAGCACTTGTAAACCATGGTTTTATTAGGGCAAGAAGTTCCGTAAACGGTTTGCATTTCCCTTGATATATGTTCCACACTTTATCTTTACTTTGTGAACAATTTAATTACTGCGAGGAACTCAATATTTGACATTTTCGCCATTCGGGAATAATCTTCCAGAATTATTATTCCTGAGTATGAAATATCTAAATCGTATATTTTTTTTAATTTTTAGTCCCAATATAAACCTTCAAAGACTGTCTGGATTCGTTCATTAATTTATCTTCTCCATGGCAGGTAGGTTGAAGTAGTTGTTCTAACGTAGCTTTCCAGAACCCAATTAGCGCTTGAGCGCCACTTTGAAAACTTCAACTCAAGTGATCCGGTTATTAAAGTTTGCTGTGCTTAAAGAAGAATAGGAGCGAAACAAATCGAAAAGTTGTTGGATCTATCTTGTAGAACTTAAGAAGAAGATCGAAGAAGGAACTGATGCCGGATAGAGTTTCTTTCTCCCTTACATTCTTACGGATGCGACAGTGTATATTAAATAGAATGCCTAGCTCGCGTGTGTATTCCTTCAAGGAAGTGACCTATGCCGATTACCACAACTCTTTCCAATGTCTGCAATGTTAATTTGAAATGTTTTATTTTTTCCTTTTTTTTGTGGCCATAACTTCCTGGATATGACACAGTTATGCAACCTTTTCCACTTAATAACTCACAGCGGAAAGTGGACTTCCTTCGCCGGGGATTTGTGAAGGTCCTTTCACCACCTGGCCAACTTGCCAGCCCGCTCATTCCCTTTTATGTTACTAGAGAGGCGAATTCCTCTCTACACTAGTTCAACCAGCTTGGGGAATGATTTACCCGAATGTAGCGCTTTTAAAGCGGCCTGACTATGAACGAAGGTGGCGACGTTTCGCCTGGGTATAGGATTGTATCACAGTGTCCGACGAACCTCACTTATTGCCAGCGATTTCGCCTGGAATACATTGGGCAAGTCCGAAAGGCCGTAATACTTCTATATTGGCAGTGGTCTTGAGAAAATTCCCGATTGTCGTTTCGCACTTTTTCATCATTTCACTTTCTTCTCAGTCAGTTCTTATCGGAAAGCCAACAGAAAAGTCATTCCTGAAATTCAGTTTGAGAGTAGTGTAGTGAGTCAATGTTACCGACCTACACCTCGACTCTCCGATTTTACTGCGCTGCACGATTCGATATTTTTGATATGAAGGTCAATAGGTAAAGGATACAGAAGTATATTCAGAGCCTTCTCCTTCATACTTCATTAGAACAAATGGGAGAAAAATTCACTCGAATCTGGACACGAGTGACGCAATGTTGAGCAAACTAACGTCTTTGACTGTGTAGAAGGCCCAATGAAGAGGGTCTTCCTTCTTGATGATCGGACAAACAATATAGGTATGATATAATTCATCGGGTGTACTTTCATCAGTATTTCTGCTGATGTATGCTGTTTACCAAATAGTAGCGGCTCGTATCATATGGGCTTGGGAGTTCACATCACTAAGAAAAAAAGATAAAAATTCTCGGAATATTCGCACTGAAAAGTAGAATATTTTGAAAGATTGCGTATCTTTAATTTTCGAAAATTTGTTATCGATGTTGAAGATAATTTCCAAGCCTAAAATTTCGGTCATTCTATTGTTTTTTCGTAGACCACACCGTTTTCGAGATATCCGCACTGAAAAGTTATTTTTTCGAAAGTTCCCCAAAAAGTCGGATATTTTGAAAGATTGCATTTGTACTTTCAACCTTTGAAAGCATGCCGAAATTTTAAGGCATCTATCTTGTAGATAAGTGTAGAGAAGTGGCATCGTGGCGTAGTGGTTAGTGTGTCTGATCGACTTGATCGCGTACAGATCAGGACCAAAAATCGAGGTCATTGCAATTCTCTTGCAACGTGACTTCGATAAGATTCAGCGATATTGCGATGACTGGAAGTTGAAGATCAACTTCCAGAAATCGGAAACCATTCTTTTTAGGACGCCGTTGTCTGGTGCCTCTAGGGATACCAGAAAGAATTGGCGAAAGTTCTCAATCGTTGGACCGCACGGACAGCCACTTGCAAGTCGAAGTGTAGTCAGATACCTAGGGCTCTGGTTAGACCAATATCTATATTTTAACAAACATATAGATGCTGCTCTGGCTAGAGCCAAAGGTGCTTTTGCCCTTACAAAGAGACTTTTTTATAGCAAGCAACTTGATGCAAGGGTAAAGGTAATCTGCTACATGGCCCTCATCCGGCCCATGCTCGTATATGGATGTCCCGTGTGGTTCAATGTGGGAGCAAGCTTGTTGGAAAAGATTCGGGTGTTTGAGAGGACTTGCCTTCGGGCTTGCCTTCATTTATACAGAACACCGGAGTCCCAGTACATAAAATTCTATCCCAATGAGGTCCTATACAACAGGGCTAATCTAATAAGAGTGGATAATTTCGTTATCAAGCTGATTCGAAGGCACATTGCAAGAGCAATGAGCTCGACGAACAACCTGATCTTCGGGGCTTATTACCCCAATTCCGAGTATCATGAGAGAGTGCGCCTTAACGGCTTTGTTCCCCCAGAGGCGTTCCTCTATTTTGATAAGAAAGGTCTGATCCAGGACAGATTGGCAGTGCCGCTAATCTTCCACGTTGCTCGGACAGCTGTGGATAGGCGACTCAACTACGACAGAGACGTTGCACACGGCAGTGTGGAGCGTCTCCGGTTTAGTAGGGCGGTATCGGGTCGGGACGTTGATGACGTACAACGTCAGTACGGTCATTTCTGGTGGCTGGCCGAAAGAGAGGAAACTCCTTCGTCGTTCCCTCCTAATCCAGGGTAGCCTGTTTGATGTTGAAAGTTGGCTGTTCTTGCCCATGGCCGACTTACATAGTTTAGGTTTAGGTAGTTTTTTAGGTGTCGGTAGGTGTAGGTAATAAATATAAAAAAAAAAAAAAAAAAAAAATATCCACAGCACTTGGATGAAAAAAATACAAAAAAAAAAACACAAAAACACAAAAAACATAAAAAAAATAAAAAAAAAATAAAAAAAAAAAAAAAAAAAAAATTATAAAAAAAAACAGCACTCGATAAAAAAAAAAAATAATAAAAGAAAAAAAGAAAAAAAAAAAAAAAAAATTACGTAGAAAATACGTAACATAGAATAAGATAGGGTAATTTAGAATAAGGTAGTTTAAGATTTATTTTAATGTAGATTGTAAGTTTTATATATAAGAAGATTCAAAAATAAGTTCATATACTAAGTTTTTTAAATTTATTTAAAGTTTTTCTTAGTATCAATAGATAATTGATTAATAAAATGAATAAACAAATAAAGTCAGTGACGTCGAAAGACATAGTTTTAAGTATTAGGTTTAACTTAGAGCGCCCGCATAGGGCCAGTAAGTTAGAATAGGAATAGTTAAGTTAGTTAAGCTAGTTTTAAGCGTTTTTTTGTCTAGCTATAAGTTTAATGAAGTAATAATAAAAATGCATTAAAAATGAAAATGAAATGAATTAGTGTGTCTGATCACTACGCAAGAGGTTCCAAGTTCGAATCCCAGAAAACCCCAAAAAGTTTTTTCACGATCCCACCTTTCGCGAACGTCTGACAAACATCCGAGAGTATTGATGTCACGAGAAAGCTTCTCAAAACAAATTGCCGGTTCGGATACGGCACTAAACTGTAGGTCCTTTCCATTCGTGTGAAAAATATAACGCACACAACACGAGTGGTTGCGAGAAGCTAGGCCCTGTCACTTAAAGAGCTATTGCGCCAAATATTTATTTATTTATTTTATTTTGTAGAGAATTTCAAAGCCTAAAATTTCTATCCAAATATTTTTTTTCAAGGGACGTACTGCTTGCAAGATATTCCCACTTAAAAGCAACTTTTTTATAAACTTAAGGGCAAAGTAATACATTTTGAAAGATTGCGTAATTTCAATTTTCGAAAATTTAAAACAAATCGGTATTCATCTTGAAAAGAATTTCAAAGCCTAAAATTGCGTCCATAATATTGTTTTTTCATAGGCCGCACCGTTTTCGAGATATTCGGATTGAAAAACCCTTTTTTTTTAGAAGAAGTTCCCCTTCAAGTCGGATATTTTGAAAGATTGCATTTGTACTTTCAATTTTTGAAAACTTGTTAATAATTTGACATCTGTCTTATAGTGAATTTCAAAACCTAAGATTTCGATCCAAATAATTTTTTTCGAGGGACGCAGATGTTGCCAGATATTCCCACTTATAGGCGATTTTTTTCTGAACTTGAGGGCAAAGTAGTACGTTTTTAAAGATTGCGTGTCTTCAATTTTCGAAAATTTGAAACAAATCGGCCTCCATCTTGTAGAGAATTTGAAAGCCTAAAATTTCGCTTACAATATTGTTTTTTCGTAGGCCGCACCGTTTTCGAGATATCCGGATTGAAAAACAATTTTTTTTAGAAGTTCTCCTTAAAGTCGGATATTTTGAGAGATTGCATTTGTACTTTCAATTTTTGAAAACTTGTTAAAAACTTGACATCTGTCTTATAGTGAATTTCAAAACCTAAGATTTCGACCCAAATAATTTTTTTCGAGGGACGCAGATATTGCCAGATATTCCCACTTAAAAGCGATTTTTTCTGAACTTGAGGGCAAAGTAGTACGTTTTTAAAGATTGCGTGTCTTCAATTTTCGAAAATTTGAAACAAATCGGCCTCCATCTTGTAGAGAATTTGAAAGCCTAAAAGTTCGCTTACAATATTGTTTTTTCGTAGGCGGCACCGTTTTCGAGATCCGGATCCATCCGGATTGAAAAACTTTTTTTTTAGAAGTTCAAGTTAAAGTCGGATATTTTTGAAGATTGCCTTTGTACTTTCAATTTGTGAAAACTTGTTAAAAGTTCGACATCTATCTTGAAGAGAATTTTAAAGCCTAAAATTTCGATCGAAATATTTTTTTTCGAGGGACGCACCGCTTGTGAGATATTCGCACTTAAAACCATTTTTTTTCATAAACTTAAGGGCAAAGTAGTAAATTTTGAAAGATTGCTTACTTTGAATTTTCGAAAATGTTTGAAAAATTCGGCATGTAAAGAAATTTAAGACTTAAAATATCGACTGTAGTAATTGCTTTCGAGAAGTTAATATTCGTTCCTTCTGTTCTGCTTTTAGAGTTTGTAAGCGGTTTTAGTCCCTCTACCGATCCCCGAAACATGTGCATGTTATTTTGTACGTCAGTTACTATGGCGCACAATCCCCAACCTGGATTAACATATCCTGAGTTAAAACTACTAGAACAAGGGACCGGATAAACCTCCACTGGGTGGATGTGAGAACTGCCATTGGCCCCCTTAGGATTCATCAAGCATCATGTCCTTTTGAAATCTCTGCCTTACCCCAAAAAAGTCTTACAGACATGAGCTTCAAATACATCGAAGAACCCTTATAAGCTATACACTATAAGTATTTCGACCTGACTGGAACTATCTGGTATCTAACCACTATTGATTCCATTTCGATAATTCTTCCACTGCTTCACGAAACCAAGGAAGAGCGCTATCCAAAAGGGTTAGAGCTCAACCCAGGGCTCACCGCGTGGAGATGAGAATTGGAATCGGTAGACAGTGAATAATGTGTCGACGCTTGTGAGTTCATAGTATGCTCGTGATGTTACCTAAAAAATAAAAAAAGCTTCTGATCACATATAGCAAAATCATGTACAGCATCAGCAACAAAATAATAAAAGATCACAAGAAACATCTTTATCCAGTACTACATCCTCATTGCATCGGTACATCTGTTTTCGAATAATCTTCTCTGAAAACAAAGTACAACTTGGTCCTCTTAAATTTGCAATAAACTAAACTTCTCACTATCTAAAGCATCTCTACATTTAATGCCAATCAAAAATTTAAACCCAGATACTATGATAGAAGATAATGGTAAAATACCTCCTCATTGACTACGAGTACTCGTATATACCGCATTTCCCTGCAGAATTCGAAATCTTCCAAAACCATTGAATTTAATGACAACTTTTAAGTCGGTTTCTTGCCCATAACCAACTTACTCACCCAAAACACGGCAACGTGTCTAAGTCTCTTGAAAATATTCCTCTTCAACCCAAAAAACAATATACCCAGACCCGGATAATACCTCAATATTTGACCCTTTTCTTTTGACACACCAGAAAGTCCTGGCCCCGCCGTCACTGCTACCGGGCCACAAGTAATATTCCTGACATTTTCCAGAATTATATTAAATAATTCCACAGACTTATCGAATCCATAACCGGAAACCCTTTTCGCAATAAGCTGATCCCAGACCTACGTGATAGTATCTTCCTCTCCCTCTTCTGCTTTGTATATCCGCACGCACTTCGAAGGGATAAACGCCTCTGAGTGTCCTTTAAAAGTAGAAAAAAAAAAAAAAAAACTCTTCCTAGAAGTGACTTCAAATTTATCTCTGCACTTTCTCCCATTTCTGATTCATTGGATGTTCGCATGCGAGTGTATGTCTGTGTGTGAATTAGAATCGCACATTTTGGAATTTCTTGTTTACCATCCCTTAATCGAAGCCGCTTTCAAAAGACCCCCTCCCCCAAACCGGTCTATCCTCATCAAACTTAGCATAGTAACTGAGATATTCTGATATCCTGCTGATTATTGCAGCCATAAATTTTTATGATTTCTGCTTTCGACATTATCCCTGCGGTGGTGGTATACGAGTATAGATGGTGGTATGGGGGTAGAAAATATTGCAGGATCGAGGACCTAAAAATGAGCACAACAACGATGAAGAAAATGAGCATATAGCCGGCGACCCTAAGGGTGGAGCACTTTGCCGTGAGCTAGATTTGTTTATAATTTGTTGAGGATCGACCCATTTCGATAAGAACCACAAGATATCGAGAATATTGGTGTAACAAGGGGGTGGCACTGTGCAACTAATGGCAGAACCACTCCAACCGCCCCACCCAATTGAACTGCAAATGATGAATGGAACAGCACAGTGCTGGATTTGATATTCGGGTTACTATGGTGTAAGTTGCTGCTCACCTCGGGGCTGCATTCTTTTGGCATCGATTTTGTATTTTTTTTTTTTTTTTTTCGATGGCAGTTGGGAATATTGCTAGGAAACATGCCAAAGATGGATGGGGCAAAGGAAAGTCATGAAGTGAACTTTTCCTAATGGGGAATTAATTACAGAGATCAAAAGTTACCTTCTCTGTTGTAAGAGGATTCAACTTTGGGGATTTTTGTTTCCTTTTCTAGGAAAAAAAGTATGGGTTGAAGTTTTAAGGCTTTAAATTGGATTGAAAAGGAAGTCGTAGTGGAAGTCATCGATTGATTGAGTAGTACAGGTTGAGATGTTTTGTTGGATTTATTTAATCTATCTATCTTTTACGCGACATGCAATTAATTCTATTATTAGCAGAGTCACATTTGAAACACAAGCCACTAGGATTAACACTAGGTTAGCTCAGGTAACTGCGTGCCCCTGTTGACAGAGTTGCCAACAGCTCACTTAGAACACTAATAGTCCATTGTGCCCAATATTTAGAACACTGGGAACATACAAATTTAAGTCTCCTGGGATAAATGTATGAAACTCAGGAGTTTTCTTAGTTCAATGCTATCTGCAATGAAGTATCTGCCAAAAACACGGTTTCTTTGACGAACGGATTCTATCATTTTACAATCCAAGGTTCGTGGATCAAAGGCACGTCTACATTTTCTTCCATACCAAAAGGTCGCTTTGGAGTGATGCAAATTATTTTCCACCACCAGTAGATTCCGACTCTTTTTCACCACTGCTGCTCACTTTGCAGCTAATTCCATGCTGCCAGATAATGCTTTGTCTCCACCAGTACTTGAGAGCATTCAATTTTTCATCGGACAAGTCCACTTTCGCACTCGTACAGTTGCAAGAGAACTCAAAGGTCTTAACATACACAAATCCGCTGGTCCAGATGGTATCCCCCCCCCCCCCATAGTTCTGAAGAGGTGTTCTTCTACTCCTACTTTTCAGGCCTCTTTCCGAGTAGATGGAAAACAGCATTTGTCCAGCCCGTCCCCAAAAAAGACGAATCTTTCTCCCCGTCCAATTACCGACCCATTGCACTTACGTCCCTTCTTTCCAAGGTCATGGAAACGCTGATAAATCGTCAGCTTAGGAAATATCTCGATTCACGAAAATTCTTTAATGACCGGCAGTATGGTTTTCGTAGCAACAGGTCCACTGGTGATTTGATGGCATATCTCACCGAGAAGTAGAACCAATCTCTCCATCACTTCGGCGAAACTAAGATGGTTGCGCTTGATATTTCAAAGGAATTTGACAGAGTTTGGCATGTTTTGTCGAAAATGCGTGCATATGGCATCGATGAGTCTCTTCTTCAATGGATTAGAAATCACCTTTCGGGGCGTTCAATGCAAGTTGTTCTGGACGGCTTCAGGTCTGCAATTCACCAAATAAATGCTGGTGTTCCCCAAGGCTCTGTTTTGTCTCCGACTCTCTTTCTTATTTTTAAAAAATGATCTCTTGTCTGCAACTTCTACTCCAATCCATTCTTTCGCTGATGACAGTACCTTCAGTTTTTCATATTCGTTCCCTAACTCACGTCCTTGCTCATCGGCCGTAGAAGGGGAACGGCAACGTATGTTAAACACATTAAATTCCGACCTGGACAGCATAATCAAATGGGATTCAACCAACAGAGTGGAATTTAATGCTTCCAAAACACAATGCTGTTTTCTGCCTCTCAAGCATTCCTCCCCTTCAAAATTTCTCCCGCAATACGCGACATGCTTCGAATGCACATCAGTTCACCCTAACTTCGGCCTAACTTCGGTCGTACTGTCAAATATAGGGATTCGTTCATAAGCCGAACGACACGAATGTGGAATGATCTACCAAGCTCTGTATTTCCCCATCACTACAACCTTCAAACATTTAAAGCCAATGTGCATAGGCTTCTCCTCTGTTCCTCTTCCCCTTGTCCTTAAAAGCCCGTGCCCTGTAACAGTATAAAGGTATTCATATTCCTTTTGGCGCGCGAGAATTATAAAAAAAAAAAAAAATTAATATCTGCTCTAAATTAACGCTCCCCAGTCCAAACCTTAATATGTCTACTTTCTCTTTTAAAATTTACGAGGAATGCCTGTCGTAGGTAAAGACCAAGTCTTTCCCATTTCCGTTGCGGCTCTTCCTCGCTTGGAGCAACATCCATTCCTTAATGAGTAGTTCCTTGTTCTGTCCCACTAGGAGCTTGATGATGTGTTCGTCCTCATACAGGACAGGAGGCGGTGTCCGCACTTTAAGCTTCTGGCGGAGTGGCAGCGCGATTTTAGGCAGCACCTTGAGACTGGCTCCTTTCCGCAGTTCACCGATATTGGTGATGGCTTTTATCAGGAACTGAAGGTCTTTCGCAATTCTACAAGCGACGACTTTTACTCCCTTGAACCAACCGGCTCCGTCGAAGTTCTATTCGTCTAGGTCACCGTTGTCTATGGTAGTCAACATGACTTTTAGTATTTCGTTTTCTACAAGCAGCCAGTTCTCTTGAGTGATAACCCCTTCAGGATCTTGCTGATCTACTATCGCTGCTTGCAGTTCTAATGTCGTAGCTTCGAAACTAAATGAGGACTTCTGTTTCTTCGAAAAGTGATCTTTTGACTCATCTTCCGATCTTTGTTTCTTTGAAGTCAGCTTCGAAGTACCGGCATGCGTTCCTGTAGAGACTCTACTGGTCTGTTCCCGGTCGACCTGTTTAGCGGATTGTTTAGATTTGACCAGCTTTTCTCTACTGTTTGTTCCTGGTCGATTCTTTTCATTGAATTATATTTTTTTTCTTTTGCGGGCCATTTTAAATCTGTCCTTTTAAGCCCGCCATTCTGAATTTTGAAATTCTGACTCCGGATTCAGATACAGATGAAGTTAGAACTAGCGACTCTCTATGCAAGTTTGAATAGTCGTAGAAATTGGTTGTGGTGGTGTTGTCTATGGTTTGGTCAAAAACGATACTATTTAGTTATTCAAGCACACGATGCACTGAATGAGTGAAATGTCATTGGGCATACGCACTTTCGAAACGTTACTGTGTTACTGTTTTTAATCAGCCACAACTGCTGGAGCTACGTTCTGCACAAAATTTCATGTGGCATAATCATTTTTATAATTTTTTATTGTGGACGCATTATAACGAGTGGGCCATCTGTTGGTTTATTTTTAAATTACATGTTGCTTTGACACTGACAGCTCTTTCGCGCTTGAATAACGTTGAAAAGTTATTTCCAAAGTGAGTGCTGTGTTGCCGAAAGAGTGCGAATTTTGAAAGGAATAAGGCAACACCTGTGCCTACTGTACTCAAGTTTGTGAAGAAAGTTCGTGAGATTGGCTGCTAATTGATAACTTAATTTATCCTTGTATTCGTGCTGTTCAGGCGAGAATATTGCTGTCGTTGCCGAAAGTGGCATTGTGGGAATGGCGGCATTATTGGCCCATTTTTCTTTGAAGTTGAAGACGGCAACAACGTTACGGTCAACGGATATAGCTACATGGGCATTTTTTTTTTTGTCGGGGCGGGTACACCCTACTGGAACACTCAGACTCAAAAACAGGTCCATTGTACAATGAGGCAGAGAACCCCATTTTAATGTGTTTTTTTCGTCTTTTGTAAAAAGACGAGTAGACGCTTCAGTGATGAAGAGCTTACGTCATCAGCACTCACCACATCAGCACCGAAAATCTGCCACCTGATCCGAGCAAAGGCAGTAAGTGTTCCGAGGTGTCATCGCCCTCTCCACAGGAGTCGCAGACAGGGGTAGCGCTCAAACCTAGCACATGGAGGTGCTTGGGAAAGGCGAAGTGGCCCGTGAGAGCGCCAGTCTTTTCTGCCTGCATCCTGGAGAGTCATGCCACCTTCGATTGTCTTCACTGAAAACCCAGTCGTCAATGGAAGCCTTAACCGAAGACGCTGGCAAACCCAACGTGGGTTCAGGCCCTGATAAATTCTCTTCTGAGCCATGTCTAGCAAGCTCGTCAGAGATCTCATTTCCTGTTATCCCTTTGTGTCCTGGGAACCAAACAAGATTCAGTTAATTCAGCCTTCCGATCGAATTCAAGGATGTTTTGCATTCTCGAACTATTTTGGGAGTGGTTAAAGGATTGAGCACGACCTTAACCGCAGCCTGACTGTCACTACAGACGCAGATACTTCGCCGCTTCCACCTGTTCTTACCAATATAGTCCGCAGGCATTAGGATAGCATATATTTCTGCCTGGAAGACAGATGTGTGTTTTCCCAATGAGAAGTGAAGCCTCATGTTGTCGCATTCCACGAAAAAAGCAGCACCAGACCCCTGTCCATTTTTAGAGCGTCTGTGAAAATGTGACTACATTCCTTCTTTGGTTCAGACTCCTGCCAAAGCCAATCCTGAACATGGGGAAAGTTGACTTCAAATTTGCATCGCAGCCGTAATTCAGGTGTCATTGCATCAGGTGGCATATCCATGAGACAGGGGTCGTAGGATAATAGTCGCGCAACGTCATCAAAACTCCAGTGCGAATCGTGCCAGAAACCACTTCTTTTTAAACGGACGATGGCTCTGAGTGAATATCCCATGATATAAATATCAAGGAGGGGAGGTTCATCAAGGCGTCTAGAGCAGAGCCAGGCGTACTGGAGAAAGCTCCCAAGCAGCCGAGACAAACCGTTCTTTGGAGTTTGGCGAAAGCAGCAGTAACGTATTTACCTGAGAGCTTATTCCAGCAAACAACTGACGCATGTGAGAGGAAGGGTCTTGTCATTGCCGTGTAGATCCAAAGGACTTTCATTGGTGACAAGCCCCATGTCTTGCCGAAAACACCTTTGCATTGCCGAAAGACTGACAGAGCTTTGGAAGTTTTCAGGTCGACATATAGTATTTACACCTGCCATGACACGCCGGCCACAATCTGCATCTACAGTCAATGTTCTGTTCACCAGCATTGCTTTGATCCACAACACTAGAGATTCTTCTACGCCATGACTTCTGGCGGAGCTACACATGCTGTCAAAAGTCGCATTGTCAAAGGCACCCTCAATGTCTATGAAAACGCCTATCGCGTATTCTTTCCTGTAAAGTGCACATTCTATTCTGCTGACCAGATTTTGAAGAGCAGTCTCGCAGGATTTTCCGCGTTGATAGGCATATTGCATCTCTGACAGAGGATGTACCCTCAAAGCAACTTTGCGCAAGCTCAAACAGTCTTTCCATGCTTTTCAGCAGGAAGGACGTCAGACTAATAGGTCTGAAGCTCTTGGCAAGAGAGTAGTCATCTCTGCCGATTTTCGGTATGAAAGCTACTCTAACTGTTCGCCAGGGGGTTGGTATATATGCCAGTGCCAAGCCAGCAGTGGAAATTCTCTTCAGAGTTGGCAGCAACTGACTAATACCTTGTTTCAGCATAGCTGAGTATATTCCGTCAGTGAGAGGTGACTTGAAGCTGTCAAAAGATGCGACAGCTTCAAGCCTACAGAGCCATGATAACCGATTTTTTTTTGGACGATCTCTGGTTCCAACAATCGATCTTTCGCGCACTAAGTTTAATAATCGTGTAGTCAACCGTTTCAAGTAGCCGCGGTGCCGTTAAAGATCGATGCTATGCTGAGAATCCAAAAACGATTTAGACACTTAAAGGCAATATTGATCAAACTATTCGTGAAATAGAGCCCCGAACTTTCGACAATATACTACAAAATTGGATTGAAACTATGGGTTACTGTCAACTCAGCCGCAGCAGCCATTGAAATGAAATTATTTTCCATCGGAAAGTGGACTCTTTTCAATAAAGTAAAAAACTTTGAAATATATTAAATGGATTTCTTTTAATATCAAATTTTATAAAGAAACCAACATACCTCGTACATACCACACATAGTTTCAACATGCTCACGAATCAAGAAGAATTATAAGGCAGATCTACTCGTACTCGTATCCCCATTTGGTTAACAAGACACACACTTTTTAACAAAACCAATTTAATCATTATGCAAAAAGATTTTCACAACGAATCCCCATGCCAGTATTTTTCATTTAACAAAAAAAAAAAAAATCAACAACATACCACGAACAAGATTTTCCGTTTCTTACAAACAACCGTCAGGTCTTAATTGGTGCTTTGGGGTGTCAGCCCATCGTGCATCGCTCCACCGAAACATTCCCCGAGATACAAAAAGAAAAATACCAGAACCGACTTCCAACCAGATACGTTATTACGAGTACACACAACGTTGCGCGGAACAACAGAAAACACTTTGGTTTTTGGTAAAAATTTTCGGGGTGAATTATGTTTGTGTCGCACGAAAAATAATTATTTCTTCTTTTGAACGACGTCGGAGCACGGCATTTGCGATCCCATTCAACCGCGCCGTGCCACCCATCTCCACCTCCCGGCCTTATCCTCTTCACTTATGAAGCCCCTCACTGACAGCGACAAGGTTGAGGACTTTAATGAGTTTGTCGTTAAACGTGGTATACGCAGTGGAAACAGATGTACAAGTTGCCCCGGCTCTTGCTAACCCCCGACAAAAAAAAGAGAAGAAAACCTCTTGTTAAACATCTTAAAAAGTATCTCATAAATACTGTATCCTTAGAAATAGACTAGAAAGCGCGGTGAAGGATGAAGGAGTATGTAGTAAGCTGTTTTCCATTTTTCAAGTTGAGTTGGGTTCTCGCAAAACGAATGTTGATTTTTTTCGAGGAGTCAGGGGAGGATGCTTGGGGAATTACTCAATTGGGCTGAAAATGACAGTAAGGATGAATGGATAGAATGTTTTGAAGGATGTCAATATGATGCATTCGATAGGGTAGTAGATCCTTTTCCAAAGAGCACGCACCCCAACGAAAAGGGGTTCACGAGATAGTAAATGCTACAGTAGTTGTAGAATTAAATCAGCGCACGTGCTAAGGACTTTTGTCCTGGAGACGCTTAATCAAACAAATTAATTAAATGGCTTCTAGGGAGATGCGGGAGATACAAGCAAACAGAAAAAAAGGTAATTTCTGGAAGAAGGAAGGAAAAACGCTTCTCACTAGTAATTAAAGGCGAATTTCCCATTTCTCCAGGACAACAATTCGGGGATAGTAGGTATCCTTTAATCTGTTCTTCTCTGCTTCGTTTGCCTTTCGTTTTATTCCTCCTCAGCGAACTAGAGGAATGGGACGTGGGTTCATTTTCGTATACTCGGTTGACGCTTGATTAGGCGCTTAATGAGGTGGTCTAGGGAGAGGAATTTGAAATCCTTTTTTTTTTTCCCCCGTCTCCGTTGTATGTGAATTAATGTGAAGGCATGATGAAGCGAATCGGCTGGAATGTTAACCTTTTTTTTTTTTGCTTTGTAAATGAATCTGTCGGAATGCAGTCGGCGACAGAGTGTAGTTGTGTTAACAGGAATTTCGATAGAAAAAGTCAAGGCTTATTCTCATTGTATCCTACGTGAGAACCTAGAAAATTTCCGATCAATGTTTGTCTCGAGCGAAGTTGTGTTGTAAAAATTTATAGCTGCCAAAGGAGGAAAACAGTGCAGTCTTAGTGAAGAGTTTTCAGTCCCCAAACCTATTTCGAACTAAGTTCTCAGGACTCACGGAAACTAACCAAAGTATTGCTTGGAAGCAACATGCGATCAAGGCATGCGCTCAATTTATCCCAGGTAGGAATTATAGCGGACAAGACATCGCGATATATCTACATATGCCGCCACCAAAGCTCTGAGCTCTCATGAAATAAGGTCTAAACTGGTGTTAGAGAACCCTGCCTAAATAATTCGGGTCAGAACAACACAGACACCGTCTACTCGGTTCCAGGTTACGTGAGGGTAGAGATTCACGAAGCAGCTGACAAACTATCAAAAAAGGGATCAGAAATCGCCTTGCATAATACTGCGGGCTGGAACTACATATAATAAGGGAAAACCGAAGGAAGGAATAGGATTGTGAAAGAGACACATTTTGGAGGACCTTCCTAAGCTGAGACAGAGCTAAAAATTTCGCGGGAACTACCGGAAAAGAAGTAAGGTCCGCAAAGACATCAACAGAAACCGGCTTCACATTCTTACAGCGTAGAATTAAAGAACATTTCAGGAAACTGGGTATAGAGTAAAATGGAGATTTTGCGGAAATGCTGAGACACAGGGCACCTGTTTACTGATCCATTAAAGAAGGAACCATAGTTGGCAACTGAACTGGAAGAGGTACTCTAAGTAGAGTATACCATCGACTAGAGCTCCAAGTCGAGGATGCGCAAAGTTCAGAATACACTTGCCCAGTTATGTGTTCATTTTAGGTTCCATACTATGAGTGCGCAAAGCTTCATCTCATGGTAGCTCAAGGGGTGTATGGAGGATGTGAAGAACTTTACATTAGCGAATTCCAGCTTTCAAAGTCATGCGCGGGCTTCAGCCCAACCGAGACCGCGTAAGGAAGCGCATGAACCTGCGCTGCACTGCCTCAATTCTCATCTCACTATCATAGATGACACCTAAATCGTGTGCTGATGTTGCTAAGGGTACAGGATCGCCACGAATAAAGTAGACCCTAGGAGTTGGTGGCAGACATTTGCGGGAGTAGATAATGGAATGACATTTATCGACATTAAGCTCTAAAAAATTTTTGTTACACCAGATGGGGAAACTATTCAGGTCATCCTGTAGAAGGCGAGAATCAGCGGGAGATGAAATACGTCTAAAGATTTTCATATCATCAGCGTAGACCAGAAGGTTGGTTCGGCATCGTTTATCGTAAGGATAAAGATCAGAGGTCCAAGATGGCTACCTTGAGGAACCCCCGAAGTTGCTATAATAGGGTCCGATATTGACGATCTAAAACGAACTTTGTATTGGCGATCCACTAGGTATGATTTGGTCCATGATATGAACCGCGGTTGGAAACCAAGGACTTCTAGTTTAAAGAGAATGAGTTGGTGAGAAATTTTGTCGAAGGCCTTACTAAAATCAGTGCCTACAACATCAACTTCATTGCCATCTTCCAAAGCGTTCAGTTAAGTTGGTAGTTGTTGACCTACCTTTAAGAAATCCGTGTTGCTTTGTGGGGAAGATTGGCTTACAGTGAAAGAACATCGCATCATACACAATGCCCTCGAAGAGTTTAGGTATACATGAGAGCTTGGCAATAGGCCGATAATTAGAAATTTCACTTTTGCAACCTTTTTTGTGGATGGATGTAATATAAGCGTCCTTCCATAATTGAGGAAAAACACATTGGGAGATTGAGAGTTGAAGAAGAACAGTGAGGGGTTGTGTCAAATGATTCACACATTCTTTTAATACTATGGCGGGGATACTGTCAGGAACAGGAGAGTAGTCGTCTTTAAGTTGATTAATCTTATTAACAACCATTGACGGTGTTATATCCACGGAAACGAGGGAGGTTTGAGCAGAGTTGTTCAAGAAGCGGAAATAATTAAGGTCAGGTTCGAGGATGTGGGCAGCGAATGACAGGCTAAAGAAGTGAGCGAATAAGTTGGCAATTGTTTTAGGGTCTGCTGAGGAAGAATCCGAAAAGTTGAAGAATAGCCGTCAGATTTACGTTTGACATTAATAAATTGAAAAAAGCACTTGGGGTCAGAAATCAGGTTGGATTGCATACGGTCGAGATATTCGAGATAAAACCTTTCAAAGAGCTCAGAGAAATGGGTGTATGCGTGAAAGTACTCAAAAAAGTCGGAGTCAGATTTGGATTTAAGATAAGATAGCAGCAGTTTATTTCTTTTGTTGCGAAGTGAGAAAACTAGCTTTGAATGCCAATGTAAGATAGGGAAGTTATGAAAAAGGTCTAGCAGCCTTTGAAATTAAAATGTTTCCTCTCCATATGTCGTATAAAGGAAAATATCTTCTTTGAAGGATGGATTACATTTTTGGCTCAACTGCTTTAGATGTTTTTTTCTAGCTTAGAGTGTCCTATGATGGAGCCGTTTAAATACTTATTCTACTTCTGTTTTGGCTTATGCAGGCTTTAAACCTTTTGCTGTTAATGTTCCCAGGGAGTACTCGTATATTGGCTTGTCTCAGTCCTGCAAGTGTTTTCTAGAGAGACTTTATTATGTTCGACTCTTCCACGCTTGAATCTCCACTCGAAATATGGCGGAGAGCTTACCCATTGAGTCTGAGTATTTGGTTTCAGTTCTTGTCCTCTTGATTGTCGTCCATTCATCGTGCCTGTTCCATAGCATTTTGCTGTCTACTGTTACTCCCAGCTTGCTTTTCTGTTAAATTTTAAGGCCTCCTAATAGCATGGGTTTCACTCAAGTACTGGACAAGTTTTCTAGAAGACTATTCGGAGATTGTCGTCAAAGTCAAATGTCACTACCTACATGACGAAGCAGGTAGTTTACTTCTTCGATCTTTGGCTACGAAAAGCTTTACAAGTTGACTCATGGTGGTGTCCTAGGACATTAAAGCCTATGATAAGGAGATGATGTATTAGTTAAAGCTACAGTCTTTACGTAGAAAATTGAGTATCAATATTGCAGAGGGACTTCTAGCAATATCCGTTCGCTGGAAACACTTTATAAGAACATTCAATGGTTATCGCTACATTCTTATTCTTATGGATTGTTTTAAAAATTGGCCTTGAAAAGCTGCTTTGTCGCATCTAAGCTCTGGGAATATGTCCTTGGTTGGTTGGTTTGTTAGTTTTAAAGGGCCCGTCTGTCCATTGGGCCCATCTGTCGAATTGTAGGAATAGTGCTGTGGTGTGGGAATTATGTGTTGAGAGGGGATGCAGGTATTGGGATCATGGGGAGTATCAAAAGGGGGGGATCACAGTATCTTTAGTCTTAACCTATTGCAGGGCAGCGGCAGAGGAAGTATTCTACGTGTCTAGATTCGTCCAGTAGTTATTGAACTCCTGTCTAGTCTTCTCATTGATTATCGTTTTAATAGTTGTCAGAGATTGTCTTTTCAGGATTCAGTTCTATGCTAGTTCATCTGCCTTTTCCTTCATGCCCCGGTACCCATGTAAGACGGACTCTATTGGGCCTAGCAAGTAAGTTCAATTTAATTTTTCACTCCCATGTGGAAATAACGACTAGTAACGTGATTTCGACATGGGTTTTGTGATCGCACTAAATACTGCTTTGCTCTCCGAACAGATATCGATTTGCCTCTCTTCTCTAGTATCTTCTGCGAGTAATCCAGTTGCTTTTATAATTGCAAAGACTTCTGCTTGGAACACTTTTATAAATAGTTCTATGTGAATAGCAAATTCAATCGGTGGGTTAGCACTAAAGATGCCAGCCCCCGATTCACCTGTGGAGAAAATTGTTTCGAAGTTGTTGAGGAACGTATACGATTTTTCAACAACATCACTGGGACAATCGATGAGTGGTGTCATTTCGGTGATTTTTCTGTGTGACGTGTTTGCGCCTTCTTTCAAATGGCCGATGGTTCTAAGCTGTGAGACTGAAAGACAGGCAATTTTCCTCCCTTCGAGGTGCACTGGTAGGATGTTTAAGATCACTTCCATGGCCGAGGTTGGTGTTGATGATTGTGCTCCTGTGATACCCAAGCAGACCATACGTTGCACATTTGTTAGCAAGTCTTTTGCATACTTTTTGTTTGTCACTGGCCACCATACAACTACTCCATAGAAGATGATAGGTTTTATTATGCATTCGTATATCCAGTGGACCTGTTTCGGTTTCAAACTCCACGTCTTCCCGATGGCCCTCTTTCATTTCCAATACGCTTTGTTGGCTTTGATAACTCTTTCTTCCAGGTTGTTTCTCGAGGACAGTTTCCTGTTCAATGTCACAAAGTTGCAGTGATGCTCCTCCAAGTTGTGGAATGTGTTGATTTTCTTTGTAACGAGAACGTAGGGTGCATAAGCTCTCCTATGATATACAGGTGCTTTCCTCTTATCAGAACGGCTAGGTCATCTGCGTTCGCTACGCATTTCGCACAGGTTCCATCCAGTGCTTCTAAAAGGTTGTCCATTGTGAGCACCCACAGAAAAGGAGATATTATCCCCCCTGTGGTGTTCCCGTACAAACTGTTCCCCTTCTTGTTTCGTCTCCCAGTGAAGCTGTGATAATGCGGTTTGAAAGCATCTGTTCTAGCCAATTGTTTATTATTTGGTTATTACAGTATATCGAGAGTGCGTCCACAATTTTTTGAGCTTTCACATTGTTAAATGCCCCTTCGATATCTAGAAAGACGCCTGCGACTGATTCCTTCATTTCAAACGCATCTTCTATTCTGGATCCAACCTGGTGTAGTGTTGTCTCAACTGATTTTCCTTTGAGGTATGCGTGTTGATTAGGACACAGCCGCGGATTTGTAATCTGTATTCTAATATGGTTATCACAGATTCTCTCCATTGATTTTAGTAGGAACGACGTTAGGCTAATAAGTCTATAGCGCTTCTTTTCCGGGTTTTGGTAGGAACACCACTCCCACCTATTGCTATTCTGTTGGCGTGTATCCGATATATAGACATCCTCTGAAGATATTAACCAGGATTTTCTTTAGAGTGTCTCATTCTACGAGTATCCCTTTTTGCAAAAAAATGGGAAGTAGTCCGTCCATGCCCAGTGATTTATATGGTACAAATGAGTTAATTGCCCAGGGCACTTCATCCGCATCAACAAAGTTGTTAGTGTCTTCCCATTTTGTATCAGTTTGAAGGTGTAACTCCCTCGTTGAAACAGTTTGGTAAGTGTGCGCACATCAGCGTTTCCAAGGTATCAGCTGCGGTTACCAAGTTATTTCCCGCTTGTAGAAGTTGATAACTTAGTGGTTCCTTGGACAGGATCTTCTTTAATCGCGCTGCTCCATTATTATCACATGCGTTGATGTTTTCCATGAGTATGTCCTTACCGTTTTAAAATGTCCCGAGCAGTATCGTATCGTTGGGTCAGTACATCTTTGAACACCAAGTCAGAAAGCAGCCTGAAAATACGGCTTAACCAAACTTTGCTGCACTACCTTTCGAAGTTTTAAATAGAGAGCGAAGCTAAATAGAACGCAGCGGACACTGATGCCATATTTTGAATCTTTTTATTTAAAAGAATGTTAGGCTGATAGGTATTGCCTTCTCTTCCGATTTTTTCATATACAAGCCCTAAAACTGTTTACTAAACTACTCACAACTTTAAAGACAGACTTAAAATACTTCCCGAATCATTAAGCGCATCCAAATCGCACAACAATAACCGAAAGGTTTCATCTATCTGTCAAGCTCTCCCTTGATTAATATTTCCTTCTGAGAATAATTCCTTTCATCCTGCTTTGCTGTGACAACAGTCTCGATGTTTTTCACATTTTAAAAAGCACACCCACTCGTCCAAATTAAGTCGATTCAAAAGGAGCAAACTAAAAAAACTTCCTTAGTCCATGCCAACATGATAGGAGACATGTCGATACTTATTACCACACGGTTCACTGGGATTTATCCTGCTGTCCATTAGACAACACAAAAAAAAGCAGAAGACATTCATTCGCCGGCCCCCTCTGCCACCACTCAGTTCAACTTAAAACGGATCGCTTAAAGGCGGAACTCTCCGAGGAGAGGTGCTGAAAGTGGCTTATCCCTGCTTTGACTGTGTGTTTATGTTTTTGTTTATTTTTTTATTTTGTTGCCTTGCTCCTGCTTCGGCTCTGTAAGTGATTATCATCTGTACGGGTTGTGTTTGCTTTATGGTTTGCTTTGCAACCTCTTACAAAAGGCCTCAAAGTAAACACACTAAAGCGAGAGCAAAATGAATCAGCAGACACAGCGCGACTGAGTGAATTTTCAAAGGACTCTCTGCTGCTCATCGCTAAAGTGTTAGTAAGTGTTATTTTCACTCTGCTATCTATGTGTCGATGATTACAAATGACGAAGCGAATGATAAAGATGATGCAGAACTTAATGAACCCCGAAGCGCAGGATGATATCCTTTAACCATGAATCACCGAAGCCACAGAAAGGAGCGCAGAGTTTTGATTAAAATTTCATTGGCGCTACGCGAGTAAAACTTTGCCTTAACATCCTTCCTATTCGCTTGTGTTGAAAATAACTTTCGGGGAAGCACTTTCTGTCCCAAAGATGGGGTTCGTGGAGGAGCAAAATTCCATCAAATTAGACAAGGATATGCCTTCCAGTTGCCAACGAGTGGATTTTGTCTATGCAAATTGAATAAACGAATTTTCAGGATAATTTCAGACGAAATTGAATCTTCAGACGAAAGATGGATGGATGCGCACCAGTGTCTTGTTGTTTGCCCCAGTTGATCCTTTTGTGTGTGGGTAAATGTTTTCCAAATGAAAGTGCCAATAATGTGCCCACCAGGGGCGATCAATCATTCTACTTTCCAACCTGCCAGGTAACCTAATTCAATTAACTCACAGGCAAAAAAAGGATATCAATGGAATTAAGTTCGAAAGCTCATTCCAATCGAACGATTGATATCATTGACCTCGTGCTGAGGCCAATATTCCCTGCCACACATATCAATCTACGAACGTGGGGAGAATCCAATAACAATGGCAACAAGGCCACCTCCATCCCTCAGCCCGCCCCGCAAACAAATCGTTGTTCTGTGTTCTTCGCAGATCCTGTTGTTTTTATTGATATAAAGTCTGTCATATCGTTTGCGAGATATCCTTTTTATTTTTATTGGATTTTATTTGTTATGTGCCACCTCCTGGGGTGGCTGGAAATTGATTCCTCGTAGTCCCAACCATTTTGATTGGTGTCGGTTTTTTCGAGGAAGGATTCCAATCCATTATCAATCCGTTGGGGAGACATGGCATTGCAAAAATAAATTTAAAATTGCAAATTGCAAGAGTGAATTTGATTTTTATGCAAATCTAGTCAAGGCAATGCGTTTGCGGTTCATCCAATGGATGCCGGAATTGTTCAAAGTGGATTGTGGGATTATTTAATTATCTATGAGCACTAATGGCGATGATGAGAACAGTCAATTGAAATGTTTCGTTGCAGGATTATACTATGCTATGGGTACGGTGTTTGCAAACAGGCTTAAGTTGATTGTGATGAAGTTGGCAGTGGTATCACTTAACGCATACAAAATGGTTTATATTTCCATCCATTTGAGTAAAGAAAAAAACTGCGGTTTGACAAATGGATGAGAAGGACAAAACTTTATTTACTACGCCAACGCAAATAACCGGCCATGGTGTCAGAATCTTAGGATGAGTTGTCAGATAATGGCAAATTGACAAAATAAATGGAGAGCCTAATATTGGAGGACTAGGGCGGTACTTCACCTACCGTGTTCTACTGAACAATCTGACCATGTTCATTGACCAAATTCAATCAACGAACGAGCAAACACTCAACCTAGGCTAGAGTATCTTCATCCAACCAGATCTTCCAAATTAGATAGCTCGTCAGCTTTTTGCCCTGCATTGATCTCGGTGAATAAGAAGAACGAAGATTCTATTGGACCTGCTCACCCTCATCTTCACAAGTATTTGCGTAAAGTGTAAAGTTTTCATCCGGCGGTCCTTTTGAGAGTGAATGAACGAGCTGAGTTATGTGTTGGTTTAAGATTCGTGTTTCGTAGCAAAATGATAAATCGAAACTCTTAGAGATTCAACATTCAAGAAAAAAATCCAACACCAAAATATGTTTGCCAGCGGATAGAATTTGTTGAACAAAAAAGCTCAAAAACATGTCAAAGTCAAAGTCTCCCGCTGCTTTAAATAGATTGACATTCCAACTATCTCCGTACTTACCTTCAATACACCCAGCTTTATAACTCTCTCTAACAGCGCCACCTATATAAGATGGAAGGCAATCTTATAAACAACCTCAAGCTTTTTTTCCAATTCGTCAACTACTCCGAAGCCCTTTCGAAGTCAAATCATCAACCGATTGACAACTTTTTCGCCACATTTTTTAAACAATCTTTTACCGACAACTCCTTCGCAGCGGACCCCTCTTACTTCATTTCCATTGACCATTTCCTCTCTCAATCCTATTCTTATCGAAAGTAAGTTACACAAACTTAATAATGAATTCGTACCCGGACCAGATACTCTTCCAAACCTTTCCCTTCCCTTTTCTTACCTTTTCCATTTCTCCCTTTCACAAGGAGAATTCGCTCTAGTTAGAAAGACCTCTTTTCGCCTCTCTCCGATACACAAAAAAGGATTAAATAATGGAGTAACTAATTATCTTCCTATTGCTAAACTTTGTTTATACAAAGCCTTAAGTTTTTAGTCTCTTACCTCCTCTTGTCAACACGGCTTCCTGAAAGGTAGACTACTAAAAATCTCGTCTAATTCGTCTCCTTTGCCATCTCTACCTTTAGAGTAAAGCTTTTGGTAAGATATCTAATCAACTAATCCTTTTCAAACTGTCTGTTCTCTTCTTACCTGGAAAACCATTTGTATACTTTTTCCTTCAGGCCCGTCCTCTCATCTCCCTTCTTGGCCAACTCTAGTGTTCCACAAGGCAGCCATCTAAGTCCCCTTCTCTTCATCCTAACTATAAACAATCCCTCTCCCTCTCCCTCTCCCTCTCCGCTAAATATATCAAATTGTTCAAAGCCATTTTTCACCTCAAGATTTTAGTCTCCTTCAATATTATGACCTCGACAGTTTTTCGACATCGTCAAATGTCAATCTATTACCTTGTCTCGTAAGTGGAACAAGTCTCCACTCCGACTTTAACTTCTCCAAGGACACCCTATATACCTCGTTGAATCTCTTCTCAACCTTGGCATATTATACAAAAGGGAGCTAAATTTATTATTACCTTTATTCGCCTCCTCCTCGAGTACGTCAGTCAAGCGTGGTCCCTTTTTCAGCGAGTTCAAATATCCATAATCGAGAATATTCAACGTCGTTTTCTTCGATTTGCTCTTCAAAGTCTGCCCTGGAATGACCCTGTTATCTTGCCTCCCTAGCAAGACCGCCTCAACCTCAATAACTTGAATACCTTTGAAGAACGCAAAGTCGTAGCCGACATTCTCTTCATTTGTCGGCTCTTTTCACTTTTTTATATAACTCTATTTTCCACAACACTAACCCTCGCAATTTACAATGTCCTTGTCTCTTATGGCTCCACTGAACCAAACTCCAGTATGCTGCGAAATTTTGACTCAAACCTTACAGTTTTCGATTTCAACAGCAGCACTCGAAAAGGGTAGTTGCATTCGCATCGCTAGTATTGAATGGAACACGTTTAGGGACCAACATATTTCACCAGACATAATTTTGTAAGCGATGTTCAGGCGGTTTTTGGATTGGACAGGCCATTTTCATTCCACAAAGTGAGTAGGTGCAGGTGCCTACCAAACCATTTTCCGCAGTTTTAGGCAGTTCAGCTTTCAGACAGTCTGAAACAGCAGCTTTGTTTAATTTGAGCTCCGGCCTTGATTTCTGCAAGGAAGTGTGTTTTCGAAAACTGATTGTCGTACATCTGATTGTGACAATTGAACTGCCTAACAGCAGTGGTGAACCGTGCTATATGACCTCGGGGATTACATTAAAAAAAAAGGAAAAAAAACCTTTTTGGAATATTAGAGCAAAATCGAACATTTTGGACGATACCGAACAACTTTCAAAAAATATTAAAAATTCGGACCTACTTTGCAGAAAACCAAAATTTGGTTTGTGGCAATTTGTTCGTAGGACGCACAGTTTTCAAAATATTCGCACTCATGGACGATTTCCACTAACTTCGTCGTAAAGTCCGATATTTTGGATGCGTTCCTATATTTTTTGGAAATTTTAAAAAATGTAGCATAGATCTTGTAGAGAATTTCAAAACTATTGACTGTTTTCAAGATGTTCACACTCTAAAAGAATTCCATTACCCTGTCGATAAAGGCGGACATTATAGAAGAAAGCGTAGCCGTAGCTACACTTTTCGAAAATCAAAACAAATTCGGCATTTTTCTAGTAGAAAATTTCGATACTTAAAGATTTGAACAAAATAATATTTTTCATAGGACGCAGCGTTTATCAGATATTCGCACTGAAGAACGAATTTTTACTAACTTTCGAATAAAGTAGTTCAAATTTTTGAAAATTTTGAAAAACTTGACCATCCATCTTGCAGAAGATTTCAAAGCCTAAAAATCTCGAACTAGTTATAATAAGCAATAATTTTACGAGATATTTGCACTTAGATACGTTTTTTTCAAAAACTTTTGGTAAAGTCGGATATTTTAGAACAATAAGTGTGTCAGTTACCGAACTTTGCCAGACAATAAAAAAGCAGAAAAATAATAAAGCCCCTAGCTATAATTTAATAACCGAACAAATCTCCAAGGAATTGCCAAAAAATACGCTAATTAAACTTCTTTATTTAATAAATGCTTCGGTTAGATTATTATACGTTCCAAATCAATGAAAGGTCGCAGGGGTTATAATGGTTCTGAAACCGGGAAAATATCCAAATGACAAAAAGTCGTGCAGACCGATATGGCTACTACCAATAACATCAAAGTTATTTGAAAAACTCCTATTAAAATGCATTCAATCAGTCATTGGAGGAAGATGTCTAATACCTGACCACCAATTCGGGTTCAGAATCAAGCACTACACATCTGACCAAGTTTATAAAATAACCGATGAAATTGAAAGAGTCCTAGAGGGGAAAAAAGATTTGCTCTAGCGCTTTTGTTGATGTCTCTCAAGCCTTCAACAAAGTTTGGCACGATGGCTTGAAGTATAAGCTAAGACGGGTGCATCTGGAGCAAATACCTAAGATCTTAGAATTTTATCTTAAACACAGACTTTTTCGTGTTAAACACGGAACCGAATATTCCGAGTTTAAGGTAATCGCCGCCGAAGTTCCGCAAGGAAGTGTCCTTGGTCTTATTTTATTCTTGCTGTGCACTAGGTATATACCTCAAATTGAAGTCACTATGGAAGCTACGTTCGCGAACGATACGGCTATTTTGGCAACGGAAGTTCAATCGAGTCAGCAACTGAAAAACTCCAACGAGCTTTGGATAAAATCTGCAAGTTTGGCGCACTGTTCTTAACGAGACCAAATCGACGCATCTGAGAATACCTCTGAACGTGAAAATTAAGTGGAAGCCGCACGTTAAAAAGAAACGTGACGAGTTCGAAAATCGACTTAGAAAAATGTATCGGCTAATTGGCATTCCAAGCTAAGTACAATACAACAAACTGATTTTATATAAGCAAGTGCTTAAACCTGTTTGGACGTACGCTGGGGTTGTACTAAATCAAGCAATAGACATTTTCAAAACCAAAATAAAGTTATAGGAGCAATCGCGAATGCTCCCTGATTGATTAGAAACAATGTTATCCGCTGAGACCTAGGGATAGCCATCGTGAAACACGTACTAACAAATTTCGCTTACAAGCTCCGTATGGTCATTGCAACCATGCCATACTCCAAACTTTCAACGTGACAAAGCTTGTACGCTGACTTCAAAGAACGAAACCGCTCGATTTAGCGCAATAAGAAGTAGCTGGATGTAATGATGGTAACAGCAGATCCTTTTGCTGGAAATTTTTCGTTTGAAGCTTAAACTACTTGATAAGGTGCATAACTTAGTCGTATTAAACAAGAACTACTATAAGAACATCGTGTCTCATAGTGTCAATGAAAATTTTCACCTACCCACGCAAAAAAAAAAAAAAAATAGAAAATA
Organism: Pocota personata; assembly: GCA_963082735.1. NCBI lineage: Eukaryota > Metazoa > Arthropoda > Insecta > Diptera > Syrphidae > Pocota > Pocota personata. Next base: position 31,213,875 of record OY720431.1, on the reverse strand, counting down.
TAGGGTGACCGGACAAGAACGATAGAAAAATAAATTCAAATAAAACAACAACGGTGGGAGATATCAAGTTGATTCTGCTTTATTTTGAAGCTACATTTATGCCATTATATATGGAATAGAACATCATTTAAATGGTCGCCTCGACTTCGCTGGCAGTGCTTCAAGCGGTCGCTACAATTTTTGATGACTCGGTCCAATATGTGCGGCGTTATTCTGGCAATAGCGTCTCGAATGTTGGCCTCGAGCTCGTCCAAAGTGATTGGCTTGTTAGCGTAGACTAAAGACCTGACGTAGCCCCAGTGAAAATAATCGAGGGGTGAGATGACCCAGTTGCCAAATTTCTCCTTCACCACTTCGAGCGTTCCGTCACTTGTATGGCATGTAGCGCCATCTTGTTGGAACCACAGCTCAGATATATCAATGTTGTCGAGCACTGGCCACAAAAAGTCGAGGACCATTGACGGTAATGGTGTCTCCTTCCTCATTTCGAAAGAAATAAGATCCGATGATGCCGCTGTGCCATAAACCGCACCAAACAGTCAATCTTAGTGGATGCATTGATGCTTGTTTGAACGCAATTTTGCTTGTTGATATAGCCGCTGAGCCAAAAATGGGCCTCGCCCGAGAAGATGATTTTTTGGCCAAAATCCGGATCTCCGGCCAACATTTCCAGCGCCCAATTAGCGAACTCACGGCATTGTCTATGGTCGACTGGGTTCAATTCTTGCGTCAGCACAATCTTATACGGATGTAGGCCCAAATCTAACCCCAAAATATGCCTGGTTGGCTCTCTGGCGATGCCCAATTCAGCTGATCGGCGCCGAATCGACATTTTTGTTCGATACTGGCCGCTACGGCGGCTATGTTTTCTTCACTTTGCACCGATTTCTATCTGGTTGGTTTCTTAAGGTCCAAAAGAGTGTACTCACGCTCAATCTATTGCACGGTGTGACGAATTGCCTGCGCACTGAAGCCATGATGACGACCGACCTCACGATGAAATTCACGTTGCCTATTTACAACTGAGCCGGAATTTCGATATTATTTTTTTTTTTTTTAATTTCCACACGTTCGGGAAGTGTCAAGTAATTCATGATGAAATGGCAAGCTTTACTGAATATTTTGACAGCTGGATGTCATTGGTAACTGTGACAGCTGCTGAAACATAATAATTGGACAAACTATCATTGCTATCTGGTCACCCTATAATTTATGTGAAAGTTTTGGTATACAACACTTGAAGTTTCTATATTGCTAAAATTTAAAGTAATTCAAGTTACATTAATACCAATTTCCGCTGGATATCTGGTCATTGCAATATGCCGTGGAACTGTGCGAGGATAGTGCCATCTTCTTTCGGTATATCTCGAGTATATAACAGATAGAGAAGTGGCCCAAGAACGCTTCCTTGCGGTACACCGGCCGAAATTTCTTTGAGCTCCGAGTATTAATTTTCAAGTCTATCACGGAAGAGTCTATTATCTGTCATATAGGCATACAGGGAGAACTTGTCGTAATTTGCAATTCAAGCCATCATGCCAGACCTTACCAAAGGCTTGCGAGACGTCAGGAAATACGCTTGAGCATATCTTTTCTCTTCAAGTGCTTTCTCGATTACGTCAGTAATTCTATGCACCTGGTCATTCGTCGAATGCTTACTTACGCAGGTATATAGAGAATGTCATCGAGCAAATGCCATCCAATAAAGTACATTGGAAAAGCGAACTGTAGATGGACACATCTTAATAATTGCAACACTGCCAGGCTAAGGTGGCCAAGCCTGCACTTTAACACGTCAAAGGTACTGCTGAAAAACCGTTGGGGTAACATCTTCAAATTCACTAAAGCTACCATAATCGCAATTGGCAGACATGCTCATAGAATGGGCATTACAAACAATTATTACTGCAGGAGGAGAAGCAGGACACTGTAGTTCACTTCATCATGTTCTTTCTTGCCCATAGTAGAAACTCTAGGAGAATACTTTTTTAATGATCTGAGCGAATGGCAAAAGGAGTAGACAGTAGTTGGAGGAATCGTAATCCATATTAAACAGTGGTATCATAATGGACCTATGTTCGTCGTCGTAGGTTTCTGTTGTTCTTTAAGAATAGTGGTTGATTGGTTATTTTAAGAGGGTGAGCTTATGCTCTTCACTTAGGCCTCCACTGGGTCCGTTGTGTTCCCCTCGTCTGTCGAGCTGTAGCAAAAGTAATGTAATGGGAATTAAGTGATGAGAGAGGACGTAGGTGTATCAAAAAGGAGATTATGTCATATAGTGATCGAGAAATCGTCTTGTTCGTCTAGCGAACTCCAATATATCACCGATTCCTTCCTTACTGAGATGTGTTAGATCCGATATCCTTGGGAATCCCAGTATCTTCAGTCTTAATCTTGCTGTTGCAGTGACAGAGGAAGTGTTCTATATTTTCCTTCTCCTCCTCACAGTTGGCACAGATTGTTGTTTAAGCTAGCCCGAGTCTGAACGAGTTTTTATTGAGATTGATGTGCCCTTTTTAAAGTCCCACAATCGCTATTAGCTATGTTCTGCTTGAGTTCAAAGCTCTTTTTGCTGTATTATTACTCGGTTCTAATACCATGGATCTGGTCTAGATTCATCCAGTAGTTATTGAACTCCTGTCTAATCTTCTCATTGATTATCGTTTTAATAGTTCTCAGAGGCACCCCTATTGTCTTTTCAGGATTCCGTTTTATGCTAGTTCATCTGCCTTTTCATTACCCGGTACACCTTCATGCCCTGGTACCCATGCAAGACGGACTCTATTGGGCCTAGCAAGTAAGTTCAATTTAATTTGTCACTCTCTTACTAGTCATGATTTCGACATGGGTTTTGTGATCGCTCTAATTGCTGCTTTACTGTCCGAGCATATATCGATTTGCCTCTCTTCGCTGTTGCTTTCATAATTGCAAGGACTTCTGCTTGGAACACGGTTAAGAAATGGTTCTAGGTGAATAGCAAGTTCAATCGGTGGGTTAGCACAGAAGATGCCAGCCCCTGATTCGCCTGATATTTTAGAGCCGTCTATACCGATGACCCGTTGGAGCTTGTTGAACGGAAGGACCGTTCAACAAGATTCTCTTGTGGGGAAAATTGTTTCGATACTGTTGGTGAACTTATAAGATTTTTCAACAACAACATCACTAGGACAAGAATAGTGGTTAAGTGGAATAGTGGAATAGTCCTTTTACCCGAGGCTCGTTGTTGCTTTTTACCCCTTTAGTTTCGTTTTCGAAGGCTGTATCTTGTATCTGATTCTACAGGACACATTTTTGTATGGTGCCCAACAGGTGTCTCGGCTAGTGGGCAAGATGAAACCAAAACTTATTGTTGTTCTACCCTGAAGGTACCACAAGGTGCTCATTTTCCTTCGACTCGCTTTATCAAGAATTTAAGAGCACCTCTTCATTTCTGGACCACACTCAGTGTTCCTTCATTATTCATTGACGCTGTGCAGTGCCGTAAATCAGTGAAATGCTTGGAAAAAGTCGTGAAATTGATTTCGAATGAACGATTGCCGTTGTACAATCAGCCTTCTATTTGTTGAATTTAAATCCCTGCTTATCGTGACTTTCACGCTTACAATGCAATCTTCACTGTCAATTCACAGGCGCTTAAATTTAAAAATACGAACTTAAAAACACTTTTACTTCTCCTATGGCCAATCGAAGACGTGTCTACAAAAATAGCAACGTCCTTGGACACGTTTCAGCAATAAAAATCTTTAAACTCCACAAATAAAAAAAAGGATCTTGTTTTTATGCTTCTTAAACTCTTAAATCTTCGTTCGAGAAAGCTAATATCTCACTCACAGTGTTCACATCGTTCAAAGCCAAATCCGGTCGTCAATAAAATCGATTCTTTTTGCCGTCATAAAACTAAAATCAATAAACTGCAGACTCGAAACCATCAAAATCCGAAGATTTACTCCTCAATCCTCCTCGAAATGTATCCCAATCCGCAACCCATGGAAAAAGGAGCAAAAAAAAAAAAAAACGTTTATTAAATGTCGGCAATTCGTTCGAATTTCTTATTCACCCGAAACAAGAATGAAATTCCGTCAAAGTCAGGCAGAAAAAAGGACCAACAAATTGCCGGTTTGCATTTCTCCTTTTTTTTTTGGACCTGAATTTTATGTGGCCTTCAACTGACCCACTCCACTCCATGAGGAATATAAATTTCAACACTAAAGGATAATGTCCGAAATCACCATAGAAAGGGATCCTCTTGTGCTGCCTGCTAAGTGTTCAATGGAAAAGAGAGAGAAAAAGTTAACTATCCGGATGACAGTGAGTCGATAACAAGGATTGCGCCTGGAAAGGAAAAAAAAAAAAGTACGAACAAAACAAAAACACTCATCGTCGGACGAAACGAGCTTCACGAGTTTCACCAACTAGATTAACGCAGGACGATAAGAATTGTGTTGGTTTGCCTCTCCTGTCAAGTTTGGTCCCTCGGCACACTGCCACACGCACCACAAACAAATTACACCAATACACAAAAAGCCCAAGGATAATTGCGAGAGGCAGAGATCGGGGCATAGGGGGGAGATGGTACTCCCACCCTATTGTCGATGGCCGGAAAGAAAGCCATTGTCCTGCAGTAGGTTCGCACGCTAAATTCTCCTTGGCCATGAGGAAACATCAACCAGAACTGGAGTCCTTCGATGGACGATTGCCGAAACCCATAAAGAAAATGTTATTGCCTTTCGTCCTTTTTTGCTTGGCTCTCACTCCAAATCAACTGTAATATGTATGTGTGTGCATGTACCTATATATTGTAGTATAAGGTGGCCGAATAGTAATCTTCATTATGTTCTTTCAAGGCTCAAGGACGAAAGCGAAATTATTTATTTGCTTCTGACCCAATTCCCAAGTATCCCCCAGGTTACACATAGACCGGGATTACAATGTTTTGATACCTAAAGGCAGGTTATGCGTGCGTCCACAGCAAACACGAATGAGGATTCTTCCTGGAAAATGGTTGCTCGCCATAAAACTCATTTCCTTTCGCCCTTATTCCCGCTCTACTTCCCCCGCATTTGTCGTCTCGTGCTATACAGGAGGTGATTTGTCTCTTCAGGCTTCACACTTTTGTTCGAAACATTAAAGTTTCGTCCTTGTTTGTTGCCCTAGAATGTTGGTGTTGGTGGTGGTGACGAGAATAGGCGGTGGTAGAGCAATGTGAAGAAGAACAATTTACTCGTCTTGTGTAGCGCAAATTTTTGGCAATAAACGATTCAATTATGCAGTCCGAATCCTGGAGATAGTTTGAGAAAGTGACGGGCGTCTATCACTACTGTGGAAGCAAAGAGGCGGCAGCGCAATGGAATGAAGCTCGTTAAGGATGGAGGAACATTTTTGCATCATTGTGACAAGTGCGCACTTAAGGAGAAGAACGTTTTGCGTTATTTTATATGAAGGGACGTTATGGAGAGAGGGTCCTTCAATTATTTTCAAACGACATTGAAGGATGTACAAAGAGCTTAGTGCTTAAGAGGTTGTTAGCTCCTCTGACGAGGAGCGGTTTGGGTAGGAGGTATTTTGGGTAAATTGGATTCTGCTAGTCCTAATGATCCTTAAGGGGATTTTGAAGTAATGAGTTTAATTCTGTCGTTGGTAGATATTTCTAAAAAGAAAAAAAGATTTTAAAATTACAAATCTGGACCATGGTACATAAAAGTCTTTGGTGCTCTACTTCTGTAAATCGTACAGAATGGTGGACTTCTGTAGCTCATTCAACAACAGTGCCACTTTAAAGATTCTCATATTTTTCAAAACATCCCCAAAGTGGAAGACCATCAGTCAGCAGGTCAAAGTACAGGCATGTTTCGTTTGCCTGGTCGATTGATATAGTCTCAGAAGTCCTAACAAATGATCTTGGAGAATGTGTTGAGAGCGAAATAACACCAACCTGATACGTTTTTTGTGACACCACATGAATATCGGAATCTTTTGTGAAAGAGTGTAAATTGTAAGGAATGGGTACACGACTTTGATTGATTTTATCGTTGAAGCACACCCGTGATAAGATGAAAGTTCTAAGAAAATAGGGTTTCCAGCAATACCCTTGAGCTTTCTCGAACTCTGTACTGATTCCTCTTCAACTGCTCTGCGCCGTGTGCTTCTCTGTCAGTCAGGTTCCACAGCATTGTACCTAGTCCTGCCATAAGTTCTGTAAAGGAATAAGATCATGTCCAAGGAATTGGATATATCAACCAGATCCATGTCTAGGCTGATTCGGGATGATCTGCATATGAAAGCTTATCGTCGGGTCATCTTCTAACTCCTCAACTAAAAAAAATTAGGCTGGAAAGATGCAAGCGACTTTTGCAGTGGCACACGGACAATGGCCATGAAAACATTCTGTTTACGGATGAGAACATTTTTACCGTGGAGGAAGTTTTCAACAAACAAATTGATGCCACTTCATCTAAGGAAGCGAAAAGAGTTGTTCCATGGGTTCAACGTGGCCATTATCCTGCTTCCGTAATGGTTTGGTTGGGGGTCTCTCACCATGGTGTTACATCCCTCCATTTCTGTTAAAAAGGCGTAAAAACTGGTGCAAAGGTTTACCAAGAAGATGTGCTAGAGGGTGTTGTGAAGGGTTTGATCAATGGATACAGATGGATCTTCCAACAGGACTCTTCTCCAGCGCACAAAGCCAAAACCACGCAGGAGTGGCTCAGAGTCAATACCACTGGCTTTATACTCGTAGCTGCAGAAGATTGGCCGTCGGGGAGTCCAGATCTGAGTCCACTGGATTATGGTTTGTGGTCAGAATTGGAGAACATGGCCTGCAAGACTCCCCACAGAAATTTGGAAGGCCTTAGAACAGCATTAACCAGAGCAGCGTCCACGATTTCCATGGAAACCGTACGTGCCGCTATAGCCCAATGGACACACCGTTTGGAAGCTTGGGTTAAAGCAAAAGGCAGTCATTTCGAGTGAATCAATTTTTTTTTAATAATTAATTGAAACAATTTTGAATACAATATGTTTACTGTTTTTTTTTTTTTATAGCGTTTTATATTTGTAACAGAACTTATGGCAGGACTAAGTATAGTTCGCTAGTCATTGTTTAATAGTGGTGCATATCAGGTCTTAACTCGTCCTCTGATAAAGGTGTTCGTTAAAGATACGGTTAGACTAGAACACCCTTAAAATACTTCATACATACCAATTCATATAATTTGAGCTAATTGCACTGCTTCAAAATACATATCTGTATAGCATTCCAAAAGCAGAGTTTGCCTCACGTACATTTTGCTGATGATATCTCGTTCAATTTTACCGTCAGTCGAGACCATATTTCATAGATTTCGGATGTCATCCGCGTTGTTAATTTTCAAAAAGTAGGTAGACTATGATCTTACATATGTCTTATGTCAATTTAGGATCACTTTTTTTTGAGTTTCTCTGTTATACTCGTATGTAGAAATCCCAAAATTGATGAAAATATCGAGATCGACAGTTCACGAAAACACCTAAAATAGCTATTTAGAATAGCAGTGATGGCTATTTTTCATAGCTATTTCCCCCAGAAATAATAGCTATTTAGGAAAGCTGCTCAAGACATTTTAAAAACTAATAACAGCTATATTAGATATTTGTCTCTAACTGTTGTTACGAGTACTTTAAAAATTTAAATCTGTGATAGTCTGTACTACATATAATAATAAGTACCACATACGGTCCCTATTTCGTTTGTTTTCATAGCAGATGCTTATAAGAAAAAATAGCTGGTGGGGATGCAATTGTTTTCTGAGTAGTACAGCGACATCGATTTATTTAGAAACATTATAGTTCAGAGACTCGAATTCGAATGATTCCAATCTGCTAACATGAAATTTGTTCTTAACAGATTGCGCTCTTTTCCTTTAGGACAGATCTTTATTATAAAAAAAAGTCTTTGAATATCTCAATCATAATGCTAGACGCTGCAGCTTATTCATTGAGTGCTCGGACCACTAAGCGGGAGATTCAGGTTCGAGTCCAAGAAACGCAAAAAAAATGTTCTCTGTCATTTAACAAATATTCGACGGTAAGACTGTAATTAAAAGACTTCTCAATTATGGAAAGGTGGCCACGGTGTAGTTTGCTTATGACCCGAGCTGTGCAGGTTCGAGGCAGAACTGAGAACAGTAACCCCACGAGTCACCCGAGCATATAAGAGAAATGAATAAAATCTAAGTCGTCCTTCGAAAACAGCATTCATATGAAAGAATATGTCACGTACAGCAAAAGTGTCTGCGAGAAGCTATGCCAGGCTCTACATGGGCTGCAGACCTCATTTGTATACATCAACATGTATATTGTAACAAATCTGCAGGCCCAGACGATAACCGGTGAGATGTTTTAACTTAACGCCGGAGCTCAGAGGTTAAGGCCGTAATTACTGTGCAGAGGACTTAATATTCGATTCCCAGAAAACACCAAAAAATTTGTTCATGGTCCTTCAATCGAAAAGTTTGCTGCTATTCATTGGTTTTACCCATCTTATAGATAAAAACATCGAACACCTAAAATTTGGATAATAACAATTTGTTTCGTAAAACGCTCCGTTTTCGAGATATTTGTATTCAAAATTGGTTTCCAATAATTTCGAAGTTAAACCTAACATTCAGGGTGCGTTGCTAGAATTTTCGAAAATTTTGAAAAGTTTGGTATCAGCCTAAAAATTCGATTGCAATAATTTTTTTTTTGATTTTGCAGGATGCACAGCCACTAGCGAGATATTCGCAATGAAAACTACTTTTTTATTAACTTCCAGGTAAAGTCGGATATTTTGGATTATGTATCTTCAATTTTCGAAAATTTTTAAAAACTCGACATACATCTTATAGAGAATCCAAAAGCCTCAAATGTTTTTATAGGGCGCACCGTTTTCAAGATATTTGCACTAAAAAACGATTTGTTTTAGTTTCATAGTTCAAGCCTCGCATCTTCTCGGGTAAATCGGATATTTTTCAAAAATTTCAAAGACTAATATTTATACAGTAAACATTGTTTTTGTAGAGGTTTTGGAGGTATTCGCAAAACCAATTTCCATTAACCGGAATCCGAAAGTGCATTGAACGCCTGTGAAATAATTGGCGACAAAAAATGTCCGGGACCAGACGGAGTTCCCAATAAAACTCTAAACGCAGCAATAAGATGCAATCCTACAATCTTCGTCAAAATAATACAGATGTGTCTCAGCGAACCATCATTCTATCATCCGATATGTCTCCTTGATACAATGGGAAAGATACTCGTACTAGAACACCTAATGTTCAGTAGATTATCGGTCACTGTATGGACTCCGTAAAGTTCGATCCAAAATAGATGCTATTGGTGAGGTAATATCAATGGTCAAGCAATCTCTACAGGGTTCCAGCTGGAGATTGCGGCGTAAAAAATACTGCGGAGTGATTACACTTGATGGTGTATTGAGACTACGAATCCCCGAAGGAGTACAAATCATAGGCTTTGCAGACGACATAGCTACGAGTATAGTGGTTAGGGCAAAACACTTAGACGAGCTAGAGTTAAATGCTAACGAGACCATCGAATCTGTCAAACAATGGCTAGAGTCAAAGAGTTTAGCTATGGTAGAACACAAAATGGAGGTAGTGCTTATAAGTAGCCGCAGAATAAGAGATACCATCAATGTCAAGGTGGGGAGTCATACAATAATCTCCAAAAGATGCATTAAATATCTCGGCATTATGACAGACTACAGGCTACTACTTTAGTAACCACATGGAATACATATCAAAGAAGGCAACTAATATACACTCTGCGCTTTCGAGAATGTTGCCAGATGTTAGGGGCCCAAGAAGCATCAGGAGACTATTACTGGCTGCTAGAGTTATGATTTCAACAACGCTCTACGCATCTCCAATCTGGGTAATGCATTAAAAGTGAAGAAAAATTGATCGCGTATACTCCTAAAAATAGCGTCTATAGGCTAACTGCAGTTAGAGTTATATCGGCTTAGAGGACAATTTCGGATGAGGCGGCGTACGTCATTGCTGGTATGATCCCTATCGACATCCTAGCTGATGAAGCTAAAAGAATTCGGATTGGAAAAATGAAAAACATATCAGATAAAGAACTTAGAAGACAAGAGTGTAGTAGGCCACAAACTAGTTCCCAGCATAGAACCGTGGATAAGTAGAAGGCATGGGGAAGTAAACTACCAATTGATGGAATTTTTGTCTGGCCATGGCTTCTATCGCCGATACCTCCATCGCTTTAGACTAGACACCTCGCCAGAATGCCCAGCATGTCCTGGATGCGAAGAGACCCGGAACATGTCGTTTTTAATTGTCCAAGGTTCCTTGAGGAAAGACGAAAATTGGAGAGTGAAATAAATAAACCACTAAATGCTCCAAATATAATAGCAGAGATGCTAAGATCGGAGAGAAGTTGGGTCGCGGTTAGCACATTATTAATCCGAGTACAAATCGAGCTCAGGCAGGCAGAAAGCCAGAGAAGAATGATGGAAATGCAGATAAGGACGGCCGTGTAAACTGGCGGTGGTTCCGCGGGGCGAGGATCTGAGCTAGCGGAGGTAAGGTTTAGTCAGTAAGACTCTATCACTACCGTGCAACCTGGAGTGCGATACCGATGCAAGGATCCCCCTCCGCTTACAAAAAAAGGGATCACATACACTCCATGTTAACCTTGAGCTGAGATAAGCACGTGCCATTCTACTCATTCCAGAAAATTAGTGGATTGATATTTGAAAAACGTTTATATAAGCCATTGTGGGAGAGTGTTTTAAAAATAGTTGTAGATTTTTTACAAAGAGATTGGGGGTCCATGTGCTCTTGTGCTCCTCTGGACGGACCGTCACTGATCGTCTCTTCTAGATAATACGAGGGTGGGTCAATAAGTCCCTGAAAAATGAAATAAGCAACACTCTTTTCGGTACAAAAACATTTTAGTTTTCAACATACGAGTAGTCTCCTTTTAGCTCTATACACTTCATCCAACGTTTCTCCAATTTTTTGATGCCCTCCAAATAATACGATTTCTCGAGCCCCTCAAAATAAGCCTTTGTTTCAGCAATGACCTCTTCATTCGACCCAAATCACTTCCCTCCGAGCCATTTCTTCATGTTTGGAAACAAGAAATAGTCCCAGGGGGCTATATCTGGGGAATATGCTGGATGAGGGAGGAGTTCGTAGCCTAACTCATGCAATTTTGCCATTGCGACTGCGGACTTGTGGGCCGGTGCGTTTGTCCTGGTGAAAAAGAACTTTTTTCTTCGCCAAATGCGGCCATTTTTGCTCCAAATCGGCTTGGAAACGATCCAGTAGCTCTGCGTAATATGCGCTGGTGATCGTTTTACCCTTTTCAAGGTAATCGATGTGAATAACACCGCGCGCATTACAAAAAACTGTCGCCATGGCCTTATTTGCTGACAAACCCGCCTTGGCCTTCTTCGGCTTCGATTCACCAGGCGAAGTCCATTGTTTTGACTGTTCCTTGGTTTCTGGTGTGTTATGAGTATCCAGGTTTCATCCACGGTTACGAAACGGCGCAAAAACTCAGCCGAATTTTTCTGGAACATCGCCAAACACACATTTGAAGTTGTCAAACGAATGCGTTTGTTGTCGATTGTGAGCAAACGCGGCGCCCATCTTTCGGAAAGATTTTTCATGTCCAAATACTTATGTACAATCGAAATCACTGAGCCATGTGATAAGCCTGTGGCCTCTTCAAGTTTGCGCATTTTCACTCGCCGATCGTTCATTATCAAACCATGGATTTTGTCGATCATTTCTGGTGTGGTGACCTCAATTGGGCGACCAGAATGTTCGGCGTCACTTGTGCTTGAACGACAATAGAGTAAACGGAAATAGAGTTAACCAGTGGTGAATGGTTCCAATCGATGGTGAAGAGTCCCCATAATATTTGTCAAGATTTTGTTTGGTTTGCGTGATAGTTTTTTCTCCCAAAAAATAGTGTTTAATGAGCACTCGAAATGCACTTTTTTTTAACGAAAATGCTAGTAGGCGTCTATATAAAATGGCTGCCACAACAAAATTATTTGACAGATCTGCCTGAAAATTTGGGTGCGTTCTTTTGAAGGATGATTCTTGACAAAAAAAAAATAAAAATTTAAGGCGACTACACAATTCGTGTTAATTTTCAGGGACTTATTGACCCACCCGTAGAATGCACTCATGTTCCTATAAGCACCATTTAACTGTGCAATCAAACGCATATCTATTTTTAAATTTCATTTGAATTTAAAGTGGAATTTTATTTATTAATCAATCTTCACTACCCAATGCAACTTATAAAACCTAAACTCTCAGCTTATTTTTTTCTCTTCACAAATGAATGTCCCGAAAGCTTTAAACAGTTTCCAGTCGTTGAAATAAATACCAAAGACCACATGCAGTGAGAGTTTATAAGCCGCTCCTCATCTGCAATTGGTTCATGTTTGTTCACTTCTATCTAAATACGAATGCACTCCTAGTGAAAGGACAATATTTGAGTATTTTAATATTTATTTGAAGCACAAGCGGAAGCAAAAAAGAAAATTCTTCAAATGCAAATAATATTGCAACAAGGACTCATGTCGGTAGAAAAAAAAATAGAAACAAAATGGAAATGTCCTGCAATTCCGACAGTTCTATATTTCTGAACCATTTAAACCAACGCTTTCTGACACAACTCCGAAAACGAAGAAAATGGAACAAAATCTCGGTGACAATCTAGGTATCCTTGTTGCAAGGATACAGGGAAAAAAAAAACATCATTTCAATTACCATTTTGTCAACAGAATACACAAAATCACATAGCAAAACCTAACAGCCATACAAATACAACCAAAGCAAAAGGATAACATCTCGAAGGATGAGCAGAGTAGAATGATAAAACAGACGCACTAAATCCAACGACTGCCCAAATACATTGTGTAACACTTTCGAATTGGTCAGGCAGCATCATAGAAAAGGGGAGCCGAGTGAAAGCAACGATAACGACCGATGGTGTGCGCCTTTATATCCCTTTTGTCACAATCCAACCAATACCCGAATATACTGCAGTAGCCCTTGCAAACAAAGCGGACAACTTGAATCCTTCTTCAATACCTACTCCTCTGAATAATGGCATAAAGGGATTCATTCGGACATTTAGACCGTAGACTGTATCCCTGTGTGGATCATCATTGGTGCGTTGATTTTGCAGACCTTTTTTGTATGACTGGACTGGATGTCTGTTCATTTCACCGGCTATTGGCATGACCGAAGCATAAAGTATGAATAATCGACAAAAGCTTAGAATTTGAAAAGTTGTGGTTACCGAGATTGCTGCAGACAAAGGAGTTATATTGCATGAGTTTTCATGCAAATGACTTGCCAAGTGACTCACACAAAAGGCCAAGGTAGCAAAGAGTCCCTTTCAAGGGCCTAACATTGACTTTACAAGGTTTAAGTCAAAGCCAAACGCACAAGTTCGTATGCAGATGGACTTTAATGAAGTTACGTACATTTATGTTTAAGGTAACCCTAGGAAGATTTAGGGCGCGGTTACATCTGTTGGATGGTTTGAAATCCATAACTTGGAAAATTATAAATTTAAGTTGTTAAGCACTTTAAACTTGTTTTTGAAATATTCGCTGAATTCAAAAATGCATCATGACCGCGAATTTGTCTGACACTACAGAAAGGTTTATGGTAAACGGGGGTGGTGTTTTTTCTAGCCAATCTATCAGCAGTACGGCAATCTACGATGGCTAGGTTTTTCTTTGCCGGTTCGGAGAGCACTATAGAAATCTATAAGAGGTGAGCAAAGTATTTTTAGGTTAGCTTGTCGGACTGGCAGATAGAGACAGCAGGACCCTGAACTTGGTGGTTCTATTGATGATTGGATCTACTTCTGGATTACAGCAGAGTTTGCTGTCAAAAACATCTGTCAGGTGTTTAGCGTTGGCTTCTTGTGAGAATTTATCAATTTCGATACAAAGGTCAGGGCGAATGAGGAGAATCAAAGTTCTTCTTTTTGTATCAGTCACACGTTACTTTCTCAGTTCTTTTTGAAATTAAAAAAAAAAAATGTATCTCTTAATTCTGTCTGTTTGTCTATCTGTATGTAGATGTATTACTGCCCGAACAAAATGGTGAAGCTGAAGCTGCAGTACGCCGCGCTGTCAAAATTGTACTCCCTATAGCACGAACACAATGCGAAGGTGCAGCTGAAGTACGAAAAGTACCCGCAGCACAAGTTGAGTCAACTTCAACTTCCGAATGAGTTGCACTACTTTTTGACAGTTGAAAACAAAAATGAAAATGACAGATCCGTTTACGGAGAAATAGCATCCGATTTCTTCTTCCTCAGTCATTATTATAAAATAAATCCACCACAAAAAACATTTTCACGAAACACAGCGCGATTATCTTTCCGTTTTGACAGCTTGAGCAATCGAGTTGCGCTTTGACCATTGTGTACGTGCATTGCTACTTCAGTGAGCGACTTATTTGAAAGTTTGTACTACAGCGACTTCATCTGTTGCAGCGCTTCTCCATTATATTCGGACAGTTAGGCAGATTGCAGCCCAAATGGCTTCATAGATTCTCTTCAAACATCTGTGGGTCCAATATTCGAACCGAGATCAGTAATTGTATTTCAGCCCCAAAATTGAAGGTAGTTTTTTTTAGTTTTCGATTTTTTACGATTTTTAAAATGGGATCAACTTTGCAACAACGAGTTTGCATTAAATTTTGTGTTAAAAACGGATTCAACGGTGCGAAGACTTTGGAAATGTTGGAGAAGTGTTTCGATAACGACACTCTATCGAAAACAAACTTTTATGCGTGGCACAAACGCTTCAAAAGTGGTCGTGAGTCCGTCGAGGATGACGAATGCAGTGGTAGGCCATCGACATCGAAAACCGACGATAACATCAATAAAATCAAAGAAATGTTAGCGGAAACCGCAAATTGACTATCAGAGATCTGGCAGAGGACTTGAGCATTATTTATGGAACCACTCAAGATATTTTGGTTAAAGATTTGGGCTTCAGACCTGTCGCTGCAAAGCTGGTGCCGAAAGACCTAAGTTTCATGTAAAAAAGGAAAAGCATTGACATCGCGAAAGACAAGATTTTAGCGACTGAATCCGACCCAACATTCATCAAACGCATAATTACTGGAGACGAGACGTGGGTTTATGAGTATGAAACGCAATCCAGACATCAGGCGAGTGAATGGTGTAACCGAATGACCCAAGACCGAAAAAACCACGTCGATTTCAGTCGAAAAAGAAGTCGATGCTCACGGTTTTCATGGATTACAACGTTCAGACAGTCAACAAGGTTTATTATTCGGGAGTTATGAGACGTTTGCGTGAAGCAATTCGCCAAAAAAAGACTGGATTTGTGGGCAAACAACTCGTGACACCACGTCGCACAATGCCGTCCTTATTCGTGAGTTTGTGACCAAGAACAGTACGAATACCATCCAACAGCCACTGAATTCGTCTGATTTAGCTCCCCGCGATTTCTTCCTGTTCGATCGACTCAAGAAACCGCTCCAGGGAACACGTTTTAGCAGCCAAGAGGATATAATAGAAAAATCGAAGACGGCTCTGATGGCTATACCAAACGTGTGGCGACGCCCAAATGGCGTGTAGGCACTGCGACCTATTGTGCGACAGACCACTTTTTAGGGCAGCAGTACTTCAACTTTCCTTATGACGGCTGCGGTCTAATAGAGATATTATCTCCTTAAGAAAGAAGCTTCTCCTACTTCTACCCAGAGCTACATCCTCACATAGTATGTGTTCTACAGATTCGTCCCCTTCTAGGCAGAGGCGGCAGGTAATATCTTCTGAAATTCTTATTTTATTTAAGTGGTAGAGTAATTGGCAGTGACCAGTAAGGAAGCTCACAAGTCATTTCTGCTATATATTAGGATATCAGCTGCTTTTTTTGAAAGGGTTAGACAGCTCTATTAGCATGTCTGAGGCCTTGGGAGTTATTCCAATGGGAAATCCACATGTTCTCAATTGTTTAAGGTTAGTTTGAAGGCAGAATCAGATATTCCGCAAAAGGGTTCAGGTCCAATGAACAACTCAGAGAAACTTTTTCTGGCTAGCGGATCTGTATCCACCACAATTTTACTTCATTGTGTCGGGCCAAATTTTGTAAACTGTCGAAGCAGCTTAGAACTGATTTTGAACTGATCATGTGGGAGATCAATGCTTTAAGCGCCGCTTGGCTGTCGGTAAGTATGTTTATAGCGGCATCTTTGATTCCTGATTACAAGTTTGTATTTGCACAAGTCTCGACAGCGTAAAGCTCGGCCTGGAAAACACTTGGACTCTTTCCAAAGTCTCTTTCGTAAAGTCAGAAACCGTGCTGAGCATGTCTAGCTCGGGGAAGTCGGTTAATAATCCTTGGGATCAACATGATCCCACGCACTGTTAACATCCGACTTTCGAAGATTAACTGCACTGCGAATTGTCACTTTTTTGATGAAAATGTGTAATAAAGTAAATCCTATTATGGCTTCTATGGCTGTTGAGGGACAGGTGTGCGTAGTACCTGCAATTCCGAGGCAAGCTAATCTTTGATTTTTGCTGAGTTTGCTGATGATTGTGACCTCCTTGGTTTTCGCCCACCAGACAACGGACGAATATGTAAGGATGGGTCTTACAACCGTGGTATATAACCTGAATATGACCTTTGGGGACAGACCCCAGGTTTTGCCATACATACGGCGACAGATCCACATGGCAGTGGTTGCCTTGGCAATTTTATGCTTAACATGGAAGTTTCAGTTAAATTTCTTATCCAGGACAATTCCTAGATATTTTAACTCGTCGGAAAAATGAATGGTTGAGCCATTTATAGTGTTCTTCTTCTTGTAAGCGGTACAACGACTACCTTGCAGGGGCTTATCGATAAGCCCTCGTCAGCACACCAGTTTGAGACTACACGGAGTGCATTTTGCATGAGTGGACACACATTGTCTTCATGTTTGCCTTTGATAATGATCACAAGATCATCTGCTAAACTATTAAGTCTATTCAATAAGTCATCCACCACGAGCGACCATAAGAGAGGCGAGAGGACGCCACCCTTGGGGCAGCTTTTAGCCGCGGAGACCTTCACAGAGACCTCTCCTCATGAAAATGTTATTATGCGGCTATCGAGCATAGTCCGAACCCATCTGGTAATAGGTTCGTCAAGCAAGACTGATACGTTAGTAGTTCCACTTTAAATTGATCAAAATCAAAGAGAGTAGGAATAAGATATGGGGAAATGTTCAAAAATGTCTTACATGCGCCTAATTGAAGAATTACCGAACGGATATTGATGAAATTTGAGTTTTGAGCTATGGCAGATTGTCTGAAAATTATTCAAATTGGATGAAGATATTTCAAATATTTTTCAAGAACTGTTTTTGCCAGCGGATTTGTTATAATTTTGTCTCCTTATATTGACATTTTCCCGATTTATTTCAAATTGTTCGCATTAAAAGTTTCGCCGATAGAGGGAGTGTAGTGGGGGGCATTGCCAATGCCATGGTTTTTTTTTTTTTTCAAGAAACTTTATCCGAAAACAACTGATATCCAAAAGCCCCCTAAACTTTTGAACTCGACGTTAATATGATGGAGAAATTCAAAAAAGTTGGTGTCCCAATTCTGTCTGTCTGTCTATATGTCGACTGCAGACTAAATGGCCGAATTGGTTTTCTTCAAACTTCATATCTGGGGTCTGTGGGATTACAATTCGAGGCAAGATCGGAATTTTCATTCTAACCCTAAAATTAACGAAACTTTTTTAATGGGTGATTTTGGAATAAATAAATTTTCTCGAAAAAGGTTCCAACGATTTTGATCAAATTCGATACTTGAGTTACGGTGGATACATGCCATTAGATGGCGCACCACGTTTTCGCTTAAAAGTATGTATAACGGTACTTTATTTATTAAATGTTTCTTAAAAACTGGCTATTTGTGAGCTATTTGATCTATGCAAGGTCACGGCATACCAAGTTTTGAAAAATTGTTTAATTTCGACCGACGGATTTGCAACACATTTAAAAAAAAGAAAATTTAAAATCTGAGTTTTTGCAGATAAAAAGCATTTAGTTGGAAGTACGTGTGACCGGTTGTGCGCTTTATTTTTTTCTTGCTAGGGGGACATCCAATTATAATCTTCGTCAATATTTTAAATACACAAACAAAAAAAACAACTGAAATTAATTTTATATTTCTCTTTATTTTCAGGTGAAGAATCTCACTTTAAACTTACAAGTGTTGGATAGAAGATGATATAGCATTTGAACGTAGTTCATATCCTTGATTTCTCAAGACCTGACTTCTTCCGGCTTCGTATATGATTACAACACCGACATCTATGTCCATGTAAGTCAAATTTTCAATCATCAAGAACACTACTATCCAGTGTACATACCAAAGCTTAAATTGCAACCTACCATCCCTCCTCAAAATCAAACCGTTTTTTTTTTTTTAAATTTACCTCTTATTCCTTTTTCTCTTCATTTACTTTCATGCATCGGAAACATTTGATACATTGGCAACAAAAAATCAAAAAAAAAAAAAAATAAACAAAATGATGATCAACAAAACTGGCGGTATGGTTCGATCTCGCATCCAACCCTACCATGCCAAACTTCAAAATTTTAAATATCATCCTCATTATTTGTAACAAAACAAACTATACCCTTACCCGCAACCCCAACGCTCAAAATTGCGCTCTTATTTGACTGCGGAACGCTTATGCAATGGGTGCTGCGCTATGTTTCCTGTTGTGATTGTCTGTGTCACTTGCTACACTCGCCCTATGGTGGTGCAGTGAACTATTCAAAGATGATAAACAACAATTTGGGCTATGAAAAGAACAGCAACGATAATCATCATATTAATCGTTTCAATGTCAGCGGCAGGGGGGTTGGATTGGGTGGTGGCGGATGTGTGGGACGTAGCATGAGGGTTGACTTGAATTCAATTACGGACAATGCGACGACAACAACGGCAACAGCATCCCCTGGCGCACGAAGGCGACCCATTCATCTTTTCACCCAGGCACAGAACTTGAAGTGAGTAGTGTAAACAACAACAATAATAAGAAACGCGGGCACAGTAGTACATGGGGACAATAGTATCGTGGGTTTGTATGTATAGTTGTGCACCGTACGCGCCTTGAAGGAGCTCTTTGCAAAATTGTCCTTTCCGCCCACATTTAGTGTGAGTGTGTGTGTGTGTGTGTGCGTGTGTGATTCTTTTGGGTTTTCTTTGATTTTGTTTGCATTCAGACTGGATGGAGAAAAGTTTGCTGATCCTTTTAATGTGATTAAATATTGATTTTGCATGTTTTCAACATAATACGTGTGTGTGTGTTAGTGTGTATATTTGGGGAGGCTATTTGTTGTCAATCACAATTTATGTTGACGCGTAAGGGTTGGAAAAACTATTTCCTTAATGTTAATGTTTATTTTTTATTTTTATTTTTTTTTTCGCTATTTATTCGTGCGTGCGTGATGACATTGGACTTCTGGTTGTGCAGCTGCAATGATAACGAGAAAGTTGTACAAACTCCCAGCTCGGATGAGGATAATTCACCAACAGAGCTGAATAACTGCAAACGGTTGGGGGATAAACCACCGCTGGTAAGTAATATTATTTTTTTGACGTCCTTAAATAAATGAAACGTTTCGTTCTGACAATGCTCTCGAAGTCTTTTTTTTCAGCAGATATTGATCATACATTGTCCTAGCTTTGGTAGAAGTTGACATTAACGCTTGAATCTATTTATTCAGAGTTCATTAAATAGACCGCGAAACCTTACTGCTCTCCCTAGTGTATCTGTTTGTCTGTCTGTCATCACCTTCTAGCTTCTAAAATATGAAAGCTGTGTGCAAGATTTTTGAACATGTTGCTCGTATGTAAAGTATTGACCCAAACACAATGACGGTGTCATTGAAAAAAAAAAAAAAAAAATTTTGTAGGTGGTAAAAAAAAAATTCATTTGCGTTAACGGTGGATGAAATTCTGTGAAAGATGGTTGCGGAGGGCTTTTCGAAAGGACGCGATTCAAAAACTTAAAAAAAAATCATGGTAATGAAGCATTTTTGGATCTACGATGACTGATCAGTTTCAATATTAAAAAATGTTGTCTCTAGGCTTTCATAGAAAGTCCTCTAATCAAAATTTCACCAAAATCGGTTCAAGAATTCAGAAATTATTAGGAATATGGAGCAATAAAAAATAAATAATTATTTTGGCGTAAGCAGCCGTGGCTCAGTCGTTAAGTGCGCGATCACTGCGCGAGAGGTTCTGACAAACATCCGAGAATTAAATTATCATGAGATAATCTCAATCGAAAAATTGGCCTTCGGAAACGGAATGTAACTGTAGCTCCCAATCATTCGTGAGGCGCATAGTACGAGTGGCTGCGAGAATCTAGGCCAGGCCCTGCATTGGGCTGTTAGCGCCAAAATATTTATTTATTTATTTAAACAGTCCATACTTCTCTTCTAACTTATCGCAGTGTTGTGCGCTGCACGCGGTAAATGCTATGTGTTTACTGATACTTAAAAGCAAACAACGAAGTTATATAGTAAAAGAGTTCTTTCGGTTGCTGGATGCGTACCCAAGATCTAAACGTAAAGATTCGAAATGATGGATTCAAAATGCCGCTCAAAAAATTTAAAAATACTGCGATAGTTGACATTGATTAGTCAAGATATCCGCTCTCGGTCTAGCTAAATCTGAATCTGGAGCCCATATTTTGAAAACTAAAACGATGCAGTTTTTAAGTTTTGTTGTGCTCTGTACTAGAATGGTATAAACAGAACAGTAATAGATTCAACACGGTATCTGTCTGTCCATCTATCCATGTATCTGTCACATTGTATTGTAACTTTTGAACTGTTTAAACTAGAGTACTGAAATTTTGCACAAAAATCTTATGCGGTCGTTCAAAAATGGTTACGAAAAAATGTTTACAGATATTTGCATAAAGCTGAACTGAAGGAGTCCAAAAATATTGGAATACGTGGAGTGGAAAGTCACCCTTCCATATCTTATCCCGCCTTCATATGATTTCAATAATTTTCAGACAATCCGCAATAGCTCAAAACCCAAATTTCATAAAAATCCGTTCGGTGGTTCTTGAGTTATGCGTTTGGGAAACATTATTTGAAAACGTTTTAATGTCCTTCGCATATCTTACTTGTACTCTATTTAATTTCTATAAATTTCATATACATAGAACTACTAACGCATCAGTCTAAGTCTACGTGTCAAATGACATCGAAATCCGTTTAGAAGTTTTTGAGTTACTGTTTTTAGATGAATTTTAACAGTTTTTAGATGAAATGACCTGCGTATCATCATATGCTCGTACATAAATACGGAATAAATTTCATCAAAATGTCTTTAGTGGTTCTCAAGCGAGCTAAATGACACATTCTGCGAATTAACGAGAAAGAAAAAGAAGACACAATTAAAACAACGGTACCGAACAGTAACCGCGCGAGGACGACTCGCATTTGCCGATTTATTTTTCAATGTCATTTTTAATTTACACATATTAACCTCGAATTTTAATTTAGCGATCTAGAAAATATATTATATATCTAAATATAGGAAATCTCAAATAGAACTCCAGACCTTTTATAGTTTAAATTAAGAGTTTATTTAAAGTAAAGTTCTATTCAAGGAAATTCGAACTTGGAATTAATGATGAGCGGTACAGGTGAGCAACTGTTTAGCAACTGATACAACTGATTCCCGACGAACCTAGACAGCGATTGCCTGATTACAACTCCACGACAGGAAAATGCTAAGTATCTCTCTCATTGCGAAGTGTGACAATCAACCTCCAGCACATATCTAGAATAATTGACGTCAATTTTAGCAGCCTTCTTAATTTGTTGGGCGCCATTTTGTCTCCGACATCTCGAATTTTTAAGTACAGACCCCGGATACGGGTTCAGCAACCTGAAGAACCTTTTTGACTTTATACAGAAATGGAATTTATTTATTATTTAATGTCTTTTCACGCTATTTTAAATTCGCCATTTTGGATTTTGAAATTCCTACTTCGACCTATTCCTATTCAGACCCAACGACGTAAGGGATACTTTTCCTCCTGTAAAATCAACGAGGAGTTCCAGAGACAACAAGGAGTTCCAGAAACCTACGTGCGCATGATCATGAACATGTATGAGGGAGCAAGGACAAGACTAAGATGTCCCGCAGGAGTCACAGAAGAGTTCCCAATCAAAGTCGGTGTACACCAGGGAGGCGTCCTCAGTCCTTTGCTATTTATTGCAGTCCTTGATTATCTGCTTGAAGGAAAAGTGACGGATCCCCAGTTATTCTTTGCTGACGATGGAGCTAACATAAGTGAAGATTAAACGTCCCTGCAACGAGCACTTGATGTATGGGTGGATGTTTTGGAGGTAAATGGGTACCGTATTAGTTCAAAAAAGATAAAGTATCTGCGCTGCCCGTTCTCTGATCCACACCGGCCTATTCCAGACATTTACTTGAATAGCAAAGTGCTTCCCAAGTGCGAAAAGGTCAAATATCTGGGATCTATGATTAATAGCGAAACAACTTGTGATGATGACATCAAACATCGCGTAAGCGTAGGGTGGATGAAGTGGCGAGAAAACTTCTCTATCTTTTGTGATCGAAAAATGTCCCCCTATGCTGAAAGGAAAGCTCTACACCGCAGTTGTACGTCCGGCGGTCACATACGATTCACAATGCTGGACAATGTACACAAAATATGAGGGTAAATTAACGGTGTTCGCATGACAGCAGGAGTAACAAAGCTTGATAGAACAAGAAGTTCGAAGATTCCAGGAAGCCTTCATGTCAAAAAAACCCATCACAAGCAAGATGTAGTACGACCGGCTCAGTCGGTATTATCATGTTTAAAGGAGAGATACTTCGAACCCCGTCAAAAAGGCAATATCAATCAACGTTCCTACACAATCTCGCAAAAAGGTAGGCCAAAAAACAAATGGATCACACAAATGCGAAAACACCATCATTTGATTGGTCTAAGTGACGCAGTGATCCGAAACCGGGAAGACTGTCGGTACTTCCTGAGGTCAAACCGGCGTACCCAACAGGCGGACCAGTAGGGATGCAGTAAAGTGGGAGGGTTGGAATCCTTCTACTCCGTTTCATAACTTCGCCGTAAGGAAAGGAAGAAGAAGAAGCATTTTTACGATTTAACTCGTTAACAAGCTACAAGTTAAAAAAAATAGATATTCTGCTTTTAGCTGATAATTTAAAGCTGTTATCTGAAAAAGTTGTACATAGTCTTAATTTTTGATTATGAAGTTTTAATTTCCAAATAATTGGCTCTCCAGAATGTTTCTAGTGAGGGAAAATGGTCTATTTTAAAGATTCCCAAGGAAATTTCACAAAAATCGGTTCAATAATTCAAAAGTTATAAACAAAAAACGAGAGGGAGAATGCTCTGTATGATTTCATGTGGAATAATATTTGTAATTTTTAGGCATCTTCGTTCTAATGGAACCCTCTATCTGCGAAAGGAGTCATGCTTGACGAACTGTTTGGTTTTGTTTATATTTCACAAAAAAAGTAATTCGTCAAGTGCGAGTCGTAGGTACAGTCAACTGTATCTTTATTTTTCTTTCCCGTTAATTCACAGAAATGGAGAAAGCTATGGTCATACTTGAAAGGATCAGGTGAAGCAAACACTCTTTGTTTCATGTCCGCCCTGATACGTAAGGCATTTTATCTAAAACCTGTGAAAATAGGCCCATATTTGTTAACCGATTAACTCAAAAACTTCTCAACGAATTTCGATGAAATTTGGCACATAAACCTAGACTTATACGTTAGCAGTTCCATTTGAAATTGATCAAAGTCAAATATAGTGGGATTAGGATATAGGGAGGTGTTCAGAAATATTTTCAATTCATTTTTCCCATACGCCATAACTCATAAACTACCGAACAGATTTTGATGAAATTTAGATTTTGAGTTATGGCGGATTGTCTGAAAGTTATTGAAATCGGATAAGGATTGATATTTTATAGTCCAAATAATTGATTATAGAATCTTCCTAGACCTATAAATGAGCAAGCAGAAAGACTTAAGTCTCATCACTTCTTGAAATTAAGGACATTAATTGATCAATCTACAGTTCCCTCATGAACTGCATATCGTTGCTGTAAAATGTCAGGTTTTTCAGGCACAGGAACGATGTACAGGGTGTTCCAGATTTCAACATAATTTTTCCGGAGGATGATTCCTTGCATCTATGAAAGAAACAAATTGTTAACTCCCAGTTTCAGAAAATTATTTATGAGTGCGAATATTTCAGAAAGCGGTGAGAAATTTTTAGTTTCAAAATTTTGTAAAAAGCAGGTTAATTAGTTTAAGGTCTAACATTTTTACAAAACAAATATGTATCTTTCAATATTTAAAGGTACAAATACAAATCCTTCGGAGATGAAATTAATGAAAGATCGTGAAAATCTTACCTTAATTTAGATTTTTCAAATGTGAACTCCTAGGCAATTTTGTTTTGTATGTCAAGTTCAGGTCATTTAGCTAGGAACTTTGACTGAAGGATCTCCTTCCAACGGAGAATAGCCTCGACAAGAGGCTAGAGTTAGCGTGATCGACAATAGGTTAGGTTAGGTTTGGTAGATGGGTGCCTTATGACAAATAGAGTCACTGCTCACTTAGACCAACAATTCGGATCCATTGTGCCCAATCATTCAATCCTGGAAACGTTATAAAGTCCTCTGTTAGAACCACCCAGATAGTGATATAAATCTTAGGAGGACCGTAAGCTCTACATTACTTAAGTCCTCCAATTCCGAGAAAAAGTAACTTCCCAGAATCCTCATTCTTGTAACGGATAGGGCAGGGCAATCATACAGCAGGTGACGAACTGATTCAATTTCTTCTTCGTTCCTGCAGCTTCTACAATAGTCCTTATGTAGCACACCGAGTCGCTCCCTGTGAACCCCAATGGCACAATGACCAGTAATTATTCCAGAAACGGCCCGTGTATTATAACCACTAAGTTTCACCAGAGGAGTTGGCCATTGCGCCAGGATGATTCCATCATCTGTTTGCTCGATCGGTGGTTTCATCTTCTAATTTCTTCCGTAGGGAACTGATTGAGGTTACTACAGAAGGAAGGGCCCGAGATAAGTGCAGCGCCGACCCTTTCCCAGCAAAATCGTCAGCCCTTTCATTTACTTCGATATCCATATGCCGTGGTACCCAGCAGAGGGTCACCGCATTGGCTCTGGATATTCCATTTAAGACTGATTTGCAGGTCCTCACAAGCCTGGCTGCCTATATAGACATTTATCGTGTTACCAACGGTATTACTCTCGGGTATAATTTCCGCAGCCTGTATGATGGCTGTGATTTCGGAGTTTTTTATTCCTGTTTGTTTATTCCTAGGGCCTCACAATAAACTCTGGCTCCCGTGCCAACGTCCATCTTAGAACCGTCGGTATAGAACGCTACTTCCTTCTTCGGTTCCTCCAGTACGTTATATCAGGAATTCTTATATTGAATCTCCTTTCAAATTCTAGCGTAGGGGTCATGAAATCAGTTTCCGCCGATCTGCTGGTAGTCTCCCATCGAGATAAAATAGAGGCATGGCCGTAAAGGTTCGATGACCACAATCGGCCTTCTGTCAGTCTTATAGCGAATTTAACCGCCAGACTGCTACAGTATATATCAAGCGGAATGAAACTGAGCATGGTTTCCATTGCCGCTGTTGTTGTTCTCATTTACCACATGACTCCGTTACACGCCGCCATCTGGATTTCTGTGAGGTTTGAAAGCTGATATTGCTTCTCAAGAACCATCCACAATACTAGGTCTTATGTGAGAATGGATCTTACGACCGCTGTGTATATCCACAGCTGATTTGAAGCCCCACGTGTTGCTGAATGCCTTTTTGCAAGAATAGAAAGCAACGCCAGCTTTTTTGATGCATTCGGCAGTGTTATCCATGCAATTCAGTTTGGAATCTAGAATTACGTCCAGGTATCAAGCTGAACTTGAAATACTTAGTTCAATATAACCGGTGTTTGGGGGT
The DNA here is from genome assembly GCA_963082735.1 of Pocota personata. Taxonomy (NCBI): domain Eukaryota; kingdom Metazoa; phylum Arthropoda; class Insecta; order Diptera; family Syrphidae; genus Pocota; species Pocota personata. The sequence continues at coordinate 31,187,765 of OY720431.1, read as the reverse complement.
CTGAAGGTGATCTCTTCCTAGTGAAAAGAATTACCTCCGTCTTTGATGGGTTCACTCCCAGGCTTTTGCTGCTGACCCAATTATTCACTAGTTGTAGTAGGAGGGAACTTTCCCGAAACCAGGATGACCACATCATCGGCATAGGCCGTCGCGTTGAAGCCGTTTTTCCTTCAGTATTACCAAGATCTCATCCACTACGAGGAGCCATATTAGAGGAGATAGAACTCCGCCTTGAGCAATCGACATTACATTCACCGTATCATACAAGTTCGGTGTAATTATTTCGTATATGACCTTACGATTTCTTCAAAGTGAACAATCAATTTGTCTCCGATTCTCTTTCTTATTTTTATAAATGATCTCTTGTCTGCAACTTCAAATCCAATCCATTCCTTCGCTGATGACAATACCCTCAGTTTTTCATATTCGTTCCCTAACTCAAGTCCTTGCTCATCGGCCGTAGAAAGGGAACGGCAACGTATGTTAAACAGATTAAATTCCGACCTGGACAGCATAATCAAATGGGGTTCAACCAACAGAGTGGAATTTAATGCTTCCAAAACACAATGCTGTCTTCTGTCTCTCAAGCGAAACAAAAACTCTCAACCATTATCCATGGATGGTACTAACCATCTTCGATGGAACGATCACATATTCGAGGTCGCCAAAATGTCTAGGATTCCTTAAACGGTGCAAGAAATATTTTACCCCGTCTGATCTGGCCTCAATTTTTTAAGGCATTCATCGGTCCTAAGCTGAAATATAACGCCCATATCTGGTCTGGTGCACCCAAGACCGTTCTGTACATTCTTGATAGGGTACAGAATCGCGCGTTAAAAGTTATAGAAGATAGAGACATTGTAAATTCCATTCATTCACTAGATCATCGGAGAAATGTCTCCTGTCTCTCCCCGTTTTATCCATTTTTTTTTTTATAAAATGCCCCAGCGAAATAACCAGTTGCATTCTTACCCTTCAAAATTTCACCCGCAATACGCGACATGCTTCGAATGCACATCAGTTTACCCTAAAGCCAAACTTCGGTCGTACTGTCAAATATAGGGAATCATTTATAAGCCGAACAACACGAATATGGAATGATCTACCAGGCTCTGTATTTCCCCCATTACTACAACCTTCAAACATTTAACCCTTTAGCCCCTACTGGGACAATACGTTCCAGCACAAAAAACCTTGTCTTATTTTCATTATTGGGACATATACGTCCCACCTTAAAATATTATTGGGATTATATGTCCCAGGATAACGAAAAGGACTACGTTATCTTAAAACACACCAAACATTTTCTTTGCAATTAAAAAACAAAACAAAAACAAAAGTTGCTATAATTGTTTCTGGTTCTTAAATAAAAAAACTCATGGACGAAGGGGTTAAAGCCAACGGGCACAGGCTCCTCCTCTGTTCCTCTTCCCCCTTTTCCTAATGCCCGTGCCCTGAAACAGTTTAAGGGTATTCATATCAATAGATGGATGTTCGTTATGAAGAAGGAATTTCCTTGGTGTTGTGGTAACATCATCGCTTATCACGCTCTTAGTTCACGGTTCAAATCCTGTTGTCAAGAATCATCTATTTATTTCGTCTGAAATAAATAAAAAAGTCGATCACTTGCGAAAAGCTAAGTCAACTCTACTGTGAAGGCATAACACTGGCAGTAGGGTGGTCATATGGCTGAAAATGCAACTTGATCGTGATGATGAAATCAGGAGGACGGAAAAAAATACTGTGAATCATGAGCAACGTCAAAAGCAAAACAAACAAGCTCCCTAGTTATCTGGACGCTACAGCCCTTGGAGTTTACAGAAACTTAATACCATCTGAGTTTCAAACCACTACAGTAAAATCTTTATTTCTCTCTCTTCTTCACAACGCCCGTGTCCTGTAATAGTATAAGAGTATTCATATCCTCGCGCAAATTATAAAAAAAAATATATATGTACGTACTCGTATGTAGGTAAGGTGAAACTTTCTGGTCTTTTTTTTGCTTTTTGGCTGAAGATGTAGATAAGTTTGCAAAAATGATTAAATGGAAGGCGCTCCAAGGGATTACTAGAAAATAGCTGGAGCATTGAAGAGCCGAAGCCGTCATTTCTTTGTACTATGGATCCACCTGAACCTCTTTAAGCGGATGGTGGAAAGCCTTAGGATCCACTTAGCGATGATAAAAGTTCGTCATCCTTATTGAGGTCACAACCTTACTGGATGCTGGTTCCACTCAACTTCAATATTTCAAGACTTAAGTCTTACAGGTCGACGTAGCACCGATATAACTCCCGTTTCAAATAAAACAGACTGACCGTTTATGCTCTATTTCTAATCATCCTTGTACACTGCTCCTACAAAAATTCGGCTAGGTATATGCGTTAAGTTTACATACCTTCAAACCACATTTAATTTCTGTTCGCTTCCCGGTTCAAAATTCGCCAAAGTCTTTTACTTTGTTTCGGTATTACAGGGAGCATACGAGTATCTGTCTGTCACATTCTAAGATGTTTAGGTTGCAAACCCTGTTTCCACCTTACTCATAGATACGTACTGCGAAGAAGCTTTGATATTAATTTCGAGCTCTTTGCATGCTACAGCCTACAGCCCCATTCTATAGAACTTACCTACTTTATTATTCTATAACGTAAATATAAATTAAATTTAAGAAGATTACTACGGCTGCACATATTCTGTTCTTAGTAGCGTTGTCAGTCGCAGACTATTACCCACCCCCACCATGCAGCCATCCATCATTTTACGAGAAATACGAGTATGTCATGTGCGTGTAGGTATCGTTTGTCAATATTTTCCGCTAAAATAACCATCCACCCTCGTTCCATCCACCAATACATATCATTCTATCATTTTGTTTCAAAGAATAATTAATCCACCCACTTCCAACCCAGCCATCATTGTTGAATGTCACTCTGACAACGGCATTGGGGGATAATATTTAACGTAGACGAAAATACTTTGCAACCTGGTTCGTTGCTCCTTCCTCGTTGTCCTGTCACATTACCCAAATCCATCAAGGTGAAGGGCGGGCGCGCTTAAGAACCGAAAAATACGTTCGCCCTAAAAAGTTTTGGCCGCATTTTTTTTTTGTTGTTCGAAAATCGTTGGAATGTAAACTTAATAGACATCCTAGACGGTAGAAGGTAGCTGTGGCGACATGCTCATCGAGGTGGAGATGGGGATGGGGATGTAAAACGAAAAATAGAACTGAAGTGGTTTCGTTGAACCGAAAAGTTTTTGAGACACGAGGAAGATTACTTTTCTCTGTTGTTGTTCTTATTTCTTTTCTTTGCTTTTACCTGAAATAGATCCAGGAAGTTGTTGCCGATAAATGTCTGAGTGTAATTGCTAAGTAGACAGGTAGAAATCATTGTATTTTGGTAAAAAGTTCTATTGATGGATTTCACTTTCGGAAATAGGTTTTAACAATGAAAGATTTAATGGAGATGAAGATGGAGATGAGAAGGCTCGGCGACAGTTGCTTAGTGATTGGTTTTATGTAATGGTTTTGGTACATATAAGAGTAGTCCAGGCTACAAGAGTTGACTTTAAAGAAAAGAGAAGGAAAACGAAACACTTTAGTAATTCCTTGATCCTAAAAGTTGTGTCCACGTGGGGTTCCTGATTTATTTAATCTTTGTACATAGGCATCGAGTTGCCACTAAGAAGTTTGGATATGTTTAAAAATAGGGCAGGTTTTTTTTCCCGAGGGTTGGTGAAAAATCTTCCATAGACACTATGAGGATAGCAAGCGATAGTGTCAGTTTCTTACTGACTAAAAAAAAACACCACCCTGCGATTTTATTTGTTATATATTGCAACTAAGAAGGACCTTATCAAGCAATTTTTCTATCTTGAAAAAAAAAAACTCGTTTGCCAGGTTACTTTCCACTGAAAGATCCTGCATGTTCCGCAATCTAGACGCGGTTGATTCCTATTTCGCCAAGTCGAAAGGTTTCGTCCTTTGTAGTCGGCGCAATAAATTGCTTTCATCCAGAATTTGTAGGATTGTATTGTTGACATGTCCGATTAGTCGGTTTCTATGCTTTCTCGCGAAGCTTCTAATTTCAGCTTCGATTGTCGGAATTCCGAGATCCCTGTGGATACCATCGTTTCTAGCATACCACGGTGCGTGGACAATTTCTCTTATCACTTTATTTTGAAAAGTTTGTAAGATATTGACGTTTGTTTTCTTGGTACAGCCCCAAAGTTGTATACCGTAAGTCTACACCGGCTTTAGCACTCGCTTGTATAAAAACAGTTTGTTCTCAGTACTGAGCTGGGAGTGTTTTCTGAGCAACCAGTTCATTTCTCTATATTTAATTTCGAGTTCTTTACGTTTCATTTTCACGTGAGAATTCCATTTAATTTTAATTCCTTATAAGTGAAATACACGTGAACAGATTTAGATTCGTTGAGGGCGATCCGCCAGTCCCTCGTCCATTCATTTACTTTATTCAGTGCGTTTTGCAGTTTTGCAGTCGTTTCTTCGATTGTTCTACCTACGGCTAGGATAGCGGTGTCATCGGCAAATGTAGCCAGGATAGTGCCATCTTCTTTCGGTATATCTCGAGTATATAACAGATAGAGAAGTGGCCCAAGAACGCTTCCTTGCGGTACACCGGCCGAAATTTCTATGAGCTCCGAGTATTCATTTCCATGTCTAACACGGAAGAGCCTATTCCCGAGATATGATTCTAGAATGTCGTATAGGCATACAGGGAGAACTTGTCGTAATTTGCAATTCAAGCCACCATGCCGCACCTTATCAAAGGCTTGCGAGACGTCATGGAATACGCTTGAGCATATCCTTTTCTCTTCAAGTGCCTTCTCGATTACGTCAGTAATTCTATGCACCTGGTCAATCGTCGAATGCTTACTTCTAAACCCAAACTGGTGGTCAGGGATAGGGTTATTTCCTTCTATAACCGGTTGGAGACGCCTTAGTAATATCCTCTCAAAAATTTTGGATATAACTGGAAGTAGCGAATTTGGACTATAAGATTTGACCTCATTTGGCGGCTTTCCTGGTTTTAAAACCATTATAACTTCCGTAACTTTCCATTGGTTAGACACGTGTTTTAATCTGAGCGCAGCATTTACAATATGAAGAAGCTTTTCTAAGTAAAGTTTTGAGAATTTCTCCGGTGATCAAGTCATAACCAGGTGCTTTCTTTGGTTTTAGATTCCCGATCTCATGTTTCAGTTCCCTTAGCGTTGCACTTGTAAGTGCTAAATCGTCAGATGGTAAATCCGGCCTATTGATATTGTCGTAAGACACTTGACCATCGTACGGTTTAAAGGTGTCTTCCAGGTGGGCTACAAAAACGTTCGCTTTTTCTTTATCTTCCCTTGCCCATTCATTGTGATTTAATTCAATAAGCGGCGCGTGGACCTTGGGCCTTTTGGTGCCTTTTACAGCTTTCTAAAGTGAATAATTGGAATCTGTTTTCGCTGTTAAACTTTCAAGATAAGAGCCTATCGCACGATTCTTAAAATCCTTTATAGTGTTCTTCAACGAATTGCACAGGTGATTCAAGTGAGCTTTATGTTGCGGAGCACGACCTTGTTGCCATTTCTTACGCGCTTTTCTTTTTTCCTTGGCCAATTCTTTTATTTCCGTAGGATATCGTAGACCGTATTTGTGCGGAGTTTTCCTTGGATTGGGAGTATTATTCCAAGAGGCGAGCTGTACGATCTCAACGAAGCGATCAACTTCAAGTGGAACGCTCAGTTCAACATTATCTTCAATTTCGTTCTTAAAGCCTTCCCAGTTAGTTGTTCTACCGGTTAATCTCGGTGGCTCTAGGGTATAGACGAGTTTTTAGCTCAATGTCAAAACAACTGGGGAATGGTCAGACGACAGATCAAAGCTCTCTTCAACTTTAATGTGGTTGGTAGAAATTCCTTTCGCGACGAAAAAGTCGATCAGGTCAGGTATTTTCGAAGTATCAGTTGGCCAGTAGGTCGGTTTACCCGTCGAATGGAAATCACAACTGTACTCCATACCTGCCTCATAGAGCATTCTGCCTTTTTGCGAGCTGTGTCTTGAGCCCCAGAATGTATGTTTCGCATTAAAATCGCCGCCAATAATGAAATTAGGTTTCAGCAATTGAAACAAGTTAGTAAAATCACTTTTTTCAAGCGCGGAACGCGGTGGGCAGTAGATAGATGAGATTTTAAGAGTACGCTGACTATTTTTTACTCGAATCGTGTACAATTGCAAAGTTTGATGCTCGATCTTTAGGTTTTCGGATTGTTTGATGCAGTCTTTAATAAACAATGATGATCCGCCTCTCGCTTTTCCCGAAGGGTGACAAGCGATTCGTTTTTTACGTGGGTTTCAGAAATCAAGCAAATATCGATATCTTATTCACGCAAGGATATTTCCAATTCGTCAAGTTTTTGCAGAAGTCCATTTGCATTCCAAGTACATATTTTTAACATTCGTTTTTCATTCATATTCTAGTTGGAGTACCCGTTTTCCCTGAATTGCTTTCGAGCTTAACCAGCCTATCGAGAATAATTTTACTTATTTTGCTTTGTTTAAAAATAGGGCAGGTAGATACCGTAAATATGTTACATATGATTCATAGAATTGATGAATTGATGTTGCACTGCGACCTAATGGTCTATTGTGCCCCCTGCTAATACCTATGAGAGGTTTATTTGAAATATAATTCCTTTCGAATTGTTATCGAGGGTCAAACACTCTTTCTTTGCCTTGGCAAGGATAGTTCACCCTAGAGTACCCTCTCTAATCCAGTTTCTGAGAATGAGAAGTGGATCTATGGTTGGTATATGCTCATCTGATAGGTGGTACTTGCCCAAGCATTTCAATCTTTTGTCAGTCAATGCCCCAAATGACTCCAGAAGATGCTCTGGAGTCTCACTGCACTCATTGCCGATTCTGCAAAGTCCTTCGTTTGTTATACCTAGTTTCCTTAAATGCTCCCCGAATTTACAGTGCCCCATTAGAAAGCCTATTAGGACACGTAGGTTGTTCTTGATAAGGGAGATGCACTCTTTAAATCTCTTCCAGTTGAAGTGTCCCATAAGTTCCTTAGCTTGCCTCTGACCTGGAATATTGTCCAAGGTTCTCGCCCTGTTTTCTTTCTTCATCTTCCTGAATTCTGCGCGTATAGTGTGGCTTCCTATTCCACAGAATGGTTCAGGTCCAATAAAGGATTCTGCTGCTCCTTATCTTACCAAGGAGACTGATTCTTCGTTTCCCTTTATTTCAGCGTGGCTAGGGATCCAATAGAGGGTTACCCTGTTAATGCTACCCAATTCCTTAAGTTTGTATAGGCATTCCCACACAAGTTTTGATCTAATGACATCAGAGTCAAGTGCATTGATAGCTGCTTGACTGCTATGTCGCATTTTTTGTATCTTCTGTCGAGATTGGTACTGGTACTTTTGCCCATAGCTTCAGAGTACTTTTTTCTCGGCCCAAATACACTTGTCCCTGTTCCTACTTCAGTTCTCGAGCCGTCGGTATACCACTTTAATGTGTGGATTCATTGCTCTAAGCTTAACTTAACTTTGCACGGAATTTCTTGAGAAGTACATCATATTCTTTTGAATTGATGCATTTCTCCCTCCCGAGATGCTCTCTTTTGCCATCCTTAGGATCGTCTGCTTTGCATATTGCTTTGCATTGAAGCGGAGTTATTTCCAGAAATACTTCAATGGCAGCAGTTGGACATATTCTCTTGGTCCCAGTAATACAGAGGTGTATTCCTCGTCGTGACTAGACTAGCTCGTTTGATCATTGGTCTCACAATGGCGATGTACATCCATCTTATAATGCTCGGGTTAAGTCCCCAAGACTTAACCGCTAGGCTCCTACATATCATGAGAACACGGGTGGCCTTTTTGTATATTCCTTCTGTGTACCCCAGAGTTTATTATCTAGGTGTGATCCTAGATATTTCACTTCTTTTACTGGTGTCAGTTCCGTGCCCGACAGCCGAATTGGCTTCAGTTCAAGCTTCCTCTTCCTTGTGAATGGTACTATTGTAGTTTTTCATGGGTTTATGTTGAGCCCAGCCTTGTAGCGCCATTGTTTAGTTGCTTTTAGACCACTTTGTATGATGTCACAAAGGGTTCCTTTCGAAATCAGTACTATGTCATCAGCATAAGCTTGACAGTTGATTCCGAAGTTGGTTAACTTTTCAAGAAGTTCATCCGCAACTAGACTCCACATTAGAGGAGATAGTACTCCTCCTTGTAGGCATCCTCTTGTTGTGTTGACCTTAATATCCAAGTTGGATATCTCGTACACTATCACACAGTAACAACACACGATGCTCCCCAGCTAAATCAGCCCAGTCGATGCAGTTTTCGGAGCATCGAAAGTCTCAAACAGAGGCACCTCTTCGATTACGTCTACTTTGTACCCAGATAGCTATTTCACGCTTCTTGACATTCGTGATCATGGATTTTAGAGCAGAGGTTCAGTTATTCTATTGTAGTTGTCTCGAATGTTGGGATTAAAACTTTTTTTTGTTGTGTGCTCTTGTCCGTTCACTCGATATGTTCGAGCCAGTGTTGTCACCGAGTCGAAAACCCTATCCATTTTTGATACGAAATTTGAAACCTGAAGGTCAAAATCGTCAGCTGAAAGCTCTAGAACATGAGGCATCGGTATGACAGTAACTCCATTAGGGAATTCAAGAGCTGCCCATTGGCGCATTAAGAGTTCATCCGCAACGTTCCATTTCGTCAAAAATCCTGACTCAGTCTTGGTAACCCCCACAGATCTGAGGTTGAAATTATGTCGAAGTTGGCCATATAAATAGTGTAGCATAGTGTGAGGTGTGATAAGCGTAACCATATCAATGGACTTGCAACAAAGGCTGAAAGCAGCAAGCAGGTGTGACTTTAGATCTGTCTACAGCATCACCAAGGAGCTCACAAGTGACTGGAGTTCCAGCCAACAACCAGTGAAGGGTTTAGTCGATTTTCATATGAGGATCAGCTCTGATGGAATCCCAGTTGATCTCTTTCAAGAGGCGCGACATCAGAAGAATTACTCCAATCGCTTATTCGGAGAGCGTTTCCCAGAGGAGTGCAAAAGAGGGAAGTTTCCAAAAATAGGGTAACCTGATGGATTGTCTAATCTGGAGAGATATATGAGCTTTTTCGGTCGTAGCCAATATATTAGCTAGCATAGTTCTAAGTACGAGTAGAATAAAAGAATGTTTAGATGCAAACACGGGTGTTGATCAATCAGGTTTCCGCCCCAAATCCTGCTGCACCTAGAAGATTATCTCCGCTACATCTACTGTTCATCGACGTCGAGAAGGCGTTCGAGAGCTTGAATCACGATACCCTGGTTGGCCTTGGGCATGAGAGGCACACCAGAAAAATATCCCGTACAAGAGTGGTAAGTGTTACGTTATGCATAATGGTGAGCTGTCAGAGGATAGCTTACCATTGTGGAGCACGACAGGTTTGTATACTCTCATACTGTTGTTAGTTGATCATCAGCGGTTTACTTCTAAAGGGTGATTCAATTGGAGGTTACAATTTAAATTTGAAATAAAACATATTGCTGAGGCAGTGATATTAAACATGAATAATTATATCGGCCAAATGGGTGCCACGGCTGGCCTTGCAGACATCCACCCTTTTGATGCAATTTTCCATTACTTTTCGGCATAAATCCTGCGACAGTTAATAAATAAAGAGTTGTCCTTTAGCTCTGGAATCATTTTGGGATCATTGACAACAAAATCCAACGGCGTGATATGGCACGATCTTGGTAACCAATTTTAGTTTTCTACACGAAAGTTGATGCGGCCGGGTTGTGTGGCAGGGCTGTGTGGCAGGTGGCACCGTCGCATGTCTTCCACATCAACATTGTCCGATTGGTGCCAAAAATAATTTATTATCATGTCCCAATAACGTTCACCATTGACTGTTACAGCAGCACCACGAGAATTTTCGAAGAAGTACGACCCAATCATGCCGCCGTCGTCGACCGAAAATCCTCACCAAACAGTGACTTTTTGCGGATGCCCGTGGATTTTCATGACCCTAAATACGACAGTTTTGTTCGTTTACGTAGCCGTTCAGTTGAAAGTGAGCCTCATGGTTGAAAATGATTTTGTTCGAAAAATCGCTATCAACTTCGTGGTTTTCTAACACCCAGTCAACAAAATCAAGACGAAGCCAACAGACCCAACAGACCGTGACCAGGGTCTGTTGGCTTCAGTTTCAGAGTCAATTGAATCTTATAGGTTTGCAGAAGCTACGTGGAGCTCTAGGAAATTTTAAATTGCTGGGAATGATGGGGAATCGATTTTAACGGATTACGGCGAACCCTGTTACTCACTACGGCCATGTTTTCGATTGACTACGAGGACTCACTTGTCTTTGGACATCCAACACTGACCCGGTTCGATCTGAGATGGCTTCCAACTATTAAAATGCTGTGTTCTCTAGTATACCGCCCCGTAATCGCTGCAAACCTTCCTAAATAGATTTAAGGATTTTTCGACCGAATCGTGTCTCAAAAGAACTGCTTTATCAGAGCCTATAGACACCATCATGCGGAGGAGAATGTGGCAGTGAAAGGGCACAGACAACTTCCACTCACCCAGTCAGGCAGAATAGACCTAAACAAACGTGGCACAAAACAGTCGCGGAAGAATCATAGTTCTTGAACGAGTTGAACTGAAATGCATTACAGAACTCCGAACAAGATGACTCCCACAAGAGCTGACAGGATTTAACTAAGCACGCAGTTGGGCTGGTATGAAATAGTTCTCTAGAAATACCTTCATACATATTCTACATTCTTCTACAAAAGCTATTAGCTAGAAAAGTCAATTCGTACACCCTAAATGACCCACACCCTTAACCCCTATCGCCCCATTCGATCAGATTGAATTTTGTATCTCTAAAGGCTCCACCAAATGTATCCGCATAGAAAACAAATCCATGCTATCAATTGTAAAACATCTCCTTCATCATTGAAAAACTAATCCGAAGCCATTCGCTGTCATTATCAGAATTATAGCACATTCGGTCTAGCCGCCACAAACCATTCGACGGAGGAGAGATTATCTAAATCGGCACAACGCCATTCCCGGAAACTACCAAAGATAAGCGGGACACGAACAAAAAAAAAAAAAATCCATTTTCCGAGTATGACCAGACATTTGTGGTCGAGTGAATTGCAACGGAATTTATTATGGTAGCCCCACAGACACAAAAAGGAAAGTCGAAGAACCGGCTAACCAGTGTGGATGCAACAAAAGGAAAACTGTTCCCCCAACGCACTCCCCCGCTATGTTGAATTGCAGAGGAAGCAGGAAAAAATAAATCCCCCCCCTATGTCCTTAATTCAAGTCCTTGAAACGGCGAACGATGAACAGCGAAGAAATTATTTCCTTGCATTGTTTGAGCGAAACTAGGAAAAATGCTCTTGTACTCCCGTCTACAGCCGCCCCCGTTCAAGGCGTTTAATGCTCTGCCGGGACGAAATTTTGTGGTCGCTCAGACACAAAACGACTACGAAAAAAAAAGGAGCAACTAAATAAAAGAAGGAAGCATGAAAAAGAAAGTGAATGAAGGAATTTCATTTTCGTTGAAGATTGAAAATAAAAACACTAAAAAAAAGGACGAATAATTCGCATTTGTCCTCGGAATTCGTTGTGTGGGTGGATGGAGTGGGTTGCATTAATTCGCTAGGATATACTCTTACTCATTCGTATATGAGGGGCGAGGATTAAGCGGGGCGAGAGCATCCCAACAGCTATCACAAACAGGAAGCGGAAATTAGTGATGCGAAACCGACGGCGTGTGTCAGGATGAGATTTTCTATTCACTTGGGAGAAAAAACGCGAAAGGCGCAAAGACTTTTTTCTTTATGTTTTGTTTCCTCTTTGGGTGTGTAAATGGGCAAAGTCAGATTTGGTATTTGTATCTGTATCTCACTGTCCTGCGGCATTGGGAGTACCAATGACAAATGAAGTGTAACGCCATGATTTATGGCGGCAAGTGTCATCCGCTTTGTCAGCCTTTGTGGGTAGATGAGTGAGTGCTATGCGAATAGGGTCGGTAGTTTGCTTCATGAAGGATTCATGAATTTCACGGATGATTGGAAAAGTTATCTGCACTTAATGTCCGCGCCTGTCACTTGCGGGGAACGTTTGATGTAACAAATTGAATTTTGTCACAATGTAGATGTTTTGGGGGTGGGGGGCTGGGGAAGAGCTCCATGCTTTCTTGCTGATAAAACAGGAAAAAAGAAGCAATTATTGGGCAAACTTAAATATTTTATTGTAATTCTGTAAAAGTTTAGAGGTCGAGCGTGGGTTCCACGTGCCGGCCACAAAAGGAAAACACAGAGTGACGTCACAAGACTGTATATTAACGAAAATAATTTGCTCGTATCTGTGCAGTGTACACTGTGAACTGGCAGTGAACTGACAGAGATTGACACCGAGAACAGAACATTGTGGATAGCCTGACATCAAGCTCTAAAGGACAACTAATAGTCCCTCCAGATAAACCCCTTGGTACAGTTTTTGACTGACAAATCGCTTGCCATAACAACAGAAGGATTCTGAGATCTAGGAAAGTGGGGGAACTAGTTTTTATGAGTATATATCCACTGATCCACGGGCCGTACCCAATTCTTGAAATTATGAATTGCATGGCATAACCCCAAGTATTAATATGCGGAGAGTAACGTTATCCCGATTGTCAAAATCCTGATTACTGAAAAAATCCCGCTTCATAAAACCCCACCTTTGGAAATCACATTCTTTCTTCAAATTTTTTTCAACAATTCCGCTTTTTTTAAATCCACGTCTTGCGTGCAGGTAGTCTTTCTTTTATTCCTAGTTACCTACTTATGTCCTGTATCCCCTTGTGGGTCCTAGGGTCTCCAATTCGACGCGCCAACGTGTACGGTTTCTGGCAATGTCTCCAACGCTCTTCCCAACGGATTCTTTGGTGATCCTCTTGGCTATCAGTTCGGTTCCACCATCGGTTGAGACAATATTCCCTTGATACTGGAAATCCTCTACCCTCTCTACCAGTAGTCCAGCAATATTGAGGTAATAAGTTTGTTCCAAGGATGATTTTTTGTCGTATTAGCTTTCAGCCCGAGGACGCCTGCCTCCCTCTCCACATCTACTGTCATTTGGTGCAGGTTCATATTTCTTCGAGAGCATACAGCGTCAGCATAGTCAAGATCTTTCAGTTGGGATGTAAGTATCCAACGAATTTCTCCATTTCCCGTCGATAAAGCTGCACGAAGCACATCGCTAATCACCAATGGGAATAGTATTGGTGAAAGAATTCAGCCTTGTCTTACCCCATTGTGGACCTCGAATTCTTCAGATAACCTTCCTCTGTGCAGAACGTGACATTTGGACCCACCGTAGCTTTGATAATAGCAATTAATACTCCTGCGTAAACTGCCTGTTGACACAGGGAGTGTCAAACGTCTTCTCAAAATTGATTAACAGTGGCGATCTATGTACTTATATTCAATGCACTGCTCGATGATGATCCGCAGGGGGTTGATGCGGTGGACACAGGAGGATTCAAATCGAGTGAGTCTACAAAATGTTGTTTGATTTGCTCCAGGATGATTTTAGCTGTTATCTTAGCTACAGCACGCAGCACGCAGATACCCCGCAATTTTCGTCTTAGGAAGCTTGACGATCATACCCTTCTTCCACTAGTCAATAAGGTCTCAGCTTCCCAAGATCTCTCTGTCAGTGGGAGCAGTAGCTTAGCCGATGTTGTTGGCGCTACTTCGAAGAGCTCCGCGGGAATACCCTCAAGTCCTGCCGCCCATATTGCTTTTCTTTTGTTCTTCATTCTTTAAGTTTTATTTTGTTCATTGCTCCGATACCCAAAAAGTAACAACAGAACCCTTTTAGTGAGAGTCAGTTGTCTGTCCGTCTGTTTGTCATACCCTCATAACTTTTCAATCGTTAGACTTAGAGATGTAGAAAACAAAACAGAATTGAGTCTTGCTAACCCGCACTTAGTTCTGGAGTAACATTTTCAAAAAGTGGAAAAAACAACAAAGTTTTGAAAGTAACAGTGTGGATATCATCATCAGATTCCGAGAAGAATCAAAAATACTGGGAAAAATGGAATGTTAAGCTGGTCACAAATTTGTCCTATCGTCCATCCACCAATCCACATTGAAGCATTAAGGTTGGCAGTGTATTTTCAAAGATTAGTTGAATTATCATTGTAAGCATCGAGATCTTACATTTGTACAAAGTATGGCTGAAAATTTATCGTAATTTTTACGACCATCGACATTTTGACGAACTGCACGGACAATCTTGTCATAAAACCGGTGACTGCTCCTGAAAATGTCCTTTCCTGCGTGGAGAAATCCGATTTTGTCCTGATGTTAGCAGGTTTCTTTTGTTTTATAAGAAATACAATTTCGAGATCCCGGAGCACTAAGAGTCGATTTTCGGTCCATTGTACTACCGAGCAGATGCCCCTTTTTTAGTGCAGTGGTTGGAGAAACTTTGATTTTATTCGATTCTCTTTTATGGTCGGGTGGCTCTTGGTTGCTGTCCCCCGTTTGGGCTCTGTATAGTTCAAATACTCTACCAACTACGTCGTGCCCACCCACTTGTTAGCAGATACTTGGTTGTGTTTTTATGGCAGATGAACCTGTTGAAAAATCATTGATGTGTATACTTCGTTTCTCCCTGTCCAGACAGGTAATCCTTCTGAAAAATCATCACGTTTGTAGCCACCCTTTTGCATTTTTACATAAACACGGACAGACTGATACAAACGACTTTCAAAGAATAATTAAGCGTACAGAAGTCCAGAGGTACCTTTCAGAGCATAGAAGGGTTTTGTCGAGTAATGCCAGTTTCAATTTCACCAAAATCTGTTAAGAGGTTCTTGGGGAAGGTGTATGGGAAAATTGTTTTGAAAACCCCTACTCATATCTTACTCCCACTCTATTCGATTTAGATCAAATCCAAAGGAAACTAGTAACAAATCAGTTTAAGCCTACGTGCCAAATTTCATCGGAATCCGTTTAGGAGTTTTTGAGTTACACAGCAACAAAAATGACTTAAAGTCTTTTGAAACCCTTCACCACACATCCAACTCACACTTGGGCCAAATTTGACAGTTTTTTGACAAAATAACCTAAATACTCGTATCAGGATGCACATGCATACAAATTAAGAGAGGAGAAGCATATGGGCAGACATGGTTCAATAAGTGTTTGCTTAACATGACCCCCTCAAGTTTGAAAACAGCTTTCCCTTTTTCTGCGAATTAAAAGAAGAGAAGAATAATCGGCCTCCGAATTCTTCACTGTTGAATTTGTAATGAAATTGTGGTCATACAACCCAGTCCTAGCGCGATTGCCATGTGTCTACCGGGTATACCTACGCAGTGGCCGGTCGCCTGGCCGGCGTAGTCAGGGTAGTAATGTACTATATGTGGCTATATGGACACTTTCACACACGTCAGTGTTTAGCCGGCTGTTGCTTCGGATTGCTTCGAGGGGTATCCATTCATATCTGACAATTGTGGGTTGTGTGAAGTAATATGTGAAGGAAATATTTATGAGAACATGACCTGAGGTATTTTCACCGGCAAAAAAGCCGTTGTTTGTGATAGGGAACAACTGATCTGTTGTCTTTTGGCCCGGCGGAAATCGACGAGGTGAAATAGATTTTACTATCCTCATTACGCCGATCTTTTTTTTATGGATTCGCCAATGGATGTGGTAATCTCCTAAAGATTCTAGTAGCCTACTAGCATGCACGATTCGTATACCCGATTACTCGATTCCAGGAATGTGCCAACGTACTAATCCATACCCAGCTCACTTCTACCACTCTTCCCGCGGGACTGCCGTTAGGTATTACTTCGCGGGGCTGGTTAGCAATTCATGCTATGCTTCTTGTATTGCTGCTTCTGCTCTCCTTGCTTTCTCAATTATAGGAAGCTCCTTTTGCATATTCCTTACGAGTTCATTCAGCTCTCTGATCGCAACATGTGGTCTTCATCTTGATCTTGACAATCTGGACAGAAACGTGAGCTATCGTGCCCAAATCTGTGTAAATACTTCCGATAGCCACCGTGATCCGATAGGAACTGTGTAAAATGGTCGTCTTATCCACGCCTCGATGGTGGAGACCAGCTTGTAAGTCCATCTGCCTTTTGTACTGTTTTCCCACCTAGCTTGCCACATAGCTATTAATATTGCCTTCTCTTCCTCTTTTACTTTCTTGACAATTCCTGCTTCTTGATTGCTTGAGCTTCTCCTTTCGTAGATCCTTACCATCTCGTTTGCAAGGATGTCGATAGGGATCAGTCCAGCTATGACACAGGCTGCTTCGTCCGATATTGTTCGAAAACCGCTGAATGTTCTTATCGCGCAGAGCTTGTATGTTGCCGACAATTTCCTCCGTGTCTCCATCGTTGCTAACGTCGCCCCCCAAACCGGGTCAGCATACAGGAGAACCGAGCTGACGACTCTGGATAATAAAATCCGTCTAGCGTACCCAGGTCCTCCGATGTTTGGTACTATTCGATAGAGGGCCGCATGCAGTAGGGAAGCTTTCTTGCTTGAGTATTCTACATGGGCTTTAAACTTCAATTTATCATCAAGCATTACTCCTAAATATTCAACTGTTTCTTTTGATCTTATAGTCTGGCTGCCGACTCGAATATTCGCATATTCAACAGCCTTTCGATTTGTTATAAGAACAGCCTCCGTTTTGTGATCTGCGAATACTCGCCAGTCTTTGATTTTTGCGATTGCTTTGTTTGTCGCTGACTCTATTTCGTGGATGTGTTTGGCCACGGTAATTACGGCGATTTCATCAACTAACCCTATTATTCTAACTCCTTGTGGCAGTGTTAGGCGCAAGACTCCGTCATACATAATATTCCATAGAACAGGGCCTAGTACCGATCCTTGTGGGACTCCCACAGTGACGTCATTACGCCGATCTGGTGACCGTCCACTGCCTATACCCAACAAAAGCACGGTAATCGTGCCGGGACTGGTACGTGTGTAAGTTCCCATTTGATTCCATGTTTCAATACGAAAAATTCACCGGCCGCTGGTACTTTGGTGTGAGTGAAAGGGCTCTAATGCATGTGGCAATTGTGAGATGTGTGAAGGAAATATTGATGAAGACACGACTAAGGTAATTTCACCGACAAAAAACCGGGATGTGTGAAAGGTTGATTTTTTTGCCGGGACTTTAAACTACAGTTAAACGCGTACACCATGACAAAATGAAAGCATTTCTTCAGTTCGAATCTATACAATTTTCTAGATTTCGACAAATTTTTCACGAAAGGTGAGACCGTGAGAAAACTTTTTGGTATTTTCCGTGACTCGAATCTTGAGTTTCCATCCCAGTGATTGCACATTTAACAACTGAGCCACGGCGGCGCCCACTATTTACAATAAAATCTTTAAATTTGGTAAGCGCTTCGAAGAATATCCTAACTATCTACACTTTTATGAAGGTTTTCAATTGATCGCGATGGTACTATTATAGGGCCTAGTGTTTAATGAACCTAACCTCACATTTGACAAAGAGGTATTGTCTCGTACACAAACCTTTTTGGCTTTAATCAGCCATAAAAAAAAAAAATACTTTTACTTCAGCAAATCCTTTAGATGTCATGGTATTTATTTCTAAAATAAAACCCTCTGCAAGGATAAACTAGAACAATTTTCAAATTAACAGTAATTGCGTGTGCGTGGTTGTCTCATTTTCGCTGATTGTGCACAGCTGACGGTATCGTGTCTCTGCTTTCTGCTTTATCGACGAAAATTTATCTCTTTTTATTTTACGATTTCTTAATTATTGCTATAAAAACCAAGACAAGATACAACCCCAAACGCACATCTATCAACGACTATATGTCATTAATGAATCGCAGTAGCAAGCGTTCATATTTAATGTCAACTTAAACATCCTCCCATAAAGAACACTCATACGCCATGCAGCACCATATCATCCGCAGCTCCTCCCCGCGCACACACAGTGATAAATCCTTGCAAAAGGATATTAGCATACTCATTCCAATGTCGCATTAAAATAGAACCTTCCACCCTCCGCACCGTATATCCTTGTAGCAGAAGAAAAAAAAAACCTCACACACGCACCATAGACAGACTTTGCTCATAACAAAGGATATCATATGTAATTTAATGACATTCAACCACCCTTCAAAGAAAGGGGGCCTCTAACCACACGCGCACCATCCCGAACAAAGAACCGAGTGACTAAAAATAAAACGAAGGATCTCCCATACCCGCGCGCAAAAAAAAAATGACAATCAGCTCCTTTAATGGCCACTATAAATCGTATCCTCAACCCTCCTTCGGCCAGCTGTGTTTTGTCGATAAATCAATTTCGATAAAGTCAACGCGCTCCGGGGAGAGGGGGCGGGCGCTGATGATGGTGTACTAGTTGTTCGTGGCTCCGCAGGAATTCAATGTGCAGAGCTTCTCTCTCTCGCTCGAGGAACGCAAATTAATTAAAAATATGCTAAACGGTTGACAGGATGCAAGAGAAAGGGGTTGATGGTTGGTTTAGCCACCCACAATCCCCATTGCTCTGGGTACGTGGTTCGATGTGTCATATTGTTGTTATTGGCCCAAAAGCAGGTTGTCCATCTGATACACTGTTCTACCCTGTTATTGTCGTTGTATGTCATCGAAAGTCTCCCGTTTTGCATACAAATGGTCCTGTGATTAGGTACAGAGTTCGAAGCAGTCACAAAGTGAATTTAATCGCTTCGAATGGCAGCTAGCCTGTGGAGCCCGATGAGTTGATATTTTCATAATGAAAATGTTGCTCTTCGTGCATAAATTATAGCTTCCGGCCTAAAAGTGTCCCGAAACAGGAACAGGCTTCATTGAATTTTGAAAATAAAAAAATTGTTTTTCCTCCTCTCTAAGAGGGAAACAGATGTTTTTTAAATGTTTTCTATCCCCGGATGTGCGAGTGTTTCGTCTCTCTCGAAAAATGGAGCAATAAAAGACGGATGTGGAGCACAGCCGCCGGTAGACAAGGAAATGAATTCAATTTAAATTGATTGCGGGGGTTGCCTAGTCATGTTTTCCTTAAGAGTGAATCGGGGTGGAAATGTACTTAATCATCAAAAGGAGAAAAAAATCCTTTAATGTGACATATTATGTGCATAACTCGGAGCGGAACACAGCGGGCGTTAGAGCAAAGTCTAGGGAGAGATGTCAAATGCAAATTAGGTTAAGGGATGAAAGAGGCCATATTTTTTTTTTTTTTTTTTCTCTTATTGACATATGTGGCTCACTTAGAAACCATTGAAGTACGGAAATGTTGACTTTAAAAATTTAATAATTTAGCATTTCTTGGAATTTTACTTATCCGTTTATGTTTTGATAAATTCAAGTCCACCGTTTCAGAGAATGCAGTTGACAGTCTTTACGTGTTAGGTTCACCGATTGTTACAAAATATTTAGATCGAATATTTAGACACTCTTAGTTATCAAAACCTCGACGTGCATTAACTTCGAGGTTTTGATAACACATAATAACTGGGAATCTAGTGGGTTGACTCATTTTGAGTCTAACCCAGACCATCAGTCTTGGCCTTTAGAAGTAAGCTAACTGATCTTGGCTTCTGGACAGATTTCGCCAATTATATCGATGACGGTCTTGATGAAATTTCGACTCACCTCAATGAAAGTAAGCGGAAAGTGAACGCGATCATGATTAGCATGCGCTTGTAAGTATATCTCTTAAAAAGCATTGGGATGAGGTTGTAAAGATACTATTCTTCTAAGATATTTGAATATGGCACTCTTTTCCGACCTATAGGAATCTTTCTAGTCTGACAGACTCAAATTCTCCTGTTTTTCAAACTTGGGTGGGCTGTGCAAGTGCAATCGCAGCAAAGCGACTCGTTCTTCAAACCATTACTTTTAGAGGTTGGGAGAAGAGTTAAACTGTGTTTTTACGGATAGCTTCTGCGAATCAAAACTAATTTCCATTACCAACATAGCTTTTGTTTAGGTTCATCCACACGTAAAGTGTGCTTAAAGTGCATTAGAAAAGTATCACCGACCCGTTTTTGTTATTGAGGTTGACTTTCAAGCTCTGGACTTTTTAAGGCAATGGCAAAGAAAGATTGATGTATATAAGTAGGTACACTGAAAGGTTATCCACAAAATGTCTTATTTGCCAAAAAAAATAGCAAACTTTTAAATGTATAATTTTTTTTTACCGAGAGCAGGTGAAAATCTTCTAAAGACCGCGCGTGCTTATGGTAGTGTGAGATTTCTACTCACTAAAAAATGTCTTTTTCTAAGATTAATACTACAACTAAGCTGGCGCTTATCCAGCAGTTTTATTTTCGCTTACGAGACTCGTGATTTTTGGAAAGAGATGTTCGTATCTAATTTAAAAAGAATGTTGCACTTCAGGCAGGTTAAATTCCAATGAAAGTTCCTGCGGTTTTCACGACCGGCATATACTACGACGCGAAGTCAAAAGGTGTTGTTCTTTGCAGACGACGAATTGAACGGTACGGTTACAATGGCCGTGAACATGATCTTTGTGTTTACGAGCAAATTTTGCTATCTCTTCAACGACGCTGGCAATTCCCAGATCTCGATGAATATCGTCGTTACGTACGTACCATAGTGCACTAACGATAGTTCTAAGAACCTTATTTTCGAAAGTTTGTAGGATGTTTCTATTGCTTTTCCTGGTACAACTCCATAGTTGTAGACTATACGTCCACACTGGCTTTAGCACTCGCTTATAGATAAGCAGTTTGTTATGTAGGCTCAACTTCGAATGAATGAGTATGTCGGTATTTTTTTTTTATTTTTATAATTTGCACGTGTGAAAGGGGTTATGAATACCCTTATACTAATTTTAGGACACGGGCGTTTTTGAGAAAAGGGGAAGAGACAGAGAGAAAGACAGATTGGTGTAGTTGGTTTGAAACTCAGCTGGTATTAAGTTTCAGTGAACTCCAAGGGTGGCTGTCCAGATAACTGGGGAGCTTGTTTGTTTTTGCTTTTGTCGTTGCTCATGATTCACAGTATTTTTTTTTCCGTTCTGCTGATGTCATTATCACGATTAAGTTGCATTTTAGCCATACGACCGCCCTACTACCAGTGTTATGCCTTCACAGCAGAGTTGATATAAGCTTTCGTAATTGGTCGACTTTTTATTTATGCCGAATAAATAGATGATTATTGACATCGAACAGTGAACCTGTAGCGTGACAAGCGATGATGTTACCACTACACCACGGCCACCCTCAGTATTTGTTTTCGAGCTCGTCGCGTTTCTTTTTTACGTGGGATTTTCATTTAAGCTTAATATCTAGAGTCATTCTTAGATATTTTGCTTCGTTCGCGTACAGTATTTGAGCCGAGTTTAAATATACGGGTAATCTATCCACTTTTTTGTAGGTAAAGTTAACGTGAGAGATTTGCTTTCGTTCAGCACAATACTCCAAGAATTCGCCCAAGCGTTGACTTTATTAATAGCATGTTCGTCCGCAAACGTGGCGACGACGCAGTTTCCTTCCCGGCGGGATATCACGTGTGTAGAGTACATATAGAAGCGGGCCAATCACACTTCCTTGTGGGACTCCGGACGCAATCTCCTTGAACTCAGAGTAATCATTTCCGTGCTTAACACGAAAAAGTCTTTCGGTGAGGTACGATCGTAAGATTAGAAAGAGTTGTCGTGGTAGTAGTCGTTCCAATTTATACTCCGAGCCTTCGTGCCAAACCTTATCGAAAGCTTGTGAGACGTCAAGAAATACACCACAATAAATCTTTTTATCTTCGAGAGTTTTCTCAATCACTTCAGTTATTTCGTGGACTTGGTCGGTTGTAGAATGTTTGATTCTAAATCCAAACTGATGGTCGGGAATGAGACGTCTTTCGTCGATTACGGGTTGTACTCATTTTGGAAGTAGTTTTCCGAACATTTTAGAGATAATTTACAAAATAATAGTAAAATGAATTACAGTATGAATTCGGCCTTTCCAAAAAGAACAACCTTTTCAGGTACATTTTTATCTAATCTTTACACAAATACCTGCCGGGCTTCTGTATATGACAAACAAGTTGGTGTATGCTTCATACCAAATTATTTCAAGTTGCCTTCCTCCAAAGGTCATCATTGGCACAAAAGTTATAGTCCGTCAAAATCGATTCGTATTTATGATACTCCACCCGTCATTCATTAACCAAACCCCATTAAAGTAGACTTACTTAGGTCCTTTAACCCCTCGGGGGGCATAGGGCGTCAACCACGCATGCGCAACATCTTGGTCGTACTTCTTCAACGCGTTTGAGCTGCCTCCAACTCATTCCTATAGAACTCGATTCCTCCTCAACTGTTCTGCCCCATGTTTGCCTCGGGCGTCCCGCTATTCTGCCTGCTTGGGTGAGCGGTTTCCACTGCATGGCGTAATTCGCAATGGAGTTGTTTTCGCACCGTAGGGTGTGTCCAATCCACCAAATAGGCTTAGTAATACAAAATTCAGAAGAATCATTTCCAGGACTTTGCCTCAAGAGAAAAGTGGGCGTGGCTTTCACAGAATTCATGGATTACGATGGGAATTAAGCAGTTTATTTTTTTTAAAGAAGGTGAAGATCTCGAAAGATACTATGGGGATCTCAAAGGGGTTTTTAGCCGCACTAAAAACACCCTCGATCATGGCCAATATAAGAAAGATCAGCAAATGATTTTCACTTCTTTTTCCATGTAATCGCTTTAGAAAATATATTATGTCTTTGAATAATTTCCCTTCACAGTTAAATCATAATCTTGTGGTATCACAATGGACCTATCTAAGTGTGTCCCACAATCTTAGAACATTATTGTGTATATCTAGGTCGACTTCTATCTCAGGGTTGGTGTATATCTGCAATCTTTGATGACATCAGTTACCGGGGCGATATGCAAGTCATGATGTACTCGTAAGTCTTTGTTTCTTACGTGCCATGGGCCATTGACTATTCCACGAAGGACTTTATTTTGAAATGTTTGTATTATTTTAATATTTCTTTTCTGTGTACAGTCACATAACTGAATGCCATACGTGTTCTGAATAGATAGCTCCGAATTTCGTCCTATTAGCCAGTACAGCGATATATATTATATATCTAATTCTTAGGCTTTCTTTTTAACGTGTTCCTTCTACTTTAATTTGGCATTTAAGATACTCGTACTTTGCTGTGTTAGTATAAGGAACTATTTGTTTGCTGATAAGAATGGGCAGAGGCATGTCTCTTATTTGTAAAGTTAACGTGGATAGACTTTGTCACATTAAGTTAAAT
The DNA here is from genome assembly GCA_963082735.1 of Pocota personata. Taxonomy (NCBI): domain Eukaryota; kingdom Metazoa; phylum Arthropoda; class Insecta; order Diptera; family Syrphidae; genus Pocota; species Pocota personata. The sequence goes on along the minus strand of OY720431.1, from coordinate 31,164,400 downwards.
ACGCCATTGTTGCGCCGAATCCATCACTTTATTGACTGCATTCTGCAGCTTAACATTAGTTTTGTCTGCGCATTTGTCAAGTACTGCGGTGTCATCTGCAAAAGTGGCTACCATGACGTTGTTGTCTAGTGGTATATCCCTTGTGTGTAATAAATAGAGTTGGTCCGAGACACTGCCTTGAGGGACTTACTTACTTACTTAGATGAAGCTACAGTTAGAGATGAACCTGGGCCTCTTCAGTTAGCCCGGTCCTTAGTTAATTGCCTCCAGTTGCGCACTTCAAGTCGGTTGAGGTCCTCTTTTACTTGTGCGCGACGTGCTGCGTACGAGTACTGCGTTGTTTCTACGGGTTCGATTCGAAGATCTGTGGGCTGGAGCATTGGTGTTCATTCGCTCTATATGCCGCCAGCCATCTTAGGCGGCTGATGCGCAGTTTTTTTATCAGGTCAATGTCGCTGTACAGCACGTATATTTCGCCGTTAAATTTTCTCCTCCAAAGCCTGTCAACGCAAACGGGACCGAATATCTTACCGAATATCAGCGTCCATGATACAGCGCCATAAAGCAGAACTGGGATGATTAAGGTCTTGTATGGAGTCTCCTTAGTTGTTAGGGATATGGCCTTACTACTAAATTCCCCACTCAGTCCAAATAAACAATTGGCAAGAGTTATTTTTCGTTTGAATTCTGTTGAGGTGTCATTGCCAGAAATTATAGCAGAGCCAAGTCCCTTACTACCTCTCGAAGTTATAGCTGATGACTGTGACGTTCTGTCCAATCCGTCGGTGTTAACAGCATGTATTTGGTTCTGTCCCCATTTACCGCTAAACCCATTTTGGCAGCTTCCATTTCAATACTAGCAAACGCACCAGTAATAGACCGCTGCTTTCGTCCAATTATGTCAATATCATCGACGTACGCTGGTTAGTTGCACAGATTTTTGAAAGATTGTGGCTCCGGTTTCGCATGTCACATGACAGCGCATCACCTTGTCTAAATCCCTTTTTGACATCTAAGGTCTTGGTGATGTCGTTACCGACCTTGATGGAGCAGCGAACATTATCCTGCACAGACGGGCGAGTTTGACAGGGATTCCAAAACTAAACATGGCTCTATGTAGCTCGTCTCTTTAAATGTTGTCATATGCGGCCTTAAAATCGATGATGGTATCGATTTGGACTTCTTGGGTTTTCTCCAGGATCTGCCGAAGTGTGAAAATTTGGTGGACTGTGGACTTTCCTGGCCTAAAACTACACTGATAGGAGCCAATCAGATTGTTATCGAGGGGTTTCAGGCGTTCACACCTTATGGCAGATAATATCTTGTACACGATGTTAAGGAGGCTGATACTTCTGTAATTGGCGTAGTTGAGGGGGTCTCATTTATTGTGGATCGGGCAAACGATGCTGAAATTGTGGGACACCTGCCGTTATTTCGTTCAATTTTGAGAACTCTTCACCGTACCGTACTCAAAAAAATCTATCTGCTACATAAGATTTCAGTAACTCATCTAGGTAGGTCTCTATGCAGTTTGACCTCCATGTCCTTATACCACACCTTGTCAAAGGCTTGCTCTACGTTCAGGAATAATATTTGTTTACTGTCGAATGCTTTCTCTTTCACGACGGTAATATAGTGCACTTGATCTCTTGTCGAATGCTTATTCTTAAACTCAAATTTAGGGTTCAAAAAGAGTCATCTTTCAATAATAATTTTTTCTAGCCTTTTAAGGAATACTTTTTCAAAAATTGTGATAATATCGAGTATCGAGAGTAAAGATATTGGCTTATAGGATGTAACTTCTGCAGCTAGCATTCCTTGTTTTAGTATTACGACTACTTTAGCGATCTTGCAGTGCTGAATAACATGTCCAAGTTTAAAATAGGCATTAGAAGCTTAAGTTTTATTGTGGATACGTCCGGTAGCTCTTTCAAAATTTGCGCTGTAACAATGCGCTTTTTTATTTGTCTTGTAGTGACATGGGGTATTTCTTCGTCATCTACTTTATCCACAAATTCTAAATTTTCATTCACTAAGTCCGGTGGGAAAGGTTTACAAACGCCCGGCCGGTGTTCTGCAAAAAGATCAGCCTTCTTTCTGGGGTTCCCAATAACCGTAAATTGAGAAAACAAAAACTGGGCGATATGTTTTCTATCTTCTGTCTAATATTGTCTTTCAGAGCTGCAAGAGTCTGTGGCAAATTGGCAGTGGTAAAGGTGATCTTGCGGGCCAATGCAAATCTCCACAACGGGATATCGTCTTTTTGAAACCACATGTGTTCCAACCCCAATTTCCCAATTTACATGGTTCTGTAGAGCTCTCCAGTGACCAGCAGCGTGTTTGAAAATGTAAGACCCAATCATCCTTTCACTACAGACGCTGCACCGCACAGTAACTTTCAGTGGATGTAAAACCGATTCTTGAATAATACGCGGGTTTCCAGGGCCCCAAAAGCGGGTATTCTTCCTGGAGAGATGGAAATGTGCTTCATGATTAATTTTGAAGCAAAATCGTCCTCTTCATGGTTCAGGCTTATGATATGCTGGCTGTATCCCAGACGTGCTTGGTGGTCTGCGGGCAGCAACTGATGCACCATCTTAGTTTTGTACGGAAACATCTTCAAGTCTTTCACTAAACTATGCTGCAGTGATCGCCTGGAAATGTCCAATTGCGTGCCTCGTCCTCTCGTTGATGTTTCTGGATACTCTTCCATATCCTCGCGCCCAGCATCAATATTCTCGGCCGACTGGCCTGTTCTTCTTGGTCTGTCAGCCCTCGCCGTATCTCGCGTTGAGCCAGTCTCTTCGAGGCATGAGGCTTGTCGAATTGTGCCACCAGTCGAGAAATCTTCGACGAAATTCACCTTATGGCCTTATCACTGATGATATTTATATTTATTTCCAGGTCAAACGTCTCACGATGGGCTTGCTAAGGTCCCATGAAGAAAGTCGTCCTCTGGTGAATAACAGTACAACTTCAACTCTGAAAAATCGAACCAGCACGCAAATGCTGTCCAATGGCTACATCAATGATGAAGCCTTTGAACCGGAGAAGTTCATATCAAGTAAATTCGGTGACTCCTGTCGACAGTCACTGACAGCGATACCAATGATGGACGCACTCAATTTGAACGACAACAGTGAGTTTACCTTAAAGAAACGATATCTTCGTGAGACCAGCAGTGGTAAGTTTCATCAAAACTTCTCATTCCACTATCTATCATTAACCCCTTCCTCTTAGCGAATTCAAGTCCTAAGATATTCCCTCATCGAATGCGTATGAACTCCTATCACCATAACAATCCTCATCCCGAAGTGGATGCCGAGGAAACTGAGTTGAAAGATGCCCCCTGGTTTCAAGCGGGCATTTCACGTGACATTGCTTTGGAGATCCTCTCGAGTGAGAATCCTGGTGCCTTCCTAGTGCGAAAGAGTAGCTCAAAGCCGGGCTGCTATGCATTGACGTTACGAGTTCCATCACCTCCTGGCCCAAAAGTGGCCAATTACATAATTCTTAGATCAGCGAGAGGATACAAAATTAAGGTGAGTCTTTAAGCCGTCCATAAACACTCTTCAGAAGCTGATTTTTGTTTTCTCTACTTTTTAGGGATTTCGAAAAGAGTTCACCTCACTACGAGCCTTAATCACCCATCACTCTGTAATGCCCGAACTGCTGCCTGTCCCACTGGCCATGCCAAGACCCACTAACATGACCTCATCTCGACGAAACCTTGACGACTTTGACACCTACGACTCCCTGCAAATGCTTCTGAAGTACCTACGTGCAAAGAACATGGAGAACGAATGAAGGCAGCTCATGGTGAAGTGCACAAGGTCCTATCGAAAGGATGCACTTACACACTCACACTTGGGCTAAAGATACCGGAACACGATTAGATAGGCCAAGCTCCACCGCTACTGCCGCCGCCGCAAATGCACATCACTTTGCCTGCACTGCCGCACCACGCAGTTGGCCAAGATAAGGATAGAAGACACAGAGCCCAAAAGAACTCAGGACATACTCGTTACCTCAAACGTTAAGGAACTCAATTTCAGATATACGTAGCTAGATTTTAAGGAGCGTGAGGAGTGCTTTACAAAAGCCTCCTGTCGCAGGACTCACCACATTCATGAATGAGAAAAAAACGATTCCACCCTTTCAAAGGGGATGGAATCTGCAAAGTGCAAAAGTTGTACAATATTGTTTTTTGTAATTTGTTTCCCAAAAAGAAAAAGTTCACAATATAGGTTGACTAGTTACATAAGGATATGCGTGTATTCTTCTTAGCGTAAGGACGATTTACCGAAAATGTGATATTATTACAAAAAAAAAAAACAGTTAAACACAAATAATTGTAGAGCATAAAGTTAAATAAATGGTTTTTATGAAAGTTGTTGGTGTTTTACATTTTTAGAACTCCTACTCAGTGGCTAACTTGAATCACTTGACGTACGAACGGTCTGTGGCTATTGATAATGGAGATGCAGTCCAGTTCCCTAGATTGGTGATGGAGATGGCCAGATGAAAAACTGTGACATCTATTTTGTACTACCACAAGGATCAGAAGCAGCAATTATTTGGATGCGGATTTGTCATCAGAGGCAGACTTAGGCAAGAAGTCTTGAGCTTTAGCTATGTGAGCGAACGCCTGATGACAATCCGTAGAAATTACGACGAATGTTAACATTATGACGTCTCGCTTGCTGATTTTAACGTACAAATTGGTAAGGAGGGCATTTTCGGAAACACCGTCGGAAAATACAGCTTGCACGACAACACCTCCGTAAACGGACTCAGGCTAATCGAGTTTGCTGTGCCGGGAAACATTACTGTAGCTAGTACACGATTCCCGCACCTCAAAATTCATACCTGACCTGACGCTCTCCGGATCAACTAGAGATTGATGTAAGGCACTCCGGTATTTTGAATGTTCGCACATTTCGAGCAGCTAACATTGGCTTGGATCACTACCTTGTTGCTTGCAGGGTACGTATGTGGATAACCCAAATACCAGAACATAGAAGAGTATTGTGAACAAATTTAACATCCAACGACTACAATCTCAAGAGACTAGCAGAGCTTTTGTCGACCGAGAGTCTCTGAACTTCCCAAGAAGTCAAATGCAGCCAACGTTAGCACAAATGAACAGTGGCATCCTTATCAGCAAGTTATCAAGAACGCCGACTCTGATGTGCTGGACTTCTCGCATCCTTCACAAAGAAACACCAAACCCAACCCCAAACCCCCCAAAGAAGCTTATAAAGTGACGCTACAAGAGGAGCTTACAACATCTACATATGTAGGGGAGAACACTAGGTTCTAAGAAAGAAGATGAAAGAATATGAAAACGCGAGGTCGAGTCAATAGAAAGGTGTTATATAGGGTGACCAGATAAGAACGAATTGATTTTGAAGCTACATTCATGCCATTATGTATGGAATCATACATTATTTAAATAGCCCCCTAGACTTCGCTGGCAGTGCTTTAAGCGGTCGGTCCAATTTCTGATGACACGGTCCAATATGTGCGGCATTATTCCGACAATAGCGTCTCGAATATTGGCCTCGAGCTAGTCCAAAGTGGTTGGCTTGTTAGCGTAGACTAAGGACATGCCGTAGCCCTAGAGAAAATAATCGAGGGGTGTCAAGTCGCATGATCGCGGTGGCCAATTGCTGAACGCTCGCCGTGAGACGACCCATTCGCCAAATTTCTCCTTTACCGCTTCGAGCGTTGCGTCGCTTGTATGGCATGTAGCGCCGTCTTGTTGGAACCACAGTTTGGATATATCGATGTTGTCGAGCTCTGGCCACAGAAAGTCGGTTAACATCACTCTATACCTAGGACCTTTGGCGGTAACGGTGTATCCTTCCTCATTTCGAAGGAAATAAGGACCGATGATGCCGTCGTGCCATAAACCGCATCAAACAGCCAGAAATAGGCCTCGACCGAAAGATGATTTTTGGCCAAAATCCGGATCGCAAAATAAGCCTGGTTGACTCTCTGGCGATGCCCAATTCAGCTGATCGGCGTCGAATCGACATTTCTGGGTCTCTTCGGTTCTGGCCGCTATGGCGGCTATGTATTCTTCACTTCGCACCGATCTCTGTCTAATTGGTGGCTTGAGGTCTAAAAGAGTGTACTCATGCTCAAACATTTCCACGGTGCGACGAATTGCCTGCGCACAGAAGCCATGATGACGACCGACCTCACGACGAAATTCACGTTGCGTATTTATAACTTAGCCGGAATTTCGATAATATTTTTTAATAATTTTCACACGTTCAGGAAGTATCATGTGATGCATGATGAAATGGCAACCTTTACTGAATATTATGATAGCTGGATGTCATTAGTAACTTTGACAGCTGCTGAAATATAAAAATTGGAAAAACTATCATTGCTATCTGGTCACCCTTTACCAGGAATGATGTTCGAAAGTTTTACCAGAAGGTATAAAGCGCATGCTGAGGCCCGAACAAAAGCCTGTAGGGATGAAGAAGTAGATTTGGTAGTAGAATCACAGTCGGTGTTGAGAATTTGGAAAGATGACTCCTGCAAACGGCGGTGCCAATCAAAACTTAGCTGTCAAGCAAAATGCTCCATTCAACCAAGACGATGACAGTCAACAATTCCATCCACCCGATCAAAGCGAAGTGAAGATATCAATATCTAAGCTTAAATCCAACAAGACTGCTGTAGGTGACGGTCCAACTTCCCAGCTATTTAAAGCAGCTGGGGATGATTTGGTATAGAGCATACATCAACTCATCTGTAAGATATGATGATGATGAAAGAATGCCTGACGAATGGACCCTCAGAAGCACTTGCCCTATACTCATGGAGACCCTCTCAATTGCGCAAACTAAAAAGGTATTAGTCTCTTCTACATCCTCAGGAACTCCAAACCGATACTCACTACCTTTTCGTCGATTTTAAAGTCGCATTTGATAGAGTTTGTAGAGACGAGCTATACAGAGCCATGTCTAGTTCTGGCATCCCTGCCAAACTCGTTCGTCTGTGCAGGAAGACGATGGAGAATGCATGCTGCTCTATCAAGATCGGTAACAACATCACAGAAGCTTTTGATCTCAGAAAAGGACTACGATAAGGTCATGTCAAAATTTTCAAGCTAACATCAGGGGTACGATCTTTCAAAAATCTGTACAACTACTCGTGTACACCAACGACATTGGAAGAACGGAGCGGGCTATCAATGGTGCTTTCGTGAGTATTGACACAGAAGCGGCGAAAATGGGTCTAGCGGTTAACGAAGACAAAACAAAATACACGTTGTCATCAAAAAAAGTTAAGTACGTCACACTAGACAGCTACAATTTTGAGGCAATTAAGGACTTTGTCTACCTCCGGAACATTTTCACAATGCCGACAGTTTTGGATAGTTTCTTGTCCGCGTTTGAAGAGGTATTCTCTGAAACAACCATGTCGCATTAGAAACTGAATCAGATGAAACTTCGTTTCGCAGTGCTTCCATTTTATCCATACATCGATCGCTGGTATAAGGCGATGCATCCATCTCCCCTTTACGGATACGTTCCACTGTTGTTGCCAGTTTGCGATACTGCGGATTCTTTCGTATTTTCTTCTTTCGTTGTCTACCCGGCCATTTAGAACTCGTTCGCTTTTTAGTCTTGTCTTTTCTTCAGCGAGTAAGTTGATGGGTAGCATTGTAGATACGACGAGTATAGCAAAGTAGAAGCATAGACGTTAACAAAGGTAGATGAGACCGCCCTTGGTTGTTTTGGAAGGAAAATCCTTCGAATGATTTTTGGTCCCGTCTGTATTGAAAAGTTCGAATTCATCGCCTGAGGTGGATATGTAGAGCGAATGGGTATCAACGCTCTGGCCCGGAAAGTCTTCGAATCCATCCCGGAGGGACGGGGTGGTAATGAAAGACCTCTCCTAAAGTGGCGCACACAACTGCAAAGGGACCTCAATTAACTTTGTGTGCAAAACTGGAGGTTTCTGGCTCAAGATCGAGCTGGTTAGAGCCATTTACAACCCGGACTGTATCTAAAATAAAGAAGAGTTTTCTCTTCTGATAATATACGAGTACTTGGTGTTCATCTTTAGCACATTTATTTTCCGATCTGGCACTTTCAGCTTGAACATTTGGTGGTATCACTGTTTACAACGTTTTTGCAAATTATTTTCATTTTCTTTTACAAAATCTTTGCACATTTTGGAGTTAACTTGCTAATTAGTGGGACGCGTTATTTGCAAATGAATTATATGAAAAGCTGCAAACTTGATTGGAATAGAGCCCTGCCTGTGATGACTTCGTATGAAGAATACATATCCATGTTGACTGGACCGTCGCCTCAGTATCTTTTTTCTATCTAAAAAATTGGACCTCTTCATTTGTGCCAATTACATCCTGAATGTAGTTTGAAAAACTATCGATACAGAGCGTTATCCTCAACGCTGTGTAAGACTTTGTCATGGCTTAGTAGATTCAACGAATTAAAAACACTATTCAATGAAACTTTCTCGCAAATACTGTTTCATCCGCTCTTTTAGATTGTTTGTGATAATTTGATTACTTTGGCACTTGGCAGACCATATATATACTGCAGATATCCCAATTAGGTATATAGGTACATCTAGTACATACTCGTATGTACCTAGTTACACTTTTTGTCTTCCAGTAAAAGCAAGGGTGTATTCATTTGTCTGATCAATTTTCATTTGTCCTTGGAGTGAAATCCACAAATTAGCCTTCCCTTTCTCCTCCTAAATTATACGAGTACATAATTACACATTTGTTCGAATAGCATTTATTCAGTAGGGAATATCATTTCCCCATAGAACTTCAGCTACTAATGCTGCTGCTGCTGCTGCACCACCCACCCTAATTGATTTCGACCATTTCAGAGTTTTTTTTGTTTCAAACTTTTCAATCCTTAATGGTTCTCTAAAGGCAAGGACGTAGTCATTCACTTTTCAACTCTCATTTCTCGTTCATGTCCATGGAATGGTTGATCATGAAAACGAGAAAACAGAAATCACTTCGATAATAATTCCTTCTTCATCCTCCAAGAGAATACATCAACCAGTGATGGCAGGAGTAGAGAGAATATTTAAGATGTAAAACAAACAGCGCAAAGAGTGTGAGTGCTTTTACCGTAAAAACAAAACAAAAAATCGAACCGAAATGACGAATCACTTGAAAACCTCCCCCATTTGAGCAGTAACCACAGCCAGTGGCAAGGGTATGAAAATATAACTGTCAGCACAGGCTACGAAGGACATTCCTGATAATGATGGCGTTGATGATTATGATGTGAGATTTTAAATTGGGTGAACTTTGCCTTATGGGCCACAACAAGGATCTCTTCCAAATGAATGACACCTGAGTGAAGCAGTCCGGTATTGTTAAACACCATCCACGCAATTATCATCGAAAATGATTTGCATCGCTATAGGCCGCTATTGCTAATTATCTTAGCATGCTCCGACGCACTAATTGAAATGCACCTGTTCACAATTAGAACAAATCCATTAAGTTAAAGGCAGTGTACAGTAGGTACGACAAAACATATGCAGGATATTTTAGTTCACGGTGTATTCTGGTAGGGAAATGATACCATAGCTCAGGGCAAGGGTGTTATAACTTTAATCACCTACCGATCTGTGAACAAGAGTGAGTTAAGTTTAAGTTTAAGTTGTGTCTCACCAAAAAAATACCTAAAAAAAGAGGTCAAGTTACAAAAATCCTGTAACTATGTAGCCACGACAAGGAGGGAGATACAAAAGTATGCCAAGTTCTGGCTTAATTGCGTCCAAGTACGTTGGCCTCTAAATGCTTCAAAGTTTTCAGATTGTCTGCATAGACTCGATCCTTAGCATAGCCCCACAAAAATAAATCCAATGGTGTCAAATCACACGATCTTGGTGGCCAATTGATGTCGCCAAATCTAGAAATTAAACGCCAGGGGAATAGAACCAAATTTGCCTCTTTTGTGTGGCACTTAGCCGCGCCCTTGGAATCACATGTAACTCTCATCAATGTCTTCAATCTCAGGCCGAAAAAAGATGATTATCATTTGACTATAGTGCAGAGAATTCACCGTAACAGGGAGGTCTTCGTCAATTTAAAAAAAAAAAAAATACGCTGCCGGTCCACAGCGCGCATCATACTGTCACCCGTGGTAGACGCAATGGCCTCTCAACGATCACATTTGGATTCTCAGAACCCCAGATTCTGCAATTTTGTTCGTTTACGTAGCCGCCAAGCGAAAAATGGACCGTCAATCGGCGTCAACTTACAGATACACAGAGATTACAGAACTGTTTTGTTCTGTAAGGCAGAAATTAACTATCTGTCAGTATGGATGACAGATAGATTTGACAGACGTCATATTGCAGGGATGTTAAATCTGAACGTCGAAATGAATAACCCTTTATAATTCTTTTGATTTTGACATCTACGAGTATTATTGAGCAATCAGCTGAGTTCAAGTCACCGTTTTACCTCATATTCGTAGATTTCAAGAAGTCATTTGATCGGGTAAGGCATATGAAGATCTCTTCTTATGAAAGGGATCTCCTCAAAAATAGTTCATATTATAAATGAGTCCTAAAATAACGCAAGGTGTTTTATTCGGCACAAATGGCAGCTCTCCGACTGTGCAGCAGGGAGTGAGACAAAAGGATATTCTGTCGGCAATTCTCTTTCCAATGGAGACTGTTTGAAAGGCTAAGTCATTTGGACTATGCCAATGTTTCCTGGCAAATAGAATCAGCGGGCTAGATGAGATGTGTCAAACAATGAAGGTGAAGAGTCGGTCGGTCTAAGGATCAACGTGAAAAAGACAAAATAATGCCCACAGGCCGGACCATACATTAGCTATATTATTCTGAAGCAGACGCCAATTGAGGAGATTGAAAAGTTTAACTACTTGAGCAGGACCCAAGGAAAAAGGACCTAGACGGTAAAAAGCAGAGTAAATATAGCTAGCACTGCTTTTGGTATAAATCTTCTTACGCACTAAGTAGAGATTTTTCGAATCCAGCTTTAAATCCGTGCTTTTATATGTCTGTGAAACCTGGAAAGCCTCTGCAAACATCACGATAAAGTTAATCGCTGTTTGCAATACATCCTAAAGATTCGCTGGCGCAAATGTAAAACGAGTCATAATCTGTTGGATGTAGAGATAAGGCAGCGAAAAAGGCATTGAATTGGTCATACACTGAGGGAGCCAAGTGACAACATCGCGAAGCAATCATTTAAATGGAATCCTCTGGGTGCACGGTGGGTTGAAAGACCAAGAACTACGTAGGGATCAACACTCTTGGCAGAAGCAGCGACTCAGAGGAAAACGTGACCACAACTGAAATATTTAGCTTCAGACATAACACAATAGCATAGACCAATCATTAAACTGGAATACACTGCAGCAGTGGGTGTATAAATATGGGAAAAATCGGGGTCAACTTGTTGATTTTCCAGCACCCAATGGGTGTATGTTCTGCGCATTCTATGGTCAGCAGACTTTAGTTCTCATGTAGGATGGACCTTATAGGGATGAAGATGAAAATCCAAGCGCAAATATACGCCAAATTGCTGAGCGCAACGTGGAATCGACAATTCCGAGTTTTCGGCCACTGAAGCACTCACAGCACCTATGTTTTGAGTTGATCGAGCACAAACCTTACGACATCACAAACACTACCGATTTATTCGCATTCGGTGATTATGTTTTGAATTGATTGCTTAGTTGGGCAGGCTTCTCCTCTGTTCCTCTTCCCCATTTACCATACTCGTAATCTGATCTTATGCAGCATAATTTCACTGAAATTTTCAAAATTACTACTTTCGCTTAAAGGGCCGTGGTTCTAGCTTTGAAATAGCATATAAATTATTACTGTATTCTTAAATGTTTAAAAATTAAAGTAACTTATGGACATTAATTGTGTCGTTCGATTCATTATTGTGCGCTGATTCGAAATCTGTTTCTGAATTCGAATGTCGCAAATTGCAATAATTTGGTTGGCGTTCGACTCATTGTTGTGCTCTGATTCGAAATTTATTTTCGAATTCGAACAAGGCAGATTGCAATAATTTGGTTGTCGTTCGATTTGCTTTTGTGCGCTGATTCGGAATTTATTTTCGAATTCGAACAACGCAGATTGCAATAATTTGTTTGACATTCGATTCGCCATTTTGCACTGATCCCAAATCTACTTTGGAATTCGATCGTCGCAAATTGGAATAGTCTGATCCATTCTTTTGTGCTGATCCGAGACCTATTTTCGAATTCGAATTTCGCCAAGTGTAATAATTTGATTATCATTCGATTCACCATTGTGTGGTTATTCTAAATCTATTTCCGAATTCGAACTTAGCAGATTGGAATAGTTTGTATGTCGTCTGATCCATTCTTTTGTGCTGATCCGAGACCTATTTTCGAATTCGAATTCGCCAAGTGTAATAATTTGGTTGTCATTCGATTCATCATTGTGTGGTTATTCTAAATCTATTTCCGAATTCGAACTTCGCAATTATTTTCATGTCGTTCGACTCATTGTTGTGCGCTGATTTAAAATCCATTTTCGATCCACTACTGTGCGCTGATTCGAAATTTATTTTCTATTTCGAAAATCTCAGATTATAATACTTCGTTTTTCGTTCGACTCATTATTGTACACTGCTTCGAAATCAATTTCTGAACTCGAACTTCATTAATTTGCTAAACCTTCCCTAATCAATATTTGTTTGTCTCATTCTTGGCATTTTGATCGGAAGAACTGTATATAAAGATCTCAATTTTCGAAGTCCAATATATTGGTCACTGATCCTTATTTTGAAAATATTATCAGAGTTCTAGAATAGAAAAATGGTGACAGAAACGCCCTCTTTCTTTTGGAAATACATAGATTGAAACGTATATTCGAAACAGAAACTCGAAAAATTGTTTCTATATCGATTAAGGACCCTCTTAAAGGATGATAGGTACGTAGTATCACACTGTTCTCTTCATGTTATTCATACTGTATTTATAAACAACGTTAATGAACAGATGAGTGCTTATTTAGTTTTTGGGGCATTCCTATCGGACCCAAAATCATGTGGCCTTATAGTTTCCACAAATGATATCATTATCATGGGACGCGCTTTGGTCAGAAATCCGCTGAACCGCGCAACATTAAATTGTCGGATATTCTTCTGTGGTTTCCGACAAAATACAGATACGTGCTCCAGGCTGGCAGCAGCCATATGTACCTAAATGTACGTGCACAGCGCAACAGTTAAATAATTGATTATAACTTCATATGGTTCAGGGACAGGACATACTGCAAGGACGATGGACGATGACGCCTACTATTTTATTTGAACTTCTGTGCAAATCGAAAATGGATTATTGATTGGCGCGAGACCACTAATTGAATTGCCTGGCCACGTTATTCATGTCATTGAAGGGTTTGCTCTAATTTTGTGATTTGTTTGCCTTTGGGGTGGCACAGTGGGTTAGAGTCCTCTCAAAGGATTCGGAAATTTATTGGAAAACTCAATATTTGCTATTCTCCGGACGACGATGATGGTGACGGAGGGTGGGTCTTGTTAGTCGGCGTCGGCTATTAGTTTGGCCCAGATAAAATGTTCGTCCATGGAAACTAATTACACTCGTGTTTTGGTCTCTGTGGTGTCCCACTTTTGTTCACTGTTGCGCTTCATAAAGTTTTTTTTTTTTTTTCATCATCAGTGTGGTGGCCAACACCGCGAAAAGAATTTATCGCAATCACGTTCTGGCGTTAAATTAATTGTCCACCAGTTTAATGAGCAGAAATTGTCATCAAAGTTAGATTTTTATTGGACCTGAAAGTCTTCCTTAAATCTCCCACCCACCCTTCGACCATTCTAAGGAATCCTTTTTAATTGAAGTAATCCTTGGCGAAAAGTGCTCAGTTTTTTCGATGGTAATTTTCTTCCGCGTTTTCTTCCATGAGCTTCACTGTTGTTAGCTTTGCAACTTCCTACAAATTGAAGCAGTAAAAGTTTAAGATAGTTGCCTTGTTGATGGTGTTGTACGGGAGGATCCTAGCCACCTCCTTAATGAGGGTTGAAAATTAGTGTCCGGGCGGATAAACGGAACGTGTTTCCATTAGTAAAGTTATTACCTTAAAAATGAGAGTTGGGATTTTGTGTGATTTTGCAAGGAGCTCTGGCTTTGGGACTTTGCGTTGGGATTACTTTCGTCGATAGTGGGGTGGAAGTTGGATATGTTTTGTCGACCAACTCCAGTGTCAAGTTTTGTTTTGTTTTTTTTTTTTTTTTAATGAGGTTTTGTTTTGCTAGGTATTTTCAAGTGTAAACTAGGCCGACAGGAGGACACACGGCAATTGGGGGGGACAATTTGTTAAAGCCAGAGGGCTAAACGATGAGACTAGAGACTGAGTCGAAAGTATAAAGTTTATTACACGGTCATGAACTATTTTAGAAGCTCTCATCCATGAACCGGTGAGATAATTAAATTTGCGTTAGATAAACGGGACAGCGGACTAATTTGATATACCAACAATACTCGTACTGCTGTCAAAAAGCAATTTTAGGCAAATGAGATCGTTATTTCAGAGTAATGACAAATTTGATTGTCCTTGAATGACGTGAATGGAATTTTAAGTATAATAAAGGTCAGATTGCGGGTGGGGTAGGGCTGGACAAATTTAACAACCAAAATGAGTAGACAGTTACTCGTAATTGCAAGAGAAATCAGGAATGGTAGTACCGGATGATAGAGTTGCTAATGGCCGCACGCGAATTATTTGTGAATTAAACTTGCATTGAGTTCAGTCCTACAACACAGTTCGCAATTAATTTCAGTTATTATGGATCATTTGTATGCATTGAGGTCGGTGAGGTTTCAAATAAGTTAAAATGGGAAGGATTGTGTTCTAGTGGGTGTAATTCGTTCATGCGCGCAGTAGAATTTGAGAAAAATTAATAAATGAAACGATGAGACACAAGCATTGAGCGTAAGTAGTCTAAGATTTAGAGTGTCATTCATAGCAAATCAGGAAAATACGAAGAGCAAAAAGTGAAACAAAAGTCGCGAGGAAAAGAATTAACCACTAAAAGTGTTGCAAGATACTTGGAATTCAGACTGCTAGATGGGTCTACGGGTTGGGTATGGTGGAACGTACATAGTTTCAAGTGATGCAGACAATTTTTTATTTTATTTTTTTTTGCATTTAGCTGGGTGAAAATCGTCAAACAAGCTTGGGGATCTGCATTGCGATTGATCGGGAAACTACTGACTGCTCAAAACTTGGCTTGGGCCAGTAGCGCAACAATCAAGTTCGTGATGAAGTGCTTGCTTTACCTCCTAGTGGTGGTCCCCGGGTAAAATTGCAAGTGCGGGTTGTCTAGGGCCTTGATTCTAGACAGGGTAACGGGGGCCAGCAACCTGCGTTACCGAACCCTGCTCGCTACAGAAACCGACACTATGCCTCGGATAAGGAATGATCACATGTTGACGACTTTTGGCTATTGTACCCGGACAAAGATAGGTTTCTGGAATGTGAAGACGCTCCTCGACTCGGGAAGTGAAGGACCTCACAATGCCAGATTCCTTCAATTGGAAAAAGAATTCATGCGATATAGACTGGACATTTTGGGGGTAAGCGAAATCAGATGGTTAGAAGTTGTAAGACCATCTGGAAGTCCGCGGGAATATGGAGTCGGACTGCTGCTAACACCAACAGCACGCAAAGGCCTAATTTCCTGGCAACCTTATGGTGATAGGATTATGTTGGCCAGATTCCGGACTAGAGTACGACGCGTCACCATCATACAGTGATATGCCCCAACGGAGAGCTCGTCTTAGGACGAGAAGAAGAGCTTCTACAATCTCTTATGCGCCGTCTTCAATACAACACTAAATGGAGACACTGTCATAGTGATGGGGGATTTGAATGCCAAGGTAGGCAACGACAACGAAGGGCTCAAACATGTAATCGGGAAGAATGGACTAGGCAACCGCAATGACAATGGCGAAAGGTTTCTGGATTTCTGCAATGCCAACCGCCTTGTGATAGGTGGCACCATGTTTGAGCACAAGACCTGCGACAAAGTCAGCTGAGTTTCCAACGACTTCCAATCAAATTGACCATTTTGCTATCAGCCGCCGCTTTAGAAGTAGTCTCCTGGACGTCGGAAACAGGCGAGGGGCAGATGTGGGGATAGTACGAGATCACCATCTTATGATAGCTACTCTTCAACTACGCACTGCTGCCGTTCGAAGATCCCACGACAATACAAGAATGCCCTGGTTCAACATCGATAGACTTAGTGATCCCTCAGTGCGCTAACAATTAAGGGAGCACATTTCGCAAGGTGTGGAAGCAATCAGAATACTGCCCACAACCATCCAAGACCATTGGTGTGCTGTGAAAAATGTTTTTACATCTGGTGCTGAAAGAATTGTCGGTCGATCACAGGAAAGGCATAGGGCGTGGCTTTCCGAGGATACCTGGAGACGGATTGACGAACGGAAACAGCTGAAAGCTCACATTGCAGCCGCTCCAGCAGCAGGGAGTAATGAGCTAGAGTCTCTATATCGCATGAAGATGAGAGAAGTTCAGCGTAGAGTGCGACGTGACAGGCGCAACTACATCAACGCGCTGGCTACAGAAGCAGAAGATGCTGCACGAAGGTACGATAGTAGGACCGTCAACAGAATCACTAAAGGGCTGACAGGTGGTCGCAGCTCCAGCCAACACCCAGTGAAAAGCCTAGACGGTTCCTTGCTTATTTCGGATGAAGACCAGCTTAAGAGATGGAAGGAGCATTTTGCTACGGTTTTAAACCATGTATTCGCTAGCGATTTGCTCCCAAATCAGACTGAGGTGCCCGAGGTAAGAAATGCCCGAATACGCAGGATGAGAACACTACTGCGATCAAACCACTTAAAACAAGGCGGTCGGACTTGACGGTATTCCCGCTGAGCTCTTACGAGCAGCACCAACAACATCGGCTGAGATTCTGCTTCCACTTATAGAGAGAGCTTGGGAAGCCGAGAGCTTTCCTGACGATTGGAAAAGGGGAATGATCGTCAAGCCTCCTAAGAAAGGTAGTTTAATGGAGTGCGGAAACTGGAGAGGTATCTGCGTGCTGCCTGTTGTAGCTAAGATAATAGCTAATATCATCCTGGAACGAATAAAACAACATCTCGAAGATACACTCGATGCCGTGTCGACCACATCAACACCCTGCGGATTATCATCGAACAGTGCGCTGAATATCGATCGCCACTTCACCTGCTGTTCATCGATTTTAAGAAGGCGTTCGTTAGTGTTAACAGGGAGTTTATTTGGCGTGCCTTACGCGGGAGAGGTATTCCTGATAAATTAATTGCTATTGTCAAAGCTACATACGAAGGGTCCAAATGTCACTTTCTGCACAGAGGAAGGTTGTCTGAGGAATTTGAGGTCCACAATGGGGTATGACAAGGCTGCATTCTTTCACCAACACTATTCCCATTTGTGATTAACGATGTGCTTCGTGCAGCTTTGTCGACGGGAAACGGATGAATTCGATGGACTCTTACATCCCAACTTAAACATCTTGACTACGCTGACGACGTATGCTTACTCTCTCATAGAATTATGGACCTCCACCAAATGAAAGCAGATGTGGAGAGGGAGGCTGGCGTCGTCGAGCTGAAAATTAATATCGCAAAAACTAAAATTATCAGTCTTGGAACGAACTCATCGGCTCAAATATGCATTGCTGGACAACGGGTAGAGAGAGTAGAGGATTTCCAGTATCTTGGGAGTATTGTCTCGACCGATGGTGGAACCGAACTGGATATAGCCAACAGAATCGCTAAAGCAAAGTCCGCGTTCGGGATGTTGTCCAAAATATGGCGAAGCAATGCAATCAGTTTGAACAACAAGCTAAGACTGTTCCGCTCCAACGTTGAATCCGTGCTGTTATATGGATGCAGCACGTGGAGAGTGATAACTGCTATCACCAGAAAGCTGCAAACGTTCGTTAATATGTGCCTGCGCAACATCTTAAGGATTTTCTGGCCCAACCGTATCTCTAACGAACACCTTTACGAGAGTACGGGTCAGGAACCAATAGGCACAACTATCCAACGATGGAAATGGGGGTGGATTGGTCGCACGCTCCGAAAGGATGACAGCTCCATAGCGAACCATGCAATGGAACTCAGGACGGCAGAAGACCTGGTGGTCCAAGGAGAACATGATGCAGAACAGTCGAGAAGGAAGCACGGCAGTTGGGGAAAAGTTGGGGAAAGCTGAGAAACATTGCCAGAAAACGTACACGATGGGGCGTAGTCGTAGTCGGGGCCCTAGGACCCACAAGGGGATATAGGACATAAAGAAAGAAGAAAAGAAGCATTTGAGCTTTGCGATAGAGTGGGGCTTTAATCCACTAAAACCACCCGGAAAGGCATGATTTAGGTCATCCTTCCAAAAAAAAAAATCAGTTCAAAAGGATTTACTCTTCTTAATCTTGTTTCATTTCTAAATTGTTCTAACGTGATTTAGAAGCTTAAGTTGATGCCTATTAGCTACTTTTTTTATTTCGTCTTTAATCAAATCTATTTCTAGGTCTCTATGCAGATCAGTGTTTCTTATGTACCACGGTGCATTTACTATTTTCCGTAGTACTTTGTTTTGGAATGTTTGCATTTTTTGCATATTTGTTTTGTATATGCATGCCCACAGTTGGAGCCCGTAGGTCCATAACAAGAGTATGTCCCTATAAGCCAGTACATTTTACTATAGTGCATGTTCAGTTTTTCTCTTTATCCATTGAGGACACTCCTCTTAAAATTTCTGATAGGGCTAAATATCTAGGATTAGTACTAGACAAAAATCTAAACTGAAGATTAAACACAAGGGAAAGAGCAAGGAAAGCTATGATAGCTCTCTATACTTGAAGCAGAATATTTGGAAAAACTTGGGGGCCCAAACTAAAAGTCATTTTCTGGCTCTACACAGCAGTTGTATGGTGTCCAACCGCAAGTAAGAGCACAAATCTCAAGATACTAACCAGAGTACAAAGAATGGCGTGCATTGGTGTCACAGGAGTTATGAGAACCACACCAACTGCAGGATTAGAGAATCTGTAGCTAGAAGTGCTCTAAGATTAAGAAACTCTGAAGGTGGAGGTCAAGCTAGATGGGGCATGCGAATACATGGGCAGAGATGTTAGCACAGATTACATAGTGCCCTATTTAGACTTTCATAAGCCATTTTCCAGTTCATTTCCTAGTCGGGGGGAATGGGAAACTAATATCCCGCTAAATGACAACTCCATCTCCATTTACACTGATGGATCCAAGATGGACGTGGGAGTAGGTGAAGGGATTTTGGAAAACTCAATTTAAACAAATCAATTCGACTTCCGGACTATCGCAGTGTTTTTCAAGCGGAGGTCTTAGCGGTGGCAACAGCTGCCCGGGACGCTGCAATGAAAGCTATACCACCAGATAATATCACCTTTTTCATTGACAGCCAGGCAGCGATAAGAGCGATTTCCGCCACACAAAATCAAAGCTTGTGCGGTGCTGTCGCGAAGAGCTACGGGTTCTTGGTACGCAACATAATGTAAAGCTCTGATGGGGACCAGGACATAATGGCATTTCAGGAAATGAGAAGGCTGACGGGCTGGCAAGGGAGGGGTCAGCTCTAAATCCTAAATGAGCTGACCCGTCAATTAAGACACCTGAACATACTCGTAGAATTTAGAAGTAAAATGATCACCATAGCACATAGCAGAATCCTGTATAATTACAAGAAAACTTTGGGTTGGTTTAAGAACCCATAGAGTTCACGAGTAGGGAAGCTTCACTCCTTGGGCATCACAATGGATCCACATTGATCTTAGTGTGGCGTAGTTTGTCTTTCATCCTCTACGTCAACCCATCAAACCTAACCTACCCTAAAGGTCCGACGCAAGTTCATAAGGCTTTACCTAATTGTCCTTCAGAAAAGATAGTAGGTTTTAAAAAACTTCTCCTAAATCAGAGGTTAGCAGCCATACACATAAGTCACCCATCAGTGAATAAGTTTTCATGAAAGTGAATCAGTTTTACGACCCGAACAACATAAGCAGGCAATATGATTATTTTTTAGTACTATTCAATTCTGCTAGATTAAGATTAAGTAACGTGAGTTACATTTGTTTAAATTTGTTTGATTAATTTTAAAACCCACTAATGTTAATATTTATGGTAAAAACTGACAACTATTCTACAATCTTGTTTAAAAATTTGAATTGCTCAATTTGTTCCGTCTGAACGAGTTTGAAAGATACCAAGTCGCCTGATATAACATGAATTACTAGAACTCCCTAAGCCTTAAGTTGAAAATAGTTACGCATGGTTTTGTTGCTTTCACTAAATGAGTCCCCTTACATACATAAAAGAGAAAAGACGAACGTTTTTATAATTTACATATAAGGGGTCTTTCATTAAGCGCTTCCTATCTTTAAATTTAAATAAAACAAAGTGTGTGTGAGATATCATCGAAATTTTTTATTCATTTGAAAGGCCTATCGATGCCATTATGTATGGAATATAACATTGTTCAAATGTCCATCGCAGCTTCTCTGGGTGGCACGCACCCGAAATGTCCAATTTTCCATGACTGTGGCGCATAAATCAGGCTGAATTTGACCGATGGCATGGGTTATGTTGGCTTTGAGGGCCGCTGTGGTTTATGGCTTATTCGCATAGACCTGCGACTTCAGAAAACTCCACTCTAACGGGATCAAATCGTGCGATCTCGGTGGCCAGGTCACATCACCACCACGTGAGATGACCATGCCCTCGAATCGCTCGTGCAGAATTTCCAATGTGGCGTGAGCTGTGTGGCACGTAGCACCGTCCTGTTGAAACCACATTTCGTTGGTGTCCATATGATCCAGTTCAGGCCAAAAGAAGTTGGTAATCATGGACCTATAGCGCTCGCCGTCGACGGTGATGGCCTGGCCAACGTCGTTCCCAAAGAAATATGGACCGATGACTTCGCCAGCCCAAAATCCACACCAAACAGTGACTTTTTCGAGATGCATTGGACGCTCTTGGATCTCATGTGGATTGCTATCGTCCCAAATTCGATAATTTTGTTTGTTGACGTACCCATTCATCCAGAAATGGGCCTCATCGCTGAAGATGATTTTTCGATGAAAATTACGGTCAGTTTCCAACTGCTCCAGAGCCCATTCAGCGAACACACGTCGTTGTCTATGGTCTTCGAAAGGCCAAGTTCTTGTGAGTGACGCGAAATCGACTGCCTCGGATTCTCCTGCACACTATCACGGACAGCGGCGATGTTTTCGGCAGATATTGCGCCTCGTCGACGTACGGGTGTTGGTTGATCGTTTACTGAACCAGTGGACTCAAATTTATTCAGGAAGGACGATTATGGCGACCGTAAAATGGGCGAAGCGCGCGAAACGTTGCCCGAACAGAACACCCATTTTGATAAAACAATTTTATTATTTGCACGCGTTGTTGAACTCTATATCCATCCATGGTGATTTGGCAAAACAGACTGAATAAATGACAGCCAATTTGGCAGATTTAGCTTCAACAATATGACCGCTATCAACTGTCAAAGTTCGGAAGACTTATTTTATTGTGTAAGTTCTATCCAAATCTTTCATCTGTTTTTGCATCCACATTTCCGGAGCTGAGATATCCAGTATCGCTTTTGCACAAATAATCAGTTTTAATATAAGTTTTCCATTCATTCGACCACATACGCCATGTAATAAACATATAGAACGAATCGTATCATGTTCTAATTCATCCCTGACTAAGAAGCGTGTCGATACAAAATTGCTGATATCTTTCAAAACGGAGGATATTTCTTCGACTTCTAAGTAAATTTATCAGAAAAATTGTTCTAAAGACTTTTTTTTAGGAAAAAGTAGGCATGGCTGTCACCATTTGTAACCAAAACGCTTTCTTATGAGATTCTTTAAATAAAACTTGTCCATCACCGTAAACAGTTTTAGGACTGTAAAATATGTTTTTTTGTAAGAAAACGCCCCCAAGAAGTGGGCGTAGCTCTCTTGTAGAGATATAGAAAAATATGTAGAGATAGATATTTTTTTGTTTTTTAAAGTGGGCGTGTTTGTGAGCGGATATTAAAAATGTTTACACTTGTACTGCTTCGGACTTCCGTCTGCTTCCATCTTCGAAGCTCAGAATGTAAGCCCCAAATACTGGGGACGGATGGACGCATGGACGGATGGACGGATGGACGGATGGACGGATGGACGGATGGACGGATGGACGGATGGACGGATGGACGGATGGACGGATGGACGGATGGACGGATGGACGGATGGACGGATGGACGGATGGACGGATGGACGGATGGACGGATGGACGGATGGACGGATGGACGGATGGACGGATGGACGGATGGACGGATGGACGGATGGACGGATGGACGGATGGACGGATGGACGGATGGACGGATGGACGGATGGACGGATGGACGGATGGACGGATGGACGGATGGACGGATGGACGGATGGACGGATGGACGGATGGACGGATGGACGGATGGACGAACATGGCTAGGTCGGCATGACTTTAGATGCTGATCACAATCATGTACTCGTATCATTTCGTTATTATTTGTCTCTGTTACAAACTACTTATATAACAAAATTAATTGAGATAGGGTTTAAAAATGAATAATATCCCTGCATGTGTACTACACGAAGGATCTGTCATTTTCCCTTTAATATTTTGTATACGCAATTTGCATATAGCAAAAGTTCATTACTGCCAAGTCCTTCCTCAAGTCACTAGTTACGCAATATTTTAAGTACCGCTGAGCGACTAAAGCATTTGCTACAAAGAAACTAACACAAGTAATCCTTTTCTACATCAAACAATCCCTTTCTCTCTCTAGCTCTCGTCGTCTCCAAGAAAACTCGAAGAAAACAGATCTAAATTAGACGCTTTTTATGGGAAATTTATTCATTAAACTCCTCGTAGAAGTCTATTCCAAAGGACTCCTCCGATGCTAACAAAAAAGTCAAAAAAAAAACTAAAACGCTTCCGCATTGTCCTTATTGCCGGCAAATTTTTTCCTTTTTTTCTCGCTTCTTACTTGGGGAAATAAAAAAAACTTTCTGCAGAACCATTTCTGCTTCTTTTGTCTTTTGTTTGCCAACTCCCCATGGTCTTTAGTTGGGATACCCAAGACATGAGAACAACATAGAAAAGAATAAGGATATTCGCAAGCAAAGACAAAAACAATGAAAAAAAACGCCGAAAAGAAAAAAAGGATTCGCCCAAGTTAATTTAAACAGCAAAAAGTAAGAAAGATTTTTACAGGCTAAAAATGCAAATTCATGAAGCAATTCTGACAACCTTCAGCCCCTTGCGGCTTAAAGTCATATTAAAGCCACTCAAGGCGGGTGATGCCGGCTTGGGGTGGATAAATGGAGACATTCTTCTCAGCCATCCAGAAAGGATGTGCTTTGAAAATTTTATCACAAAAAATTACACGCAAATTAAATGCAGGTGCGCCACTGTTGGGACTACCACCATCGAAAGGATTATAAATCACTTCCTCAGCTCATATCCGGCGCGGAGCACGAGCGGTGGCGGTATTCATTCAATCTCCGATGATTATCCTGCGACATTGTTGCTTTTTGTGAGAGGGTGTTGTTGTTTGTATGGTTTTTGATGATTCCACTCTGGCGTAAAATATTCAACAGGACTTATCACATGCTCACATGAATTACCCAAACAGAGAAAAGGACTTTTTATCCAATTTTCTATGGAGCAACGCGGGGAACTGAAGGTTGAAGGATATACAAGTTACAATGCGGGTGGGCCAATTTGAATACAGCAACAGCAGTACCTATCCTCTTTGTTCAGAGTTTCCTTGGGCTGAGATAAAGCAAAAAGGCTTTTGCAAGAGTCAGCGATGTGAATGCCATGATGCTGCTGCAGATTTAGGGATTTACGTTCGGACTTTTTATGCGCCCTGCCAGGAGTAGAATGTGCATGCATGCATGAAGAATCACTAAATTGCTGAGTGATATTGGATGCGGCTGTGAATAAAAAAATAAAATTTGAGTTACAGAGTAAAAGGGGTTATGGTCGGGAGTGAAATTTACTTTGCTCTTTCACATGATAACTCTCGCAGGGACTTTAGGAATTTACTTACTGAGTACTGCGTTGTGTGTGTGGTAAATTTGAGATGAGACAATGCGAAGTTACTTGATAGGTAGATAGCCGCGACGCCTGGCTTTCATAGTATTTTATCGGCTTGCGAACAGGCAATGTTGATATTCCTGATGGTGAGAAGGACTGTGGGTGTACTGAATGATTTGAATGGCATTGTTAATCCGGAATGTTTCAATATTTAGTGTTGTGTAGCTTGTCTGAAATTGGTGCAAACGGAAAAGAAAATGGGGGCCACCGGAAATATGAGTGTGTAGTATTAAAAAAAAGTGTATTCTCACCTGCACTTGACAACGACCCTGCTTCTGTGCAATAGGGCAGGACACACACACGTCGGTCGTGATGTGTCGTGAAATAAAATGACGTACCGTGAGATAAAATCACGTGACGTGAAAAATCACGAACCATGAAACAAACATATAAATGTGAAAAAAAAATAAAATAATAAAAACTGCTTCGATAAAAATGGATAGGGTATGGATCAAGGATCACGTCACGGATGGATTGTAACCATCAAATATATTTTTCCTTTTTGCTTTTCCTATATCGGGAAGAATTCGCAGGCGACGTGCGAACCTCAAAGCTCCTCCCATTATTTCCTGAAAATTTGGTTGGTCGTGTGTTTTGAGCAGTGATGTCGTTTGTGTGATTTTGAAAGTAGGTAGTACGGATACAATCAGGTAAAAATATTAACATTTTCAAAGGAAGAGTAGTACATGCTTTGGTTTCAGAAGCAAGGTCCTTGCATTCTAGTGCCTGCATAGGGGTGTGGTAAGACAATTATAAATGCAAGTCAATCAAATGCTACTTCCCATAAGTTTGAAAAGTATGAGCTTCTGACGCCTTGCGGACGCTTCAGAGGAGTACGTGATCCTAACCATATAATTTTTTAAGTCATCCCAGAACTTCATGAAGGCTGCGGGAAGTCCAGAACACATAGGAAAATTATATATAAACCAGAAAAAAATTCTTTGTGCAACACCCTGTACTCTGAAAATCTAAAATTTGACTCCATCACATACAATTCTTCTGTGTCACCTGTGTGTCACCTGTACTTTAGATTTTTAGGTGAAGAAGACATCGCTGTTGAAAGTTTTTTTATTTAAAAGACGAATCGTTCGATGACCTATCCCTCATCTTCTTACCCATCCCTAATAAAGTGGACGTGGCTTGGCAAGCCTTTGGTTCGAATGTAGTGACATTATTCTAGCGATTTTTAAGAGATCTTACCAGACAATTTGTTGCAGTCTTTTTTAAAGGAAAGTAGGCGTGGTTGTCACCATTTGTAACCTTAAGAAAGCAAAATAGACTTTTTGAAGGAAACGCCTCAAAATGTGGGCGTATCCCTGCACAATGTACGGATGGATTAAAGAGAATAGGAAAGTCTATATATACTCGTATCTTTAAGGTTCTAGAATAAAATGAATTTTTTGAAAAGTGGACCTGTTTGTGGGCGGATTTCAAAAATATTTACAATTGTACAGCTTCGGATTCTAAAAAGTTTATATGTACAATAAATTTCATGTTCTAGCTCAAAATTTAAAGCCCAGAAACATGCTGATTTGAGGGTCTATCATTATTATTTCGTTATGTTGGAAACTACGAGGAGTGGCTGATAAGTTCGCATCATCTTCTCATTAGTGATAGCACTAACTGTATTTTATTATGTTATTATCTGTGGTACGATAAACATCACCATTCAGCCGAAATAGGAAATTCTCCCAATTTTGAGCAATGCGCCGTGATAAACTAGCTCCTGAAAAAAGGAAAATCACCGAAAAAAAATATTCGAAGACATGTCATCGACTCTTCAGGATTCTGGTACGTCATATACAATGGTCACAAAATGGGCTCGCTTATTTCAACAAGGGCGAGAGAGGTGTGGATACGACCCCCGTCCAAGGCGTCCTGTGTCAGTGGTCACTGAAGAAAACGTCGGAAAAGTTGAAAAATTAGTTCTGACCGACCGAAGAATAAAAATGTGCCAGATAGCGGACGAGTTGTGCATTAGCAAACAATGGATTGGAGAAATTTTGCACGAGAATTTAAACATGAAAAAAAAATTGTGCGCGCTGGGTAATGAAAATACTCACTCCTTTTTTGGAGTTAGCCTGGGACAGTCTCAACGAAATTTGCAACTGAATCGTAACAAACAAGAGTCTATGCAGTCTATGCAGTCTATGCAGTCTATGCAGTCTATGCAGTCTATGCAGTCTATGCAGTCTATGCAGTGCAGATAAAGGGGAGAGCCAGCCGAAGAAAATCGAAGTGGACAAGTCGGCTTCGAAGCTTACGGCGCCTGTTACTCAGGT
Source organism: Pocota personata (assembly GCA_963082735.1). Taxonomy (NCBI): domain Eukaryota; kingdom Metazoa; phylum Arthropoda; class Insecta; order Diptera; family Syrphidae; genus Pocota; species Pocota personata. The sequence goes on along the minus strand of OY720431.1, from coordinate 31,137,873 downwards.
ACGTACTTGTAAAGCGGTCGTGGGAAACTCAGACACGGAGTACGATAATGCAGGATAACGCGCCTGTTCACACGGCACGGGTTTTGGAACAGGCTTTAAAAGACACAGATTTTTCAACGATAGACCACCCACCCCACCAGCCCAGATTTGGCCCCGAGTGACTTCCAATTTGAAAAAAAATAGTTACGAGGCCGGAGTTTTGCAGATGAGAACGAGATCAAGGCGGCTGTAGAAAGTAATTTTGAAGGCAAAGAAAAAGAATATTTTCTCGGTGGTATTAAGGCACTCTATTTCCGATGTGAGAAATGCATTTCACTCGAGGGAGATTATCTTTGATGCAACGAGCAATTGGCTCATTTACGGCATAAATAGTTCTATGAATATGTTCACGGAAGTGAAATTGACTACGAAGAAGTCGCGAAGGTGAGTAAAAATCGAACATGGAAAGCAACATTGGACACTAAATTTGACTGTGAATTAAATCTCTTACAAACATAATAGAAAAGTATTTACGACGACATTCAAGAGTATTTATATTTATTAAAGAGCACCTGGTTTTATAGGAAGGCATCTTAATTTCCCAATTCAATTGGAGAACCATAAATCAAGTGAAACTTTTTTGTATTCTTTCAATTCTATCTGAAAGTAAGACAAAAGACGGATTCCAAATGATACAGCAATATTCTAGATGGGGTCTAACCAGGGATTGAAAAGCTTTTTTAACGTATAGGGATCAGTAGAGTCTTTCGAATTTCTTTTAATGAAACCTAGCATCAAGTATTATTCCTAACTCTTTTTTCGAGGCTACTCTATCAAGGAACTTTAATTTAATGGAATATCTATACAAAATAGGAGTAAGAGACGTAGTTAAGGTAAAGCATTGGCATTTGGCGATATTTAAGATCAAGTTATTTCGATCACACCATTCATTTACGGCAACGATATCATCTTGAAGAAGGTTGCAATCATGTTCCGATTTAATTGGACCAAATAACTTGAGGTCATCTGCAAACAAAAGACTGACTAGCGGAAGATCATTGATGAAAAGCAAAACAGCAAGGGGCCAAGGTGACTACCCTGCGGGACATCTGTCGTTACTTTTATCGACTTTGACAAACAATCATTAATTTTAACATATTGGACCCGATCACATAAGTAAGACTCGATCCAATTTAGTAAGTTGGAATGAAATCCAAAACTAGATAGTTCTTGGATTAGTGTTTTGTGACTGACTTTGTCAAAGGCCTTCGCAAAAGCAGTAAAGATCACATCCGTTTTTTACAACTGAATTACAAAAAATTGCCAAATTAGTGGAAGTAGATCTTTCCTTCATAAAACCCTGTTGATTATTTGATAAAGTATTTTTAACAAGAAAAAAAATCTTGTTGCAGATTATCTTTTCAAATAGCTTTGGAATTGATGAGATTTTACAAATAGGTCGATAATTGCAAACATTTTGTTTAGATCCAGACTTGTGAATCGGAATTATGTGAGATGTTTTCCAAATATCTAAAAAAACACCCACATTCGATTGACGTGCTAAAGATAAGGTGAAGTGGCGTTGATAGCGACTTTGCACAGTTTTTTTTAAAAAAATATTGGAGCAATACCATCCGGGCCTTCACTATGAATGCTTTTCAGCCCCTTTAGAGCATTTTCAACATCTGACTTATCAAAAGGTAATTCGACAAGATCAATTATGGGCTGTTAACTATGCGAGTATGAACTAACAGAGTGGACAGCATCAAGAGAATATGCCGATTTAAAATAGTCAGCAAAGAAATTGCATATAGTTTTAGTATCATCAGATGATGAATCAGATGATGAATGAATTTGGAACAAAGCGACTCCTTAAATCAGAGATTATTGAAAAAAATATGCCATACATATCTTGCAAATCGGTGTTATATAAATTATATATATTGTAACATAATGTAGCATAATAACTACGCGCACAGATGTAGGCAACACATTCCGAAGTGTCTTTTCATTCGAGCATAATTTCATTCCGAAGTGTCTTTTCATTCGAGGTTCGTGTCCACGGTAAGAGACAGATAATATCTAAGACGACGTCACGGAATTAAGAGAGAATTATAACCGCAAGAAATTATTGTCATCTTGGAATTATTATATCAGAATTTTCTTGTTCCAGTGGTCGAAGAATTTGCTAGAAGTTTCTGGCTATCAGAAATGCGACTATATAACGACAGATGGCGATCGAGGCAAGGCAGTTGGTATTCGAACCGCACGAAGAGATTGGAAAAGTGATAATAAGCGAAGTTGTAATTTTGTGATAAAGTGAAAGTTAAGAGTTGACAAGAAGAAGTAATTAGTTTGGATTTGTGAATTAAGTAATTGAAATGAGATAAAGTGATTTGAGAAGAAAGAGACCTTGTAAGGAAGGAATCTGCGAAGAATAGTATAGTGTGAACTTGAATTGTTCTATAGACTAGGAAATAAAGAAATAATCTCACAGAATAACGTTTTATCTACTCGAGCCGTAGCTCGCATATTACAATATATTTCATCAGAATTCAGGAATTTTGGTTCCCAATGGTGATAGGCACGCCTAATTTTTACAAAAAAAAAAAAAAAAGTCTACAACATTTTTTGTAGATTAGATTAGATAAAGTTTATTTAGCTAGGTTTGCTATTTTACAATTTCATTACATTATTCACTTATTTTAGATTTCTTAAATTTAATAGTTATTTTTTACAAAAAATAATGCAGCTCGTTTAAATTGAATAATGTTTGTTTCAGTTTTTACATTATTATGAAGTTCATTGAAAATTTGGATGCCTTTGTAAAATAACATGTTTTGTGTTTTTGAATTTCTAAAAAAATGCACATTTAAGTCATCACTATTTCTTAAGTTACAAGGTTGTACACTGGCTCTAGTTGTTAGTTTTATACTTAAATTGCTGGGCAGCATGTTGTTTTTAATTTTGAATATAAAAATAAGTGTACACAAAACTATTCTTTGTTTTATATTTAACCATTTGAGTATTTCGAGCATACTTCAAATAGATGTATATCTACTACAATATAAATTTTTTTTTTTTAGCTTTTGTAAACCTTTTAGCATATCTGCAGATCAGAACAATAATATTGTTGGACAATACTCAAAGTGGGGTCGAACTATAGTATTATAAATTTTGATTGCCATTGGAATACATAGTTTCTTTCTTATTTTACGAAAGAAACCGATTTTTTTTGCCAATTTTTCTATATACATATTCGAAATGTTTCTTAAAATCAAGTTTACTGTCCATTATAACTCTAAATAAATTCTTTATCTCATTTACACATTCAAATTCTTCTACTTGGTTTATCACATTATTTTCAGGTAACAACATTATTTTCGTTTTTTCTACATTCAACTTAAGTTTATTCATGTTTAAGTAAGTTTTAAAGTTTTTTTATTTCTTCACTTAGTTTACTTATACAATCACATAGATCACATTTATCAATGTACAAAAGCCCATCATCGGCAAACAATTTAATTTGACTATATTTTATTATTTTTTTTATATCATTAATGTATATCAAAAACAAAAGTGGACCCAGGATAGTTCCCTGAGGCACTCCTAGCTCAGTTTCAATAAGTTCAGATAAATCATCATTAATTTTAACAACTTGCCTGCGTCCAACTAGAGACGATTTGAACCATTCATATTCAACTCCTCTTACCCCATACGTATATAACTTTGTTAATAGTATATTCCTATCTACCGTCTCGAAAGCTCTCTTGAGGTCAAGGAATACAGCTGCTATTTTCTTATTTTCATGTAATTTCTCTTTCCAGTCTGCTATCATGAAGTTTAGGGCGGATTCACACCAATGTTTTTGCCTAAATCGTGATTGCTCTTCCATAAGCATGTTCTTTTCATCGAGTTGTATTTGCACTACTTTTTCCAAAATTTTCTCATGCAAAGGTAGCATATTTACTGGTCTAAAATGTTCACTTTTATTCGAATTTTCAACTTTTGGTACAGGAACTATAACCGAGGTCTTCCAATTTTTTGGGAAAACTACACGGGATAGCGAATAGTTAATAATATTTAAAAGTGCGGAACCCACCCAATTAAAACTGTCTTTAACATTTTCTTGCTCATAAAATTAAAATCACTTTTATCTGGCATCATTTCTATAATTTGTAATAGTTCATCAATAAATAATAATAAATAATAATAATAAAAAAAAAAAAAATAAAATAAACCAGTGCTAAAAGTGCAGTGGAAAAAAAAAAGAAAATAAATCAGTGCCGGTGCTTTCCATCTTCCACCTCCTCTCACCCGCGGTTGCGCTTCTTTGTTATCGCAATTGGAGTACGTACTATGTATGTACATACTCCCAGTCGCGATGACTGAGAGAGTGTAACATTTGATGCATAGCGGGCTGTGAATGTTTATCCGAATAGCGGACCATAGCTGATTGTCGTTTGGGCATAGCACCTGCGACAGTTTGTTTTGGAAAACTATTCATTGAATCTTCACTTCACAGCTTCGCTTAGTTACGTCAGAGTTGTGTCTTTTTGTGTTTCTATGTTGTAGTGATGAGGGAATTTAGGGTTGATCTTACCAACATTCGTGGGCTTCGAATGAATTTCTTTGATGTGTACGCCCACGCCTATTCCCATAAACCAGCTGTTTTGGCACTAAGTGAAACACAGGTAGTTGAAGAATCTTCCGATTTGAAACTGCCTGGGTATAACTTAGTGTCATTATTCTTTCCCCACCGTGGCCTCGCCATTTACGTCCGTAGTGATATTGCTTACCAAGTTCCACCACAGTATGGCCACTGTTCCAACCCGGAATTTAATTTCAAATGGCTAAAATTCACCGTCCGTAAGCAAATAATTCACTACTGCTTTATTTATAGAAGCCCTAGTGCGGACAGCAACTCAACTTTTGACGAATTTGATGCGCTGTCTGATTCCATCACTCGAATTGTCTCCTTGTACCCTCATACTGAAATCGTTATTGCGGGCGATTTCAATATACACAATTCGAATTGGCTTCAACATTCTGGCCAGATAACACCCGAAGGAAGGTATGTTGAACTTTTCGCTGAGGTAAACAATTTGACTCAGCTTGTAAATGAGCCTACACGTATACCGGACATTGTAAGTCATTCCGCCAACACTTTGGACTTGTTTCTTACTTCGCACCCTGATAAATACACTATTGATGTTTTAGCGCCTCTAGGTCGGTCTGACCATAATATCGTATCAGCTAAATTCTCGTACTCCGACCACTCAGTTAAAGAAAAAACTCCTAAAAGGAAAGTATGGCAATACGAGAAAGCCAACTGGAGCGGCCTCAATAGCTTCTTTAGGAGTTTTAACTGGTCGCTATGCTTCCTCGATAGCGACGTGGATGCCGCTGCTGATATGATCACTAACACCATACTCTTAGGTATGAATGACTTTATTCCTAACAAAATAAAGAGCATTAAACCTAAGGTAAACTCGTGGTTTGACCAGAGCTGTAAAGAGGCTATCAGAAAGAAAGAAGTAAGTTTTCGGTCTTATAAAGCCAACAAATCTGAGGAAAACCGAAAAAAGTTTAAACAAGCCAGAAAAGACTGCAATGCCCATATTCGACGTGTAAAATTCTTACATGACCAAAAATTGAGGCAAAAAATCCTACAATGTCCCAAAGGTAGTAAAAATTTTTGGTCATTCGTCAAAAATATTAAAAATTCTGCCTCGTCTGCCATCCCCACACTCATTTACAATGACATTCCAGCTGTCAGCTCCTTAGACAAAGCTAATCTGCTTGCTACTCATTTTGCAGCGAACTCCACGCTGCCAGATAATGCTTTGTCTCCACCTGTATTTGAGAGCGTCGAATTTTCCATGGGACAAGTCCACTTTCGCACTCGTACAGTTGCAGGAGTACTTAAAGGTCTTAACATACACAAATCCGCTGGTCCAGATGGTATCCCCCCCCATAGTTCTGAAGAGGTGTTCTTCTACGCTGGCAAAACCTCTGCGTAAGCTTTTCTGTCTATCCTACTTTTCAGGGCTCTTTCCGAGTAGATGGAAAACAGCATTTGTCCAGCCCGTCCCCAAAAAAGGCGAATCTTCCTCCCCGTCCAATTACCGACCCATTGCACTTACGTCCCTTCTTTCCAAGGTCATGGAAACGCTGATAAATCGTCAGCTTATGAAATATCTCGATTCACGAAAACTCCTTAATGACCGGCAGTATGGTTTTCGTAGCAACAGGTCCACTGGTGATTTGATGGCATATCTCACCGAGAAGTGGAACCAATCTCTCCATCACTTCGGCGAAACCAAGATGGTTGCGCTTGATATTTCAAAAGCATTTGACAGAGTTTGGCATCAGGCTCTTTTGTCGAAAATGCGTGCATATGGCATCGATGAGTCTCTTCTTCAATGGATTAGAAATTACCTTTCGGGGCGTTCAATACAAGTTGTTTTGGATGGCTTCAAGTCTGCAATTCACCAAATAAATGCTGGTGTTCCCCAAGGCTCTGTTTTGTCTCCGACTCTCTTTCTCATTTTTATAAATGATCTCTTGTCTGCAACTTCTAATCCAATCCATTCCTTCGCTGATGACAGTACCCTCAGTTTTTCATATTCGTTTCCTAACTCACGTCCTTGCTCTTCGGCCGTAGAAGGGGAACGGCAACGTATGTTAAACACATTAAATTCCGACCTAGACAGCATAATTAAATGGGGTTCAACCAACCGTGTGGAATTTAATGCTTCCAAAACACAATGCTGTCTTCTGTCTCTCAAGCGAAACCAAAACCCTCAACCATTATCCATGGATGGTACTTGCATCATTGAAACCGAAAGACTTGCCATTCTCGGTATGTGTATTAATAACCATCTTCGATGGAACGATCACATATTCGAGGTCGCCAAAAATGCTGCAAAATGTCTAGGATTCCTTAAACGGTGCAAGAAACATTTTACCCCGTCTGATCTGGCCTCAATTTTTTAAGGCATTCATCGGTCCTAAGCTGAAATATAACGCCCATATCTGGTCTGGTGCACCCAAGACCGTTTTGCACATTCTTGATAGGGTACAAAATCGCGCGTTAAAACTTATAGGTGATAGAGACATTGTGAATTCCATTCATTCACTAGAACATCGGAGAAATGTCTCCTGTCTCTCCCTGTTTTATCGTTTCTTCCACAAAAAATGTTCCAGCGAAATAGCCAGTTGCATTCCTCCCCTTCAAAATTTCACCCGCAATACGCGACATGCTTCGAATGCACATCAGTTTACCCTGAAGCCAAACTTCGGTCGTACTGTCAAATATAGGGATTCGTTTATAAGCCGAACAACACGAATGTGGAACGATCTACCAGGCTCTGTATTTCCCCATCACTACAACCTTCAAACATTCAAAGCCAACGTGCATAGGTACCTCCTCTGTTCCTCTTCCCCCTTTTCCCTGACGCCCGTGCCCTGAAACAATTAAAGGGTATTAATACTCCCTTTGGCGCGCGCAGATTATAAAAAAAAAAAAAAAAGAATCCAATGTTTTAAACTTGAAATTGTTTTCACAGCTCTCTACATTATTCACCCATGGTTTCACTATAATATTGTCGTTTATTTCTTTAACACTTTTAACAATGTAATAAAATCAAAGTTGAAAACAATATTTTCAAGTAGCAAGATACTCGTATGACTACTTTATTGGGGATAGGTTAAAGCATGAGGTATTATATGATCCATTCCAAACGGATTGCAACTTGTTTGTTTATTCTCCGGTCAAATTATGCCCCCAAAAGCCCTTCCAAAAAAGTGTTTTTTTTTTTCTAATTTTTCTTTGTTCATCACATACTATAGTTCTGCAAAATTTCGGAAGTGTTCCTTATGTATTTTTACTTGCTCCCATAAAGTGCAAGTATTGTTTTCATGAAAAAATTCGATTTCGATCAATCTTGCTACCTATTACTATAAGAAAGAGAAAAAAAAAAATGGGTCTCCCAATTGTGCCCGTCTGTGTATCTGTATATCGGACTACAGTCTAAATTGCTAGAACGATATACAGTTAGCCACAAAAATATTGATACACTCCCCTTTCTCTGGGTTCAATACGAATTCCAGCATAACAATAGTAAAAAATCAAAATTATTCAATTCATTTATCTTCATTTTAGTAATAGCTAACGAAACAATTACAACCAAAATCAATCTCATATATTCAAAAAAAAAAAAAAAAATTAATAAAAATAGTGACAGAATTCCACGCCACAAAAGTATTGATACACACTCATTTAGGCGCCAACAATAGTACCGTTATGCCGTCTGAGCAATGTATACTTTGTTTGCCTCATTCCCTGTTTTGAGTAGAAGTTATTGGCATTCATTATTTGTGTTCGGTAGGGAATTTTTAGTTTATTTTAAACATGGAATCAAGGAAAATGAAGGGAACTACATTAGAAGATCGGAAAATTAGAATTAAATTACACACGGAAGGACAATCCTACAGAAATATTGGGAAAATTGTTGGCAGAAGTTTCACAACAATACAGAAAATATTTCAGAAGTTTAAATAAACGAATTCTCTGGAAAACAAGAGTCGCAGTGGCAGACCAACAAAACTAAGTGTTCAAAATAAACGGTATTTGGTTCGAGAAGTGGAGAAAAAACCCGATATTAGTGCACCAAAACTTGTGACGAGAGTAAGGTTAATATTTTTTCTTCGAATGGCTTTCGAAAAGTTTTGAGAAAACCCGGAGAACCTCTCAAGGTAAAATACCTTAGGCCCACAGTAAAACATGGAGGTGGTTCCGTCCTTGTGTGGGGGTGTATTTCTGCATCCGGAGTGGGTAATATTGTTTTTATTGACGGCATAATGGACCGGTTTAAATACATAGACATAATTAAAAACAATCCTGGAGCCAGTGGTGAAAAATTACAGAAGAGAACGGATTATTTGTTCCAGCAGGACAATGATCCCAAGCACACTGCTTGGGACACAAAGATGTGGCTGCTATATAACACGCCCAAAATGCTCAATACTCCGCCGCAATCACCGGATTTAAATCCGATTGAGCCCTTATGGGCACATTTGCAGAAACAAATAAGAAAACACAGGATTTCTAGCAAGGCGACTTTAAAAACCGCTCTTGTGGAAAAATGGGCTAATATTGACCCAAACTATTGCAAGAAGTTGGTGGAATCGATGCCACGAAGATTAGAAGCTGTAATCAAATCTCGGGGTAACCCAAAAAAAATATTAAATTACGTTCTTTTATTTTTTAAGCAAGAATTTTAAATATGTATCAATACTTTTGTGAGGTTGAGTTTATTAGTTTTTATTTCTTTTGTTCTTTTATCCAAAAAACTAAAATGAATTTATGTTAAAATTATGTTCTATATTCCTCAAATATATAGAATTAAATTTTATTTGTTTATTTTCTTGCTTCTGTAATCAGAAAGGGGGTGTATCAATACTTATGTGGCTAACTGTACTTCAATTTTCATTACGTATGTCTGTGGGCTAAAAAAAAGATAATAACTCTACATTTCTTAGTAGTGGAACTACCCAAATTCGTCATATTTCGGTTACGGCTTAGACAATTGTATTCTAGATTGGTGTCTAAGTCATTTTAAACATACGTACATGGCATTAAAACATTGGACATATGGTAAAGGAAATGTTACACTTCTTTGCGCATATTCGAATTCTATTGCATCTTTTCGCAATCTGAACTATTCACAAACGAACAGCAAGTATATGCCACCCTGTTGTGCCTATTTTTGTTTCTGTTTATTTACTAAAACAGTTTTACTATAGTGGAGTCAAACAGTTGTCACCAGCGTTGCCACTGTAGTACGATCGTAGTAGATCTACTTCGCGTTTTGTGAAATTCAAATCTGCTATGGTGTAACGCAAATCTATTCTGCTTTCATGATTTTAAATTGTTTTTTTAATTCTTTCTATTCTTCTGACAAAATGCAATTAAAATTATTCAATGGTTCACCATTTCAGACACCGATCTAAGTAAAACTGCATGTGAGCGAAGTACCTAGCTACTGATTTGCTAGGCATTAATTTGTCGTACAGACTAAAACAGGGAAAAATTACAAGCACTGAAAATAGTTGAGAATTTCAAGAACCTAGTATAACCTAGTAATAGTAATATTCTATGGAATTGGAAATAGCTATGGTGATATAATCAATCAAAAACAATGATATATTTTTATTCAGAGTACAGTTTCCAGAATATCTCTGGAGAGCTATATTGCTTTCCTTTTTCAGAAGTAAGAACAATTTTTTTTTTATTCTAAAATTAAACATTTATGACGTCCATTTTGACACAAGTTAATAGTCCTCTAAAAGTCTCCAAAATACTTTTCTTTTTTTTTCATTATGTGATGAACTTATTATTTAGAGCGAAATTACAACACAAGATTACCATTCAACGGAAAAATGGTCTACCATTGAAAAATATTATCAAAATAAATTAAAACTAAAAAAAAAAAAAAGAAAAACCATTACGAAGCTAAGTCACTATAAGAGTAAATTGAAAAAAAACATCTGAAAATTAATGACACAGTACTTTCGCTTGTGAAACATTGATTCTTATGTTCCACACCATCCAATTTTAATTAATCTGCAGCTATTGACGAGCCAAGTCTGATGAAGGAAGTTGTTGGATATTTCTATCCTGATTTGATTAGGTCCTGGCCAAAATTCGTTCTTGTGGGCTCGACAAACCGATGGGCAGACGGATGGACATAAAATAAGAACTGTTGGTTTTGACCTCAAATAGAGACACTAAAATCGAAGCCAAACAATTGTTCGACTTTAAGAATATGTCCCTTAGTTCGTTTGTTACCTATTACCCGAATTACGAGGAAGCAATAATGACAATGATGTTCTCTTTTTTTTATAGCCAAATGGACACTCTTAGTCAGAGGATATTTCAGCGATTTTTAAGAAATTTTATCATAAATCTGTTGTTACAACTTTTTCATAACAGAAAACCGAAATTTGTAACCGGAGCTCGTGGATTCTAATGATTCACAATAAGACTTAACCATTATGAAATAGTTTTGAAAAAAAAAGCAATACGTGTTTTTTTTTAAGAAAACGCAACCCAATAATTGGAAAAGTAGACAAAATCACTTTCAAAATCATTGTCTGGAGAATATTTTCCATTTTCTAGCAAAAATATTGAAAAAAAACGAAATTATTTTTAAAAGTGGGCGTGTCTGTGGGCGGATTTTAAAAAAATATTTACACTTGAACTACTTTGGGTTCTAGAAAGCCTCTGTATGAAATTTCTTGTTCGTAACTAAAAATTGAAGGCGCAAAAGGTGTTGACGTACAAACAGACGGACGGACATGGCTAGATCGACTTAGTTTTTGATGCTGATCTCAAATATATATGCTTTTTCGAGTCATCGTTATTATTTCTCCACGTTACAAACTATGTATCAAAAGTTGTATACCCTGGAAAAATCGGTGGGGCCAAACAGCTGTCGAACTTTATACATATAGTATCCTTTCAGCTATTACGGTCCAAGACTTGATTGTAAAGATCTAATGGAACCATTTGGCAAAAGGAATGATTTTCAAAATAGTACGAAGTACTATGTACAGAATGATCGAAAGTAATATAGTACTACAAATAACAGCACTGGTGTAGAGTGATCGTGCATATTTTTAACAGTTTTCATCGGGCAGTGACTCAAAGAGGTAGGCCGGGATTCATCACAATAATATTCGTGTGATACGTGTATTTCCGTATTTATAGCAAAATGTTGGAAATAGAGAAACAAATATGGTTAGAAATATTTGAATTATACAAGAATATGCCATTCCTTTGGAACAAAAAAAATCTCTATTATTATAATGCGGACGTGCGACGATCGGGCTTCAAAGCAATTTTAGAAAAATACCAGCTTATCGACAAGAATGCCAATGCCGATTGTGTTAGGAACAAAATGTTTTCCATGACAGTAGCTTATAAAAGAGAATTAAAAAAGGTAAGTCTGTCGAATTGTCCAGGCAAACGCAGTATGTTTGTAAATAAGTAAAATGCTTATTTATAGGCAAAAGCTTGTAAGGGTAGCAACAAAAAGTATGTACCGGACATTTGGTTTTTTGATTACCTACACTTTTTGGAAGGAAATGACGAACCATTCCTTAAGCGCAGATACAACTTTGAAAAATTTAACGAGGTAAGGTTTACAATTTTATTATTGTGTATCTTAACGGTTGGTGTATTGTTTTGTTAAAATTTCGGTATTCCCACTGTCGAGAAATGATATACGAGTTATATACGAGTACCTTCTAAAATGATCCTTGTTACCAATTAAAACCACCAGGAATGTTGCAATTATTGCGTATGTTGCTCCTATTGAATGCTAAGTGTGAGTCGGATTCGTTTTTGTAAGGGTAAGATAAAAACAAACACTTTTTGTTCCATGTCTACACTCTGGGACAAAATGATAGGACACTTGCATAAATTCTTAAGAAAAAAAAGTGTGCACTGTCATAAAATAATTTCTCGAAAAATCCTTCATTTTCTTGTTTTATTAATAAAAAACTGAAAACTGTGTTTGACAAAAAGAGAGGACAGGTGGATTTTAAAATTAAAAAAAATTATTTTATTAGTAATGTGTGCCATGTAGCTCCTTTATTTTTCACAACTTCTAACATTCGCCTAGGCATACTTTTGAACAATTTGTTATTGATCCATCTTGTCCCATTCTGTATTTGTGGATTCTTTAACTCCGCAATATTCTTGTACTGCTTTCTACCTGCATAAATTGTTCGGGTAAGCTCTCCACACGTGATCTCAATTATATTCAAGTCAGGTGATCTTGATCTTTTGAGTTAAAGTGCTCCTTGACTGGCATTATCCTGTTGAAAAATAAAGTTTTGTTCGGCAATAATTGAAGCTAACCTCTTAATTTGCTGTTAATTCTGAAACTAGCAACATTTATGTCGGTCCTCCCAGCCATTACAGGATCTCCTCCAATTTGACTGCGACTTAAATTCGTTGCTCCTTTCGTAGATCGTAAAAATAGTAATCTCAGCCATCAGGTATTTATAAATTGAACTTTTGTTCACCTGTGGATATGACTTTTCTCCAATTTTTTTTTTTCAAATGACATTAGCTGCGAACAAACACTAACCGGCACGTTTTGTGAGCTCCCTCTTTATCTGCGATTTGAACAATTTGTAGCTTCCCGCAAAATCGCACGTTTTTCTCTTGGAATTAATGCTGGTGGTCTTCCAAGAGAATTTCTTTTGCCATAAGTTTCGAGATCGGTTATTAAATTTGTCACCACTGTTCGACTTCTCTTCACTGAATTTTATATTTTTGCAATACTCTAGCCTTCACTTCTAAATTAAAAAATTGTTTGTACTTCAGCTGAATTTAATATTTACTCGCATTCTTATTGTACTTTATTGAAAAAAGTTTATCAAATTTAACACCAAATGATAACAAAACAAGAGCACAACTATTTTCACCAATGTTTACTTAAATATATCCTTACTGAACGAAGTATCGACACAAAACGATTAACGATCTTTTTGTCTCACCTGTTACCTAATAATTCTATCAGATTTGGCAAATGTTGTGCACACTTTTTTTTTTTTTCTTAAGTCTTGGGGAGTGTCTTAACGATTTGTCCCAGAGTGTGTTTTGATTTCTTTGTTTGACCTGATATGTCAAGAAATTGTCAAAATCGGATGGATGTATTGGACGGAGTATAAATATTCAAACCTAACTCAAGAATGTCTGAAAAGATTTTGATGTAAATATTTTTGATTTTTGATATTCCTAGTTAGTTGAGGTCCCTTCCTTGTGCGCGCCACCTAAGGAGAGGTCTTCCTCTACTTCGGCGTTTCTTATTGTTAGATTCGAAGACTTTGTGGGCCGAAGCGTTGGTGTCCATATTTTTGCTTTATCAGATTTTGTAAACATATAGAAATTCTTTTGCCTTAGTTGTAGTTAGTTAAAATAATAAAAGTTGCAATCCGCTAGGAATGGATCGTACGATACCCTATCTCTCACGTTGCAAACCATCTTTAATAGAGTAGGTATGGCGTTGTGAAATTTATGATTCAAATGCAATGATGTCTTGCAACTCGGCAGATATTTACTCGATTTTTAAGCTATTCTATTAGAAAAAAAAAAAACTTTATAAGGGAAAGTGGGCGTGGATCCCAATATTTGCAACTAAAATTCACGTATTCTGATGAGATTTTCAAAATAAGACATCACCGCAAATTGCTTTAAAAAGGTAAATCCGTTTTTTTTTTTTTTTAAGAAAACGCTCCCGAAAAGTGGGCGTGGTCCTACACAATATATGGACGAATTGTAGAGATTATCATCTATATATTTTGCCTTCATTCTTCTTTTTGTTTTTGAGTTTCTAGTAAAAATATTGAATGAAAAGTTATTTTTTAAAAATTGTGGGTGTCTTTGGGCGGATTTTAATAAAAATTTAAATTTTAATTTTAAAACTTTTATTGCTTCAGTTTCCAGAATGCTTATACCTACACAAAATTTCATCATCTTCGCTCAAAATTCAATAGACGGATAGACAGATGGACATAGCTAGATCAACGTAACTTTCTTATATACATATGGTGGGTCAATAAGTGCCTGAAAAATGAAATAAGGAACACTCTATTCGGTATAAAAACATTTTATTTTTCAACATAGTCTCCTTCTAGCTCTTTACACTTCATCCAACGTTTCTCCAATTTGTTGATGCCCTCCAAATAATACGATTTATCGAGCCACTCAAAATAAGCGTTTGTTTCAGCGATGACCTCTTCATTCGACGCAAATCTCTTCGCTCCGAGCCATTTCTTCATGTTTGGAAACAAGAAATAGTCGCAGGGGGCTAAATCTGAGGAGTTCGTAGCCTAACTCATGCAATTTTGCTATTGCGACTGCGGACTTGTGCGCCGGTGCGTTGTCCTGGTGAAAAAGAACTTTTTTCTTCGCCAAATGCGGCCGTTTTTGCTTCAAATCGGCTTGGAATCGATCCAGCAGCTCTGCGTAATATGCGCCGGTGATCGTTTTACCCTTTTCAAGGTAATCGATCTGAATAACACCGCGCGGATCCCAAAGAACTGTCGCCATGGCCTTGTTTGCTGACAAACCCGCCTTGGCTTTCTTCGGCTTCGATTCACCAGGAGAAGTCCATTGTTTTGGCTGTTCCTTGGTTCCTTGCGTTTGTTGTCGATTGTGAGCAAACGCGGCACCCATCTTGCGGAAAGCTTTTTCATGTCCAAATATTTGTGTAAAATCGAAATCACTGAGCCATGTGATAACCCTGTGGCCTCTTCAAGCTCGCGCACTTTCACTCGCCGATCGTCCATTATCAAACCATGGATTTTGTCGACTATTTCTGGTGTGATGACCTCAATTGGGCGATCAGAACGTTCGGTGTCACTTGTGCTTGAACGACCGCACCGAAATTGAGTAAACCAGTGGTGAATGGTTCCAATTGATGGTGAAGAGTCCCCATAATATGTGTCAAGCTTTTGTTTGATGAGCACTCGAAATTCACTTTTTTCCATTTTAACAAAAATGCTAGTAGGCGTCTATATAAAATGGCTGCCATAACAAAACTATTTGACAGATCTGTCTGAAAATTTGGGTGCGTTTTTTTGAAAGATGATTCTTGACGAAAAAAATTGAAGGTGACGACACAATTTGTGTTAATTTTCAGGGACTTATTGACCCACCCTTGTATGTTTATATATATGTTGGTACATATAAAGGGTGGATCATATGTTGGTTCCTTTTTAAAATTGCTATAAAAAATACCATTTAATATTTTTCAAAGTTTTTTGCCTTATTGAAGAGAGTACACTTTCCGATTATCTATGGAAAATAATTTAATTTAAATGGTTGCTGCGGCTGGCATGGTAGTAGCCCATCTCGCCAACTCGATTTTGCAGTATATTTTCGATGGTTCGGAGCTCTATTACATGAATAATTCGATCAGTATTGTGCTTAAGTGGCTGAATCATCAAATCGCAGCTCCGCGGAGTCCAACCAAAATCACCAAAACGCGTCTGTTTACACGATTATTGAACTTAGTGGACAAAAGATCGAATATTGGACATTTTTTTGGAACGTGGTGGAATCAGAGATTATCTAAGTAAATTTTTTCAGTCTCTGGCAGGAAAAAAAAATCGGTTATCTTGTATCCTTCGAAGAAAAATGGGTCAATAATGCTGCAAATCCACAAACCACACTACTACTGACCTTTTGTGCACCTGTCCTATCTTATCAATGTTAACAAGGAAAACCTTCGGGAAATATTTTTATGAAGATCTGAACGACTTATCCAGGCTCCATATTAACAACATAGAGATCTAAATGGTCCTGCACATATATGCAGAGCATCTACTCATTCGGTTACTCATTCCTTGGGAAGAATTTAATCATGTAGGGTTCCTGGTGCCGGGAAACCCAGTTATTCTTGTGGGATCACAATGAATCTGTCCTAGGTCTAAGTAAAGCCACCTAACCTTACCTAGCCTAACCTAACCTAACATATGAAATATCTTTTGAGTAGAAAGATGTCCTTCCATTTGAACTAATATTTCAACAGTTCCACGCCAATTTTTCTAAATATGGGTCAAAAGATAAATGTTAGGGTATCATAAGATCCGGTTTATTTTGAAAATAGTAAAGGAATTTCGAAATTTGAATTAGAATAGTGTAAGCTTTACAATAAAGTAAGTTTATTAAAAATCCATCACCAAACATTATAAAAATTTTTCTCCCATCTCCAACCGTTTTCAAACAAATGAGGTGAAGTTTTTAAAAACTCACCACTATTTCATATCGTGTAATATTTATAAATATGTCTTTTTTCTAGTACTTACAGGACACCCAAGAACCGTCCACCGACCAAATGGATAACAATTCGATATCACCAGACAAAAATAAAAAAAGCGCAAAAGATTCAAAAGGAAAAGAGTGGGAGGTCCTCGGGAAATCGATCGCACTTCAATTAAAAGATCTGAATACTCATCAACTTATCATAGCACAAAAACTAATTTCACAAACAATATCCTACGCAAAGTCAGGAGAACTGCGCGAGGATTCTTTCATCTCAAATCAATGCGATGTTCCTACATTTTCAAGTCAAGATCAGAGTGATAATCCTTCCCCGGAGTATGAATTTTCGTCATCAATGCCCAGTACATCATCATCTGAATATGAAATACACTCACCACCCACTGAAAATCAGATTGAAACCCTTTCTCCTGTATCCCAGGATTTACTACAATTACCAGCAAATATGGACGATTTTTTCACGCCCTTCCAGCCAACTAACCAAGCCGGCTCATGTACATCATACAACAATATGCTAATGTCGCCCGGCTTAAAGGAAGCAAAAGAAACCTTAGAAGAATTTTTAACTTTTAAACCAAAACCAATGCAAACTGACAAGTGAAGTAAATTTATAAAACATGCTTCAAATACTTACCCTAATCCATACATATGTATGTAAATTGATATAATATCTTGTTCGTAAATCGTCCAATACTCGTATGTTTGTGGAATGATTTTTAATAAAAAGCCGTGTATATAATATGATTGTCCTGCATTTTAAATCTTTTAACTCACCACAGTTGCTCAGAATCGTAGAGTCAGTGATGCCACTAATACTTTTTTTTATTTGTTGGAGTACAGGGTGGCCCGGAAGTCACGAATAGGTTTGTTTGTCCTACAATTTCTAAAATATTGATGAAAACACAAAAATGACGATTGGTTTCTTTTACTTAATCAATAAATTTTGTTTACACATCAATTGCTAAAAACAATATCTGCTTCGCACAAAATTGCTCTTTTCACTACATTTTTCCTTACCTTCCTTAGTAATTCGGGCTGTATTGGTCGAAATTCATACTCAATATTGACTTTAAGCCCTTGAATGCTCTGCAGGTTGTTTACGTAGATACGATCTTTCAAATATCCCCAAAGAAAGAAATTGCGTGCAGATTAATGCGGGGAACTTGCTGGTCCAGGAAAAACCACATTTTTCGAAATTGGTCTTTCTAAAAAAAATTGTGCGCAACAGGTCTATTGAAGCTCGAGGATTGTGCGAAGTTACATCATCTTAATCAAACTACATCAGTAGAGTGTTAGAAACAGCCGACACCAAAAAGTTTTCAATCATTGTCACTATTTGAATGGTTCGCGGTCTTCCGTTTCGGGGCAGGTCCATAACCAATTCTTGTACTCGAAAACGAATTATTCGCCTTATAGCCAATCGCGATGAACAGTTTGCAATATTAAAGTTACGTCGATATGCAAGCTGAGTTCCAACAATTGACTGTTGATTTTTTAAAAAAAATGGTCGTTCAGTTGCTGCCAAAAGATTCCTGATGTGGAAGACATTTGGCGAACCTTTCTGTCCAAGTGATTTTCGTAAGAGTGGGCGTGTCTGTGTGTCGATTTAAACAAAAACATTAACACTTGTAGCTCTAAATTTAAGGCTCAAAAGTGGTGGCATACGGACAGACATGGCTAGATCGATATAAAATTTGATGCTGATCACAAATATAGATACTTTTGGGGGTCTTCCGTTATTTTTTCTCTATGTTACAAACTATGCATCAAAATCAATATACCAATTAAAAAAACTGTAAAAAATTAAAAACAAGATTAAAAACTTATTTTTAAAAGTTAAAACAAAATTAAATAAATATAATCAGGGTGGCCATGATGTAGTGGGTAGTGTGTTTGCTTGTGACCCGAACTGTGCAGGTTCAAGCCCAGACGGGGAACAGCAACCACAGCTACCCGAGCATAAAAGAGAAACGAATCAAATCCAAGTTCCTCCAACCACTACACCACAAAGGAGTTCTGCTTGATAGTATAATGGACTTTGTGTGAGTCTGAGTGCTCCGGAATTTTGGAAATTTCCTTTAAAAAAAAAAAATATATAAATAAAAATGGATCGGATATAACACAATCCGTCACGGATGGATATGTTTGTTACATACTTTCTGTAGGGCAAGTGGGTACTGTTTTCATCTAATTGATTTGATTTGCCTAGATTTGAAATTTGAATAATTTACAAACGCACAGTACCTGTAGAGCGAGTAAGTGCTCTATATTTATTTTAATTAATTTTCCGTAGTAGGTAACCAACCAGCTAGTGAAAATACAGAGATCAGCTTGTCTGTGCAACTTAGAACCACTCCAACGGATGCTCTAGACACTCTGTTCCATCTGACATCACTAGACCTCTTTGGGAAGCAAATGGCAGCCAGTACCATCTCACAGTCGTCCAGCATATTCACAGTCCACTCTACAATTCTTCATAACCTAGAATTCATTCCAGAAAACAACGACTACACCCTCCCCAGGTTCCTTTTCAATAAAAATTTCCGGGCCAATATCCCATCTAGACTAGACTGGGACGGAGACGTGACCCCTACAAAGAATCCGAACATTTCTACACGGATGGTTCGAAGACAATCGATGGGGTGGTTGGCGGGGTTTTTTTTCCGCCTCCCAGATCACTGTAGCGTTTCTCAGGTGGAGATAATGGCGATCAAAGAAGCTCTATCTTGACTGAAATAGAATGTAATGTCTGTTAAGAATATATGCATTTTCGCTGACACAGTCAAGCCGTTATAAAATCTCAGGAATCGACCTCTTCCACATCAAAGGTCGCTCCAGATTGCCGCTCGTCTCTTAACGAGATGACGGAGCAATTCAACATTCATCTGTGCTGGGTGCCGGGGTATAGGAATGTTGAACGGAATTGTGGGGGTGATGACCTTGCCAGGCAGGGCACAAATTTGAAGATTCTACAAGAAAAGGAGAATCTCGGCATGCCTCTCGCTACATATAAGCAATTGCTCAAGGTAAGTGCTATCAATGAGACCAACTTCATGTGGGAGTCATGTCACTAGACAGAAGGCACCCCAACAGCCTTGTCCTCTTCTCTAATGACTTTTTTAAAAGCTGTAGGGACAAGGAGGAGAGGATACAACTCTACATCTCCTCTGCGCTTGTCCGGCTCTTTCTGTCAGAAGAAGGATTCACTTGGGAGCTCACTTCTACGACAACCTCTGAGCACTGACTAACTCGAATAGGAAGCTCCAATTGGTTCTAAGGTAGGACGGGAGAAAGACCCTGATCCTTTAGTATGACAATGGACCTACTCTGGTCTAGGTGAGACTGTGCTTAGGGCGCAGGCAGCCACTTGAACCTAACCCAAACTAATTTTATAAGGCTAAGCCAATCCTTAAAAAATCAAAAAAATCAAAATTTGTTAATACGAACCAGCGAATATTCGCAAATTTTGACATTTCATTCATATCAATTTATTTTTCTAGTCGCAACAGTCGCAGGTCTGACCGACCACCAAGAACAAAACAAAAGAATTGTGAGGTTAAACTCTGGCGAATATGAATTGCGTTCCACATCTGTGGAATGTGAATAAAATTTGACAGTTCGCAGGAAGTATTCACCTATTCGCGGAGAAATCAGCGAATTATTAATTTCTTCACTGAAACTAATTCAAATTTAACTTTTTTTCTATTAATCGATAGATAAATTAAGCTCTGTTTCTTTGGAATAGTAAAGTTTTCAATTGTGTGCTTTTAAATGTACTAAAATGGTTTGTTCGCAGTTCGCCCATTCGCCGGTCGCTGAGCTGTGAATGGACCTTTAATGACAAAGAAATGAACACTTTTCTCACTGCTATTCAGTAATATCAAAACCACTCACCTAACCCGCCTGGCGATGGTCTAACTCTAACTGGGTGGGTGATTTATTCTTTATTCCACGCGAAACACTAGTGGACTGAGTTCTTCAAATTGAATACCCCCACGCTCTGATTTGAGACCAACCTCAGTTAGCAACAGGAGGACACATTAAATCTTCCTAGGTGCGTCACACTTACATATGTGCGTTCTTCATAAATGAATTTTATTAAATTTAAAGATTAAAACAAAATAAAATTCTTACTCCTGGAGGCTCTTATTTTACCTGCTGTTGTACGTTGCAGAATGGTCCAAGTGTTCTACATCGATGTCCACATGGAAAAAAAATGCCTTTGCATCCTTTTTATAGCAACGTACGTGATTATGATTCAGAATCTACCCCAGCAATCAACCTGAACATCTGTGTAAATATTGTCCTTAATCATATTTCGTATCGATACCCCTAACTTCTGATCCTTAAAAACTAAATAAATTACGATACACTCGTAAATTGATAACTTCCTTGTTTACAACCTTTGTAAACAACTTTTCAATGAGTATCCTTGCAGTTTCTCTCCGATGCAGATACTCGAGACATAGAGAGAGTGTAGTAGAGTGGACAAACTTTAGCTGGGCAAACAAAACGATAAGAGGATCCGAAAACTTGTTGTAAACTATCCTCGATAAGAGAGTACTTCAGCTAACTTACTTTGGATCTGTATATACTCCACTTTCGTGGCACCATCCACCCTCCAATAAATTGGCAACGCTTCGATTGCTATTACAGTTTCGAGTTCATCCTTATCGACAACTCAACCCCCAAAAAATACTCCCAAATAGAATATCCTTTCTTCATCTCGTTCAGGTATGTTGTTGAAAATTGTACTTTATATTCAAATATTGAAATATCTACAAAAGGCAGACAAAGACCCCAAATTTTTGTCTCTAGATTCGTCCTTCTATTCCTCCTCATCGTTCACAACAATCGACCGTCAGCCGCTAAAGCAGAAATAGACCCGCAGATGCGGAATAACTGAACCGACTGAGAATTTGATTTTAATTGAAATTGCAAGGATTCTGATTCGAATTCCATTGAACGAGTGCAGTGTAGACTACGAGTATCGCTGTAGTCTGGAAGTTTTTAGTTGGCATTGGAGTCGCCTCATCATCCTCGTGTAATAGAATCAATGCGAGTTTTGAATTTGATTTCACTTGGAAAAGGGAAGGGATAGCAACCCCCGCCAGACAGATAGATAGACAAGCAGACAAGATTAATCGGCTCAAAGCCGCTTCCATTGAATAGGATATCTTTCGTAATAATTGGCTCAAACGGGAGGCATAACATTACAGGAGATAGATGGTGGATGGATACTCGTAGCTCACTCGTATATCGATGAATTGCACTCTGGATTTATTTATTTTTCCTTGTATTCGAATATAATCCGACGAAATCTGGGTAATTGTTTTCCGGATCAAAGGAAATCAACATCGATGATGTTTGGTCCTCTTTTATGTCGTGATTTGCGTTAAATATTATTGGGGAGCGTATGCACGTTCCAGTGATTTGCATTTTGCAGAAAAGGGCTTTGACATAGAAACGAATGAAATAAATAACAGTCTTACGAAAAGAAAATAAATTCCATTCAACTCCAATTATCCAAGTAAACCAATCACTTCCTCAAGAATCATCAAGTTCTTTCAAGAATCGAAAAAGGACTCAAATAAAACTCGTCGCCAATTTCACAGTGTAAACATAAGCCAACCTGAAAATTGAGTTTGTTGTCTTTAACTTCCATCCATATCGTCTTGTTGAACTTATTCTTCATCTTATTGCTCCAACGAATCGTAGAGTATAGCATCCCAAGAGATATAGTAGTCCTTCCTACTTCCTTTCTTTGCTACTCAGCTTAATCGCTGCCCCCAGATGGTGCAATATGTGGCAGAGCATAGTTAATCTACTTTTTGCAGGACACACACAATGATGGCTTGGACCTTACACAATGTAAACTTAAATGATATCAGAAGCAAATCGGATTACATAGGAAATTGAGTCATCGTCGGAGGTTTTGTAGGAGAGAGGACAGAGTCATTGTTTTACTTTATGCTTGTGCATCCCCAGAGGGAACACTATGCACACGGAAGTGAATCTCTGGATACATTCCATGGTGATGCAATGACCAGGCAAAAGTTGATTTTCTCCAGCTGGGATTTTGTTCTTTGTACGAGTATCCTTATGGGACAGAGTCAAAGGCAGTGATATGGAAAGCTTATGCTGCAGGAAATGTATAATTGACGTTTGTCGTTATTACATACTGGTTGATACACTAGTTGGCTGCCATCGTGTTAGATGAGGTTTTTCACAACTCTGTAGACCGTTTGTAGTTTTACTTTGTTAGGAAGAAACTCATTAAGAGAAGGGCAAAGTTTTATTGGCTTTGGGTCATTTCCAAGAACTTGCTAACCAAAGCTATAAAATAAATCGGTGACACCTTATTTGGCTCGTAATTGGATCACATTTTAAAACTTTGATTCGCATGTAGTTTGGAGAAACCATTTGAGATGGCACGCAAAGTATTACGATTAATAAGTGGACAATGTATATGCAGTGATAATGTTCTAAACTCGCAGATACCTCGTGGAAAGTGTGGAAAGTGGATTAATGTGTGCCACTATCGACTGAGGAAAATTGTCCAGCAAAGGACTCAACTGGATACTCACTTCACTTCGTACTCTTTAAAATGGATCAGCGTAAGCAATGGGTTATATAAGCGAAAACCACAAACATCTTTTCAACATTACCTTCAGGAGAGTTGTGCAAATTGAGAGTGAAACTCTATTGAACCAATTCTAGGGTACATCGGCTTTATCATATCGCCGCATTAAAATAAACATTAAGCCATCAACCACTCCGCAGCGTCTAACCCAAAACGAGCGGGTCTGTTTCGCTAACAAGCACAGCTAATGCGGCAATTTTAATCTCTTTAGTCCTTAATTCCCCTCTTTAGTCTTCCTCTTTCTCCATCATTGGACTAATAAACTTTAGAAGACATTGTCTTATTTTTATTTATTTAATTTATTTTTATTTAGTTCAACAAGTTTATTGTAGGGTTGCGGATAAGTGTAGTTGAACGTCGTCTGCATATAGGTGGACAGAAGCATGTTTGTACAGAGATGAAAAGTCATAAATGAACATGCAGAAGAGTATCGGTCCCAAAATTGAGCCCTGTGGAACACCTTGCTTCATTTCTTTAGGGGATGAACAATGTTCACCGGAAATAACCCTTTGAGATCTACCGGAAAGAACCTTTCACCGAATCGGAAATTGTTGCTAAGCTTCCAAAACAAAATTGCACAATTCGCTTTATCAAAAGCCTTTGAGAAGCCCAGCAGACAAAGCAGCGAAACATAACCCCTGTCGAAGTCTTGCCTTATTTCCTCTAGTAAGTTGATCATAGCTGTGGAACAGCTGTGGTAAGCTCTAAAGGGCTAACCATAATGGACTTCAGTGGGATTAACCTTATGTCAAAACCGAACGAAAAGCCCACTCTATTTCTGTCAAACTCTCTAGTTACCCACAATGTGTAATACTTGAGCAAACTTATAGTCTGTCAAATTGTTTAGATTCAGTTTGGTTGCAGTGCAAGGAAAAAGATTAAAAAAATTAAAATTACTTTTTGTATCAACTGTCAAATTTCCGTACTGAGTGTCTCATTTCATTCAGACATTCCGTAAGCTCACAGAAGTTAACGAAAACTTGACGAAACCGAGCATAATCCCATTATGGTCATGCCATACTATTTGCATGTATTGTGACATTTCATTAAGTTGGCGTAAGCTCATTCAAGTCCATTATGGCCGGCTCTTAATACCGGATTGTTGAGCACTCAGCAAATTATTAAAAGATAGATGCTTCGTTACCTGTTTTGCAATTTTCCAGAACTGAGGAAAAGCTGATGTAGTTATGCACCAGTTAATTACATGGGCGAAATAAAAGACAATTTGTGGTAAAATAAGTTTGACAAAACGTATTGGTATGCCATTTTCCGCTATTGAATCAGACTTAATAGCTGTTACGCATTGGATAATTTCGTCTTCTGTTGCTACAATAAAATCCTCCAGTCTTGATTATAGTCAATGTTACGAGAACAGGTGGCAGAGTCATTATTAAGGAAATAAAGGTTTAGTTCATCGCGGTCCAGGACACATTTAGAGTCGTTGTTACCACTAGTGATACCGATGTTACGTAAGTTACTCCAAAGTTTCTTTGCGGGGAGGGAGGTATTTGAAATACGTACAATGGAATTTGAGTAGTTTCGTGCCGCTTTGTACTCAGACCAGTTTGAATTGGATGGTCTACGCTTCCATCTACTATATTACTTATTCCGATTTTTTATAGAAGTAACCACTTCAGAAGTGAAGTGGTGCAGAGTATTGAAAAAAAAAGATATAGGTAGTGGATATAGTAGATTTTATCTTCTAACTAGTGTTGGGCACTATTAAATCTGTTGCAACAAGGAAAAACCGCTAAAGTCGAGTTTAGACGAAATTGAGTTTTTGATACCATTAGATTCAGCGTGCCCAAATCTTCAAGATACATTTTGTTCTAGCTCTTCAAAATTGGAGCTACAATGTACAATATTTAATAGATAGACTAGAACCATTTGTAATTTTAAACTTTTTAGCAAAACTTTAATATGCTCTCCTGAAAAATTATCAAACTCGACTTTAGCGGTTTTTCCTTTTTGCAACACAAATAAATTCGACTATCGGTAGTTAGTAAATTATTTTATTCAAAAAGTGGAGAATATATGCATATGTACAATCAAAAAAAAAGAAAAAAACTGCGGACGCCGGTCAGTGATGTATAAGGTCTGGAGTTCACATTACAAAAAAAAAAAAAAAATGTTGGTGTAAGGGAATTTAAGATACACCCTGTATTATCATATTGTTGAAGGCAATACAACATATTTTTATCTCTTTTACACTGTATCTACGATTTTCTAGTTTGCATTGTTAATCTCTTCTTTTCCTGTACCTATGTATAATGTATGTATGTATATAGCAGAACGGTGACTTTTCTGTAAGAAAAATCCGTTAAATCAGCAGTTTTGTGCTTCCTCTTCTAGGATTTTTTTTATCAGAGTCATTGTTAGTTGTAACGTCGCGCCGCCAAGACACATTTTGTACAAAAAAAAAAAAAAATAAAGTAAAAAGAAAAATTAAAACAAAATCGTACACATTTCCCGCGTCTTTTACATTGGGGATATTCATACTCAAGAACAAATATTCGTAATAAATTTGCATAAACTTCAGGGTAAAGTCTGGCATTTAGGTATTCATTCATTTGGGAAAAATGTCTGCTTACAATTTTCAAAAATTAATAAAACAATTATATATTTTGGAGGACTGCTTGCCTACAATTTTAAAAAAAGTTTTCAAAAATTCTGCATCTATCTTATAGAAAATTGTAAAATCTAAAATTTCAGTCGTAATTATTTTTTTTCGCACTGGACACAGTTTTCGAAATATTTGCACTTCAATTTCAATATTTAAATTCTGACATTTTGGAAGATTGCGTGCCTAATCAGCGCATTCAGCGAATTATAGAAAGAAAGAAACTGAAATTAAGATTGAATGAACGAAAGTAATAAGGGACAATATTTTAATAATCGAATGATGAGTATTTCGATTTTATCGAATAAATCGATAGTTTTTATTCGATAGTTTCCATTACTACTTTTAGACAACATCCTACTCGACATTAGACTAATTTTACAGAAAGTGTACGATGCATACCTAGTTGAATATGGTTTGAGTTCTGCTTCACATTTTATAGCTTTCTCCAGACGCCGATAAAGCTGATTAAAGAAGCCTTAAGGTGGCTAAAATGGGACGTAATATCTGCATTTGGATCGAAAATAAATCGCCAAGACCACAACTCTACTAGATCAAGAAGCTACTCGTAGAGCCTGTACTATTGGACTGCAGGGTCTAGGTGAACGTGAACTCACTCTGCTGTTGCAAGCTTGTTGAATAGGCTAGTAAGGTTAGTAGGTAATCTCTGCCTTCCCAATAACTCACTGAAATAAAAACGATTCCCTTCGTAAAAAAAAAAACAAAATAAATAAAATATATGATTTTTAAGTAGGCACGGCGGAAGATGTTGAAGAGATTGGGCAGGTGCTGGAAAACATTGAACCGATTGCGAGGGGCTAACACAACCAAGATGGGGACCGATGGTATCAGCTAATCAATCGACAGCGATGACGGATAATGCGGTACAACAATGTAAAAAGAGGGCAAGAGGCGCTGTAGCCTTAGGACAGTAGTTTCCCATCACTACAATTTTCAAACATTTAAAGCCAACGTGCATAGGCTTCTCCTCTGTTCCTCTTCCCCTTGTCCTTAAAAGCCCGTGCCCTGTAACAGTATAAAGGTATTCATATTCCTTTTGGCGCGCGCGAATTATAAAAAAAAGTAGGGCAGAATCTGTAATAATAAAAAGATCAGATTGATGTAGTCCTCCAAGAGAAGCCTTGGATCCTTAGCCATGTTTGCTGTTGCATAACATGAAATCTCGAAATACATTTACTCGTAGGTTTTGTGTTCTGGTGATTCACAGAGTACAGCAAGTTATGCTGTCTCACCTTTGTGACAGACTCTCTAACTTTGTTCTGTACGACTCACCGGAACTTTCTCGTACAAAGCTGCTTATAGCAGGGCGGGACAGTCAATGTTAAAAGATAACAACTGATGAGTAAAAAGTAAGTCAGCAACATCACGACTTGATTTTTCAATAACTAAAGATTAATTAGTCAAAGACGATCCACATAGGGCGCAAGGTTGAGGTTGTCAGACGAGAATCAGCGGGAGATGTTCATTTCATCAGATACACTCGGCATAATTTATTGTAAAGATAAAGAACAATGGTCCAAGGTGGCTGCCTTGAGGGATCCCTGAGGTTGCTATAACAGGGTCTGACACTGAAGATCTAAAACAGATTTTGTATTGCCGGTCCACTAGGTCCAAGGGCTTTTAGCTTGAATAGAATAACTCGATGAGTAATTTTGTCAAAAGTCTTACTAAAGTCTGTGGCGACGACATCAACTTCATTACCACCTTCCTAAGCGTTGAGTGTGCAAGACACGAATTCTGTTAAATTAGTGGTTGTTGACCTACCTTTAAAGAATCTGTATTCCTTTGTGGAGAAAATGCTCTCGAAGAGTTTAGATATGCTTGAGAGCTTAACTATTGGCCGATAATCATCATAGATACGAGTACTTCACTCTTGCACCCTTTTTTGTGGATAGGGGTAAAGTAAGCGTCCTTGGGAGATTGATAGTTGGAGAAGGACAGTGAGGGGCTGTGGAATAACAGCTAAAATATTTACAAACTGCTGTTGTGGGTGCATACCAAAAGCCGTCTGTTCTTTCTTTGTTGAACCAACAAGACCCTACGCCTTGGTAACTACAAAACAAAAAAATAGGAATTGAAGAGAACTTGACGACATCGAACAAGAAAGACGTAGAGGAAGTTTTACCCGAGTATGGAAAATGTGTCTGAAGTCAGCAAACTTCAATACGGGAAATATTACAGAAACTTGTAATGGGATCCTGACTGAAGCCCAATTTCCTGAAAGCTAGTCAGATTAGCCCTGGGTTCTTAGGAAATGAGCAGCTAACATCCTACCATCGTTTCTATTAAAGATAATTAAAGGGATTATCGGCACTGAGATTAGTCAGACATCATTTATTAAATGTTACCGCTGACACGACGAATCGAGATCAAGGAAGAACTCCAAAGACACATTTTGGGTAAGGCAACTAGTAGAAGGAAGACAAAATAAGACAAGGTACTACTAAAAAGTATATAACCAGTATTTTTAAGAGTGTTAATAAAAATGACTGACATCCTGAACAAAGCACGCTACCTTGATTGAATTTTGAGGTTGCAAAAACTTAAGAGAAAAAAAGTGTTGCCAAAGGTCTAGCCAGGTCCGTTTCTATTAAAGACCATGTGATAGCAGTTCTTACACTACAAATTTTGTACCTAGGAGAAAACTTTAATTTCATATGCATACGAGTGATTCTTCTGAGATTATAACCCACCGCCCTTACATGGATTCTGGTAAACCGAAAACACCCTTAAGCTACCATCGACATCACTATCAAAACCCTTTGCACAACCCTATCAGCAACTACTAACCAGCCAGTTAAACAAAAAAAAAAAGCTCAATTAAAAGTCGACTATATTCCTGTCCCGCCAACGTTCATTATGGCACACACAAAGCCGCCTGCAATCAAGCAAATATGATTTTTATTTATTTTTTTTTTTTGTTGCCGAAGGTTTATTCAGTCTAGCAACAGTAGCCCATCGAAAGAGGAAGAACAAAATGTACTCAGCGAACATTGAAAAGGCTTCCCCGGCCGTGTCCATCAGATGGCCCTCTGGTACTACCAAGCTGAAGTACACAAAAAAAAGGAGGAAATCCCAGAAACTTTGGACAGCAAATTGAAATGTATGGTTTTTTTTTTTTTTTTCGTAGAACGACTGTGGCTAGACGACAGAGTCCTTCAAAGAATCACTTTGTTTTGACGCTTTTTCTCACTTTTTCCGGCTACCAAACCAATGGTGGTTGGAATGGGAATAGTTGATGGTTTGAATAGTGTGGTGCAAAACTTAGTAAAACTTTTTCTTTCTTTTTTCCCAGCCTTGAGGTTGAGCGCGCTCGATGGGCATAACACTGATAATGAAAATTCGGAAAACGGAAAGGCTTAATTAATTCGCCATGTAGTACATTTTCTGGAATAGGGAAGGGATTAGAGCATGGGGAGGAAGACTTCAAGAGAATATCTGTGGTGAAGTTTCTATGGAGTTGTAATGAAATTATTAAAGAGATATACCTAATTAAATTGGTAATAAATTGGATAAAGCCTGTTGAAGTGGCGTGAAAGTTTCGAAACACAGAATAATATTGTTGACATATGTCATATGCTGATATGTCAGTTTAGACTAATCTGGAATCAGTGAGATCTAAAAGTGTACCAAGTTCAATCCGTTCCAATACATTTGCAAATGAAATTAAATAAACAAATCTTCGATTTCGATTAATTAAAGCCTAGGAGACTTAGTTGAGCAGATAAATCGCCTGATATGAAGTTGTCTTAGAGGTGGGACTTTATTGCGTTTACCCTGGCTGTCATTTTTATTTTTAGGTGGAGTTGAAGAAGATCCAGAAGGGTTTTCCGGACTGCAGTTGTCCTGGACAGAGGTCTGTTTAACCCACAAAACTAATGAAGTAGTAGGAACCATAGGCGTAGCGATTAAAATGCCTAAATTCTGGTACAAGTAATAATTTTTTGTTCAACAATTTGTATCCAATCAAAAATTATATGATTATAAAGAGTGTCCCAAAATTCAAGCAAGATTTGAATTTTGCGCCTTTTGTGTGGTAAAGTGTTGCCAACGAAAAGAAAAAAAAAAAAGACAGCGTGACAGCTGACAGTTCAGGGTTATTGAAAATGGAGTGCTACACGAAAGAACAGCGCGTTTTCATTGTTGAGCAATATTTTAAAAATAATGAAGGTTTAGCAGCTACAGTTCGCAATTTTCAAACGAGATGTAGTCTGCTCATTTTCGTCTTGATGGCTTTGTTAATCGGCAAAATTGTCGGATTTGGGGTTCAGAAAATCCACGAGTGATTGTTGAGAAACAAATGCATCCATACCATGTCACTGTTTGGTGTGGATTTTGGTCTGGAGGCGTTATCGGACTGTTCTTCTTTGAAAATGCTGCTGAAAGATATGGATGTGGACGATATGTGGTTTCAACATGGTGGTGCCACATGCCTTACAGCCCGAGAAACAAGTCAATTGTCATTTCCTGGTCGTGAAATTTCCCATTTTGGTGATCAGAATTGGGCGTCCAGATCATGCGATATAAAGCCGTTGGACTTCTTTCTTTGGGGTTTTTTGAAGTCTAAGGCTTATGCCAAGAAGCCCCCTACCACCCACGTATTGAAGGAGCAAATTGAGCGCTGTATCAATGAAATTCAGCCACATTTATACAAAACAGTCATTGAAAATTTCGACAGAAGAATGCGTATGTGCCGGAAAAGCTGTGGAGGCCATTTACCCGATATGTTATTCCATACATAACCCTATACTTTATGAATCAATAAAACATTTACAAGCTTTAATTAAAATCCTGTGTTTTCTATCAAAATTACTTCTTGCTTGAATTTTGGGACACGCTTTATCTAGTACAGACAAAACATACTGCGCGGCCAAAATTTAGGCGTACCCAGAGATTGACTTAACATTTGTAGCAGTTAAAGTGTTTATTTATGAAAATATTTCAAATTTGCTTACGCTATCGCTATGAAATGGATTGACAAAGTGAATCGGATCTTTGTCGTAGCTTCATAATTGCGGTGTGAACAGAGTTCAGATGTTCAAGACGCTGCAGCAGCTAAGGATTAGCCTAATGTCTGCTCATAGGTGTACAAAATTTGTTGGGGATACTGACCACATTAAAATCCGCCTGCGTCGTCAACGCCAAAAGTGATCAAAACCTTTAAGGAACGGAACAGTCTCCGTCAGCAGAAAGCATTGGCTCGTGAGATGAATGTAACGTAAAAGTCAACTAGATTCGAGGCTGGGGGCTTTCAAACGCCATATTGGAAAATGCAATGACAACTATATGCTAAGGAAGTTACTATCATTGCCGTACAAATCCATAGAACTTTTCTTTGGTGATAAGTTCCATGACTTGCCGAAAGCACCCTTGCATTGCCAGAAATCTGAAAGCTCCTTGGCTGTCCACAAATCAATATGTTTTTACCAAAGTAACCTTCATTAGAATTTCGTATAGTGATGCTTTTGATCACTGGCTGAGTCAGACTGATCGACTACTTATTTCTCGTAAAGAGAACAACTTCATTAGTCGAAAGCCCATTCCTAGTGCACCATTCATCAATCACGTCTGCGCCCTACAGCAGAGAGTCCCTAGACATGATCCGTCAAAAAGTACGGCAACATCACTCGTGTATGCCTGAGCGTAAATGGTAGAGCTGTTAAGAGTTCTTAGCATTCACAATAACAGAGGAGAAAAAACGCCACCTTGTGGGTAGCCATTATTAACATTGCTTTAATCCACGACACTAATAATTTATATAAGGCGTGTTGTCCGGCACAGTTGCACATACTGTCAAAAGCACCCTCAATGTTGATGAAAATACCCATCGCGTACTCATTTCTATAGAAAGTGCATTCCATTGTTCCAACAAGATACTGGAGCGGAGTCTCACAGCAATCTGAAACAATTTTGCGCACGTGCAGTGTAACCAGTCATGCTTTTAGCAAAAATGAAATCAGACTTTGAATGATGTCACTTTGAGAAGTTTCCTTTAAAAAATTTTGCATGTTTCAGTAAAATTCGATATATCATCGACGGAAAAAATCGTAATGACTTCGAAATTAAATAATACTCGGGGAATGTTTTAAGTTCGCCAAATAGGGGTGAACGTAGAAAGAGTTTTTTTTTTTTATAATCTGCGCCCGCCGAAGGAGATATGAATACCCTTAAACTGTTTCAGGGCTCGGACGTTAGGAAAAAGGGGGAGAGGAACAGAGGAGGAGCCTGTGCACGTTAGCTTTGAATGTTTGAAGGTTGATGGGGAAATACAGAGCCTGTTAGATTATTCCACATTCGTGTCGTTCGGCTTATAAACGAATTGGGCTAAAGAGTGAGGTGAGGTAAGAACTATTTTTTTTTTATTATCATTCAATCCTTTAAGGTGTAAATGTGAAATTCCATGTTGATTTACCAAGTAGTTCGTCTGCAGTAGTCAAATGAACAGTCTGGGCTACCTTTCAAAATGTCAAATATTTCTTCCCGCGCAGTATTTAAATTCCTCAGAAAATAAGGAAAAAGTGTGGAAAATAAGTGAACTGGAAACCATTTACGGAACTTCTTGCCCTGGTAATGCCATGGTTGATAAGTAATCGAGCTTATTTAAATAAGGTTGAGAGTCATTAGAAGATGGTGACCGCCCTGGAAGGCCATGTGACATCAGAACACATGAAATAGTTCTATAATATAGTCGACTCAAAGAACATATCCGAAACAACGAGTTTCAACATTCTACACGATCATCTTTGGATGTCAAAAAAACAGCTCAAGGTGCCCAGAAAAAAAAAAAAAAAAATCCTTGTGGAATGTTTTAAGTAATTTTCTGAGCTATGTGGCGACAATCCAGCAGAAGTTATCAACAGGAGATGACACTTGGGTTCATTATTATGACCAATGCAGGAGTACATGCAGTGGCGTAAAACAGGTGATCCAGCCCCTAATAAGTTTAAGATCGCACCTTCGGCTGGGAAGATCATGGCAACAGTGTTTTGAGACTTGCAACTAATCCTAAATTATAAACCAAAAGGCGCCAGCATCACTAAGCCAATGTTCCGAGATAATACTATATTAAAGTAAAAAGAAGAGGGAAATTAACAAAAGGCGTGCTTTCACTTCATGACAACGCACCGGTTTCACAAGGCTCAAAGGCACATGGCTTTTGCGAATTAGCTCATCCGCCTTACAGTCCTGATTTGGCACCTAGTGTTTATTACCTGTTCCCAAATTTGGAAAAAGACTTACGTGGAGAGCATTTTGACGGATCAATCACTACAGGCAGCCGTAAACGAGCATTTCAAAGCAAACCGGGGAATTATTTTTATGAAGACTTGTCTATAAATCTAAAAAGAGTATTCATGTTCAAGCAGATTATGTCGAAAAATAAAATTGTAAAACTGAAATATATCTGTCTCTTTCTACCAAATTCTGCGAACCTAAGCCACATTAAATTTTCTCCCGTATTCACGAAACGCCCTGTAAATTGTGACTGTAACTTAACAATAAGAACACCCAGTACTAGATTTCATTTTTATAAAGTATCAGTATAATATCCATGACAAAACATATTTTATTTTGGCGGGTTATCCGCGGATAGGGATACGGATAACCGGCACACCAATAGAGCTGGTTTTCTTTACATAAAACCAGATAGATTGGTGTCTTCGCTAACAAATTGCAAACGGTCAGTTTTTGCCTTTGCTAAACAACTTCTATACACTTGCGGTCATAAAAATCGCACCATATCAAAATTATTGAAAAATTGTTAATAACTACGATTATCCTTTTTTATAATAAAATCAAGTTTTTGTTGAGTACTCAGCAGTAGTTTTTAAATATTTCTACCTAATGTTTGGAAAAAAGATATGAACAAAGAAAACAAAAACAATAAATTTTCTTATTTTTTGACAATTTATTAGTACTGTTATTGGTTAACAAACTCAAACGGTATATATAGCAAACAATTTTTAGATACGTGGCTTTTAGCAGAAAATCATCAATATCGGGTTGCTCATCCTTTGGCAGTTATAACCGCTTTTATTCTATAAGGCATCAAGTTTACTAAAAGTTCAAGAACGTCCCGTGAAATTTCAGTATCCCATACATGTTCCAGAACTTCATTTAGCTTTTTGTTTCCCCTTTTGTTTATGTTCCGCCACCTTGCTTTTCATTACATGCCACAATTGTTCAATTCGCTAGCCAGTCTAGTCTGCCGAGGTCATCTAATGTTGTATTGGGCTGAAAATGATTGAAAGACTGTGGTTACTTTTCTATTTATTATTTATAAAATAGGCTTCTAGAAGTTTATTTATAATACTTTACTTACCGATTTGGCTCGGCGACAAGGTGCAGAATCGTCTTGAAAAATGCACTTGTCAATGGCTGTCACCAAAAACTCCCTTATTACTTGTCCATACCTTTGAGCGTTCATAGTTCCATTAAGAAAGTGCAAAGGGCCCAGAACGTAAAAAGAAAAAAATGCCCAAACAATTTGGCTTTGAGGAAACTTCACTGTCTTAACTATGCACTCGGCCTTAAACCTTTCACCTTCTGACTTTCGTACGTATGGCAAATTGTCGGAACACAACAAATTAAATTCACTTTTGTCGGGACCATATCACACATCGCCAATCATCCTGCGTCCAATCTTGATACTTTTTCGCCACCCGTCAAACGAGCTGTTTTTATTTTTGTGATTAGAAGAGGCTTTTTCGCTGGTCGTCTTCCACATATCTCCCGCAGCCTTCAGCGTATCGTTTCGACGCTTAGGTCAACTTGATGAAATTTATGCAGCTCTGCTCTTATACGGGCAGCACTTTTAAAGCGATCTTTCATGTTTCATGCTAATTCTTTGTAATATGTCTTCGTCTTCTGGGTTGTTTTGCGTTTTCGCCTGAGCCTTTTTTCCTATCTAGTGGATCCAAATTTTCTTTTTTCTTCATCAGTCGCACGATGGTTGAATGAGAGCATCCTATTTTAACCACAAAGGATAGCCCTTCCTCAACAAAAATCAATATTTTAACTTTTTCGTCTCGTGTCAGTTACTGATATTTATTGGACATTTCACTTTTATTTTCTTATGACAGTCACAACTCAATTAAAACTGATTTCTTTTTTTTCGAACCGAATACGAAGCCAAATGCCGCTGCAGGAAATACTGTTCATAACTATTAGAAAAACTATTGCACTCTAGTGTACTCGTAATTACTCATATTCTGAGAACTCATTATGTGGTGCGGTTTTTACTACCGCAAGTGTACGAGCAAATGTCACTCTGTGAAGCGTCAGTAGTGGTTCCCATTACGTCTTCTTTTCCTGACAAGTAAATTAAATTTCCCATAATATGATCGACAAATTAAAGCTAGTGACAGATGCAAGCATCTACCAGCAACTTACATTCGTTTGTAACATAACTTTACACAAAATCACCCAAGTAGAAGCAAACCAATCTAACAACAGCTGTTTAATTGCTTACAACTTAAGTCATAGCTACGAGTGTCCCATAAACAAAGTGCTCCCCCGAGGCTGCCTTCAATCGTACAACGATTTGACCTCCTTTATAAGCCACCACATCCACCATCGCCGCTCCATTTTGAGGGTAGCAAAACAGTCCTTGAACGATTTATCATTTTTCCAATTTCAGAATGCTTGCGGTCACTTGGAGAACCGCATTCCGCTAAATTGTTACCATTCTCGATGAACCGGGGGATTCACTCGTATCCGCACTACAAACAGCGGTTATCTGAAAACGATACGAATCTCAATTTCCATGCAAAACAGTATAGCAAACGCCCTCAAGGACTCTCCGGCATGTGACTTGCTTTCTCTCTCTCTCTTTCTCTGCCCGCTTAGCATATGCGTGCCGGTGCCAGTGTCAAACTAAAAATGTTGACATGGGTTGAGCGCTGAGCACGGTTTTGGGGCCCGGTCCGCAAATGATTCTCTACCGCAATTGTTGTGTATTGATTGGGGAGTTTAGGGGGGAGGGAACTTGTGTCATGTTTTGTCGCATCCCCATAAAAGTTTTTCAATAAATTTCCATGTAAAATGCTTAATAAAAATGGATTCCAATAAAGTTTTCCTTTTGCACACAATCGCACACTAACCGGCTTCTCTCCCGGTCTCCCCGTTTTCATCGCTTTGTGTAGCCTCAGTTTTATTGTGTTGACTTCAGTGCTTTAGGAGGGGGGGCGGTGGGGGTATGAAGTTTCAAACGGTGGTCCACACATTCTGTTATCTCAGCATGAGGAGAATGGCTGTTTTTTTTTTTTGTTCTTCGGATTTTAAAGTTGGACGTGTGTATATACATATGTCGGTGGGGTGGGGGTGGTGGTGGTGGTGGTGCTGTATTCTTTACCAGGACCCCCTATAACCAGTGCGCTATGCGGTATATGTGCGGTGTGGCTTTGAAGGCAAACAAAGCATTTTATCACGCAATATGTGACAGCGGGATGTCGCTTTGTCATTTTTTATTGTTTTGCACACATAAAGGACATACACACACAATAGCGAGGCAAAGCCATTGAAAGCATTAAATATTCTATTTAATTTTTTTTTTTTATTCATTTTTAGCGGGTGTCCCACTCCTTCATCAATTTCTTTTATTTTCATATTTGTGTTGCCGATTTTGTTTTTCACTGTCAGTGGTTAGGTCACAGCATCGCACAATAATGTGACAGTAATGAAGTCCTTCAGAGTCGTTTGCGGGAGATGACAGCGCTTAGTAGGTTCGGTATATTTTTTTTATTTTTATTTTGTTCGCCAGTTTTCATGGTTATAGGGCACATTTGGGTTTATGGCCGATTCCGCTGGATGTTTATTGAATTTCATCGAGTTGCAAATGGGTTTAATATTTTCGCAGGTTAATTTTATAACCATTTTCGGGAGGCCTATACCACTAGGATCAGTTGGTGGAGCGATTTTTTATTATGAAGTGTCAGGGTGATTGGGTTGATAGTGATAACGAGTTGTGAGAAAAGTTTTATCGTAAAATTTAAATAGCTTTCTGAATATTAAGCAGAGTTTTGAAATGTTTTTTAAAACTTTTCGACAACATCTGGTTGTTTGGTGATGTTGTACAGAAACGCGTGGCTCTGTGGTGACTAATAAGATTTTATTGGCCACAGTTCAAGCATTTTAAAAGCCTAGATTATAGGATTTAAAGGATTGTACATAATTTTCAAGCTAACAATAGGAGTACGATCTTTCAAATGCCTGTACAACCAGGGAACTGCTAGTGGTGCGCATTGAAACAGAAGCGCCAAAAATGGGGGTTCAGTGATTAACGAGGGCAAAACCAATGACATATTGAGGCAATTTAGTAGCAAAGTCCTCCAACGGACAACTAAGGTAACTTAATATAAGCGAAGAAGATTGCCGGTCATTCAGCTTCACGGCTTACTCGTAGAACTATCGGCCATTTCATCGAAGGTGCAAATACGGGACATCGAAAAATCACAAGAGTAATCACCACTCATCGATTGCCCCAGTGATGTTATTGAAAAATCGTATACGTTCTTCAACAACTTCGAAACAATTTTCCCCTCAAGAGAATATTGGACGTATGGAAGAACGACAAGAAATTCCAATGGGGTAGCGGTACACACAGGTGGCTCTAACATTTCAAGGGAATCAGGAGCTGGCAGCAATTACAATTACGATCACAAACCCCATGTCGAAATCACGACTAGTAAGGGAGTGCAAAACTAAATTGAGCTTACTTGCCAAACGCAATACAGTCCGTCTTACATGGGTACCGGGGCATGAAGGTGTATCGGGTAAATAAAAGGCAGACGAACTGGCAAGGAAAGGAGAGGGCAACATAGAGCTGAATCTTGATAATACAATACTCAAATCAACTCAAATCTTCAAGTACTTGCGAACTAGTTCAAAACTTAAAAAGCAGGCACATTTCGTTCCGTGGCAATGCTTTTTTTTTATATTCTCCTCTCAGGGGTGCGGAACCTAAAACCAGCGACACTAAATTACTTGTTCTGTAACTAAAATAATTATTATACAGAAGTGTTGATTGGTAGACGTGAAGGTAATGCTCCCTAGCGGATGTACCAATCGTTCTATTGGGTTGTTTGGAACATCTGCAATGGAAGAATCTGTAGTGGAGGCATACATAATTTTGCTAGACTTTGCTGAGCCAACGATTGAATTTTGGATGATAGCTCGGGATCCCATCTACCTGTCGAGTACGAGTACATAAAAAGAAAGGTTTCGAGACGTCTCAGGGCTCGGACTTTCAGCCTTTTCGGGCAAATCTAGCTCGGAAAAACTTAAAAAATCTCAATTCTAATCCTCTAACCTGGCCAACTTAAATCTAGCCATTTTCAGTGTTCTGGTACGTACAGGGAAAAGAAAGTAAGAACAGGACCTTTGTAGTGAGAGTCAGCTGTCTGCTCGTCTGCCTGTCACAGACTCATAACTGTTGAGGATGTAAACTTGAAGGTCCAACTCATACTATTGGTTTTTTTTAAAAAAAAAAAAACATCTGCCAAGGAAGAATCTATAGTGGAGGCATACATAAGCTTGCTACCAGCCTGAGCTAACGATTGAATTTTGTATGATAGTTCGGGATCTTCTATTAGACGAACTACCCATCTCCGTATTCTGTCGAGTACGAGTACATAAAAAGAAAGTTTTCGAGACGTCTCAGGGCTCGGACTTTCAGCCCTTTTGTGCAAATCAAGCTCGAAAAACTTAAAAATCTTAATTCTAAGCCGGCCAACTTAAGTCTAACTCTTTTCAGTGTTCTGGTACTTACAGGGGAAAGGAAGTAAGAACGGAACCTTTATAGTGAGAGTCAACTGTCTGTCTGCCACAGCCTCATAACTTTAGATCTGTTAGACGTAGAAGTTTGAAATATAGACCAGAGTCGAGTTTTACTAACCCTCTATTGCAACACTTTCGAAAAGTGTAAAAGAAAAATTTTGAGGTTAGAATAGAAGTAGAAAAATACAATATGGGTATCAAATAAAGGGTGCACTGATTGTAGTGTACAGTTCCCTTTACATTTTTTATTTTCAGATTTCATGCCAAAGAAGGCCACGGCCAACATACAGAGCCTGAGAAACGACGATTGGGGAATAATTTCCAAATGCCGGAGCACTCAGACTCCATTTGAGGTCCATTGTACTGCCAGAGAGAAACCCTTTTTTTGTGTAGTGGTTGGAGAAACTTAGATTTTGTTCATTTCTCCTTTATTCTCGGTGGCCGTTGGTTGCTGTTCCCCATTCGGACTCGAACTTGCCCAATATCTGGTCCCAAATTTATCGAAGAAGTGCCAAATGTGGATCCAAAAATAATTTTCTTTTCTTTCTCGGTGGCCGTTGGTTGCTATTCCCCGTCCGGACTCGAACTTGCCTAATATTTTGTCCCAAATTTGTCGAAGTAGTGCCAAAAGTGGCTCCATAATCAATTTTCCCCGGAACAACACTGACTGAATTACACCACAAGAAAGAGACATTGCTGAGGATTCCTTGATACTGTATGTTTCGAAGAAGGCCAAAAATCGTAATGACAACGGAAAAGTTGATGGTAGTAGACTGGTCATCTCATTCAAGTATTGTAAATCTTAAAGAAATGTGTCCATGCCAAGGTTGCGGTGATCTCCACTGATGGATATATGTAAAATCAGTCACAACGAAGTAGAAGTGGTAGGTGTGCCTTCAACACTCCAGAAGATTGCAGACAGAGGTTATATAGTAAATAAATGTTTTTCACACCAAGTCATTCATAAATCACGGCTTGGTCATCATTGGCACCTCTATTTATCATGAGTTCAGTTCTCTGTAGTCAGCTCAAGTTGATAAGTTTGTTGATTAATATACGATCAAAGGCCCACCCACAAACTATCTTGTCCTATCGTTTTTAATAAGTACTACCTATGCTTACCACCAAGTTTTATTTTACGTGAAATTGGTCAGTACTAGTCTATTACCTCTTCGACAAGTTGGTCATATAACCTTTCTATAACCTTTTAAATTTAATTCAAAACAGAAATCTATCCAAACAACTCTGTAGATACTCCCAAAACAACCCGTCTCATTGCATAAAAATCTTCACCCAAAGACTTTTAAACTTCCTGCGGCACAAAAACTTGTCTCCGTTCTCACATCGAATAACGCCAAAAAAAGGACAAAATTCCATGCCAGACAACAAAATATACCATCGCACTGTACAGTCTGCAGTCCTTGAGACTGTAACATAAAAAGGTCAAAAATGCATCTGAAAAAAAGAAGAAAAATTCCCGTCATCGTCGTCACCAGAAAGAGTAGCAGATGGCTCATGGATTCCGGATGCAATTGCCGCAGAAAGTTGACAAAAATGCATGTGCACGGGGTGTATTATGGTCAGGCGGAATGAACCCAAACTTTCAAATAGGGTGGCAGTAAAACTACACCCATAAACAAGTTTAAATTTTATTCAACTACAGACCGGAGGCAGACAGTTATTCGTTCAAACTTTTTCTCGAGAAAAAGTTCTTTTTTTTTATATTTTTCCAAACATAGGCACTCACATATCCTTGTCCTTGTCCTGATATGTTTTGTCCTTTGAGTTTTTTTTTTCAGTTTTCTTTTTATTATGCACTAAAACTGTGATGACAAAAAAATAGAAGACGGGACAGGTTATACAAGTAGTTGCATCACTAGTTTTGGTACGAGTAGCAGCCCGGGCAAACTACTGGAGGATTATATCGCATATCGTTGAGGAGATGGTAAAACATGAACAAAACGGCGAAACTCTGGAGGCATGAAAACTTCCTGTTTCCTTGAAATAGGACGCAGTAAAACTTAATTTTCGAACCAAAAAGAGAAATATGTCAAATGAAATTTTTATAAATCTCTAGTGCGGAACAAGGACCATGAAGGATGACATATTTTAGTTGAGTTATTGTGTATAAGTTTGGAGTGTTCTGCATCTTCAGGCGAATGTCATAAAGTACACACTCTGTGTCAAGAGGTTTTTTTTCCTTTGATGTTTTCTTGGAGACAAAATCCTTTTTCAAGGTTTTGTTTCATTTACATCTTGAATGTCATTCTATGCCAAGAACAGCGTGGAATTTTTTTGTTTGAAGCAGTTGTTGTCTTAACGAACATTGCAATTGGACGTAGTCACAAAATACAGCCAACAATATATTTTACTCGTATTGTGAGTTCCAAATTGTAACTCCGACCCTAAAAGACTATCTTTATTCTAACTTCTTTGCGAACTTCAATCTCGAACTTTAAGTTATGACTGAACATCTTCCATTTCGACAGTGACACCCACGCAATATTTATAAGACCCGCTCGGACTAAAGACTGAGTTCGAATCTCCGGCAGCTACTTAAGGCTGCTGGTTCAGTCTTTAAGTTCTTATTCCCAATCCGAACTCTCCCCTTCATTAATTTCCGGATCTAACTCTGTTCTTCAAGTCGGTACATGGAAGTCTAAGTAGAGACGAAACCGTTCTTGTGGCGGACCGAGTGCATCTATTTGTTGTATTCTATTTACTCCTTGATTGCAATATCAGGTGGTCTTAGGATCCTCACAATGCCTACTGCCATCCTAAATCCGTAATTTTCACTGCTTTGCGTAGGTAACTATTTGGAACGGTCACCCCTTCGAAAAGTACGTTTACACTGGCACCTCCTGCAGGTTCGTGGACAATAATAACTCTGAGGTAAGGTTCTATCTATGACCCCGGTCCTGGCAGGGCCTTCCTAGGCAGTAAAGTCAAACTTGAATGGCGAAACTGAAGGTCCAGGTGCTTCTGTCACATAATATACAGCATCTGACCCCAGAGGAGTCTACAGGTGGTAGATAGGTGAGATCGTCACATCTTACTACAGAATCCGTAAATTAATTGTGATTACGTTTCGGAGCTTTGTGAAAAAAATATATATATGTACGTAGGTTAGGTTAGGTAGATGGATGCCTTGTGACAAATAGAGTCACTGCTCACTTAGACCAACAATTCGGGTCCATTGTGCCCAATCATTTAACCCTGGAAACGCTGTAAAGTCCGCTGTTAGAACCACCCAGATAGTGATATAAATCTCAGGAGGTCCGTAAGCTCTACATGCACGTAAGTCACAAGCTAACACCAGAGGTATAATTTTGCAAAAATCTATTCGACTGCTTGCATACGCCGACGATCTGTTGGAGAGACCTTTGCAGGTATTAAAACAGAAGCAGCTAAGAAGAAAACTGAGAAGTAAAGCCCTCTCGAGAATGATGAAGGATACACTAACACCCTCATCACTCTAGTTCTGATATATGGAGCAGAAATGTGGGTTTTACCGTTAGCAACTGAATGTACTCTTTTCTGTTTCGAAAGAGATTCTTCGTGTGATGTCAGTCCAATTTGTACTGACAGGGTGTGGAGGAGAAGACTCAAGGATGAAACTATAGGGTGACCAGATAAGAACGATAGGAAAAGAAATTTAAATAAAACAACAACGGTGTGAGATATCAAATTGATTCTAGCTTTATTTTGAAGCTACTTTCATGCCATTAGTTGCCTCGGCTTCGCTGGCAGTGCTTCAAGCGGTCGGTCCAATTTTTGATGACTCGGTCCAATAAGTGCGGCGTTATTCCGGCAATAGCGTCTCGAATGTTGGCCTCGAGCTCATCCAAAGTGGTTGGCTTGTTAGCGTAGAGTAAGGACTTGGCGTAGCCCCAGAGAAAATAATCGAGGGGTGTCAAATCGCATGATCGCGGCGGTCAATTGATGAACGCTCGCCGTGAGATGACCCAGTCGCCATATTTCTCCTTCACCACTTCGAGCGTTGCGTCGCTTGTATGGCATGTAGCGCCGTCTTTTTGGAACCACAGTTCGGATATATCGATGTTGTCGAGCTCTGGCCACAGAAAGTCGGTTAACATCGCAACATTTCGGTGGTGTTAGAGCAAAGGAATTTGGCTACATTTAGATTGATCACCGATCAGTCTTCAAGTTTGTCGCTGAACACAGTCAAGTAAATATATGCATGTGACGGGTACTCTCGCTCAAACATGCGAGTTATATTCAAGTTTCTGAGGAACATAAGCTTTAAAGATTGTGGCCAAGTGAACCTTTTGAGGAATCCTGGACATCTAGCGCCACCTTTTGCAACATCAGTAATGTATTGGCTCCGTCGGAGGCCTTAGCTAATATGCCAATCATTGACAAACCATTAGATTTCTCAACAACAAGAACTCCATCCATTCTGAGTTGGACAACCTTTTGACGCGTTGAACACAATTCCAATTGACATTCGGTAGATATTCGCTGTCGTTAGCGAATAGATGAAGTCAAGAGTACTATCATCCGATTACGAATAACAGAAAGGTCATTAATATAAATCAGAAAAATGTACGGAGAGAGTACTGAGCCCTGAGGAACACCAGCATTAGCCCAGAATGCTGTAGAAGTACATCGATACAATACAGCCAGTAATGACAGACCACTTTAAAAACTCGCAGTCGAAATCATCACCGACGCAATGAGCTTGCTAGCAAGGACACTGTACTATAGTCTGTCGAAAGCTTTGGAGATATCAAGGGCTACAACTCTACATTCACCATGATCATGTTGCATTTTTCCATTTATCTGGCAAGTATATATTAAGCAAGTAATTAAGTATTGGCAGTCATTAAGGGGATGATTTTTTTCTAGATAGCTCATACTATAGTGGTTAACAATACTCTCCATGACCTTGGTTGTTATCTTCCTCTTTCAGAATTGGCTGAACGTATGTACGTGGAATACAACATACAATAAGTATTAGAGCTTACACAGAGGTTTGCCGAGGATAGAATTACAAGGGGAGACATTCCATCTGGTCTGTCAGTCTTTCCGTCTGGGCCCAGAAGCATAATCGGAATTATTATTCTAGACTCAGCATTAACGGTATCTTAAGTACGTGCGATCCAGTCGTCCTCTGTATTTTTATCGGCAAGTGCT
The DNA here is from genome assembly GCA_963082735.1 of Pocota personata. NCBI lineage: Eukaryota > Metazoa > Arthropoda > Insecta > Diptera > Syrphidae > Pocota > Pocota personata. The sequence continues at coordinate 31,093,815 of OY720431.1, read as the reverse complement.
CTTACTCACTCACATAACACCACAGGACTCAGAATATTGTAAGCAATGTTCATGAGTTTTAAGTCCTTGTAATTGGAGCAGGCGATGCGGAGTCCCTTTGGGGAGAGATTCATGTTTCCAACGAAATCATATCCCGCAGCTTTAAAAAAGTTAGCAGCTAGAACGCCTGATCCAGTAGCTTTGTTTGATTTAAGCTTGGCTATAGTTGATTTGATTTTGTTGCAGGATTTTGTTTTTTATCGTCGTCCTACAGTCCGCAAATTGTATTTCTACAACGGTGTCTTTACACTTTCCCACTTTACCCTCTTGTGGAACTTTTTCGATCTATCGTCAGCTGTTAGGCCGCCTGACCCATCAGCTTAGCTTGGCTTTCGTCATTATTCTACAGTCCGTAAAAATTTCCTCTCCAGATTTTCAACAAAGCTTATTTTTCCCATTTAACGCTTTCGTAGAAATTTTTCGATCTATTGTTATCAATCTATTGTTGCATGTTGCATCCTTCATCAAGAGAACGACTGCTCCATGTGCAACTCTAATATGTATTTTTTCAACGCCTGTAACTCTGTGTTTAGGTCCACTTTCGTCCCTATTTCATTTGGAGAAATTTTGTTTTTATCCGACTCTGAAAGTCTGATCTTAATCAGGTGAGACATATTGACAACTTGTACCTATACCCACCTGGTCAAGAAGGCAAGACATTATACATTACACCATGACACCCGCTCTTGTCTCCCGAGATTGCTTTTACGACCTTAGGACTTCTTGAGACACCTGGTCAGCGATTGCTCAGATAGTATCTTACCGCAGCATCCCTTCAACGTTGATTAGTCTCCCGGTAATGATTCTGGGTGTTACGTCGTTTCATATTCGTACACGTCCTCTGCAACCAGGTACTGTTCCGAGACAAACCAGCATTGACTCGTCAGAATGTTAGCACATCCATTTTACTGGAAGAGGGTTTCACTTGGTTGGAGGATTTACGGATGTTGGGAGTCTCGTGCTGACATTTTCCGTTTCGTAGCAAAGTCGATTAGATTTCCGAAAGTCCTTCGAAGGAAGTTTTACTAATTAATTTTTGCGTCGAAATTACCAAGGACTTCAAGTTACCCAAGATCCTAGAATATCAAGCTCAGGCCTATTTATTGATTTCCAAGTTGCGGGTGAGACGGGCGCGTATCCCTTCCCTGGTCCTGAAAACTGCTAAACTCATTCGCATATGCAGGAGAGAGAGAGAGTGGAGCACCAATCTTGGGCATATCACTTCTGATCCAAGACAAGGGTAAAAGAAAGCTCACTCTACCTTAAATCGATACTTGAATATGGTTTACCTAATTGAAATACTTTTCTAATATCGATGAGGGCGGTTATTCAAATTTTTGTAAAGGGACCACCAATGCTCTAAGGTCGACTGCATGTTTTTAAAAATATTTCTTGACAAGGGTTACACATTTATGATTCTAAAGCGTGTAACCCCACAATAAATTATTGAAAATACCAAATTTTTTTTTTTTTTCTATCCCCAGCGATACCTATTGCTCGCTCGAAGGAATTCCTTGCGACAGCAATGCCATTAAATTGAATAGAAAACATATTTCTGTCATCCTGCGTTTCTGTCGTGTACGAATATAATATATCCTGTAAAACAGCAGACTTTATATGCAAAGAATGCGTAATGTAAAGTGACTCTGAGAGTGTTCGACAAATGGAATTTTCACATTGGAAACATATCCTTACCAAGGGAAAGAATTTAGATGAAAAAAAAACATTTTCTTTGGTGGAATTTATTGCATTGGCGATCCTTACACGAACACTTACCCTCCTGACCTGGATTTAAGTATACCATATGGTTTTCTTTGGAATATCCTTTTCCGCAAACGAAAGTAGGTTGTCTGCGTGTCCTTCTTTCTTTAACACAGCACTACACTGTCTGATTGCTCTTCGCCTTTTTCACTTTTCACTTTTCCACTGACATTGAGTGATATCCTAACATTCCGCAGGAAACCCATATTTTGCTTCCACACTGGATGTAAACACCAAACGCTATGAAGTGAGGAAGGAACCTTTACACATTGGATTTCATCCTGCCATCCATCTAACACTCAAGTATTCCTCTCCATTCACTTCTAGTTTAGCGTGTGTAATTGTTACCAGTAACGAAACCAGACACGCTCTACATACCGCATTATACACGCTGTAGAGTCCTTAAAGAACGCTGCCGGTTGATGGTGCTTTTCGAGTGTATAATTGCATGATGGAAGACAGTTAACGAGAATCCTTTTAGCCCGTTTTTGATTGAGGGCCCTCATAAAGTGAGAGACGTCATCTGCCAGAAGCAATTACATGCAACTCTTCTTCTTTACGAAACGCCAATGGGTGTTGTCCCTGACTGACTGAAGGTCCTTTATCATTTTCGGCACTAAATTATTCCACGGGCACTCATGCAAGACAAGGATACTTAATTTGCTTTATTCTTTAAGAGTGAGGAAACTTATCTGGCAATTATACTGTAATCTCATAGCGATATCCTGTGTATACAGAGCTTGCGTTTAATTATGATATTTCTGCTTACGCAAAACGATGCTGAATAAGGACGTGCAACGATGAGTTGAGTTTCCTTTGCTCAATCGATGGCTAATTAATTATTATTCCAATCCAATAATTAACTTGATTGGCTGCTTACTTTAGCTGGCTTCCCGTTTTTCTTGTTTGTGTTGTATCAGCGGAATAGTTTGATGGCGAAATGTTTCATTGATTTTGTGGGTGCAGACGGGAAACGGAAGAAAGTTATTAATGAGGATTATGGCTGTTACCGGATTTTACTCATTAAATTATGTTTTTATTGCGAGGGTGGATTGAGTTATTTCTGGTGTAAGAATCTGCGATTAAGCATTTCGATGTACGAAAATGATAGGGTGCTTGCTAATTATAGTCAAGAAAATAGCAAGGATATCAGTTACTTCCAAACCGATGGTACGGACAAATTAGCTGAGTTGGCAAATTAAATATCCATAAGCAGAGAACGTTTTCAATATATTTAAATATGGTCATAGGTTGCTTTCTGAGTTAGAAGGTGAGCCCAGACCAAGGCTCAAATTAGGGATAGAATCAGTGAAAAAAGGGAAAAATTTGGGGTCTAATATTTTAATTTGAATAAATTTCTCCAAATTTGCCAATTTAGCATCTTCACCTTTCTTTTGATACCCATATTGTATTTACAAAAAATTGTTTCAAATGCGAAAGATACTCACTGTACCATTTACGCCAAAAGCCGTCGGCAAAACATTGAGTTCTTTTCCATCGGTTGATAGTGCTTACATTAGCGTGCGATGCGTCTCCGTGCGGTCTGGTATGTAACGCTTCGCTACGAATGATGCCGTGCCCGTCGACTACGGGGTTGAGCGCCTTCAAATTTCTTGGTATAGCGTTGTTGATTTGTTGTTTATGCAATTCCAATGAGCCCATCTCCCTTTGGGTTGCTCGAATAGCGACGAGTTCAGCTAATAGCAACTCCTTCGGTTCGAGCGCGCTCATTTTCCTGGCTGGAGCCTCCGTAGCCGCAAGCAGAAGGCCAAAACTCGGACCATCTTTGACAACCGCGAGAACTTACGGATCAATTTGCTCACACTAATTGCGAAAGCTAAGTCAACTCTACTGCGAAGGCATAACACTGACGTCAGGAGGACGGAAAAAAATACTGTGAATCATGAGTAACGACAATAAAAGTAAAACAAAAATGCTCCCCAGTTATTTGGACACTACCCTTGGAGTTTACAATAACTTAATACCACCTGAGTTTCAAACCACTATACCAAATCTTTCTTTCTTTCTCTCTCTCGCTCTGTCTATCTTTCTATACAGCGCCCGCGTCCTGTAATAGAATAAGGGGATTCATATCCCCTTTGGCGCGGGCAAATTATATAAAAAAAGCAGTTGGTCTGGGTTTCCTCAACGTCTTCGCGAAATCTGCAGTCTGCGGTTTGTTCTATTCTCAGTTTTCTGAGATGCTCATTAAGTTTACAGTGACCCATTGGGAGCCTGTTTTTATTTACAATTATGCAAACCTTACTTACCCGAGCTGTTTTTTTGACCAGCCTCAGCGTAAGGAGTTCTTCTCAAACATTTTCTCTTTGCAATTCCCTTCCTTCCTTAGCTCTTAGCCGTATATTATGCAAGCACAGTTTCAAGGTGGTTTGCGATCTCTTTCTTGTTAGTTAACCAACTGACCTGACCCACTTGACCTGGTAACCAGTAGAAGGTGACTCCAAAGAGGCAAAATAAAAATAATTACAACCTGTGGTATGACCGACTTACCTACTAAATATCAGACTTCATGTTGATAATCAAAACGTGTATGAAATTTCCATAACCCCAGGCAGGCTGTAATTAAATTCAAAACTCTGCTCCACTTACTCCTTTACAAATTCTCGACAAGACTTGATTGACTTTAAACTTCTCTAATATTCACGCCAAAATTGTGTACGCCCTACAACACCTCTTGCCACTTCAATCGTATTAACCTACTTTCCCTACTTAGTCCTTGCACCTAACATCCTTATACAAAGAGGTGGCGAACTAAAATGCAAAACTCTGCGTGAAAACACCAACTTTCAGCTATAAATCCAGTTCAGGCCAAACTTCATTACATATCTTCCGGCGCACTGCAAATGAATTAAATTTCCTCAATCCATCGTATCCCACATCCACACACTCACTGACTCACATGCTAGGTGCAATCAAAACATTCATTAAAAACTTTTATGACTTTGTTGGCGAAAATTAAATGCAAACTACTCCAGGACGAGACAGTTTCACTAACACTTTTAGTAGCAGCAACGGCATAAATGCAATAGTCGACCCTTATTCAGCACCCATTCAGTCATTCAGCAGAAACCCCATTTAATGGGGAACAATCAAATTCACTTTAGTTTCTGGCCCCCAAATGGAACCAATTTTTTTACTGGCCGACGCCTGCTTCCAGGCCATAAATTTTTCGTTACTCAAAAATTAAGAGGGGGTTGCTGTTGCAGGGGATGATTCTCGTTCGGAAGATAATGTTGTCATTAGATTCTTCCGGTTCTTCAGTCGAAAGTTGACTGGGGATGGCACGCCACCCCACCACTACACCCAATTGATGGCTCGGCAGTAATGCACAGCCACTACCCTTCTAACCCTCCTATTGTTCCTGCTGCATATGAAGGGTGAAGTTTGTTAGAGCCAAAAACTTTCCAGAGGTTGCATGAGTCAGCAACATTTTGTTGTATGACAAGTTGAAATCCGAGAACAATGAGGATTTGTGTGTGGACGTGGAGTTCGCTTCTGTTGTGACGGAGTGTTAATGGTGGTACTTCGTGGTCCTTTTGCCGGTAGAGGAATTTCCATCAATCATTTTAGCGTGTTGAGTGGAATTACTATTCAAAATTTCTGAAGTACTTCTAGCCCGAGTAATCGTCGTCGTTGCAGACGAGCTCTTGTTAACGGTGGTGTGGCTTGTTACACGAAGATACAATATTTCGTAGATTAATTGTTGCAGATGAAAGCATATTCAATGTGGTTTTGTTATGAAACATTGTTCTGTAGAGATTTACAACTTTTGAATTGAAAACTCATTGTCCTTGCGAAGAACTTACGTTGCATGCTTTTTAATGAGATTGACAAGAAATACTTACAATGGAACAATGTCATTCGTATATGCATTCAATTCAGATAGGGAAGCAGCTGTGTGCGATTAATAATCAATCTGTCTCAAATGGTAGACGCACCGTGTTTTAAGTTTTCACAAAGATGTTATTTGAATATGTCAAGTCAGGTTAGATTAGGCAGCAGCGTCTACTCAGGCGAATGCACATGTGGAACTGTTTGTGGGAAAAGTAGGGTACTTAGACGATGCGGTCTTACCGCTAGCTATCCGACGGACATTAAATTAATCTGTTAATTTTGTAGATATGAAGTTCAGGTATGTTGCTGGGGCCATCGAAGAAGTAGATACCCGCCGTGGGTTTTCCCATTTAACTTTGATAAGGGGGGCACGTGCACAAAAGAGTCGTAGAAGTAGTAGTTTCATTATCACCTTCGCCTCTAAAGCTTCTAGAGGAATTATTGAAGGGAATACCTATTCTTCTGGCATGTCTGTCCATTAGGTAAACTTCCTTAAGGATTCGAATTATAAAACCTAGATTTTTGCTAATCATACAGGGTGTTCTACGGGTAGATATGTACACTACTTTGGTAGGCCGTAGATACACTACTTATTTGACATTCGTGAGGTGTAGAAGTGGCAAATTTATATCCGATAAATCAACGTGTTTCAGCGGTTCAAACGTTTTATAAATATTAGTCCTTGATTTTAATGAACAAATCATAATGAGTGATGAAGCGCATTTTACTTAAAAGTTTATGTTAATGATCAAAACCGTCGTGTCTGGGCAAATGAAAATTATTCATGAGTCACCTTTATACCCTGAAAAGTGACAGTGCGGTGAGTTTTTTGGTCTGGATTACTCATTGGACCGTACTGTTACTGTTACTGTTACTGTTACTGTTACTGTTACTGTTACTGTTACTGTTACATCGATTTTGCAGAAGAATGACGAGCTTCTCTAAGAATATGTTTGATCTTAGAAAGGGATTTGATTAAGTAGCCTGCAATGCGAAGGAATGAATGAATCTCCTGTCCTTCTTGTAGGCTTCTATGGCTTCTAGGCCATAGAAGAAGCTGAAGCTACTGAGGAGCTCAACGGGTTCACCTGGCTTCAGTTTTTATGATCTTCTAATGTCTGTAGCAAGGTCTGTATTCTGGTGTCATTGAAATTGGGGCCAATTTGCTTATCATAACCATGATTGACTTGATGAAGCTGAATGGTAGCCAGTGGCAGTAACAGCTTAGGCGATGATAACCCCCATCCAAAAATGTTATTATCACTTCCATCAGCTTCGTGAGGCAGTAGGTAAGGTACCACTATTTGTACACACTTTTACTTTAAAGAGCTTTCAGTTGTATGCACTGATCATGCTGTTCTCGATTACATGGCTAAATATGCCAACGACCAGCTTTTCTTTGCATACCTCATTGAAGATCCCAAATATCGATGCTATTCTCTTAGCCTTCTCTGCTGTTTTGTCGTTTTCGCCTTTTTTATGGGGTCTAAGTTTTTGTTACTTTATTTGAGATTTTTATTTCTGGAGTTCATGTTGGTCCCACCAGTAAGCCAGTAAGGATGTGGTCCATCAAAACAACGCTAGTTGTACTGAGATGAAACACCCATTGCAACAATTATGGTTTAGTTCCCTCACACCATCGCTGAAATCAGTTTGATTCTTCCTCCAAGCACCTAACAGCATGACTGACCCTGTTGGCCTGTCATTACTCACCGGATTCATTAATTCAAGGTAAGTGATCGAAGCAGGCTAAGTTGTACCTTAATGATTCCGAAGAAATCGTCTTTCTTTTCCAAACAAGAAATTTTGAATTCCCTTCGAACATCTAGTTAAAGTTGTAAATATGTCTGTGAATTACCTTCAACCGACATCAAAGGTGACATCTGCACCACAGCTTACAACTCAAATTACCAACAGACTATCAGCAAAAAAAAAGCAAAGGAAAACGACTGATAAAATATGATCTACCATAATCCAACATATATTCCATATCGAGTTAAGCACATTTTCCAATAAACATATCAAGTCTTGGTAGCTCCATTAAAAAAACGACAACGACGAAAAGAAAAACAAATTCATCTCAATCCCCAAAGCTGATATTTGTAACATAAACCCACCCACGGAACCCCAGCGACTCACTCCAACCACATCCGCTTATATATATATATATTTTTTTTTTTCGAAAAGGATCACACTGTAGTACTCACTCACTCTATAAAATGCACAGGGAATAAAGAATGAAAGATAGAAAAAAAAAAGTCGAAAGCACACTCTACTACCAGCACCCGTACCTCCCCCATCCACCCAACCAAAGTCGATAAGAGGATTTTCGATTTCTATTGAAATAACAAAGATATTATTTTGATGATATCCTTCAAATCCGAGGACACACATGTGTACATGTGTACACATCGGATGGGTACATCTTTCGAGTCCTTCTTCAAGAATATTAAACTTTTGTATGAGAAGAGGAAAGATGTGCAAAAAGGATTTGCTGTGCTGTTGGTAAAGAATTTCCTTTTAAAGATGCGAAAAGAATTCCTTTCTCGTTGTTATATTGACAAGGATACATTTTTTTTCGGTTATTCCGAGAGAGTTATGAATTTCATGCGATTTATTGGGTTTTTCTCTTCTTTTTTTTGGCATTCGATTGTTATTTCATTTTCATTTCGTGTTCTGTTGTGAGATATATGAGTATAATGCGATGAGGTCAATATGAGAAAAGATGGAAATCGATTTTGGGTCTTCAAATCGATTATAACGGATTCGACAACAACTTCGGCTGTCAACGGTGTGTCCCGATACAGTATCGCCAGCACTTTTCAACAAAAAAAATATCGGATCTTGAAGGAGGATCTCATCAACCCCGAGCTACAGTCAGTCCTAGAGTCGATATTCTAAAGCATATTTCATGAACTCGGTTCAAAACACACGCATCATAGTCTGTCTGCCTTGAAAAGAACTAAGAAGCCGACTTTAATGAGTCGGGAAGAAAATCTCACTTGTGAGCAAAGAGTATCTACAGCAGTCTATCTCCAAAACCGATTTTTCGAAACTGCGTCTAAAGGTATAAGCCACTAAAACGCCTCAGACAGCCAACTTCAAAGGCTAATAATCTGAGACGGTCAAAAATATGTAACTTCGTCGTCGAAATAAAGGACTTATTTTTAATGTACTCCACCACCTAGAACTGTGTTCTTTGAAGTTTGTAAAGCCCAGTGATGGAGTGAAATTTCAAATTTTAGGAAGTACTGAGGATGGCAAGTTATTCAATATTCGTGTTGAATGCTCCAAAAACGATCTCCTGCTGTGGTCGGTGTATAACCATTAAACAAACAGGACAGACAGGATACATATTTTGTCCAAACATATACCGGTGCAGAAGTGCTAATCTACAAGTTTTTCGATAATCACGGTCAAGTAAACTCAAGTATATAACGGTAGCTCCCACCATAACGAGCGAGTTACGTTCAATTTTCGGACAAACATCAGCCTTATATATTATATTCAAGTACTTTAATTTACTTTAGATGGCACTATAGTCCGAGGTTTTCTTATGTTTCAACCAACAAGCCAAGCGTCTCCAGCCAGTTCCGTAGCCAAGTCCGCAAAAGTTAAAATCTGATTACAACTTTCGAAGAACCTTAAGCATCTAACACCATCAACATCAGTAATTTGATGGCCCCACCGAAGGTCTAGGCTAACGTATAAGCCAAGCATTTGGCAAAACATTCGATTTCTTAACATCAAATCCAACAATTCTGAGTTTGGCCACGCTAGTGTCCCGCTTCATAGATGTGTGTTTTTAACTCGGTTTTTCGCAAACAAATTGATAATTCCATCAATATCAGAGTTGAGTTCTTTAGATATTATCTGCCTCTTGCTGTCATTTGAATGGATTTGATTTCGAACTACAGAAAAGAGCTCATTGATGTAGAACAAGAAAAGTGTCGAAGAGAGTGCTCAGCCCTGAGGAACACCGGCATCAGTCGTGAATGGTGGAGAAGTATGTACATCCATCTAATACAACCCGCAAGATCGTCCACTTAAGAAACTCACAATCTATTTCACGAAAATGTTACCGACACCATGAGCTGCGAGCTTATTAACGAGAGCTAAAGCTTTGGAAATATCAAAGGCAATAACTCTGCATTCAACAAGAAGATGAATGTATTGATACCATTTTTCTGTCTGGTAGGTCATTAAGTCCCTTGTGGAACGCTGTTGTTGGAAACCATTATTAAGGACTTGGTTTCTTCCACGGTAACTCGTACAACTCTGACGTCAAAGCTATTGGTCGTTAGTTACAATGGGAGGCATTGGCCGTACGTGTGCAACTTTCCATCTATCCGAAAAATACTTGTGGAATACGATAAGTGGAAGAGCTTACACAGTGGCTTGGCCAGTGTAGAAGAACACCTTCTTGAGCCTTGTCCCATCTGTTCTGAAGAGTAGTTACTCTTTAGTTCTTTTAAAACTCGAGTTACTAAAAGAGTTCGAAAAAATATTGCTCCCAAAGAATATTCAACCGAATTCAGCATAGGTGGAGAGAGAGCCAAACGATTTACTGCCTTTAGAATACAGCAGCATTTTTTGCATCCCTTTTTGATTTTCCAGAAATTTCTGACTTTGATTTTCCCCAGAAGGTATTCGGCGCCATAAAGATAAAGCATTCTTCTTCTTCCAGATGGCAATGGCACAGTGGCATTTAAATATATTTCTTGTTTTGGATTTAATCTGAGTTAATATAGAAATTGGAGAGCGAGATTCTGGATACCCCACAACCCAAATGAGACCGGAGAACCATTGGATACCAGAACTCAGATCTTCTAATAGTATTTACCTAATAATAGGTATTTACTTAACCTAAGCTTCATAGTGCGTGGATCAATAACTGTTCAAGCGAGCATTTTGTGCGAAATTTTTGAGAACTTTTCGAGGATTATTAAACAAACATACAAATGCTCCTTTAGCTTTGTTGTTCCAAGTTGAATGAATCCATTACCTGGACGTGGGCATAAGGTTTCCCTAGCTTCCAATTATTTATTAGAAGATCAGGGTTCTGGTATCTAATTGTTCTCGGGTCATTTGACTAATAAATCTCTTCTTATCGAATACTGGCCATACCGACGTAGCTGTAGCACATGTGTCTAATTTATACCAGCGCTTATTAGCCTTCTCAATGGATCCATGCCTATTTTCCTATATAGTGTGCTAAGTGGTGTGATAGCTACTATAGGCCTGTGAAGAATTTAGACCGGACTCGTTTCTAGCCAGCTCATCTGCCTTTTCGTTTCCCGAGACATATGCCCCGGCACCTGACCCTATGTCACCGTGTTGATTGTTGATATCTCATTTAGTTTTATTTTGCACAGTTGTCCAACCTGAATCTTATCGTCGTTGATTGCAACGCCTTAATGGCTGCTTGACTATCAACATAGAAATTGATTATTTTCTTACTTGAGGGTACTAACACAAGCATTGTCCTGAATTTCCAACAAATACGCTGCCAAAATCACGTCGAATTAGAATTTTTTTTTTTGTTAATTAATAAGAACAATTTTATTTAAGTACATATTTACATTTAATTCACTTACGGGTCTCAAGAACTGTCAAACACTTTCAAGAAAATGTAAAATTTTTATTTGGAAGGCACTGTCAGACAGTATATGGTCTAACAGTTTGGCAAGGTTTTTGACACTGTTGGAGCCTTCAGATGTACAAAAATGCCCGAAATGCTTTCATTTACTTGTTAAACGAGTAAAAAAGAGAAATAACGAGTAACGAGTATTCTCTCTCAATGCTTGCTGAGAGAATTTCTTCTAACATATACTTGTAGACGTCAGATAGAAACAGCAGATAGCAAAAAAAAAAATAGAAAACTTTAAGATTCGAATTAAGACGATTGACAATTGGAAATATCATGTTTTTATAACCGCAGTACAAGAAAAAAATGACAGCAATGTTCAATGATAATTTGACACTTTGGTAAAGTTTCCGCTCGAAATGTATTCATGTACTTTTGCTTCAATTTGCCACCCTCTGGCAGTATTCTCTCTCAATCTTGTGTATTTGATAGTTTATAAGTTTTCTGCTCCCAAAAGTACATAAATGGACCTAGTAAAATATAGAATTTGTAAGCAATGTGTCATACAGTCGTTTGACTTGATTTAATGTCAACCTTTTCTTGCCAAACGTTTGACATTTTGACAAACAATCTTATCGTAGTTCAACAGTTTTCTAAATGGAAATATGGATCGTGATGATGAGTTGGAGTTTACAGAAACTTAATACCATCTAAGTTTCAAACCACTACACTAAATCTTTCTTTCTCTCTCTTCTTCTCAAACGCCCGTGTCCTGTAATAAAATAAGAGTATTCATATCCTCTTTGGCAAATTATATATATAAAAAAAAAAATCAACGTCGAATTAGGTAGATTATACAAGTTGAGGGTTGTGCGTGGATTAACTACCTTACTACGGAGATAAACTATGTTTACCCAAAAGACAACCGAATCCGCGAATATTAATAGAAGTTAATCGCTTAGTTGATGCGATGAAACTTGAACTACTATGGCTACGAAATCCTAAACGTGCTAACACTGAACCACGTCACCTACCCTACCTACACCTTCTGGTACGTTTCCATAATGCTCATCAATTTTATATAATGAAACAAAAATCAAACTTGAAATTCTTGTAAATGTCAAGAATGACACATTATTCCAATGTGTCATCCCCCTAAACATTTGTCCGACAATGGTCCCCAAAAAAACGTTCCCATATCCTTCTAAATGACGGAAATGTCAAGCAGCCATCACAAATGCCATTAATCGTGTCTTGCTCTTAAGCTTTTCAAACTGAAGCAAGAACTCAAAGCATGTTAATAAAAAAATAAAAACAAACTACAGACGTTCAGATGGCCAGTTGTTAAGGACACACTTCCAACACATCCTCTTCCATTGTAATTACAATGGCCATTTGTCGAATTTATGTTTTTTTTTTTTCTTTTTTTTCTTCGCATCCTCTTCATATTCATCCCCTTCCTATCGTCGAATTGACACACATACACAACATCTTGGCAATAACATCATGAAAACAATACTAAGCATCTCGTTCAACTAGCACAAACAGTACAATGTATGTACATCAAGGAATTTACTAATATTGTCGTCTCCTTAGTCGTCAGGAGGGAACATTTATAGGACGAAAGAAAATTTATTACCCACTTGTATGAGAGAGAATTTATATCGACATGTTGTTCGCAGACACATGCACGTCATAATACTTATATACAAGAAGATGGGTGGTAATCATATATCCTTCGGATTCCATAAACATCGCACAATGCCATCCCCACCCACTCTGACATAATGGTTAAGTGCAGCTGCACGAAAGAATTGTAATATTCTTCAATTTTGGAATCGTTAATCCCAAGTGCTACTCCAAGGATTCTCATTTTAATTTGTACTAATTAAAAAGTTACAAATTCTTTCGATAATGTCCTTTGAACATTGCAAATAAAAAGAGGGTAGAAACGAAAAGCTGGATAACTGAAAAAAGGACGAACTTCTCTATTTCAATTGAAGGTAAATGTCTTTCATTCAACTGAATCACCTGAGAGCGAACAATTCCTCAACTCATTTTGTTGCTGATGATGGGTGGGAGGAAATAGGTAATCAAAGCTAAAGGATACCAATTTCGCAGCACACACACTTATAAACATAGAAGAGCAAATAAATCTTTTCATCTAATACATGGATGGTTCGCGTTCGACAAGTGCAGGTGGGACGGCTTCATCTTTCTTGTACAGAGTCGGATTGGTTAGACCTTAGAATGGGGGCGAAAGTAGGGCCGCGTCGAAGTCGAGTGTCTTTTTGTTTTTTTTTTTTTTTTTTCTGGTCGGAGTTCTTCTAAATTGACTGTCCAACAAATAATATAAGAAACTCATTTTTTGAAAAGAATAAAATATGTCTATTGTCGATAAGTACCCTTTAAGTTTAATCAGATTGTACACCGGTGTGAAAAATATAGGATTAAAAAAGTAAATTATAGATTTTTAAACAAATCGGCAAATTTTCGTTGCCGAAAAAATATTTTATTTTTGTTCAACTCTCATCTTCAATAAGAATAAAGTGCACGATTAGATGGCACGTACTTTCCGTACGACTCTGCAAGTCACTCATCCGTTGGAAATAAAAGAAAAATTTTCCAAAACTTGGTATGCCATAATCTTGTACTCATCAAATATTGTTTAAATATTAATTTCGAACAAAATCGATTCACTCATAGCCGAGAAATAGAAATTTTATTAGTACTCCATCTATTGGCATTTATCCGCTGTAACTCAAATAATAAATTTCAACCAAATCGTTGAAGCCGAGAAAATTGTATCGTTGGGTCCACAGTCCCCAGATATGAAGTTTGGAGAGAATCCGTTCAGTCGTTTAGGATGCAGTCGCGTATGAAGACAGACAAACTGATCGACAGACAGAAAATAATGCCAAAATTGATAAAAGTCTCGAGATCGAACATTTTTAGGAAACCAATACTTGCCCTTATTGGTGCAAGTAAAAAAGTATATAAAAGCATACAGGATACAATCCATCTGAAACGGCTCGTATGATACCCTATCGTTCATCTTCTAACCCATCCCTAATAAAGTGGGCGTGGTGTTCTGAAATGTTCAATGCAAATGTAATGCTTTGCGTATCTTTCTATTCTGAGTATACTTCCGCGATTTTTAAGAGATTTCCATGGTTTCTTCTTATAGGAACGTTTGCGTCGCTATTTGTTACCGAAGTTCATGGATTCTGATGAGATCTTGACAATTACGCTTGTCCATCATCGTAAGTAGTTTTAAAAGCCAATATCAGGTTTCTTATGCAAACGCCCCCAAACAGTAGACGTGGCTTATACAACGTACCGACAAATTGTAGTGAATGTGAATGACTGTATATTTTGTTGAGGCAATTTTTTCAGTTGTTTGTTTAAAAGTGGGAGTGTCTGTGGGCGGATTTTAAAAGATTTTATACTTGTACTGCTTCGGATGCGTATATATGATTCTTTTGCAGGTCTATCGTTATTAATTTACTATGTTACAAACTATGCATCTAAATTAATATACCCTATGGGATAGGGTATGAAGGCTTTTCTTCTTAAATAAGTGAAACAGGGCTGAACACTCTAAATAATCAACTGTGGGGATTTTTTTGTAATTTAAAATGAGTTCGTTTCAATAAAAGCAAATCGTATATTACCCCGACGACTCCATCAAATAGCTCAGTAGGAAACAGTTGGGCTATCCTTCCTCATATTTGCCAGCTACTCGTAGGACCAAAGTGTGTACCTATAGATACTACATCTTGTCTTAGATAAATATTAGACATGACGTTAACTCACCATGAGAGCATGCCAAGTTAATCATGGTTAAGCGAGACAGCTCAGAAGCCTTACAATTGGCAGACGAGATACTCCGATCACTGAAACTGCACAAAAAAATTTCTAACGACCAAGAACTGAAGGTAACTAACCCTCAGGATCCACAAAGAAGTCAAAAATATAGTCAATCCCGACCTGGTCGACCTGCCAGATCAAGCACCCTGGAACCATTTCTCCAAGATACTAAGGAGCAAATTTGTCTCATCGACCACTCTTGCTACAATCTGCCAAAAGAAGTTAACAGACATCTTCGCATCTTCTGAAGTGAAATAAGTTATTTGGAACAAAAATGGGTTGGCGCAATCGGCCTTCCACCGGAGTGTCAGAGCTAAACAAATGCTCTGCAGTGACTATAATAATATAAGTATTCAGTTGGCTGTCTTGAGTCCATGCACCAGGCTAACCTCCCTATTTATAGAAAGACGAAAAGGCAGGAGACGGAGTATTTCAAATGGATAGACATAATGATGACAAGTCTTCTTCTGATAGTTGATAGGCCCCAGGTGTTTACAAGAAAAAAAGTTCCTTCAGTAGATATGCTGAAGTTTTCTTAACATTCCTGCAAAATCTGTAGTCTTTGTTTTCCTCTATAACCAGTTTCCTGAAAACTTCCTTAAGTATACAGTAACCCATTAGGAAGCCCATTAAAATACCAAGCAGGCTATTGTTCATGTTTGTGCTAGTCTTTCTTCTTGTCTGGTCATAGTTCCCAGAAAGTCGCAAAGATTAGCTATTTTGCACTCCTCTTCCATCTCTGGCCCAGCCTATTTAACTTGGTGAGACACTTCCAAATCATTTTGAATCTGATTTCATGAGAGCGCAATGCTTTGATAGAGGTGTGACTATCTGACAATATCACTATGTCTTGTCCGCGATATTTCATGTCGAGTTTGAATTAGGCGCAACTTTCGATCGGGTACGTTTCTGCCGTCGAAGTTCCCAGGGCATCTGATCACTTTTGAGTTATTCTCTGTGGATGTTTTGGATCCGTGAGTGTACCGTTTGATGAATTCGCTATTCTAGTCTTCGAGTTCAAGCTTCTCTCAAAGCAATATCTTTTGACTACATCATCTCTGCGCCAGGCACCTTAGTACGACTGGGTTGCCTCCCCAGGTTTTCCTGCAAAGCATGAGTGCCCGACTTCTTTTGACTTCATCACTGCTTCCTCGTGTTTCTTCCAGAGAAGTTTAGTGTTACCTATATAGCTTAGATACTAGACCAACTTTTGTGGATCCTTCTTCACTTAGTGCTGTTGCTATACGCCGTCACCACAGGAAGCGACAGGATCCGAATGAAGTTAGTTGCCAGCCTGAAATTCCCTTCCCCTATCTTATTAAGAGAAATATTTCTGTATATATCCATTTCGTTGATTTCCCTGAAAGATTTGAAAGGAGGGATGATGTTCGTGTTGCATACTCTAACTCACTTCCCTTCTTTGGAGACTTAAGCAACGGACAACGGGAAGTACAGTGGATATTATTTTACATTCATAGTCACGCACCAAAAAACAGACTTTCTTCTTTTAAGGGTCATCCGGTGGTCCCTGTAGACTATTTTGGAGGGGCCAGTGCCCTGGGAGCTCGATATAGAACGACTCTAATAAAGTTGGAATGGTCATATAACTTTAGGCATTGCTGGGATCTAACCTGAAGGCCAGTCTTACTGCCAGCACTTACGTCAATGAAACTTTCTTTTAGATACTCAGGCTCATTGATGACTTCGTCCGCTCCTGACAACTTTAGGCCCGTCAAAGGTGGGGCTGTTATTGCACCAAAATAAAAGAAGGAAAAATAAATTAAAGGTAAGAGTATGAAAACTTACGGTCGCAGAATTGTTTTTTTTTTTTTTTTTTTAAGGACACAAAGGACTAGAGGGGTTGGGCGAACAAAGGAATTTTCAATTTTTGTATAGGTGTATCCATCGTCCTTTTTAATTAAGAGTTTCTACAAATGGCTCATGATGACGACGATGACCATTGTTTGCCGTTTTTCAGGATGAGATATCGTCTCATCCTTACTCCTTTAAGATACTTTTTCTTTTTTTTACCTCTTATAGTACCTATTGCTTGGGAATAATCTCTCCAGGCGGCCGAGTTCCATGAACGTTATGCCATGGAAGAGGGTCGTGTCGTGAGTTAGGTGGCTTTCGTACCAAGAAACACGACAGCGTAAGAGGAGAGAATTGATTTTATGTGTGCGCGCCTCTCTGTTGTTCAGGGCAGCTAAGGATTTCAAGGATTTTTTTTTCCTTTCCGTTTCTCTTTCGAATAGTTATTTCCTGAAAGGGGGTGTTTTGTATGCTTTTTCTTAGTTCTTTAGTCGACTTTTGTTCTACACCTTGTGGGAGAGACCAAGTCTTGTTGGACAAAATCTGATGTAGTCGTTGCAATACAGTTGGTGTACCTACCTTTTACCAGAGCTCTTCACATAGCTTCGGGGAATAATTTGTGGATAACTTTCATCTGCACTGGGATCTCATTGCACTGGCAGTTGAATCTTGGTTATGGAGGAGCTTTGTTGGTGGCTGAAAATATAGATTAACGAATTGTTATACAAGTTCGAGCAAAATGAAGAGCGAAACAATGAACGTCGACGAAAAGGATGGAAATCTTAAATTTTAAAGGACTCCACGATATGGTGAAGAGAAACACTGCAGATACAGTAGCAGTACGTACCTACAAACATTTTCCGGACCGGTTGAGTGGGTGCAAAAATGAGGTTCCCCGAGGTGCAGTGTCTTGTTGGAATATCTTAAAGCGAATGAAGTGCTAAGGAGTATTTTTAAATAAGGGAAAGTGTAGGGAATATACGTAGATGTAGAGATCTAATGAAAAGTCGTTCGGTGGAAAGCAAAATACGGTTGGAAAGTTGCACCCTTATTAAGATAAAAGTGGAAAGCTCAGGTCAGTAATGTAAAAGCACATCGAGTTTTAGAACAATAAATTTAAATTAACACGATACCTTACCCTTTCTCTATAGATCCTAATTTTTTGGACTTAATTTTCCATTATACAGTAGGTAACCCCCGTTAAAAACAAATTAATTGCCAAACCACAGCCACCCCCTTTCCCCGTATTTAATTAAGTCATCTACACTTCTTCACAGAGTAATTTGGCTCCTGAATTGACTTCTAGCTCATAATGAATTACCCTCAAATAAAGGACATTCCACCGCATAAAACCGGTTCGCTATCGTTATGGCCTTTCATTTCCTGTGTTCCTCGATTTGGTGGCCACATTAGTCTTCCTTTCCCCTTTCGTTTAGTCATATCGGTGGGTTGTAATTTATGCCGATTCTCGTCGTAGTTTTCCACCTTTTTTTATTGCAGGCGATAAATAAAGGGATTTCGGCAATAGAACTGAATGTCCTGGACAATAACAATTTATCTCGGATCGAATGTGTGCGGTTTAAAAAGTTTATCGCCTGTCGAGAGGTAGGAACCTACTCGGATGTATAGTCGGGACGATTGTTGGAGGTAATTGCATAAATTATTTCCGGCCAAGTGGGAGGTAAAGGACAAAAGTGAATTTTTTTTTTTTTTTTTTATTTGTTTGTTCGTCCTTTCAGAATAAGGATGCTTGTGTGTACTTAGAGTCAGATTGTGGGTCTTATCGTTGGCAAGGGACTTTTGTGGCCAATTGTACCTTTCATTTTGGTGTTAGAATTGGGTACAAAAAAAAAAAAGACCAGTCATTGCTGACAAATCGGTGGTCATTTAGGGAGACACCGATAAACTGTGTTTAAATGGTCGTTCTGTGGATGAAATTAATGTGATTTTTAGGCAGTGGAGTTGAGAAGATAGGTACTTTTTTTTCCAGGTTCAAGCAGATTGTAGGATTTATGAGATGAACGGGCGTCGTCGAGAGCTTTCATCGTAGGGGAAATTTATTTTCGAATTAGTTACGAGTAGATTCTTTGAAGTTTGTGATTTGAAGATTATAAATGGATTGGAAAGCTTTTTTGAATACTGACAATAGCGAGCTATCCCTTCGACAAATGTGCGGCATGACAATTAATGTTTCCCTTTCAAAAATGGTAATAAACCGAAATTTAGCTATTGTCACGGGGTGATTGCGAAATGGCGGTTCAAAATACGGTTTTTGGAAAAAAAAAAAATTATCTAAAATCTTTGTCAAAACAATTTGTTTGATTTGACTTTTCCTGGAAACACAAAATTATCCCTGCAGTCACCTTCACGACTTCTCCGGAAGCCACTAGATGTTCTAGTAAACTGAAACTTTGGTCACTACAGTACAGCCCACGTTACTTAGTGTAACGTAGCCAATTTGGCGATTTTTTCAAAACTCTTAAATACTCAAACGTCCATTTTCAAGTGCACTTGCTGTCACGCAATGTTGACAACAACGCCTTTTACTAACATTGTTGCAGATTAAATATTGCAAGGGAATGAAACAAAATCACAAAACATCCTTCCAATAATTGTCTGGAATGAGTAGAATGGCACGTGTTCATCTCAGCTAAAGGAATGTGTGCGTGTTTTTTTGTTTTCTTGTGCCAAGGGATGTGTAATCTTCTAAAGATAATAGTAGCCCGGGCGACTGGCATGCACGATTCGTAAACCTGAATACTCGATGCCAGGTATACGATTATGTACTAAAAAACGTACTAAACCACTTCGCGGAGCTGGTTAGCAATTTATGCTCTTCTTTTCCAGTTTGCTGCTTCAAAAATGGGTTCAGCGTTTGCCGTTCTTTGCTCCATGAGAGATGTCTTCTGGGCTTCATTTTCACTGTTGCTTTTCCTGACTCTTTCCAACCGCCGAAGTTCTTTCGTGATTATTGCTGTAACCTGTTTCACCGCATCCCATATTGTGCTCGATGCTACGAGTATCAAGAAGCTTACAATATTCTCTGGAGTTGGTATTTCTCCAAGTTTTCAGCGCTCTATATCAAAAAGGGAGCACTGACAAAATACGTGCTGCGCATCTGCTCTGGCCTTTCCGCAATTTAAACAGGTGGGAGATTGAGCTTGAACAGCCATGTCCGGTTAGGAGCTGGCTGAGGTAGAAATTTACTTCTCCATGATGGGAAAAAGGCTTTTTGACGAACTAGGGGATCTCGTACAAGTTCCATTTAGGAACATGAAAGGCTTCGTAAAGAGCGCAAGCTGGTTTGCAACAGAACCCACCCCAAGACAAAGGTTCCACACAACAAAAAAAGGAAACACAATGGACCGTATGGCCCCCGTGATAAGCACTTAAGTGCATTTCCCTCCAACCTAACCTAACCTAACCTACTTCTCCATTTTGCCGATCCATCTATTTTTCGATATTCGGTATAAGTGTATAGGTCCATCTTCCCTTCGAAGACTGGTTCCATCTCTCCTGTCATGCTCCCATACCTCGTATTTTCCCAGCTTGATATTGATTGAAGCTTGGTGGTCCTGAATTTTGGCATCGTAGGTCCTTTATAGTTCGCTAGCCAGGATATCTGCAAGTGGTATTCCCGCGAAGACACATATGACACGAAATGTACAGCACACCCTTAGTGCACACATTCAGTTGACGCAATTAATTCTTCTGGTGTCACTTCTTTGGTCCATATTGGTGCTGCATATATTATGATGGACTGCACCACCCTCGACTGAACTAGTCTTCTTTGTTGTCTGGGTCCTCTAATTTTCGTCATTATTCTGGATTGGATAAGGCTGCACTCACCCGAGCAGCTTTGTCGTACAAGGTGTTCCTTGTAAACGAGCCTAGCCTTGATCATCACACCTAGGTATCTGATAGCCGGTTTTTACATTATATTATGATCGCCTACCCTAATGGTGATTGTTTCTCTTTTCATGCGACTACTTACTAGTACAGGTTCTGTTTTGAGTTCTGCCAGTTCTAACCCAACCGCTGCCATCCACCTCCTCACTTTTTGAATACATTCATTACAAATGCCCTCTATTTCTTTCAGGTGTTTCGCCGCCACAGCTATTGAAATATCATCGGCAAGGCCTATGATTTTTGCCTCATTTGGGATCCCAAGCCTTAGAACCCTATCATACATAATGTTACATAGGATAGGTCCTAGTACCGACTCTTGTGGAACCCCGTCAGATATGTAGTACTGCCTCCATCATCTGTATCGAAGAGCAGGAACCGTTTCTCGAAATAGCTTAGTATCGTGTTAACTACGAACCATGGTACCATCATCGACCAAAGGTAGTTTACTATAAGGAATGTGTGTACGTTTGCCAATGTGTGGGTACATTGCGATTTTATACGTGCATTTTATGTGAAAAGGAATCGTGCACAATATACGTGTGCCTAAGTTAAAATTTTAAATGGAACATTTTTCTTAAAATGGCCGATTCTTGAAAAAAAACATATTTCCCCGAAAACGGCTGCAACGATTTTGATCGAATTCGATACGCAATGTGCGGTGGACACATACCACTCATATAGGATGGCTTTGACAGATTTTTACCAAAAAATTAGTATAACGATGTTATGCTTTTTGACCGGTTTTTGAAAATTGTCTCGTTTTCAAATATGACTGCCGATTTATTCAAAAATGATGTCCGTACAGTATTTTAGAAAATTATCAAATTAATTTTTTTGAGTAAAAAAAAGTTGCGGATCGACAACAGAATTTTTTTGTTGTAGTAAATAAATTTTCGTATAAAAGTAAGGCGTTAGCAGAACATTTTGTGAATTGTCGTTTCAAATACACATGTACGAGTCGTACCTTAGGAAATACTAACTCCAAAGTAGTGCGTCCTACAAGAAATGATGGGCTTTTTAGGTCTCCAAAGAAGGTACGCAAACTTCCAAAACGCAAATACGTCGCAAACGAACTGTTCTCCGAAAAAAATTATATGAAATTCTCTACAAGATGGATGCCGCATTTTTCAAAAATTCCAATAATTGAAAGTATTCACCGGAAAAATATTGAAAAAATCGTTTTTGACTGCGAATATATCGCAAACGATTTACCTGGGGCTCCACTGTAAATTCAAATAAAGACTCTAGTGTAGAGATCAAGCGAAGAAACATTTTTGACAACAATTGATCTTTCCTCTTTTAAAAATGGCGATAAACTAGAATTTGATTATCGCCGAGAACACTGTTGCCAGATTGTGGGATTTGTCCCGTTTTAGGGGATTTTTTGCACTTTATAGGGATAAGGTATTTTTTTTTATTTTTCATCGATTAAACAACCGATGGAAAAGATGAAGGGGGATCTATGAATCATGACATGTTTGGGGTTAGGTTAGGTTGTTGAGACGATTGCAGGTCGGAAAACTTACTGCGTCGTACCCATGGATACATCGTTGTCCCCGTTGTGGGATAGTTAGGAGAACCCTATCTGTAAAGAGAGAGAGAGAAAAAATTGTGAATTAATTGCTTTATCTTAGTTAGTTCGAAACCTCCCTGAACCATCCCGCATCCAAAATAAGTTCCATTATGGTTTTTGGTGGCATTATTGGCAGTTCGCCTTGATCGTTGACGAAGTATCCGACTGCCGTCATTCTTGTTTTTTTTTTTTTTTTTATAATTTGCACATGTTAAAGGGGATATGAATACCCTTATACCAATTTTTAGAACACGTGCTTTTTTGTGGAAAGAGGAAGAGACAGAGACAAAGAAAGATTGGTGTAGTGGGTTAGAAACTTAGGTGGTATTAAGTTTCTGTAAACTCCAAGGGTGGCTGTCCAGATAACTGGGGAGTATTTTGTTTGATTTCGCTATTATTGTCGTTGCTTATGATTCACAGTATTTTTTTCCGTCCTCCTGATGTCATCATCACAATCAAGTTGCATTTTAGCCATATGACCACCCTACTGCCAGTGTTATGCCTTCACAGTAGAGTTGACTTAGCCTTCGCAATTGATCGACTTTTTTATTTATTTCATGCGAAATAAATAGATGATTCTTGACATCAGGATTCGAACCGTGAATCAACAGCGTGACAAGCGATGATGTTACCACTACACCACGGCCACCCTGTTCTGCTGAGACTTTAGCATTCGCAGAGAAAGTAGGCTGTTCCCGTCGTCATAGTCTCTGCAGAGGTCTGTTGTACTCAAGTACATTCTAGTAAGATGATTATAGATAGATAGATAGATAGTATAGTTCAAAACCTCAAAATCGACAAATTAATGTGCTTTGTAGGTACAAGTAAAAATAGATAAAGTTTGGAAATTCAGTACAAACATTACTAATTTCCTTTAATTCGAGTTGCTATACTGGCAACACTGGCCGAGAAAATGCTCTGGCGGTCAGTAGCGTATTTAAAAATGTTGAACTTATTCTCGACTCGCTTACGGCCATAGTCCCACTGTATCAAAGTAGCGCATGTCAGCCGTTGGTGTTCCAGACTTTATTTTGTGTTCCAAATTGAAACCTAACGCTATAGTCCGCGGATCTAACGAATGCAATTTCTACAAAACTACATACTTATTAAAAATTAAAATAGGAAGGAGTAAATGCAACTTTATTGTTTAGAACTCAACGATCTCTCGGTCTAAATCATAATGTTTTTTTTATTTACTCGCGTTTCGCAATTAATTAACAATTAATGGTAGCTGCCTATGTATATATGTATGTATGCATATCATAGGAAGCGGCACCCTATTTTAGGGGACTTTTCACATTTCATACCATAACGAAGGATACAAAAACAACTTTGCAGCCAGTTTAAGGACTCAAAGAACGTAGTAATTATCTGCTCGCCAATTCTATTTCTCATTGAGCCACATCGTCATACCAAAACATAAATCTAATTTTCGGGTAATTGCATTCAGTCGGTCACAAATCACGCCTTCTCTATTCAACGGACCAAAACAACAGATCCAAAGATATACGAGTGTACCTACTTTCGCGACCACTTTTCCTCAAGACGCTCAACCAAACAAACAAAAGGACGAGAAAAATTGCCTTTTCCTTCAGCAATTAGTGGAATCATTGCCATCCGGACTATCGCTTTCCATCGACGCCATTAAAATAAATGACCGCCTTTTGTGTTCCCGCAGAACGATTAAATCGCTTCTCCGATGATATCCTGAAAACTCCTCGGCGGACGCTTGGGTGGGGGGTTTACAAGTTAATTTGATTTTTATTCGTTTGTTTGTGTCGGTCTTTACTCTTGCTGTGCTGGCTATTCTCTGCCATCCATTCATCCCAATCCCGGCGGCAATTTAATTTCTTAAATAAAAATCAAGGCCCCCCATCTTCGCCACTGCGATTGGGCTTTATTACTCTTGCGTGTTCGCCATCGACCGTGGCCCGTGGGCCGTGTATCCGGCAATCACAAGAATTGTGTCAATATCAATAAAATTCGATTACAATCGATGCCGAAGTACACTGCCACGCAGATAAATCCATTGCGGGCGCCGCATCGCACAGGGATAACATCTTCTCGAGTGGATGTGCTCGTATACATATGTATGTATCCTTGCGACGCACTTCCTTTTTTCTCCATTCATCGTGTCCTCGTCGTCGTCATGGACTATTACATTGAATTGTTCGTCCTTCTTTTCTTCGTTCGTCTTTGCCAGTTTTATAGCTAAACCATTTCCTTTCTATTCATTGGCTTTTAAAGCACCCACCCGCACAGAAGCAGCCCGAATGATGAGTCCTTTTTTCTCTGTTTTCAAACAAAAAGGAAGCGACTGGGCTTGGGAAAGTTTTTGTTTTCCGGTTGGGTGGGCCCCAGAAGGCGTTTATACGCCTAAGCGCTGTTCGCTGAAGTTTTCCTTCATTCCCTCTTCATTTTGTCTTCTTTATGTAAAAATCTTCCGGTGAAGGCAATGCGGGGGCCGCAAGTTGACTGGGAATGAACATCATTTCGAGAGAAGGGACTATTGGCAGCTGCCGCTGGTAGGGATTGGAAAAGAATGGATGAATAGGAGAACTGTGCGTAAGATTTGCCTTGAATTGAATTAGGGCAATCCTCACTAATTCACAGTTAATTTTTGTAATGGAAAAGTTTATTTACATTCTCATCCGATTAATGAAAAGGACGTGGGAGCGCTTTATTGGTTTTGGGTCGCGCGTAAATGGGTGCTTTAATCTTGTAATTTCCGATGGGAAAACGGCTTACATGTGTGCATAAGGAATTTATGTCAATTTCATAGTTCAATGCGACCATCGACTGGATAATAAATCCTGAAGGAGGTGTTGCGGGAGCTGAAGTCTCAAATTTCAAGATCAAATAAGAGTTACTTTTAAATGTGAGCCATTAAGTGGGTTTTATTGAATTGGATTTTGACAATAGATGACATTTGAATGAAATCATACCTACCATAAAAATTCTATCGATTTGAAGAACATTTCAGATTTAAGATCAAATAAACTTCAAAGGGAACTCAGTATAACAGCGAATAGGGTCTATGATTTTTTTTTCGTTCACTATCAATTCACTGACACTTTGAGAGCCCCCCTCTTTATCTCTCTCCAAGCACTATAGGCACAATAAAAGAACAAACAAAAGAAAGATCCCAATTTATATAAAATTTTAAAATCAAAGAAACGTCGAAGAAAAAAACCGGCTCTGATGCCTTATCCAACATATTTGTACGATTTTTGGGCCTCAAATATACAATATACGATTTTTCTTCATCAACTTGGAAAATGGCGGTCAAAGTACGGTTTTTGACCATTCTATGAAAAAATGTCCAAACAAGAACTATTTCAAATAAAATTGTGTACAACTTTCGATACAAGGATTTTTTTTATTTGTCTCACCCTGTAGGCACAAAATTGCTTCGAACTTTTACTTCATACTGACGGTTTCATGTATCTACTCGTATTTCGTTATTTTGCGTTTGTTATATTGATAGCAAATGGTTTTGAGTAAATAAAATAAATAAATATTTTGGCGCTAACAGCTCAATGCAGGGCCTCACGAATGGTTGGGACCTACAGTTTTATGTCGTTAGTTAAAGTTTTGAGTATTACAGCAAAATGTGCCGGACCAGCATTAATTTGTTAAATATTATTAAGCAATACAACCGTTTTAGGGTTTTTTTACAGGTAGATTCCGCTTCAAGTCGACGGGAGGAGATAGCACGATTACCGAAGTTACCCTTCAATAGATCTATTGTTTGACCAGCTGTGTGGCATGTGGCACCATCTTGTTGGAACTACATATCACTGATGTCAAGTCCATCCAATTCTGGCCAAAAATAGTCTTGCGATCATTTTTATCGACGAGAAAATACGGTCCAATCACACGTCCGGATCCACACCACACGGTCACTTGTTGTGGATGCAATGGAAGCACACGTGCGTTTGTTGCTGTCCAATAACGCATATTTTGCTTATTGATAAAGCCATTAAGCCGAAAATGAGTTTCATCGCTGAACACGATTTTTCGATGAAATTCAGAACTTCAGCGCTCTTAAAGATGCGACCACCGACTCAGAATTTCGATAGCAATTTTTAATAATTTTCAAACGTTGCTCATTCATAAACTTCACCACGATAAAAACGTAAACCTTGACTGACGTTTTGACATTGACAGATCATAAAAGAAGTTTAAGGATGCTTTTGTATTAGAATACAAAATTGTTATGTTCCTATTGAAAAACAGTGTGTAACATTCATTATAGCAGCCTTAATGTCTGTGCGTCAATGATTTGACAATCCTTTTTGTTTTTAAAAAATGAAAATTGTTTGTAAAATATTCGTGTTTTCTCCAAATTTTGTATTAAAAATCTATCATTGTTCTCATCAAAATTACCGAAGATAGTGTGTATCTATCTACAACTGTTTTTAAAATAGAAATCAAAATACAAATTCACATGTACGAAATTATGTACCATATTGAAAACCTGTACTAAAGAGGTTATAAAAATGTATTTTGTAGCAGCCTATATTTTGAAAATCACATATAGAGATTGTGCTCTGCAAAATGAAAATTCGTGCACCAAATTTTATCTTTCTACGTAATCTGGAAGGTCTTAGAAATTGTGGAAAGGCACACACACATGTTCGGAAATTTTATTAAAGAAACTCAAAACTCTTATTTTTAACTATCCCTGTCCTATAAATGTGAAAGTTTCATCCTTAAAAGATGCAGGTAGAAAATTGTTCCCTACACATTTTTGCTTGCGCCTAAATGGTGGTTTAATTGAAGGTTATAATTTAAATTTGAAATAAAGCACACAGGGTTTTGATCGGCCAAAACGGCTCCATCGCTGGCCTTGCAGACTTGGTGAAATTTTCAATCACATTCCGGCATAAATCCTGCGGTAATTCATAAATAACGCGTCCAATCTCGTCCTTTAGCTCTGAAATATTTTAGGGTCATTGGCATACATCTTCTGCTTCAAATAAATCCCAAAGAAAGAAATCCAACGGTGTGACGCGTCTGGGACACTGTGTACAACTACTGCATTGTTTCTAGAGCTGTCTGACAGATGGCATCATCTTGTTGAAACCACATGTCTTTCACATCAATATCATCCAATTAGTGCCAGAAATATATTGTTATCATGTACCGATAACGTTCACCATTGACTGTTCCCTCAGCACCACGATAATTTTCGAAGAATTACTCATACCGCCAGCCCAAAATCTGCACCAAACAGTGATGCCTTAAACACAATAAGGAAAAAAGAGCAAAAATGTTGAAAAACTGTGGCCGAAAGGAAAAATTCTTCAACTTTCTCGTTGCACTAATCTCAACTATCACATTGAAATGTGATTTGTTACCGTTATGTTTTTCTGCCTTATCACAATAAATTATTTTAAAAGATTTGGCAGCACTGACTTATATTACATATCTCATATTTTTCTAAATTTCAGAATGGAATATAATTGATTTAATTGGCATCTTCAATTTCATATACATTCATGCATATGTACGAGTATGTATGAACATCACTTATCTGTCAAGTGATGCGTTCGTGGAACAGTCTGGCCTCACCGAATCGAAAGGGGGAAAGGGAGAAAAGTCTGAAAACTTATCAGAACGTTTCATGACTATAATATGCCACCAACAAAAAGTTTCGAATTGATTAGGATTTACCTTTTAAGTGAGACCTCCTACGTCACTAAAATTTGTTTGTTTAGTCGTTCAAACTGTGTCATCCTATTATATAACAAGTTGTAACCACAAAGCAAAGTATACATCTATAGTCAACATAATTATCTCTACATCACTCCCATTTTATCAAAACGTAAATACGCAATTTCAAGCACACTCTTATCATCAATACTATTTTTTTTTTAATTGAAACTAAAACTATTTATATTCTAAACAAAATTCCGCAATTCATTATTTAAGGTCCCGTATATGCTCTGAGATCCAATCCAAAAATGATGTTATCCTCGTAAACACAGCTGGAAAACCCTTTTCACAGCCATGATTACTACCAAACGATGTTAGTCCCACCAAATAACGAGTGTCATCTGCCGCTTGATAGACTAACGGACCACCAGAATCTCCACTACATGTTCCCCTCATTTCACTGGCATCTATGCAGATATTTTGTGATGTAATAAGTCCGTCTTGATAGAATTCCTTACACGTCACTAGGTCTATAATGGTGAGATCTATGTAACGTAACTCTTCAGGGATTCCTGTCCTATTATCGCTCATTTTTCCCCACCCGGCTGTAGTAACACATTGACCTTGAAGAAATTCCTGATCCATGTAACGAGGCGCCAGCTGAATTAACTGAATGTCATCTGTCAAAGTGACATTTGTCGGAAGTTCGATCAAAGCAATGTCATATTCGGTTTTATCCGGATTGAATTTTTCATGGATTGTAATGCCATTGGGTAGAACTTCAACAAGATCGCCATGGAGTGGAGTGTCCATCCTGTCATGAGTTCCAAGTTTCACTTTGATGTCAATAGTGCCTCTAGAAAAATAAATAAATCAATTTTGTTTTAAAAATTAACGGTTTTTTCAATCACTTACCCGTGGACGCAATGAGCTGCAGTTAGAACTATATTCGGTGCAATCAGTGATCCTCCACACCAGTATGTCCCATTTTCTATACTTACTTTGGTTATACTCAGGCCAACTAGAAAGGGGAAGCTGTGTTCCGGTACCATTAATCCGCCCACAATTCGACCATCATATGACGGTGCAGTGATTATGGAACCCACTAAAGCTGTCAAAGTTGCGATAGTAATCAAAGAAGTCATGTTGAATGATCAATGCCTATGGGGATCTTCAACTTTTATACAATAGTTCGTCTAGTTCGAAACTGGATCACTGATACGATATCATCGATGAATTCCACTTTGGAATTCTGGATCACTGTGAAGTGGTCCGGTAATCTGTTTCCAGTCTTCTCTGGTAGAATCCAATTCATGGGGTTTACTATTCTTACAGCACACTCGAGATCTGGAGAACTGCGCAATTAACTTTGTTCGGAGCAAATCGGTTCACCTTATCTGACGCTTTGTCTTCGATTCGTTGAAACCAGGTCATTGTATCTGATTTTGAAGTATCTGACGTTTGATTGGCATTGTATTGGCATAGAGATTGGATTAGCAGAAAGTACATTCCATTCCATTCCCCAATGTGCCGGAAGTGATTAGTTATATTTCCTGTGCAAAGTTCCGGTCGTGATTAGATTATAAAGTGTGGTTAAAATTAAAGAAGTAGTGCTTATCTTGGCAAAAAGAAAGCAAAAGTTGTGTTACTACGCTCTGCACAGAATGCAGTCACTGACCTAAGCTAACGAAGTATTGGCCTAGTCAAGCCATCACTGATCCGCCAGATAATAAAGTTCAATGTAATGATACCAACATTTAATTTCGCTTATCTGTGGAACCTAGTAGCCTTAGTCCGAAACTTAAACATAGCCAATCTTGGCCATCATATTCCTAGCGTTTATCGGTTATTTGGAGAGATAAGCTTGTTTGAAATAAACAAATCCACCTATAAATACCTGCCGCGCAGTTTATATTCTAATTAGTCTGACAAAGCATAACAAATGACAATCACGTGGAAATTTACCCTGACAGCGGTTCTGGCAATCGGATCAGTGATAGAGTCCAAGGCTGCGCCTTTCAATAGCCGTATCGTTGGTGGAGAGCTGGCGCCAAATGACGGTTTTCCCTATCAAGTGGGACTGTACATCACCAAGAATGGAACAGAACAGGGAACGTTTTGGTGCGGAGGAACATTAATTTACCCGGATTATCTGCTCACCGCTGCACATTGCGTATACGGGTATATTGACCTGCAAATGACTACAAAAGTAATGTCAAACTGAGAACTGATTTATTTTTTTAGGGGTACAACATCGGCAGCAGTAATCATCGGCACCAATGACATTGACAATATCCCGTCGGGTGATACGATTTACATTCAAGCATCTGACATTACGATAAATGCTGACTTCGATCCGACAGTGACAAGCAATGACATCGCCCTCATAAAGCTACCAAGCAATCTCACATTGAACGCAGCTGTTCAGACCATCCAGTTGGCTACGAGCTCCATGAATCAGAGTTTTTTGCAGGGAAAAACGGTCACCTCATCCGGATGGGGTGACACCACCCCCACTTCGACAGAAATCACTGTCGAACTGCGTTACGTCAACTTGACAGTGATAAGTTTAAACGAATGTGCAGCGTTTTTCAATAGCGGTATCATTCAGTCCACGAATATCTGCACAAGTGGTGCGGCGATGTCAGGACCATGCAATGGAGACTCTGGTGGTCCGTTGACATATCAGGCCAGTGACGGTAGCTTGTATCTTGTCGGGTTAACATCATTTGGCAACACCGCTGGCTGTCAATCAGGTGATCCGAATGCTTACAGTCGGATCACATCGTATCTGGATTGGATTGCAGATAACACGGGCTATACGTAACCCCAATCTCCCCTGCCATCCTCATGTAGGCATTAATTGAATTAAGTGTGAGACAAAATAAAGTGTGTAGTTGTAATTAATCGTCAGGACAATATCTATTAACACAGCGTGAAGACAAAGTGTGGCAGGAATGCAGGGTTGTTAATTGCTCAGGGATGAATGGAGGGAGGAAGATCATTCAGTTGAATGGGTAAAAATAAATAACTGGAGTTTAATTTTCTCGTCTGATTCGGTTTAATTATAAAATCAGGTCACAGGACCTTTGGATTTTCTTTCTACACCACCCGCAAACAACGTCGGTGCTGTGTGTAGTTGTAGCTGTATCCCCACAGATTGATTATTGGAGTTTATTTTCGGTTTTCGCTTTCTTTTCGTTAGTCTTCCTTTCGCCTTTTTTTTGTGTACACCGCTCCAGCGCGAAAGCATCCTTTCAATGTTTGATAAAATTTAATCAGAAGGACATAATTATATTACGTGTGCATGGTGGAGGGTTTTCTGCCAACAAAGCAGAATCCGGATCTCTGCAGAGTTGAGACGATGTCAACATAAAGAATTCATTCGAATAAACTCTGAACGCTTACACTGGATGAGAACTTAGTTGTGTGTCACAGGATAATGGCATCGACAGTAGAAGACAGGGTGCAAAATTGAAAATGTCTAGATGGGAGGGCGGTGGAATGTGTGGAGGAGTCTTGTGGAATCTTGAATTCCTTCATTCGAGTCACGTAATGTGATTTGATATCAATTTTCGGATTAGAGAACCTGAAGGTACCTCAGCATGGAAGATGGTCTTGAAGAGTGTTTGCTGTGAATCGGAATCACACGCTAATTTTGGACTTTTGCTGGACATGAACTTTTATTTTTGGCAGATTGTTCGGGCGTTCATGTTGACCGCTGCGTTAGTCACGTAAAAAGCTCAAACTGAAGATTGAAAAAGTGATGAGGTGATGAGATTGCAAGCAGGGGCAAGAGACATTGTGTGTAACCTTGAATTAGTTGAAAGATATTCTTTTGAATTCATATGAGTACTGTTGCACCACTTTGTGCAGTAGAGATACGTACAGTGGTGAAGTTACCTCCAGAAGTGCTGCGGATTGTTAAGAGTGCGGTAACAATTAGTTGTGGGTATTATCGATGGTTATCGATAGTTAAATAATTTCAACTACTACGGATAAGTCGATACTTTTATTCGATAGTTTCCACTACTATCTCTAAACTCGTATATTCGAATAGTGAACGCTGTTGAATCGGTCTTAGTATTTGTCTTGTTTTTTATGTGGCGCACTGTGCACTCCTCTGAATCATTTGACTTTGACATGTTTCTGTCTATGGCGGTGTTCACACTAGTCTGGCGGACTGTATTTTTTTTTTTTTTTGACATTTCGTGTTTAGACTGATAGTCCTGTCTGAACACTTCCGCGGATTCTTTTTGACATATTAATTGTCAGTGTCCATCAAATTGGTTTGTTTTCGTTTCTGTTTTTGTTTACTTCGCAAATTTGAAGAAATTTAATTAAACAATGAGTGATAGCAGTGATGGCGAAAATACGAATTTTTTTTTTACACTTTTGTCGAGTGACAACCGATTGAAACGTCAGAACAAAAAAAAATTTAAAAAATCTAAAAATCCGGATTGACGTAACAAGTCATCTCTCCGCTTCCGGCTTTGCCAGTCCGTCAGTCCTGTATGAACACCCTCTATAGGACAAAATATTGTATGTTATTGTTGATAACTAGTTATGGAATTCATAAATTTCACAAATAACACTCGACGAGGTAGGGATCCGACGATCCACGCGGTAGCGAATTGACGATTATGAGCGGTATTTTAGGCGGAGACTCTTACTGGCTAGGGTGCCCGATAAGTAGGTCATATAAAGACTGAGTGTGTAAGACCAATAATAAGATAAAACATTAATGGACTGGAGCACTCTTGCAGCTTTGGTGCTAAATACATGGTTTCCTTTTTCTTTTTTAAAACTTGACACTGTGGCCTTAAGGGTCTTTGGGCTTTTTAGATACTATCAGCCTAGGATACATACCACCTCTCTAATAAATGTGACTATGTCCTTAATAAAGGAATTTCTGAATTCCGCGAGAGTGAGCAACTCTCTTACTCTCTGTCAGAGATACACCGTCTTAACCAGATGAGTGCCGGATATTCACAAAGAATGTACTCAGATATTCCCTTTTCTACCAAGCGAAATGGGCACTCGTCTGTATCTCAGGCAACAGTGACCTGGTAGTTTCCTTATTCTCTCTTCTTTTAGTGTAAGGATATCATTGTGTCTAAGTATGCTGTAGATGAGCCAAACCTGGCTAGTTCATCGGCAGTTTGATTACCTTCTATGATTTGGCGACCATATACCAATTTTGACTTTATTATGTCTGACAAGAGATTGCAAGGTATCAAATCAGCACACGACCATCTTGGAATCGAATGAGTAAGAAACCTGTGAGTTGTCTATCTAAAAATATATAAATTCTGACGCTCCTAAGTCATTTCCAAGGTTTTAGTATTTGCGGTCGTGTGATGTTGGGTACCATACATTTTTATTTCTGTTCCAAGAAAATATAGATCTTGTTCTGATTTTTATTTTTGATTCAAAGCAATAAAAATTGTGATCCTCCTCACACTAATGTAAGTTTCTTAAAAAACTTCAAGAATGCTAACAGGCAGAATCCCGAGCCTGAATCTTCTCTCGATGAGCGTCCTGCACTGGTACAGTGCTGCACGTCCATAGACGTAACTTCAGAAGATATATCGAATAATAATGACTGGCCTGGCACTTGAAACGGTGTTAAAAATCCGGGCTAGGGTGATACAAATTGTAACCAGTTTCGTGTTGATAATCCTGCTCGTGAGCAACTGTTTGTTCAGTACTCCTATCGAAATCTCTACTCCAAATGATTTAAAATTCTTTACAAAGTATACCTACTACTCCCATTTCAGCTACTTACAATCTTTATCCCGATTGGGGCACCCCATCTAACAAGCTATTTTCAATTCTTTACCAAATTCCATCCAATCCTGCGAGAAACGAACTTCGACGCACTTATTAAAATTTTCCATGAAATTGAAATCCTTTCAAATTCCAACATCTTTATCCTTTCACACAATAAACTCCACAACGGAACCGTCAAAAAGAAATCACATCCCATCCAATATCACCTCCGCATAAAAGAGCGTCGTCGCGTAGGTATCCCAAAAACCACACCGAACTTCTATTCTGAAAATCCATCCAATTGCAGGCGGGGGAAATGTCCTTGTTCCTCTGAAAACGACGAAGACGACGACGACAACGCCAACGACGAGGACGATGACAGAAAATTCCTCATTATATTCGTTCGCCGTCGAAATTGTTGTCACGACGAAATGGCAAAATCATTTTGAGTTCACTACCAGACATATAGAGCTCCGCGCGCACCTATAACAACAGCACATTCAGCTCGAGCTAGAAGCTCATTTCATGCCCAATAAATAAGAGCAGTTGACGACGATGATGTCGTGAAAGGATAATCTCACACTCCCTAGCAAAACAAAAAATCAAAAAAAAAAAAAAAGAGACCAACATACGCAGATACAGTATCTACACAACGAAATGGAGCATCGCAGCATGACACCTAACAACGCCTTATAGATAGGGCTTTGTAGGATCAGAACACCTTCCAACTTTATTGTTCCTTTGGGGGTAAGGAAACCATTACAAAGGATACATGGCGTGAAATTCCATTACATTTGCGAATATACACGTTGTGCCTCAGAAAAGAGAAGGGATTTTAAAAGAGGATGCTCATTTGCATTTCGTGGGAACAACACTTTAAATGACTAGTGTGGTGACCTAGTTTGTTGAGGATTCAAATATTGATACTCAATCCTTTGTCCACAAGAGCCGAACCCACGAAAGAAAACAAATTACTCAACGTGAAGTAGAAAACTTAGGCCCACCCCTGAACTCTGTCAGGATTTACTCGAACAAGAAACACAAGAAACGGTCCGTTTTGGAAGATTTATAGCCGGCTATTACAGGCGGAAATGAAGGGCGGCAGGTCGCTGGGTTTTGTTTCTTTCCCTTCCAATATGCGAGTCACGTAATCACCCCTGGAGCATGTCGATGGGCTGTAATACCTAACCTTGGACTTGGCAGCGAAGGTGCAGGAGCTGTAGAAGGGAGTTCTTCTTTTGCAACTTCCTAGGAGTATGGCAGCGGACTTCCGGTTGCGGCGGATAAGCAACGAACAATGTCCTGGAGATTGAGGGTTTCCGAAGGACTGGAGTTTTTTTTTCAATTTTCCAATACATTAATATGGGGGAAAGTTTGGATAATGGTTTTCTAAAATTAAACAGGGGGCGGGGCATGTGTGTTTTGCTTGTGGTGGCAAGATAAGCGAGTTAAATGGAGTAGTAAAAAGTAATCAGTGATGAGTAAGCTGATTTTTATCTGAACGGTCAGTTTTAGTGCAGAGATGTTCAATTTGGAAAGCAAGGTGCAAATGGAACGTCCCGAGTACCACTCTCTGCGTTGGTCTAAAACTGGAAACTTTAGGGCTAAACTGGTAGCCACATATTTCAGGCTAATTTGAATGGGGTGTGTAGTATGGTTGACAGCGCTCTGCTAGGAGAGAATCTTACGGCAAAGAATAGTTGGAATAGTTTTTGGATTTGCTATTCTGATAGTGGGGCTCTCAGTACCACCTTCTCTGCTGATCTTGACATTGTGTTTCAGATGACAGGTAGTTTGGACAATCGACGTAAAGTCATCTATCAGTGTTTCAGCTTGCATACTGGTCACTTCACAATACAGAAAATATACATATTCTAGGTTACTATCCATTCCAGACAAAACTGGAAGGGACGCATAAATTCGCAAAGGAATTCTGTGCACTTTTACATGGACGGCTCTAAAATTGCTCTGCCTTAAAGCAGATATATCATATATAGATATATAAATGACAGAGGCCACAGCAGAATCTTTTGGGTGATGACAATCTGCATGAATTGAAAATTCCACATCAGTCTAATTCGTGATCTCGTCTAAATGCAGAAATACGTTAGCAATAATGATTGATTCGGGAAAACTTTTGAATGGATTTTACAACTCCTGTTCATTAAACGGACTCATTCTACCTGATTTTACAGCGAGGCGAAAAATGGCAGGATGTAATACGAAGTTTTTTTCACCCCATGATAGCGTGACAGTAACTTGATTAAAATATTGTCAACCAAATCGATCATTTTGAGATCGACGAAGGTCGTTTAGCGTACTAGATTTTTAAAAGTTTCAGCAATTTCGGTTGCTTAAAAGGGCGAGAAATGCGAAAACAGATTTTTTTTATGTTTTCTTAAGTCATCAGGAAGATACACCAGACCTCTCTAGCCTAACGTGCTTCATTAACCGACGTTAAGCATTTAATAATGCTCAATATGGTCGTTTCATGCAAAATAGCGGCAAAGCCTTAACCGGATCCGAATCAAAAAGAGGATAGGGCCACTTTCTCAATTCAGCTTTCATCTTGTACAATCGCATCCCAGGCCTCCGACACTGGAATATGGTCTACATAACCATCCATCTCATGCCGGAAAAATTAGATTGAACCGGATTAGTGTTGGATGTGCAAGCATCAGTGAGTCACTCGAAAATGTCGCTGCAGTGGGTGACAGATTTTGTGACAATCCGTCAAAATCTATTCGATATAGTTCCCAGCAATTGAATCTTTCCAACAACTCCACGCAGCGCATTTTAAAAAGAGACCGGCATCTGCATGCCTACAAGATCCAATTGATTCAGGAATTGAAGCCAGCGTCATGACTTCGTTGATTGGGTATTAGAGAACTACAAATTTGATGGCGACTTTTCAAATAAAATTATCTTCAGCGATGAGGCTCATTTTCAATTGAACGGCTGCGTAAACAAACTAAATATTCACATTTGAGGAAATGAAAATCCACTGGCGATTCACGGATAACCAATGCGATTCTTTGGAGCCAATTTTCCACCACTCTTCTACACATATCGGCAGGAACGTTGGCAATTTCGCTTTCGATGTTGTTCCTGAGCTCCTTTAACGTTGTGGGCATAAACCTATGACTGCACCATTTCTCGGGATTACACGAATACCGAACTTCCCCTTCAATAGATCAATTGTTTGACGAGCTGTGAGGCATGAGGCACCATTTTGTTGGAACCACATATCACTGATGTCAAGTCCATCCAATTCTGACCAAAAATGGCTTTCCAACATGGCACGATAGCGAACTCCATTCACCGTAATATGGTGATCAGTTTCGGCACTTCCAATGATCAAGTGGCTTCAGTTCTTGAGTTAGTTAGATCTTGTAAGGGTGTAGGCCAAGATCTTTACGCAAAATTCGCCACAATGCGGAATAAGAGATTCCCAAATCCTGTGACCGATGTGCAATCGACTGATTTGGCATATTTTGAACTGAAGCACTTACGGCTGCTATATTTTAGGTACTTCGACCGGTGTGTTGTCTCACTGGCACAGAAATATTCAATAGCGAATACGTTGATGAGAATCTATACACTATAGCATGCGCAGCCTGTCTGGTGGGACGATTATTACGACCGAAAATTGGAGTAAGCCCTCTTAAAGTTGAGACCACCAGTTGAGCTCACCAACTTTAAGAGCGCTTATTATGGTAGTAATTTTTAATAATTTCCAAACATTGCTCATTCGTAAACTTCACCATGATAAAAATATGAACCTCAACTGACGTTTTGACATTGACAGATCATAATAAAAGTTTAAGGGTGCGCCTGTATTGAAACACAAAATTGTTATGTCCCTATTGAAAAACCCTTTAAAAGAAGTCACTGCTTCGTGTGGACTTTGGGACGTATTGGGCAACTTCTTCGAAAATTCCGGTGGTGCTGCTATAACAGTTAATGGTGGACGTTACCTGGACATGATAATAAATTATTTTTGTGGCACCAATTGGACGATATTGATGTTGAAACGACAAAACGATGCCACCTGTCACACAGCGCGACAAACACTGCAACCAAAATTTATCACCAATAGGGCGGAAGTCTGCAGGACAGCGGTGACTCTCATTTAGCCGATATCATTCTTCATGTTTAATGTCAATACGAGGGTGGGTAATAAGTCCCTGAAAATTAACACAAATTGTGTCGTCACCTTAAATAATTTTTTTTTTGTCAAGAATAATCTTTCAAAAAAAACGCACCCAAATTTTCAGACAGATCTGTCGAATAGTTCTGTTATGGCAGCCATTTTATATAGACGCCTACTAGCATTTTCGTTAAAATGGAAAAAAAGTGAATTTCGTGTGCTCATTAAACACTATTTTTTGCGAGAAAAAACTATCACGCAAACAAAAGAAAAGCTTGACAAATATTATGGGGACTCTTCACCACCGCTGAACGTTCTGGTCGCCCAATTGAGGTCACCACACCAGAAATGGTCGTCAAAATTCATGGTTTGATAATGGACGATCGGCCAGTGAAAGTGCGCGAGCTTGAAGAGGCCACAGGCTTATCACATGGCTCAGTGATTTCGATTTTACATAAATATTTGGACATGAAAAAGCTTTCCGCAAGATGGGTGCCGCGTTTGCTCACAATCGACAACAAACGCATTCGTTTGACAACTTCAAAGGTGTGTTTGGCGATGTTCCAGAAAAATTCGGCTGAGTTTTTGCGCCGTTTCGTAACCGTGGATGAAACCTGGATTCACCGCAACACAACAGAAACCAAGGAACAGTAAAACAATGGACTTCTCCTGGTGAATCGAAGCCGAAGAAGACCAAGGCTGGTTTGTCAGCAAACAAGGTCATGGCGACAGTTTTTTGGGATGTGCGCGGTGTTATTCACATCGATTATCTTGGAAAGGGTAAAACAATCACCGGCGCATATTACGCAGAGCTGCTGGATCGATTCCAAGCCGATTTGAAGCAAAAACGGTCGCATTTGGCAAAGAAACAAGTTCTTTTTTACCAGGACAACGCACCGGCGCACAAGTCCGCAAAATTGCAGGAGTTAGGCTACGAACTCCTCCCTCATCCAGCATATTCCCCAGATTTAGCCCCCTGCGACAATTTCTTGTTTCCAAACATGAAGAAATGGCTCGGAGGTAAGAGATTTGGGTCGAATGAAGAGGTCATCGCTGAAACAAACGCTTGTTTTGAGGGGCTCGAGAAATCTTATTATCTGGAGGGCATCAAAAAATTGGAGAAACGTTGGATGAAGTGTATAGAGCTAAAAGGAGACTATGTTGAAAAATAAAATGTTTTTATACCGAATAGAGTGTTCCTTATTTCATTTTTCAGGGACTTATTGACCCACCCTCGTATCTCAGCATTTTATTGACATTTATATGTCAGCAGTTTATCAAAAACCAATGTGTTTTATTTCAAATTTAAATTTTAACCTCCAATTGAATAACCCTTTACTATACCAAATACAAATTTATTCAAAAATTTGTTCGTTTATACCACTCAGAGTTTCGTTATTTCTTCAGAGTATTCGGAACGAATTCCTTTTGTATTATACACCACGAGGTGTAAGAAAATTAGAATAAATTGATTGTCACTTGAAAGCAGCTGAGAAATGTCAGAAATTAACCAAAAGTTCAACCACCAACAACAACACAAACTGCCACATTTATGCATATTTTGTACCCGAAACATTCCGCGTATTCGCCATTTATTCAAGAAAAAAAGTTACCCTTCCTACAGTGATTTCCGTTGACAATCGATTTAAATTTTAGCAACGAATTTATACCAACTGCGAAGGAAATTACTGCAAATTCACCATACCAATACTCCGTCTACCGAAAACTCGTTTTGACAACTGTCACATGTAACGCACTCCGCATACTCACCACTGTTGCATATAAAAAAAAAACTTTCTTCAACAACTGTCAACAACAAAGCAAAAATGAAAATATAAAATGGAACGCATTGTACTCGGAATATCGGCAATAAATTTCAATAATTCCAACGATTTTGTAACAGAAAAAACGTAAGTAAACCACTATCCACGCGAGCACACCATATTTCATTCCTTTTTCCACGTTTTAGTGTGATTCCGAACGCCGGCATTTGGCCGAATACGACTTTCCCTTGCACAATGGCCACTGTTGAGACTGTGGAATCGCCCAGCGATGCCGAGTCTCTTGACCAGCGTGACGATTCGTTTGAGTCGACTCCACCGTACCGACGTAGCTTACCC
Source organism: Pocota personata (assembly GCA_963082735.1). NCBI lineage: Eukaryota > Metazoa > Arthropoda > Insecta > Diptera > Syrphidae > Pocota > Pocota personata. Next base: position 31,053,706 of record OY720431.1, on the reverse strand, counting down.
GCCCGTATGGCCAAGTGCAAGGAAAATTCTTTACTACGAATCAAACGACGCTCAATCATGAAGCCACGGAGAAATCTATCCGCGAGCATGGGCGAGGTCACAATGCGACCATCCGAGGTCAAAAAACTGTACCTGGTGAATAAGATTAAGGGTAACTTTCGTCCTTCGAATTTAGAGACAATATTCGAGGAGCCAACGCCGGACAAGAATGAGCAGATGTGCTTCATTGGTGCTAAAAAGATTCGACGTAGTCTATCCTGTTCGGACGGACTAAATGTCACCAAGACGACGGTGAAGTCGAGGCGGTTGAAAATTAAGAAAACATTCGGACGTCGCTTCGCCCTGAAGAAGATCTCATTGGAGGACTTCATCGATCGACTGAATGCGAGTTTCGAGGATAGGCCAAGAGAGTCTGTGAGCGCAATTCCCACCGAAGAAGAGGCTAATAAGACTGATGACGACGACGACGATGAGGATGTGCCAGAGGCTGAAATGGAGTGTGTCGACGAGACACTGCTTCTGACTTGAGGAGGGGGCGGTTAGCCTCCTTTCTCCTCGTAATGCAATTAAAACAATTTTTTAATTTTTTTGGATGAGTAGCAATCAACTGAAGTTTCTTTGTAGATTTGCTGTCCTAAGGCTTTGGTTTCAAAGTGGTTAACTATTTCCTTTTTTTTTTTTTTCTAAATCTGTGTATTAGAGATTTCATTTTCAAAGAAATCATCCTGTCTATTAATTAATTGAATATACATGAGTGTTTTATAAAATGTTTATAAGCTATGAGGTGTAATGGTCTTATTGTGGAGCTAGTGGAGGCACCTACCTGCTAACACGTGGATCATGTCGCAAGTGAAAATCATGACAGAGATTGAGTTCTGGAGTGTGGGGCTCTTAAAATGCCTGTTCTATTGCTCTTCTGCTTCGTGATTTGTTTGTGGGACCACTTTTAATATAAAGCGGTTTGCAGAAGACCTTAATCATCATGGGGCGTTCCCAGTGTACCAGGAGAAAAGATTTGGCCTTGAGGCTGTATTACCATTCATGGAATCTGCTAAAACTTGAGTAGAAGTCTGCTAAACAAGTACGGGGCAGGGGGGTTGATATCTATTTGCTCTACAAGTCCTTGCCATTCTAGGAGATCAATCCGAAACCTTCTGATTAGGTCGATGTCACTGTAGGTTAAGTTGGTTTGGAAGTGGCTGCCAGATAAGACGCCGGCACATTTATAATAATGATGTGTCCCCTGTGATACCACGTGGTATCACTCGTTGAACCAATTGGAGATTCTCATCGTATCACATCCCTTAAGTCGTTGAAGCTGAAGGCTCTCAAGTGAAGTTTTCTTCTTTGGTACAGAACTGGACAGGTACAAAGAAGGTTAATAATAGTTTCCTCTTCTTCGTCCATACAGCTTCTACAGAAATACAGGGTGGCTGATGAATATTGCTACATTAAGAAACTCAAATAACTTTTTTCAGTGTATGGAATTCATTTTTCTTTTATTCATGTTAAAGCTCATTCAATTTTATCAAATATAGCTTAATTAGTTTTAAAAATAATGGAATTTAAATGCCCCCCCTGCTCGTTGATGCATGTGCGGCATCTTACCAAAAAGTTGTTCATTACTGCTTGGAGAGTTGAGACAGGAATAGCCGCAATTGTTTCTCGAATGGATTGCTTTAGTTCATTCAAATTTGTTGGTTTTGCTTTGTAGACTTCCTGTTTGCAATAACCCCACAAGAAAAAGTAAGGTGCAGTAAGGTCAGGCGACCTGGGTGGCCAACGGAATGTGGAGTTTCTGGATATCAGCTTATTGGGAAATTTTGGGAAGGCTGGGCTATGCGAGGAGTTGCACCATCTTGCTGAAACCACACAGAATTGAAAGAAATTCTTATTCGGCGTAATTCTGGATAGAAAAACTCTCTCAACATGCTCAAGTAACGGTCTCCAGTAACCGTAACGGTGTGACCGTTTTCTTTGAAGAAGTAGGGCCCGACAATGCAGCGTGATGAAACTGCACACCACACTGTGACACGAAGTGGATGCAATTCCGTCTCATGGAGTATCTGTGGGTTGGAAGCACTCCATATTCGACAATTTTGTTTGTTTATGTTGCCGTTTAAATCGAAATGGGCCTCGTCAGACATAAAAAGACAGTTCAACATGTTTCCGTCCTCTTCTACCATTTGAAGCATCTTCTGGCAAAATTCTAAGCGAATTGGCAAGTCTGCTGCGTTCAGTTTGTTGGCCATTTGAATTTTATATGGGAATAAGTCCAAATCATTGTGCATAATTGACTGCAATGACTGTCTGCTTATACCCATTTAAGCAGATAAGCTTTTTGTCGAAACTCTTGGATTGTTTTGTATGGCAGCAGCTACAGCAGCGATTGTTTCCTCCGTCCGAACTGAAGGGTTTCGATGGTAAGGTCTTCTTTCGACTGTCCCATGCTCGGCAAAATTGTTAACAAGTCTTATTATGGTCCATCTGCTCGGAGGATTGCCGCCAAACGTGCGCCTATACTCTCTTTGAACCGAAACTACGGACTCCAGAGCGTGACAGCGGCGGACAATCCAAATTCTTGTTTCAGTGTCCCAGTTATCCATTTTTGTTAAATCTAAAAATCAATCTGCAAAATAAAAAAAAAATTAACCAGATTCATTAAATAGAAAAAAAGTTATTACATTTTTTTTTTGTAGCGACTTTCATCAGCTACAGGGTGGTTGAATATACGCCAAGCACTGTTGCATGCTTGCCTATAAGACAATGCTCAGTGATGGGCAATTACAGCACTAACATGCAATCTATTGAGAGAAATTAAATTCTTAGATCGTTTCAGACCCGGCCTAGGCCAAGTCTGTTTGGTCGATTTCTCTCGATAACATCCAGCTATAATTTCGTATAAGGTACCTTTATCTGATAGAATGGGTATAGTTGTTCCATGTCTGGCAAGTGCATAGGCCTTACAATTTTCTGGAATGTCCCTATGACCCGGCATCAAACAAAGGTGGATTTTGAACTCTTCCGTGATCTCTATAAGAAACGATCGGGAATCTGAAGCTGTTATTCAGTTCAGAGAAGACGATTTCAAAGACACCTCTTTGAAAGACGATTTCAAAAACTTGATGAAACGAGAGGCTAAAATAAAGCATATCAAAGAAGACGCCATCCACCTACCGCTTTGTTAGTTTTTCAACCGTCGTCGGTGTAGAAATTTATCGACTTGTTTTCTAGAAATACATCTTCCCAGAATGACTTGGGAGGAATGGTGACTTGGAAGTTTTTGTCAAAATTGAATGTAGTCTATGTTTTCAGGATAGATTTTAAAATGATTCAAAATGGAAATGCCGAAAGATTTGCTGCATCACTATGAAGTTGCTTTAAGGCGAATAGCTGGATACGCTACCATTTGCCTACTAAAGATGTCGAGGGGTGTCAGATGAAAGGGAGTGTCCAGTGGTGCAGAGGGTGTCGTGCAGAGTGCTCCGCTTATGCACAAACAAGCTGATCGTTTCCTTATTTTATTGCGGTTTATAGCCTTATAACTTTTTTATAAGAGAAAAGTCCTACCGTGGCTTTCCTTACTCTTTCTTGTATGTTAGGTTTCCAGCTTAGTTTCCTATCCAAAATAAAGACCCAGATATTTTGCTTCTTTAGAGAAAGTTTAACTTAGTCCATTAAGGGAAGGTTAATGACTGGAAATAGTTTAGGATTCACACTTAAACCACACCACATCTAGATAGTGTTTTGTAGGAATTATTTTAAAGTAATAAGGTGCTTCCCAAAGACAAATATAGCAACATAGTTCGTTAATCACCAAATTGCAAAGAAATGGGGATAGGACACCAACATGTAGGGTGCCTATTCGGACAAATCCTCTAGCGGATGTCTCAATCAACTTTGAGTTGACAACCCAACTAATAAGCAATAAATTGATCAACTCGCATTTGTTATCGCCGGTGTAATGACGTTAAAAGGGCCTTCTATGTTTAGGAATGCTTTCATTGCGTGCTCCTTATGATTCAGGGAATACTCGATATTGCTTACGCAGTAAGCATCTTGAGCCGCAGACAGTAATTGTGAGTCGCTACGGCCACGTAAGGGGATAATAATCAGTCGTTCTAGTGTTTTTAGAAGGGATGATGATAGACTAATGGGTATGAGGTCTTTTAGTATCCGTTCCGAAAAAGTTCCGATCGGAACGCATTACACCTTCATGGTATCCGTTTACGTACAGGAATATTCAACGCATTTATTTGACATAACCATATGATTTTAGACAGATAGTGAGAAACATGCATAACATCTGTCAAAAATAACGAATTCAATGTATCGCCTGCTACCATGATGTGTTGCTACACATTTTTACTTTTCGGATACTGTGTCCGTTTTCGTTTAAAGTGGAGAAAATTCTGTTCCCAACGGATACAATGATAGTGCTGAATATCTGATGCCATTTGTAGTTCGCCATTATGCCATCTGGTTCTGGCTATGTCACTGTAAAGCAGTTTGTTGTCGCATTTTCTCCTCCATACCCCGTCGATACAAACGGGACTGAGCATACTGAGCTTGACTAAAAATTTCTGGAAACGTAATATATGTAGATATCAGATTTATGCGAAGAATAAGTATTGCTTTTGACAGATAATTGAAGTGCTTAGAAGATGAAGAGCATTTAACACATTCTTTCACTAAGTTTATTGAAAAAGCATAGTCGTACAATACCTTCATCAACACCTTTTATATAATAAACTAGAGGTCAAACCGTCAAACCCCACAGGCGGACCAGTAGGGATCCAGTCAAGTGGGATGGTTTTGATCCTTCTACTCCGGAGAAAGAAGAAGAAGCAACTCTGAGAACAGAATGAATGCTCTTCTGATTAAAGATCCTTCCTGTTCTATTTATTATATTATGCCGAGTGCTGGACTATAAGAAGGAAAGCTGGGCAGATATTATACTGGCTGTATAGTCATCTTCGACTTGATGAAGACGAATCGATTTCAAAGCTTAAGATAGCTAAGTCATGAGCAACAGAGACTGATGTAATCGTCGGTGGGGTGCGTTAGTGAAAGGGACAACCAACTTGGCGAATGCAAATTTAAGGTGTAATTTAGAGAAATTTGTTGGTTGAAGTCAAGGTCCATCCCGGATTGCAGCGCCATACAAATTTTAGTGTAAGTTTGTGGGTGAACTGGTCACTGTGTAGTGGGTTTTAGTTCCATCGGGAAAGGCAACTAAAAAGCCAGATGACTCTAGAAGAGAAACGAATAAAAACTAAGTTTCTCCAACCACTATAGGTACTTTTATCAAACAGGGGTTTCTGTCTGATAGTTCTAAAAAATCCGTCACTTTAGAGGTGGCTCAAGTCCAATCAAAAGTTGCCTTTTGAAAAGAAATATTGTTGAGCAGAATTGAAAAGAAGCGCTTACAGTTGAGTAATGTTTGCCTAACCCAAAAACTTGAACAAATTGTGGTAATAGAATATTTTTGGTATTCCTGTATCCTGATACCTCAGGTATCTTATGTACTTAAGTAGGTAACGAAATTCGGAAAACAATACTATTATACCTCTAAACTTTCCAAAAAAAAGTCCTCTAAAAAGCAAAGAAAAATGTCGACGATGACGTGTAGCTTGAAGATAACTTTAAAACAACTCTTAAAACAGTTTTTAATGTATGCCTTAAATGACTAAATAAACGACACTTAAATCAATTCAGCTATTTTGAAGTTATAGGTGTGAATCTTTTCAAATTAAAAAATGCTTATTGTGTGTTTTCTATTAACCTGAGATATATGTATACCACAGCGTACTTTTCCACAAGTCCTCTCTCAGTTTCTCATACACAAATTTGACGTACCTCTATGAACTGTCATATCAAATTAAATAGGGCGGGAAAATAATTCCTGCCGACTTGTAAAATACATTCTTTAAGTGTTCAGCTTCCTGATATTGGATAATAATGAAATTATTATAACTGTCCAAATCATGAGAATTGCCATTCATTTAACCGGTAAAGGGTGTCCCAAAATTCACGCAAGTTTTGAATTTTGGGCCATTTGTGCGGTAAAGTGGTGCCAACGTAAAAAAACAGCGTGCCTGACAGCTGACAGTTCAGGGTTATTCAAAATGGAGTCTTACACGAAAGAACAACGCGTTTTCATTGTTGAGCAATATTTTAAATATAATGAAGGTTTGGCAACAATTTTCGCAATTTTTGTACAAAATATAGTCGGAATAGTGATTTGACTTCATCAACTGTGAAGAAATAATTATAATTAATGCCTGTATTAAACTAAGATATGTTCCACATCACTAGAAGATAGCAGAAGTAATTACTATACCTAAACAAGGTAGGCCACTATCTGAAGTGACTTAATATCGGCCAATTTTACTTTTGCCGATATTATCAAACATTCTCGAAACACTACTTCTTCTTAAAAGATTAGACAACATTATCGAAGAAAGAAAACTTATCCTGAACCATCAATTCAGGTTTAGAAACAAAAATTCGACAATAGACCTAAGGGCATGGTATAACTAATGTTATAGAAATGCACTGAAAGAAAAACAAGTTTATTCTTCGTTATTTTTAGACGTTGCGTAGGCTTTTGACAAAGTCTGGCATAAAGGTTTAGAGTATACACTACCTAGATAATATTATGGGATTCTTTTATATAGCAAATAGATTCTTTAGAGTGCGTTATGGAAAAGCGTATTTTGAACGTAGAGAAATACAACCCAAGTATCCCACAAGAGGTCGTTCTAGGGCCAACTCTGTATTTATTATATACCAGTGATATAGTATATCACATGCGAATGGTATAATAATAGCCACATTCGCAGAGGACACTGCAGTCCTAGTAGTTGATTGATGTGTGGTTAAAGCAACAGAAAAGTTAAAAAATGCAGTTAATTAGATAGGAGTTTGGACGCAACGATGACGAATCAAACGAAATGAGACGGAATCAACTCATATCAATTTTACAAATTGTACTTTATTCTAACAAAGCTAAATGTCTGGTCATGAATTTGGACGCTAAATTGAAATGGAAGGAGCACGTTAAAAAGAAAGGCGAGCAGTTAAATATTAGATATAAAAACTGTATTGGTTATTGGGATAGAATTTAGAAATGTCCAATGAGAATAAGATTTTATTATATAATCAGATATTAAAACCTGACTGGACGTATGGTATCCAACTATGGGGTCGTATAAAAAAAATTCACAGATAATCCAAATATTTCAAAACAAAGTTCTTTGTAGAATAGTTAATGCATCAAACCATGGTTTATTAGAAACAAGGACTTGCATCATGATTTGCAGATTGACCTGGTAGCAGGATGATAAAAAAAAGAACGCGATTTGAAGGCGTTTTCAGTGTGGTTAGAGTCCCACACTACTCTGGGTATTCTAATCCCTCAGTGTCTTTCCAGATGTTCACCTTCATTGATAATAAAAAAAAATGGATTTGCAGATATATGGTTAATAGGTAGAAGAAAACTACATCGAAATCGGTTCAGCCGTCCTCAATTTCTATGGTACGTAAGCAAACAGAAAGTTTAAATATTGAATACTTAAAAAGTGATTTTTGCTAACTATCTAGTCTCTTAGGTATACACTGTTTTGACATAACATTTATAGTTTAACCGGAAATAAATTCAGCGCACTTATGATTTTTACCCGACTTCAGTGCACAGTCCCTCGTTCTGGTTCTGATGCCGGATGGAAGTTGTATACACTGAGGAAAACCGCATCAAAATCGGCTAAGTGAACACTCTAAGCCTTTCAGTCTTTAGAGTTCAAAATATTATGAAAGTATCTGGTTAACAGTTTCTTTATAAATTAAATTTATAAACACGATTTCTTTTTTAAATTCACTTTGCATTCACTTTTTGTGAAAAAAAATATCAATAATTAAGTGGCTATTAATTCTGTCACCTATCATCTCACTTTTGAGATGCTCACATTCTGAGCTTGCTTAATTTTTGTGCTATGACACAAGCTCACTTTCTGAGCTAGGTCACTTTCTGCACTTGATCACTTCTGTGTAAGCTCACTTTTGCGTAGACTAATATTAATAATAATGAGATTATCGAAACGTGGGGTAAATGTTTCGACGTGAATAAGTAATAAAAGACTACACTTACCTATCTAAATGTGAGCAAGAAACTGAGCCAACCCAAAAAGTGAGATAGCTTAAGAAGTGAGAAAAAGACACAATCACAAATATCCCGCCTCTGTGCTGCGCTGAACACGCACAACTGCATCGACATATCTACTGCTACCACGCTGGTGGCTATGGTATCCTCTGATTGAAAATGATTTATATCGATTTATGATGGTGGATTAAGCTACTAATCACTATAACTCGCAGAATTTGTTTGCTAGTGGAAAAATGCATTTAAACAGGAAAAACACAAACAAAACATACACCCTTTGCAAGAAGGAGCAGTTGGATCCCTGTATAAAAGTCCAAATTCCTTTATTTATTACAAAATACTTAAAATTAAAAATAACCAAACCTTCGTGCTTTATCTAGCGACTCCGCTTCATTATCATTATGCTTTAGGGATAACTTCCGTGTTGTTTCTATGCTTGTTTCATCCAAAATCCAATCTAAGTAAGACACTACCCTCGTATACGCTGACGGGTAACCTTTATCGCATCCAAAAACACTTCCAAATGACGTAATTCCAACCAAAACCTTCGTCCTCGTTAATTTCTTCTGCACCACTAGTGGTCCACCCGAATCCCCCTGACAGGTACTCTTCGCCCGCACGCCAATCGTACAGATATTTGTCGAACGATACGTTAATGGAAAGCTTCTCGAACAAGTATCGCCATCGATGATTCTCAATTTTACATATAGCAGTGCGGTGCTTAAGGCTTGCACTCCAGTTGCATATCTCCCCCACCCAGATGCTATTGCTAATTTTTCGCTAAAGTTCTTGTACTCGTAACTGCGCCGTGGCAAAGCAATCGCTTGAATTCGGTCTAAAAATCAAATCGCATTAGTGCGGAACGCAAACAATGCTTACAGGAGGCAAAGCCCACTCACTCACCTGTAAATTCAACCGATTTCGGAAGCTTCACCAACGCTATATCGTTCATTAATCTTCTGGCATTCCACGCAGGATGAATTACGAAATTGCTCTTCGTAACTCGAAAGCGTTGTTGTCCCTCCTCATCTGCGTTACGAATCTCGTGTGCACCGAGAAACACTATCGCCCTCTGCGCCCTATGAAGAGACACATAAAAGCCGTGATGAAGGTAAATCCTTTTCTAATCCTAGTTACACACATATGCACACAGTGCGCTGCCGTAAGGATGTATTCCTTCGAAATTATTGAACCACCGCACCAGTAGAGTCCCTGTGAGCGTTGCAGTATCATTCCCGCTTGATAGGGAAACGAATTCGGTCGAGCCACTGTTCCCCCGAATATCCTTTCCATGGCGGCTGCACCTTTCGGCAGCATCTCCATATGTAAACGTTCACTTTCCAGATTAAACACAGACGGTCCATCGTCCATGGAGTACATGACCACCGTTTGCATCGGCTTCACTTTTGTCAAGTTGACACACTGTGCAGCTCTTATTGCGAGGCAGCAGAGCGTGAGATAGACTGACGTAACCGTCATTACTTTGCCGTTGTCGTCGGAGCTGTCTGCCTGGAATCGGCAAGTGGTGTAGAAAAACTGAACTCCCTGGGTGATTAAGAGGCAGATTTATAGGTTGCGGTTTCAAGCAGCCAAATCTATAGGTAGGGTGCATTTGCCTGATGGAAAAGTGAACACTTCTCCTGGGTAGGAGACACAACATTGGAATGTTTGTTGTGAAATACGACATTATGAAGTGAACGATTGGAAAAATGTGTTAAATGAAGAAATGTTAACTGGAGCCAATGATAACAGATCGAGCAGGGAAGTTAAGAAAATCGAATTTGGATATAAATTTTGAATGAAAAGTTATTATATAGTTCCGCCAATGTGCAATCAACATAACGCCCATTCAGAAGGCAATCGTTTTGGCTACCAACATACTTACGAGTAGAACTCAAATCAAGGCTTACCTCTTCGGTAACATAAAACTCTAACCCCCTTATTAATACAAATAAAACTAAGCCACGTGTTAAGCATAGAAATAACTTGAGAATGAGAACACCGATCAAATTGTTCTGACGTAAAGAGACCACAAATTATTATATCAAAATAAATACAAGATAAACTGGATAACCATGAGTTAAGTTAACTCCTCGTTACACAGTGTTTATTAATATAAGGGTTATTGTATACTCTATCAAATCTCTATTTTCAAAACATATTTTGGACAAAATCACTTTACTCAGAAGGATTATACCCATTCTTAGTTGTAATAGGGTCAAGACATTGCGATGACACACAATTAGAAATGATCACAACGAACCATAAATCGATGGGAACAAAATTGGGAAATAAAATAAAAAACATACAGGAAAGTTACATTATCCCCCGTCTTTTAATAACCGCTAATAAAGTGAGCTTGACTTTGCGAAATTTTTAAAACGGATACAATGATATCTTTGACACAAAACTGTTGTTACAACACAACACTTCTTTAGCAGAAAGTGGACGTGGCTCCCAATATTTGTAATGAAAGTTCAAGGATTCTGATGAGATGTTTACATTAAAACTTAACTTTTACCGTAAGCAGCTTTGTAAAACTATTTTTTTTTTAAAACGCCCCTAAAAAGTGGGCGTTATGGGCGCGGAAGAAATGTAGAGAAAGTCAACGTCTACATATCTGACCTAGAGAATATTTTTCAGTTTCTCACCAAAATATTGCAAAAAACGAAATTTGTTTAATAATGGGCGTGCCTGTGAGCGGATTTTAACAATTTTACAGTTATACTGCTTTGTTTGTAGTGGTTTGAAACTCAGGTGGTATTAAGTTTCCGTAAACTTCAAGGGATTCTGAAAAGGTTATATACCAAATTTCATGTTTCTAACTCAAAATTTAAGGTCCAAAAAATGGACGGATGGACACACACGGCTAGATTGACATAACTTTGATGCTGGTAAGAAAAATGCCTACTTTTGGGGGTCTATTGCTATTATTTCTCTTTGCTACAAATTAAGTATCAAACTTAAGGGTGGCCGTGGTGTAGTTGTGTCATCATCGCTTGTCACGCTGTTGGTTCACGGTTCAAATCCTGATGTCAAGAATCATCTATTTATTTCGCATGAAATAAATAAAAAGTAGATCAATTTTAAAAGCTAAGGCAACTCTACTGCGAAGGCATAACACTGGCAGTAGGGTAGTCATATGGCTGAAAATACAACTTGATCGTGATGATGACATCAGGTGGACGGACAAAATTACTGTGAATCATGAGCAACAACAATAAAAGCAAAACAAAAATGCTCCCGAGTTATCTGGACGCTACCCTTGGAGTTTACTGAAACTTAATACCACCTGAGTTTCAAACCACTATACCAAAACTTTCTTTCTTTCTCTCTCTCTCTCTCTCTCTCTATCTACAAAACGCTCGTGCCCTGTAATGGTATAAGGTTATTCATAACCCCTTTGGCGCGCGCAAATTATAAAAAATATATATACCCTGGGGAAGGTATAATAATGGGCACGACTGGATCGCACGAACTTGTTCCAAATTTGTTCATAAATTGTTCAAATTTCAAATTTAGACAAAATAGATAAAACAAAAATTAAAAATTTAATTTCTCGTAAAAATGCGTTAAAAAGCTAAACAAAATTTTGAGTACTTGTCAAAAATGTAAATGCCATGTCCTGATATACTCGTATGTATGTGAAGTAACTCAGATATCAATTTTGAAAGTACCATTAATTTTGAGGTTAGAATAAAACTTCCAACTTCGCCTCTTCTACTGTTTGTCACTTTGATAAGCGCAACTCAATTGAAAGCTTTCGTTTTAGGCGTTTTAATGATTCGCGGAATGGAAAATGCAAACAATAACAGTTACAGCAAACGGAAAATTGGAGAAGTTGAATAAAGTCGCCTTAAATACGATTAATTGTGTTGTATAGCTAGGTGGGTTCTGGGACAAAAGGAAAAATACTATGAGCTAAAAATTGCCATCTACACCAAAGAATTACAGTCATAAATCAAGATTAGAAGATAATTTCCAACAGGTCTATCAAGCTGCGTATTAACTACATTAACCCAACCTTTCCACGTGCGAATGAGATGGAATATACAAAGGTCACTTCAAGGGCAGGTGAGTGCGAAAATTTCAAAAATCAGTTGTGGGTAAATAAATACTGAATAATAAATGTCCGACAAAATATAGTATAGATTACTGTAACATATTCCATTCGGAGATAATTGCGAACAAAGAAGATGTGGAATATAATGTAAGGATACTAGCACACCCACCGACAACAAAACTATTATAATATCTATGGAATCAATCTCCTACATTTTGCTATTGTCATTCCGCTCTTAACTAGATGGCTGAACATTTCTATATTTACCCGTACTTGGTGCTGGCGCCGAATAGCGATATTCCTGCAAGGCTGATGATCTCACCAGGCATGGAACAACTTGACTGATTCTACTGGAAAAAGTTGACATTGGCATATTTTTCGCTATACGAGTATGTAAGGAAAATGACACCGTCATGTCACTAAGTAGATATTGTTTGGAAAAGCTCTGACAGTTTGATTACACTAAGATGGACACATGTCAGCAGTTCAATAGGTGTCGTTACAGGACATCTTGGCAGGCGGTGAATTGGCAAGCATGGACGTCAGGCAGTAACCTCCAACTTTTCATTTAAAGCTTCAATTGGTTCTAAGGTAGCACCAAGACCTCGTGGTATCACAATGGACCTACTCTAGTCTAAGACAGTCTGTGCTCAGGCCTATGCATTCACTCATACCCCACCTAACCTAACGGTTTTTTTATTTTTTAAACCAAATCGACTATGAGATATCGAAGAGAAAAAAAACATACCTCGGAAAAAAAATGATCACAGGTTGACGACTTTCAGCTATCACATCAGGTTTTTTTTTGTGAATGTGGCAACTCTTCTTGTCAGAGAAGGTCACCAAAACGGATCATCATTGAACCATACGTCGAGTATAGATTAGAGATGCCACGAATATTCGGTTGCTATTCGGCATTCAGCCAATTCGACCACTTATTTCAATATTCGGTATTCGGCCGAATAGTACCCAATATTCGGCCGAATACCGAATATCAATTCATGAACAAAAAGACGCATATATAATTCAAAAATATATCCATTATATTCATAAAAATTGTTATTTTAACGGTAAATTGTGGTGAATGAAAACAAATTTTTCAGCATTTGTTGGTAGCAAACGATTGCGCTTCTCCTTATAAATAATGCCAGCTTCCGAAAACAGCCTCTCAGTGTATACACTAGTGCCAGGAGACGATAAATAAATCTTAGCGAATGTTGTCAGACTTGGATACTGTTTCGCGTTTGCTGACCACCACTTGTAAGGGTCTGGCGTCCGATCTTGGCGAACAGTTTTTAAATAAAAGTCGATTTCATCTTGAATGGCACTTTTTTCCACATCCTCATTATATTGAACATTGTCTGTAGTGTCTTCCTCAGAACATTCCCAGAAACTGTCGTGTATTTCGTTGGTCTTATCATTTTTTTCTGTGTTTCTTTTTTTACGAATTGGAGAAGAATCCCCCTCGGTATTAGTAGGCCTAGAGCGTGGCCGAATATTCGGTATTCGGTATTCAGCGAAAACACTATTCGTGGCATCTCTAGTAGAGATCCCCGTTACACTTGCTCTTTATTCACTTGGAGAAGGCGTTCAGTAGTGTAAGAGTTCATACGGCATACCTCAAGTAGAAAGGGTACCCCGGAAAAATTTAGATTCGAAACGGTGTTCGACAAGGCCATACACTATCGCTGCTACACTATCGCTGCAGCGCGTTAAGCGCGTGATCACTGAGCGGGAGGTTTAAGATTCGAGTCCCAAAAAATACAAGGAAGAACAAAATTTCACGGTCCTACCTCTTCTTCTCCTAATCGAAAAAAAAAATTGCAATTCGGAAACGGCCTAAAACTGTAGGTTCCAACCATTCGTGTGGCGCATAACACGAGTGGCTGCTAGAAGTTAGGCCAAGCCCTGTATAGGATGCTAGAGCCAAAATATTTATTTTATTTTTTTATCAGCAAGATGTTTGCCTTGTATTGCATAGACTTATGGACTTGAATCAAATGTGAATCAAACCTGACAAATTTGAAACCTTGAAAAGGTGCAAACTCTTGTTAATCGTTGTCTCTGAAATGTATTGGGAGAGTTCTGGGTAAACCACAAATTTATGAGGGAACAGATCAGGAACGTAAGCTGACCCTGCGAAAGGATGAGAACTACACAGCCCATCAGGAAATATAATGGAACTCTCTTAAGTAACAAAGATTAAAGTCTCTCATGAAAAATTTCACATAGGCGCACAATTTCGACAATTAGGAAAGAGATGCCAGGAACTGTACACGATGGCTTGTGGGGGTGGTAGATGTTCTAATACCCATAAAGGAACAAAAGTACCCAAATTGGTAAGTAAATAATCTCTGATATTGGTACGAGTGTGTGCGTGCGCAACAAGTGAGAAATAAGTATCTAAAGAATGATTTGTACCGATCCGCTCAAATAACAACTAATTGAATAAACTCATCGTAATTCTGTTATTTACTAAAGGTCTGCATTGGAAAATTGAGCTAGTCAAAAAGTAATTCAATTATAAAGATACAATAATTTGGCTCTTCCATTAAATTGTTTCTGCCCTACCGCAATATAATCACTTCCTGAATCCCTTAACCTTCTTTCCCTACTATTTGCTGGAAAGAAATTTAAAACTCCTTCAAGGGCACATTTAGAAAATTTACTGGCATCAAAACTTTCTCTTCCTCCTTTCGGAAACCTGAAAAAGTCCAGCAAAACCTCTTCGTCAATTTGCATTATAACCTACCCAACCTTCTTTCGATTGAGTATTCTGATTCAGTGTTGGCTCACCATGGGAATACTTCCTCCCCCTTCTCTTATTTTTCCTTCCGATTTAATCTCCTTGTATCATCATCCAAACACACAAAAAATACAAATATCCTTTGGCGCAGACCAGAAATCCCAAGGAAGTTTTTTTTTTTCGAATTTGTTTTTTTTTTGTCCTCGCTCGTTATGCCTGCCTCCATTTTCCTTTTAGGTTTTCTGCTCATTTCAATGTCGTCTCTCGATATTATACCCCAAGGACAATCCATCCGTTTTTAATGAAAAACACAAGAAACTCATTTGCTATCCAGCGTTGCGGTGTATGGGGGGGAAGGAGGAAAACCATCGAAAGCCCTTGCTCTGAGGACAAATTAGATGGCACAGCATCTTGAGAAGGATGGGACTATTTTTGTGATATGAATTTCTGGATATGAAATTATGTCCTTTTTATCCATTTTGGTTTTGCTGATGCTTCTTCTTCTTCTTTTTGAGCTATAAAGTACGAGTAATCTTTATGCGGAAGATTGTCGATTTTTAATAACAGAGATGTGCTCACCAAAAGATACCCCTAAGTAATTCGTATCATGTTGTTGTGTGGTTTATTACAGAGGGAGAAGCAAAAGATAGATGGTTGTTTACAATCAAATGGTTTTGGCAATAAGGTATCCAGTAACAGTAACTTAGGATTTCTTTAATGATATGCAATTGACGTGTTTATTATGGATCAACTTGAGCCTGAAATGTTTATCGAAATAAGAAAGCACTTTGAATGAGGTTTTTGAAGAATTTTGCTTTGGAAAAGTAATTTGAATGAAGCTATCAAAACGGAAAGTCGTGTTCTAAATAGAGCGTAGTGCTTAGCAAAACGCGGCGGGATTGATGATATTTGGAATGAAAAATTCAATGCCATCTATGGAAGAAACTTTTCTAAGGCAATGAACATTTAATGATATGTGATTAGGTATACGTTGGAGCCCCTACTGTGCTGGAGGTTGGCTTAAATGACTTTACTGATTGCCGGTAAAAGCCGCACTAGGCTTGTGTTCCGAGAGAAAAATCGTTCATCTCCAGCCATCTGGCATTTTCGTGTTTCGGGAGGATTTCCTTTTAAAACCGCTCAGGGTATTGTTTTGGGCTTTTGGAACAGTTAATGTAGTTATTGAGGTTATAGGTCACTATTTCCAAGAAGTTGACTGCTATTTCGTGAAACGAGGTTTCGTCTGTACGGCTGTCGGCGATGTTCTTTTAAAATCCTTAATTCGACTTCTACGGTGACGACGAGGTAAAGAAAGATCTTAAGTAAGATGACGCACACTACTCGTAGTTTAACCAACATACTGTTAAAAACTGGAAACGTTTGACTAACGATTCAAGATGGCGTACTAAATGTTCATCACAAATACGTATAACGGTACTTTACTCATTAACTGGTTCTTAAAAATTGGCTGGTTTTGGGGTAGCCTGGAGCGAACCTACTATTTAATTGATGGGGTCGGCACAATGTCGAGTATAGATTCGATTTGAAAGCTACAGATTGTCCGTCGTTTCCTAGAAGCGGCTCCTATCTGGATCTTATGCTGTTCGACATACGGTTACAACTAACCGACAAACTTTAAACTGAATGAACACATTTGTATATGACAGTGAACATTGCGAACTCAGTGCCGTAATAATGATTCCCAACGAAATTGGGGAATTGGAGGAGTTTGTCCAAACGTACTCCTACAACTGTAGTAGGACGCGTTGGACTCGCTTCTCCAGAATTTTGCCAAGAGCACTCCAATAGGAATCTGTCAAACGAGGAGATTGACTGGTGCCTAAAACAAATGGACGAGGCAATTAAACGGCATATTCCGCAATGTAACAATTGACGCACTACACCAACACAAAAGTAGACTGCTGTCGAGACAAGGTTATTGTACAAACAGTTTACTGACAGATAAAACACGGAGGTTAGGACGCTGAAATCGTTAATTAAAAACATTCAGAAATTACGAGGGCAAGGTGAAAAGTTCTCGGCCTGACGCAGAGATGGCGTCCCAATCAGCAAAAATTTATATTTCCTGCCTGGGTGCACTTCTTATTAGTTCGTATGATAAGTTTCAACTTGTTCTCTCAAGTATTTTCTTTACACGAATTTTTGCAGTAGACGTCTTGCGTGTTTTTCGTTAAAATGGATAAACTTGAATATCGTGCGGTGATAAAATTCTTCGTTTTGGATGGGTTAACCCCTAAGGAAATTCACCCAAAGTTGACAAAAGTTTGCGGGGAATCTGCTCTTTCCATGTCAATCGTTAAAAGCTGAATTTATTCGTGGTCCCACGTCCCTTGAAGATGACCCACGTGAAGGACGGCCGAGAACGCAACTACACCCGAAACCATGGAAAAAGTGCATGATATCGTGTTGGACGATAGGCGATTGAAGGTGAGTGAGATAGCTGAGGCTGTGTGTATATCGCAAGAGAGGGTGCGAAACATCTTGCACAAAAACTTAGGGATGCGAAAGCTCTGCGCAAGATGGGTGCCGCATTTGATGAATGCCGATCACCGATTCAATAGGGATCCGATCGATTTTGTGCGGTCACCATGGATGAGACATGGGTCCACCACTACACGCCAGAAACGAAACAGCAGTCGAAGCAGTGGGTGGAAGCCGGTGGTTCAGCGCCAAAGAAAGCGAAGTCGATCGCATCTGCCGGAAAGGTGTTTTGCGATGCGAAAGGGATCGCAAAACACCTTGATTAATTGATTACCTTGAGAAAGGCAGAACAATGCCAAAAGACCAGCTGGATGCCAAAATTCGCGAGAAGAGGCCTGGCTTGAAGAAGAAAAAATCATCTTTTAGCAGGACAATGCACCTGTACACAAGTGTGCGTTGGCGATGAGAAAACTGAAGACTCAGACTTCCATCTGTTCCCAAACTTGAAGAAATTCGTTTCTGGGAAGCGCTTCGCATACAATGTAGAAGTTGAGAGGGCCGTAGATGAATATTTTCACAGCCTTCCAGACTTTCACTTCCGAGAAGGAATACTGATGTTGGAGAAACGCTGGACCAAGTGTGTTCGCAGTCTTTCATTGTCAGGCCGAGAACTTTTTACCTTGCCTCGTAATCAAGGAAAACTATAGACTTTCTGTAAATTTACATTGGAAGAACAAAATTCGGACTGTAAAAGCCAACAACCCGAGTATGTTCCCGTAAATAAATAAAATATTTCGGAGGAACAATCAAAACGACCTTCCGTGTCATAAGATCCCCCGAACGACGAACAAGGGACGAATAGTGACAACAACAGGAAGAGATCCAGATAACGCAGTAGAGGATTACAACTTCTTTGTGCTCGAAGATCCGCAGGAGAGGGTAGAGGCTATAGAAGCGAGAGGCTATTCCAGGAAGTGTGCAAGGTGAATGATGATGAATCGCACCATTGTGCACAAGTTCTACCTCCGAAATGATATAAAGCACTGGCGATCCGAGAACTTAGGTTTTACTGAGTTCAGGATGACGATATCATGGCAAATAATTTCATCGTCGATGAAAGGGTACACCCCCCATTCATATCGAAGGTGGAGCTCCAAGCGATCTTCGACTCATTGAGGAGGAAGAAATGTGTGGGAATCAAACATTGTGCTTTGACATCTCCCTCTAGAAGCGGTGAACGTTTACAATACTCTGTTTAACAATGCACTGAATAATGCACATTATCAAGCGCATTTGAAAACAGCAGTGATACAACCCATCCCAAAAAGGGGTAAGGACAGCTCCAATCCAGCAAATCTCCGGTCGATAAATCTCCTTCCGAACATCAACAAGGTATTCGAAAAAGTGATCAATAGAGCCCTGATTAAGTGGACTGAGGGCAGGATAATCGATTCGGTTTTAAGGCGGGGCATGATACAATATATGCCGCGTCTGAACTGGTATCAGATATCCAATGGAACAAAAGCAAGAACGAATTCACGGGTACCTGTCTGATTGACTTAGAGAAGGCCTTCGGCACAGTATGGTTAGAGGGACTCTTCTATAAGCTGAACAGGCTGGGCATAATGGTAAACTTTCCATTTCGTGGCAAATTTGAATCCTTATCTCCGAAATATAGTAAAAATGTAATTTAGTCCTAAAATATTATAAGGGTTACCAGATAGTAATGATGGCTTTTCTACTTACTTTGTTTCAGCTGCTATCAAAGCTACAAATGACATCCAGCTGTCAAAATATTCAGTATGGTTTGCCATTTCATCATGCTTCGTTTGACGCTTCCCGAACATGTGAAAATTATTAAAAGATACGAGTATTATCAAAATTCCGGCTCAGTTGTAAATACGCAACGTGAATTTTGTCGTTAGGTCGGTCGTCATCTTAGCTTCAGCTGATCTGGGCATCGCCAGAGAGTCAACTAGGCTTATTTTGCAGTTGGATTTGGGCCTACATCCATATAAGATTGTGCTGACGCAAGAATTGAAGCCGGGCGACCATAGAAAACGCCGTGAGTTCGCTGATTGGGCGCTGGAAATGTTGGTCGGAGATCCGAATTTTGGCCAAAAAATCATCTTCTTGCACGAGGCCCATTTTTCGGTCAGCAACTATGTCAACAAGCAAGATTGCCATTATTGGAGCGACTACAATCCACAAGTGTTCGACCAAACATCAATGCATCCACAAAGATTGACTGTTTGGTACGGTTTATGGCATGGCAGCATCATCGGACTTTATTTGAATAAAAGCGACACAACGCTCGAAGCGGTGAAGGAGAAATATGGCGACTTGACACCCCTCGATTATTTTCTATGGGATTACGTTAAGTCCTTAGTCTATGCTAATAAGCCAATCACTTTGGATGAGCTCGAGGCCAATATTCGAGACGCTATTGCCGGAATAACGCCGCATATATTGGACCGAGTCATCAAAAATTGAACCATGTAGAGGGTGGCCGTGGTGTAGTGGAAACATCATCGCTTGTCACGCTGTTGGTTCACGGGTCGAATCCTGATGTCAAGAATAATCTATTTATTTCGCATGAAATAAATAAAAAAGTCGATCAATTGCGAAAGCTAAGTCAACTCTACTGCGAAGGCATAACACTGGCAATAGAGTGGTCATATGGCTGAAAATGCAACTTGATCGTGATGATGACATCAGGAGAACGGAAAAAAATACTGTGAATCATGAGCAACGACAAAAGCAAAACAAACAAGCTCCCCAGTTATCTGGACGATACCCTTGGAGTTTACAGAAACTTAATATCATCTAAGTTTTGTAATTACATTTTGATTATGTTAGTCTAATTACAATTATTAATTGAATTATTTGTAATGGCAATTTGAATATCTAATTACAATAATTCAATTACATTCTAATCAATTGTAATGGTAATTGCAATTTAACTAAAATTTCAATTACTTATCTCTGCACACACATATTAGGGTATGAAGATATGCTTGGCTTATATTGTGGGGTGTGAAGATATTGAATTAATAAATAATTTATGAGGAGGGAATATGTTGTGTTTTAGTTACGTGAGATGGATATGTTGTGGTATCTGATAAGAAGGGTATGGGGGATAGTTTTTTCTTCTTTTACTTACGGCGAAGTTATGATCCGGAGTAGAAAAATCACAACCCTCCCACTTTACTGCATCCCTACTGGTCCCCCTGTAGGGTTTGCCGTTTTGACATCAGGAAGTACCGGCACGCTTCCCGGTTTCGGGTAACTTCGTCACTGAGGCCAATCAAATGCTGATGTTTTTGCATTTGTGTGATCCAGTTGTTTTTTGGTCTGCCATTTTTACGTGATTATGTAGGAACGTTGATTGATACTGCCTGTTTGACGGGGTTCGAAGGATCTCTCCTTTAAACATGACAATAGCAACTGAGCCGGTCGTGCTCTATCTTGCTTGTGATGGGTTCTTTTACATGAAGGCTTCATCGAATCTTTGAACTTCTTATGGTATGGGGTATAGTTTGTTATTGTTTTTCTAGAGTAGCCAGTGAAGACTAAAGCAAATATCCCCTTTAACACTAAATACCCCTTATAATATTAATTACATTTAACCATTCAACATCGATTACCCTATAAAACACTTCTTACCACAATATATTCTCAAATATCCCGAAATACAACAAAATATTCTATATTACTGCAAAATATCAAAATTCATATGAAATGCTCCAATTAAATGCCATTAAATGGCTCAAAATCTTAAAATTACTGCAGAATATACCAATCTGCATCAAATAACTCAATATATTGTAATATGCGAGCTACGGCTCGAGTAGATAAAACGTTATTCTGTGAGATTATTTCTTTATTTTCTAGTCTATAGAACAATTCAAGTTCACACTATACTATTCTTCGCAAATTCTTTCCATATATAGTCTCTTTCTTCTCAAATCACTTTATCTCATTTCAATTACTTAATTCACAAATCCAAACTAATTACTTCTTCTTGTCAACTCTTAACTTTCACTTTATCACAAAATTACAACTTCGCTTATTATCACTTTTCCAATCTCTTCGTGCGGTTCGAATACCAACTGCCTTGCCTCGATCGCCATCTGTCGTTATATAGTCGCATTTCTGATAGCCAGAAACTTCTAGCAAATTCTTCGACCACTGGAACAAGAAAATTCTGATGTAATAATTCCAAGATGACAGCTGCAGCCAATAATCTCTTGCGGTTATAATTCTCTTGCGGTTATAATTCTCTCTTAATTCCGCGACGTCGTCTTAGCCATAATCCGTACACGAGCCTCGAATGAAAAGACACTTCGGAATGTGTTGCATACTTTTGGAGCGTAGTTTTTACGCTACATTATTGTTGCATACTTTTGGAGCGTAGTTATTATGCTATGTTATTGTAATATGCGAGCTGCGGCTCGAGTAGATAAAACAGTATTCTGTGAAATTATTTCTTTATTTTCTAGTCTATAGAACAATTCAGGTTCACACTATACTATTCTTCGCAAATTCTTTTCTTACAAGGTCTCTTTCCTCTCAAATCACTTTATCTCCTTTCAATTACTTAATTCACAAATCCAAACTAATTACTTTTTCTTGTTCACTCTCAACTTTCAATTTATCACCAAATTACAACTTCGCCCATTATCACTTTTCCAATCTCTTCGCCACGGTTCTAAACCAACTGTGTCTTTTTTTGATCGCCATCTGTCCTTATATAGCAGAAGTTTCTGATAGCCAGAAACTTCTAGCAAATTCTTCGACCATTGGAACAAGAGAAATAATTCTTGCAGTTATAATTCCCTTTTATCCCTGATATTATTCGTCTCTTTCGTTGACATGAGCTGTGGAGACTTCGTCCCAGACACGAACCTCGAATGAAAGGACAGTTCGAACCAAAATTCTGCCAGAATGGAAAGTCACTTCGGAATTTGCTGCATAGACATAGGAGCGTAGTTATTATTATGCTACATTATGTTACAATATTTATACCATTTTGATAAACCCGATGGGGTATAATAATTTTGTAACGTAGAGAAATAATACCCCTAAAATAAATATATTTGCGATCAGCATCCGTCAGTCCGTCTATCCGTTCGTATGTCACCAGTTTCTGAGCCTTAAATTTTGAGCTAGGAAGATGAGATTTGGTAAATAAGCTTTCTAGAACCCGAAGTAGTACAAATGTAATCATTTTTAAAATCCGAACTCAGACCGCCAACTTTTAAAAAAATTCGCTTTTTTTCTAATATTTTACGTACACATTCTGTCCACCACGCCTACTCTTTGGGTCGTTTCTCATAAAAATCTGGTATTGCATTCGGTGATGGATAAGCCTTATTTCTAAGATCTCACCAGAATCCATGGACTTTTGCAACAAATATTTCCAGCTACGCCTGATTATCGGCAAACCAATTCTCGGGAGACGATATATTAAAAAAACGCCCCTTCAAAAAACATATACGAATCTATGAAAATAATACTTTTGCCTTTATTTAAAAATAGACAACATATGTATCAGATTTTAAATCATGTTATCTCTTATCCAAGGTAAATATTTGCTGACTCGCGTGAATGCAGCTGGCCATCCAACTTCACAGCCAAAACTGATCCCAAATGATGTTATACCAACCAGTGTAATATTATCATCCCTCAATACTAACGGCCCACCCGAATCACCATTGCATGTTGACTTTCCACTCGATCCAGCAAAACATATATGCGTATCCTTAATAAGACCAACATAATAAATTCTGCATGTCAGCTGTAATGTAATTTTTGAATCTACGTAGCGGAGAATCGGACTCACTGATGTTGCAGCTATTGTGAATTATTACACAAACTAAAATTATTTTAATCTGATCATTCATTTGATCTGTAACATTTACTTACCGTCGCTGTCTTTTCCCCAGCCAGAGGCAATAACCGCTTTTCTATAGTAATTTTTCGAGTCATCAGATGGAAGATTAGCCGGATAAACTTGATCTACAAACGTGTTGAATTTTATCTACAAAATTCATGTAAATCGGAAAAATTCATTACTTACCGTTAAATTCGACTGACTGTGGAAGATTGAGTATACAAATGTCATTGGATAACGTCAGTCTATTCCAAAGTTTGTGTACTATCACATTTTCCCGGGGAACATTTATCGATACTCTAGAGGGCTCACTCTCCTCCAGGATCAAAACTGAACCTAGAATTACTTCAATTTCATCAGCTCTGAAGAAAGCAAAAAAACAGTTAAAGATACTCGTATCAATGCAACAAGTTGGAAAGACTTTATAACGCACTTATCACAACAATGTGCAGCGGTGAGCACTGTTCGATTTGAAATTAAGGTGCCACCACAAAAAGCTGTTATATTTTTAATTTTTATTTTAAGTCCAGCCTGATATGGAAATTGCCCTAAAACTGCTTCTTCTCCACCAGTGATACGCCTCTCATTAGAGGGTGTGTTGCGAGGACTAGAAGGAATTTGAGGTTCCAAATATAATGGTTGCAGGGTATCAGCGACCACGAGTGTGAACAGAAGAAAACTGACTACAAAAAGTTTCATCGTTGCGGAAAAAGTTATACCACTTACAAATGCTTAATGAAACTTACTCTTTTATATAAACTTTATTGGAAATTAACAATCAGTTGTAATCTCTAATTCTACTGGTTTATCATAAACCTTGAAACTCTTCGCAATAAAGATATTGAATTAAAAGTATAAAGAAACAACGTATTTTATTATTAGTGAGTTTGGTCATGGTTCTTGTCGACAAATAACATTGATAACCTAGTTATGAGTCTGTTTGAATTAATGTCAGGGAATTCGTGTGATACCCTATGAACTTTTTAATTCAATTGGGGGATGACATCTTTTTTCTCAGATGATACTTAAGCGATTTTTAAGAGATCATTTACAGAAAGCAGGCTTTTGCTTTTATAATTCATTTTTGTAACCGAAGTGCACGGATTCTGATGAGATATTCTTAATAAGACTCAACCATCACCGTAAATAGCATTGACAATGTTTTGATGAAATCCCTTCAAAATGTGGCTTCATACAATGTAAGGACAAATTGTAGGGAAAACATCTATATATTCTGTTAAGGCAATGTTTCTCAGTTTCTAGTAAAAATATTACTTTCCAGCTTGCAAATTTGGGCTTCTTTTAGTTTCTGATGCCAGGCCTCTTTGCCATATTTATATAGAAACTAGCAGCACATATGGAGCAAATACATTGTCAAATACTTCTCATTGGGCCATTCCACACTAACATTTTTGCATAAATTGTAGAACCGCTTTTTTAGGGAAATCGCAAGGAGAAATATCGTCAAAAGTGGACAGATTTAAGGCTCAAACATAATCAATATTGGGAATCATAACCTAGTGTCATATCTGAACGAAATGCTTCCCTATGTTCTGGCAATTCTAACCGATGACCATAATACTTTTGCGTACATAACTATCTGTCAAATCAATCTACAAATTACTTGTCTCTCATAGTTCTCTCTCGCTCTCTAATGATTTGCCCGTTTCTTTTGACATACCATCCCCTGCCCTTTACTTTTTAATTTTATTAAAATTAAAGGAATCTCTTTATCCAAAAGCCACCTATTTTTGCGAACACTTTCTATTAAAATGTGCACCGATTCTTAGGCCGACATTTTTTTTTTAAATTTTCATAGCAAACATGACAACTATCAGATTTACATATGCAATGAGCGACTGAGACCGCTCACTTTTAAATAAAGAAATAAATTTATGCAAACTGCATTCAAATCTTACATACGTCACGAGCTGATAAATTGGAAAAATGTATGACTTACCGTTAAATTCAACTGACTGAGGCAGAATAATTATACAAATTATAAAAATAAATTTTTTTTCCTGAACTATAAGCGATACTCTGCTCGGCTTACTAACACTAATCAAAACTGAACCTAGAAATAATTCCATTTCATAGGAAGTCTGAAAAACGTAGGTGTAACGCAGATATCACAACAATGTGCTGCGGATGGGACAGCTTTATTTGAAATTAAAGAACCGAAACAAAAGCGTAATTTATTTTAATTTTTAATTTTT
Source organism: Pocota personata (assembly GCA_963082735.1). NCBI lineage: Eukaryota > Metazoa > Arthropoda > Insecta > Diptera > Syrphidae > Pocota > Pocota personata. The sequence goes on along the minus strand of OY720431.1, from coordinate 31,028,182 downwards.
ATATTAAGGACAACTGCCTGGTATGGCAATTGTCCTAAGACTGTTGGTTTGGCACCAGTAGTATTTTGGAGCCTGATAGCTATTTTAGGCTGCAAATATAGTGGTTGTAGGTCATCGGCGACCACAAGCGGCGTGAACAGAAGAAAGGACACGAATAAAACCTTCATCGTCTAATTCAAAGCGTGGGTACGACAACATCCCAAAAAGGCCTTATTAACTGTTAACTGCAGTTATACTCAGAGCTGTCACTATCAAACTATTTCCCATAGCAGAATAGAGTAGTAAAAGTTAAAATACTAAGTCTTAAATACGACATAATGCCCAAATAAAAAATTACATGGGTTTGAGTGCGCTCCAAAGCAAACGGTCATTACGGCTAAAATAGCTCTTGTTATTATTATATTTGCTTAACAGAGTTTTTTTTCTATTTTCTCTTCGAAGTGTTACACTTTCTTGTGTTACACATAAAGCTTATGGCTTATCTGCAAGTGGTTGAACAACTAAATACTATTTTACTCTTAATTAGATAAAATAATTCAGAATTCTATACAAAATACTTTTCATATTTTTAAATTTCTAATCTCGATTTTAGGTAATAGAATTTAAGTTCAGAAAGTGCGATTTTATTTCCTTTTTTTTTTACGTTTTTTATGCTTTTCAGGTTGCTTGGGTAGTGAATTTATTATTGTTGGCATTATGTAGATTAGCTGGCTTCTATAGTAGAAGATTGCCGGAACTTTCAAAATTGTTTGAACTCGTCTTCTAGTGTTTTCTCTTGTGTAGCGGCTGCTGAAAACGGAGGTCATTATAGTATTCTAGGACGGCTTGTCATCTACTATTGACGTCTAGAACTCTGAAATGATTAGTAAGCAGTTAATCATTATATATCATATCACACGCGGGATTGAACATCGGCGGCAGTGTATTTCTTCAGCAACACCATTGCAGAAACTATACTCTCAGTTGTAATAGCAATCGATGTACATACGAGTATGTAAAGGGTTTTCCAATGGGGACATGACAATTTCGTATTTTAATACAAACGTACCCTTAAATCCATTTTATGATCTGTCAATGTCAAACCTTCTGTCAAGATTTACATTCTTATTATAGTGGAGTTCACAACCGAGCTACGTTTGGAAATTATTAAAAATGACTACCGAAATCCTGAGTCAGTGGTCGTAACTTTAAGAGCGTTTACTCCAATTTTCGGTCCCACCAGACGTAAGTGCTTAAGTTAACCACGCCGTTCACAGGAATTGGGAATTATTGTTACAAGATCAAATTAACTCAGAACTGAAGCCTCTTGATCATTTGAAGCACCGAAACTTCTCCGCAAAAGTTTGAATAAAATTCTAAAATTCGTTGAAAAATCATCAGCGATGAAACTCATTTTTGGCTTAATGGCTTTGTCAATATAAGATCTGCATCAGCATGCGTACAAGATCTAATTGACTCAGAAATTGAAGCCAGCAGACCATGAACAGCGTCGTGAGTTCGTTGATTAGGTGTTAGACAACCACCAAGTTGATGGAGATTTTTCCAACAAAATCGTCAGCCTTGATGCTCACTTTAGGTCCATTCACAACCCAGCGACCGGTGAATTGGCGAACTGCGAACAAACCATTTTTAGTACATTTAAAGGTACATATTGACAACTTTACTATTCCAAAAGCACAGAGCTTAATTTATCTATCGATTACTAGGAAAAAAGTTAAATCTAAATTAGTTTTTGCGAATAGATTAATAATTCGCAGATTTTTCCGCGAATAGGCGAATACATCTTGCGAACTGTCAAGTTGTATTCAAAACATTCGCGAGAGTTTAACCTCACAATTCTTTTGTTTTTTTTTGGTGATAACGAATGGCAAGTGAAATCGCAGATTGCTGCGACTAGAAAAAAAAATTGCTGGAAATGCAATCTCAAAATTCGCGAATATTCGCATGTTCGCGTTCGCAGGTAGCTGAGCTGTGAATGAACCTACTGTACTAGTTAATGGTGAATGTTATGATGGTATTTTTGGCACCAATTGGACGATATTGATGTGGAAGACATGTGGTTTCAACAAGACTATTCTGCCCGTCTGTCTGTATCACAATTTACTTACGGAAAACACTTATAGTTCGATCCTGTATCATCACCTGGTGGAATTTATCGATCAGAAAGTGCATGCAGATACTTATTTTGAAAAATGCTGAGTGGAGATTAAGGTGGCACAAGTGGAATTCCACTTGCCATTGACCACTTCAACTAGATCACTGTCTTATCAGGAATTCAACAAGAAGACTAGAGTTCTAATAACTGATAATTCTGAGTATATATATACAGTGGAAGCCTCAGCTGAAACAATCAGTGTTAGAAAACTGCTTTACAATGAAGTTCTTGGTAGCCTTCACACTATTTGTGGCCTCTGTAGCAGCAACTGTCGATTGGGATGAAGTCGTTCCCATGAACGCGGATTCTCAAATCCTTCGACTTCCAGAGAAATCATCCAAAGACGGACGTATCACAAATGGAGAACTGGCAAGGCCAAAGCAATTCCCATACCAAGCTGGTCTTATGCTTCACTTGCAAAAGGGTTCCGCCTGGTGTGGTGGCACTTTGATCTCAGACCGTTGGGTCCTTACCGCTGCTCATTGCACCGATTCGTAAGTTTTCTTTCATTGCTAGATGTAGAAGTATTTACAATCCATGGTATTTCCAGAATCAATTCGGTCGATGTATATCTTGGAGCTCTTGATCGTACCAACCGTAACGAACTCGGCCAAAAGGTCATCCGCGTTGACAAAAAGGATGTTATCGTTCATGAGCACTGGAGTCCAAGCACGTTGCAGAATGACATTTCTTTGATCAAATTGCCGGCTCCAGTTACCTTGAATGGTAATGAAAGGTCTTATTTAACTGGAGGATCTAATAATAAATTCATTCTTTTTTTATTCTTATAGACTACATCAAGCCCGCTAAATTGCCAAAGATGAACGGTAGCTATTCCAACTATGTTGGAGCCAAGGCTATTGCTTCGGGTTGGGGAAAAATCACCGACTGTAAGAATCACTTCTAATCTATATGTATAGTATATATATATTTAGAGCTCCTGAAAAATCTTTTTCTTTTCCCCAATTACAGCTGCAACTTCTGTCACCGACAAGCTCCGTTGGGTTGAGGTTCCAATTATGGCCAACTCTGCTTGCACTAATTACTACTTTGGATCTGTTACGAACACCCATATTTGCATCAGCACTAAAGGAGCCAAATCTACCTGTAATGGTGATTCCGGTGGTCCACTTGTGTTGGCTGATGGCAGCAACACTGTTATTGGAGCTACTTCATTCGGTATTGCATTGGGCTGCGAGAAGGGATGGCCAGGTGTATTCACTCGGGTCACTTCCTACTTGGACTGGATCGCTAAGAATAGTGGAGTTGTTAACAAGTAAAAGCTAACCGATTTAAATAAATGATTTAATACATTTTGAACAAAAGTACCTTCATATTAGACGTTCTAGAAGAATTATCAATTACTTTGTCCTCGACTAGAAATGTCAACGAAAAGTTGACATCTCTTGCCTTTATTATGGCCTAAGTACTCGTACACAAATGTCACACATTTTCATTTGAACCGAGTAGTTACGAGTTAAAAGAGCTATCTGGAAACAATTGAAGGAGTTTTGAATTCTTGCGAATTAGGTATCTAGGCTTAGAGGTTGAATTAAATCTATTTTGCGATCTCGAAATCGACTGGAAAGTTTGTAACATTTTCTAAAACGTTCAAAATATTTGCTAAATTTGTATGTTTTAATGCTTTTTAAGTCTAATGTAAAAAGAGAGAGGTTAAAATTTGCTTAAATTTTGAAATCAACCAAAAAGCATATCCAGCCAGCTCGATTTTGTGCTAGGTGCCTTCAGTTTTGCATGTGAAGTTGGTTGTGGTCCTTTTCCACGTTTAATGTAAGGTTTTTCTTTACCGCTTCGTGACTCTGGGATGAATTTGAAGACTTTTCGGGCAAAAGAATTGGTACAAACAGGTTTAAAAGCATTCGCGTTTAATAACATCCGTGCTTATGCGCCATGTAGCAGCACTAGGGTGATAAGGGTCTTATATAAAGTCACTTAAGTTGTCTATGAGAGGGGTTTACTACTTAATTGTCTTCTTAGCCCAAAGAAACAGCGGTTGATGAGAGAGATTTTTCGCTTGATCTCTGCGCTATTTCAATACTCACAAGCGTACCTCTGTGACAGTCCGCTGTACGTTTCCAATTATATATACATATGTATGTCAATGTCGTCAGCGTTGGGTTGTTCAATAAGTTCTGCTGTTTTTTTTCTTGCGGATGGTGTTTCCCGCTTCAGAAAATTTCTGAGTATACCGTTATAAGAATATATATTTTTTTATTCCAGAAAAGAGGGTTATTCCTTACATTGTTGCAAGAATTTGTCTTGATCGGACGTGTTTTGAGTGAACGATTAAAAAGTGCATTTTAGGCATATTTTGCTTTTTTTTTTAAAGTTGTCAAAGTAACAGGTACAACGGGAGATTTGTAACGTGTACGGAGATTCAGCTACAAGTGCTGGCACTTGTCAGCGTTGGTTTGCATGCTTTTGTTCTGGAAATACAGACCTTGCTGATGCTGTTCGCTCTGGACGTCCACCCACCACAGACGATGATCAAATCTTGACTGTAATTAGGGTTGACAGGCAGATGACGACACGGGAGATTATAACCGTTTCGCAGCGACTGAAAAAGCTTGGAATGTCGAAAAAGGTGGATGTTTGGGTTCCTCACGAAATCAGTGAAAGAAACATTTTAGATCGCATAATGGTCTGTGTGTCTTTGTTAAGATGGAACTCGGGTGAAGCTTTCCTCAAAAGAGCGGTTACGGGAGACAAAAAATGTGTGGTTTACAACAATATTTGGCGTAAGAGGTCAAGGTGCACTTCTGATGAATCATCACAATCGGTTGGTAAGATTTGCATCCGAATGAGGTCATGTTCAGTGTTTGGTAGAATTGGCGATGTGTCCTGTGTACAGACTTTTTAGAGATCATACTCTTGATGTTAGCTTGAGAATTTTTTACAATCTATTATAAGCGACCTTAAAATCGTTGAGTATCGATTTGGTGTTCTTGGATTTCTGCCAAGATCTGCCTCAATATGAATATCGGATCCATGATGAACTTATCTGGCATAAAACTAAACTTATATGGACTAATCCGATTGTTGGCAAGAGGTTTAAGGCGCTCAGTTAATATGGCAGATAGGTGCTTGTACGCGATGTTGAGGAGTTGGCGCAGTTCAGTTCTCCTTTCTTGAGGATAGTGCAAACGATGCTGAGGTTCCATTCGTCGGACATACTTTAATTCGGTCATATTCTATGATGAGTTGATGTATGCTCCGTACCAAATCATTATCAGCTGCTTTAAATATGTAGCTTGGCAGTTAGACCGTTGGTTCCAGTAGACTTGTGGGATTTAAGCTTAGAAATTGTTATCTTCATTTCACTTCGGTCAGATGGACGAAATTGTTGATCGCCATCATCCGGGTTGAACGTGGCATTCTACTCACTAGCAAAGTTTTGGTCCAAATTCTCAGCACGACTGTGATTCTATTACTAGATTTCCTTCTACTCGTAGTTTGCACCAATCGCAATGTGAGTAATCTGGCTAACAGTTAGTTAATGCGGGGAACGCCAGACCCCTTATGAATATAGAGGTGCGAGAATCATGCACCAGCTGCAGTGATGTTTCGCGTCGCCAAAAATCGATTAGCCTGAGTCAGGTGCTAGCTGTATCGATTTTATTTAAGCTTCGTGGTAGAATTTTTCATTACTAAATTTACCTTTACATTTCAGGTTAGAAATGCATTGATGATCGGTATCTATCCTCGATCGGAATCTATCCTCTTTTTGCTTGCCAGTACACAAACTGAACAAAAAATAAGACCGAGACATAAATTGTATGAAAAATGTATTTCAAAAATACCAAATGTTTGGCTAACTTTTTAAAAGTTTTCGAAAATATTCGTAATTTTTCGATACATTTTGAAGTTTCAAAATACATGAAAATTCAAAACTCCCTTAAGCTAGGACTACTACTAAAACTTTACTAAATTTCGCATTTCCCGGGTCGTAAATTATTTGTTTAATAAGTTAATTTCAATACGGGGAAGTGAATACCTAGTTGTTGCTTTACACTATATACTTTTAAGCTTGATTTGTGTGGCGTAGGTAGGAGTATACCAGAGGGGATATCTCTGGTATACTCCTACCTACGCCACACAAATCAAGCTTAAAAGTTGTTATTTTTTTAACCCTTTCAGAACCAATGACTTGTCATTTAGTGTATATTACTGAACAATATTAAACAGTTTTGGAAGTGGAGCCCAAAAAAGAACTCACACAAATGTATGGGTTGGTATGCATCTGACAGAAAACGCGTTAATCTTTGAATTTCAGTTATGTATTTATTTCATATTGTTTTATAATATATATTGTTTTAAATAATATAAATAAGGAACACTTCAGGCTTTTTTAAAAAACGATAAAAATAAATAAATAATTCATTAAAATATCAGATTTTTATCACACTATTCTGTTGTGTGGAAAAGCTTAAAACAATTTTTCCCCTGGGCCACGCACAAATAAATATTGCATTTTTCGCACCTCGTTCGAGTCCAGCTGGTACACGCTTTCAAGCGGCACATTCTTGCGTTTTTCAAATTGTCTACTACTGGCCAATGGTTCGACTCGTCAAACCTTTTGCTGGGTCCTGGCAACGGCGCACATGTCTTTGTAGAGCTCGTTTGGGCTTCCGTTTCTTCTTCATCCTCAGAATCTTCCCTTTTGCGTTTCGAGATAAGAGCCTCCGCAATATCTAATATAAAATGAAGTAAATCCAATACCTTTTTACTGGAAACGTTCTTCAGCTTGCAGTCCATTCTGTATTCAAACCAGCTATTCACAACAGCTAAGTCAATAAAATGGAGTGCTACTTTGAGGGTCCACTTATTTGTTTTGATCCAGGTTCGGTAGCATTCCATTAGCTTGTCACATACGTCCACCCCCCCATGTTGCGTTGTATTCTTTTACAATAGAAGGACAATTCCACTTTTGAACAAGCTATACATTTCGGTGAATTCAGCTGTTATTTCGAAGTGCTCTTCGTTGAAATACCGCTCGAAGTAACGGATTGGAAGGAAAAGAGGATGTGTAGCCATAACAGGAGCAGAATTTTCCCTTTTGCGCAGACTCAAATTCAGAAACTTTCCACATCATACGTCTTTGAGTTTCTACTTCTTACTTTTGTCCTAGTAGAGTCTCATCTTCTACTTCGTTTCTGACTCTTCAAGAGTTTCTTAATTAGTTTGAGGATTAAAAGCCTCAACCTCATCTTTATTGTCGTCAGACTCAGAAAAGGCTTCTACGTCAGACCCTTCAGCTAGAAGGTTCAAGACTTCTTCCATCGAAATGGTAAACTTTTCCTGTGAGACAGAAAAACACGCATAGGTTGAGTGCTAGGTGGCACAATTGTGTGGGTCTTATTTTACATGCATATATTTTCCTTGCACAAATCGAAAGGGTTTTAACGGAAATATGTTTAATCAATATTCATTTATAAAATATCAAAAAACGGACTTTCAATTTTTACAGATATTATAAAAGATCTATACTTACGTTGGCTTCTTCTCGGCAATCCTGACATCACGTCTTTATCACTTCACTGTTTGCACAAAAATGACAAAAGCCATTGAACGGGATATACAAAACACAAGAAAACTAGAAAACTTGCCTTAACGAAGTAGAACAAAGCGAAACACGAATGCGAAAATGAGGCAAAATTACCCACACAAATGTGTTATAGGACACTGAAAGGGTTAAATGCCTACCCTCGATATGAAGTGGTTAAGATTGTAATGTATGTACTAAAGTACCTATTTTGTTTGCTTTGTTGTTCTTAGTGAAATAAATAAATTGTGACCAAACTCGAACTCTTCAAGCAACGTCTTGACTGGATTAGCAATGATAATTTTAAACTACAATATAACGTTTATATATCTGTTTATTTTGGGACGTTTCGGGTAATCTTAGATGGTTAACACTGACGACTAATGTGTGTAAGACATTGTCATTCATACGCATGAAGAGGAAATCGTGTAAATAATATTTTCTACAATTTCGTTGTCCAGACGTGCGTGCTGATTACTCCTTCAGCGCCAAGGATTTTGTGTGGTTTTGCCCAGAACTATAGGTACGGCCGGCAGAGTGGCATCCTGACTCTGACAGCTTTACCCACATGAACGCACCAAATATTAAAATTCTATCAACACCACCTTGGAGCGCTGATAGTCTCATTTGCAAACAAAATAAGTTGCCCCATCGGTGCACTATCCAAAGTTCATAGCAATGCACTGTGCCAGACCAATTACATTGAAACACATTTCGTGTGTTGCCATCTAGCCAAGTCATCACCGCCAATATGTCTAACGATATAAGATACAAAATATTCATTGACATGTAAAACACGTTTTCTCAACGAACCAAACCTTTAAAATAAATAATTAATTCACAAATTACAAAAGTAACAAAAGAACTGATATGGTGAAAGCCCGAGTTAAACTTCTTCGCCAAGTAAGAATTAGTTAAGATCGACATGTATTCAAGAACGGTTTCCTTTGTGACATTGTTCGGTGTGGTTCAGGCGGCCTTCATGACAAGTTCTGAAATAGATCTGAAAATTGTCGGCGGTGAAGAGGTTGACGCGCATTCATACCCTTACCAAGTGGGCATTGCTATGAGACAACCCCCAGAAAGGTCTGGTTGGTGTGGTGGTGCCTTAATATCGCAGAAATTTATCCTTACTGCTGCACATTGCTTAAAAGGGTAAGAGTTTTGTAAAAGAAACTGCAAACAGTTTAATTCACTTTAATTTTTAGAATACAATTAGCCACCGTTTTCATTGGTGCCCATGACGTGCATAACCTCACATCTAGCCCCAATGCCATTGCTATAGATATACAACAAAGTGATATGCTTTTGCACGCTCGTTGGTTGCCAAGATATGTGATTAATGACATTGGACTGATCCGACTACCTGAACTCATTCCATTAAGCGGTAAGTGTGACCAGCCCCGCAAATCTCATTGAAACAGCGTACATACTACCTACACTGCTTTCCTAACAGATTCCATTCAACCGATTGCTCTACCGACCGCACAGACTGTGGTTAGTCCTGGACAAAAACTCGTGGCCACTGGTTGGGGACGTACATCGAAAAACATAACAATTTCCCGTCCTTCAAAATTGCACTTTGTCGAATTAAAGGTAGAACCAGATACTACATGCAAAGGTATCTTCTTCTACTACAACTCTTCGCTGAACATCTGCCTTGAGGGACATCCCGAGAAGACTACTTGTCGTGGGGACTCTGGTGGACCAATTGTTATCACAGACGAGAAAAGTGGGACGCGCACTCTGATTGGTATTACATCCTACGGGAGAAAGTGTGAAAATGTGTCTGTCCTAACGAGGGTGGCATCATATCTGGATTGGATATCTCAGCGGACTGGTTTGATGTGATAGTTTAAACTCTATAATGGAACTAAGTTCATATAAAGAGATCTGATAGAGTAGCAAGTAGTGTTATCATTTAGTGTGGGAAAGCGGACGTGAAGAGTGAATGGAACCTTACGCCTGGTTAGACACTGAAGCGGGCAACCCATTATGTCGGTATCGTGTTCTGGTTTAACACTTGGCTGAATTTGTATGTACTCGTATTTTCCTCCGCTTGTTTAAAATGTTCCAATGCGATAATGTTGTTGAACAAAGTGGTTATGGTTTGCTTTCTTAAATCTATTTACGGTGATGATTAAGTCTGATTGTGAATATTTCATCAGAATGCTTGACCTTCGGTTACAAATGGCGACCGCCATGCCTATTTCTTTTATCAAAAGGTCTTAATCAAAAATTATGTGGTAAAATCTCTTAAAAATCGAGAGTACCTTCTGATCAAAGAGTACTCGCAATTTCCCATTCAAACAAACCGCACTTGAGATATTGTCAAAAGCTTTTTTTTTTTAGGTTGGTACATCTGTGATCTGGCGCTCAAATATCTGTTTGGGCGCCATTTGTCGGAAGTTTGTGCGTGATAGCTTTGTAAATAAGTCAGTGTTTGTTGTGTTCTGCGAATTTCGCAATGTCAAATTTAGTTGACCAAAAAGTTTGCCTGAAATGTTGTGTTTCTAAGAAAATATCATATGCGGAAGCGTTGAAAATATTAACGGTAGCCTACGGGGACTCGACAATGTCGAGAACACAAGCATACGAGTGGTACAAAGAGTTTAAAGCGGGCCGGGTTGGTTGATGATTTCGGTCGTCCATCCACCAGTATGACTGACGAAAATATCGAAAAAGTTAAGAAAATTGTCTTCGCAGATCGTCGTGTGAGCATCAGGAAGATAGCAGCCGATCATGGTGTCTCATTCGGATCGGTGTAGAGGTCTGTGCACGATGTTTTGAGCATGAGGCGAGTTGAAGAGCGGCTTGTGCCGAGAGTGCTGAATTTGTTGTACACACATCTCATCTTGTACGGGACTATTTGATCAAAAATAACATTCATACCGTTCCGCAAGCTCCGTATTGACCTGACATGGCTCATTGTGACTTTTTCCTATTTCCACGACTCAAGTTACCACTTCGCGAAAAGTGTTTTGAGACGAGTGAGGCGATAAAGGAGAATTCCCAGAAGGAGCTGAAGGCGATTCCAAAATCGGCATGGAGATAATTTTGAAGAGAATAAAATGAATATCGATAAATAATTCAACCGTTTTTGTTCTATTGAAGAATTGCGGAAACTTTTTGATCAGAAGGTACATATATTCTCTGCGTAGAAAAATTTCATTGCGTTTATACCAAAAGATAGAATATCATGCATGTTTTTAAATGAGTCTTGACTCTTATATCTAATTTTATTCACAAAATGTTACTTAAGTGACAGCCCATCATTTATAAACTCGCAGTATAGAAAAGAATTCTTAACATCCAAGTATAGCAGGATCTTTGTGCACACAGTTTTTCGCTGCAATTCACAACATCTTCCAAACAACCATAAACCGTGGGTACAAAACCTGCTTTTTTACTTTTCATTGGCTTACTTTTAATATTATAATCTAGTTAAGTTATTTAGTGGCTTTTTATCCATTTCGAAGGGATTACACGAAAAATAATAAGAAGGGTTCAAAGTCTACTTTTTTTGATTTGACCTACTCGTGATTGAGTGATTATTGTAAAGTGTGATTCAACTGCTGATATTTTTAATATAATTTTCAATATAATTTTGAGACATTTACATTAAACATGGGAAATGCTATCGGCTCAGTGGGCACCACGGCTGGCTTTGCAAACTTCTGCCCTTTTGATGAAACTTTCAATCAAGGAAGTCACGACGCTGTTCATGGTCTGCTGGCTTCAATTTCTGAGTCAATTAGATCTTGTAGGCATGCTGATGCAGATCTTTTATTAAAATGAGCTGCGTGGAGTTGTATGAAAGGTTAAATTGCTGTGAATGATGGCAAATGGATTTGTATGTATTGTCACGAATACGAGGACGCACTGGTCTTTGGACATATTTGATTCCTTAACCGCTGCACGAGATGGACGGTCGTATGTATACCAATACTATTTCACAATGCGCGAATCATGTTAGTCAAATTTTTCCCATTTCGAAGATTACGAGTAGAAGTTTTAACAATTAAATTTCGTATACCGTCCCATAACTACAAATGTCAAATATCAGCGGTTTATATTTGACAGAACCACAGTAATGACAGATTTAAATTATAGATTCCAATTGAATGGCCCTTTAGAAGGTAATTCTTTTACAGCTGTATTCAATTGGAGATCTAAAATATTCCTTTAAGTGAGATGTCCTCACCTAATGCAGGAGGAGTTTGATAAGCTTCCGCGACGGTGCTGCCATCACAGTTTGGTAATTGATGATGCACTTACGCATACCAAATAAACCAATAACTACAATAGATGTCTACCACAAAAATTAAGGCTGTCCAACCACAAGGAGAAGAGAAGTTAACCTATTCAAGTCCTCAAAATCATTAAGTATCTGAGAATATCCGATATTGTTCTTGAGCTCCTTTAACGTTGTTGGTTTGTTGGCATAAACCAACGACTTAACGTAACCCCATAAAAAGAAATCCATCTGCGTTAAATGACATGAGCAAGCTGGCCATTTGACCGGACCATTTCTCGAGATTACACGATTACTGAACTTCCCCTTCAATAGATCAATTGCTTGACCTGCTGTGTGGCATGTGGCACCATCTTGTTGGAACCACATATCACTGATATCAAGTCCATTCAATTCTGGCCAAAAATAGTCTTCAACATGGCACGATCTACATTGGCATGTTCCAACGGCAACTTTTGGTGGATACAGTGGAGTCTCTTGAAGCACATGTGGGTTTGTTGCTGTCCAATAATGCATATTTTGCTTATTGACAAAGCCATTAAGTCAAAAATGAGCTTCATCGCTGAAGATGATTTTTCAACGAATTTCAGGATTTTCAAATGATCAAGAGGCTTCAGTTCTGAGTTAATTTGATCTTGTAACAGTGATGCCCAATTCCTGTGAACGGTGTGGAATTGACTGATTTGGCTCATTTTGAACTTAAGCACTTACGTCTGGTGGGATGATTATTACGACCGAAAATTGGAGTAAACGCTCTTAAAGTTGCGACCACCAACTCAGTATTTCGGTAGTCGTTTTTAATAATTTCCAAACGTAGCTCGTTCGTGAACTCCACTATAATAAGAATGTAAACCTTGACTGACGTTTTGACATTGACAGATCATAAAATGGATTTAAGGGTACGTTTGTATTAAAATACGAAATTGTCATGTCCCCATTGGAAAACCCTTTACATACTCGTATGTACATCGATTGCTATTACAACTGAGAGTATAGTTTCTGCAATGGTGTTGCTGAAGAAATACACTGCCGCCGATGTTCAATCCCGCGTGTGATATGATATATAATGATTAACTGCTTACTAATCATTTCAGAGTTCTAGACGTCAATAGTAGATGACAAGCCGTCCTAGAATACTATAATGACCTCCGTTTTCAGCAGCCGCTACACAAGAGAAAACACTAGAAGACGAGTTCAAACAATTTTGAAAGTTCCGGCAATCTTCTACTATAGAAGCCAGCTAATTTACATAATGCCAACAATAATATATTCACTACCCAAGCAACCTGAAAAGCATAAAAAACGTAAAAAAAAAAGGAAATAAAATCGCACTTTCTGAACTTAAATTCTATTACCTAAAATCGAGATTAGAAATTTAAAAATATGAAAAGTATTTTGTATAGAATTCTGAATATCTACTTAAGAGTAAAATAGTATTTAGTTGTTCAACCACTTGCAGATAAGCCATAAGCTTTATGGGTAACACAAGAAAGTGTAACACTTCGAAGAGAAAATAGAAAAAAAACTCTGTTAAGGAAATATAATAATAATAAGAGCTATTTTAGCCGTAATGATCGTTTGCTTTTTAGCGCACTCAAACCCATGTATTCGTAATTTTTTATTTGGGCATTATGTCGTATTTAAGACTTTGATTATTTTTGTATTACAACTTTTGCTACTCTATTCTGCTACGGGAAATAGTTTGATAGTGACAGCTCTGAGTATAACTGTAGTTAACAGTTAATAAGGCCTTTTTGGCATGTTGTCATACCCACGCTTTGAATTAGTTAAGAATTTGAACATTGTATAAGTTAATGCACGACGATGAAGGTTTTATTCGTGTCCTTTCTTCTGTTCACGCCACTTGTGGTCGCCGATGACCTACAACCACTATATTTGCAGCCTAAAATAGCTATCAGGCTCCAAAATACTACTGGTGCCAAACCAACCGTGTTAGAATAATATAAAAATTAAAAAATAAAATAAATTAAGCTTTTGTTTCGGTACTTTAATTTCAAATAAAGCTGTCCCATCCGCTGCACATTGTTATGATATCAGCGTTACACCTACGTTTTTCAGAGTTGCTATGAAATGGAATTATTTCTAGGTTCAGTTTTGATTAGTGTTAGTAAGTCGAGCAGAGTATCGCTTATAGTTCAGGAAAAAAAAGAAAATATTTTTATAATTTGTATAATTACTCGTATTCTGCCTCAGTCAGTTGAATTTAACGATAAGTCATACATTTTTCCAATTTATCAGCACGTAGCATATAAAATAAATAGAAGATTTGAATACAGTTTTCATAAATTTATTTCTTTATTTAAAAGTTTTTGTTAATCATCGAAATAATAGCCCCCGATGTTTCCATCCACACATTTTTCATGCCACCATCCCACCTTCATCCGAAAAGCCCAATTTTTCGAAAATTGATTTTCGAATTCGAAATTCGAATATAAACGTGGATTCAGCACACAAGCACAATATTTTCGACGTTAAAATTATTGCGATTCGAGTTATTTCGAAAATATCGATTGACCCCACCTTCTTCCGAAATTGCGCTTTGTACCCCGGCAGCGAATGGTTCTGAGAAAAGGAGCTCTCTTATTTGAAAAGAGCCAACAATTATGAAAAATCATCATTGTCATCATCAATTTTAAAAACAAACTGTTAGCTAGGACTAACTAATAGCTAATAAATAATCACGCAAAAACCTTATGGTACTGCACTTAACAATTCCTTAAATAAATTCTTGGCGTTTTCTAGAACAATCTTCATGTTTATGTATACATTTATGTCTAGTGGTTAAACTCCAAAATCACTAGACACATTTTTATTATGGTAAGGGCGCCAAAAATTCAGTGGCCTACTCTAAGCAAATCTGTAAATCCAGCACTGCCCCAGATCGATTGAATGACTCCACTGCGTAGTGTGTTCCACGTGTTTTACGTGTAAAATCCTATTTCAATTTACTTCACTGCGTAGGTATCGACCTGCTGATAAGAACAGAATTAATTGTTTTCACTTTCAATTTAATATCTTTATTCCGCAAAATTTTTTAGATCTTTGACCCATGTTTTAATTTGTATCGTTCAAATCGGTCAACAACTTGATCTACCGTAAACCAAGTGCATTAGAGATTACACATTAATATTTTATATAAAAGAGTAGGTTTTATTAAGAATCTGTACATTGTATACTCGTAAGCTTTCCCACAATGAAGAACGTCGTAGTCGTTTGTTTTCTTCTGTTCACGCTTGTGGTCGCCGATAACCTACAATCATTATATTTGGAACATAAACTTCCTTTCAGTCCTCGAAATACTCCTTCCAATGTGGGTCGCATCACTGGTGGATCACCAGCAGTTTTAGGACAATTTCCATTCCAAGCTGGACTAAAAATATCAGTGATAAATTCAAATAATACAGCTTTTTGTGGCGGTACTTTAATTTCAAATCGAACTGTTGTCACCGCTGCACATTGTTGTGAAATGTGGGTTTTACCTAAGTCTTTCAAAATTGTTTTATTGATTATTATAACCAGTTTGTACTCTCCACAGTGCTACACAAATTCAAGTAATACTAGGTTCGGTTTGGATCCTGCAGGAGACTGAACCGTCCAGGGAATCGCAAATAGTTGCCCAGGAAAATATAATAATACACAATCTTTGGAATACATCGACTTTGGAAAATGACATTTGTTTACTTATACTGCCTGTGGCTGTCGAATTTAACGGTAAATAGAAAATTTTTCCAATTTGTTTGAATTTAAAAAAAAAAAAAAAAAAAAAATATTTTGAAGATGCAATTAAGCCTGCTAAACTACCAGCCGATGATTCGAAAAATTACTTTGGAAAAGCGGTAACTGCCTCGGGCTGGGGGCTAGACAGCGACAGTAAGTAAATTCCACAGGCAAAATAAGATCAGCTAAAATATAAGTTTGTAATTACACTATAGCTGCAACATCAATCAGTCCGATTCTCCGATACGTGAATTCAAAAATTATATTAAATCCGATATGCAATGTTTTTTACCTTGGTTCCATTAAAGACACAAATATATGTATGAATGGATTGGGTGGAAAGTCGACTTGCAATGGTGATTCTGGAGGTCCGTTAGTTACGAACGATAATGATAAGGAATTGATTGGTATCACATCATTTGGAATCATCCTTGGCTGCGAATTTGGATGGCCACCCGCATTTACACGAGTCACTAAATATTTGGTTTGGATAGGGGATAATAAGATCTGAAATGTGACAGTTATATTATATTATCCAATTATTATATTTATCCAATTAATTACGAGTATTATGTAGAGTTACGTTTCAAAATAAAGTCAGAAGTATTTGCTTTGTGAGACGAACTTTTCAAATTTTTGTTTTGTATGTTAATTTTTTTTTTTTGTTCGGGTCAGAAAACCCTGCATTGGAGCACTCAGACGCAACTGGTCCATTGTACTACCAAGAAACAAATCAAGTTTTATCCATTTTAATGGAATTTCCATGTTTTCCAGAGAAAGTTGGGTAAACGCTTCAGTAATGAGAAGCTGAGAAAATCTCCTCTCATTCCCCATGATTCCAATGTGGCCTGGGATCCAAACAAGAATCACCGAGTTTAGCTTTGTGACCTAATTGAGAGAGTTCTTGCATTCTAGAACTACCGTGGAAGTGGTTAAAGGGTTGAACAAGGCCTTAAACGCAGCCTGACTGTCACTACAGTCGCAAATACTTCGACCCTTTCACTTATTCCTTACAACATAGTTCATGGCCATTAGAAAAGTCTCCGTTTGGAAAACAGACGCATATTTGCCTAACGGAAAATGTAGCCAGATATTGTCGTCCTCCAAGAAGACACCAGTACCAGACCCCTGACAAGTTTTGGAGCCACCCGTAAGATTTGGCTACAATTTCTTCCTGGTTAAGATTTTGGAACTTTTAATTTGCGCAACAATCGAAGTTCTGGTGTCATGGTCATCAAAAGTCTTATGTGTGTTGTACCAAAAGCTACCTCGCCTAAGACGATAGATTGCTTTGATAGTACTGCTTATGATATAAGTATCAAGACGAGGTGGATTGAGCAGTGACACTAGAGCAGAAGCCAGGCGTACTCGGAAAAGCTCTCGTGCAGCCGAGACAAGCAGTTCTTTGAAGTTTAGTGCAAAAGACAATCACATATTTACGCGAAATCCCATTCCACCAAACAACCGACGCTTATGCTAGAAAAGGTGTAGATGTACATAGATCCAGAGAACCTTTTTCGGTGATAAGCTCCATGTCTTACCGAAAGGACTATTACACTGCCAGAAAACTGAGAGCGCATTCGACTCGACATGTTTTGACCAAAGGAGCTTTTTATTAAGGATTACTCCTAAATATTTGGCTTCATTGGAGATCCGAATAAGGGCGTCCTTTAGCACTGGCCGAGTCAGACCGGTTAAGATCCTTCTTCTCGTAAGAAGAACAACTTTAGATTTGAGAGGATTGACCGAAAGCATATTCCTAGTGCACCCTTCATATATCATATCCAGAGCCATTTAGGCTTATGTTGTATACTGAAATAAGTTGTAAAGGTTACCGTGAAGTAGTTACCATGAAGTGGTGCCTTTATGAGAGAAGTTAGTAAAAAAAAAAAACTGTGCAAAGTGCGGATTTAAAAAGTAATAAGAAGGATGATGGAATCCTAAGCTAAAGCTAGATTAAAGTTGTATCACATAAATAAAGCTTTAAGAACCAACGAAGAAGCAGACTGGGAATCCTATAAAGAAAGTAAAAGAGGCTTCAAGAAGCTCACCAGGGCTGCTAAAAGGGAATCATGGAAAACTTTCTGCACCAACATATGCGATAATAATGGAGCAGCGCGATTAAAGAAGATCCTGTCCAAGAAACCACCAAGTTATCAACTTCTACAGGCGGGTAATAACTTGGCAACCGCAGCTGATACCTTGGAGACGCTGATGTGTGTACACTTCCCAAACTGTTTCAGCGAGGCAGCTACACCTTCCAAGCGTGGGGTCACTCGAACTGATACAAAATGGGAAGACACTGAGAACCTAGTTGATGCAGATAAAGTGACCTGGGCTATTAACTCATTTGCGCCATACAAATCTCCGGGCTTGGACGGAATACTTCCCATCTTCTTGCAAAAAGGGATAGAATTAGACACCTTAAAGTAAACCCTGGTCAATATCTTCAGGGGATGTCTATATCATGGATACACACCAACACAATGGCAAGAGGTGAGGTTGGTGTTCCTACCGAAACCCGGGAAAGATTTGTCGACAGCAAAGGGCTACAGACCTATTAGCCTAACGTCCTTTTTACTAAAATCAATGGAGAGAATCTGTGATAACTACATCAGAACACAGACTACAATTCCGCGGCTGTGTCCTAATCAACACGTATATCTCAAAGGAAAATCAGTTGAGACGGCACTACACCAGGTTGTATCCACAATAGAAGATGCTTTTGAAACCAAGGAATCAGTCGCAGGCGTTTTTCTAGATATCGAAGGGGCATTTAACAATGTGAAAACTCAAAAAATTGTGGAGGCACTCTCGATATACTGTAATAACCAAATAATAAACAATTGGCTAGAACACATGCTTACAAACCGCATTATCACAGCTTCACTGGGAGACGACACAAGAAGGGGAACAGTCCGTACGGAAACACCACAGGGGGGGATAATATCTCCTTTTCTGTGGGTGCTCACAATGGACAACCTTTTAAAAGCACTGGATGGAACCTGTGCGAAATGTGTAGCGTACGCAGATGACCTAGCCGTTCTGATAAGAGGTAAGCACCTGAACATCATAGGAGAGCTTATCCAAAACACCCTTCGAATCATAAAAGAATGGGCGGAGGAGAGTGGATTAGAAATAAATCCAAATAAAACGGAAATGGTTCTCTTTACAAAGAAAACCAAAACTAGTGACTTTCACATTCCACAACTCGGAGGAGTATCGCTACAACTCCGCGACAGCGTCAAATATCTGGGCATTATATTAGACAGGAAACTGACCTGGAGAAAGAACCTGGAAGAAAGAGTCACCAAAGCAAAGAGAGCATATTGGATATGCAGGAGGGCCATCGGGAAGTCATGGGGCTTAAAACCGAAACAGGTCCACTGGATATACGAATGCGTAATAAAACGCATCATCTTCTACGGAGTAGTTGTATGGTGGCCAGTGATGAGCAAAAAGTATGCAAGAGATTTGCTAACTAAGGTGCAGTGTATGGTCTGCCTGGGTATTACCGGAGCACAATCCTCAACACCAACCGCGGCCATGGAAGCGATACTTAACATTCTACCAGTGCACCTCGAAGCGAAAAAGATTGCCGGTATTTCAGCCTCACGGCTTAAAACTATCGGCCATTTCACCGGTGGTGCAAATACGGGACATCGAAAAATCACCGAAATGATAAGAGTAATGACACCACTCATCGATTGCCCCAGTGATGTTGTTGGGAAATCATACACATTCTCCAACAACTTCGAAACAATTTTTCCCGCAAGAGAATATTGGACATATGAAAGAACGACAAGAAACTCCAATGGGATATCGGTTTATACAGATGGCTCTAACATATCAGGGGAATCAGGGGCTGGCATCTTTAGTGATAACCCACCGATTGAACTTGCTATTCACCTAGAACCATTTGTATCGGTGTTCCAAGCAGAAGTCTATGCAATTATGAAGGCAACCGAAATACTCGCAGAAGACACCAGCGAAGAAAGGCAAATTGACATCTGCTCGGACAGCAAAGCAGTAATTAGCGCGATCACAAACCCCATGTCGAAACCACTACTAGTAAGGGAGTGCAAAACTAAATTGAACTTACTTGCCAGACGCAATAGAGTCCGTCTCACATGGGTACCGGGGCACGAGGGTGTACCGGGCAACGAAAAGGCAGACGAACTAGCAAGGAAAGGAGCAGGCAATACAGAACTGAACCCGGATAGTACAATAGGGGTCCCTCTGACAACTATTAAAACAATAATCAATGATAAGATACGACAGGAGTTCAATAACTACTGGACGAATCTAGACACGTGCAAAGTGGCTAGATCTGTAATAACCAAACCGAGTAACAACACAGCAAAAAGAGCTCTTAACTCAAGCAGAACACAATTGAGATTGATGGTGGGACTTTTAACAGGGCACATCAATCTCAACAAACATTCGTTCAGACTCGGGATAGCTGATACAGCAATCTGTGCCAACTGTGAAGAGGAGGAGGAAGATATAGAACACTTCCTCTGTCACTGCCCCGCTACAGCGAGGCTAAGGCTGAAAATTCTGGGATCTCCAAGGATTCCGGATATTACACACCTCAATAAGAAAGGAATCGGGGATATACTGGAGTTCGCCAGACGAACACTAAGATTCCCCGATCACTATACGATATAGTTGAGACTACCCATGATCCCTAGACCTAAATCCTCTCAATACATAATTCCCAAAACACATCACTATTCCTTACAGTTACGCAGATGAGGCGAACACAACAGGCCCAATGGAGGCCTAAGTGAAGAGCATAAGCTCACCCTCTCAAACCAACCAACCAACCAAAGTTGTATCAGAATTTCCACCAGGTTTGATCTAATCGTGTTCACTAGCTTCTTCTTCTCAAATTTTATAATGTCTTGCTTTAGCATGAGTTGCCTATATTTTTTTTTTTTTTTTTGCTACGCGTGCAATACAATGGCATGAAGGAATCCATATCATCAGTTTTTCTTGCACTTATGAGGGCAAATATTTTCGATCTCGAGACTTTGGTCAAACTTTGGCAAACAACAAACTCAAAAAAGTATGTCTCGCAGTTCTGTCCGTATGTCTGTCCGTAAATCAGATTTAGGATTTTTATGTGAAATTGGAATTTTCATTTTAACAATTTTTTTTTACCGTTTTTTAATGAATTTTAGGAACAATTTTGCTTAATTGCTTAAATTTGAAATCTGAACAATTTACGAGCGAACACCACACATGGAACAAGTATAAGCAACGCATTCGTACCCTTTATTTAGCTATTTCAACCAGCGTCTAAGAGCATGTGGATTTGTTTTACACGGTGCGCTATTCTTGAAACTTTAAGCCACTACAACTTGGAAAGCAGCTGTTTTCGTGGATTTTAATTTACCTATTTGTGATATGCGGCAAAAAATTACGTCGATTAAAAGAAAAAAACAAGTCTGCGCTGACAGAAGACTTACAGCCTTGATACACTGATGTTTACATACGTAACCAGACTACCTAGAGGATAACATGCTAGTCTCTCCGAGAAGATATCTCTGCCTAGTTATTTTCCCCTTATTTTTTATCGAGAAGTGAAATTTTGTTTGTACATTTCTTTTCATTGGAATATTTATCTCTTTTATTTTGTTTTTCACCATTTCCAGGATTTTCCTATGTCCATATATGGCATTGCGCTAGTGCCTTTCAACATTTCGATGCAAACAAAGTGCCGAAGATGCCCCAGTAGATTTGGGAATTCCAAGAATCACTCCCATAGCACATGTTGGAATAGTACCTGCGTATCGTACCTCATCCCCATGCATGAAATACCTTATTCAAATGCTTATTTTATGGTTCTTATGACTTTTCTGCTACCACACCACCGAGGCATATGTCAAATGGGTCTCACTATTATCATGTAGTACATCCAATAAGCTGGCCTTGGTGAACTCCTTCACACTGATATAACGCCCTTTTGCCCTGCCATACCTTCTCTTCTTTTGCTCAAGCCCTTCTAGGAGAAACTTAACAGTAATGTTCTACAGAGTAAAGGCTAAACTGTTATATTCGGAAGCAATCGGAAGCTAATGCCATAATTCTACGTTAAATTTTCTTCAGTACTGCTCAGTACTTGCTCAAGTAGCCCATAATAGGCGTATGTGTTCGGAAGCAACTGTCACATCGCTTTGCCTGTCATTTAAGCTGTTGAATATTTTTTACTTGTGTTGACAAATGAATAGTTTAAATAACGGTACTTGAGCCAAACAGTGACGACTACAGTGACGACTACAGTAAGATCCGCTCCGACTTTTGGAATATGTGGGATATGCTCGACTGTATCGGCGCGATTGATGGCAAACATACTTCAATTAGGTGTCCTCCAAAAAGTGGAAGCCAATACTTTTGCTACAAAAAGCATTTTAGTATTGTATTAATGGCTGTATGTTATGCTAAATACCGGTTTACATACGTAGATATTGGCGCATATGGGAGTCAAAGTGACGGTGGTATGAAATATATACAATATGTTGCGGCTCCAATCTAATAGTAGATACTTTTGAAATCTTTTACTGGTGTTCTTCAAGGAAGTCGATTTGGGAAAAGGCTTTTGAACAATAGCCTTCCAATACCTGCCGCGAAAAAAATTCCAAACACGCAGGCGAGAATCCCCCACTATTTCGTTACAAATGCTGCCTTTCCATTGAGAATGAACCTAATGCGATCTTATTCAGGTGTGCTATTGCCAGCAGACAAAGAAAATTTCAACAAACATTGAGAACAGTTTTGGAATACTAGTCTCACGTTGGCGCATATTGCTCACAATACTGTACATGTTCCCAAAAAATGTATCCAAGAAATTCATTTTATTGTCCTAACAACTATGTGGATTGGGAGGACTTGGATGGCCAACATAACTATGCATTGTGGCGAAGTGAAGTCCGAAACAACCTCGCAGCCTCCACTGCCAGAAGGTCTGTCCTCCTTGCGCAGTTATCGACCGAACTTCTCCCTGAGATGTGTCCATTTCGTTTTGCATTCCGAAGCTCTAACCATCCAATTGCTAGGCATTTACATTTGGAACAAAGTATATTTGGATGCATTTAGTTACCTGTTTTGTTGGTTTATCTAGCTACACCTTCCTACGCCTTTTCCTTCTTCAAACAAGATTTATCAGCAATGAAAGAAAATCGTAGTCCTCTGCGCAAGCCATTTTTTTTTTAATCTCGACGTGCGTAAATGAAATCTGAAAACAATTATTCATTTGAAAGGATAATTTTATTAATTGCAAATGAACTTACCTTATAAATAACGAAAACGAAATTTCTCTGTTTACGAACTTCGAATTTTAAATTTACACAGCTGTTAAAGTCAAATGTCAAATTTTCGTTCGAAAGAGCGAATCCATTCGCAAGTTAGCAAAAGTGAACGAAAACTTAACGAATCGAAGCAAAAAACTATTATGGGCCCACAATACAAATGCTTTGTATCCGCACTGTTTCGGAAGTGGTCGTACGAAACCATTCTTCTATTATAGTTCAGCCTTAAGGGGGGGAAAAAAACGCTACCCTGTGGACAATCTCTACTAATTTTATACGGAAGACATGAACTTCCCTTGTAACTAAGATAATCGTATTGTCATTCTACGTCATTCCACAGCAAATTTCAGATTTTCGAAGCATATTTTATCGAAGACAACCAATCTTCCTTCCTGTCCAATTACCGACCTATTGCACTTACGTTCCTTCTTTCCAAGGTCATGGAAACGCTGATAAATCGTCAGCTTATGAAATGTCTCAATTCACGAAAACTCCTTAATGACCGGCATATCTCACAGAGATGTGGAACCAATTTCTCCATCACTTAGGCGAAACTAAGATGGTTACGCTTGATATTTCAAAAGCATTTGACAGAGTTTGGAATCAGGTTCTTTTGTCGAAAATGCGTGCATATGGCGTCGATAAGTCTCTTCTTCAATGGATTATAAATTAAATCTGCAACACACCAAATAAATGCTGGTGTTCCTCAGGGATCTGTTTTGTCTCCGACTCTCTTTCTTATTTTTATAAATGCTCTCTTGTCTGCAACTTTTAATTCAAACTATTCCTTCGCTGATGACAGTACCCTCAGTTTTTTATATTCGTTCCCGAACTCACGTCCTTGCTCTTCAGCCCTAGAAGAGGAACGAAAACGTATGTTAAACACATTAAATTCCGACCTGGACAGCATAATCAAATGGGGTTCAACCAACAGAGTGGAATTTAATGCTTCCAAAACACAATGTTGTCTTCTGTCTCTGAAGAGAAACCATAACCCACAACCATTATCCATGAATGGTACTTGCATCGCTGAAACCGAAAGACTTGCTATTCTCGGAACGAGTATGTGTATTAATAATCATCTTCGATGGAATGATCACATATTCAAGGTCGCCAAAAAACGCTGCAAAATGTCTAGGATTCCTTAAGCGGGGCAAGGAATATTTTACCCCGTTTGATCTTGCACAAACTAGACAAGGTACCATGCGAACCAGTGGTGAACCATGACAGCTTATTTTTGAAGTTTGAATACGTGACCAGTGTATACTCGTAAGAGAAATACTCGTACCTGTATAAGTATAGATAGGTTCCTTTTGATGCCACGTAACTTGCTATAGCCCGCCTATTGGCTAATTTTGGAAATAATTTTTAGAAATCGAAGTGAAAAGCATTCCCACTCAACTTATAGACTGTGAGCCAATGTTTGGACCCAATTTTTATAGAATGACCTGGAAATAAATTTTACCCGGAACGACGCTAGTTAGGCTGTGCAGCAATGCTTTTGGTTATTGTGAACTACATACCTAAAGTGGGAACCTAATCATTTTTACAAAGCATTTCAATTTGACGAGTTTTTTTTTTGTAAACTTAGCTTTGTGCCTCCTCTAGATTGCTATAGAAGAAACTGCTTATGTGCCCTACTCCAGCGCTAGCTATTCATTAACATTCACATCATCATATTCATAACTTCACAATATCTGTGCCTGTCTGAATCTGTAATCACTTCCTTAGTTTTCGACGGAGACACTGTCCGCACAAAATACCGATTACCATACTCAGATATTTTCTTTTTAGTCTTAGGATAGTGATGGTTCTTTTAATATCCAAAAGCATGCCATAAGGTTTAGGATACCGTTTTTGGTTAGAAGCTTGAAAGTTCGGGAAAAATGTGAATATAAGTGGAAAACTTGATCGAAACATTTTATCTATGTATCTTCTTTTTTTTGTACGGAAACAGCTTACAGCACTTAAGTGCGTGTGTCGCAGAACTTGAAAACGTCTGCATACTCAAAACCAGACATGTACTTCAAAGCTTAATTTTTCAATTAAAGTACAACTGTACACCTTCTTCAACTTTGAATTAATTCCATATTCAATAGGGCCACTCGAACTAAATCAGACTTATCAGAACTTCAACACGAGAAGATTAGTTTTGCGTGTATAAATATTCTGGGCGAACCAACCGAAATCATCAGTGTTGGAAACATTTCTTCACAATGAAGTTCTTAGTAGCCTTTGCACTTTTTGTAGCCTCTGTGGCAGCTGTCGATTGGGATGAAGTCGCTCCCATGACAGTGGACCACCTTATACCAATCCTTGCACGTGAACCTAGTGATCATAGCCGCATTACCAATGGACAACTGGCAAGACCTAAGCAATTTCCCTACCAAGCCGGTCTGATGCTCCACCTCCAGAAGGGTTCTGCCTGGTGTGGTGGTACCTTGATCTCAAACCAATGGATTCTGACTGCTGCTCACTGTACTGATTCGTAAGTTCTTTTTCTAGTTACAGAAATAGTATTTCTTCTGACCAATGCCATTTGTAGAGTCACCTCTGTCGATGTGTACCTTGGAGCCGTTGATCGTACCAATCGGAATGAGGCAGGCCAAAAGATTATCAAGGTTGACAAGAGGAATGTGATCGTCCACGAGCATTGGAATCCAAGCACCCTGCAGAATGACATCTCTCTGATCAAATTGCCATCACCAGTAGCATTGAATGGTGAGTTAAAGAGTCGTTTTGTTTTCTTCTTCTCTAAATGTGAAACGTTTCTCTTTACAGACCACATCAAGCCCGCTAAATTGCCAAAGATGAATGGCAAATATTCAAACTATGCTGGTGTTAATGCTATTGCTTCCGGTTGGGGAAAAATCACCGATTGTAAGTAGCGCAACTAATCTTTCTTTTCTTTGTGGTTAAATTTAGTTCCGCAATTACAGCTGCATCTGCTGCCACCGATAAGCTTCGTTGGGTTGAGGTGCCAATTATGGCCAACTCTGCTTGCACTACTTACTTCGCTGGATCAGTCAAGGACACAAACATTTGCATTAGTACCAAGGGGGCCAAGTCTACCTGCAATGGTGATTCCGGTGGTCCACTTGTGTTGGCCGATGGTAGCAACACTGTTATTGGAGCTACTTCATTTGGTATTGCCTTGGGCTGTGAGAAGGGATGGCCAGGTGTATTCACTCGTGTCACTTCCTACTTGGACTGGATCGCTAAGAAGAGTGGTGTCGCTAACAAGTAAATAATTTTGAAATGAAATAAATAAATGTTGAGCATAACTAATTTGTGTGTTGTTGAGTTTCTATTTCACGCAATACTGCTATAAGTTAACGTTGCATATAATCGGTTGTAACTGATTGTGTTCGCGTTAATTGACATTTTATTGTTGATAAGAGATATTGGTTGCACTTGCATTCACCAGGTTTAGTTCGAATGGTTGGCTGCACATAAAGAGCTGACAAACTTAGACTAGATTTAAGTCCATTGTCATATCACAATGATCTTGTCAAACTATTCACAAAACCAGTTGGAAAATATCTAACATCCATGATTGCCAGGTTAAGCAAGATTGTCAAAGAGAAGTGCTGCCAAATGGAGATTCTTTTGATGTAGAGGGCTGGGAAATTCGATGCTGGTCTTACAGAAATCGTATAAGTTTCTGCTTTACTTGGCGAGTTCATCGGCCATACTGCTTCCTGAAATGTTCTTGCGCAAAGGTACTCATAGGTTTAGCCGTCTCCCTAAGATAAGCGACATTACCATTAAAGTACTTTTTTTTCATAAAAATTAAATTTCCAAATCACAGAGGATTTACACTCGATTTTTAAAACATTATACTACCAGGCAGAAACATCTTTTTGGTATACAATACGCTCCTATGATCTGGGTGGTGGTAGAAAGGGATACTAATATTTAGACCTTCGGAGAGAACTGCTCTAGTCTGATATCGCTCCAAAGATTTCCAAAGATGTCAACTGATAGCAGATGAAATATAATGTTAAGTGCAGCTGTGGGGCTTTAAAACCCCCCTAACTTCCCTAGATGATTGTAGTAAGCAGCTTTGTCGAAAGTATTCCAAATCCTTGTACTATTCAATTGACTATTGAAACTGTCTCTTTCCATCACCAATATTAAACCGTCCTCCTTAGTGAGTGGCTCGTCATATTTATACGCAGACCTACTCACAATAGTTGCAGAAACTGCGGTATACTTAACAGATGGTGCCATCTACACCTTATATACAGAACCTATGATATGTGATGTTCATGTTACTGATTTGGTGTGTTTGTGTTCTGACATAGTGTAAATGGCATGTAAAATTACAAGCTTTAACAAAGCGTCGAAATGTTGAAAATTTATTATAAAAAATGGTGCATGCGCGTGAAATTGATGGTCGGCATGAGCGTCCTGCCGTTTGTGGTTGAATGGTTTCGTGAAAAATCAAAATCTCCGGATCTGTGACAATGCCAATCTGCATCAAGTCACACGTCTTCCGAAATGAGAGAGGCAAGGCAGTATGGTTGGTTTAAGAGGGTCAGCTTATGCTCTTCACTTAGGCCTCCATTGGGCCCGTTGTGTTCTCGTCATCTATGGAACAGTAAGGAATAGTGCTGTGCTTTGGGAATTATGTGTTGAGATGATTTAGGTATTGGGGTCATGCGGAGTATCAAAGGAAAACTATATCGTATAGTGATCGGGGAATCGTAGTGTTCTTCTGGCGAACTCCAATATATCCCCGATTCCTTTCTTAGATTCCAGGATTTTCAGTCTTAACCTCGCTGTAGCAGGGCAATGGCAGAGGAAGTGTTCTATATTTTCCTCCTCCTCCTCACAATTGGCACAGATTGTTGTATCAGCTATCCCGAGTCTGAACGAATGTTTGTTGAGATTGATATGCCCTGTTAAAGGTCCCACCATCAATCTCAATTGTGTTCTGCTTGAGTTAAGAGCTCTTTTTGCTGTGTTGTTAGTAGGTTTTGTTATTACAGATCTAGCCATTTTGCACGTGTCTAGATTCGTCCAGTAGTTATTGAACTAATGTTGTATCTTTTCATTGATTATTGTTTTAATAATTGTCAGAGGGACCCCCATTGTATTATCCGGATTCAGTTCTGTATTGCCCGCTCCTTTCCTTGCTAGTTCGTCTGCCTTTTTGTTACCCGGTACACCTTCATGCCCCGATACCCATGTAAGACGGACTCTATTGCGTCTGGCAAGTAAGTTCAATTTAGTTTTGCACTCCCTTACTAGTCGTGATTTCGACATGGGGTTTGTAATCGCGCTAATTGCTGCTTTGCTGTCCGAGCATATATCGATTTGCCTCCCTTCGCTGGTGTCTTCTGCGAGTATTTCAGTTGCCTTCATAATTGCATACGCTTCTGCTTGGAACACCGATACAAATGTTTCTAGGTGAATACTCGTAGCGAGTTCAATCGGTGGGTTAGAACTAAAGATGCTTCCGAAACAGTGCGAATACAAAGGATTTGTATTGTGTGACCATAATTTTTTTTTCCTTCGATTCGTTAAGTTTTCGTTTACTTTTGCTCACAAAAATTTGACACAACAGCTCAAATGGCTACTTGAATCCATTATGACATTAGCTTCCGATTGCTTCCGACTATTATAGTTCAGCCTTTACTGTCAACAGGCAAAGGTGTCGATAAATGAAAACTAATTTTTGTTTTGCTCGAATTGGATGATATGGACATACACAATATGTGGTTACAGCAAGAGGGTACTACTTGCCACACAGCAAAAAGTTTGCAGGTCGTGTTATTTCAATAAGAGGTGATGTTAACGACCTTACACTTATTTCCTTAGAGTTTCGTTAAGTCTCTGGCCGATCTCAATAAACCCGCAATAATTCACGACCTGGGGAACAAGGTCATTTAAGGCATTGCTTTAATCCAACCCGATTTATGTGGAAGAGTCATTCAAAACTAAGTTTATCTGATCGCCTCCTGCAAACGAAGCCGTAGAGGCCACTCCTTTTATTCAATTTTAGAAATCGAGCTCTCTTATTGAAAGACCTTTTACAATGGAATACGGTCTTTGACTTGTCCAAATAGTAGTTGGTGTCTTGCTCTGCAAAATAGACGTCTACGGCTGCGATGACCTCTTCGACCTTTGAGCTTAGGAAACAGAAAAAAGTCGCAGGGGTAAGCTCACAATTAGTGAACATAACAGCCACCGGAGTGTGAGCCCCTGAGCAAGCAAATATGACGAATACTTTCGTTTAACATACCCACAGCCTCCATCTTTCTAACCTTGATTCGATTTCCGTTATCGGGGGTGGTAGCAGTTGTTGGCCGTCACGAACAATCATAACCAACCAAGCTTGTACGATGGAGCAGAATTCCCATAAATAGCGTCCAACTCGACTTTAATTTGTGGAAGCATATTGCCTTTTAGATGCAAGAATTAATTACGACACTTTGGTGCGAAAAGCCGATAGGCCAACGAAGGAGGAGGCATTAACCCATTCGTAGCACTTAAATCATAAATATCAATGCATACTTTTAGGCGTTTATTACTATTTAAAACACATACTTTTCGAATACTTTTTGGTGTTTATTAACTTTTATTTATTATATAGGGTGACCAAATAAGAACGATAGGAAAAGAAATTTAAATAAAACAATAATGATTCTAGCTTTAGTTTGAAGCTACATTCATGCCATTATGTATGGAATAGCACATCATTTAAATGGCCGCTGTTTACAATATTAAAGAGATTTTGAACTATAAATGTTAAGTGAAAATTGAAGTAAAACTGAAATTTACCTGTGAATATACTTATACCGAAAATGAATTGAATTTAGGGGTCCTTCCGGGAAACTTTTGATTGTTAATAACAGTTTCCTCTCCAAATGACTTTTATTTTCGTATTTTGGAGGCTATCTTACATAGGAAACAACAAATTTTCTTTTAACGAATTTATCATATTAGAAAGCGATCCCCCGAATACTTACAGTCTTCCTCATGGGACATGAATAACTCAGCAAGTCAAGTCAATCACATCCCTCGGAACTGTGGTAAACTAACTTGAAGCAAGATAAGTGAGTCTAGTGACGCACTAGATAGAGGAGAAAAACCATGTATCTCCAAACCCAATAAAGGTCCTTAAATTCCTAAGCGAAACCAAGTTAAACGAGACTCTTTAGTGCGAGAACAGCCTCGGCTGGCGCCTGAAGGGTGCAGAATATATTTTATAGGTTGCAGTGTACCTAATCGCGAAGCATTTCATTCATTTATAAGCCGATATCAGTAATCCCATTGCCTGTTGTGACCTGAACGTCGCTGGCTAGAGCGAGAACCGGAAAACAGCAACAAATGCAGCAGAAGGGTTTTCGCCTAGTAGAGCAAAGGAAAAAGTTAAGTTGAAGTGATCCGGTACTAGATTTTCTTAAAAAAAAAAAAAAACATTAGGCGCTGACTCACCAACTTCATCCATCACCATCTCTTTCTTTAAAGCTCCTGACTCATCTCTGAAAATCCTTACGAACCTGTGATTCAAATATGTCTAAGTACACTGTATTTAGAAATTATTCCGCAATTTAACCGATTCCCTACCCTTAGTATAAAGATACCCTACCCTCAACTGAATGCTTTTTTATCAAAATCAAATCACCTTCAGCTACTACCATAGCACTAGCCATTCAATAGCTCTCTCAAATTAAATAGAAGTCTATAATCTACGAGTATTGCTGATAACATTCTTTATAAGCCCAATCGATTTATTACAAATATCAGATTGTCGCTTTTCGAGATTATTTGCTAGCCTCTTATACAAATCAGTCAGATAACTTGCAATTAGGTTGATGTCTTTACTAAAAAAAGAAAATTAATTATTTGATTAAATACAGGGTGGGCCATTTAAACCTTCGGGATGATTTTTGGGAATTATTTAAAAAAAAAAAATACAAATTATTTGCTGTGAAGTTATTTTTCATTTATTTTGAACCTTGCAAATTTCTTCTGATCGCTTTTTGAATATGATATCGCGTAAGAGTGATTGGCGCAATGTTTTCGTTTTTCGGCATTTTCCATCACTTTTCGAAGTGTCTTTCTGGCTGAATAGCGGCCATTTCATATCTTTCAAGGCTTTTAGGGTCCGTGGCTAGTTGACAAAAACTTTGGACTTCAAATAATGACACAGGAAGAAGTCTGGAGGCGTTAAGCCCGGTGATCGCGGAGGCCAGTCAAAATAACCATTTTTCGAAATTAGGCGTCCGAGGAACATAGGACGCAATAAAGCGATCGTGGCTCGGGTTGTCTGAGCTGTGGTGCCGTTATCTTGGAACCAAAAGTTATCCATGGTGTTATCAGTCAGAATTGGCACCAAAAAATCCGTTATCAGGGTTCGATAACGGTCTCCATTGACGGTTACGGCTGCTCCAGCATCGTCTTCGAAGAAGAACGGTCCAATGATTCTTTCCGCAGAAATTCCACCCCAAACAGTCACGCGTTGGATGTGGAGAAATTCTTCGTGAATTAATTGAGGGTTTTCATTAGGGTAGAACCGATAATTTTGTTTATTTACGGTCTCATTCAAAGAAAAATGAGCCTCATCGCTCGTGATAATTTTTTGCCAAAAATCATTGTCGATTTGAGACATGCTCACCACAAAATTCGCATAATCCGAGCGATGTACTCGTAGCTTGTCGATCGGTAAAAGTCGTATTTTATATTTTTAGAACTTTAAATCAGCACGAATTATGCATCAGAGAGACGTGCGAGGAATGTCCAACTGCAAAGATCGGCGACGAATCGATGTTGTCGATGATCTCTCAACACTGGCCTGTGGTCAATGTTCTGATCAGACCGCCTCGGACGACTTCGGCCTTGATGACTGCCATTACCTAGATTGCCGATGGCAATAAATTTTTGGTGTAAACGCCTGATAGTGTGGTTTGAAGGCTCTTCCCTCACTCGATATTTTACACGATACGCACATCGCGTGTTCACAATTGAGAGCATGTTTTGAATGTAAAACTGTACCATAATAGTATTCTGTTCCATGGCACAAACTCGCTTGTCATAAGCCGATCTGAAAACAGATGTCAAAGTTATAGAGTTGCCAGATGCCGAAGGTTTAAATGGCCCACCCTGTGCTTAGCTCAGGTTCACGACTTTATAATAAACAAAGCAATCTTATCAATCTGGGTTTTCAAATTCTTTGACCTTAACGCTTTCGTATACCAAATAGTTTTGATATCGGATTTAAAATTTCAAAAGCTAATCTATTTAATTATTGTTTTGCGAAGTTCCAACCCAAACACTAGTGCCTATCGTATCTGCAATCATTTGCGATTTGGCTGCCATAAAAATAGACTACTTACGCAAGTGTTATCAAAAACTTAGACCATATAAACGAATGCAGCCATACGACAGACTATCAATTAGTTTACGGTTCTTCATTCGTAAAGGATGAAGTTCTTCATCGTTCTCTCGCTGCTAGCGGCCTCCGTGGCTGGCTCAGTTGATATGAGTAAAGTTCGTCCAAGACATTTTGACACCAGACTTCCATATGTTCCACGCGGTAGGAGGATGCCAGTTGAAGGCCGGATCACCAACGGCCAGCCTGCCAGCATTAAGCAGTTCCCATATCAGGTGGGATTGTTGCTGACATATCCCGAAGGAAATTATTGGTGTGGTGGTACCTTGCTTTCGGACCGCTGGATCCTTACCGCTGCCCATTGCACTGATGGGTAATTTATTACCTGACATTCTCATTAGATATTAGCTCACTTTGGATATTCTACTTGCAGTGTTATTAGCCTTCAAGCTAATTTTGGTACCCTTAGAAGTTCGCCAAATGGAGACGAAGGTGAAGTGGTGATATTCGTCGATGGAAGTGACGGCAATGTTATTGTACACAAGGACTATGATGATTGGGAGCTTATAAATGATGTTTCTTTAATTCGGTTACCCGCACCGGTGCCTTTATCTGGTAAGAAAATCTACTTATGTAGTTTACTAACTTCTTCGAGTATTCATTGAGAGATTTATTGAAATAGAATACATTAAACCCGCAAGCCTGCCAAAGTTCACGGATTCAATTCCATTGTATACTGGAGACATAGGTATTGCTTCTGGATGGGGTCTTACCAGCGATAGTAAGTAAACGGTTTTATGGCATTGAAATGTTTTTTTTTTCTAATTTCTGTATGACGTCTTAGGTAGCAATAATATTTCTCCCACTCTACAATGGGCTGATGTTCCAGTAATTACCAATGCAAAATGTGCAACCTACTACGGACGTTTGGAGAAATCTGTGTTGTGCATTGGTACAGAGGGAACCTATAAATCTATTTGCAGTGGCGATTCTGGTGGTCCACTTGTGCTGCAGGGAACTGACACTTTGATTGGTGTCACCTCGTTTGGTGTTATCTATGGCTGTGAAGTGGGATGGCCTGCTGGTTTTTCACGCGTCACTTCATTCCTGGGATGGATTGAGCAAAACTCTGGTATTACACCTTAATAGAGTAGAGAAAGTGGAAGCACAGTTGATAAATAAAGGTTATGTTCGAGAGTCTGCTGTTTTGCGGCTTCTTTTTTGCATTTAGATGAACATGTAGTGGTTACTGCGTAGGACTACTGAGTGGGAGGTTAATGTTGAAATCACAACAAAACACCAAAAGCTTTTTCACAGTCCCAACACTTGCGAATAGCTTACACACCTGCGAAAGTAAAATTAATATTAGAAACTCCTTAATTAAGCCGTTCGGAGCTGGCACGAATCTACATGTACATAAGTCCCTTCAATCCAATACTCTCTATTGGCTTTTTTATGAAGCGTCAGGGTACAGTGGGTTTTAAAAATCCCTGTGGTTAATATGCTTTCGGTTTCGCAACTTAACTCATACTCAACCATTACCAACGTGCAGACGTAATTTGGTACTACGACCCAAACGCCCAGCTGGGCTTCACAAATGTGGCGCCATGTCTTTCAAGAATCACTGAACAGATTTTATGAAACTGGGTTTATATGTCCAAATCAAC
Organism: Pocota personata; assembly: GCA_963082735.1. Taxonomy (NCBI): domain Eukaryota; kingdom Metazoa; phylum Arthropoda; class Insecta; order Diptera; family Syrphidae; genus Pocota; species Pocota personata. The sequence continues at coordinate 30,994,148 of OY720431.1, read as the reverse complement.
CCTGTTAGCAGCTTTCCTGAAGAACGTCTGAACGGATTATGATGAAATTTTACTTGTAAGCTAAAATTGACGTGTGTATTAGTAGTTCCGCTTCAAAATTATCAAATTCAGATGGAGTGGGGTTAAGATATGAAGTGGGGTTAGGATATTTTATTAAATATAGTTTGTTATATTTCAAAAATCAATGGCCAGCCTTTGAAACAAGCCTTTCTCTTTGGTCATAGTATAAGCGCACACAATTTTAACTTAATATAGAGAGTTCATTCGAGAGCTTTCGTAACCCTCGGAATGAACCTTAAACATGCATATTTTTAACAAATTATACACGTATGTTCTAGATTTATGTAGCTTATCTTCACGCAAATAATAACAATACAATAACGGACAACAAGGCACAAATTAAAAAAAAAAAATGGTTAAGTGTACCGGAATACTAAATCTGTTTACTTCCCATCAAATATGACATTACACACATACTACGCAAGGGATCGATCTTAGAACCGCTACTGTGGATCATCATGTACGACGGAGTCTTACGATTAACGATTAATTGGATTCGCTGATGACATTGCCGTCGTGACAGTTGCAAAACAGATCTGTACAGTCATACAGCAATTGCTCGGATAAGAGATTGGGTAGTTTCCGCCGAACTAGAACTAGCCGACCATAAAACAGAAGCTGACCGAAAAACAGGTTGGTAACCAAACAATCTGGTCCAAAGAAGCAGTTGAATACCTTGGAGTAATGCTGGACAACAAACTGCAGTTCAAAAAGCACGTTGATTAATCACCAAGAAAAGCACTGCAAATATAGGGAGCTCTCTTACGTATACTGCCTAACATCGGTGAACCTGGATACTCTAGAAAGATACTGCTCTCCAGAGTTGGTTCTTTTATATGCGCCGCCCCAGTCTGGGTACAGGGACTAAGAGTGAAGGAGACAAAAAGGAGATTATCCTCAAGAGCTACGGACAATCAGTGGCTTCCGAACCATCACAAACGAGACCGCCTTTGTTATAGTTGGAATGGTCCCCATCGACATCATCGCAGATAAGATGCTCAGAATATACAATAGAAGAGCCCTGAACCAACACGATGCCAATGACATGAAGGTAATCAAAATGGAAGAAAAGGCAGCGTTAGCAGCTGTGTGGCAAACTCGGTGTGCCAATACAACAAAAGGCAGGTGGACATATAAACTAATACTGACAATCCAAGACTGGATAAACCGAAAGCATGGGAAATGTAACTACAACCTTACACAGTTCCTGTTTGGTCACGGCGGTTACCGCAAATACCTCCACCGATTTGGACACGACAGTTCACCATCCTCGACCATATGTTGCAGTCAAAAGAGAATTGAATGGCAATATGTAATTTCGTAACAACTCTTCAAAATGAGCTGCGGAGAATAGAAAAGCTAAGAAGAGCAGCAGAAGCAACAGAAGTAACAGGAGCATCAGAAGCAGAAATACAAGAAGCATAGCATGAATTGCTAACCAACCCCGCGAAGTAATACCTAACGGCAGTCCCGCGGGGAGAGCGGTTGGTCTTATTAAGGATACGCATATATGTTTTGCTGGATCGAGTGGTAAGTTAACATGCAATGGTGATTCGGGTGGGCCGTTAGTATTGAGGGATGATAATAGGACACTGATTGGTGTAACATCATTTGGGATCAGTTTTGGCTGCGAAGTTGGATGGCCAGCTGCATTCACGCGAGTCAGCAAGTATTTACCTTGGATAAAAGATAATATAATATAACAGGGCAATGGGCGTTGTGTAGACAGACAGATAGAGAGAGAAAAAAAGAAAGATTTGGTGTAGTTGTTTGAAACTCAGGTGGTATTAAGTTTCTGTAAACTCCAAGTGTAGCGTCCAGATAACTGGGGAGCATTTTTTGCTTTTGCCTTTTTTTTATAATTTGCGCGCGCCAAATGGGATATGAATACCATTAAATCATTTCAGGGCACGGGCGTTTGAAGAAATTGAGAGAGAGAGAGAGAAAGAAAAATTTGTGTAGTTTGAAACTATCGAGTATTTTTGTATTGTCATTGTTCATGATTCACAGTATTTTTGTCCATCCTTCTGATGTCATCACGATCATGTTGCATTTTCAGCCATATGACCACCCTACTGCCAGTGATATGCCTTCGCAGTGGAGTTGTCTTAGCTTCCGCAATTGATCGACTTTTTTATTCACTTCATGCGAAATAAACAGATGATTCGTGACATCAGGATTTGAACCGTGAGCCAACAGCGTGACAAGCGATAATGTGGCCACTACACCACGGCCACTCCATTCCTATTAAAGTGGGTACGAGGTTCTGAAATTTGTAATTCAAAATCAAATTCAGAGTTCACTACCGCGAGTTTTAAAGATTTTATTAGAAAAAAAAAAAATGATTCCATGGCATCTTGTAAGTAAGCAGGCGTAGCTGTAACTATTTGTTGTAAAAGTTCATGGATCAAGGTGAGATTTTAAAAATAAGTACTCGTAATCCGACCACTCAGTTAAAGAAAAAAATCCTAAAAGAAAGTATGGAAATACGAGAAAGCCAACTGGAGCGGCCTTAATGCTTCTTTATGAGTTTTAACTGGTCGCTATGCTTCCTCGATAGCAACGTGGATGCCGCTGCTGATATGATCACTGACACTATCCTCTTAGGTATGAATGACTTTATTCCTAACAGAATAAACAGCATTAACCATAAGGCAACTCTTGGTTTGACCAGAGCTGTAAAGAGGCTAAAGAATCAAGAGGCTATCGGGTTAAAGGAAGTAAGTTTTCGGTCTTATAAGGCCAACAAATCTGAGGAAAACCGAAAGGAGTTTAAATAAGTCAGAAAAGACTGCAATGCCCATATTCGATGTGTAAAATTCTTACATGACCAAAAATTGTGGCATAAAATTTTTTGGTCATTCGTCAAAAATATTAAAAATTCTGCTTCGTCTGCCATCTCCACGCTCATTTACAATGACAATCCAGCTGTCAGCTCCTTAGACAAAACCAATCTGCTTGCTGCTCACTTTGCAGCGAATTCCTCGCTGCAATTACCGGTCCCTTCTTTCCAAGGTCATGGAAACGCTGATAAGTCGTCAGCTTATGAAATATCTCAATTCACGAAAACTCCTTAATGACCTGCAATATGGTTTTCGTAACAACAGGTCCATTGGTGATTTGATGGCATATCTCACCGAAAAGTGGAATCAATCTCCCCATCACTTCGGCGAAACTAAGATGGTTGCGCTTGATATTTCAAAGTCATTTGACAGAGTTTGGCATGTTTTGTCGAAATGCGTGCATATGGCATCGATGAGACTCTTCTTTAATGGATTAGAATTTACGTTTCGGGACGTTCAATACAAGTTGTTTTGTTCGGCTTTAAGTCTGCAATTCACTAAATAAATACTGGTGTTCCCCAATGCTCTGTTTTGTCTCCGAATCTCTTTCTTATTTTTATAAATCTTGTCTGCAACTTCTAATCCAATCCATTCTTTCGCTGATGACAGTACCCTCAGTTTTTCATATTAGTTCCCTAACTCAAGTCCTTGCAAATTCAGATTAAATTCCGACCTGGACAACATAATCAAATGGGGTTCAGCGAACAGAGTGGAATTTAATGCTTCCAAAACACAATGTTGTCTTCTGACTCTCAAGCGAAACCAAAAACCCTCAACCATTATCCATGGATGGTACTTGCATCATTGAAACCGAAAGACTTGCCATTCTCGGTATGTGTATTAATAACCATCTTCGATGGAACAATCAAATATTCGAGGTCGCCAAAAATGCTGCAAAATGACTAGGATTCTTTAAACGGTGCAAGAAATATTTTACTCCGTCTGATCTGTCCTCAATTTATAAGGCATTCATCCGCTCAAAGCTGGAATATAACGCCCATATCTGGTCTGGTGCACCCAAGACCGGTCTGAACATTCTTGATAGGGTACAGAACCGTGCGTTAAAACTTATATGCGATAGAGGCATTGTGTTCACTTGAACACCGGAGAAATGTCTCATGCCTCTCCCTGTTTTATCGTTTTTCCACAAAAAATGATCCAGCGAAATAGCCAGTTGCATTCCTCCCCTTCAGAATTTCTCCCGCAATAGGCGACATGCTTCGAATGCACATCAGTTCACGCTAAAGCCTAACTTCGGTCGTACTGTCAAATATAGGGATTCGTTTATAAGCCGAAAGACATGAATGTGGAATGATCTACCAAGCTCTATATTTCCCCATCACATTTAAAGCCAACGTGCACAGGCATGGAACTATTTATAATTTCAGAACTTTACTGCAGAATCGTCAAATCTGCTTCCAAAGTTATGCTTAACAGTTGTATGCCATCTAGCTTATTTATTTCGTTCTACTCTGAGTGGGAAACCTGCATTGAAATTTAGCCTGTTCAGGTTAGAGGGAATGTTGTCTGTTAAGCTGCATTTACACGAGTGATATATAGTGACAATAATAATGAGTGTATGACAGCTTAAAATGTCACTGCTGAAAGATTTGTCACTAGATGTCAAATTTATTTAATTTATTTATTATAATGACAAGAGCAGAAAAATATGCATTTACACCAATGAAAGTTAATAATAGAATGACAAGTAATGACACGGAACAGTCTCTAATTTAAAAAAAAAAAAAATGGAATAGTACAAAAAAGTGTCATTTATTTTGATGCTTGAGGAGGAGAAGGAAGAAGAAAGCAACGATCCAATTATGGATGCGTTTGGTAACATGGTGTTATGGTGTAGCAACCAATCAGAATACCGAATAGCTGCAGCAGTATAGCAACCTTGCTATGCAAAATGGTATGATCTGTAGAAGTCAGCTGAATTATGTGCTTTCTCGTTTTGCTGTCAAAAAGGAAAAAACTAAATTTGTTTCTTCTAAATTGTTTAAGTTAGGTTTTCAAACAAAATTCAAATTGGTGAATAAAATTGCTGAATACATTTTAGTTTTATACTTACTTACTTAATAGGTCTGCGACCCTTGAATGGTCAGAGCCTAAACTACCGTCTTCCATCATTCACGGTCCTGGGCTCGCTGCTTCCAGTTGGCAAGACCAAGATTTCTCACGTCCGCGATCACTTGGTCCTGGGCTGGGATTCGATTCATTTGTGCAGTTTACGTTTGCCCCGAGGTAGGTAAATCCCTTTACTACCTCAAAATTGTGGCTGTCGATGGTGACATTTTGTCAAATGCGGTGTACGACGAAGTTATTTTTGGTCGACAGCATATACTTCGTTTTACTCTCATTGATCCCAAGACTAACTCGTCTAGCCTCTTCTTCAATCGCAGTAAATGCTTCAATAACGGCACGTTGGGAGCCTGCGATAATGTCTCTATTGTCAGCTGTACGGATTTGAAAAATATAGTGCCTTCCGTGTTAACACCTGCCCGCCGCACTATACTTTCTAACACGAGATTGAAGAAGTCACATGATAGCGCGTCTCCTTGCCGAAATTCAGTGCGTGTTTGGAAAAATTCGGAGGTTCTACTTCTAAGTTACACGGTGCATCGCGAGTTTTCGAGCGTGGTGCGACTCAACCGGATCAGTGAAAATTTGGTTAGTTGTTGATTTACCGGGCCGGAAGCCACACTGATATCGGCCAATTTGTGTGGTGCAAAATGGTTTAGACGTTCACACATTGGATAGAATCTTAAAAGCAATTATATGCCACAGTAGTTGTTACAAGCCCTTAGGTAGGATGACCTTTTTTGTGGATGGGGCAGATAGAGCTTCCTGTCGTCGGGCATGCTTTCGTTCTCCCACATTTTCCAGATGATTTGGTGTATGCTCCTTACCAAAACATCGCCACCTGCTTTGAAGAGCTCTGACGGTAAGCCGTCCGAACCCGCGGCTTTATTATTCTTCAGTCTTCTCAAAGCTGTGCCGAATTCTCCTAAACTGGATGGAACGACTATTTCATCGACTGAAGCTGGGTTTTCACCATACCCTATCACTCTCTCTTGGTCATGCCCGTTGAGCATCTGCTGAAAATGCTGCATAAACACATCCACAATTCCTTACGGATCGGTGACAAGATTTCCCGCACAATTTCGAAGAGCCTGAATGCCAGGTCTGTAGCAGCAAGGTTCTAGTTTTATATGTACGAGTAACTGTAAAATTAATTTATAGATAAGATGAACAACTTTAAATGTGTGCTTTACACCAATTGGTCTCAGCTGTTCTTCGCGTAGCAATATATAGGAAGAGCCGTTCGGTGTCATTATATGCGAATTTACGTTTACACAACATTTACACGATGGCATTGTAATGACAACATTTAATGACGATTGTCTTTCGTTAATTTTGAACGACAAAAATAAGACCGTTTACACGATAATGACAATTAGTGGCACAGATAGAGACCAACCAATCACTTGATGACAAGTTCAGGATGTTGCTTAGATTCAAATTTATCTATTCTAACTGAGCTACATCTATACTGGTAGATATCATGCTATTGTGGTTTTATTCATAATTCTATAAAAATTGTTCAGATGGTGTATCAATTTATTAAAGTAGAAGCCATCAGATTTATTTATTCAAGCATTTTGTTAACAATAACTTATTTTCATGTTAAGCACTCATTCCTCATAAGACCCTCCAGTCTTCTCATTAATCCAATCCAAATAAGAAGTAATTCTAGTGAATACACCAGGAAATTCAACTTCGCACCCAAAAACAATTCCGAAAGATGTTGCTCCAATTAGTGTGTCACTACCATCAGCCAAAATAAGTGGACCACCCGAGTCTCCATTGCAAGTAGACTTCCTTCCTCTAGTATTTATGCATATGTTCGAGTCCTTTACCGCTCCTAAATAGTATCGGCTGCACACCTTATTGGCCATAATGGGAACTTCAACCCATCGTAGGACTTCTGAGGCTCCTCTTGCAACTAAATTCAAAAATAAATTTTCTATCTGTGCATAAAATAAAGTCCAGAGTCTTACAATCACTGTCGCGACCCCATCCAGATGCAATAACCTTCTCTCCTTCGTACGTTGATGTGTCTCCTATTTGTGGTAATTTGGCCGGTTTTATGTAATCTAGAAAACGTAAAAGATATCAAAGACCTTTCGTTGATTCTATAATTTTTCTGAACCAACCATTCATTTCCATGGCATTTGGTAGCTTTAGTAAGGAGATGTCATTAAGCAAATTGTCAGCATCCCACGCCTCATGGACAAAAATGTTACTCTTCTCTATCTTAACTATTTGTTGACCAACTTCAGCACGATTAGTTCGATTGGTTGCACCCAAATACGCATCGGCACTATTTACACTAAAGAATTATATTTTAGACTGATAAGAATTTTTAGTTCTCGAACTATGTACCAACCCATCTGCACAATGTGCGGCTGATACAATCCACTCTTTTGAAATTAGAGTTCCTCCACACCAGGCCTTTCCCTTCTCCAAGTACAGTAGTAGGCCAACTTGATAGGGAAATTGTTTCGGTTCAGCTACTTCTCCGTGGGTTATACGTCCTTCACCAGACACTCCTTTAGGATTTACTGCGATCCGATCGTCGACATCTCTTGGTGGAACTTGATCCCAATCCACGTACTCGTAAGCCACCACAAAGTGGATCAGTATGCTGACGGATATTAGAAGTTTCATTTTGTTGTATTTGACCGAAACTGTATTTTTTAGATATATAACGAGCTGTATTTATAGTTAGATACTTAGCTTGAAACTACAAAACTGATATGCATCACGGTTAAGGTTGAATGGTATAAAAATCAATTTTATAGCGCCCCGCGGATTATAATGATTACAAAGTCGTAAAGTAAATACTCGCACTTTCGCGTTATCATCTACCGCTGTTAAGTTGAATATTTAAACGAAAGCATTTATGATAAAGGTAACATTTTGTGGAGGATTACTGGAGTGCTTGCAGGTCGTCTATGCTGGTGACTCTTCAAACGAAATGCATTCGTACATGGCTATTCAAACGAAATAAAATGAAAGACTAGGTCGCGGATACTTGCACTACATATCTGCATAAACTTAGTTTTTTTTTTTTTTTAATCCGTTAAAATTAAATTTGATTAATTTTCGATAATGCGTTAAAATTCAAAAATTTGTTTCATAGTTTTCCAAAACTTGGTATAGCCTTGCATATACTCGTATAATACTAGATGTTGTTCAAATATTAATTTCGAACAAAATCGGTACAGCCACAGCCGAGAAAGTCAATTTTTAAGAACAAATTAATGAGTACAGCACTGTTCTTGAATTTCTTTATCATAGTGATGCCAAGTTTCGTCAAAACCTCAAGATCGACAATTTCAGGAAATTTATTTATTTATTTTACGTGGCGCTACAGTCCGGGGTGGACCTGGGCCTTAACCAATACGCCTCTCTAGTTAGCGCGATCTTTGGCTAGCTGCCTCCAGTTGCGCACTCCAAGTAGGTTGAGGTCCCCTTCCACTTGTGCGCGCCACCTAAGGCGAGGTCTCCCTCTACTGCGTTGTCCCTCCGGGTTGGAATCGAAGACTCTTCGGGCCGGAGCGTTGGTGTCCATTCGCTCTACATGTCCTAGCCATCTTAGACGACTGATGCGCACTTTTCTGACCAGGTCGATGTCGCTGTACAGCTCGTAGAGTTCGCTGTTAAATCTTCTCCTCCAAAGCCCGTCAACGCAAACGGGACCAAAAATCACTCGAAGAATTTTGCGTTCGAAACGACCAAGAAAATCTTCATCCGCTTTTGCTAGGGTCCATGCTTCTGCGCCATAGAGCAGGACAGGGATGATAAGTGTCCTATATAGAGTCTCCTTAGTGCTTCTTGACAAGGCCTTACTAATCAATTGCCGTCTTAGGCCAAAGAAACAGCGGTTGGCAAGTGTAATTCTTCGCTTGATTTCTGCTGAGGTGTCATTATCAGGGTTTACCGCGGAGCCGAGGTAGACAAAGTCCCTAACTACCTCAAAATTGTAGCTGTCTATCGTGACGTTCTGTCCGATTCGTCGATGTTGTGTGTCCCTTCTTGTTGACAGCATATATTTTGTTTTACCCTCATTCACCACCAAACCCATTTTTGCCGCTTCTGCACTAATACTTGCAAACGCACCAGTGACAGCTCGCTGTGTTCTGCTAATAATGTCAATGTCATCAGCGTATGCAAGAAGTTGTACAGACTTTTGGAAAATTATGCCCCTGGTGTTGGCTTGCGAGTTTCGCACAATTTTCTCGAGAATGATGTTGAAGAAGTCACATGACAGCGCGTCACCTTGTCTAAATCCTTTTTTGACATCAAAGGTCTCGGTGAGATTGTTTCCAACTTTTATGGAGCAGCGAGCGTTCTCCATCGTCATTCTGCACAATCTGACAAGTTTGGCAGGAATGCCAAAACTAGACATAGTTCTGTATAGCTCGTCTCTATAAATGCTGTCATATGCGACCTTAAAATCGATAAAAGATGATGATATCGATCTGGACTTCTTGGGTTTTCTCCAGGATCTGCCGTAGTGTGAATATTTGATCGATCGTGGCCTTACCGGGCCTAAAACCGCACTGATAGGGACCTATCAGATCGTTGACGAATGGTTTCAGGCGCTCACACAGTACAGCAGACATGATCTTATACGCAATGTTCAGGAGACTGATGCCTCTATAGTTGGCCCAGTTTAGAGGGTTTCCTTTCTTGTGGATCGGGCAAATGATGCTGAGGTTCCATTCATCAGGCATACTTTCTTCTGACCAAATCTTGGAGACGAGTTGGTGTATGCTCTCCACCAGGTCATCTCCCGCCGCCTTAAACAGCTCGGCAGTTAAGCCGTCCGGTCCAGCAGCCTTGTTGGATTTAAGCTTAGATATTGCTATCCTCACTTCATTTTGGTCAGGTGGACGGAAATCTTGGCTTTCATCGTCCAGGTTGAATGGTTCATTCTGCCTGACAGAGGAATTTGTGTCCTCTTCGCCGTTTAGTAGTCTGCAGAAATGATTTTTCCATGTCCTCAGCACCGACTGTGACTCTACTACAAGGTTTCCTTGTTCGTCTCTACAGGTCTCTGTTCGGGTCTTTTTGGCACGACACGTTCTTTTTACCTTTTGGTAAAACTTCCGAACATTATTCCTGGAGTAGCACCTCTCTATATCCTCAGGAAATTAATACTTGTCATTATATATATAGAGTAGTATGTGCAAGTAAAAAGGGGAGATTATCAATCAAATGAGCTACTTACCAAGGGACTTTTAAATTTTTAAACCCTTTCGCTTGTCTTTTTAAAGTGTGCTACGAAAACAAATCATTAATCCTAGCTTAGTTCCTCAAACCCTTCAACACAAGAAAAAGAGAGATACACAAAAACTAAAAAAAAGACTACACCTAGCTATTGTTAAAATCTGGTAAGAAAAAGTCTATAGACTCGATGAAATTATCTCCATTAACATAATGTTTTTGATGGGGCTTGAAGCCGCTATGAGTTCGATTTCTAACAAACTGATTTCATTTTCGCAGATCAAGTATGTGAAGGTTCACTTCATAGAGGAAATGTTTACTTTTACAATGACGTTCTGCTGTGGTGGATTTGAAGACTATCCGTGTGACATTCTCCTAATAAATGCTCGGTTTAGTGGTTGTTCAAAAGGTCCACCAAGTCCAATGTATAATGCAAAAAGACGATCTACAATCCACTCAGATTGACAAAGTACACATTTAGGTAGAAAATACGCAACTTTTAACTATAGGTATAAGTTGTAAGTATTGCAAGCCAAAACTCAATAGACCTAAGATATCACCCTCACCTTGTTGGTTGTTTAGATTTACATTCTCAGAATGTGAACCGAATCCAGTCTTTTACCCTAAACACAAACAACTCCCAGATCTGTCCCAAGAATCTTAGACCCTTTAGGTTTTTGGAGTTTCCTTCTTTGGGAGAGAGCTGGCTAGGTGCAAAGAAGGTGAAGAATAATCTCCTCCTCCTCCTCGTCCATACAGCTTCTGCAGAAACCATTTGCGAAGACGCCAAGCCTTGTTGCATGCTTGCCTATTAGACAGTGTCCAGTAATGACATCAATAACAGCGCTGATATGCATTCTATTTAGAGAAATCAAATTCTTAGAGCATTTCAGATCCAGCTTAGGCCAAATCTGTTTGTTGCTAGACAAGTTGTACCACTTGTCCACCTAGAATCTGTTCTTTCAATAGCATCCAGCTTTAATTTAAGTTTGCTTGTAGCTATAGGCATGCCCACTAAACTTTTGTCTGGAAGTATGGGTATTGTTGTTCCATGTGTGACAAGTTGGTCAGCCTTACAATTTTCTGTAATATCCTTATGCCCCGGCCTCCAAATTAGGTGAATATTAAACTGCTCCGCCATCTCTATAAGAGATGATCGGGCAATCTAGAGCTGTTATAGAATTTGTTGAGGATGATTCCAAGGATTTGATTGCTGCTTGGCTGTCTGAAAAGAATTCGAATATCAATGGTCGATATTACGTTTTTCTTTAGCAAAAACAAGACTTCCCTTAGTGTTATTATCTCCGCCTGGAACACGCTACACTGGTTTGGGAGACGAAAAGAGAGGTTTAAATTAAGCCTATAAGAGAAGACCCACCTCGTCGTTAGTTTTTGAACCGTCGGTATTCTTCCCAGAATGCTCTGGAAGGGACGGTAACTTGGAAGTTTTTGTCAAAATTTAACTTGGGTATGGTGTAGTCAATGGCTTCAGGGAAGATATTAAACTTGTTTAAGATGGAGGCGTGGCCAAATACCTTTTTGGACCACTGTGAAGTAGCTTTAAGGTGAATAGCTGAGTTAGCTGCCATTTCTACCAAGAATATCGAGATGTGTTAAATCATAAAGAATGTCCATAGCTGCGGAAGGTGTTCGCAATGCTCCGCTAATGCTGAATGTTGGACTTTGCTTAATAACTCCTGGTTTATCGCCTTATCCACGGCAGTCCACCAGATAACAACCCCGTACATAAGGATCGGTCTGATGACCGAGATATAGAGCCAGTGAGTTAATCTGGGTTGTAAGTCCCATTTGTTACCAATGGCTTTTTTGCAAGAGAAGAATGCGGCAGTGGCTTTCTTTAATCTTTCCTGTATATTAGGTTTCCAGCTTTGTTTTTCCTATCCAAAATTATACCCAGATATTTTGCCTCATTGGAGAAAGTTAAGCTTGTTCCATTAAGAGATGGAGGGTCAATATTTGGGATTTTATATTTCCTTGAAAAGAGGACTAGTTCAGTTTTGTGGGGATTCACTCCTAGACCACACCGAGCTGTCCATCTAGATAGCTTATTCAAAGCATTTTGTAGGAGGTGTTTACCAGAGACTGCTATAGCAACGTCGTCAGCATAGGTAATAACATGGCAACCCTTAGCCTCCAGGATTATTAGTAGTTCATTGACCACAAAATTCCAAAGAAGTGGGGATAGGACGCCCCCTTAAGGGGTGCCTCTGCTGACATATCTTCTAACAGATGACCCACCCAGCTTTGAGTTAATAATCCGACTATTAAGCAGTAAATTAATCAGCTCGCCAAGTGAGCTATCTATCTTCAGATTTGACAGTGCTCTCGTTATCGCAGATGAGTAGACGTTCTTAAAAGCGCCTTCTATATCTAGGAAAGCTACCATAGTGTACTCCTTATGATACATGGAGTATTCGATCTTATTGATCGATCTTAATATTACAATGCTGTTTCTACTGATTTTCCCTTACAGTATGCATGTTGAGCTGCGGACAGTAGTTGTGTGTCAACACTGTCACGTAAATGTATATCAATCAGTCGCTCTAGTGTTTTTAGAAGGAATGACGCTAGACTAATAGGTCTGAGGTCTTTTGAGCTTGTGAATATTTACCCGCCTTGGGTATAAAACCACATTGACTTCTTTCATATATGCCCACATCCAGACAACTTTAAAATATATTTTTTAAAACTGGCAGGATAATGTCAGACAAGCAGTTCTAAGTGATGGAGAACATTCAAATTAAACTAGTTTTCTGCAAACTTTTGAAAGATTGATTGGTATCGTCCTTTGGACGATATTTTGCTTTGGAAAAGTGATCGCCGGTTCAAAATAAGTTCGCATGACAAACAAGAACAACAACTAACTGGGTATACTGTTTCAGTAACTTTCGATATTATCCACAGTTACCGCTAGCCCATTTCGACTATCGGGCAACAGATGGCGCAGTGAGATCTTTTGCTCAGGAATGTTGGCAGACAAGAAGAAAACGTATTTCAAATGTTTAATTTAATAAGTATTCTATACAATATGAAATCCTTAACTGATTAGTTTAACAAGAGAAAATGCATGAAACAATTAATTTTCTTTGCACTTCAATCAGCTACTAAACCAGAAGTGCCAAACTTCAAAATGCAAAATAAGATGTTTTTGTGAAACTTAACTGAACTTTATATGATGTTACAAAGAAACACGGCTAATGTTGGCAGACAAGAACAAAGTGTAATTACATTCTGTTCAATGTAGAAACATTGAATGAATAATTTAACAAGCGGATAAGCGGGACGACAAATTCAGTAATGCCAAATTTCAAAATACAGAATAGGAAATTTTGTGAAACTTTACTTAACTTTATATAAAGTTACAAAGAAACACGGCTATCGTTGATCTTCTTGTATGCAAAAATGAATGTATTCAACACTTAAGGTATGTTTGTTTGTAAAATAAGTGAAAGCAATTTGAAAAATGTTATTTTGGCATAAATACAGGGAAAATTAAATAATAAAAAATTTGCATAGGTTCAGGAAATCTTGGATTTTAAAATTAGTTGTACGAGCATTTTAAAATAGCAATTTTTAGGAAAATTTAGTAAAAGAAATTTTAACATAATGCAAAGGTGGCTGTGCGATACCGATAATTTGATGCCGTCTCCGAAGGGCAACCTTTCGATTGAGAAAAGCTTCTCATGACAGCTCTACTCTCGAATGTTTGTCAGACGTTCGCGAGAGGTGAGATCATGAACTTCGAGTCTCCCGTTCAGTTGTTGCGTACTTAACCGCTGAGCCACGGTGGCTACTGGCTATTAGAAAACCTTATTACCCTTTGAGCTCCTCTCTGTATTCTTTAAACCGAGGTTGACCAAAAGTTTTATCATTTCGAAAACAAAATTTTCCATTCTGCAAAAAATTGGCTTTTTTAAAACATGAATTTAGAAGTGAACGATACAAATAATTTTCCTCAAATTTTGCCAATAAGTTATAAATTATAAATAGTCCGGTTCCTTTTTGATATACCCTATGGGCTCTACAAACTCACCTTTTACTTGAATAAGTTGGACTCTTCCGCATCATTTGAAAACAAATTTTTGAGGCTGCTCAGCCAAATTGATTTTGGTAATCCAAATCTAACATTTCACATCTTCCGGTGTTCCATGAAAATGCATCAATCCGTTTGAGTAAGATTTCAATTGCGACAATTAAGGCTCTTTCCGTTCGAAGAGGGTATATGAAGTTGTCACGGCAGCACACTTATCTATTACATCCAATGTTGTAGGTCCTGGAGTGCCAATTGATCTATCCCTGTCATCTTTTCATTACACATACATATGTACGAGTATATATGCGGACAATGTCCAAATTTCTATTGCGCCGTCTTCTAAGTTCGACTGATGAAGCTGTAGATCTAACAAATGAAGACCTTACAATTTTTTTCTAAAGGTCGCTGTGTTTAAAGTGCTTGTTATTCTAAGCATTTCGGTCAGTTTAGCTAAATGGAGTCGGTGGGTTTGACTTGAAAGTGGCTATAAACCTTTGTCTGACTTTTATTTGTATACCCGTCCTTCTGATGCACATATGAATGCCACTATTGGCAAGGCTATCTACTTTCAGATACTTACCTACTCTATGGAATACACAGCACTTTATGCAAACAAAAACTGAATACATAGCTTTTGGTAAGAACGCTTCTTTTAACAATTTCGTTGTACAGCATGGATACGGAATGGTATTAAAATATCTTGGAATTCTAAAATAAATATTCAATGATAAAAAGTTCCGATATTTTACCTGATATGGATATATGTATACCATATAAATTAATCGGAATATTAAGGTCTCGTGACAAAATTAACATCCGTTGTCAACCTAGTTAATCAATTTCAAGATAATCCTTCACAAAAGATTTCCATGAAATCTCAAAATTTTAATTAAGTCGAAACAAAGAAAGACAATCTGCCACATTCGTACAGATACCTATCGTTGTAATCTTTAATTAAAGATCTAATCTTTGTAACTCGAAGTAGTATAAAATGTCTTCTCTCGAAGACCAGCTGTATCATTCGCCTTTGTTTGTCCACGAGTGTAAGCAAAATGAAGGTTCTAATTGCTTTCGCCGTCCTTTTGGCCACAGCTGCCGCCGCAAGTTTCCCAGCCCTTGAACCCCAGCATATGGACATTCTTGCAGTGGGTGTTTTCGAACCTGAGGGACGTATTATTGGAGGAGAAAAAGCCGCACCGGGAATGTTCCCCTACCAAGTTGGTCTATCTCTATCGAGAAGTCCAACTTCGGCTTCATGGTGCGGTGGCAGTTTGATCTCACCCGAATGGGTTTTGACTGCAGCTCATTGCACTTATCAGTAAGTGAATTGTTTTATAGACTTTTTTTTTCATTATGAAAGGCATTTTTCAATAGAGTGCAATCAGCTATTGTCTATTTGGGAGCTACGAGGAGAACTGACGCTAATCAAATAATCACAAGCACAGAGTTCTACACTCATGAACAATACGATCCCAACACCATTTCCAATGACATTGCCCTTATCAAGTTGTCGACCAAGGCAATCACTAATGGTGAGTTGAAACTCCAAAAGGAACCCTAGGTATTTGACTTATTGGATTCTATCATGCATTGCAGATTTGGTGAAACCCGTTGTCTTGCCAAGGATTTCAAGTAACTATGCATCGTACCAGGGTCAAATCGCTATTGCATCCGGGTGGGGAAAGACTAGTGATAGTAAGTATTACATTAGTCCTTCCTTTAAATTTTGAAGCGTAACGATTTTAATTCAATTTAGATACCAACTACGTTGCCGAAGATCTCTTTTACATTTTCCGTACCATTGATCCAAACAGTGATTGCTCCAAGGTCTATGGTAGTGCTGTTGTAAGGGATTCCAACGTTTGCGTGGGCACACTTGACGGCAACAACAAGAAGTCAACCTGCAATGGTGACTCCGGTGGTCCATTGGTGCTGAACGATGCAAGCCTTACTCAAATTGGTTTGACTTCATATGGCGCCGCAGCTGGTTGCGAAAAGGGATATCCAGTAGTCTTTACTCGAGTCACCTCATACTTGAGCTGGATTAAGGGAATTTCTGGTGTCGCCGCCTAAAAAAAAGAATCGATCAGCAGAATTTTTTTTTACCAGCAAAATTGAATTATTTGATTAACAAGTGAACTTTTTTTGTTTGCTGGTCAGCGGAAAACATTTTTTTGATCTACAGAAAACGAAATACAATTTTAACAGAAAAAGTAAAAATTTATTATCTGATTATCAGAATATAATTTTTTATTTCGATTTAATTAAAATTTATAGATTTCATGGAAATCACCTGGTAGAAGTTTATCTTGAACTTGTACGTTGACAACGAATATTAATTTTAGCAAGGGACTTGTGTAAGTGGGATATTCCGAGTAACCTTAAACTTTACGGTGTACTTTACACCACAATTCCTACATCCAAATTTACTAAGCTGCAATTCTCTCAAAAACTGCTGCAACGATTTAGATGAGATCTTATAGCTAGTGTTGCCGCAAGTTGATAAATCTCAATCAAATCTGTTAGGTGGTTCTTGGGTTAGACATATGAAAAAGATGATTCGAATATGTCTATATCGTGTCAGTCTAAGTCTACAAGCCAAATTTTATTGAAATCCGTTCAGGAGTTCTTGAGTTAGGCGGCTAATAAAGATGATTTGAAAGTTTTTGAAACACCGCACCCACATCCCACTCGCGCTTGATTCGATCAGGACATGTGTACAAACATACAGTGATTGAAATTCACATAAGTCCACAGTTTTTACATGAAGTTTTTAGTATTTATTTGTTCTTTAAATACTTTGTGCGTATTTATTATATTCAGCTAAGATTACAAGGAAAAAAATAATACAATAAATTAAAAAAAAAAAAAAATGAGTTTAACATAAAAAATAACAAAAATTGGGGGAAATTCACATAAAATCATCAAACTTTTCGCACAACTTTTTTTTTTTTGTTGATCCACCTTTATTTCGGAAAATGCGGTTTGGTCAAAGTTTCCAAATTATCTTTCCTGACAGAAGTCCAAGCGGACCGAATTGCGTCTTTCAAATTGCCGACCATTTGCTTGGAAATGATACCCCATAATTTTTTTATTGCGTTCAAGTCTGGACTGCTTGCAGGCCAAGGCAGAACCCTTATGTTTTTTCCTCAAACCAGGCTTTAATAGAACGTGCCGCGTGTATACACGCATTTCCTGCTGAATTACGAAATCCACTCCGCTTAATTCCTCTGCTCATTCTACCATAGTGTACTACAATAACTCAATATACTGCAGAATTCATTCTTGGAGAAACCAAAGCAAGTTCTGCCTTCCCTGGCGTGCTAAATCCAGTCCATATTATCACGCTTCCACCACCGAAATTCGTACTCTTAAAAACCTCTTTTTTTGCTCGTAAGTCATGCCAGTAACACTGATATCCATCCATACTGTCCAAATTAAACTTTTTATTGCTGAAAAGAACGCTGTTCCATACAGTTGTCCAGCTCATGTACTTTTTGGCAAAATTTGTTCTGGCCAGTTTATGAATGGTTTTTCTGCCTTTTTGTGAAAGTCATGTGGGTATCACTGTGTAAAATCTGTCTTACACGTCCTGCAGTTACTAGCACGTCAAGATTTTGCACAAGTTGAGACGCAAATGCCTTATTTTTTCTTTCTTCTCTAAGAATTAAGGACTATTGTCTCTCAGAGAGTTTCTTTTTCCTCGCATAGTTGGTTGGTTAGTCGGTTTAAGAGGGTGAACTTGTGCTCTTCACTTAGGCCTCCACTGGGCCTAAGACGAGGGCGTCTATCGAGCTGTAGAAAAAATAATGTAATGGGAATTAAGTGATGAGAAAGGATGTAGGTATTGGGATCATGGATCGGGTAATCGTCTTGTTCGTCTAGCGAACACCAATATATCACCGATTCCTTGCTTATTGAGGTGTGTTAGATCCGGTATGCTTGGGCATCCCAATATCTTCAGTCTTAATCTTGCTGTTGCAGGACAGTGGCAGAGGAAATGTTCGGGTATAGCACTTTTGTACTTTAAGGTATCGATATCGATGATGCAGCGCTCAAATGTTGCAAATGCAAAAGCTGCGTTTTAGAAAAACCTCAGTTTGATATTACGAAACTAACGAAATGTATGCACATTAATTCGTTACCTACAAATGCACATAAGTTACTACATTTGTGCGCTACACTATCGACATGTAAGTTAAAAATATATTTGGGATTAGGGCCAAACAACGAACACGACACGCTATGGCTATGACATCAGGTGATAGTTCACGAAAGCTACGAACAACGGTAAAAGAACATACGACAGAAAAAGCAGAGCAGATGAATAAAAGCTGGGGAGTTCAGCATCAACCAGCGACCAGAGAGGGTCGTCCGCATATCACACAAAGTGAAATAAAATAAGATTGTTTAACCGTTTTTGGTCAAATTTTGTATTTCGGTATCATTTTTTTTTTTTTTTTAAATTTAAATTCGTTTATTTCGTTCTTAAAAAAAATAAATAAAAGAGCTAACAGCTCAATGCAGGATTTCGTTGATAATAACATTATTTTGAAATAAAATTCTGGAAAAGTAATTAGATAAGGCCTCGTAAAATTTGTATATTACAATAATTTTGCTCATAGAAAAATACATAAGTAAACTGTAAAAAAAAAACCATTTAAAAATCAAAAATAACAAAAATTGGAATTAATTCTTAAAACAACACAAAAGTGAATATAAAGTGGAATCATCAATTTAAATTTAATTTTGCATTATACTTATGTAAATTTAGGAAACAGTTTTTTTTTTTTCACGTGAGATGCAAAAATCAACGTAACATTTAACACATACGAAGAACATCCGTCCCTTGCACCGCACCCAATATTTTTGCATCTTGTAGATTGACTAAGTCCTTCATGTCCTTGGAGATGTTCAACTTTATGCTCAATTATCTCTTATTGGCCGCGATTCATACTTTCTTTTACTGGTTGAAGGTTCAATGTTTGTTTTGTGCTGTTGCGTTTCTTCTTATAATTCTCATGGCACTGTGATAGTTTTTTTTTTTCCAAGGGTGAGTGAATTTTACAGAGTGGCACTTGAGCACGTTGGAACCATTAAAACTTGCTGCCCGTAATTGCCCTACTAATTTTTTTTAAATATTTCTATGCGGTAAAAAAAAGTTTCCCACGTATTTTTTTTCCCGTATTTATTCTAACTTTTTTTGCCTTAGGAACGAGTTCTAACATACTATTTGTAGCGAGACAAGATCTTGTGAATATTCTGAAAAGTTTTGGATATTTAAAAATAACAGATCAGTTTAAGTTCTTAACGAAAGAGTTAAAAATTCGAACGAAACATTTTGACAACCAATACCTGCTTAAACGAATATCGCACTTTAAATCAGATTATAAATCGCGGTGGTGCAAAGCCAGTAGGACAAGTTTTAATGTAAAATAAAACATGGCTGGCAACGTCCATCACAATTACATTCAGGATAATCTCAGGTATCAAAGTTGTTGTGGGAAATAACATCTAAAAGATCCAGATCGTGCAGGCAAATATATAGAGGCTTACAAAAGGTCAACAAAATCACAAATTACATTAATAACAGCTGAAGATGCTCTCGTTGTTGTCGTAGAAGCAAAATTATCTAGAAATCAATACATTGTAATCAAGGAGAGCGCCCCGGAAAAATGTCTATCGCATAAAGTTATTCAAATGGCAAAAACGAATGCTATCTCCCACTAGAACATATCAAATTAAGTAGCACATCAGTTGAAGTAACTTTACAGCTCTTATAAACAGACCTTTCATGGTCTTTAAGCTTCTGATTCGGCCGTTTTTATTACTTGTGTTGTTCCACTCTATCTTACTTGTGGGGCTAAAATTATATCGCGCCCTAACCGCCAAATTACCGTAAGCGACAAAATGAAAATTTTACAGGAGAGGCTTCCTTTTTATTTTTAGTATTTAATTACGTTTTCGTAAATACAATTTGGCGATTGTTTTTGTTGTTTTTGGCGTTTACGATATTTTGGCGGTCACTGTTTTCCCTTCTTTGGAATATGGTGGTTGATAAACTACTAGACGACCTGAAAAGGGCGAGATGCAAGGTGATTGCCTATGCAGACGGCTTTGCTATTGCTGTCTCAGGGAGACACCCTAACACTCTAAGGTAACTCATCCAACATGCTCTTCGCCTGCTCTCCAAATGGGCCACAAATTGCGGCTTGGGATTAAATCCCAACAAAACCGAATTGATACTCTTCACTCAGAAATACAAAGTTCCTTTTATAGACCCTCCGACCATAAATAGCAGCAGTCTTATCTTCCCAGGCAAGGCAAAATACTTGGGAATGCCAATTTACTAAAACGCGTTACAAAAAGGCAGTGTTGCTACTCTACTCCTGTAAAAGGCTATCGGAAAGAGCTGAGGTATACAACCCCGTACCACTCTCTGGCTGTACGTGTCTGTTGTCAGGCCCATATTTATCTATGGCGTGATCGTTTGGTGGACGGCTTTGGAAAATGCCATAGATCCCAAACCTTTAGGGTAAGTGCAACGATCCGAGAGCATGTGCATCAGCGGTGCACTAAGAACCACTCCCTCTAGATCAGATGTAATGTTTTTTTCTGTTTCCCCTTGACAATCTTGGCAAACAGATGGCCGCCAGTGCAGCCAACTGTCTAAAAACCTCCTCTATGTGGTCCAACTTCTTAGCTGGACACTCCTCGATCCTAAATTCACAAAATTTATCATACGAAAATACCGATTACACCCCACTGAAACTGATATTCAATACTAACTTAGGCGCATCAATTCCCGTCCATAATGAGTGGGAACACGTTCCCGATAACGATGGCAATTCAGTTCACTTCTATATATATAGACGGTTCTAAAATCGGAAATGGGGTAGGCGGCCCTGATTTCACTATAAAGCAACTCTGATAAACATCGCAGTTTATCGCTACAACAACTCAATACATTCTGTTACTAAGAGGAAGCCAAGCGATGTATTTCTGGGTAAAATTCAGAGGATTAATTACAAAAACTTAATAGATTTCCAGGAAAAGGTGAACGAAGAATTAACAGAGTTTATTCGTAAAAACCAAAGGAAAAAGATCACCAGACGAAACCGTAACAGGAGCAAACCTCGGACATGTCAAAAATTAGAAACAGTTTTTGCAGCTATCAAGCGCCGTGACGCAAAGCGAAAGCCTCCATTCAAAAAAGAAAAGATTCTAAGAGATAAGCTTTTCATAATCAAGGATGAAGTAAACGAAATCGTCCTAGCCGTTCAGTTGGCTAAAAAGGAATCATCAACACCAACCTTTTGAGCACAGCAGAAATTCAGAAGATACTTGTACAGATGGAAACCCTTCCATATAACAATGAGGTCGAAGATATTAATATGCGGCACCAATAGTTCCACAGAAAATCTCAATTTCACTCTATCTTCTAATCAGATCCACAGTGAAAGACAATAAAATGATACATCTGGAGACTGGTGAACAGCTTATAGATCATGACGAGAAGTATGGAATTAAGGAACATTGCACTAAAATCCGTGACGTAGTAGTATGCAGAGACAACTAAGTTCAGAAACTACCTATTAACCTAGACTAACTACCTAGACTATTGTATCAATCAGCTGTTAAAAGGAATGAGTGTCAGATGTGATCACCAGTTCTGTAAGAAAGAGGTTATCGAACTCATCAACGTTAATGCCGTCTTTTTGATCAATTTCTACGGAACCCCAAAACATTAGAATGAGACCAGAACTCTAAATGGAAAATTCGTGGTTCAATCCAACAATGACTCCATCGCTATCAAAGATCAAGAGTATTCCAATGACAAAGTCACCATGTACCAGATACTACCGCCTATCCTTCAGGATAATCTGACAGTTATGGATATAAAATTAGATCTTGAATACTTATGTACATAGTTACCACCTAGATAACATTAAGAAGTTACATGTGTATATTCGCTTTAATTTACCATGTCTCAATCGTTTCAGATGTTATCATCTTTGATTTTATCATCATTGTTTTAACCTTGCTTGTTAGATGTATGTAGTTATAAGGAAGAAAAGATGCTCCAAATAAGGCTATCGGCAGCACTACCACAGGTGAATGACCCTTTCCCGCAATACATTAAACTCAACTTCTGATCCACGAGTTATCAAACGTGAAATTACCGAATCAGCAAACGTGCCGTTTATTCGAATCATACTATATATCCGTCTGGCATATTCTTCAGAAATGCTGACGCTGAGATTAAAATAAAATGTAGGGCCCATTCACAATTGCAAGCTTTGCAAAGCAAACGCAATGCAAAGCAGGAAAAGTTGCTCAAATGCAAGTTTAAGTCTACTGCAAAGCATGTGCTTGCAAAGCACATATCAGACGTTTATTAAAACTTACTTATCTGTTGTTTTCCCACCCATTTTTAACAAAAAGAAATCAACGAAAACATGAAAAACAACAGCGCAGTAACAAGTAGGTATGTAAATGCAATACGGTTCTGACAGCTGCACTATTGCGCTCAAAATTGCGCAATGAATAAAGCTCTACTACATTTATGAATTTTCTGCTTAGCAGTGATGCCAATTCGTGCATTTGTGAACTTTCTGCTTAGCACATCTTGCACAATATTACATTTATGAATGGGCCCGTATTTTCCAATAAAGAAGAACATTGTAAACTTATAAATAGAACTGTAAGCATAATGGTACTTACTAGCTCGGTAATCAATAAAGCGAGACACTTGTCCAAAAAAAAGTATTTTTTTATTTTTCTAATCAACATACACCCCGCGAAACAAAAAAAAGCCGCATACGGGTTTTCCATTTTTTTGCGCTAATTACCTTTAAGGGATTCGCCGAATTATATTTTATTTCTTCCGGGTTAGGTAATGCACATTTTGGAATGTGTCGGAATTCATTCTGGCAGTATTTAACAGTGCGTGCAGTTGCATTTCTTAAATAAAAGTGAAAAGAGTATATCGCGATGTCTAAAAGGGTACAATTGAGTAAAGAAAATAAGGCAGTTATCGTCGCCTTATCCAAACAGAATCAGTCATTTCGTGAAATTGCTCGACAAATTGGATGCAATGAGAGTTCTGTAAGAAGATTCTGTAACAAATATCGTCGGGATCACAATCTGGACAGACAAATTGGCACAGGATTGAAGAGATGTACCATTGTTCGGGAAGCCCGGGAACTGAAGAGGCTAAACTTGAGAAACAAGTTTAAAAATGCATCGGAGTAAAGAGCTGACCTGCGAGAAGCTACTGGGGCTGAAGTTAGCGTCAGAACTATCCAGAATCGTCTCAACGAGATGGGTTTGCTAGCAAGGAGACCAACGAAAAAGTCACTTCTGACCAGCAAAATGAAGAAAACGCGCCTTAGCTGGGCTAAGGAAAGGCAAAACTGGAGTGTTCAAGATTGGTCAAATGTGGTGTTCTCTGATGAGTCCAAGTTTAACCTAATCGGACCGGATGGGAAGCAGATAGTTCGTCGTAGCAAAGGGGAACGCTACAGCGACGAATGCATAGCTCACACCGTAAAACATTCTCCTTATGTTATGGTGTGGGGATGCATTACCGCAATCGGAGTTGGATCTCTGATTATGCTCGAGGGCACTGTTAACGCCATGCAGTACAAACAAATTATCTTAGATGGTGTTGTACCGAGTATGGAAATGATAACAGCAGAAACATAAAAACCAATTTTTCAAGATGATTCAGCACCTTGCCACCGAGCAAAATCTGTGAGTAATTCGAGGTTTTTTTTTTCATATTTATGGGTGTTTTGGAAATCTTATGGTTTTAATTTTTAAATTTCCTCCACAGATTAAAACTTTGAAAGAAAAATTAGGAATAGAATCCCTAATTTGGCCGGGAAACAGTCCAGATCTCAACCCCATCGAAAATGTCTGGGCTCTTATGGGAAAGAAGATCCAAGATACAAAACCAAAAACCATGCAGCATCTAAAGAGCATCATTGAAGAAGTGTGGTTCAATGAAATTAATAACAATTACCTCGGTAATCTCTATGCCTCCATGCCAAACAGGGTTCATGACGTTGTTAGGGCGAAGGGTGGTGCTACGAAATACTAGAATCATTTTTTAGTATTATGAAAGTCTTAAATTATGTAAAAAGGTTTCTTAGTTAATAAAAATATGAAAAAGAAATTTGCTTTTCAAATTGTTGCTCTTTTTTTAATTTATGTATATTGATAGTACTTGGGTAATATCTGATATTTTGTAGTCTGATCTTCACGATCATTACTTTTTTTCAATTAGGCTACGAAATGTATTGTCAAATTGGAGAATGTGTTAACTTAAATGTTAAACATCAAAAATACAAAGTGACTACGCAGTGATTAGTCACCATTTATTAAATTTCTTCCATTTTGTTAAAAATTACCATGTGCGGCTTTTTTTGTTGCGCGGGGTGTAAGTTGATAACTTGACCACTTGAAGTAATCCACAATTGCCACCGTTTAAATATTTCAGCTTGCATTGATAACACCATACAACTACAATGCATTTATGACCCTATAATCCCATATATCAGGGTATCATGCACCCGCGATAACCTTATCCTTAGCCCTAATAAAGATACGCCCTTCCCTCCTGTGCAGCTATATAAATAGGTTTTTACAGACCTCTCGAGAATAGTTTGCTACTTTATACTTCGAAATGAAGCTCTTCATCGCTTTAACCTTGCTAGCCAATGCCGTTCTTGGTCATATCGATTGGGCCCATATTCCCCCAAGGCATGTTGACGATCACGTCAGAGGTAATCCAATAGGAATATCCAGAGAAGAACGGATCACAAATGGAGAGATAGCTAAACCCAAACAGTTTCCCTATCAAGTTGGATTAATGCTCCACATGGACGCTGGAAGAGCTTGGTGTGGTGGAACTCTTATTTCAAATCGTTGGATTGTAACCGCTGCACATTGCACTGAGGGGTTTGTTGGTTATAAAGCGGTTTCACGAAAGTGTTCCTAATTTTTTAACTTTTCAGTATAAATGGTGTTGATGTGTACTTGGGTGCTACAAATCGTACGGATAGAGCCGAAACGGGTCAACAAATCATTTATTGCCAAAAGAAATATGTTCATGTGCACGAAAAGTGGGACTCGAAGAATTTGATTAACGACATTTCGGTGATAAAACTTCCGGTTCCTATTGAATTCAATGGTTTGTTAGAAAAAAAAAAAAATTTTTGATAACTTTTTAATTTAAACATTTTCTTAGATTACATAAGACCAGCTAAGCTTCCGAGGTTGGGAGAGTCTTCGACATTTATTGGAGAAAAAGTCATCGCATCCGGCTGGGGTCGAGAAAGTGATGGTAAGGGCAAATCGTAAAGCTTTCCTATAGATTTTGGAGATTCAAATTCTTTTCTAATATCTTAGCTGCAAAAGGTGCATCAGAAATCCTTCGATGGGTTGAAGTTCCCATTATGGATAATACCGTGTGCAACCGTTACTATCAAGGTTCAATAAAAGATACACACATTTGCATAAGTACCAAAGGTAAAAAATCTACGTGCAATGGAGATTCTGGCGGACCAATTGTTTTGGCCGATGGTAGTGACACGCTGATTGGAGCCACGTCATTTGGAATTGTTTTCGGTTGTGAAGTTGAATTTCCTGGTGTATTTACGAGGATTACTTCTTATTTGGATTGGATTAAGGAAAAAACTGGGATATCCAATGAATCATAATAAAAAATTTCACATGTAATTGAGATGTCAGATAGATAGATGTAACGTAAATTACTACATATTATCAAAGTGTTTCAATATTGTTTAATAAATGTTACTCGTATATAATCACTTTGCATATATGTACCTTTTAAAGTTTTTTTTTAATGGTGTTACTAATAGGTGCACTGGTTTTTCATTGAAAATCGGAAGAGTTTTTCAATTCAGTGATTGAGAGAGAGGAACGAATATGGAGGAGAAAATATTAGAAAGAGAAGGCTAGACTGTCAGAATTTTGGCGAGTTCGTTATTTCCGCTCCTAATATTGAGAAACAGATGCTATTCGTAGCCTCCTATTTTAGGTCTGAACTGTGGAGGGCATCATGGCTTGATGCTTATTTGAAGGTCTCATCTGCTCGCTTTGTCAGTATTGGATGCAGGCATATGTTTTTTTCTTAAGAAATTGCAGAGTCCTCCACACCTATCCAATATCCACTGCTTGTACAGGTCTGTTTATTTTTAAACTTATCCTTATTCGCAATTTAAAAGCAATTCAGTGGGCTTGAATGCGGATTGGCTTTCCTTAAACTGAGTTTATTACAAATTTCTGATGTCTATCATATTTACAGTGGCTCACGAAAATATCGGGATGAAGCTCTTTCAAAACATGCTTGTAGTATATTTTGAAAAGCATCAAATATTCCAGAAATTTAAAATTCATATCAATTTTATTTACCTTCCATTTTATATATAAAAAAAAACCAATAAAATTGTAATATTTTCAAACACTATAAACCAAAAAAAAATAAAGGGAAATGTAATTGAAGTCTAAAAATTACGTGACGAAAGTATTGGGACATCCTGTGAAAGGATTGCCAAAAACCTACGGTGGTACCACAGGTATGTTGATTGTTGATATCACTTCTTCACTTCTTTAATAACCGTGGGAAGAAGTAGCAAGTTATGCAATGCTATTCAAAAAAAGATGTAATATGCTATAGAATATTACAAAAGGAGAAAAGGAACATCGTCCAGTCCAAAATAGATAACTTTTTTTTTTATAAAGTTGCAAGTAAATGACGTTATAAAGAATGTAGATAATGGAGGTCTGCAATGAATGTCTTGAAACCAGTTCTAAGACATTCGTTTTATTTCAATTACACTTAATTATTGTACTCACAGCTTGAAAAGTAAAATGAATGAATATATGAGTATTGCACCCATTTTATTATAAACCAAATAGTTAGTGCAGTGTACTCATAAAAAACGGGTATTCATAAAAAAAGTGTACACTACACTGAGTACCAAATATTTATTGCAGTGTTATATGATTGTACCTAAATGCCCAGAGTTAGAATGTAAATAGACTTTGCAATCGTTTTATACAGTGCACTCACTGAGTGTGGTTACAGTTAACATTGTACTTTATTTGCTCACATCAAGCCAGTTCAAGCACCCAAAGTGTGGTAGAGAAAGAAAACAGTGCACTCATTTTGCTATCAGGTGACCGAGTATTGTACAGTAACTGTCTCTTGTACAGTAACTGTCTCTTTTTTGCTGTTCGAATTATTGCAAAGAATAGAGTACACTGAAGTAGTGTTCACGTTTAGAGAGAGGAAATGAATGCATACATGCAGACCTCTAGTAGATTTTTTTTTTTATATAATTTTCACGTGTTAAAGGGGATATGAATACCCTTATACTAATTTTTTAGAACACGTGCGTTTTTGTGGAAAGAGGAAGAGACAGAGAGAAAGACAGATTGGTGTAGTGGGTTTGAAACTTAGGTGGTATTAAGTTTCTGTAAATTCCAAGGGTGGCTGTCCAGATAACTGGGGAGTATTTTGTTTTAATTTCGCTATTATTGTCGTTGCTTATGATTCACAGTATTTTTTTCCGTCCTCCTGATGTCATCATCACGATCAAGTTGCATTTTAGCATTATGACCGCCCTACTGCCAGTGTTATGCCTTCACAGTAGAGTTGACTTAGCTTTCGCAATTGATCGACTTTTTTATTTATTTCATGCGAAATAAATAGATGATTCTTGACATCAGGATTCGAACCGTGAATCAATAGCGTGTCAAGCGATGATGTTACCACTACACCACGGCCACGTTACTGAGCTTATCTTAAGATATAAAACAAAGTAGGGTTAGTTTCACCATTTATAACTCAAGAACGGCTGGAACGATTTTTATGATCTTTGATTTGTTGAATGTGTGTCCGCTCCGAATAGCAGAATAACTATTAAAACATCGGACAAATTCACAAAAAAAAAAATTTATGAAGAAAATTCATTTTCTCATACATTTTGTATGAAACGGCTTTTTTGATACCTCGAGAACGGATTGACTGATTTCGATGAAGTTTTTTTTTTTGTTCGTCTCGTCCTCGAGAAGTTTCCACGCGCATTGGAAAAGTAAGGATGCCGAAGGGCTCATTCAGCGTTGCCGTTAAACATTCAAACGACTGAAAAACCAGCAATGGTCAAAGTTTTGGTAGCAAGTAAAATCATCATCTGGGATGAATGCACAATGGCGAACAAACGCGCATTGCAAGCACTCAATCGAACTATTAAAGATCTGCGCAATGACTCAAGATGTTTTGGGGGCGCAATGATTCTGTGTAGTACTGTGTCCATTGTACTACCAGGCAGAAACTTCTTTTTGGTGTAGTGGTTAGAGAAACTTTAGATTTTATTCGTTTCTCTTTTATGTTCCGGTGACTGTCATTGCTATCCCCCGTCCGGGCTCGAACGTGAACAGTTTGGGTCACAAGCGAACACACTACCCACTACATCGTGGCCACCTCTTGCCACGTGAATTACATTCATTTCAATGTAATTAAAATACATTTCATTTTGATTTTTGTACATTTATGAACTTAATTCATTTTATCTTAATAAAAAACTGGTGTCGAATTACGACATCAGTTAACGAGTGAATGAAATCCATACGCTATCGAGTAATTACATTGGGATGATCACATAAGAATGGTCACGTATCGAGTGCACTTTGAAGATTGTACTAGTATAATTCTACTACATGGAATTGAGATGGCTGACAAATGTCAAAACTATTTATTTTTGTGTGAGGAAGTTTTGTATTTATCGTCTTCAATTAAAAATTTAATATTTACTTCATTTTTCATCTTCTGATTCAGAGGATGATCGCTATGAGTGTATTGAATGAGGACGTTTAAGAGATGAAAGCGATCCCTTTCCTTTACAAGACTCTACTTATGTATACAAAACTATAATTTTCTGAAAATATCTTTCACAACATACACTTTTGATTGCAGTTCTATCAAAACAGTCAGGGCAAATAATAGTGCATTTTTATTTATAATGAAAAAAATAAATTTTAGAGGATGCACCTAAACCGCTGTCCCAGCTCATATTTACCAAAATCTCCTTTTGCAGAGGGTTTTTACTCAACGTTTACACTCAACGTGAAATAAATTTCAAACAATAAATTTAACCAAACGCAAAAATAACAATAAACAAAGATATTTACATATTTTCTCCCAACTGCACTTCAGCTCGTCAGCAGAAACTATATCGAATAAATAAATACACGATCACTAATGACAGAATGCCAAATTTCGATACTCGATCTCTTAAGCGGTCATGTCAAATCAACATTTATCAGTCACGTGTTGCTCGATAACTGATGCGGTAATTCGACCCCTGAATTTAATTCAGCTAATAAGTTACCACAACATTTATTGATTCTGAGGCGGTATGAAGTTCGCCGGGTCAGCTAGTTACTTAATAAATGAATTACTTTTGTTGGGATTTTAAATATTTAAAATTAAATAAAATCGAATCCAAGATACGGCCATGTTTTTAGGAACGCATTACGGTCGTAACATGAGATATGCCTGTACTTTCATAACCCCATTATTGTACTTGAATCCTTTTACTTCTTATTTTTATTGCGGTTCAATAAATTCTCATTTTGTTAGGTTTTTCTTATAAAAAAAGAACGAAAATAAGGAACACATGAATTTAAATACTAAGAAATTCTCAGTCCCAATAGCTTCGTGAGCCACTGTATAAGAAAATATTGCACAGCCTTTACCTACCTGCACAAGTTGGGATTCCTACATAACTAAAAGCCTTTGTTGCGCTAGCAAGTTATAAAGTAAAGCATTATGAAACTTTAATTTTTAAATTGAAAACATAAAATTTAATGTGAGCTTATTGTTGAACACAATTTCAGTGAAAATTAAGTGATTTTTCTTTTCCAAATAAAAAGTCTAAATATTTTATAACAAAGTACAAGTATAGAAAAAAAAGTATACATATCTTCATCGTATTTTAGTTTTTTTTTTTTTTCTTCTTTTTTGTTTTTTTTTATTTTTTTCTCTTGTTTTATGTTTCTTTTTTTTTTGTTTTATCATAGTAATAATTATAATAATGAATAATAATCATAACTCCTTTTTTTTTTGTTTTCCTTTTAAAGGACTTAATCTAGGATGTCTATTATCTATAAAAAAAAAAAAAGAATTAGAAAGTTCCATCATGTTGCCCTACAGAAAAATTAAAACAGACTTTGTGTAATGTGTGTGTTTGTGTAGATTTTGTTTCTTCTCGGGTAACAGCTATTAGGAGGAAAGCCTAAACGATTGGTCATTTATCCATTGTACATTTCTCCATATCTTTGCCATTCAAAAGCATGTACTAAATATGACTATTTCAGTAGTTATAGAGCGTAATAGAGAAAAACGGGTGACACCATCATTTCGTGTTCCACCGTTTTCTACTTTTAAGACCAAAACTTATTAAAAAAAAAAAAAAAAAACTATTTTTATAAAAGGACATTAAACATTGAACCAAGGTGATAAAATAGAAATATTTAAGTGTTTAATTTTTTTGAGTTAGATGTGAGTGATAGTTTTTATCAGTGGAAGTGTTTCTGTTTTTTTTTTTTTTATCCGCATACATTATATAAATTAAATTAAACAAAAATTATATTTTTATATTTTGTTTTCTTGTGTTTTTTTTGTAGAAAATTGAGAATATTTTTTCGCGCCCTAATTTTGCCTAGAATAAGTTTTTTTTTTCGTTTTTTTTTTTTTTTTATTGATTTTCGCTTTCTGTTTAGTTTTGTTTATCAGTTTGTTCGCTTGCCCTTTTCGGTGTAAGAAATTTTGTCAGTTTACGAAAAAAAAAAGAAAATAAGAAAAAAAAAAAAATCATGTATGTATGTTTGGAGGGGGGCATTTAGTTTCACGCCGTAGTCGGTGATGGTGGAGGTGAGGATGTAGAGTTCTTCGAATGTCGTAACTGCTGTAGATAGTGTCGCTGTGTTGGTTTGTGTAAAGCGAGTTGGGCCAATGCATCGTCAACGGAAAACCATTGACGCTTTCGTCCAATGCTCCGTGAGTCTTCCCATTCTTCGAGTTCTTTTGTTACAGTCATGACAAAGACTTCGGTGCGATGCATGTGTTCTCGATTCTAGATATTAAAAAAAAAAAAAAAAAAAAAAAATAGAAAAATATGAGGAAAAATAAGAAAGAAATACAACCAACCTCAAAAACGCCCAAACATCGACCAAGTTTTCCAATGACTCCGGCTTCTTCGAGTACTTCTCTGACAGCAGTAACAGATGGTTCCTCTTCGGGCTCTACTCCACCGCCTGGAACAATCCACAGTTCAGGCCTTCGAGATGAGGTCACCAGTAGAACCTGGAAAACATTGAAAACATGCTATAGGAATCCTTACTTTTCTATTATTTTATAAAAATCAAGTAACAAGAATAAAACATACATAGATATGGGCTCTATTCAATAAAAAACGATAAGCGATTGTAGGTCAAAGAAAAGGTTTTATTCAATTTTTTTCCCCGGCTATCTTAAGCTTCATTAGAGCCCACATATTTTCTATTAGATTGGCATCCGGTGACTGTGATAGCCAATCCACAGTAATGATGACATTTTGTTCTTTCCACTGGGTACAAAGACTACTCTTTGAGGCCTCCCAATTCCGATTGTTTGTCCCATAGAGTTGTTCTGCAGACTTTAACAAACCAGATTTGTAGAATTTCAACATTTGCTCTGCATTTAGGATATCTGTAAATCAGATCAGCACCTTTGCAGGATGTTTAACAGTGCGTTGAAGAAATTTCTGATCAAACACGTTTTTATTGGACTAAACAACCAGAAAGAAGACTCGTCTGTACGAGTAGACAATTTTGCTCCAATCAAGATCGACATTCTTAATGTGTTTCCCACCAAGAAAGGGTATTCTCCTAATCGTATTTAGGGATACATTGATATACCTCGTATCGAGTTTTTTCGGGCTTGCTTCAGTATGGTATTCTACTTCAACACTTCGACGATCATCATGTCTTGCCGTTTTGATCCTCTATCTGGTCCATCATCAACTTTTTCAGTTTCTTCGCAGAGGCTAGACCATCTTGTAATGAAGTTTTTTCTGCCCAGTTACTTTGCTGCCTTTGTTATACTCTATTTGTGTCGCTTGGGATGGTGTGTTAGAAAGAAAGCCTCTAATCGTTTCTTGTATTTCGTACGTACTCATCGCTATTATGATCTGCTTAACTGATTCTCAGGATTCAAAATGAACACGTTTACTCGTGTCAATTTGTTATTCGTAAACCAACTCTGAGAAATTGAATGAAAATCGTTTCAGCAGTTCTTGAGTTAAAGAGCGTTGCAACTCATAGGACTAAACAAGTATTACAAGTGAAGATAAATGAAAGAATTATCTTCATAAGATAGACTATATAGGGCTGCTATGAACTACATAACAATCCACTTATTGGCTTTTTTGATTTTTCTCGAGACCTGATGAAGTAACAATAAAGAAACCATGTATTTTTGGAATGGCACCTTTCATTTGATATTGATACGCGTTAGAACAAGCAATCCAATCGTATTGAGGTCTGGACTGCCTGACAACCAATCGCCTGCTGCTATGAAGTCCGGCACATTGTTTTGGAGCCTTATGAGCTGGCGCGGAGTCTTGTTGAAAATTTTACCGATTGTTTGAAAACAATTGTTGGTCAAGTCCCTTCACAACGACTTCCAGAACATCAGTTTGGTAGATTTTTGCTGATGTTTTTAATTCCTTTTCGGAAAAATGAAAGTCGGTAGCGCCTTCGTAGCTGACTTCCCACCAAACCATCACAGATGCGGGATGATGACCCTACTCGACTGGCAGAATGAGTTCTGATACGTCTTTAGATGCCCGTATAGACTCTGCCATTTTGCTTACTGAACGATTCCTTAATATTAAATATTTTTTCATCCGTGAACAAATTCTTCCTGTGACTTTCGATCTTTCAATTCGCTTTTCCTCTAATTGATCTGAGAGTAAATGGCCAGTGTGCCTATTATATACCTTGAGTCCCAAATCTTGTTTGATAATGCGAGACATGGATTTCTGTGATATCTTCATTTCTTGCGTCGATTTTCTGCTTTCGCAGCGGTTTCCGATTAATCCTGGCTTTAACGGTTTCGGGCGTCGGGAACAAACAATTTAACAGTTATTTTCAAAAAATTCTGGGTGATTCCAAGCGGTCGGAAGGTGCGGAAAATATCGCCTCATTCCATATTACACTTGTGAAGGCCAATTACCACAACACGGTCCACTCCATATTTACAAAAAACTTTCGTGTAAATCTTTTTGAGCCTTAAAATAGTATAAATGCCACTCATTGAATACTTGTCAATATAGAATGGATGTGTTCAATAATATTTTCACGATTAGTGCGTTTAAATGTGTATCAGTATTTATGACATGACTAGGTATTTCGTACGAAAAACCGGCACAAGAGTGCTAAGCATCCAACATTCCGGGGACATTTGAGTAAAGAGATTTAGCTACATATAGTCTGGTCACCGATCAGTCTACAAGCGTTTCGCTGAACACGATCAAGGAAATTCAAACATGTGATATATATTTAAGTTTCGAACGAACATAAGATTTATGGATTCGTTAGGTATATCGGCATTCGTTATATTGGACGTCCATTGTATGTGCTTTAAAAACAATTCTCACTGCTGCACTGAAGATGATGCTTCACTTGCTTCGTATCGATATCTTTGGAAGACAACTGACAGTTAAAGCAAATTCGAATTTTAGGAAATCCTTACAGTTGGCCATGAGTAGATTCTGAATGGAAATAATACTATTCTTTGTAAGATGGACTATAATTTCCCACACATTGACTTGACGGAAACGTTTGAGAACCTGTAGAAGATCCTAAATGATTATGCGCCTGAAGTATAAACAAACAGATCTAAAACGTAGTACGCGAGTAGAAGTTTTCTCAAGTGTACCTGATGTAAACCTTAGCATATAACTGCCGGATCAACGGAGTGTATTTAAGGCAGCGAACGCAGTAGAGTGTAGCGCTATTCTACTATACACAGTTAGGCAACGATAACTGTGTATTCGCCAACAATACGATCCAAGTTGGTAAAGCAATGTCACAAATCTCGGATGAGATTGCTGACAGAAGCGACGTTTTCCTGTACCGGATTCCACAACACAGGGACGTTCTGGGCAACTGCATGGCGGACGAGCTAGCAAAAGGAAGTAAGGATGATTAACCATCCGATCCTAGAGAATCGATGAAACACAGCTGGCAACCAGCAACTGAAATACTATAAGCAATTGTCTTTCGTCGAAGCAAATCTGGCCTAATTTCGATTTGTAGGAAACGAAAAGTACGAAATACATATACACTGACGGTCATAAGTCTGAAACCACATTAGTTATCAAAATATTTTTGCACACTGAATATAAAACCCATCACTTCGTTAAATAATAGAGAACACACGAGCTATGGTAAAAGTCACCGAAATGAAAAACGGTCTGCAATAATTACTCTTCACAACGCAACGAAGGGAAATCTGAGCGCAAGATTGAATTCCTGTTGAACTGATCTAGACCTGAGGTAACAATCAGCAAAGGGGATATTCTGATAACAATCAGCAAGCGAAGCAGAAGAAAAACAACTCCAAAAGAGGTCAATGAGAGCCTTTCCAAAACTATGTCAGAACAGTGTAAAGGCGGTTGAGAACTAAATACGGTTGAGAGACCACAAAATAAGTGGTCTAATATTCAACTGGTGGATAAGAACTCTGAAAATAACATCCATACGGTCACTATTAACGTTGCTGGTCTAAACATCGTTAACATCTACAATCGTTCAGGTTCGTCTGGATAAGTGGCAAACTGCGATCGAAGGCAGTTGACTTTACCCACTCAAGCCGAAAAGCATCTTTTACTGAAAAAACTTGGAGTCGGAATTACAGTATTCCAACCCAATCACAACCGATGAAGTAGTGGTAGCCTTGGCTTCTGTAAAGATGGGTAAAGCAGCTGGTTTCGACAATATATATCTAGAATTCCCGAAGCAAGCAGGGCCCAATACCCGTTGATGGCTGGCGTCATTATTCTCGAAAATATTAGACACAGGAGAACTTCCAAAATCGTGTAAGGAAACAAACCCCATTGCCCTTCTAAGTTCATGTTACAAGCTACTAGAACAAGTTATTTTCAATAGAATCAGTCCAACCATAAACGAGTACATTCCCATTGAACAAGCAGGCTTTCGAACTGGTCGCAGCTGCATCGATCTTGCGTACTTGCTTTAACGACATACATCGAAGCAGGGTTTGAAAAAATTGCTCAAGACATCAGTGACGTTTATTGATCTTACAGTAGTTTATGACACGGTATAGAGACACGACATACTCTATAAGTTCCTAAAGATTATACTCTGTGGCAAAATAACTCAACTGGTCAGTCTTAACTGCGGACTACTGCAAGGATTGGCCATGGCACCAATCGTATACAACCTGTATATCCACGACATACCATCAACTTTGTCAAGAAAGGTGGGAAATTAAGGAAAAGAAATAAAATCATTCAACAATTCACTGCGACGTTGTGGGGAGATCGTTCTTCATCACTTCGTTCTCCCGCAATGACTTGTGTACGAGTATTCTACAGCTGAAAAATATGTATACGATTTGACAACACCATGTAGATCATAACAAGGACTCTGAAGTCTACACCAACACATTGGGTTCCAGTGTAGCCACATAGCACCACCAAATGTACGTCTGTCTCATGCACTATTACGAGAACATGCTAAAAAGCAAACAACCTGTTGCTGGTTCACAATGACATCTCCATTCTAAATCACCCTTTGAGACTTAAATCTAGAATGCCACCGCCTAGCACCTAGCACCAGCGTCATACAACTGAATTCATCCAAATTGTGAACACTACGATCGACAAACAATCAGACATAAAACATAATGTCCACTAAGATCGTATCCCAGAAACCTCTGATTTCGCAGACGCAACACCTAGCTCAAAGAACTTCACATCAATTTGTGAAATTGTATTGTATAACCCCTCATGTAACTTCTCAACACTTTTTGTAACGGGTAGGCCATCTGCTGGTTCCTTTTTTAAAGAATATGTTATTTTGACACTGACAGCTCTTTAACGCTCAAAAGATTGACAGAAACACAGTATCATATCTCCGTGGTACGAATCGAATGTGAACAACTTTGGGGAATATTGAAAACTTATTTCCAAAGTGAGTGCTGTCTTGCCGAAACAGTGCGAATTCTGAAAAGAAATTTCGGTCGAAATAATGCATCAATTGGTAAAATGTTTGCTGTTTTTTTTTTTTTTTTTTTATAATCTGCGCGCGCCGTAGTGAATATGAATACACATAAACTGTTTCAGGGCCCGGGCGTTAGGAAAAGGGGGAAAAGAAACAGAGGAGAAGCCTGTGCACGTTGGCTTTAAATGTTTAAATGTTGTAGGTTGTAGTGATGGGGAAATACAGAGCCTGGTAGATCATTCCACATTCGAGTCGTTCGTCTTATAAACGAATCCCTATATTTAACAGTACGACCGAAATTGGGCTTAAGGGTGTACTGATGTGCATTCGAAGCATGACGCGTATTGCGGGTGAAGGGGAGGAATGCAATTGGCTATTTCGCTGGAGCATTTTTTATAGAAAAAACGATAAAATAGGGAGAGATATGAGACATTTCTCCGATGTTCAAGTAAATGTGTGGAATTCACAATGTCAAACGTAAGTTTGTGAAGAAATTTCATGAGATCGGCATGCTAATTGATAACACAAGTTATCCTCGTGTTCGTCCTGTGTGCTGTTGGCGAAGTGTGCGCCTGAACCCGCGAACTGAAGAGAATTATGGATAAAGACTTCGGATTATTCCTTTACAAGGTCCAGCCGACGCAGGAATTGAAGCAAAATGACGACCCGTTTCGTTATCGCTTTTGGCTTTAGAGTACATTGAAATTGACGTCGATTTTGCTAATTTTAAGGCGCATTTCCATCTCGGCGGCTGTGGAAATAAAGTTCGACGATCTCTGGTTCCAGCAAGACAGCGCTGTGCCATACTAGTCGTCCATCAATCGATCTTTTGCGCACTAAGTTCATTAAGCGCTAAGGCCCATTTCCTGATACTAGTCATAAAATTATGTCTTATCTAAGAAATACTTAGTGCCATGTTGAACTTTAACCTAAAGATCATCATTCATGATATTTTAATTTTTATCTTTTACTGATATTTAAGACTTACTTTGTATTTCGTGCAACCCGTTAAGTATTACTTAGGTGTATAGGTGATACTTAAATATTTAAGACTCGGTATCAGCAAACGGGGCTAAGTGTAATCAGCCGTTTTGGTGATGTTGTTTGGCCACTGCAGAGCTGCAATTTGACGCTGTTGGACTTTTTTTTGTGGGTTGCCCTTACAGATCGATGTTATGCTAACAATTCAGCACAATATTGATCGAGCTATTCATGAAGTAGAGCCCCGAACCATCGAAAATATATTGCAAAATTGGGTTGACAGGATGTGCTACTGCCAAGTCAGACACGGCAGCCATTTAAATTAAATTATTTTCCATAAATAATTGGAAAGTGTACTCTCTACTCAATACAACAAAAAAAAAAAAACTTTTTTTTTATAGCAATTTTGTAAAAGAAACCACCCTTTATATTCGCATCTCTATATTTTTGTTATTGTAAACTCTATATGAAAAATAAATAAATAATGCCAACTTTTTGGGACGATGAAACAAGA
Organism: Pocota personata; assembly: GCA_963082735.1. NCBI lineage: Eukaryota > Metazoa > Arthropoda > Insecta > Diptera > Syrphidae > Pocota > Pocota personata. Next base: position 30,956,074 of record OY720431.1, on the reverse strand, counting down.
TCGAACCAGCAAGTATTTCAAGGATTTTAGGATTAAAATGTTGTGTCTATGGGGAATTGCATCCAGGCAATAGGTATTCTTTTAACAGGATGACTCGGTATACATACATATTTGTTAGAAAATCATTACGCAATCGAGTTGAATCAGTCAAAACGGCATATGTTCCTCAGACCAACTAATTTCTTCAACTACCTGCCCAATTTATATAAATTTTCTATGCTACTGCCATGAACTCGTAAATGCCGGCCGGTATTCACGCGCAGCCTGTTTGCTGTCACATCTGTCATATGGCCGACCATCTGACAGCTGACCAATCCGCATGTTTTTCACACAAATTTTCAACGATTCAAAGGAATTTATGCAAATCCAACTAAAATGGGAGACCATTCCACCCAAAAATCCATTATACAACGGAGAAAATCCCTTCTTTTTTCCCAGAAATTTCACAATCTTTGACACATGGGGTACCCATACTACTTTCACCACCTACATCCATCAAACGAATCAAAATGGCAAACGCACTTGTCAAAAATGTGTGAATCGTGAAAATACTTCCCCAAAGTTTTACCACATGAAACTGCAATTCTCGCCTTGACTCACCTCCGTTTCGGCGTCCGAACGAACGCAAATGCATGCGGCACGCCTTCGAAATCCATCCTTATCGTAGATTCGAGTGGAATTTGGCTTTTCCTTGACCATGTTTCCTGGTGCGGGACTAACTTTCGGTTGAATTTACAGAAAATTTACGAACAAATTTGGGGCTATTCTCCTGCGACGAATATTCACTGCTCTGTTGCTTTTGTTGATGGCGGTGTGGTGATGAAGAAAAAAAAAAGAAAAAAAGCGAAAATGTTGCACAATCAGATGGTGTCGGAGGCGGCGGCGGCAGCTACGGCGACTACAACGACGACGACAAAGTTGATGATGGTGGTGGTGGCTTCCTTCGGCTGTTGTTGTTGCTGCCCGTTTAAACACTAATGTTGCAGAATGGTAAACATGTTGATTTGTGAGAAAAAAAAATTCCACACAGAATCACACGAGAAAAAAAGAAAAAGTGAAAACGTTGCACGTTCTATCCTCAAACAAAGTAAAAGAAAATTTGTTGAGAAATATGTTTGCGTTTGTTTAGCTGTGAATTATACACATTTTCCGGTTTTTTTTTTTTTTTTTTTTTTTTGTTGTTGTTACGACGAAGTAGCTCGAAATTTGTCGTGTCAAACGTCACACACCGCTTCACATATATGTACGAGAAAAAATAATGGATCGGTCTCCCTCTCAGGCACGGCAAATCAAAGGCGAGAAAAGAACTTCCGAACGAATTGAAAGCGGAAACAGCGCGAATACCAGGCAAATTGATAAAAAAAAGGAGCAGCAAAAACGAAAATTACAAAACGAAGACCGAATGGCGAATTGGATTTGGGACTTTTTTTTCCTTCTTCAATGGTGTTCTCGAAAAAAAATTTTACACACACGCAAATTTTTCCGCTACAATGGGTGGATTTCCTTTTCGTTGTTTTAAAAATTATATTCGCAGGTAACTAGCTGGTTATTTGGGATGGATTGCAAGCTTCCATTGCTGCAACTTTTAGTGGTTGACTTTGTTTTCCGGGGAATTTGGGTGCCGCTGCCGAGATTTTCCGCTTGCTGCCGATAAACCGAACAACGAACAGACGGGTTGTGTTGAATGAGTAATTTCGGTAATTTTACGGCGAATTGATGAAGGTGGTGTTCAGGCGCAAATGCGAGTATAGTGCACTTTATGACAGCTTTTCGGTCAGTTCTTGTAGCAAATGTTTGAACCTATCTGTTTTCAGGTTGAGGAAATTGTTTTCATTTCCGGCGAATATGGACTGATAATTTTAAAATTCAAATCTTGATTGTGCAAGTAATAAACGTTTTCCATTATGCCTCGCAAAAAAAAAATAGGCAATATTTTCGGTGTGGAATTTGCACGAAAATAAAAGTCATTTAGTGCGGAGACTATGAAATTTTTATAAACAACAAGTTTTACACCGTATGATTCGTATGAATCATTTTATTTTTGATGTGATACTCACAAGCTATCAATTTTGCAGTTATTCAAGGTTATTTGTTCTTTAAACTAACTTTTCTTAATACCCCCCATGAGAATCGTTTGAAATTAATTAACGTACAGCCACTAGAAATTGCTGACATACTCTTTGTACATCAGCTGTTAGCAGGAAACATCGACTGCCCTAATCTGCTTCAAATGATCTCCCAACACTAACCCACGCCTCCTGAGGTCTGTACCCATCTTCCGTCTCAATTTTCATAGCACCAATTATGGTTGTAACGAGCCAATGTCTAGAATGCTATGTTTGGCCAACTGCGCGCACAGCTCTTTTGATTTTCACTGCAGCAGATTTGCACTCAGAAACGCCCTCCAGAATTCCACTTCCCTAATAACTTTAGTTTTAGTTTAAAGTTGAATTTTTAAGTACTTAGCCTTAGTCTTAAGTTGTGTTTAGTAATAGTCTAGTTTTAGTGTACTTTTTAAGTTCTGCTTGAATTAAGATAAGCTAAATAAATAAACTTTTTTTGTATGTTTAATGCTAATGTTGTTAGCTGTGTGTGATGTGGCACCATTCTATTGGAACCACATGTAATGTAGGCTCAAGCGATCCAATTCGAGCACCAAGAAGTTTTGCATGTCACGATAGCGAGTTACAGCATTGCCTCTTGCATTTTTAAAAAATTTGTGTCAATAGGTCGCAAATGGCGCACCATACTGTAAGTCCATGAGGGTGTAAAGATCGTTGGTGTATCAATTGAGGATTTTCAGTGCCCCAATAGCAGATATTTTGTTCATTAACAAAGCCAAAAAGACTTAAAATAAGCTTTGTCACCCATGAGGATTTTTCCCCAAAAATAGAGGTCGTCAGTATGGAGCTGCAAAACCTTTTCAGTACACTCTCGCGCTGGCGCATATGTATTTTTTGCATTAGTTATTGAGTCGTTTGAATTTTATACGGGTACAAATGCAAATCTTTGTTGATGATTTTAAACAAAACTTGCCGGAGAAATTCTAAATTTTTGTGGACGGTGTCTAAAGGAGGTGCCCGGATTTTAATCAATATTTGCTTTAACTGCAACAATATTTTGTGCCGTAAGTACATTACGAACTCGGCTGAACTTCACTTTACCTGCCAGTGTATTCTAAGTTCCAAAGTTATTCATTATACGCTGCAGGGCTGACTTGCTATGCACATAATTTAAACTAAAAAAATTAAGCAATTTTCTTCGAGTTTTCACAATTGAACGATTATTTAGACAAAATGGTTTAATAACTTCAATACGTTGTTGAGGCATAACATATTGTTATCAACTGTACTTCACAACCGTCAAATGCGAACTGACAAATGCCAATCAAACCAAAATGGTGGCCAAACTACATAGACTTGGAACATAAAAAACACCCTGTATTTTACATTACTAATGATAATACTAAACATAAAAGATAGCAAAAGGTTAATACATAGAAAATAAGCTGATTTCACTCGTACGGCGTAAAACTTTAAAGCCCTATTTATAAAAACAAAAAACCTTATTCCATCGTTAAACAGAAAAATATTCATCGTTCACGTTGGTACTTGTCAAAAAATTGTTTGATTTCTATTTAATTCCGATATTTGTTGGCTTTTAAACCCACTTTTTATGTTAATTTTCAATTATTAGGTAAATCCTGTCCATTTGTAGTTGTTTTAGTTGGTCAAATTATTTTTTTGCGTGACTGTGAAGTGACATTTGTGATAAGCGAGGAAAACAAGAAAAGGAAACTGGTAGTTGACCATCCATGCTAATTCTAGACCTAGATTGAGATCCCTATTCTATTTCACCAAAAATTGCGCTTCCAGCCTAAAGAAGAATATCAAAACTCGTTGGACTTGTATTGTTGTCCCTTACAGAAGCCGATTTTTCGCTATGTTTTGCTTATTCTCAATGTGGAACTCATTTCGTGACCATGTAAATCCACTATTATGAAAAGGAACAAATTTACACAGGCTTTACATGGACTCGAAACGTCGATTTTGGCATTTAACTTATGTAGCCTATGCTATGTTTATAATTCTTTATAAATCACGCTATCGTGTTTAAAGGTTGCGTAAAGACTTGTTAACTTTACGCGGTATTTAAAGATGGTTTAAAAATAAGGTTGCAAGTTTAAAAAAAAAAGGAAATGGTAGGCCGCTTAGAAACAGCATATATACGAGTATGTGCATAGACAGGTCATTTTGTTCTGCCTACTGTAAATGGGTTGTGAAAGATTTTATCGCAACTTACTCGTATTTTTCGTCACCGTCACTTTCTGAACTTTCAACTGGAACTGAATTTGCTTCGGGTTGTTCGTCTTGTAAATTTTCGGAGATCCATTCAGTAGAAAATGTATATATTTATGATCATCATTGAAAGTTATGTCGATCCAGCTGTGTTCGTACATCTGTATTTCACCAGTTTTTTGGCCTTAAATGTTGAGCTAAGAAGATGAATTTTTGCATATAAGCTTTTGGTCTACATTTTTTTAAAACCCACCCATAGATATGTCCACTTTTGAAAAAATCTGATTTTTTCAATACTATTGCTAGAAACTGAAATATATTTTCTTTATAGAATATACGAGTATAGTGGATGTTGACTATATCTACATTTCGTCCACTTTTGAGGCGTTTTCTTTAAAAAAAATAACTGTTTTCGCGTTTTTGAAGTTATTTATTTATTTAGTTTTATTGCGAATTTTTGTGAGCCATTCAAAAAGAAGCAAAATACAGAAATTAAATATTAAATGTTCAACATCAACATTGACGGCAAAAGCCACAATTCTGTTAGCACATTGGCAAATAAGTGAGTTCACCAGTTTAACAGTCAACATCAACAGAAATGGCAACATCTGTATCACTGGGTCGGTTCAGTCGATCTAAGTACTACGATGAATTGCATCGCTAATGACCAACTAGCGGGTCTAGCAGTTATATTCATTTCCACTTTGCGCTGATCCAAGTTTTTTTTTTTTTAGGTACACATTAATTTTTTTTTTACAGAAACGAAGCGCAATCCCCGCACTATTAATTTAAAATCAAAATTGACTCTTAATATTATTACTTTATTAAAATAATTATTAATTTCAAAATTCATGAACCAATGCAAATAGGCGATGAACAAAAAATGGTGTTCAGTGAGCAATCTCTTAGATCGCTTCAGAAATATTGAACCGCTTTAACCAACTGAAACAGCCTACCGACTTCAGCCTAAACAACTGGATAGATTAACTTCAAACTCATGTCTGCGGTCTGTGGGGTCACAATTCGATACAAAATTGGATTTTAAATTCTATCCTCAATATTAACGGTTGAAAACGTGAAATTTTTCCCAAAAACGAGCCTAACAATTCCAGTAAAAATTCATGTTTGAGGTAACATGCATGTTTGAATAACGGTACTTTACTTAATAGCAAGCTCGATTTTTAATGTTCTTTATTGAACATTGATATCTAATTCATTTTGGACAAGGCAACAATCAAAAATTAGTTTAACCTTTCAAAGTATTTTTTGAAAATACAATTTTTGCTTTTTCTGATTTTGCATACATTTTAATTCTGGATAGTATATGAACGAGCAGCATATATGAATCAAGTTTCTACGACCCAGCTGTACCCTTTATTTCACCTTAGTGCCATTATTGAAACGAAAACGAAACCCAAAACTTCTTTCGACACAAGTCTATGAAACGTCAAACGTAACAAAGAAAATATCAAAAACCTATTTCAAAACTTACGACAATAAACAATGAAGGTTCGACAATAAAGTGCCATTTTTTTTCTGACGCATCGTGTTCAATAATAAATCTGAGCCTTACATAAAAATAAAACTGATGGGAAATTATTGCCTATACCGCTAAATACATCTGTTTTGTCAACGAAATGACTTAATAAAGAACCTCAAATACATCCAAAATAATTTCCATAATACGTATGTATCAATTCAAAACGACCCTCATTGGATGAGGGAAAGACACATGTCAATTAAGTACGTGTGACTTTATTGATCGGAGTCGGATTTCATCAGTCTGACATGTCACTAACTAAAACATGAATTTATGTTAAATATTCCATTTTCGATGATCCGGTGAAGAATCTTAAAACTGAAACTAATCTACGACGCACCCCCAACATTTTTGGAAATCAAGCCATTTGTGTTCTTATGAACCGATAACATAATAAAGTTAGCATACCGTTGTGTTGAGTTCATTCATAAGTACGACTAGCTAATCAATGTTGGGCATCGATTTATTTGACGTTTCTATGAGATTGTCAGTTATCACTTTATTTCTACGAATCGTTTTGGAATGGAAAATTATTCGTTCCACTGCTGTGACACACGAAACGTCAGAAATTCAATCACAAATCAGTCGAAAGTGGTTATAGACTTTATTTGATGGTAATTTTTCTTCTTTGAATCGATTGTTAGCATCTTAATGGTTTTTCGAAAATTAATTGGTATTCAAGTTTTTTTTTTGGTATAGCGTTCATACATACCTCTGCTATACGGAGGGCGAGTTTTTTTTTTGGTTAAATTGAAACACCTATACGTTAAAAGAGTTGTAGAAAATAATCGGGGTCCTTGAATGTCCTTGATTTAAAGGATACGAACCAAACTTTCATTTTTCTTTTTATGGAATTGGGTACTTTTGAAATTGCCAGTCGAAGGAGCATACAAAAATTTATACATTTTCACTGCAAACATTTCTCTGTAAACTTTATCGGTTTGGAGACTTTTGAGAAAGAAGGTTTGAGTTTTCTAAAAAGTTCAATTCTGTCGATTTCGCAAGATAATTAGTGTTGTCAGATGGACTACAGAGTTATGAGCAAAGATGAGTGAATATAGAAACCAATACAGGTCCAGTTGCAAGCAAGCGGCAAATGCCTAGATCGTGTAAATGAAGCCGTAAAACTTCGTATGATACTGTAATATGCGAGCTACGGCTCGAGTAGATAAAACAATATTCTGTGAAATTATTTCTTTAAAACCGCAGACACGAACCTCGAATGAAAGGACACTTCGAACCAAAATTCTGCCAGAATGAAAAGACACTTCGGAATTTGTTGCATCATTCTTTTAGGGAGCGTAGTTATTACAATATAGTACATCAGGATACGAAGCCAGTTGAAGGATTAAATAGTTGTTCATAAACTGCCATAGTGGAATTTATTCTGGTTATAAATTTATGAATTTATAATTACTTGATCTTATTATCAGGTAACAATAACATATCCTAATCTAAGATCAAAAAGGGTATTGGGTCCCATGTTCACTCCGGATACAGTCAAATGGGCTGTATATACTCAAAAGTCTTAGAAATCTCCGGGAAGAGATCCCTAGACCCTAGTTTATGGTGAATATTGTCTCCGTTTCCAAAGTTGGCAAAGATCAAAATGGAAAGTTCTAAAAGTTATAAAGAGCATTGTGGACACCCTCTATTCGAACTCCAGTTTACCTATAAGGCTGGAAAGCCCACTAAACCATCATAAGGAAAATATAGGAAGCACTTAATATGAAAATTGGATTTAAAATTGCCATAAATAATTTACTGGGCCTACCTCAAATGCACTATAAAAGATTCAAAGACATACTTTCTTTGGATTTGAAAGTTTCCTTAAAACTTCTTGTATTTGACATTAGATTTAACAAAACTGCTGCAATAAGCACCATAAAGCTTCACCTCTCATGAAACTATAAATTGGTCGACCTTAAAGGGCACCTAAAAGTCTTAAAAAGCTCCCGGTTCTCTTTGTAGCAGCGGAACTTAGTGAATGGAACAACAGAAGTCTACTTTCTGCCTTTAAATGACTTTCACTCAATATGGTATACCAATAAATCTAAAATGGAAAACGGTGAGTTTGACTGAAACTATATATCTCGCGAACATCTGCCAAACATCTGAAAGTAATTTCGTCATGAGAAGCATCAATAGAAAAAATTGTCACTTGGAAACGCATAAAATATTTACTTTTTAGTCAAACGACCATAAAAGCCCTTGACTTTTTCTACTTTAGGTCTACGAGTAAGCTTGCTTGGGATTGCCTGAATACCTTAAGGCAACTAAAGGGTCTTTCATTCCTTCCTATCTTTAAATTTAAATAAAACAAAGTTTGAAAGGCCTATCAATGCCATTATGTATAGAATATAACATCGTTCAAATGTCCGCCGCGACTTTTATGGGTGGCGCGCATCCGAAATGTCCAATTTTCCATGACTTTGGCACATAAATCAGGCTAAATTTGACCGATGGCATGGGTTATGTTGGCTTTGAGGGCCGCTGTGGTTTGAGGCTTATTCGCATAGACCTGCAACTTCAGAAAACCCCACAAGAAAAAGTCTAACGTGGTCAAATCGCACGATCTTGGTGGCCAGTTCATATCAACTTCACGTGAGATGACCATGCCCTTGAATCGCTCGTGCAGAATTGTCAATGTGGCGTGAGCTGTGTGGCACGTAGCGCCATCCACCACATGTTGTTGGTGTCCATATTATCCAATTCAGGCCAAAAGAAGTTGGTAATCATCGACCTATAGAGCTCGCCGTCAACGGTGATGCCCTGGCCAACGTCGTTCTCAAAAAATATGGACCGTTGACGCCGCTAGCCCAAAATCCACACCATACAGTGACTTTTTCGGGATGCATTGGATCTCATGTGGATTGGTATCTTCCCAGATTCGACAATTTTGTTTGTTAACGTACTCATTCATCCAGAAATGGGCCTCATCACTGAAGATGATTTTTCGACGAAAATTAGGGTCAGTTTCCAATTGCTCCAGAGCCCATTCAGCGAACACACGTCGTTGTCTATGGTCGTTCACCTTCTGCTCCTGGGTCAGTTGAATTTTGAACGGGTGCAGGCCCAAGTCACGATGCAAAATTCGTCAAGTTGTGGTCTGCAAAAGGTCGACTTCTTGTGAGCTACGCGAAATCGACTGCCTCAGATTCTCGTGCACACTCTCACGGACAGCGGCGATGTTTTCGGCAGATCTTACGTTTCGTCGACGTACGAGTGTTAGTTGATCGTTTACTGAACCAGTGGACTCAAATTTATCCATCACACTGCGAATAGTCCTCTCGGAAGGACGATTATGGCGACCGTAAAATGGGCGAAGCGCGCGGAATGTTGCCCGATCAGAACACCCATTTTAATAAAACAATTTTATTATTTGCGTGTGTTGTTGAACACTATATCCATCCATGCTGATTTGGCAAAACAGACTGAATAAATGACAGTCAATTTGACAGATGTAGCTTCAACAATATGACCGCTATCAACTGTCAAAGTTCGGAAGTCCATATTGGAAACCCTATTACCACAATTTGGGTTCCTGGGCATAAGGGCATCGAAGGTAATACCTATCGCATATGAACTCGTTAGCGGTTCTCTGTCAACATTCATGGGCCCTTATTTTTTTGTGGCTTGTTTCTGCGAGAGCTGAACTTTTGGCAACAGCACTCTCTCCATCATTCTTGTCATCCACTTAAATAAAATTTTGTCACCTCGTTTGTAGAATTATGTCACATAACATAATTATGTCCAAAATTCAAAGGCCAACAAAAAAGCCAAACTCTGTCTCCGTCTTATACCTTTCTTAATTCACTTAACCAACAAATATCAAAAAAATCTGTCACCACGACATAATTTTAACCAAACGACAAAAATTAAAAATTTGTCGACACAAACCCAAGTGTTACCAGATTCACGAAAAAAAGGAAGTTGTAACTTGTCGATCAATTTCTTTGTTTAGAATATTTGATTAAAATAGTTTGAATTATCCCAACTATTTTGTCAGAACGAAATTATGTCACCACGGAAATAATTGTGTCACCAGTGACATAAAATATGTTACGATGACAATATTGGACTCAATGGAAGACCTTGTTGGACACTGCTCGCTCAAATATCATCTCCATAAACTGGCACATTCACAGCACTGCCGACTTCATTTGGAAAATCAAGTCCAGCTCATAGAAAGAAGCAGACACAGACTCCTCGGAAGCTGGTAGAAACGAGGAAAGGCCCCCTACCAAACTATGAAGAGGTTCAATATGGAGCTTAAAGTCACCGATTGAAAGTAGATGCATTAAGCATATGTAAGCCCCTTCACCGCGACAAGAGGACGTCGATGAGGATGGTCTGGGGAGGTTCATCTTTTTGGATGAAGAGGTACCCACCATTCAAATTTCAATAAATCCCTGCTGCTTTTCACAGTTCAAACCAACCGAGCTACAGTGGCAAGGATGCGTAAATAAAATACTTCTCACCAACTTGTGCGTTAATTATAAAACACCGTAAAGCGCACACTCTCTCCTGTAGACAATTTGCTAAGGTCAAAAGCCTTACATACACATCTCGTTCTAGCATAGTAGTACGAGTATAGTATCGACGCCGCTGGCCGGCACCGACATTAAGCGCAAATTACCATCTCACTTCGCACATACAACTATTAATTACCAATGTGTACTTAATTAAAACGGTTTAAGATTACACCTCTTGATCAACCAATTCAGTGATAAAGTGCGCGCGAGCACCTTTCGGCAAGTGCGGTCCGGAATCCAGTAGCTACAGCAGGATCCTCGTCGGTGTACAAGAGTACTCAAGACTGCGACCTTTGAGATAAGATCAAACGGCGGACGAAGAAGAAAACCAAATGCGAGCCCATTAATTAATTTCCATCTATCGGGCATTTGCCCTCCGGTGAGAAAGAGCAGCAAAGAGAGAGATAGAGAGAGCCAAGGAGTATGGTGTCTGTGTGTCCAACGCGCGGCGTCTATTGGCAAAATACGCACGCCGATAAGACGTTGCTAATATTCGAGAACATTGATTTTTATTTGCACTCCCTATCGCCGAAACCAATCTAATTTTCTATATTGCATTATTATTAGCAAACGAATGCGGAATATAAATTAATGAAGTGCGGAAAATGCCCTAGGCCAGGCGGGACGCATCGGGAGGCCTTCGCACCACCAACCAGCGATATGCATTAATGAGTAAGCATTAAGCTAAGGTACACCATAGAGGCTATATGCACAACCTGTCCAGTGTCCATAGAGGAAGGCCGCCGCTTCTTCTTCTTCTTTCACTTCTGCTATCGCGTTCCAAGATATTCTGCTCGTGTAAATCTGCTGGGCGCACTGATAAGCGTAAAGGCGGCTGCGTTTAATTGCTACCGAGCTCTTTGTCTAATGATGTTAGCTTAAGGATGTGTGTACATTAGGCTGTCGACAATTCATGAAATCTACATTGGCATTTGGAGAATTTCGTTTTATCGATTTGGCCATAGTGGAGGAAGTAAGGTATGTGTTGGTCTTCCATTAGTAGGAATTTCACAAATTTCTTAATCCTACAACTCAATTAATAATAATCCTCTCAAAGCGGCTGTCTAATTTGCCTTAATTGAATATCGTCCGCGCAAAAAAAAAAAACCTCAAAATCAGCCACACAAAAACCGCCCTCGAACATGCTTATTTAAATCGAAACACTTCATAAGCATAATTAAAGCACACTTCCCTTAATTGCTGCCTTCCTTGCAAGGATGTACAAGAAAATCTCAAAAATACATTAAGGAATAACCATTTTTATGCTTCACACTTTCTTCCCTTTTAGTGTATGAAATAAATTATATATGCAACCGAGAAAGAAAATCCGACGATTTCCTCCTTCAAGGATATCTCAGAGACAAAAGATGGAGCACGTTTGCCACCCAAGATGGAAGCAAAAGTAAAAAAAAAAAAAATGAGTAAAACAATATAAACGTCGTAAAAGGTTCGCCCCTATGTCTGCCAATAAAGTAATACTCGCGACAAAAAGCCAAATTCAGTTGTTCCTTATTTGTAGAAGGACATGTTTTCGTTTGAAAATATCAAACAAAAAAAGTGCTTCGTTTTGGGTTTTGATCCACCTGCTGCTTTTCACTGGCAATTGTTTGTACCCTTGCCGGAGTACACCAAGGTGTAAGTTAGGTTATGAGGGGTTGTCGGCAGTCTATTTAAGGACTCGAATAGGCCTACTGAGGCGTTTAGCGCTACTCGCTTATATCTGCAAGATCTACAGACTTGTTGTAGGCTAATAAGCCTCATATTCACTAAGTGTTTGCCTACCTGTTAGGCAAAGGGTGACCAGATAGCTATGATAGTTTTTCCAATTATTATGTTTCAGCATCTGTCAAAGTTACCAATGACATCCAGCTGTCAAAGTATTCAGTAAGGTTTGCCATTTTGTTATGCATTGTTTAACGCTTCCCAAAAAATTATTAAACAAAAAATATTATCGAAATGTCGGTCAATTCGTCGCACCATAATCCACAAGTGTTCGACCAAGCATCAATGCATCCACAAAGATTGACTGTTTGGTACGGTTTATGGCACGGCGGCATCATCGGACCTTATTTCTTTCAGTTACGTCAATGGTCCTCGGTATAGATCGACGTTAACCGACTTTCTGTGGCCAGAGCTCGACAACATCGATATATCCGAGCTGTGGTTCCAACAAGACGGCGCTACATGCCATACAAGCGACGTAATGCTCGAAGTGGTGAAGGGGAAAACATCTCACGGTGAGCGTTCATCAAGTGTCCGCCGCGATCATGCGACTTGACACCCCTCGATTATTTATTCCGGGGCTACGTCAAGTCCTTAGTCTATGCTAATATGCCAACCACTTTGGACGAGCTCGAGGCTAATATTCGAGCCACTATTGCCGGAATAACGCCGCACATGTTGGACCGAGTCATCAAAAATTGGACCCACCGCTTGAAGCACTGCCAGCAAAACCGAGGCAGCCATTTAAATGATGTGCTATTCCATACATAATGGCATGAATGTAGCTTCAAAATAAAGTCAGAATCAATTTCATATCTCAGACCGTTATTGTTTTATTTAAATTTCTTTTCCTATTGTTCTTATCTGGTCACCCTATATCACTCTTCTGGCTATCAGGCTAATAATTTGTTTAAGTTCCGACATTCAAACTTGGTCAAAGTTCCTTCGTGTTTCTGCTGGTTTGGATATTTTTTCATCCACTTTCTGCGATGTTTATCATGTACTTTCGTATCTTAGATTTTACATTATTACAATGGACCGGAACTCTTGCGTCGACTAGTGATTTACAAGGGTTTGCGCCCGATCTGGCCAGTTCGTCTGCTTTTTCATTTCTACTAATGTTATTGTGACCTGGCACCCAGATAATTTGAACATTGCTCTGCTTGCTCAGAACCTAAAGCTCTGCGTGAAAGGTTCCTACTTTAGATGCTGTTTTTGTATCTACGTAAATGGAGATATCCTAGTGCGATATATCCTTCATTTCGACTTTATAAATACTGCACGAATTCGGTAGTCTCGTGGCTATAGGTATGCCGATTTTTTACTAGCAAATGTGACCATACCTCTGTCTATCTTTGACTTGTCCGGAGACTGATATAAGAGTGTTCGACTTCTTATCGTGGGAACCACAATCGTATAGTTATACCACGTAAGACACTGAATTGAATCTTGAACTATGGTTCTGCGTGGCATATTTTCAGTTGTTTGCTGCCTTAAGACGAATTGTGGTTTATCTAATGAACAGATTCATCGGAAGTATGCAGCACACACTGGTTTGAGTTGGAACGAGCCAACTACTAACGGAGTTAAACGTGGTACCAAATCCAAGGGGAATCAAAGTGGACGAATAGGCCCCTGTATTAGCACCCATCGAGGTGTACGCGCCACCCTCCCAACCGAACCTAACCTATTCCTGCATTTGGGATAGATTTTAGAGCTTCAGGCCAGACATGCCGCTCTTTGTATTTCGACCAGTCAGTACCCATTTTTTCCCATAAATCCTGCTGTAGGTGTAAGGAGCTGTGAATGTTTCTTCACCTTTTCTTTAATATTTAAGTTTCGGTTAAATTTAATGTCAAGATTCTGTCCCAATTTTTGACAAGTGGAGGGTTGAAGGGTCGGCAGTTTGAAGTCGGGAATAGATCCCCTATTTGTTTTTAGTGGATTTACTCTTAAGCTACAGAATTTTGCCGATTTATTGATGTCATTTAAACCTGATTGATTAATGTCGCTTAGGGGAGAGAGAAATTTGCCACATTCAACGACCTACTAATGCGTCCGCGTAGGCAACCTATTTTACGTCTGAGCTTTCAAATGTTCAAATTTACTTACAACCAACAGCCAGGGAAGTGGGCGAAGTAGTTGTGGTGTTCCTCTTATCAACGATACCTTCTTTATGTATTCTTCAAGTAATTATGACGCTTATTAGCACTTCTTTTATAGCATCCATTTTTTTCTATAGTTTCTTCTGTTTCCACGTCCCGTAGTTTAGAGTTCAGACTTATTGGTCGATAAGTTGTTGTATGGTGAGTACCTAATAATATTTTTTCTCGCATTGTCCTTTTCATCAAAAACTATTTAAGTCTTTCAATCAAATCAAAGTAGGAGATCACGGAGAAGGAAGGTCGGTCTTTGCCTTCAGTTTTGTAGGTACGAGTACTCCATGTACTAAATCTTTTGAAGTCATCGGACAGCATTTCTGTTATGGAGGGATTTTATAAATTCGTAGAATTTGATCTTGGCCGTACTGTCATAATTTGTGGTTTTCGAGCTCCACTTCCTATCTCGAGAAAGATAAATTGGGGTTATTTAACACTATTAACTAAGCTGAGAGGAGAACTTTGGCGACCCCTGATTATGGAAAACAATAATTGCTGCCTTTCAAGACTGGCTAAAACGCAGAGGGAAATCTGATTCATAAAATGCACGTTTATGTAAGAGACTCAAAAAATATGGCAGGAAAGAGTGGAAATGTCAAATTAAATAAATATTTTCGTATCAACAGCTCATACGAAGTGAGGTCACACGTAATTAAGAAGCCTTTTCATAGCAGTTTTACCCTCGGATGTTTGTCAGACGTTTGCGAGAGATGGAACCGTGACAAAAACTTTTTGGTATTTCTGGAACTCAAACTTGAGTCTTCACACTTGAGCACAGCACTCACATAAATTAAACATAATATAAAACTCATATTTAAAATGTGCTCCAATCCACCTCTCCCAATGCGTTTCGGTTTAAACCGCTGCCTCTTGCCTTTATGCAACTTTCCTCTAATTTAGGAACATCTTTGGTTTGAACTGCAAGAATTCTTGGCCAGGAATAGGTTTATTTTTTTTTTTCTTACTTATGACTTTTCATGTATACACTTTGTCTTTTGGTTGTCACCCTCGTTGGAGAGTTACCTCAATAGATACATACATTTGTGCGGGGAGGGAGTTTCGACTTAGTCGCCACTTGGTACTTAAGAAAGTTAATTTAATTTAACTTTGCTGGTAGCTAAGGCGGCCTTTTTTGTATTGATTCGTGGTTTATTGAAATTAGACTTTATTTTGCGTTCGATTTTTTTTTATGACTTCAGAAACTTTTTGAGTGTCTGTCAGGATACCTACATATGAACCCTTTATTGTATGTATGTAAACCTATCAACCGTTCTTTATTTGTGGAGAATTGTGTACATGTTTATAGCTTTAAGCTGGATAAGTAGCTACCTCGAATGAAAAATAAACTTTCTGATGCTAATTACTTATTATTATTATTGCAAATTACATGTTACAGGGTGGTAAAATGACAAAATGACCTTTATGGACTTTTTTATTTCAATATTTCCGTGGGGAATTTAATATGGAACGATGTACAGCAGATCGAATTTAATTTTGAAAATCAACGATCAACGTTTTGACGCAGCGTGCATATCGTCGATATTTTAATGTGCGAATCGCATTCAAAGTGTTAAAAATAAATCGTCTGATTGCACGTTTTCGGAAAGAAGGGTCACTAAGGAACCTTTCAGGTCCCGGAGGACCATGTACGGCGCACACGGATGAAAATATTCAACTTGTACTGGAGAGTGTGCAGGATAGTCCAGAAACATCAACGGCATTCGACTCAACTCGGGCTATCGTGGAGGTCCGTTCAGAGGATTTTAGCCACTTGTGTAAGAATTGAAGCCGACAGACTACCAGCAACGGATTGATTATGCCATTTCATTGCGGCAAAAAGCAGAACAAAACCCGATTTCACCCACAACTTGTTAATGAGCGATGAAGCCTATTTCCAATTAAATAGCTTCGCTCCGTTTACAAGCAAAACTGCAAAATATGGGATACAGAGAATCCAAGAGTAGTTCATCAGATACAATTACATTCACTTAAGTGTACTGTGTGGTGCGGTGTGTGGTCCGAAAGGATCATTGGCCCATATTTCTTTGAAAATGAAGCCATCAATGTTGCTCAATATCGGACGATGTCGAGGTCAGCTGTGCAATATTATCCACAACTATGGTTGTCTGGTGGAAAGCGTTCGAAAATACCAACTTGAAAGCGTTACAAAGATTTAACGGGCAAGGGTGCCTGGAGGTGACGGGATCGATGAGATTAACACCAATAGCAGCTCTGGAAACAATACTGAATCTTCTTCCACTTGACATATATTGCGGGAACACGGCAGCTAAAACTGCTAAACCCTACGGTCATGCCTCAATTCTAAACCGATGTAATGTATTGAGACTCCAAACTGCAACCGAAAGTTCTCTATTAAAATTCCTAGCAGGGAGGAATGGGATGAGGGAAGAGTCTGTTTCGAAAACGAACTGGCCATCTTTACTGACGGATCCAAAATGACTGCCGGTACTTGTGCCGGCGTCTACTGTGAGTCTCGAAACATACATCGTTCGACTTAAAGATGGTTGCAGTGTCCTCCAAGCCGAAATTGCTGCAATAAAACAAAATGTGGATATGATTATTGAGGAAGATATTTCAGGGCAAATAATCAGCATCTATGTTGACAGTCAAGCGGCCATTAAGGCGTTAGAGTCAACATCACTAAGATCCAAGCTCTTAAAAATTTGTAAAAAACGACTGGATGTTATCTCAGCGGCCAACACGGTGACCCTGTGCTGGATACCGGGCCACATGGATATCTCCGGTAATGAAAAAGCGGACGAACTAGCCAGAGTAGGTTCACTTATTAGCCCTTCACTGAGCTAAGAAAACTCCTGAGATTCATATATTTATATGGGTGGTTTAGCCTAGCGGTCGAAGATCGTAACTTTTAGGTTCCCAGGGTTCTAAATATTGGGCACAATGGACTCATAGTGGTCTAAGTGATCTGTTGACAACCCTGTCAACAAGGGCACCAAGTTACCTAATCTAACCTATGGTTCCAACAGGATGGAGCTACAGCGCATACTGCAGGGAACGTCTTCGACGGGCGCATTGACTCAATTTGGCCAAGGCGTTCACCGGATTTAACAGCTCCCGACTGTTTTCTTTGGGGCTATTTGAAAGAATAAGTGTACGTCAATAAGCCAGCGACCATCCCCTAATTGAAAGCTAATATTCGCAATCAATTCCGTGTCATAATAGCTGAAATTTTGCGAAAGATGATGGAAAATGTGTTGGAAAGAAGTACAAAATGGCCACCATTTGCGAGACGTAATCTTTAACGTTTAGGTCAATAAAGTTCCCAATACTTTATAGTGTATACTGTACTTAAACAAACAAAAACATTATAATTCACTCTGAAATAAAAAAGTTATAATGAATTCAAACCATGAAGGTTATTTTGCGCCACCCTGTACATGTTTTAGCTTGGAGGTCAAAATGTTTCAAGAAGAGAACGAAGCGAATGCATAAATGACGAGTAGCTGAAATAAGCAATAGAGGGGCTGATTTACAGTAAATACCTTAATATCTTATCAGAGCTGGTGATAGTAAAAAGTAAAGTCAAAGCTTTAACGCAGCGACGATAATTGGGTTGGAAAAAGTTGATCAATTGTCCGCAGACTTAAGGAACTGTAAAGCGGCGAACCTTTTTTTTTTTCTTCGGAGGGTTCTCCCAAGCCTCACAGACTCCGTTTAAAGCTTTGAACATGACAACATTTTAATTGCTATTCCAGCTGTGGTGCCTCTGGAAATCAACTGCGAAGAGGTGCTATTTCACGGAGTTCCTTAATGCCAAACATCTTCATACGATCCTGGTAGAAAAGGATCCCACCTCATGAAATCACCTGGCATGGGACAAAGAGCTTATAAAATGGGAGAGCTAACGGGGTCAATCCAGTAACTAAGGTAGTTCACATGGAAATAAGGAGGGTCTTAGTACGTGAAAGTAGATTACTAAGCGGGAGACCCAGGTTCGAGACGGAGAAATGGCAATAAGAATTCTGACACCTACATCAGTATCTGAGTGGTTCTTACTTGGCCATCCCTTAGGTTATTCTCTATTATGGGCCCTGATATCGGATATCACGGGGTAACCAATTCAATTATTATCATCGCCACTATAGAGTACAAACGTTGCCCTTCTATCTATTTGCTTAGTGGTTTTACTAAATGTTGGCATATTATTGTCGTTAATACAGGGTGGTTCGTCATGGCTGATCCTCACCTTGCGGTATCGGATCCATTTCACAAATCATAATTTTTGGATATGTAGTGCTTTATCTCACCTCACTCCTGTGAAGATCTTCCAATGCCTCATTCATCACCCTGTAGCAATTACAGCAAGTTTTCTTCACTCAAGTAACCTCACACCATCTTAATCGTCGATCACACATTTGCATACACCACTGGCAGATTTTTTAACGCAATCGGGGGCGAAATATCCTTGCGTGACAAATGTATATTCCGCCAACGGAATGCGTCCACTGCACTCTCCACTGTTTCAGAACCCACACTCCACAAACATTTCACAGCTTAATAACTTACGTGGTTTATCTGTCTGGAATAATCCCAAAATGGCATCCCACACTTTCGTTCATTCTCCAGTGTACTGGAACAACTGGATGTGGATGCAGGTGGGTTCTTGTGCTTGGAAAAACTCTTGCCGTACAGATGCAAATCCGGAGGCGGTATAGATGGTTTACTATTGTGGGCGGTGGAGAATCGATGATGATGCTGTTGCTAGGTGCTGTGAAAATCAAAGAGTCTTGCAATTTGCGTATTTCGCGCACAGCAAGGAAGCATCTGATAAAGTGTTTTTTTCCGGCTGGAAAAGCTGCTCCAAGCTGAATGTTACAGCAGGGAAAACCATAATGAATGGTTGCGTTTAGCGGTGTCTATCAATGAATCTTACCAGGAGTTTGATGCTGAGCTGGGAATGTGAGTTGTGTATGTTGAACAAAATGGTTTCGATGTGTTAACATTGTAGTGATGACTATTTGATTGGATTACATACTGGAAACCCACTTGAAATTAGTTTTATGGAAAAGCATAACAAAAGAAGAAAGGCACATTAATTATATAAGATTGGCCTTCTTCGATCAATCTTTGGCATAAAACCCACGAAGAAACTTAAAACTGCCGCTGTTACAGACTAAAGGACCATTGACTTCACTTCTGTGCCCACATCGCTTAATTCTTAGGCACAGTCCCACCTGTCCAAGCAAAGCTTGCTTGCGCTTACGTCGTCAGCGTAGTAAAGGCAGTTTAGTTAAAATGTAAGTGTCATTCGGATTTCTCTGTTACCCTGTCCACAAACACATCGCTAATTAAATCAAAAAATATAAATAAAACAATATTGACGAAAGAATTCAGCCTTGTTGGACCCCACTATGGATCCCATTGTAAGTTTATCGAACGATTGATGATCTACGCATTAAGCCTCACACAGAACGAATACGGTTAGGTGACCTGTTCTATTCTATTCCTGTCAATGAAAATAAATATCAATGGATTTATTTTTAAATTTGGGAATAAATATCTAAAATGAGGTCCGTTCGGGTACTTATATGCAAATGAAATATTAAGTTTGAAAACCTCTGCAAATTGTGAACGCGCTGAGAAACTTAACGAAATTGAGAGAGATGCATTTTTCTTCGTTAATTTTCCTATGAATTTTCTTCTAAATGAATTTCGCCAAACGAAATAAATAGAATTGTCAAATGAGTTACTGCTAATATGTTTGACAACAAAAAGGATTTAAAAACAAAAGAAACAAATTTTGTGGAATAAATTTTGAATTAGAAAAGTTGATTTGATATTATTTGTTAAATTTGTTGAACCTTTTTCATTGGCATTTACTTGAAAACCATTTTAAATTGACGTTTCTCAAGATTTGATATGAAAAGCTTAAGGGTACTTTTCACGAATTTGAGAGATTTCCATTTCTGAAATTTGACGTTTTTCATTTTTCTTTCAGAAAAGATTCCGCACAGACGACGTGAATGTGTGACGACCGCAGACCGCATCCGGACAAAAGTTTTGATTTGTGGCTCTATACATTTGAAGTCCTATGATGCGGTCTAAATAGACCGGACCCGTAACCGGACTGTACTTACACATTATTCGGTCTATGTGTGGTTTTATTAAATGGTGATCCTCAGAGTGTTTATATGGTCGAAAAAGCGGATGCTGGTTGGTCAACGATTGTATCTTCAAGAAGTTCTTTCATTCGCTCTAACACTATTTTTGTACTTTGGCAACTACAGCGAGCACGCAAATACCTCTCCAGTATCCTGCTTGACGCTTATTTTCTTTATCCAATCATTGAGAATTATTTCGACTTTTTCAAATCATTTCTATGAATGGGTATAAAAGTTCAGCTGATATCGTTGGCACCGCTTGTAAAAGCTCTAAGAGAAAGCCATCAAGTACTACCGCTTTCTAATATTTGAGTTCTTTGATCGCAAAAGTGATTTCAACTTTAATAGCAATTGCTGTACGTATTCGGAGAATCGGTACCTCGAGCAGAGTAATCTGCAAAATGCTCCTTCCATCGCTTAAGCCGGTCCTCATCCGAAATTCGTAGAGGACCGCTTTAATGAGTATTTCTAAGCTGAAATCTGTGTTTGCCACTTCCTAAGCTGCTGTTTTCGTTTTCCAGGTATGTTTGGTAAGCTACGTGTAACTTGCTATGCTTTCATTGCGATCTACCGACTCACAGCTCAAGAGGTTAACGTGTTTATTACCGAATAGCAATGATATTGGATACCAAAATCAACTGCAGATAGTTTTTATTCCTTACGAAGATGGTCTCTTTACTGTTGACGCACTGAGGGATTCCTAAGACTGTCAAAACGTCAACTGATCGTCAAAAGTTCAATCTGCATTATGTGGACGTTTGACTGATTGTGGGAGTTGTTCTTTTTAACCTCAGGCGAGGGCTTCGTTGGGTAGTAATACTGTAGGTACATATGTATGTACAATCCTGACGCGTCATACTCTAGACCGAAATCTGACCATAGAAATCCTATCATCATGTGGATGCAAATCTAAGTATATCGAATCGTTCAAGTTGAAGTGATCTGGCATACAGAAGTTCTTAGTGCGGGTACGGTAGCCAATAGTCAACGTCATGATGACTGATTATCCGAGGTGTAGTATAAGTATGGTTGTTGGGCGGTGCAAAATGCTGAAATTCCCCGCGGATCCAATGACGATTGCCTCAACAACTTCTTAACCTACAAGTGCAGAATTTTTGGTATCTAACATTGTTTCGGTCAAAGGTAATCAAAGTTTTCATTTGGTATATGAAATATTGCAATCAGCAATGAAAGACTGTTCAGCTCAAACGTAGAGTTGTTGTTATGCAATGCAAATGCCATGAACGGCCCTAACATTTATCAAAGCCCTCGCAATATCTAAAATCGCTACTTAGGGTGAATTTCTTACGCTTAGGCGACCTATCTACTATCGACTCTACTCTGTGTAAAGCCATCGATCTAAGTACCTTTCAAGAATCCATTCAGGTAAGTGCATATTTATCTGCAATCGCATACCTGATAAGCCAATATCTGGCGTAGTGACAACAAAAGCAGACGATAGGAAGAAACATCATACATTGACGACGTCATCTAGCCATTCATTGTTTTGTGAAGTAATTCTCTGAGCAGTGAACATACTCGTAGCTACCTTCGTCACATTTCAGGAATCATTCCATGTCCTCCGGAATTTTATTTATTCTACAACCTCAGGCTCCTAGGTTTACTCAGTGTATCTATTATAGCTATGTTAGATGCCCACATTAGAGGTTTATATACTCTACTTATGACAATAGGGGCAGGGGCATTATATACCACAGTGCCACGGAGTAACAACTATCCCGCAATACAAGTACGAATGTGTACTCCAACTATCGGCCACGCGGTTACTTGCTGATCATCGCCGTAAGACAAAAGGGACACTGCCGATACTACCACCAGTGACCATAAATAATAACAAGATGTGAAAGGAAGGATTTTATGCTAATATTATCACTTTGTGTGCCTGTCGATATGTCACTCGCTACGCTGAGCAAATAAATTCCCCAACCATTGTGATTTATTAATTTCACCGGGCGGCTTGCGTGTTGGGTGGAGCGGGCCGAAAGACAGAAAGAAACGTCAACTGGCACTGAACTAAGCTCTACTTACGTCAGACTACGAGTATCTACTACCGGTGTGTTGTAGGGTGACAACAAAACGAATTATAATTTCATGTTCGCTTCACTTGCAGGCGCGCAAGTATGTCTCCCTTTCTTTGCAATCGAGGTCTGCTTCTTGATTTATGCACGCCAAAGGCGATCAAGATGTTGCTCGATTGTGTTGAATCGAAAATTGAATTGAAAATTTGACAGATCTCAGTGACAGCAATTTATCATCACGTAATTTTAATTTCATAATTTTGTTTTGTAGTTCCTAGTGACAGTTTGTAAAATGCGGAAACAAGACGGGATTTCATTTGCGCAATCCATGTACTCAAGGGAAACAGGTCTATTTCACTCGGTCATTGTTAAAAGTGCTTCACTAGCCAGGGTAAGGAAAACTTAAGACTTTTATCATTCGACTACTACAAATGAGGGTTGCCGATCAACATACGAGTATGTATTTAAGAAAATAACGAGAGTAAAATCCTTTCAAATTATAATGCTCAACACAAATTGCAGTGATGCCAGATAAAGCGGATATAAGATGAAGCACATTCAAAATGCAAATAAATAAGGTAACTGAATTTTGTGCCCCGAGCTGTGCTGGTGCGAGCATGAGTGGATTCTAATGGACCGTAAATCGAGTCTGAGTGCCCATATTATCAAGATAATGATGATATGGGCACAACGAACCCCTTTTGACAAAGAGCGAAGATTCTTTTGTAAAGAAAAAATTTTAAGACGTAGCCTGGCCGGGATATGATGTCAAAATCCGGATATGCACTCATTCAGGGAGGTCAACTTCGACTCTGATCATTTTTGAGTAGCTGCCAAATTCATCTCAACTGTTCATAGGAAAATAACTGTGATTGGAAGCTTTAGCATGCCTGGAGTAGTCACAGTTTACAAAAAGCGTATGTGCGTGAAACTATTCAGTGTACTAGCACCACCTGTGGACGTCAGGCATGCTAACAATTAGTAAGTCCAGTTTCGCACAATCTTCAAAAAGGTAGCTGGAGCAAATGTAGGTTTCCAAATTTCGTCAAAAAAGAATATAAATGACTGGCTAAAGAGACAGTTTGCCCTGCAAACGCTGCAGGGCAAACTAAGAGCAGAAAAGGAAGAGTCTAGGTCAGAAAAAGGGAGTAGAAGAAAATATAATAAATATATGTACGTCGTGACTGCTCGGAGTCGCTTCTGTAATGGCTCACGTTCCCTAGTTCAAACATTTTTTTAAAGATATTTTGGAAGAGTCTTCACGAGGCCGAGCACTACCTGAGAACTACTAAGAGAAAATCGACATGATTGCTGATCTTTACGTGAGTCTTTAAGTTTTCTGTACTTGATGCCGATTTTGGGTAATTGGGCGCCGGAGCTGGCTCGAATAAACCTGAAGCTGGAAGTCCAATTTTCGACCACTTGGTTTATCGGCGTAGACTAGCTACTTCACATATCCCCACAGCCCATAAAGCACATTCACCAGTGACTTTGTGTCGATGTAACGGAGTCTCAATAATGGTTTTTTGATTTTCTTCACTCCAAATGCGACAATTTTGCTTGTTGACATTATTCAATCAAAAATGAGCCTCATCACTGAACAAAATTTTGTGGTGAAAGCGAGGATCAAGAGCAATCTCGTTTTTGGCCCATTCATCGAACGTACGAAGCACACGATGGTCAAGCGGCTTCAAGTCTTGCACGAGCTGGATCTTGTAAGCTCGATGGACACACAGCTCCAATTGCTGTGCATGATGGCGAATCGACTCATTCGGGTCCTCCTCAATACTACGCTCCACAGCAGAAACAATGACGTTTGTATGAAAAATATCCATGGTTATTTGAATTACTTGCTCGAATGGACGATTATGTCAACCGTAAAATGGACGTTGTGCACGGTAAGTTTCGCGAACTGAACCACGATTTTCGAAATAAATTTGCACAATTTGCAAGCTTTATTCTAGCGCAAGTCTATTCATGGTGAAATGGCAAACCAAACTGAGCACAAATCAGCTGTCATCTGTCAAATGGACTGTCGCTGGAAAAAGTATTGCCAATTCGAAAAATAATCGTCTTTAAAAAAAAAAAACACCCTTTGGATTAAAATTGTACTACATGATTTATGGATGGCGCCGTGGCTCAGAAGTTATGTGCGCGATCACTGAGCGAAAGGTTTAAGGTTCGAATCCAAGAAAAAAAAAAAAAAAAAACTGTAGGTCCCAACCATTCCTGCTGGTGAGAGTAGCTAGGGTTGTTGGTGCCAAAATATTTATTTTTAACATATTGATGACCCATAAATTCTGTAAAATTATGATTCAGAATCGGAACTATCGGCTGACCGTCAACAATCACAGTATACATCAGTGTTACCTTCATTCCGAGATATGTAGCTGGTAGATTATTATTTAGTATCTTTCAGTTCAAAACCTGAGCACACTCACACAAAAACAGTTACCACCAAACACGACCATAGGCATCTTCCGCTTAGTCATCCTCCAGCTGCATGCATACACATTACATTCCTCCAATATCAATTCCTTGCCCCAAGGGTAGTTGGTGTAATGTTTGGCGCTGTTTTTACCACCACCGCAGCCACTAGTTTGGTGATTCCAGCACACAACCTGGACAATGTGCCAACTCTTTGAACACGCGAAGCCTGTACAGAGTACATGGCACGCTCACCCGGGCACAATAGATGATTAAATTTGCTTTTATGTGCACTTGTTGTTCACCACTTTATCTCCAGACACACATACGCCGAGGATAGAGACGCAGACGCAGTAGACATGGTCGAGGTAACAACTGAAGATTGGGAACACTTGCCTTGCCACACCAATGGAAACGCCGTTGCTTGTCCTCATAGTCGACATGATCGGTCGCCTGTTTGGCTACAGCATGATATTCCCAGCTTTTACGACAGTGGTAGTGGTTGGTTGCACAGCGCACGCATTTTGACAGGCGGCATATTTACGATCAGCGGTGCATTTATGACAAAATGACTTATGTTTCGTTACGTACTTTCATAACAATAAAATAATATATTTATTTTATTGTAATAATAGTCGCGGCTGAATGAGAGCAGAGTGACATTTTTGGTTCTCGGCGGGCGAATACATGCAAACTGCATCAAGTCACCTTTAGCTAAGTCCGAATGGGGAAGGCTGAGGATTTATGAGATGGCGCGTCAACGATCATGTGGTTTTGTGTTTGCCTGTTGGATGATCAGGGAGATCGTTTTTGAGGTTGAGTAGCCGTTAAGGAGTCCATAAACATAAGCGTTTAGTTCATTTGGATTTCATGGTGAATGAGTTGAGGCTAGTGCGAGTAATCATGATATGGAAACTACGTATAGTATGGCAGGCATAAATGTAGATTTAAAATTGAGTTTCGTAATAGCTTTACGTTTTGCTGGCAGCTTGGCTGTCTGATATTATTTTTTGGTCCACATCTATTCGATACTTAACGTTTTATATTTTTGGTCTGAGAATATAAATCGTGGATTCATTAGACCAGTTGTTCCAGTTGTGTGATGATGTCATTTCTAGGAATTTACAGCAGAGGTTATGCTCGGGTATGGGTTTCCCGGTTTCTAAGCCTCGTTTACGATGCTCAACTACTTTTCATGTTTATTCCACAGGAGCTTCCTATTCAGAATAATTCCCAAGTACCTGATCTTTCGCTTCTACTCAATATGAATTCATACTAGCCTGATAGGTCTTAACATTTAGCCTATCGAGGAGTTCGTCTACTACTGGCTTCGGCATTAACCTGACTTACATTTGGCATTTAATTTCAAATTAAACAGTTAACCTCATTTTGTGCCAAAGCTGTCGTATAGGCTGCATGTAAAACATCGTCAAAGTCACCTTCTATATCCCAAAAGGCGCAAGCAGTTTCTTTTACTTACAGATAGTGTTCGTTCTGTAGGGATCATAAGCTTGATAAGCGTACTGAATGCGAAAAGTCAGCCTGTCTATCACTTTTGTTCTAATATATACAGGGAGCGCCATCTTTTATGTCGGTATGTAAACATTGAATAACTTTGACATTTATCAACCGACTGACTTGAGTAGACATGTTTTTGAAACGTCAATTCAGTACAATTTTAACTATGAATCGCTTCACACCGAAACAATGCTCTGTACATTGAAAATAGTCGTTCAGTTGTGTTAACTCAACGTGCATATCGTCGAAAATATCGTGGCCAACAAGCACCGTCTGACAACACTATTCGTCATTTGGTGTCGAAATTTATTGAGCAAGGGACAGTGGAAGATCGTCGACATGCCGTTTATCAACGCCCAAGGCGTTCCAATGAACTGGTTGAAGTGGTAAGAGAGAGTGTTGCGCTCAGCATTTTGGTGTCAGTGGAACCACCTTGCGGCGCATTTTGAAGGATGATTTACATTTATTTCCATATAAAGTGCAATTGACTCAAAGAATATTGCCGACAGACCATCCACGTCGCTTGGAATATGGCCAAACAGTCGCTCGAATGGTTGACACTGAACCTGATTTTTATAAGCAAATTTTGATGCTCGACGAGGCCCATTTACATTAACAAGCAAAATTGTCGTATTTGGGGAACGGAGAATCCACACTAGATCCATGAAACACCATTGCATGACCAAAAAGTGACTGTTTGGCCGGCGTTTGGGCTTTTGCGTCAAAACCATCATTGGGCCATTCTTCTTTAGAGAAGGCGAAACAGTCGATGGGAATCGATGTTGGCTCATTATGTCTGCCCACAAATGTGTGAAAAAGGTCTGGATGGTTACTGGTTTCAATAATATGGTGCACCATGCCACACTGCAAATCAAATAATGCAGTTTCTGCAACGAAAATTCCCTGGACGTGTGCTGTCAAAAAATGGAGACATTGACTGGCCACCCAGATCTCCAGATTTGACCCCTCCGGACTTCTTTTTGTGGGGTTATTTGAAAAGCAAAGTATATGCCAGCAAGCCTCAGACCATTGACGAGCTTAAGGCAAACATTCGTGCCGAAATTTCAATTTTTTTTCGATTTCAATTTCAATGTTTTATTTGTTCTAATTTTTGTTATTACAATTTGATACAGACCTGCGAAGCCACATGGCTTATCTGCAGGAGATTGTGTTTAGAAAATTGCTTCTGGTCATCAAAATGAGCAATTGAATTAAATATGATTATTTAAATACATATATGATAGTATGTTACTTTAAATTGACACAAATTTTTATTTTTATTTTTTTTTAATTTCAAGTACTATTTATATTATTTTTGGAATGGTGGGAATTGGTATTTACCTAATATCTTCTAAAAAATACTGTTTTAATTTTCTTTTCCTCTGTTTGACATCAATGATATTTTTTAGGCACTGTGGAAGGCTGTTTAATACATTAGGAATTGTGTACATTAGTTGTCTCCTGCCGTAGGCGTTGTAGAAGTGTGGTAGCTGGTACATTCCTTCCGCTCTTCTTCTGGTGTTAAAGGAATGATTGATTTGTATTCGGAAGCGTTGATCATCATAATACTCTAACGCCGCCGTCATTTTGAAGATCTGGTTTACACTTAGGACCCTCACTCTGCTTGCTGTTGTTTGTGTGCTTCTTGTCGATATGAGTTTAAGCGCCCGATCTTGAATACTTTGCAGCTTATCAATATGTGTCTGCGCAGCACCTCCCCAGGCTAGTATGCCGTATCTTAGCCTGGACTCAATAAGAGCATGGTTTTGCACGCAAGCTGTTGATTTGTTCTGCAGGCAAGCTAACGCAAATAGGGACCCTCTTAGCTTGCTCCTCAGATCGTTGATGTGTGGCTCCCAGAGGAAGTGGTTGTCAACAGTGACTCCTAGGTATTTATAAGTAGTCACTACTTCAATAACTTCACGGTTAACCTGGTTGGCGCAAGTAAATGTCTTAAGCCTGATTTCTGCTGCCGGGTATTGAGGACTGCGGATGTGCATAACTTTTGTTTTTAATGCATTCTACACAAGTCCATTGTCATGGCACCACTTCCCTATTTCGTCGAACTCGTTCTGCATCATCCTCGTTGCCTCGTTTATGTCCTTGTGACATACAACTATTGCGGTGTCGTCTGCGTATGCGATTAGAACACTCTTTTTCAGGCATTTCAGCATTCCATTTGTGTACAGTATGAAGAGTAGCGGGCCGAGTTTGGATCCTTGCGGAACCCCATACTGGACTCCATATTCGGTGCTACAGCAGTTGTTGATTTTGACACGAAAAGTCCTCTCTGTCAGATAGTCCCTTAACCACTCCATCAGTTTTCCTCGTAATCCCAATCCTTTTAGGGCATTGATTAACTTGTTGTGATCAAGGGTGTCAAATGCTTTGCTGAAGTCAATAAATAAGACAAGAACATGGTGTTTTTTAGCAAGGCTGCTGTTTACAAGGTTCGAAAAATCACCAAGGAGTTTGTTTGTGCATTTTCCCTTCTGGAATCCGTATTGGTTTTTGCATATCAGATTGTGCTTCTCAACAAAATTCCATATACGATCAGATACTATTTGCTCCAATACCTTCTCTATGACTGGCAATATTGCTATCGGACGAGAGTTTGCTATCTCTTTTTTGGCACCTCCCTTGTAAATTGGTCTAACAAGTGCCTCTTTGAGCTTTTTTGGTATTGTCGAGGTTTCGAGACTTACATTGATGAGCTTGGTGATGATGGAGCAAAGATTTCGGCATTTGTTTTGAGGTCAATCGCTCTGATACCATCTGCTCCTGGCGCTTTTTGGACGTTTAGCCGGCTTAATAAGTTTGATACCTCCATAGAGTCAGTTTCTCCCAAGTAGATAGAGTTCCACACAGTTGGGCTTTGATGATTTGCTACTACTGAGTTGCATGCATAAATGATGGATGTTGCTTGACGTGAAAAAAAGTATCCAAAATCCTAAGCTAACACAACCATATCTACGTCGGATGAAAAGTTCTTCACAATAGTTGCATCCAATGACGGTTTTCTTCTTCCCAGTACCTCGTTGATTAGCCCCCATGTTTTTTTAGGATCACATTTACTTTGTTCGAATTTATCTCTATAGTACTGATCCTTACTCCTCGATATTTTTTTGTTCACTTGGTTACGTAATATCTTGTACTCGGCCTCGTATGTTAAGTTGTTTCGGTTGCTTTTCCATCTACGATAAAGTCTGTCTCTATCTTTGCAACTCTCAATTATGTCCCTGGTAATCCATGCGGTATTTCTACGACGGGCTTTCTTTTTGTAAATGACTGTCGATTTTTCATATATCTCGGCCATTTTTTCAGCTAGCGAGTTGAAAAGCGTAGTAGTGTCATTTTTTTGCATTATGGGTTCCCAATCCGTTGCTCTGATCAACTGATTTACTTCGCTAGTCCTAATTACTGAGAGCTCCGGTAGGTCGCTTTCAGTTGCGCCCGCATCATAAACTCCATATAGGGTACTGTAGTGATCGGATATGTCACTTTCAATTACAGCCGAGAATATTTTGCGCTCTGATAGGTTCACCAATATTTGGTCAATTAGTGTCTCACTTCCCACATTCAAATCCACTCTTGTATTAACTGTAATGATATTACATAATCCACTCGATGCTAGCATTTCCTTATAGTTGTGCACATATGTTTTTGTGGTATCTTGCATATTTATATTTATATCACCCAGTATAATAATATCATCGTGCATTTTTATGTTGGCTATTTTTACGAATTCGGCGATGAATTCGTTTTTCTTGTGCTTTGGTGGTCTGTATATTCCACTGACAATCTTATTTTTTGAAGGAGAGAGAATCTTAACAGTCAGATTTTCAAAAGATGTGCATGCAATGTTTAGTCTTTCATAATTCAAGTGATCTTTGATAAACATCGCTACACCTCCACCTTTTCTTTTCTCTCTATTTTCAAATTCTGCACAAAAACCATCCAAAAAATATAAACTATTTTCTTCTACTTTTATATCATCGCAATACCGCCCGATACGACTTTCAGAAGAGATCTTTTCTTACGATGGAAGCTGTGGCACGGGTGTCGATGGTA
The DNA here is from genome assembly GCA_963082735.1 of Pocota personata. Taxonomy (NCBI): domain Eukaryota; kingdom Metazoa; phylum Arthropoda; class Insecta; order Diptera; family Syrphidae; genus Pocota; species Pocota personata. The sequence goes on along the minus strand of OY720431.1, from coordinate 30,925,622 downwards.
ATCATGCACTTGTTCGATTTCGACAACCAACTTCTGGATTCCCCTCCCCGATACAATAAAATTTTTGATACATATAGGCACACTAAGCAAGTACACTAGGTTCGCTTCTGAAAGCCCAATTGTGTTTTACTAAGGCCGGTCATTGTCTCGATCATCTCTGTGTCCTTTGACTTTACTGGCTAAAAATTGCTGTACGTATTGACCCATTCATTCGTAAAATTTCATAGCGAAGCAAACTCCTCTGTGCTGCAGGAAGAAGATCAACAGATAAATCTCACTTCATCTCATCCATGAACTAGCGAACGTGTCTTGGATGCATCTATTTAACTAAATCATTCAACAACTACAAAACAATTACGGTAATTTCACCACCTCCATCAAACACGTAGGTCTTCTCGTCTGTCTGCCTGTCTGGTGGAGTATAAGCCACTATTTTGCATACCTACCGCTCACGGTGCCAACAACACTGTGGGTGGATAGTGCAAGAAACTCTTGTTCGTCGCTTGAAGACGTAATTTGTCATCGAGGCAAATGAAAATCTCATGCAAACCTAAAATTATGAAGCCTTTCATGGTCCATTAAGACGATTCCATGGCCATTGTAGGCGTACGCGACAATGAATAACTTGTGGCGTTTACTCCTTGGCAGTTCAGGCGTTGCATTTTCGTTGTTCCTGGTGTTCTTTAAGCCGTACAATACTCCGTCAGATTGAGTTGCTCTGTAGCACATGTGACAGCGCGTTTCTTAATGTGAGCTTGTCACATGAAGGGTGTAATGAATAATTTTACGCTAATCAACGTGCTTGACAGGAAATTGACTGAAGCGTTAAGAGAAACAGAATATTTGGAAAATAAATGATTGATGTGACAAAGAACTTGAACTGGGGGCGACGAACTAAATTGTTTTCCTGGCTATATATGTGAATGATAGCGTTAGTTGAAGCGACGCAAGTAAGCAAAGCTATAATGAACCATGAAATTTGCACGTTAGGGAAAGTCTCGCTATACCAAATCTAGTACAATGTGGCGCAAAAGTAATGACCCTATATGAGTTGTCAACGATTTTTGTAAATGGCGTCTTATGTCATGGGGATATTGACAGTTGTGAAGTAAAGAGATGTGAAAAACACGACGAAGAATAATGGAAAGATATACTCCACAAGAACGTGGAATAATTGTGTCGATTTTTTGTTTGAACACAACTTGAATTTCGTCGAAGATTTCCCCATCGTTCGGCACCAAGTGATAGCACAATTCAACACCACCATGAGGATGTAGAAGAGTGTTAAGAAACATCAACGAAGCGATGGGCCACACAATTGGGCATTTTCGGGTCGTCTCTGCAGTTTTTTTTGTGAAAAACTTGAAGACGGTTTCGTATAAAACTCAGATGGTGCCCGCAGACCATCAAGCCTGTTTGGAATACAGCCAGCGCATCATAAGCCTCAACCATGTACCTCAACCAAAAGGGATATGTCAAAAGGGATATGAATACCCTTATACTAATTCTAGGACACCGACCTTTTTTGTAGAAAGGGGAAGAGACAGAGAGAAAGACAGATTGGTTTAGTTGGTTTGAAACTCAGGTGGTATTAAGTTTCAGTAAACTCCAAGGGTGGCGTCCAGATAAATGGGGAGTATCTTTGTTTTGCTGTTATTGTCGTTGCTTATGATTCACAGTAGTTACATTTTAGACATATGACCCTACTGTCAGATGCATGCCTTCGCAGTAGAGTTGACATAAGCTTTCGCAATTGATCGACTTTTTTATTTATTTCATGCGAAATAAATAGATGATTCTTGGCATACGGATTCGAACCGTGAACCTGCAGGATGACAAGTGATGATGTTACCACTATACCACGGCCACCACTCACTTTTGGGGCACTGAAAACGTTTTATTAAAGAATCGCCATTAAATTCACTGAAAGTTACTGTATGGTGCGGCGTGCGTACTGAAAGGGTGATTGGGCTCTACTTTTCAAAGACGCTGTTGAGAATACGATAACTGTCACTGGCGAGCGCTACAGATTACTTTTGCACCACCTTGCGTAATAGGCAAAAACGGAAAGCATTAAAAATAGGAAAGGGTTTTAGGAACCTAGCACCAGTAATTTGCGTATTTCATTTGTTAGTAAAATAATGCTTTTCCCGTAATTTTAAACAAAAGTTTTTGAAATATTTTTGTTGAATCTATGCTTCTTACTTAAATTTTCTAAATAATCGGAACTAGCTATGGTTATTGGAAAGAAAAAGAGTGTCGAAGATAAGATCAGATGTATACTGTTGCCATCTCAATTTATTTTAGCTCTGTTCCCGTATTTGCAACACTATACGAACTTTCAATGCGGGAATTTGTCTAGCCTCAAATTTGTGTGTCTAGCACTTGACGTAGCCGCAGAGAAAATAATCGAGAGGTGTCAAGTCGCATGATCGCGGCGGCCACTTGATGAACGCTCGCCATGAGATGGCCCAGTCGCCAAATGTCTCTTTCACCACTTCGAGCGTTGCGTCGCTTGTATGGCATGTAGCGCCGTCTTGTTGGAATATCGATTTTGTCGAGCTCTGGCCACAGAAAGTCGGTTAACATCGGTCTATAAACGACGGTAACGATGTCGCCTTCCTCATTTCGAAAGAAATAAGGTCCGATGATGCCACCATGCCATAAACCGCACCAAACAGTCAAACTTTGTGAATGCATTGACGCTTGGTAGAACACTTGTGGATTGTGGTCACTCCAATAACGGCAATTTTGCTTTTTGACATAGCCGCTGAGCCATAAATGGGTCTCGTCCGAGAAGATGATTTTTTGGCCAAAATCCGGATCTGCGACCAACATTTCCAGCTCCCAATTAGCGAACTCACACTTTGTCTATCATCGTCCGGCTCTAATTCTTACGTCAGCACAATCTTATACGGATATAGGCCCAAATCCAACCGCAAAGTAAGCCTGGTTCGGCGCCGAATCGACGTTTCTGGGTCTACTTCGTTACTGGCCGCTACGGCGGATATGTTTTCTTCACTTCTGTCTGGTTGGACCTCACGACGAAATTCACGTTGCGTATTTACAACTGAGCCGGAATTTCGATAATATTTTTTAATAATTTCCACACGTACGGGAAACGTCAAGCGATGCATAATGAAATGGCAAACCTTACTGAATATTTTGACAGCTAGATGTCATTGGTAACTTTGACAGCTGCTGAAACATAACAATTGGAAAACTATCATTGCTATCTGGTCACCCTTTAGTTGTCACATTATTTTTCAGGTCACACGGCTATAAAAATAAGGGTGATTTTACCACTACAAGAACTGGCTAAATCTCCTACTAACTACTTCAGCTCTAGACTGAACCGCACGACTTCCTGTAGACTTCCCCACTAGGAGAGGAACGGATGAACGGTGTGTTGATGAAAAGGATAGACTCATATGGGGTCGTTGTCACTAAATATATATATATCAAAGCCCTATTACCGGTAGGACTATGTCATTGTCTTCTAACCGGAACAACTGCTAATCTGCAATGCTTGTAAGACATTCTAGTACGACCCTACTTTTCGAACACTGCATGGTATTGTCAAACATAAAATGTCGAATGGGCCCCTTTTTACTGCCCCCTCGACGCACGTAAGAAATTATAAGATTTCAGTATCCTTACTCATATCCTTTAAGGTGAATCGACAAATAATGAACTTAACACAGGTCCTAATTGGCAAAACAAATAAGAAAGTGCAGTAATTTGTTACGACCCCCTAAATACCTAAATTTCAACCTAAGAACAAACCTAGATATTTGTCTAGATCGCATTCGACATAAAAGTATTCCTATAAAGCTATGGAGCCAATAAACAGCTTACATCACTCCAATTTCAGTATAATTTAATATTTATCCTAACTACCCCACCATGTTACAACTATTACAAAAACCGTTCAAACCCTCTCATCCCCACACGTCAGAATATCCCACATTCGAAATTGGAATCTTAAGTAGCCAAATTGTGTGTGTTTTATTGTCTTCTCATAGTCGAATGACATCCTGTCCAGTGCCAAAATGCAAACACTAAACTCCAACGTCCGTCTGTCCCCCAACTTTGTCATTTCCCTTTCTCACTTGCATATTCAACTTGTATACATTAAAAAAAAGGGAAAAAAACCCTCGCAAAAAATCAAAGTAAATACAGACAATTGCAACAGCAAATTCAAATGTCATATATCCCTTAAGGATACCCAAATGCCCAAACTATCATCTCATAAAAGGATACGAAATTAAATCTACCATAGAAGGATTAAAAAAGGAGAAAACAATCCAATGGAGGAAGAAAAAAAAAAAGAACAAAACTGCCTCAATCGTTGTCAAAAAGTCTGGAAATTTAAAAATTCCTAAAAAGGATAAAACGAAGGAAACGAATCGAAAGGATATCTTCGCCCTCCCAACATGGTCCAAACGTCCTCTGTACAATTGAAAGTTGTACCTACGTACAACTTGTGTAGTTAGTTGGCAAATATTGTCGTCGTACGGACGGACAGAACTAGCGAAATCATGAACTCTTCTAGAATCTGGGGGGCAAAAAAAAGAAAGGATAACAAAAAAATGTAAAAGAAAACTTTTTGGCACCCAGTACCATTGTGGAGAGATTTGTATCCACTATGGCCGCGCGACTATTCTAGCAAGTGGTGGTAACATACTGCAACTTGCACTTCCTCTTCTATACACCAGCGCACACAGGATTATTCTGTATATTACCAGGATGGCTAGAAATAGACGAACGACGAGGAGGAGGAGGCTTTTATTATGTGACTTGGGCGGATTTCATTGTGGTCATTTTAATTTGTCTACTCAATGTGCACACACTTTCGAGGAGCCAAAGAAAGGAGTATCCCTTAATTTTCATTCTAGTGGCAGTGGTACGAGTAGTGGCAGTGGTGGTTCTCCTGCTAGAGTATGATTATGTAACAATGGATTTCGAGTCACTTGAAATTGTGCATAAATCTAATTATTTTACGGTCGCAATGGTAGCCGCGCCGCCACCGACGCCATCGTTTGTCATTCTCTTCCATAAATTTGTCGAAAGGACTCTCTACGCAAATGAGTTGAATTGAACAAAGCGATGAATATTATTTTTAACTCATTATTTCCATTTAAAGTTGAATTCGATTCAGGACAGGAATGAATCGGGAAAAGTCATCAAAATGCGATTTCTAGATGGATCTGCTTCTTGTTCGTTGCCATTACATAAATAGTTATGAATCACCCGATTCGGATGATAATTCAAACAAAACTGACTCAAATAAAATTGTTCGAATGAACATTTCAGAGCATCTAGTGTTCGTGCTCTGATAAGAATGCTGACGTTTGTTTTTTCCATTCGAATTTTATGAGTTTAGATTCTGCATAGCAAGTAAATTTGACAGGAGTGCAAGTAGTGACAGCTACGAAATGAATTATGAGAGCGCTTTACAATTGGTGTCAGAAGTATTTGTCTCTGGTGTCAGAAGTGGAATTTGAAGAGTTATTATTTGCAAAAGTTATTATCATAAAGGGTGATTTGATTGGAGGCTACAATTTAAGTCTGACATTACTGTGGTTCTGTCAAAGATAGACAGCTGATATTTAACATCTGTGAATACCCATCTCCGAAATGGGGAAAATTTTACCAACACGGTTCGCGCATTGCGAAATAATGTCGGTATACATAACCGTCCATCTCGTGTCGCATTTAAGAAATGAACGGAAAAATTAGATTAAACCGGGTCAGTGCGTCCTCGTAGTGGTCGGTCATGCGAAAATATCGCCGCAATGAGTGACTGTGTTCGTGACAATATGTTAAATATCATTTGCCGTCGTTCCAAGTTTTTGAACCTTTCATACAAATCTACGCAGCGCATGTTAACAAAAGAGCTGCATGCATACCTTCCTAAGATCAAATCGACGTAGGAATTGAAGCCAGCAGACTCTGAATAGCTCCTTGACTTCGTTGACTGGGTTTTAGGACAAAACCATCTTCTGCGATGAGGCTCACTTTCAACAGAATGGCTACGTAAACAAACAAAATTGTCGCATTTGGGGTTATGAAAATCCACGGGCTGGTATTTTGGGACAGTGGGGTGATTGGGCCGTACTCCTCGAAAATTCTCGTGACGCTGCTGTACCAATTAATAGTGTATGGTACGACGGTATTTTTAGCACATATTGGACGATATTGATGTGGAAGCTATGCGGTCTCAACAAAATGGTTCCACTTGACACACAGATTGGGAAATAGTGCAGTAATTGCACATAAAGTTTCCTGGCCGCGCCACCTCCCGTTTCGGCGATCAAAATTGGTCACCAAGATCATGCGACATTTTTTCTTTGGGGTTATGTGAAGCAAAAGGTGTATGCCATTGACCCTCAAACGATTCCATAGCTAAAACATTCGACACGTTGCTTATGACCTACCGTAGGATTTATGCCAAAAAGTAGTAAAAATTTAATGAAAAGGGCGGAAGACTGCATGGCCAGTCCATTTTTTCGATATCATTTTTCATATTTAATGTCAATGTCTCAACATTATATTGACATAAATCAATACTTGCTCTATAAGCATTTGGTCATAAGTAGAAGAAATCTAAACTTTATTTAAAAAAAAAGTAAAACATATTACGGCTCCAATAGGCACTCCTAAAAACATTTTCAAAAGACCATCTTGTCCAAGGCCTAATAGACCATGGATTAAACAAAAATTTGAATTTGTGACTGGAAAGGTAATAAAGGTCAGGGAAGTGTCATCGAAATGGTTTGATCTTAGGAAAGTGTTTCTGTTTGGTGTTCCGAACACTTATGGATACAACATGGTGTCTCCTGTTACACACTTGTTGAATCAAAAATGCAGTGTCTGATCATCTGGTCCGCACCGAAACGCTAATAAACTTAAAGCTTATGGAGTGCCATGGCATTGAAGTGCTAGAGTAGGATGAATTAGGATGAAGCATAAATTCCACGGTTTTGCTTAACCTCAATGAAAGCCACAATCCCATTGATAGGCATTCCGTTGGAACCACCGAATAGTCGATGTTATTATTCAACCCAAAGTAATCATACCATGCGACCAGTTGAGCTACCTGTTTCTCTAACCGTAGCAGACTTATGCCTATTCTATAATTGGTAGCAGACTTATACCTATTCTGTAATACTACCACCGCAGATTTCCCGAAGACCTCAATGGAATGATCCTCAGAAATGCAAAAATGGAACATTCTGTTAGGCAAGCTACTAGGGGCAATCA